>OX387913.1:17736178-19098128 GCA_947578465.1 Thera obeliscata | reverse complement strand
TTGCTAACGTCCTACTCCCGAGCTAAGCCGGCTACAAATCGAACTATGAATATACATAGTTCATCACTCACGCATAATAGATCGCGTTTGAGTATTTTTATAATGATACAGGACCTATTATACATACTATACTCTCTATACTATAGTATAACTATTTTTTACCTTTCTTTTCCTTCTGCAGTAAGTCCCATAGCGCTCGCCTTGCAGCGGGATCGAGTCCCGACGTAGGTTCGTCCAATAGCACGACGCGAGACGAACCACACATCGCTGCGCCAACCGATAACCGTCGCTTTTGTCCACCAGATAGTTTCGCCGATAATACATCTCTCTGTACACCATAAAAATATTTAAGTATTATTAATTTGTATAAATTAACCTCCACTACTGTGTACTATATGTCATCATACCAATATTAAGTGGAAAATCAAAATTAAAATGTAGTCTAGGCGACTGATCGAAACGACGCGTGACTCAAGGGCTGGTGGGTATCTGGCGCAGCGCATTAGCATGCTATTCAGCGTGGCAACGCCGCCAGCGTCTTGGGGACGCTTCCGCCTGGAACTGATTTGGACCAGTTGAGCTATCTCTAGATCGTTTGTAACGGCCTGTATTTTGTAAATGTTTGTTTAATTAAAAGAGAAAATATTTTTGTATCTAACGAATAAACTCAAAAACAACAGCATCAATTTCAAGAAATCTTTCACTATTATACTAGTATAGTACTTATCTGTGACTATTAGAAAGCTACATTATCCCTGCGTAACATAAGCTATATTGTTTACTAATAACCCGCCCCGGCTTTGCACGCGTGTCATTTACAAGAATAAAGGTAAAAAATTAAAATTTATTGGTCTTGTTGTTATTTGTTGTTGTTTATTTATTTGTTGTGTCTTCTGGAATCAATGCATATTACCTGACTGTAAAACGTATTTTTTTATACTATCAAGCCGGCATACATGTATTTTCTGTTAGCAAATGTAGGCTCTTATAATAATAAGGGTATCAAACTCTCGTTGCCGACCGAAGACAGTTATTTAGTATCATACGCGTCAATTTCACTTACTCGCCCAGTAATTTCACTTATTAGAATGCCCTTCAGACTTACACAGAGCAATGCACTACCACACTACTGTTTGAAGGTTGAATATCAAGTACTATGGTGGTACCCAAGATGACTTCATTTATTTTGAGCCGATATAAAGTATTTTTTTCATTATAATAACTGCTTGTCATTACTACATAAGAATGATATGTTAAATTGGTTACGCATAATATTTTTTTTCTAGATTTGTATAAGTCAAGTTATAAATCATTTTTTTGCGAATGTTGTTTGACCTACAACAACATTCAAAATAAAATAAAAAATGGAAATAAAATAAATACTAATCTCAGTGGTAGCTTAAACGGCGGACTGACCTCGAATTCCAGACGAATCATTATGCTGCCGTATCATTATCTTAAAGTTTTTGTTACTGCTGTATGTTACTTACATTAAAGAATATATTCATTGAGTAGTCAATCATACGAACCGTTTCGACTCCAAATATTTACCATTTTTAACTATAAGGCTACTAAAAAGTTCGAAAATATGTGCCAAGTGCACGAAAGGAGCTTCTTTGAGGCGCACTTAAAATCCTTCACCACACTTGGTTCGAAAGAATCAGTGACACGATAAGAAGAAGAAGAACTTTAAGACCTCACCATGTAACATAATAATTGCAATAAATAATATGAGTATGAACCATAACACAGGATACATAGCCCAAATGCAATACTTATAATTGCACGTACTTCGATAAACTCCGCCACATTGAAGGTCGGAGCCAGCCTAGTTTAACTAAAAATACAATTAATGAATTCAGTATAGCCAATTATTTAGTAAATAAATCGTACCTGCATGGATATGAATGACTGGCCCACTGTAGCCAAGATCGAGAGGTGTGGAAAAAGGGGAGGGAGGCCTTTGCCCTGCAGTGGGACGACCCAGGCTAAAAATAAATAAATAAAATAAATCGTACCTTTTCCTCCAACTCCAATAGCTTTACAAAATGGTTAACTTCGTCGCGTATTTTCTTCGCTGGCACTCCTTTTAGCCTCGAGTAGAATATAATGTGTTCAGCGACTGTTAGATCTGGGAACAGCACGTTGTGTTGTGGACATATCCCTAGGGACTTCCGAGCAAGTTCCGTTTCCGTTACTATGCTGTAGCCGTTTATAGTGGCCGTTCCTGACGATGGTGGTACCATTCCTGTACAAAAAAAATACTAATATGAAACTTTACAATATAGAAAAACTGTAATAATTATTATGAGGCCTTTGTCTAGCAGTGGAAGAAAACAGGCTGAATTAACAAAAAACATTATCATCTTTTTCATGTGGGGCTGGCACAACAGAATTTCGTTCTCCATCTCTTTTCTATTAGCCATAATTTAAGCAGTCACTCCTTTCTTACCCATGTCATCCTTCACATAATCCATTCATTCTTTGGCCTACCTATGCTTCTATACCCATCCACATTCATATCTAACACTCTTCTCGTTACATAACATTACTTAATTTACTAGAGGAATACTGTACGACTTCGTTCTCGTGCTGTACTGCGACGGGACTTTTTTCTCAGGCCTCAGTCGGAAAGACGCTTCACAGAGCTCGTCATATTGATATAAGATTATATTTATATTTTATATTATATGTTTATATTTATTTACAACCATTGCCCTATCTTTACAGGTTTACCCTAATACGATAGCGCGGCCTTTCTCGTACAGTTAAAGATTATACTATTCTAATACTAATCAATAATTATAAAAAACTAATCACAGTACAAATTACAATCAATCATAAAATAATAATAAAAATTATCACAATAATATACAATGGATCCAATCAATAATTAGAAATAAAAGACAAAAACATAAATAAACAATATACACTTAACATTAACATTATACAGATAATAACTCTAGGATTAATAGTGAAGCTTTTATGAATTCGCTCAAAGAACACTGGAATATATCAATATTTTCTGCAACCAGATTTAGCGTTTTAATAGTTCGAGTGAGAGGTGCTTTGCCCAGCAAGTTGGTTTTAGCGCGCGGCACTTCCAGTAGAGGCGGTCGCCTACGCCGATGCACGAACTCATCAGGCACTCGCAATTTCACTGCTTCTAGAATGTCAATATTGGCCACCTTACCCCGGATCACTTTGAACACATACAAAACCAGCGCCAAGTCTCTCCTAACTTTCAGCTTATTGTATCCGACCATGCCTAGAACGAACAAGGTGGGATACATCAACGGGTAGAAAGGATAGACCCTGTACAGCTTCCAGTACAGGTACCTGGCAAACTTGTTCTGTATGCGCTCTATCATGAGGCTATATTTCGCCTCATGTGGAGACCATATCACGGCATTGTACTCTAATTTGCTTCTAACTAACGCATCATAAAGAGCTCTCACGGCTTTAAAGTTTGTAAAATCGTTGGCTCGACGAAGTACAAACCCCAGAGTCCTGTAGGCTTTTTTACAGATGTTCATCACATGCTCTCGGAAATGTAGCTCTACATCCAGAAGAACCCCAAGATCCCTCACCGATTCAACTCTCTTCAAATGTGAACCATTCACTTAATAGTTGTAGTGGAGTGGTGCCCTTGCTCTGCTAAAAGTCATTGTTGAGCATTTATCGACATTGAACTGTAGTTTGTTTTTTTGGCTCCACTCCACTACCCTATCCACATCTTGTTGAAGACGTTCACAGTCTCCTTCGTTGTTAATCGGTAAGAGCAGTTTGAGGTCGTCCGCGAATAACAAGCATTTGGACTCCAAAACCACCTCGGGCAAGTCGTTGATCATGATGATGAACTCCAGCGGCCCCAGGTTGCTCCCTTGGCTTACTCCAGTTTTTGTCATAACTAAACTATTCACAAGACCGATCGCCCATAGTATGTGTAGAGCTTCTTTGAACTGGTGACTCACTTATAAAACTCATTGATCGTTGTCAACTCAACGAATCGAAATGGGCCATCTTCCAATATTCCAATTTAAACATTTAAATAAATGATACGTTTGTTGCCCGTGGGGCAAAAGTTATTGCCCGTACCACGGACCGACAATCTAACCAACATTATTTAGAATCAATTCAATTGCCAGTTTAGTAATAATATCTACCATTCATTTGTGAGTCATCTAACCGATTAGTTAGCAAATATTTTCCATACCAGTTGGTATGGAAAATAATTTATATAGCTATATTAATTAGTTAATACTCATTATAAGGTTTCCCATTACGATAGGCGAATTCAAATACATACTTCCATACATTATTTATGATGAATACTAGCGAAGTTACAAAGATTTTTATAACTTTTATACTAGCGAAGTTATTATTATAATTAAATGATAAACCTATACGAAATTTTTTATTCTAAGCAGTTTGTTTAATCGTTGACGATTTGATGACTTTAATAGACAAGAATAAAATTTAATATAATAGAATAAAATTTAATAGAAGTAGTAAAAGAAAAAGTAAAATTTAGTAGAGAATTTATTTGAAGCAAAGGTCAAATAAACCACAATTGGTAATCATTTTTTAAATTATGGCATTTATCATAATACTATTTTGATAAATATGTTGTATTGTTTTGTAAAATGATCATACAAAAAAAGGTAGGAACCAAGCCGTAGTAGCGATGGGCGATTGCTTAAAAAAAAACAATCGAATGAATCGAAAATTGCGCTTCTGCGCATTCGATTGTCGATTTAGTAGTTCCTCCCCATGATTATTCGAATAACAATCGACAAACTACTAACTACTATACATGTAAGTATGCGTGCGGTGCGGTGAACTGCGCTGCGGAAGGCCACGCGGGGCGGTGCATGTGGGGGCGGGACGGTGTTGCGTCGATTGTTTCTAAGTAATAAATAATACTTCGGTTGCATTTAATGTTAACACGTAGGTAGTATATTTTAATATTATGAATATACATTTTATAGAAATGTAAAATTGACCTTGTCAAGTAAAAAGTATAGTTACCAAAATTATGTTAGAAGGTAGATTTCTAGCTATAAGTTGATTTTCTGTAAGAAAATATATTTCAAATAAGTATCTATAAGTACCACATTTACTTAATTTTTATTCTAGTCTGTGTTTTCCTTAGGTAGAAACTCTTTACCTACCCTTCTATTCGTAATTTGTTATACTTTAAAACAAATTAATTAATGTAATAACTTAAATCGCATAATAACTGCATTAAGTAGCGGCGCACGGACTTAATCTATAGATTTGTAGCGCAGCGCACGCCCGACGCACCATCTTTTGTAACTACTGATTCAGTAGTACGCACGAAAATAGTAGTTAGGTGCGTTGCGTGAATGCGTGACCGCGCGGTAAAAATAGTAGTTAGGTGCGTTGCGTGGTTGCGTGGCGTGACCGCGCGGCAAATAGTAGTTAAAGTTAGTGCTAGTCGTTGTCGCCGCGCGCCGCACGCCGCACGCGCCGTCAGTCGATAACAATCGACTAGTTTCAATTGTTATCGACTTTTATCGACTGAACCGAACAATCGACTAATTCGATAAAATATAGTAGTAATCGCCCATCGCTAAGCCGTAGTTGGTTGCCTGTACTTCTAGGCTTGGTCGCGTGGAACTAGCACCTAGACTCACCTAGCTTTAAGACGTTTCAAAGTGATCTTTGTCATACTACTGAATAAATATATATTTGACTTTGAATGCGGAAGACAAGCGTTATTGTTCGAATCAAATGCTTTAATCTATTATAATAAATAAATAATGAAATCATACCCGTAAGCATAGATATCGTAGTAGTTTTCCCCGCGCCGTTATGACCTAATAATACTGTAATCTCATTTTCATACATTCTAAGGTTTAATCCGTCCACCGCCTTCTTTCGGCCTGCGTACACTTTAGTTAGATTCTGAAACAAAAAAAAACACGAACAATTACGATCATGCAAAAGTACAATTAGAGTTAATTTACTAATTTAGCGCCAAACTGGCTTGTTAACAGAAGTTGTACCATTCAATTGACTTGGAATCTTAATGTTCGTATGAAGCTAGTTCAAGGCAATACTATAGACTGTTAAAATATTGTGGTTTATTAACAAAGTAAAAAAAATAAGTAGGTAACGGAAAAGACTACAACATGACAGCGGAAATATCATTTCATAACCTCTTCTTTTGTAAAGCCCATTATCAAAATCACTGTCAAAGAAAACTTAAATTGTCCAAAGAATGTTTCTGCAAATATCTTTCAAATGGGAAAGATATCTAACGAATATTTCCCTTTTGAAAATACAGTCCGTCTCAGAATTTAAGTTATCTATCTGCCTTTTATAGATAGATAGATAACTCTTTATTGTTCACCACACAAAAGATACAGTACAGGACATAAAAAAATTAACAATTATCTCACAAGTTTAGCCGTGAAAATGTAATTAGCAGACACAAATTCGTAGTCATGACTAAGTAGGGATATAATCGTAGACGTACTCTACAGGGTGTTTTTTGGAGAAGGGCGAGAAGAAAACACGAGAATTAGGGAAAAGTCGTGAAAGGAGCCTATGCCTTCGAATTATAAGCAAAGCAATAACTGCAAATTTATCTTTTTAAAAAATCTTTCTCGTGGTTTCCGACTTGGCCATCATTGCCCTTCTCAAAAAACCACCCTGTATACCTATAGTTTATTATTATACCATACTTTGGAATGGCGTACTGATCGATACTCTAAAGAAGCCTTGACCGCACACATTTTCCTACATAATCATCAACCGACCAGTCACTGTATTTAATTAGATTTAACACTTTATATTGTGTTTCTTCTTCGTGTCACTGATACAAACCGATTTTAAATATTCATGTTGGTATTTTACTTTCGAGTAAATGTTATCTTTTCAAATATTAGTTTTTAATACTTTGCTACCATTTTCAGTGGCCGTCTAGTACTGTGCTTCTTACTCAAGCCAAATGACCTAATTTGATATACTGGATGAAAAAAAATTAGGTTTCAGTCATTCTCGGCCAATTGTTATAGGGCCCTGTTTTTCAAAATATTATACAAGCTATAAAATTTATAAATAAACCTAAATCTTGAAAACTTGAATGTTAATGGAAGAGTTTGTATTCAATTACGTAAACCTCAAACGGTTAGAAACAAAAGGTGGAATAGATATTGATCGTGATGAGAAATAACGTAAGGTTTCTTCATATTCGGGTACCACGTGAATGAAAGTCACAGGTAAAGCTAGTTAGAGCTGGTTCACACATGCATCCGGCATTGACGTTTCTTCAAGATTTCGTAGGAATAAGAAAGTACAATGACGTCTGCAAACAAGCCGTCCTCCTACAAAATCATAATGAATTGTCCAATGACGGATGTCTGTGCGTAGACCGTAACATCTTACTAATATTATAAACGCGAAAGTTTGTAAGTTTGTAAGTATGGATGAATGGATGAAAAGATGGATGGATGTTTGGTACTCTTTCACGTAAAAACTACTGAATGGATTTTAATTTAACTTAACAATAATATAGCTTATACATCAGAATAACACATAGGCTACAATTTCTAAAGATAATAATATAGTAACAGGAACGGGGCGAGCAAAGCCGTAGGCGGCCGCTAGTAATAAATAATTCACAGCGTAAAGAACCCTCTTAGACCTAGGTAGACCCCTACCTTTTCATAGAACCCCGGAAAATAAATTGCCATGATGAATTATTGTAGGTAGTACCTATTACGTAAAATCACGCAACTATAGAACAAAGATTATGAACGAACTATGAACCGTGACAAATGACTGTAAATCACTCACTTGTATGTCAACGCCCATCGGTACGCCCTTCGGTTCTTCGTCGTGAACTATCTTCAGCAAAGCATCGTTGTATTCCACATCTGAGCCTTCCTTTTTCGTAATAGCTGAAAACGTTTCATAAATTAGTTCATGTGAGTCATTCATGTCAGTCACCTTCTTTACCTTAACACGAAACAGACATGCGTAAGTAAATGTTCCTAATTAAATTAAACTTAGAATCGGCGTTCAATGTATTCTTGTACAATGTATTCTGTGAATTTACTGGCCAAAAATGTGGATCATTTGGGTTACTGACCAAAAATGTGGATAATTTGATTAGGGGGGATTTCACTAACCAAAGTCACGCGCTATCCGTCAAAATAAAAATATTACCGCCTACTATAAAGTTGGCAAAACAAAAACTGAAATTTTATCTGATTGCGTTACTTTTTGATGGTGCCCTAACTCGTAAAAGAACTACGTTATTTGAGGGTCCATTCTTGTAACCAAAAAGCAGCTTTCTGGCAGTACGCGGTTGCAACTACTGTGTATAAGCCTCGGCCTACCTCCATGTTGCTTTACCCTATTCACAGGGTCCATGTGATACTGACTTACACCTAAGAACTATGTATGTACCTAAACTAAACCATGTTTATGCAATAAATGTATTGAGTATTGAGTATTTTTGCCTGGAACCACCTTTAGGCTAAACGTATTGCGTTCTAGGGGGTTCAGCGATAGCTAAACGGTTTAGCGATCGCTGAATCCGCTGTAAGTTTTTAATTTTCGTTTGAAAATTTTTAAAATCGAACGCTGATTCAGCGATCACCCGTACGAGCCGTGTTGCAGGAATAGCAAATAAATAGTTCGCTAGTAATCCTCAGTCAACAACGATGATAGGAATGTTTGTTGCGACAATAATGAACCGGGCAGCCGCGCTTCTTCACAAAACAAGGAAACTCATTCACGAAGATATTATGCTGGCTGGTGACACAGATTCAGTAACAATTTAATATCTATGGTTCCAAACTGGCCAAGTTAATTCAGAAAGGACAGTGAAAGAATTGAAAACAATTTTCTCTCGGGCGTATGATATACCTAGGTACATACATGGTGGGTATACCATGCTATGCTACGCAAGACATAAAAAAATATAATCGACGTATTGCAACTACGAGTATTTGTGATTAGTTTTTGTCAAATTATTTATTAAATTTTCCTAATAATATAATAGTTTAGGTATCTTTATTATAATGTTGTTTTTATCTGTTGGAGCTATAAATTGCGTAAAGATGAATATCATACAGTGGTGTCAAATTTTAATTAACACGTGTCAATGATTTATTACATGTTTCGAAGAATCCAAACCCTGGGGTCTACTCCACAAAAAGATAATCAACGTCTACTTTTAAGAGTTAGAACAGTCAGCAGTACTAGAATTATTATGAATACGATTCATATTAGCTTTCAGCGTAGTATCGCAGCATTGCAATGAAGTATTGTTTTTTTCAGCATTTTAAACCTAACCTTTTTTAACCTTGTAAAATACAAGGAAAATGCTGAAAAAAACAATGTTGTATCAACTTATTGCATGATTTTTGAGTTTACTAGAACGAATATGAATACAATTCTCAAAATGTTAATACGATCCTTCATTTAATCATTTTGCAGAGTAGTTTCCGACCGACTGACCTATTAGACTTCCGCGCATTAGGTGGCGGGGCCAAAGTTTTTTAGCCGTGCACGATAGGCGCTTGTAAACTGGTTATTGAACAAGTTATGTATGAAAAAAAAAAAAAAAACCTGTGAATATATATATTTTTTTCAATTCTGAATTTAGATGAAAAACTACGGAAAGGAAAATCCGAGATCTCTATCTGTCACCAAGACGCAAAGATTGCGCGTTCTAATATTTTGCCCCTCACATATTTTGTTACCGTAAACAATTTTGAATTGAGCGTGATTTATTTATTCTGAGTTGAGACTTTTTAAATTATATTCTCGTTATTCAGAGGAATCCAATGAAACCTCATTTACTAATACATATTAATAATGCCGTTCAAGCTGCACTGGCTCACAAAGGAACATAAGTACTTAAATACACTCAAAAAACAAAACATTTTTTTACGTTATTATGCATACTTAGTCCTCAGATACAATAAACAGACAACACAAGACTTATTTTATACATTTTTGGCGTGAGTGCGCATATTTTTTGTATCACCATCTGCTTGAGGTCGGTAATAGACAAAAACACGAATGCGCCCAAGTTGTGATCATTTTTGAAGTCAGGTAAAAGGATTGTAAAACTACAAGTATAAAATAACATTCTTTGAGATTTGCAAATAAAAACACAAAAGAGAAAATAAATGATACCTTCTGTTTCGAGCAGTAGATTTTATTGCACAGGTTTATAATTTACTAGCTACCTGTCCCGGCTTCACACAGGTGGTCATTTATTTTATAAACACATAAATATAGCTTATTTTACTCAGGGTGAATGTAGCTTTCCAATGGTGAAATAATTTTTGAAATCAGCACAGTAGTTTTTGAGTTTATTCATTACAAACATACACACAAATACAAATAATTCCTCTTTATAGATAATAGATAGATAGAATCATCAAGTTCTTACCAGCAATTCTACTTCGGTTCGGCAGCCAAAAGTTCTTCGTGAAGGGAAAGTACCAAGGCAGAGGAACGCCATACAACCCAGGTCGTATCTTCTCTATGTACATTGCTATCAACATATATAGTATCGAATCTAGTATCAGCATTAGAACCACATGGCCTGGTTGGAACTGATCATGATACGATATCGGACTGAAGAACTCGTCCCATTGTAAACCTAAAAAATAATAACTTATTGATTTTAAAGTGTTTACTACACTTAAGGAAAACACAAAGATTTTTATAATGTCCCAAAAATTAAGAACCTAGCGGGATTTGAAGAGCGCAGCCCCGTACCAAGGGGAAGGCCGCGGGTTCAAATCCCGCTCGGCTTTTTTGGGACATTAAAAAAATATTTCTATAAATAATTATAAAAAATAAGTAAGCATCTGAATTTATCAAAACAAAGTATCGAAAGAATTAGTGACACGAACAAGAGTCAAAACAAAAATCTGAAGGTTATTTTTCCAGAATAAAAGACAACCTTAAAACTTATGCGTCAATATTAAAACGTGTATTTTTCTTTTTTGTTAAAACTACCACAAAAACTATTATGTTGTAAGTACCAAGAAGCGCTTAATCCGGCTCCTGGCCATTCAAACGTGATACTATTGATTTTACGCTTTGGTTTGTGGAACAAAACTGTAAAATTCATAGGCCGGATTGACACAGGTCGATTTCAGCAATGGAAGTCAAATTGCTATTTAGAGAGATTTTGTGCAACGGAAATCGATTCAAGTAATATTAGCTCATATAGTTGAAACAAAGTAATACCTCTAGAAGTCCCTTCACACATAATGATCATCTGAAATGCATATCCCATTGCCGTATTTGAAATTAGACTCAGCAACAATTTTGTAGTCAAACTAATATCCTCGTAGAGTACTTGTGTGAGCATAAAAACGGCGTAAGTCGAGAACCAAGCCAGTCCCATGAAAGAAGCCGCGGTATTTGCTGTAAAAAAAAACAAAAATAGATTTGTATACAAAAATCTAGCAAGCATGCGTCGCGTGTGTAAGTCCTGTGCCACTTTAGTCGGCTTCATACGTAAAAGAAAAGAGCTTCAAGGTCGTCGCAGCGCGCGTCACAATTTTTCCGTCATCAGAAAAATAATGACGAGCGCTGAATAGCTTATTTGCACTGGGTGGCGCCTCAAATTACCAGAATGCTCAAGGAAACAAGCAACGATCGATGTTGTATTATTTAGACGTCTATCTGCAGAGTCTAGCATCAAATATTGGGGAGTGTGTTGGGGGGGGGGGTTATTAATGTAAGCAGCATTTTGGGACTAACGCCCGAAAACGATGATCGTGATATCGTGATTGACGTTTTTAACTCGTCTCAAACTGTTGATACGCCACTGTCTCAAACATTTAGTAACATTTAGTAGAGTCTCAGTATTCGAGTGCAAGCCTGTTTTACACGTTGGTACCGATCATCTGCTTTTAACGAGATAAAAAATAATACAAGATTGAATAATAAAAAAATTCGTGTTCTGAATTTTCAGTCGATTCGAGTAAGAGACTGAGACTCAACATCGCATAGAAACTGTTCCGCTTGGGTGTAAGTATGTAGGTTACTATTTATTATGTTCTGTGAATATACGTTCAATCTTTATTTTTCAAGGTCAGCCGACGTAGGGGAGACCGGGGCAAAACGAGGCTCGGGGCAAGACGGGATGTTCGTTAGTGTGCGTGTCTCGAACACGCGAATGAACCGCCGCATGTGTCATTTGAAAGAACATAAGACGGCTCACGTCAGTCAGTGCGCTCAAAAGTGTATGTTCACTTGGTTTATAAAACTTTGGGCAAAAACAAAATGTGTTGATGTTGTTACGATATTTTGGTGCAATCATTGATGGGGTATGAGGTAAGTAAGCACGTTTTTAATGTAATTTCAATCAAAAGTAGGTAGCAGGTGTATTAAGTTTGATATTGGGTTTGATAGTGTTTGTAACTTCCAATTCTTTTAGGTTAGAAATTTTTGATTGTTTTGTAAAATCATGTTTACGGGGCAAAACAATCGGGGCATAACGGGATATCCAGTCTTGCCCCGTAAACAAGAAGTAAGTTGAAAGTATTTGTAGGATTTATTTGTGATATTCGTTTATTTTGGAATCGGGGTTTTGGTCCCAACACCCCCCCCCCCTCCACCCCCCTTGCTGGCTTTTGAGGCTTCAGTTATTTGCCGTCTTTGCCAAACTGACCTAAAGTGGATATTTTTTTTTTCAGTTAACATGGTACGCAATTACAAAAGAAAAACAAAAAGACGTAAAACAAATGGCTTATTCCACTAATCCCCGTTGACAATCCCCGTTAACGGGTATTGGTGAGTCTGAAACTGATTCATCCGAAGATGGAGAAGATAATATAAGATACTAGCGGCCGCCCGCGGCTTCGCTCGCCTCGTTGCTGTCAATACCCGTTGATTTTTCTTTTAAAAGTTTTTCCTCATTTTCTCTGCTTAGGGAAATAATTTTCCAATTTCCTTTCTTAGTGCACCCCTATGCTATAAAAGGAACATACCCTCCAAGTTTCATGCTTCTAGGACTTACGGTTTAGGCTGTGCGTTGATTGTCAGTCAGTCAGTCAGTAACGTAAGAGTTTTATATATTTAGATATTCTCAGTCATCAGAAGGATGGGTCATTTGTAGTATTCCTAAGGTGGGCTCACGATTCTTGCGCTGGATTTGATGAAGAGGGTGACGAACCAGAACCAGACTAGCCTGACTAAGTATGTGCTCGTTTTGCCCCACGCCACATCCCATTTTGCCCCGGTCATGGGGCAAAATGGGATATTTATCATAATTTTAATTGTTCCTTATTACCAATAAAATATGTGATTTAGCCGTTAAAACCATTTAAATATATGTCGTTGATTAGTTAATGTTGCTAGTTAAGTAATTGTTTTTAAAATAAAGAGTTTAATTTTCCTGGTATGATTTTTTTTCTCTTAACTATCCCATTTTGCCCCGGTCTCCCCTATTTGGCTCGTCAGTCGGCGAGACATTACATAATAACTGCTATTGAATTTATTCGTTAGGCGAAGATCAATGTACTCGAGTAGATTCAATTTAAAAATGGTAATTTTATTCTGACGCCGACTAAAACACAGATTATAATCGCATCGTAGATAAACATCGAATCGAGTATCATCAAACTCATCAATTATATTTTATGATGATGTGTTTGTTTTTCGTGTTGAATAAAATTTTAAATTGCTATTTACCTATTAGAGAAGAATGGGGGAGTTGAAGTTAATGATAATATTTTGTTGAAAGCAATAATTACCTCTTGAGAAAAAAACGCTGACCATGAAGGAGAAAGAGAGAGATGCTATAACAAACAGAACCATGAAGAATAGTAGAACTGTCCAAGGAGTGAACGTCAGGACTGAATACCCGTCTCCAGCCTCTGTCCTGTTGAAAGGAATCTGAAAGAAATTAGCGTCATAATAAAATAATAAAGTAGACCGGCCGTTTTATTTTTTAAGAAAACATCAATGTTTAGCTCTGATCATCATTTTGCTGTAAGGCAACTATAGGCACCATATTTGTGAATGTTTGGTATTTTTTGATGATATGTCTGGGTTATCATCCAGGGGCTATATTTCGTTTAACCCTTACATACCTTGAACAGTATGACCATAAGTGCAACTGATATCAGAAGAAATGAGAACTGTTTTATGAACCAGGCGAGCCAGTGCAACCACGACGGAAGACCCATTATTGTCATCGTTTCCTGTAAAAGATGTTATTATCAATAGCATATCAAAGAGTTAAAATGGCTAAATTGATAAAAGAAACATACCTTAAGTTGAAGCTCTTTTTCAGATGTAACTACTCGTACTGTATTCACGAAAGTGTACGCAAAACACAGCATGATTATCATTGAAATGAATCGTTCTAGCGCTATCAACAGTTGGTCATCTCTGTACGCAATCTGAGGTAGCCTCTGTAGGTATACTTTCGTATCGACCGACTTCCCGGATTTCTGTTTTATTATTTGTTGTGAAACTGCATGCTGAACCGCTAAGAACATTTCTGGTGAGTAGCCTGGAAGTAAGGAGAAGGCTGGAGTCTTCGAATTTTAAATGGCGTGGATAATAAAAGCACTACTATGTATACACTTGTGACACTTAAATTGTAGTAGGTACTTAAAAAGGGAACAGGGTCAGCCTCTCTGCAAACCAACGAAAAAAATGAAAGAGGTGACGATCTATATTTTCCTGACTCGTCTCAGTCGGAAATTCGTAATATCTTGAAGAAAAGGTACATACAGGAACGCAATATCTACTAATAATCTTACTAGTGACCATAAATAAAACCAACTAGGTACATAGGTATGTAATAAATAATTTACTAGGATGTAAAACCTACAAAACAGCGTGTTGTCGTTTTTTCACGCTTTTTTGCCATGTTTTTTTTCATGTCATTTTTTGTCAAACCATCTCGTAAGCAAATACGTAATTTATGTAAGGTCAACTATGGTTTTATTAAGAATACTACTTCCTTTTAAATATTAAAACTGTTATAATAAATATTAGCGGGCAATTCCACACAACACTATCTAACCCCAAACTAAGTATCTATAAGCAATTAATAAGCAGTTGCATTTATTGTTCTTTATCCTAATACTATAAAAAAAACCTGATTGATTAAGATCAGAATATTATATTTGACATAAAATAAAATTAACATAGTTTTGTTTGATTAGGTAAAGATTGTTTTAGTGAATTGCACAATACCGTGAAACTTAAGTTAATTTTTGTAGATTTTTTTCTTTGGTTGACAATTTAGTATAACAATGTATCTGGTCAAATCCCGCTCGGCTCTTAACTTTTAGGACATTATAAAACAAAGAAGATACCTGGTGTTTTTCCTCCATACATATCGTCAGGATCTCTTGGCCCAGGTCTAGGAAAGAGTGGGAATAACAAGTTGGTTCTCCAGCTAGCTCTCAGAGGATGCTCCAACATTGGTGTTCTCATAACAGCAGGGAACCTAAGGCTCACTTTGATATCATCTGGCCATTCTGTTGCATCTAAAACAGGCAACAAGTGGATTATTTATAAGCATGCTGTATTCATACTTTCATCAGTTGTTCAAACCACAACAATGTACATAAACATACATTGTTGTGTTTTTTTAATGGAGAAAGTATTAATAAAATTGGCAAACAAACAGGACAACTTACTAGCCATTTCATCATCATATTGAATACCAACAAGAATCCGATTCATAGCATTTGGTTGAGCTAGAGCTAGCTCCATTTCTTTTGCATTCTTGTATCCTTTAGGTTTTGGCAGAACACTTGTGTCAAACAAAAAGAATAAGAAACTGAAGTTGTCTTCTGCCACTGTGGCCATGGCATCTCTGGTGGCATTCCTTGTTAGTGCATTTTCTGGTGAAAATGCCAAGGTTCCACTTTTTGCTGAAGTGAGATTCCCCCTAAAACATAACTCTAATAAGAACAAAGAAGCAATCTCTGTCTCTCCCTTATCGTGTAACTGATTCTTTCGAACCAAGTGTGGTGAAATGATTTTAAGTGCACCGCAATGTTCTTTCGTGCATTTGACACATATTTTCGAACTTTTATAAGCAATAATAAGTCCATTTACCATATTTATTTTCTAGACCAACTAATTAATCCAGAATTATTTACCAATAATTGAATAATTTATCAGAAATATTTAAATGGAATAAGTCCTCTATTCTACATAGTTTGTTGGATTACTTACAAGTTTCTTCCACTCATATTGAAGTAAGTTGGCATAAATGGTGGATAAGAGATATCTGGCTTTGATTTTGGGTCTACCAGACATCTTGTGAGTATAAGAAATAAAGAAAATATCACTGGAGATGCTATTTCAAATACAGTTTGCCATTTGTGCCTTCTTTGTAGCAGAAAGTTCTTCCAAATAAGAAGCTTTAGTTTATCAAATGCAGCCATGTTTCCTTAGTTAGGTGTATTTCTCTGTAAGGACAAGGTTAGGTGATACTAGTAATTTGTGATAGTCAGCATAGTGGGTATATGACAATTTTTTATAGCCCGGTCTGTCCCATTGTTGGGCAAAGGCCTCCCCCTTTTCTTAGTCTCATCTCGTTTTTGACCCAAACTCGGCCACTTCCTGCAGTAAGCGTCCAAGTTATCCCGTTAACACTTCTTGGGTCTGCCCCGGCGGCGACTTCCGTCTGCAGGGACCCAATCTATGCTGTCCTATTGCTAATATAAATTTAATAAATTTTAATTAGTTTATTGTAAAAAGTGAACAACTATCTTGGTGGTGAGTGGCAAGTGCAAGAAGAGGCCTATACCCAGCAGAGGGTTAAGTCTGGCTGCAGATGATGATGATGATGAAAATCATGAAGTACCTTTACATCTAAAGTAGATTATCTATGTAATGTCAGGGGCTACTGTTCCCATGGTCATGTCCCTATTTACGGGACGCTGTAGTCTTTTGTTGTTAGTACCAGGGCACTGTAGGCATAAAAACGATTATGATAATGTAATTTCTGTGTGCAAGTGGATATCGGTGGTCTCTGCCCACTCCTATGTGAAAGCGGTGTTATTTCATGTGTGTATGTAACTTTAATACGCTAGGGCGTTTATTTCTTGAGCAGAAGTAGAATTAAACTATACTATTGGATCGATTTCGAGAACCGCCCTTTCTATGACAAGTAGAAGTTGTTTTCTTTTTTTCGTCAGGTGACAAATAAAGTGCATGCTTACCTGAACGAATCACATTATTTTTAGAAATACAACACGAATTATTTTTAATTCCCGATCGTAAAAGTATTATAACAGCAGGAAAATAATAGGTCCTTCCCTTGGAAACAACGAAAACGAAGTAAACGAATGAAATGAAAATGCGAATGCGAGCGAGTGAACTATGAAGTTTTCTAATTCCTCCAAGTATGAAGTAGACACATAAACAGCACAGAAGCAATCAAAAACTCGTTGGCTGTGACATAAAATATAACAAGACAGTGACATTAGCAATTTACTTCACTTCATTTATTATGTCTACGCACTAGCATGATCGTCTGCTGAAATGACAGACAGACAGATTGATTGATGTCTTCTTCGTAAATTCAAGAGTTTAGCTGTTGTCGTGGTTTTGATGTAGTTTTCTCAAATATACTTTCAACTAGGGACTTCCTTTCGCATGGATTTACTATCACTAGGATGGATAAATAAATTTCAAAGCGAGTCCGTTTTTTGTTAGTGTTCAGTTGTAGAAATGTATTAGTGTGCGTGACTAGAGAAGTAACGACATTAACTAACCTATCGATGAATAACACCGAAATGAATGAAAAAGTCGTCAAAATTGGTTTTAATTTGTTCAAGTAAATTAAATAAAAAAATATTATAGACAATTCACACAACAATTTTATTACATTAATATAAATCAATACAATGAGGGATTCACTATATATTAGCCTTAGTATGCAAACACTGATAATACATTTGACAATCTTGACAGGTAGAGTTGAGTCAGCGCCATGTATCGAACAATTTGAATTTTTTTTTTAGATCGAAGTTGAGAAGCCCACTTTGATAGGACTCATTAAAACAGGAAATTTTCACGTACCGATATGTTGGTGGAAGCACCAACAGGTTTCGACCCTAATCGAGGGTCTTCATCACACTCTCATGATTTGTAGCTTAAGATCCTATGATCTACACTCGCTACACTCCCTCCGGATCCCTCCTCACACTGTCTCTATGAGCCCACTCTTCTCGGCGCGTCAGGCGCGGGGGTGGGGGGAGTGCTTGTATCGACGTTATCATGCGTTCCTATGTCACATCAACATAATATCATAATATCGTGAAATTTTCCTGTTTTACAAAATGAATGATATAATTCACGAAATATATTTAGTGAAATTGTTAATGACCTATAAATAGTATCAGTTTCGTATACATGTTTCTGACACTGCTTTCGGCTACGGCATTCTTCATTACAAAATGAATTCGGAGCTGTAAATACTTCTCGCATATTGATTTAACTAAAAGGTATTTATGGTCTTCGAAAAAGTTAAAATCTAAGACATCATGTTCATTTAAACATCGGAAAATATTTTTGTAATTCGATGAATGCATAGTCTGCAGTATTACATCTCTGATCATTTTAAATACATCTTTGTAGTCGATTCTGCTATGATGGGTGGATATCAATTTTTTGCGCAAAATCTTTTCACACAATTTACAGATATAATATACGTCGTCGCTGGGATAAATTAGCCCTCCTTTGTCTTTAACAGTTGTCAATGAATTTATTTTAGGACCTTCTAGCGCTGACAAACATTCCTCACAAATCAAAGTACTTTTAATTTTTTTTATTACGAATCCCGATATGTAATAAACTACCTCTGCAACATATTCTGTAAGTCGACTCGGGTCATTCAGATTTCCTTCTGAAGCTTTAAATTCGGCATGGATAAGGAGTTTTTTATAAGCAGCTCTAAACTGCTTTGCCGAAGGATTGTTGTTAAAGCCCCCCATTGACCGCACTGCGCCAAAGAACAACTCCAAGTGATCTTGAGAAAACTTGTATGTACATATAAAACTCATTTTCTGTGGGTCTTGTGTAAGTAAATCTTTGCAAAGATTTTTAAGCGATTGTAAACAAATAATAAATCCCAAGAACCCAACTTTTCCTTGCGATTCGATGACTAAATCATTTGCATTGAATTTGAGATTTTTTATGTACTCCATACCTTTTTCTATAAGCCGATATGTTTTCTCAAGATTTCTTGGCAGAATTGCTTGTTTGAACCCGTATGAGTTAAGATTTCGGGAATTTAATAAATCAAATAAATTATTAAACATGCAAATGAACTCGCAAGTTGCTTCACAATCTACAAACTCTTCCAATTTTATGTTATTGCGACAGAACATTAGTGCATCAGACACCGATTGACTTAACATTTGAGCGGCTGATTTCACCTTCATTTTTTGTTTGATATAATCGATGTGCCTTAATTTATTTGCCAAATGCAATTGTTCTTCAGTTTGAAGTTTGTGAAGCAGCTCGAAGTATTTAAAAGATATTTCTTTTCCTTCTTTATTATACATAATACTCTTATCCCCCAGTGTGTTACGAACAAGCTTCAGGCAATGGCATGGATCAAGAAGTATCGAAATTTTGACGCCATTATGTTCAAATTGTGTGTTCAAATTGTTTTTACAATTTAGCTCACAACCAAGATGCTTTGCCATTGCAAGATTATTTGGCACGCCATCGAAAGTTAATGTCACTATGGTAACACCAGACTCGGTCAACAAATCCAGGCAAATACGTACAAGTTCAGCTTTTTGTAAACCAGATACACCAATAATTAAAAAATATCCCACTGGTATTTTAAAAGACCCATTCACTGCAGTTACCATAAATGTAAGCGCTTCAGTAGCTACTGGAACACTGTCATCGTCAACATGATTTCCCACATTGACATAACCGTGAGAACAGTGTCCATCCCACTCGATACACTTTCTTATTGCCATTTCGTCCATGCATAAAGCACCAATAACGGGTTGTTTCTGTGACTTTATTTTAAGTGCCTCAAAAGATTCTTTAGTGAACCCTGGTTCACAGTCGACAGCCTGGTACCATTTGCTGATTGTTTTTGGATGGGGTAAGCAAGAATCAAAATGATTACGCACTTACTTGTAAGCCCGAGGTGTAAGAAAGTGTAAAGTGAGGGCGAATTTACGGAGGCTTCCGTCGACTCGGACCGTTAGGTACTCGGACCGCAGTCCCATTCGCCAGAGTCATTTTATTTTATTATTTTTTCTTCCGGCGACTCGGACCACTTTTGAAATGATCAAAAAAATCTATTGTTCAAAGCAATAAAGTACAGTCAAAGGAAAAGTAGGTGTACAAAGTAAACATAAAGAATAAAACTCTTTGATTGAAGACACAATTTATTTAAAACAATCTAATTGTTAAAGAAAAGGGATGCTTAACCTTGAAATCAAGAGAGGGGTAGGAATTGCTACAAACTTACCTGCATGGTTGAAGACAATTCTGTCACCATTGCAACGTCTAGGATAGGTACCTACCTATCCTAGACGTTGCAATGGTGACAGAATTGTCTTCACTAATCATCAATAAATTTATAGCATGCAAGTTTATATTTAAGTTAATTTTATAGTCATAACTTTTTGATCGAGTGAGCGAACCGTGCGAAAATCTTACAAACAACTTGGGTGATTTGGCATTTTATGTGCGTATGTTTGTATGTATTTGTGTATGTTTGTCCGACGATAACTTTCGAACCGTTGCGTTGATCCAATCTGCATGAAATTTGATACGTCGATAGCTTGTAAGTACTTGAGAAATTTACTGGTAAGTATGTAAGTAAAAACGGATGAGGGGTTATTAAGATATGGGGTTTTTTAAGGGTGCAAAAATAAAAAAAAATATTCAAAAAAATCAAGTTACCTTTCATATGAAAGAACTTTGTTTGGACATTCCAAAACAGTTTTTACTTTTTTTCTAGGACAATCAGTTTTTGCTATAAAAAGAAAAGGTTAAATTAAGACAACCAACGCTCCGAGAGCTCTCATCTCTAAGAATTTCGGTGACATCAAGGTTTTTCTACGGTCGGTCAATTCGTCTGCATTTCTTATTTTTTTTCTTGAATTCAATTAAGGATGTACAGAGTTGTCATAAAATGATAAAAGCGACCTGTTTTGATGATGGAGCCAATGTCTGTCAACGGAACACTACAATCAATTGGCCAAAGTTAAAACTTGTTTACCATAAAAAGTTAGTGAGGGTTAGTCAGAGGCAAGGCCAAACAGTGAATCTGTCCAGAAATACTTGCCGATAAATACAATGCCGTGGTGGCACTTTTTTTTCTGATTACCATCTGCCTATGTGCTTAGCTTTTCGAAATATTTGGATCGCATCATGAGATCTCAGTTCGGGGCGAAATTGGAAAAAAATATATTTTTAATTGACAATTACACTACTACTTAACAATTCGTATTTATGTCAGATCTGTTTCTGACGACGACTGTACAATTTACGCCACGTGGTTTGTGGTCCGAGTCGCCGTAAGAAAAATATTAAAATTAAATCACTCCGGCGATTGGGACTGCGGTCCGAGTACCTAACGGTCCGAGTCGACGGAAGCCTCATTTACGGAGCTCAGGTGAGTATTTTTTTGGGAGTGGTTCATTGTTCAATTTCCACTTTAATCTTACTAGCAAATCCTGGGTTTTGCCACCTATGGTTTGACAACAAATCTAAAGACTCAGTATCCACAAGGTTCTTGCTTTTTAAAGAATTTATGACATTTAATAAAGTTGCATTCTTTTTTTCAAGTCTACGTTTCTTTTCTCTTAACTTTTTAATAGTCCTAAGTCGTCTCAAAGCCACTGCCTTAGATTGTGCAAGAGCTTTTAAAATTGACACTGCTTGCCTGGGTGGGTCTTGCGATTCCACATCACTTTCTTGCATCTTTTGACGTTTTCTAGGAGTTATATGTTGAATTTCATCTCGGTGCTGAGGTGGCTTTCTTTTCTTCGCTATCTAAAACATAAATATTAGAGATCCTGAGCAAAGATTTAAACTTATTGACACTCCAGAGATAAGTATGAATAGAACTTTGCACTTCTCGGTCTCCGACGAAGTATGAGAGCCACTTTTTTAGATACTGTGGGGGCTAGGACTACTATGTAATCTGTGGCGATCGACGACTGTAGGTTTGCAAAGGTTTGCACTTTTTGAGTAGCGTCGATCGCAAGTCCGAGCCTGGCCCGCCAGTCGTCGCCGCAACCGTGTAATGATCGGTTCATACAATAAACGTGGAAAACATTAATATCGGATTTTCTCTTGGCACGTGGCACACCTGCCACACCCAGATAGAGACCCCCATCCGACTAGTGCTTCTCCCCAAGTATATCTCAACAGTGGTGACGTCAAGTTACCAACAAGTGGTGACCCCTGTGAAAGTGAATAAACAGTATAACAAAGCGGTGTAAAAAAGTGGCGGCGATTCCCTCTCGACACACGTCCGGTCTCGAGAGGTAGTATAAAAGGATACGTATCAAGGTCAAAAGTGACTATAAGGTGTAAAAGTGCGCAGACATGTTCGCGCAAACAGCAGTACCCCTACCGGCAGTGAGCGGAGAAAATAAGAAAAGTGAGGAGAAAGACATGGCGAGCACGTCCGAGCTGGCGGCCATAACCGTGTCGGCGAGAATTCCAGACTTCTGGAACGACATGCCTCGTTTATGGTTCGCGCAAATGGAGAGCGTCGTGGCATCGCAAAAACAAGGAGACACCGTGAAATTCAACCTTGTAGTATCGAAATTGGGACGAGATGCTCTACAACAGGTCAGTGATATTGTATTCGCTCCACCAGAGAATGATAAATATAAGACATTGAAAGACAGACTTTTACAAGTATATGAAGAGAGTGCCGAAAGGCAGTTCCAAAAATTAGTGGGAGAGATGGAACTAGGCTCCCAGAAACCATCGCAATTATTAAGACGAATGAGAGATTTGGGAAGAAATGCGCAAATATCCGAAAATACACTGCACAACCTGTGGATAAGTCGATTACCATCATCAATAAGAGCAGTACTCACAGTAAGTCAAGATCAGGATTTGGAAAATTTGGCAAAAATCGCAGATAAAATCAATGAGAATTTGCGAGCAGGAGAGATTGCGGAAGTGAGTACATTCAGCGACAAACTACCAATGGGCGAAATAGTAACACAGATACATAAAATGAATTTGGAAATAGCAGCACTACGAGAAGAAGTCAGAGGACAGCAAGAACATCGGCGAAGCGCGTTTAGAGGGCGTAACAACAACGGATACAGAGGCAGGTCGCAGCAGAGATCGCAAAGTAGAACACCACAAGACCCGAATTGGCTCTGCCGATTCCATTTTAAATATAAGAATAGAGCATGGTCTTGTGAAAAGCCCTGTGCGTGGAAGGTGACTACAGCGCCGTCGGGGAGTCGTCCTGCTACGCCGGAAAACTAGATGCGGTACAGTCGGCGGCGGGAGGCTTCGTACCGAGTGGCAATCACCGTCTAAGTGTATCTGATAAGAAAAACGACATAACTTTCTTAATTGACACCGGTGCAAACGTTTCTGTGTTACCCGTAAGTAAAGTGCATGCAACGCAGCGTCGCGAGTGTAAATACAGACTTTTCGCGGCAAATAACACCGAAATTAAAACATACGGAACTACAGTGCTAGAATTAAATTTAGGTTTGAGAAGAGCGTTTAAGTGGACATTTATTATTAGTGATGTGAAACAAGCCATTATTGGAGCAGACTTTTTAAAGACTCATAAGTTAGTTGTAGACTTACATAATAAGAAACTTGTAGATTCAGTTACATCGTTACAAAGTAATGGGACCGTCAGTAGGTATGATGAAGCGTCTATCACGAGCATACAGGTAAATAATCCTTATCGCGATATATTGGAAAGATATCCGGAAGTTACTAAGCCTATAAATTTTAAAAAGAAGCCGTTGCACTCTATTTACCATCACATAGAGACAACAGGCCCACCCGTTTTTGCCAAGGCACGTCCGTTGCAACCTGATAGGTATAAAAAAGTTAAAGAGGAGTTTAGCCTCATGCAGGAGTTAGGGATTTGCAGGCCTTCTAAGAGCCCGTGGGCAAGTCCGCTGCATGTGGTGCCCAAGAAGGACGGAGCCATAAGACCTTGTGGAGACTACAGGCAGCTGAATGCAATCACCAAGCCAGATAGGTACCCGGTTCCGCGGCTACAAGATTTCACCTATGGATTGGCAGGTAAAAAAGTTTTTAGTAGGATAGATATAAATAGAGCTTATCATTTGATACCTGTGCACCCTGATGATGTTGAGAAGACAGCCATCATTTGCCCTTTTGGTCTGTTCGAATTTGAAAAGATGGGATTTGGGCTGAGGAACTCAGCACAGACGTTCCAAAGATTCATGAATAGTACAGTGTTGAAAGGTATTGAGTACATGAAGGAAAATGAAGAAGAATCGTATTTGTTTTGTTACATAGATGACGTCATTATTGCATCAGATTCAGAGAGTATAAGTAGAAAACACGTGACCGAGCTTGTTAAGCGATTTGATGAAGTTGGTGTGACCATAAATTTGAGTAAATGTTTATTCGGTCAAGCTGAAATTGATTTTCTCGGTTTCAGGGTAACGGCGGAAGGAATTCAGCCACTGGAGGACAAGGTGAGAGCTATCAACGAGTACCCCAAACCGGAAACCGTTGAGCAGCTAAGGCGTTTTCTCGGTATGTTAAATTTTTATAGATCGCATGTAGTAAATGCAGCTCATATTCAGGCAGAACTAAACAAGTTTTTACATAATTCTAAGAAGAGAGATAAGACGAAAATTGTATGGACATCGGAAGCAGAGACAGCATTTGAGCAATGTAAACTTAGCCTACAAAGCGCAGTTACGTTGTCACACCCTGTCTCTAACGCACCTTTATCACTCATGACAGACGCATCGAATACAGGTGTAGGTGCGGTATTACAGCAGAAAATAGGAGAGAATTGGAAACCATTAGGATATTTTTCTAAGAAACTGACAGACGCACAAAAAAAGTATAGTACGTACGACAGAGAGTTACTAGCAATATATTTGGCATTAATACATTTTCGTAATATGGTAGAAGGTAGGCAGTTGACAATTTTGACAGACCATAAACCATTAACATTCGCGTTTACAAAAGTAGGTACGGATAAAGAAACACCTAGAAGAACCCGTCAGTTATTGTACGTAAGCGAATTTACAAGCGACATACAGTACGTGGGTGGTGAGGCAAACCAAGTTGCTGACGCGTTATCACGTGTCGAGTTCATAGAATGCCCAACCGTTGTTGATTATAAAGAGTTAGCTGAGGCACAGGAAACGGATACTCAAATTACACTCATGCAAAGCGATTGTAATAACAAGTTTCAATTTAAAAGAATGACATTGCCAAGTAGTAGTGACCTAATTTATTGTGAAATCTCAACGGAAAATGCCAGACCATATCTTACAGAACAGTTCAGGAAAGTAGCTTTTGATTCAGTACATAATATTAGTCATCCAGGAAAAAGAAGTTCAAGGAAGATGATGACTCAACGATTTTTTTGGCCAGGCATGAACAAAGATGTGAACAATTGGGTGAAAACATGCACTCAATGTCAAAAAGTTAAAGTTAATCGGCATACAGTATCTAATTTAGAAAGTTTTCCAGATAGTGATCGTTTTGAGCATATTCATATTGATTTGGTAGGACCACTGAGTCCGTCTCAGCAAGGGTATCAGTATTGTCTAACTATGATAGACCGTTTCACTCGTTGGCCGGAAGCCATTCCTGTTGCGGATATAACGTCCGATACAGTAGCTAAAGCCTTTTACGAGAATTGGATTTGTAGATTTGGATGCCCGCTTAGGATAACAACTGATCAAGGAAGACAATTTGAGAGTGAACTATTCAACAGATTAATGAAAATGTTAGGAATTAATAGGATACATACTACGAGCTATCATCCGAGCTCGAACGGAAAAATAGAGAGGTGGCATAGGTCCATGAAGGTGGCATTGACTTGTCGTCTGACTGGTAATACCTCATGGGTCGATGAGTTACCATCGGTATTGTATGGGCTGAGAGCAGCATGTAGAAGCGACAGTGGCATAAGTGCAGCAGAAATGACACTTGGTCATTCATTGAGACTACCAGGAGATTTTTACAGTAAGGTAAGTCTAGCAATAAGTGATAATTATAACTTTGTCGACCGACTGCGTAGTATTATTAATAATCTAAAACCGCAGCCTCGACCAGTTAGTAATAGTAGGAAAATATTTGTTCATGAAGATTTAAAAGATTGTTCGCACGTTTTTGTTAGGAATGACATGCTTAAAAAGTCTCTTCATCCTACGTACGATGGCCCATACCGCGTGTTATCTAGAAAAAATAAGGTATTTGAGATTCAATATCCAAATAGGAAATCATACGTGTCTATTGATAGATTAAAACCAGCATATTTGTTAGATGCTGATAAGTTAGTAGAAAGTACGGAAAAAGTTATAGAAGAAAGTGTAAAAAATCACGAGAGTGTGGGAATCGAACCCGCACCTCGAGCAGAAGCAACGCACCGCCAAACAAGCAGCGGTCGTGTGGTGAAGCTACCTGTTAGGTTTAGAGTTTAGGTTACGCGTCCATAGTGAGCTGAGCGATGCGATAGCGATACGCTCATAGTACTTTAGTAGAGCTTTCAAGCAAATAGGAATATAGCGCGGCATCGCAACGCATCGCGCTGCTAGCTGTGGGACAATAGGTTTAGAATAATTTTTGCAACTCATAACTTAGAATGTTCATTTATTTTATTTTGCTTTGAAAACATTTTACTGTACTAGTAATATAATTTTGCCAATAATGTAGTTTTGTGACCCAATAAAAAGTAATAATGCAACTTAAGGATAGAATATTAGAATAAAAATTGCACAAAGAAGTCAGACTTTCACGAGAAAGTACGTTAATGTTGGTTGATTTCATTATTTGTGAGTCTGTACCTAAAATGGGAAAGACATACAGTAAACAGGAGGAAATAATTATTGCTCAGAATGGAGCAAACGGTGCCGATTATTCGGCCATGGAAAACCACATTCAGTTATACGCCATTGGAACGGTGATAATAGTGATCATAATCAGTTTAATTTTGATATATAAATGTTGCGGGAAGTGTCGTTCCCATGTGAGTTCTTGGTTGCGTAATGAGATGAGAGATACCATACAGCAAGTACAGGCGCAAGCGCAAAGTGTGTAAAGGAATTAAGACATTATAAAAGAAACCAGTGTTGTTTGTAAAAGATGGATATAATTAAAAAACTTGTGTATGTAACAGACAGTATATTGTATAACTATATGACATTTCCTTAATAAAATCAACGTATATAAAACAAAAATTGTAAAAGTATTAAATTTAGAGTATGAACATGAACCTCTTTTGGTTGCGTCAGTTAGGTACCTACATAGCGATGTATTACTCTGAGGCAATAGGTCAAAGTCCGTATTGTTATAACAGCAAGGCAAAACAGTGTAAGCATTTTTTGTTCATTATGAGTTGCACTATATAGTTATGTTTTATGAATGTTCAAGTATTAGGGTTCAATAGTTTTAAAGGTTTAATTTTTTTGTGTAAAAAAAATTTTTTTTAGAAGGGGATGACTGTGGGGGCTAGGACTACTATGTAATCTGTGGCGATCGACGACTGTAGGTTTGCAAAGGTTTGCACTTTTTGAGTAGCGTCGATCGCAAGTCCGAGCCTGGCCCGCCAGTCGTCGCCGCAACCGTGTAATGATCGGTTCATACAATAAACGTGGAAAACATTAATATCGGATTTTCTCTTGGCACGTGGCACACCTGCCACACCCAGATAGAGACCCCCATCCGACTAGTGCTTCTCCCCAAGTATATCTCAACAGTGGTGACGTCAAGTTACCAACAGATACCATAATATGATCTAATTGTATCATACTTCTTAGTCTAAGATCCCGCTATAGAAAGACCTTCACTGAGCTGGTTATTTAATGAAACGTATTTTATATTTAATTAAACATGTCAATAAATATATTCTATATGGGTTGCCTATCAAATTTCAGTCCAGGATAATTATGATTAATTAAAAACCAGTGGAAAGTTTAAAAAAAATCTTTAAACTTTCCACTGGTTTGTTTATTAAACAAATTCTATACCAATCGAAAGTATAGACCCCAGTATTTTTATTCAATAAACATACCGGTGCGAAATGCTAGTATCGATTTACCTGTTTATACCTGGCTACCTGAGAGTTGTGACCGGAAAAAAATAGGCAACCTAACGTTTGCATATTCTATGGGGTCTATACTTTCGATTGGTATAGAATTTGTCTAATAAACAAACCGGTGGAAAGTTTTTTTTTTTTTTTTTAATAATTAATTAATCATATTATCCTGGACTGAAATTTGATAGGCAACCCATATAGAATATATTTATTGGCATGTTTAATTAAATATAAAATACGTTTCATTAAATAACCAGCTCGGTGAAGGTCTTTCTATAGCGGGATCCTATACTATCTTGCAAATAAATATATTTCATTTCAACATTCTTCCACCTGATTAGGCTTAGGGAGTTTAAAAAAAATTACACAAACACACAAACCAATATAATAACATAGACCCAAAAAAATCTCTCCATCGTCAACAATCTGGTAGGTACCAAAATATATCCAGTAAGTCCATCTATGAAGGGATGCCTAAATTACGCCCAACAGTGGATGATAGTAACAATACAATAGTAGTGACATGTGACATCAAAAACATCGGGTATATCTTACCGGTTGATAGTACAGTGGATATCCTTCAAAAATGGTTGGTACTGCATCAGATTTGAGTTTCTTTAATGATAAGCCAGCAATATAACAGGATTTATCAAAATGTTTTGAACAAAGCCTGGAGTATTTTGAAGGCTCCCATGCATCTCGTCTAACAGCTTTAATCCACTCACGTCTTACTTCTGGGCATTTCGGGAATCTAAAACAATGAGTGAGATAAATAAACGAAGCCGTTAATTGCTATTTCAGCCAAGAATTGTATAGTACTATTCTCTAATTTGCGAGGAAACAAAAACTAATTAATTTAAGAATCAGAAGTTTGCTTCTTCAGTTATGTCTCAATCGAGCTTTAAATCTTATCTTAAACCTTTAAACGAGAATTTCTTATTATTTATTTATTTATATATAACCATTGCCCTATCCTTACAGGAATATCCTAATACAATAGTGCAGCCTTTCATAAACGGAATTTTAGTTTCTATAAATATCTTGTATATATATATTTAGGATCTCGGAAAATGCGCCAACAATTTTCACGAAATTTTGTATATAGGGGTTTTCGGGGGCGATAAAGTATAATCCTGAACGTAGCGAGGGATTCAAAGTACGTCGCTCGAGGATAAATAATTTTGGTACCGTGTGGCATACTCTGCTTTTCATCCCCCTCTATGAGAAAATTAAATAAGACACAGACACATAATAGACAATAATATACAAGAATAGACCAGAATAGACAAGAATAGACAGTAATTGAAAATAATAGACAATAATATAAAAGAATATACAAGAATATAAAAGATTATAAAAGAATATACAAGAATATACAAGCATATACAAGAATATACAAGAATATACAAGATTATACAAGAATATACAAAAATTGACCAGAATATACAATAATAGACAATAATAGACAAGAATACACAAAAATATACAAGAAACAAGAATATACAACAATGGACAAGAATAGACAAGCATAGACAATAATAAACATAGACATAGAAGATGAAGGGTCAATAAAATACGCGGGAAGTATTTTTTTTTAGTTGATTAACCAATACCGTGGCTCTATTTTTTATACTACCACTACCAGCCAGTATTTTATCGTAGCGAATTGCGTTTAAACATTTCAATTTGATAGTATTCCAAATTTAAAAGTCATTGTGTCACTGTACCAAAAGTGCGCCTAAAGTAGTTACTTTAGGCGCACTTTTTGAGGAACCAAATGAACCAATAGCCTCTTTTTGAATAGATGGGATGAAAAAGATATTTCTCGCGCGTTCATCCTTTAAAATAACGAGCTGACCGAGCTTCGCTCGTGATTTTTTTATGTAAATTGTATTTTTTTGAAATTATGTTTAACAACGTATTACATACTGATGAAATATGAATACTATTTTTTTTCGTTTTCATCAACATAATAATAAAAAATATGAACTTTTAGCTAGTTAGCAATAAAAACAATAGTATTATTATTCGCCAATATAATATTATGTCAGTTAAAGTCATAATATCTTTATTGGCCCATTTTTACTTAACAACGCCATCTGCTGATAGCTTTTCAGTTAGTTGCTCACAATCGCCAATAGATGTCAGGAACAATCATATATCCAGTTTATGTTTTATTATTGCAAAAAACCAACTTCTCGTAATTTTCTAAAAAATTATCCTAGCTAGATCGAAACCCCTTGTATACAAAATTTCATGAAAATCGTTGAAGCCGTTTCAATATACATATGTATACATACAAGATTTTCTCGTTTAAAGGTATAAGATCCCCCACTAGGATTCGCCGTGTCGCCGTATCAGGAACTACGAGTGACCCGCAACAAATATTTGCAGAACATACAAACATTTATCGGTAAAAATTTAGCAAACTACCGCAGGCGAAAGGGGGAGAGGGGGGGGGGGGGGGCCCTTGCCCCCTGGTATCACCGGCATTACAAGAAAATGCACCATTCCTGAGAAAAACCGATTAATGTAACCTAACCTCAAAACACTTTACAGTCGCTTAGAAGGCGTAGTAAAGTTAAAATTTGGGTTGGCTTTAGTATTGTTAGGTTAGGAGGAGGGGGGACGGGGGAGGGCCGGTCCTCTCTGCACTGACATGCACCATTCTTGAAATTAAGTACCTAGGTATAAAAAAAAAAAACCTAACAACCTACTGTTACTTTTGTGACTTAAGTCGGGGTGCCCCGAGTTTGAATCTGTAATGGCTCAGCCAGAACACTCGCGAGGAGTCCTGAGCGTCGCTTCACCCGCTCAACCTTCGCTCCGCTTAGGTTAGCTAGCTCAACTCAGGACCTCCTCGCGAGCGTCTGGCTTCACGATTTTTATGTACACTCTAGGGGTAGGGACCTCAAGACTACGTGGAGTCGGGGTGCTCTGTGTCGGTTCTGTCACACATTTTCAACCTAGCTGACTCAAGTCGAGGTGCTCTGTGTAGAAAAACCACGAAACGAAACACGGAACACGGGAGCACATTCACGCAACTCGAAGAGAAACGGAATGCACAGAACAAACGAATGACCAGTGTTGCCGTTTTTTATTTTGAGAAAATGCTAGAACTTGCTCCAAATAATGCTAAAAAATGCTATTTTAGTATTTAAAAATGCTAAAAAACATGCTAAAATGCTAATTTTGTTATTAACATTTCTGTGTACAATTTTTTGGTAGAACAGTAGCCTAACATGTTATTCTAGGCTCTAAAGTATCGCTAAGCACCAAATGTTAGCAAAATCCATCCAAAAGCCAATCCTTAAACTCGCCTATCTTCTCCCATTTTTCGCGATAATGTTGCCTAAATTTAGGAGGCATACTTTCACTTCACATTCACAAATCACATTGAATGAATTTATTCAAGAGTCAAGTGGGGTTCGGACGCGAAACGTTCGTTACGTAAAAACAATCAGAAACTAATTTCAGGGAAGTCCCTGATCCAGAGAGTTGCCATACCTCAATGAAAACCATAGATAAAAAATAATGTATCTGGTCGGTCTCTATTAAATAATCTTTTGACATTGACGTTTGATTTGAAATGCCAAAATATGCAATATGCTAAATGCAAAATTTATATGCTAAAGAGTCATGAAATATGCTAAATTTAGCACTAAAAATGCTAAAACGGCAACAGTGCGAATGACACTGACACTTTTTTTTTTACGTTCCGTTTTGCTATTGCTGTTCGTCATTTTGCACCATAGACTATATGTGGAACCTTGGAGGAAATAGAAATGGAGATGTCAAGACAGGGCTTTCCCCTCTGCCGGTCATATTATTATACCGATCTCGATCATATCCTCTAAATAAAAGTGTTTTACTCGCAACCGCAGCCATTGTGTGTCGTTTCATGTCGCGAAGTGGAGCTCCGTAAGAATTGTGAATTGCATGGCAGTTTCTTGTAAGAGACATCAAACTTCTGGGAACATGGTATTTCCTACCACAAGTGAGTATTATTTTGTCAATTGTGTTTGTAATTTTGTAGAATTTTAGTTCAAAAGAAATACCGGTTGCGACAGATTAGCGACAGTATTACGACACCATTGTCAAAGAATAAACCTTGGTAGAAGGCATAGTGTTGGGAAAAGTTGAATGAAATTGATGAATGAATGAATGAAAAAATAAACGTTAAATTATTATCACATAATGTGTTGTCTAATTAAAAATTTGGTGCTTTTAACCCCCGACGTAAAAACGACGGGATGTTATGAGTTTGCGGTGTCTGTGTGTGTGTGTCTGTCTGTCCCATCGTAGTTCCCGAACGAATCAACCGATTTTAATTTAGTTTTTTGTTTGTTTGAAAGGTGAATATGCGGGAGTGTTCTTAGCTATTTTTGATGAAAATCGGCCCAAGATGGCTGCCGCCACGAAATATTGGATTATATTTATTCACAAATCCCACAATATGGGTATCCTAGGTACTAGTCATCAAACCCTCTACTCATCAATGTATAAAATAGGACATGACATCATACTCAAAAATAAAGTCGTGGGCGTAGTGAAAACATTTATTTGCCTATTTTATATTTCTTTTACGTCCTGTGCAGGTTTCCAAAAAACCCTGTTGCTTGAAGAGTGGACAACATTTTTTGGCCAAAAAACAACTTGGCATGCAACAAGAACAAGAGTTCTCAAACTCGGGCAAACAAACATCTGCGTTCACCACACAAATATTTGTTCTCGGTGGGAATCGAACCAACGCCTCCGGCGCAGAAGGCAGAACTAAAAACTTCGCTGTGATGTGAAGGCTGACGATGTAATGTGATTTCACTTTATATATTTTTTTCAATTATTCAGTAAAAGACTAAACATATGTGTACTATGCTATAACATGTTAAGAACTATTGATTCAAACTTATAACCATTAATAAACAACTAAATTCAGTTATTTATTTTCTGACTGTTACAAAATGTGAAACCTGTTGTGCATAACTTATTTAAATTACCTGTACCTAAAAACCCATTTCATTCATTATTTTATTCATCGTTCAAATTACCGGTCTTACTGAATGCCCATCACTAGAGATTATCCTAATGTGAGTCTTGACACTGCGTAACTACGTTATATTTTTTATCTGTGTGCAAATTTTAAGATCGTGTGCGGGATTGTCAATGTGTGTGTTTACATGAATAGGATTTTGCTATGCGCGTGTGCCATGCGTGTTTACCTCGTCCCCCGTCAATATTGGCAGAAAATATTGTTCGTGGATTTAAACGTTGACGCCTCCATTTCTAATTCCTCCAAGATGTGGAACAGATTTGGTTGTCAATCAGCCATTTTAACGTTCCGTTTTCGCTATAAAACTGTTTTAATATTAGAATTTTATTTCATGAATTTCTTCACGAAAAATTCGCAATTTCGTGTAATAATAGTGATAGCGTTATAATCAGGGACCCAAACCAATTCAACATTGACCCTTTTTCCCCTCCTCCGCGTGCGGTAGTTTGCTAAAGCCAACCCCAATAAAATATTATCGATAAAGCTAAATTGGTTGGTCATCATCACTAGCACAGGTGCCTAAAACAATACATTTTAATTTACAATAATAAATGGTTTTACACTTAATTTTCATCATTAACACCTATGAATATATGACTAACATGTAATAAAATGTAATTGTTACAGTTTTTCTGGTTAAAAAACTCGCTCTTTTAGCATGTAAAATGACAAAGTATTTTGAGCAAGACTTACGTATGAAATGACAATTCTGGGTCTTTTATGCCTCCTTTTGTTGTTCTGGAGGTGCAGTAAACCACAGAACACATTTTTTCACTGGTGAATAGTTTTTTTATAAACGCTTTAAAAAGAACACAATTTCAATGAGTTTGAGAAGCCACAATGTTTTGTCCAACATGTCGGAAATCAACAGACACGATGTACACAGGAGTAAGGTGTTGCCAAACTTACATCTACTTTCTCTTCTACTCGTAGCTACGTTCCGTGGGATAGACAAAGATCAGTGTTGCCAACGACGCCGGGACTGATATCGCCATTTTTCACAGCTCAGGTAGCCTAATGTAGCCCAATTTTAGATTATTTCGCCTAAAAAGGAGCCGAAATATAAAATAAAATAAATTTGTAGTTTAAATTGAACTTTAACTTTATTTATACTACCTACTAACCTTTAAAAAGATTCTGGTTCGTCTGCCAGCAACGATAAAGCACCATTTTTAGCAGCGTGTTTTCTATGAATGATACAGCATTTTTATCATTCATAGAAAACATCCAGAACACCCGGAACAAATATCTGTAAATCGTACAAACATTTGTCCCAAGGCGAGAATCGAACCCGCAACCTCTGCCTTTGCCCACCGCGCCACCAAGGTCTTCACAGACAGTTCCTAGTACTACTTTACGACAGGAGGACAAGGCCCTTCATCGCGATAATGCTTCACATATTTTCCGTGCTTTCCCATGTTTTTATCTCGGAAATAATATTTTACGCGGACACGGACACAGTTTGTACACGGACAGGATAAGTTCCAAAGCGAACGAAACTAAAGACAGTGACAAAACATTTTCCTGAACTACGTAGTTAGCATAATCTAAATAATTGCGGTAGTCACTAACAGCAATACAAGTACCTACATTTCACTTTATTGCCTCCTAAATTTGGTTTTATAATTGCTAGGACAAATTCTGGGTATTCCCCGCCCCGTAACTAAACAACCAACCATGCAAGAACAACTGTTGGGTGACTATGATTTTTATTAAAAGCAATTCATTTGCGATTCGAATAATTTAAATGGCTGGTCCCTGAAGTAGCCTAACAGGCGACCAGTCGCCTTTATGATTTTTTCGTCGCCGATTTTAGTCCTGAGTAGCCTAAATGGCGATAAATCGCCTACGTTGACCACACTGACAAAGATAAGATCACTGGTGTAATACACAGCTAAGTAAGAGCGGCAACGCCTTATCGCGGCTTCCACCTGTCCTTTCGACTCGATTGATGTGATGTGTTATAATACTGTCAGTGCCAGTCCAGCTATCATGACTGTTTGATTGACATGACTGACGTACCACTTGGTGACACATTTTGATTTGACATTTATCAAAAATAAATCAAAATGGCGCTCTGTCATTGATTGCAATGTTTTTTTACATTTTTTAGGATTTATTTCGTAAAATTTTATTAGATTTATGTGATTTACAGTAAACTTTGCTCTAACATGTCTGCGAATAATTTATCTACAGTTTTAAAATCTTGCTCTGAGAGTGAATTAATCAATGAAGTTTCGGAAACGAGTATTTCACAAAAGCAGGTGGAAGGATCACGTCTAAAACGTACTTTTACATTACCCCGCAATCCCTTTGGTACGGCTAAACCGAGTTCTAGTAAGAATAAGTGTAACGACAGTGATGTTAAACCGGCAAGTGCTAGTAGCGTGATCGGAGAAGCGCCAAAAGATGACAACGTAATTGAGAGGAAGTTGTTTAGAAGGCCATCATGGAAAAGGTTTCTAAATAAAATAGCACAACACATGAGCACTGTACATGTGTCTGGAGTAAGTAAATTTCTAAGCGACACTAATAACTTGCATCTGTTGAATTTCCTAGTACTGGAACTAATCTGTAAACTTGCAGGTAAAATCAGCACCGGCTATAATGAATGGAGAGCGAGTTCCATGCAGCGGTGACCCTCCATGGCCTCCAGGCTCTACACCGGCCGCCACTGGGATTAAGAACCATGGCAACACCTGTTATATGAATGCAGTTCTACAATGCCTATCACACACTGATGTTATTGCTGAATACTTTGTTCTGGACCATTATAGGGTATGTAATTTTTAAAAATTCCATACAGCTTCCAATAATATGACTACTTCTAATTTATTCTGTACTTCACTATCTAATGTTTTGTGAAAATGTTGAGGGCATTAAATATCTAGCTACTAGGGTTCATTGTGTGTAAATGACTCACAGGTGGATCTAACAAAGAGGAATAAAATTAACTCTAAAAAGTACGGAACCCGAGGCGAAGTGACTGAGCAGCTGGCAGCTTTACTTAAAGCTCTGTGGGCTTGCGGGTATGCTCCTGATATGAGTACTACTTTCAAGGTGCGTTTCGATATGTTCTTTATTATTACTTTCTCATAATACATGCATGCAACTTACCTAAACTTAAAACCACAAAAAGTGGATATAGGCAACTCAAAATCATTCTTACTGGAAATGTATGCTGGAGACCCAGGTATTTCCAGCAGTGGATTTCTACAGGCGAGTCATAATGATCAATAGTTCTATTAAATATCCTGATTGTAGGCAAAAGTAGTCTTTTTTACTTCTGCAGGTTAGATACTTCTTCAAGATCATATCAATTTATCTAGAATCATGTCTCTTACTAAATTTAGCTATTTTCCAGGGTGTAGTTGAAAGGCATGGAACACAGTACCGAGGGAACAGTCAGCATGATGCACAGGAATTTCTATTTTGGCTACTAGACAAAGTTCATGAAGATTTAAATACAGCTACTAAAAAGAAATACAAAACAATTAAGGTAATTTTCTATTCATTTTATTTCAATATTAAACTGGCACAGTATGATAGTAGGAAGCACAATGAAGGTTTATGCATGAAGTCAAGTGGACCCGAAATCTGATGATGTTTAATGATTTAAAAACTAGAAGATCACAATTTTCTAAATACCTAAACTAGGGAAATTCTTTGATCCACTTTTGGTGAGCAGACTGCTTTTCGCAGGCAGGCCGTTTTTGCGTGACGTCAGACACATATTTCCAAACTTTTATACTCAAGCTCATAAGGTTATTTCTTTGTTCAAGAACACGGGCGGAAAGCCAGACGAAGTAGTTGCAGCCGAAACATTAGCCAACCATGCAAGGAGAAACAGTTCATTTGTGCAAACTGTTTTCCAAGCCCAATACAGGTAACACTTAGTTTAATCAAGGCCAAATACGCTTAGGCCGGGTTCCCACTATGCCGGACCGGCAGATCTGCCGGAAACCAGACACCGGACGGAGTGTTCACATTACACCGGATCCCACAAGAAAATCGGACAAGCACCTCAGTTGAATTTGGACCTGTGCCCACAATGGACGACGAAATTGTTGTGTTGTGGTGGTGGTAGTACAGAAGGCAAAATAAAACAAGAAAGTATTGGGTACATCCTATTTTACGGGAAAGATTTTCACTTGGGACATTTGAAACATTGATCGGTGAACTTAGAAGTGACGGATCAAAGTCGTGCTGGATGCTACACGTTTACTTTACTCAGAAAATGCGAGCCGAATGAAGTGCGGGGAGCACGGGCGGGGCGGGGAACACGGACCGGAACTGGTTCACATTACTCCGGTCCGGTGATTTTGCCGGCATTTTGTAGTGACAAAACGCTAGGTAAAAATGCCGGGCTCGGCAAAAATGCCGGACCCGGGATAATGTGAATAGCTTCATATAAATTGTACAGCCACTAGCCCTTCCGGCAGATTTACCGGCGCGGCAGATCTGCCGGTCCGGCGTAGTGGGGGGTTCCCACTACGCCGGACCGGCAGATCTGCCGGCAGATCCGGCAGATCTGCCATAGTTTTCTATCATTAAACTAATTGGTAGGTAGATGGCAAGAGATTATTTATTACATACATTACATCATCTAATTAATTAGGTGTAATATAATAAATGCCTCCCAAAGTAGTTTTTAAAAATTTCAGATGGCCTTCAGTATATTTATTTCCTTGTTATGGATGTAAGTTTAACAGTTTCAGATCTTGGAGTTTTAGTTTTTGTAAAATTCATAATTTACCCTGTTAGGGTGTTGCAATATAGTAGAAGCGTAGTAGTAGTAGAGTCTTCTAGTGTTGCAGAATTAAGCTACAACATTTTTACATTTCTAGGTCAGCACTAACATGTGCAAAGTGTGATCGCACATCTTGTACCTTCGACCCGTTCCACTGTGTGAGTGTGCAACTGCCTTCGAGACCTGCTACTGTCCAGCCTTCTCCATTGCCTGTCAATGTAAGTGGAGCTTATTGTACCCCCATGGGAATAAAGCGTGATTTTATGTATGTATGTATGCTTATTGTACAAAGTATTGCTAGAATTTATTTATTACTGTGTTTTTTCTTTTTCACTTGGAGTTATGTAGTTTAATGATGTTTTGTTATTTTTTCTAAAATAAATAGTAGCTTTTAGACAAATATGCAACTTAACTATAAACATATATTATTTATTATTGCTTTTACATACGAAAAAAACCTAAGATAGCCTGTAAGATTACTAACACAAACGGACCACAAAGATGTCTAATTAATAAATAAATAATAATAATATAAGTGCATTTTGGTTGCTTCAAAACATTTGTTATTATTATATTCACTGTGTAATGATATTTTGATAGGCAAACAAGAATTGTCATTTGAAGTTCCAATGGTGGAACTTCAAATGACTAATCATAACCAAAAACAGCCTAAATTATACCCATAGTATTTTTCTTTATTTTAGGTGGTGTACGTAAACCAGCAGCCTAGACAAGTCCGAATCGGCGTAGAGCTAACTCAGCCGAATGCCACAATGGACGACTTGCGGACCAGCTTGCACAGCGACACTGGGATAGACCGGGATCACATTATACTGGCTGAAATCAATGAAATGGGTATGCGTTCTTTATAAGCGCGAAAGTTTGTAAGTATGGATGGATAGATGGACGTATGTTTGTTACTCTTTCACGTAAAAACTACTGAATGTATTAATGAAACTTTACAATAATATAGCTTATGCGTCAGAACAACGCATAGGCCAAAATTTTTTAAAGATATTGTAACGAAAAATGGATGTTAGTAACGGGAACGGGGCGAGCGAAGCCGCGGGCGGCTGCTTGTAAAAAATAACTGGAAAAATGCATAATGCTAATTAGCATTATGTTCGCTCAATGCACTTCTTTTTTGTGTAATAAAGAATATTCAAATCTAAATTGTGAGATTAAAACCTGGCAAAACAAAAAAATATGCTCAAGCCGATTTGGTTGAGTTCCCGAATACAATTGCAGGCATAGTTTTGCTTTATAAATGCATACAATTTTGTAAACAAATGCCATATCTGTGAAACAATAAAAGTCTGTTTTTGTTGCAGGCTGGTGTATCGCCCGCGCGAGTTGGGAGATGGCGGGTATAGATTTCGGCGCGCTGTACTGCGTTGAAGCTCCGCCACTCCTTCAAACCCCAACGACTCCTTATCTACTGATCTTGTGGGTCAACCTTCTTGAAGGAGAACGGTTTGGTGAGTGTTGCTACGCTGCTATCCGCGCGGCGACTTTTCTTGTCACGCTATCGTCGCTGCTGATAGGTCAATAATGTATGTTTTCTTCAAGGCCTGCCCACACCTAGATCGCTGGCGATGGCGATCAATGAAACGCTTTCAAATATCGCTGTCAAATTTGACAGGGTTTCACTGATCGCCATCGCCAGCGACCTAGGTGCGTAGGCCTTTATGAAGCGTTTTTGAATAACATTGATGATTTCATTTTCATTTGACAATGACGGTGTATGGGCAGGTATTTCTATAAAATCTTGTTATAATAATTATAATAAATTCTACTATCATTATTTTCAATCTCTTTTGTTTACCTACTATTGTAAAATAATATTCCATAGTTGATTCAGTTTGGGATAAACAAATTAGTCATTTAGGAAGATGATTAGGATGCCTGTTTATGCAGGAAGAGATAATACTGAATCATTTGTCCAGTTGATAAACACACCATGTGTGGTGCAGATATGAGACATTCTGTTATATGCTGCTATAAATGGACATACATTTATGCAAAATCTAAAACTACGTACCTAAAGCGTATTTTTTCTGACCACTGTACTTTGTAATTTACTCAATTTGCCTATCGTTATCGTATTTTAACCTCGACACCTCTGTAGATGAGGGGTTAATAAACAGCTATCTACGAACGTTGTATCTTTTTGACTGAGATTCACCTTGTTTTTAAGACATTTCCATTTGACCAAATAAATTTTACTAAATTTGATTTGACTGGTATTGTTCAGTCGGCTTCACATCCGGTTACACACCCTTATACGCTCATAACTGTACTTACAATACGGATAATCGTAGAAAGGGATGTGCGATAGATGGCCGCGCGTTGAAACAAAATAACAATAACATATCGCACGCTCTTGCATGATTCTCATCGTTTGACTTCAATCAAACCGTTCATAATCACGAAAATCCAGAAATCACTAATCATCTGTGTCTCAAGTTGATGGACAAGTACATCGTAGGGCACGTTCCTGACGAACGTGACCTACGAGGCAATGCTTTGTTAAGGCATATAGGCGATGGTTACCACTTAACATCAGGTGGGCCATATGCTTGTTCCAATAACTTGTTGTGCAAAAAAAAAATTGTTCAGTCTGAATGTATAAATGCACAAACCGTATAATAGTACTAACAACTGAGTTTCATAAATTTTTTGCATTACAGGTTCACCATACGCAATGCAAGTGCCGCGAGAGATATCATACGAGGATCTTCAGAAGTTGATGCTGAAGGAGATGTGTCAAGTAGTCGCTGAGCGGGTGTTGGAAAATGCGCAAGGTACCTATTTAGCTGACTACCGTCAATGACCTTCTCGCTCCAACATTTTGAAAGACAATCACTGCAAGCACCAAAGTGTAAAGTTGGACATAGACTGTGTCAAATTTTATTGTGTCAGCTCAGCAAAAGCATCAAGATCAAGCAAGTTTTCGTATATAATTACGTGAGTTTTTGCACGTATCCCTGCAAAAACCGGGGCCGGCTAGAATTTATGAAGCCAATATTAAACTGTATCGTCGTACAAATAACTTTAGACCAAGTATTAATTCACAGATACGTATTAAAATCACGACTATTTCCCACAGGGGTACAGAATTTCACTTGCTACGATCCTATCTCTATCGCCTCTACCTAGTATTACTTTCCTACAAAATCATTGAATCTTGATAAAATTATTAATGTTATCAATAAAGGTGCAGACATATTCCGAGCGAGAATCGCCGAGTCACACCGACCGCGAGATCCTGCGTACCTGCAGCCTGAGGTTAGTACTTACAAACGGGGATATTTAAATTTAGCAAAAGATCATAAATATATAATATTGATTTATCTGGTTCCCATAGCTTTCCTCATTTTGAAGCTAGATAGAATCTAGTGTTGTGTGCAATGTCCACCAATATTTTTATTTATTTGACAAATTATTTAAAGTATGTTGTGTTTTTCAGCTTCCTCATCCATTGTTCGCGCTGGATGTGGAACAGGCGTTGTGTGCCCATGACAAGCATCCTCACTTGCGGCTCGAGCTGCTATGGGACCCCGCTCACAGAGACAGGTACCATTTTAGCTTGAAACTAAACATACACACATCCAGACAAAATCCAAAGTAAAGTATCAGGGATTATAAAAGAGCGGGTTTAGTTCGGGCCGGTGTAACTTGAAGGGTATAAACTGAGCCACGAAAAGGGCCCATGTTGAATGAAAAATGGGCCGAACGTCTATCTTCAGACCCGCTTAATTTATCATCATCATCATCCTTTATCCATACCTCTTCTCCGGACGAGCTATACACAAAGAGCGCTACTACTACTGAAACTCAGTTACGCCGTATTTATCTATACTTATTACAAACATACACACAATACAAATGTTTCCTATAACATTTGTATTGTGTGTATGTTTGTAATGATTAAACTCAAAAACTTCTGTGCCGATTTCTAAAATTATTTCACCTTTGTAAAGCTACATTCACCCTGTGTAACATAGACTATATTTATGTGTTTAAAAAATTAAAACCCACCCGTGCGAAGCCGGGACAGGCCGCTAGTTGTCTATAAAGTGTGTGTTGGTTTGGTTGTCAGTATAATCCGGTCGGCGGGCGAGGCGTGCGAGGTTCATGTTTCTGCGGCGGGTTCTGCGCCGCCGCTTACTCTTCACGCGTGCTTGGCGCACTATACCCGCGCAGAGCATCTCGCACAAGAGGACGCATGGAGGTAACACTTCATCTTGATTGACAGGCGCCACGGCCTAGTTTGTATAACTAGCGGCACATAACTTTAGCGCTGAGCGATACGGGCTGCGCATGCGTCGTAGTGTGCCATGTCGCGCACGCTGGATGTGCAGATGTGTGCAGAGTGTCCTATTTGGTACAGAAAGCGGAGTGCGACTGGAGAGCCAATCAGTGCTAGGAACGCCCGCCCTTCATTCCGCTAGCCCCCCTCAGGTACCATATTTTTTACTTCTGCGCAATAACGGTCAGCGCTAAAGTTATGTGCCGCTACCTATAAAATGAGATGATCTGGGAATCATCATCATCAGCCTAAAGAAGTCCACTGCTGGACATAGGCCTACCCTACACCCTACACATTTCCAAGAAGAACGATTCTGAGCCCTTTCCATCCACCGACTTCCTGTGATCTTAACAATGTCGTCGGGCTATCTGGTGGGTGGGCGCCCTACGTTTCGTGGTCGCCATTCGAGAATCTTATCTGTATTCCCTAACGGTTGTCGGTTCTTCCGAGCTATATGCCCTGCCTATTGCCACTGCAACTTCTAAGAGCAATTTCGGTGACCTTGGTTCTTCTACGGATATCATCATTTAAAACGCTCGCTTTTCTGTACATATTCCTACATTATTCGGTTTCTAATTCACAGATGTCCTCAATGCCAGCGGTATATGCCAGTAGTGAAGACCCTGGGGCTATGGTCACTGCCAGATATTTTAGTGATACATTTGAAGAGGTTTCGACAGTGAGTAGAACTTACATTCGCTATTGTTAATACTAATAATGAACGTTGAAATCTAAAAACACGCTTTTTCAGGCAAGCAAAAGGCCGCACTAGTACAAAGCTGACAACGATGGTAGAGTTTCCATTAATTGACTTCGACATGACACCGCATCTCGCTAAAAGAGACTCCCACGCAGCCGACTCACCGGGACACTCCAAATCGCCTCGACGTAGATCTTCTAAAACACCTACAAGCAATCCCCATGAAAACGTGTATGACTTATACGCTATCTGCTACCATCACGGGGATGACTTAGAAACAGGACACTATACAGCGGCCTGCAAAAACCCATACGACGGCCATTGGTATAAATTTGACGATTCAAGAGTAACGCCAGTCGACGAAGAAAACGCGTACAGTGAACTTGTGAACAACACAGCCTATATGCTGTTTTACAAACGTAAAAAACCAAACGTTACGCATACATACTCATCGGACGACCACAACGGGCATTGGGCGTTACGAATGCCTAAATACGTCAGGACGAGCGAAACGCTAACCGAACTATCAGAGGTCAAGGAAGAGATTATCACTGAAGCTAAAATCGAAGCTATCGAGCCTGACTCGGAGTCAGAAATCACTGCTCATACCCGCAGCCCTTCACTTTCCAGAAGCATCGCCAGTCTCCCAGATGACAATGCCGAGTCGACATCACCAGTCAGACAAACGGCGTTACTAATACACAACACAGCTTCCATAATCCAGTCGCCGACGCTCCAAAGGCCTCTGATAGTCGAAATCAATGGCAACAATCCGAACGACGATAAAAGCGAAAACGAATCGAGCGTGTCCGTCGAACCTTACATTCACAAAGATGTGCACGTTAACCCGAAGATGACTCCCGTTGATTCGAGGCGGCCGCGGTCCGTTGACTACCCAGCGCGGGCTAACTCGCACATTACAACGAGAGATAGCAATAGGAACTATGAAAGCTCTCCTCTTGTTGCCAGCATCAACGGAGTGGAATATCATCCAACAACCGAAGAGTTGATGCTATCTATGCTCCAGGAAACAAAGCTTATTGTGCCTAGACACACAAACCATATAGCAGGGGAATCTCATCGGGCAGGTTAGTCTCACAGCTTAACAATTTTTTTTGTGATGTGTTGTAACATAGCTGAATAGTTACTAATATTTCCTGTCTCTTCCAGGGGAAAAACCTGCATGGAAAACTCGAATATCAACATGAAGGATCTAGCGTTTCCTTTGGAATGTTACCCTGTCCTTTAGAGCCCAAACATAGATCTGAGGTGAGGTGTTCAATATTCATGTAGACACATCATTTAATTGTTAGTACGCACGAAGTAGAAGCGGAGGCTTTATTATAACATAGTTGAGACATTTATTTATTGATTGCGAGTTTACATTTATATCATAGTAACTCATTAATTATTCCGAAGTATTCGAATAAGGGATAAGAAATTTGAATAATTATAAAATATGTTACCTTTATCAAATAGATATGGTTTACGAAAATTATAAGGCTGTCTGTAGCTCGAAATATGCACATTAAGTTTACGGAGAATACTAAAACCCGCCAATATTTTGTTTACCAAAGATTGGATGCATATATTAATACTCAAAAGGAAGGCAATCGCATTTTTGGGTGTAATAATACTTTGTGAGGTATAATAATTTTTGCAGCTAAATAGTAACTTTAAATAGTCACATTACCTTTTAAATATCTATGTATATTATGTAGATAGGAATATCTAGGCCGATAATAATACCTTTGCCTTCCTATAGCTGAAATGTATTTGAAGAATTAAATTCTATAAATGTATCTAATTAAGTACATAATAGATATACACTTATGAATTTGTAGCATCTGTGAAATACAAAGTAACTTATATACTACGAATACATAGTTTATGTAATAGTAGATAGATAGAGGGCGTAAATTATTAATTTCTTAGTAAGAACCATATTTGTGCCTTGGCCCTAAGATATGTGATGTTAAAATAACGTTAATATGATACGTTATCCTCAGTACTTTGCTAGTTTTATATAATTCGTACATCATTTTATTGTATACAAGGTGTATCTAAATATGTGTACTATGCGAAGGTGGGGGGTTTCAGACCACAATGGTGATCAGTTGTGGGGGGGAGATAATTAAAAATTCCTATTTTCAGTTTCCCATACAAAAATATTTAATTTCATAATGCCTAAATAAATTGACAACCCTATCCTTGTAACCCCTTGACCCCTTGACCTACTACCTCTGTAGGTCTACTACTACTACCTACTACCTCTGTAGCTGAGTTTAGGGTTGTCACTTTGTATAAAGTCAGCTGTTCATGTTGAAACTTCGTTGCAGTTTTTTCAGAGATACCAATCGAAGTTCGAAAAGTCGTTGAACAAAAGTTGTTCCCCGGGGGGTGGAAATTCACCCCCCTTCAGGATAGTACACATATTTTGATACACGTTGTATAGGTATAGGTACTTATTTATTAGCTAGAGGACCATGCAGTTTCACACGGGTTTTTATTTTGGCATTGATAATCATAAATGACATTATGGACAAAAAATATCAAGTGAGGGTAGTTATTGATGGTACCTTCGCTTCTCAGCGACGGTAGGTCATGTCAATGCAACATAGCCGAAACGTCGAGAAAATAAATAAAATAAGGTACGATACGCGATAAATACCCGTGTAATAGTTTCAATATCGATATACATGTCTATCAAGGTCATGTATTGAGCCTAAAAACGACCCACGCGCTGTTCTAACATTGTAATCAAATATATAACAGACCTAACTTTCATTTTTATAAATAGGTACCATAGTAATTTATATGTATTTGATTACCACCATTCATTTTTTTGCGACAGTTTTTGTCAACTTTCTCGTAATCACGATTTCTATAGGCTATTTTGCCCTAGCTCATATGACCTTACTAAGAGACAGGAAACACATTCATTTCAACAATTATAATTTATTCTATTTAGTTTGTTTTTATTTATTGGTAGAGGCTACTGGGGTAATCTATATCCCTCAACTAATTTGTGTACTGAACAAGAAAGTTAAAATTTACTATGTTTTAGATGTTTTAGAACATCTTTAAGTACCTTATTATATGAAGTCAAAGAACCCTGTTCAGATTGTTTATTGTTGTGGTCATAAATTCCTGTGTTTCATAAAATATATTGTATCTCATATGAAAAAATAATACTTACCTACCGTTGAATCATGGGTGTTCGTGAATTTATCTGAAATTGAAGACACTTGTAAATAATTAAGATAAAAATATAAATTATTTCTTTACAATATCGCACTGTAGTCTTATTGTATGTGATGTTATGCACATAATTGTGATTTTATTTCAATGAGAAAAGGTATTTTATAAAAGACGTTATGAGTTTTAAATTGTGTAGGTAATCATTATTCTGTTTATTGTGTTTCTTGAGCTTATAAATGTTTGCGAAATAGAGTGAAATTTTTTATATGAGTGCATTCAAAATTGTAATAAAATCCTCTGTCAAGCTACATTATTCATTTCTATCGTGTATTTTAGCGGGAATGAATAGTCAAATAATATGCCCTTAATGTCTAAAAATCTATGGATGGATAGACGAGTATTCGACGAGTTATGGATGGGTATTCGGTTCGAGTATCCTAGACGTAAACATAAACGTCTAAATTGTAATTACCAAAAAAACGCAACTTGCTATTATGAGCCTTCTATGTCCCACTGCTGGGCAAAGGCCTGCCATGCCGCATTAATTATTCCTAATTAATGGGAGGAATTATTATTATTAGTTCTCTCCTTTTTTTTTTTTTTAAGCCAAATCTTGAAATAAAAGTAATTAATTAATTTATCAGTTAATATGAGTGTTCGGAATTTACTCTTTGTCAAAGAGCTCGGGTTGAGTAAAAAACTGACCTTATAGAAACATTTGTAATTTCGAAAAATCCAAAGTAGCCTCTGCTGCAACTGTTTATTTTGCTTTGGTAGTTACAACATATTCGTGTATGCTTACATTTTCGACTCTTAAAATTGCGACAAGTCTAAAAATAGACGTACTTGTTAAATGTAAAAACACCAATTTTGTAAACCGGACTGCACATTAAAATTTTGCAAAATCTTTTTCCATTTCACGTAGTACTACATAATGTTTTCAACATCTTTTTGTTTATGACGAAAAGTACTCTCGCTCGGTTCTACTCGTTATGATAAGCGACAAAGTTAAACTGATTTTTTAATTTAATTTACTATATTAAAAAAACTGTTAAAAAATATACACGTATAGCTAATGCATAATGTAGGTAATGCATAGGATAATTATGTTTCATTAAACTTTTTTTCATATTCTGTTCTCTGTAAACATTATTCTTAGGGCAGATTTTTCTATTTATTGAATAACGCTATTTCTCGGATAAAAATAACAGTCCTTGTTTTTGACAACCTTAAACAAGAGTTGAATATATTTTTATCTGACGGATAAAGTTATTTACTAGTGGTGACATGCAACTTCAAATAGGACGACAAGGATGTCGTCCTATTTGGCCATCGATTGCGCGATGGTGCGCTGCGATTTCATCGTACGATTAAACTGCGTATGCGTTATCGTACGATGACTTCAACCTTCAATTAGGACACTCTTAAGAAATGTGTGTGTTTAATCTCGTCGTGCGACGAAAACGCATCGCACTATCGTACGATCGCTCCCAATTATTAGGACGACGCCTAAGATGCAAACTTTCAGGATTTAGTTATTGGGTCTTTCTTTTCTTTCTTTCTAATTGTAAATTGACAAGCTGTAAAATTTAGGCATAATTATACTGTAACAAACCGGATTCAGAATATTTTAGGCTATTTGCTCCACACTCTTAATCTGCCGATCAACAGCTGATTATTCTGCTCTATTTTGTAAAAGATGTAAAAATGGGCTTACCTACCTGATGGCAAGCGGTCACCGTCGCCCATTGACCGGTCTATTCATACAATTTCGAAATCAAAGTTAAAAATATTTTATTCAATGAAATCGCAAGGATCAATTTAGTTCATACCTGTAGTGGTTCAAAAAGGGGTGTTAAAGGTTGTATGGAATTATGTAACTACATGTGAACGAAGTCGCGTGGCCACTCGTTTCTTATAAAATAGATGAATTTAGTTGTCCCAGTTCCACGCGACCATAAGCTATCAAGTCTAGAAGAACAGACAGGTTTTATACAATGAACTAGCGATTGCATAATCGATGGTTTCTGAAACTAAGTACTTGGTCAAATGGAAGCAAATAGTAGCATTAAATAACTTCCTTGTCGAGTTATGTATTTATATCTCCTATAAATTCTACTTACATATATTTTATAAGTATTTACATTGTATTATCGATCATTTTTATTTCGTATGTTATTTTTTCCATCTGGTTATATAAAGTTCAATGACGATTTAGAAACTTGACAAGCAGTTTATATAATGGTTAGATTTTTTATTACTATCATAATTTATATACGAGCTGTGGTTCAGAAAAATTGTGTGCCTAAATGTACTTACCTAAACATTTTGCGTAGAAAAGGTTTTATTAGTAATAAATTCAGATTTCAGTTTCAACATGCCTATTTTATATTACGGATATGTTTGTCATAGAATGAGGTACCTATATAATTTATATCCAATTTTTACTGTATTATATTCGTTGTTTTATTTAAAGATGTTTATTATAATTTCACTGCGTTATGTTAAAATATAAGTGTTATGTCCACATAAACTTTGTTTTTATTTCTTTTTAAGGATCTAATTAATTCGTGTCCTGTAATAAGCTTATGAATAACATTAGGGGCAGTGTCTGAAAGTAAACCACCTTGAGTGTCACAAATCAACGTTATTTTCGTTTGGTATTATTGCCAATATTTTTCCAAGTTTTTTTAAGTCACTTTCGGCTTAACATATTTTTGACAGCTTTATTGCAACATTGACAAAATTAATTTGATTAAATTGATAGTGACGTAATAGTAATTATGCCCTGAGGTGATCTAGATATTGAAGTTTCAAAAATTGGTTACAGTTTTATCGTATTTCTAGAGCTTATCAATAAAAGTAATCCTATGGTAAGTAGGTTGTTTTCCCATAATAGTGTCTGCATAGTTAGAGTCTAGTACCAGGAGAACATGTTTTATAGGATCTGCGACTACCGAAGTTGGTATCAGTCGCGGTCCAGCTGAGTGAATGTTCTTTAGGCAAGTGTCTTGGAAATCAGCTCGTATGTCCCAGGAGATGACGTCAGAACATTCTGCGTGGCGTAGATACACGTGATGAAGGTCGGAGCCTAGAAGAACCACTTGTTTGCCATGCTCGCTGTACACTGAAAGATAATTAGAACTAGTTAAGCACTAGTTACGCACTTATTATTACGTAAGGTGTTAAGAAATAATGAATAATGTATCATGCTAGATTGATCTATGGCCTTATATTTTTGACACATTTATATTGTGTTATATTTATGATTAGCAATCCACGCCAATTAATAAATGCGAAAGTATGTCCATTTGGTTGTTGCACGCTTTAGCTGCTAAACCGATCGAGATCAAATCTGGCAGAGAGCTGACATAAACAACTTTATATCTATAACGGATTTTTCACCAAACTAAACTACACATTCCGTTACCGTTTAATATTAAGTACTTGTAAACTAATATTAGTTTCAACTTTGACAGTGTTTACTCGTGCGTGGCTTTCAAGCGCTAACGTAAAGTATAATATGCGCATTTACTTATTTATTCTCGGTGACGAATGAAAGAGGTGAGTTGGAGAAGAAAACCTGTTGTGCCGACCTCACTTAGCGTGGGTTATAAGGGCAGGAATATGGTGACCCATATATTCTCGGCTATATTCAGAGTGTTTGATATGGATTTGAATAGTTATAGAATGGGAGGTAGACCAAAAAAATGATGGTCTTTGTGTGTAAGAATCTTCTTCCTGCCCTTATCCCACTAGGTGGCACAAGCACAACGTGTCGTATTCTTTCATTCTCCCCTAACGGGATAACGGTATATAGGATCCAAACCCAGATGATATCTGCTCCTATATAGTACCCTATAGTATTCTAAAGAATAAATATAGGTACAGTAACACACCTCTAATCGGAGCATTGGTGTTCCGTCTTCTCAAAGATGCAGTATCCATTTCCATCAGGCCAGGGTGGTGTAGCCGGACGAGTATCAGCACGTTGTGGGCTAGAGCTCGCTTCACCATCGCGATCTGCAGCCCCACTGATGGACTACAGGCCAGCACGGTCCACTCGGAGCCAGAGGATATCTCGTGAACCAGGATTGAACCTCGAGATGCATCTGATACGTATCTGGTGAAGATACAATAAATCAACTAACGCGGACAAATCACACAACAGTATCTAGTCCCAAATTGAGCAGAGCTTGTTCTATGGGAACCAGATAGCTGATAATATAATATACTTACATATTTCATAAAATGTATTGGAAATACATACTTAGAATGCAATTTAACACCCAGACAGAGAACAAACATCTGTGTTCACAACACAAATATTTGTTATCGGTGGGGATTCAACCCACGGCCTACGGTGCAGAAGGCAGAGCTACTTCCAACTGAGCTGAGAGGCCAGTCCATAAAGGTAGGCAAGTAGGGAGGCGTCCAATAATTACGTGAGGCGTTTAGGGGAGGGGGTCAACCCAAACCTCACCCAATCTCACAAGAGAGTGAGCTTGACAAATGAAACTTAATTTTTTCCCGGTTTTTATATATTTGATTCCGCATGAAGCATTGTAAAATTGCGTGAAAATATCTTGTTAGCACCCCCTGTCACGTCCTGTCACCATCAAACACAGTCAAATAAAAAAAACTTGGTAATTGTATTAATTCTACAGCCGACTGTCCTTACAGAGCTGAAGAGATACGTCACGAAAGAATTGCAACAACCTCCATTAACAAATATGCCCGATCAGTTGAATCTGTTGTGCTATTGTGAATGTTGTTTTATCATTTCGTCTGGAACCAAGGATTGCAACTTTCGTTGACATAATAATACGTTTATAAATAGCGGCTATATTTAGCCGAAGTAGATTAAATTGCAACACCAAGGTATTTCTGATAAAAGTGCGACACGAGGCAGGCGAGGCTGCTTAATGTATTGTGTCGATCGAGTCAAAGAGTATAGTTATGGAGGGGGTTCAACTTCGACCATCGATCGATTTGAATGGGTGGGTATAAGTAAAATATCTATATTTGGGTATGTTATGCAAAGTTATTATGCTGAATTATAATAAGTGAGCAGTTAATCCTATCTCGATATTGTATCGCGTTATTGCATGTAATAACTCAATAGATCAATAACTATGTTACGCAGCGTAACTTAATTCTTCTTCTTCTTCCTCTTCTTCTCATGTCACTGATTCTTTCGAACCAGGTGTGGTGAAAGGATTTTAAGTTTTAAGTGAAGCAAAGAGGCTGCTTTCGTGCACTTGACACATATTTTCGAATTTTTTAGGTTCTTCGATAGGTATGCCGGTTCCCTCACGATCAAAATAACAAACTTGGCAATCTGTGAATGCCGACAGAAGTGAAAACTGAACAATCACCCTCTTTTTGGCGAAGTTGGTCGATCTTTGCTTTGTGTCGGTGTTGTGTGACGCGTGACGATGTCATTTTCTTTCAGAAATGCCCGCAGAAGTTTTCAGTTAAAAAAAAAACTATTTTGTGATAGTCATAAGGCCATAACCCGTCATCTTAGGTCATAGTTATGTAGAACAGAGAGGATATACATAAGTAACTGCTTTCAGGATCATCCAGGTAACCTATAACCCGTTTCATTATCTGCTGAGGCCTCTCCAGCTGTTTTTCTGACTACTCCAAAAAAATAAGTTTCGCCTGTCTTCTTCAGTATTTAACTACCTAAACTAAACGATACTCCTATTAGCGATCTAGCTTGGCAGGATTTCCTAGTTAAGAGAACCTACAGAGTAGACTTACTTACATAAATATTTTCCCAGGTAGTCCCCCATATTCCACCACCACATTTTGTAAGACTGAGGTAGGCTCCGACAGTGATGAAAGTTCTATACGTTTAGTCAATTTTCCCAGGACGATGCTTATGGCCACCACTTTGGGCGGGCAAGTGCAGCGAGGTGATTCTACAGTGTCGACTATTCCTGTGTCCAGTACCCAAACATTGCCCTGAAACGAATACGAATCAGATGAAACTGCTGTACCAAAGGATCAAGGTACTATCAAGTACTTACTATTATAAGATTTTAAATCAAATTGTACAACAAAATTGTGCAAATGTACACATCAAAAGTGCTTTAACTCCAAGTGAAACCAATGCGTGAAAGAAATGTGAATACCGACATAAAACTAACAAACTCCATGCATACCTTTTTTAACGACTTTTGAAAGTTGCTTTTTCACTAATCTGATTTTTATAATTATGGGGAGCAATGATTGACTTGACAACTTTCATTTTCAACTTTTAACTTTTTGAAAAGCTAAAAGTTTATAACCCAAACATGGATATGTTTGGGTTTGGAAAGTAAAAGGTCATAAATTTTTTAACATTATGTATCCATGTAAATTGTCGTCATTTCATAAGTTTAGGTCTTATTTATCAATTTTTTGGTTGTGCAACCAATATGCTTGCTTACGCTTCAATTTCATCAGATAATTGAAAAGCTGAATGAAAAAGCACCCACTTGCCGTCGGAAGTTTAAAAGTTTGCTTAATAACATGCTTGCTGTTTAAACGCCCATTTTTATTCCTCAGTACTTGTAGGTAGGTCTAGGTACCTACTTACTTACCTACTGTTACTATGGATATAAAAAGGAGGTCACGTGTATAACGTAAACCGGTAGGTGGCTGTCACCTGTTCATAAGGGCGCTTGTCAATTATTATTTAAACTGGTGTTACTAAAAATAACTCCGAAAAACAAGTATTTACTGTAAATAATTTTGAGTCTTGTTTTCAGTTTGTCAAAGAGCTATTTTAAGTTGGATGTTTAAGGTTAGGTAATGATACGCTTACAAAGTATACAGTAGTTGTGCATAAAAATTGGAGCTATTGCGTAACCAGAGTATTGGGCACTTTTATTTTAAGAATATGTTGATAATCTCATTTAGAAATAATTTTGTGAAAAAATTTAATATCCATTTTGCTCTCATGCATGAGGTCGAACCCACGATAGTTACCCACATTGTTTGCCAACCTAAGTTCAATTCAATTTGTACATGGAACCGATACATAGACAATGAGTTTCCACATTACCAACCTCATGGGTAGATACAGTTAGCTTCATTAAAATGTTTTATTAATAGTAACATAATACAACATTATAAGAAACTCTACATAGCAAAACCCCGAAATCAGTTCATGAATTTCCAAATTAGAAAAATGATTAATATCAACACTTGTGATATCATTTTGGAAATGACGAATTATCTATAACTTGTGCTGTCGACTGTGCATAAAGGTATCGTGAGCGAGCCGATCATGCATGAGTGTCATCATGAAGTAGTGGGTATTAGGTGTATAAGACATTCCCATAGGTTGCAGACTTAGCGATGTTTTAATAGAAGACTTCGAATGTTTATTACGAATCTACCACAAAGGCCGGGTTCTATCTTTTGCCGGATATAATAATATGTCTTAGGCCAGTATTGTTGCGTATTTTTTTTAGTAGGGTTCTATTAGTTATGATGGCTCACGAGATGGTCCAAATAAGCGTCAACTGCGTTTTGTATCCCACTGCAATCGTAGATCTCATGGCTACGTCGTTCTGGAAAGGCTTGCAGTTCTACTCCATCCTTGCCCTGAACTATTAGCCACACTGTCGCAAGAACCCCATGTTTCATCCTGTAATTAAAACGGTTACAGTCCATTAGATGCAGTCGGTACTGACTAGTGAAGTGCTACGTTTGCATGGTGTTAATTTCTTACAATACAAACTCCCGCTCTACCCTTGCTATTGTCACACGCAAAATTTTGGGAGTTTACTTGCGTACCACATTACATGAAAGGCTGTCAAAAATCAGGTGTGATATTTTCTTTTGAATCGTGAGGATCACTTAGAAACGTCGAATTTAGCGTACCTACTACCTGCCTCCGTTTTGATTTACCCTATACAGGGTCCTTGTGATACTGTGACTTACAACTAAGAACTATCTATGTACCTAAACTAAACCATGCGTAGGTATGCAATAAATATATTGAGTATTGACCTTCCAAATTTCATTATCCTTATAATGACTATGAAACAGCCCATCCTGTAGTCCTATAGGACTTATGGATGCTAATAATATTTGTTGTATGGGCAAATAGGATCCGTCCTATAGGATCCTATAGGACGGGCTGTGGATTTATATTCAACAGTCATCAACGCGGCAGCTATTTAAACATTTAACTAAGAAGAAGTCCTGATGTAGCTCTTGAAATGTTATTTTCTTCCCATAACTCATCATTACACTCACTTACAAAGGTGAGATTCGTAAGTGACTGCTTTGACAGCAATGCTGCTATAAAAAACCCACCCGAAAACCCGTGGAAATGAAATTTAGAAAAAGTAGAGTTCCTCTATCTCTTTCATTTGTATAGTTCTTACCTTGGGGTAATAACATAGATCTCGTCTTGGTATGTGACTGCTTTGACAGCAATCACGTTTTCTTTGATGTATTGCCCACTCCTCGACCACAAATCAAGTCCATGTTCACATTTCAGGTAGAGCGGACCACCGTTCCAGGCCAAGTTCTTAGGGTGACCCCCTAACACATAACTGGTACTTAATATAAAACAAATTATGAGAATACCGTGATACATTGTTGAACACAGTGGGCACAATTAGAACAAGTTTTTGTTCACTGTTAATGTGCGACTGTTACAAAAGATCTGAATAAAGGTATTTACTCAGAATGCCTAATGCGCTGATTTCGAAAGTTTCGGAGAATTAATGCACCTCATTCAGTCAAAATGTCTGATGCATTCTGCCTAATAATTTTTAATGCATTAGAAAATTTACCCAGCGTTTGTTTTGAAACGAATTATTATTTTGCGTAAACTTTTGAGAGATGTGATGCATTGATAAGGGTAGGTGTAATTAATTTATTTGGTTTTGGTAGGAAGAAACATTATTTGAATATGAAACAATCTTTGTTAATAAGTTTGTGTGTTTGTTAGTAATTAAAATATTTTTTCAAATATTTTTTCCTATTAGAAGACGTTAATAATTACTTACATATTATTTACATGATTAGAAGGTAGTTAAGTAATTAAATACTTAGGTAATATAATAATGTGTCCAGCGGACATTTCGACATGTGTTCAGTATCGAACGGGTAAGTTGATAGGATCCAAATTCCGTTCCGCTCTAATTGTTTTAGTAGGAACATGAGCCAATTCTCTAACTAGAGGGCTGGGCTCGTGTTTCCTGTTTCTGGCACATCTGTGCAAGCTTCTGTATTATACATTTAGGGATTGATCGAGGACAAAAAGCATCGATTGTACAAAGCATGGGAACTAGCAGTGTTGCGGCATTGCTTACCTACTCGTAGTAGGTACGTACTACTATCGTAGTAATGCTTAATCGCTAAAGGTAGGTACCTAGGCTATTTCGTTACACTACTTCGATCGTTGTTCGACAGGCTTGCTTGTTCGTAGGCCATAGGTACCTACTGATTAATTATCGTGTTGCATTGCAGCCTAATTTACCTAACATGGTGCAGTTTTGCGCGAAGGATAGTAATAAGTATATCTGGAAGGACTAGGTACATTCTCGTGCTTTCTATGTGCTCACAAAACCGTCTGTTATGATTATGAGACAGAGGTACCTAGGTATTGATTACATACGCCTAAAATTTAAAATATCGAGGTTTATTTCCGTGTAGCTGGCGTCACTTGATACATTTTTTGTTCGACCATTCACCAAATCTCAATATTATTACAATCATAGTTTTGGGCAAGTGCTTTTGTCTATTATTAAATTGCATATCTAGGTTATATCGGTATAATAATTATTCTAATCCCGATTGGTTAATTGCTTCAGCGAGGGCAGTTTTAAAATAGCTCGACCTTGACATTTCCGGGCTTAAAAAAACAGAACAGTACGAGATACTATCATGAGCGGCAATCACGCACCTTGATAATAAAATAATACTGTGTCGTAGGTAAGTCGAGTCACGGCCTGCCACGCCTTCGGGATTGACCACTTTTACTTTTATAAGGTGCTATGTTGTAGGGGGGCGAACCGAACCGAGTTGGTAATTCGGTGCGCGTGGTAAGAATCTCCTACAGTAAAGGCTGAAGCAGTGGTGACTGCAGCCGCGGCACACGCCTCCTGCGACAGTTCTCACGTGCGTGAAGCGAACCGATACTGGCTGCGGCCCTGCGATACCGAAAGGTACAGTGCACAGTGCGGTGATATTATTGCGATTTCGGCTGTTCTGTGCAGTGCTTTAGCCTACATTCAACTGGTTTGGGTAAAATGCTCGTGCGATTTTTGATTGGTTGTGTGAACTTCCTACTAACCAAGGGTTGTCGAATGATAAAGCAGGAGCTTTTTTATCATTATCATGTTTGTCACTATCTCTTGTACTTGTAATTTGCTTATATCGTAATTTAAAAAAAACATGGATTTTAGGGTTCTGGTCCAGTTGTGAAAATTTATTTGGTTTTATCCTGAGTGCATTTATTGTTTGTCTGTCACCATTCTCCAGAGCTAAAGTATAAACCCTACGATTAGAAGCTTGGAACTTAATTGATTTGTTAAAAAAGTTTGGGTAAAACCTGGATCAAAATAAAAATATAGGAGGAGGAAATATAGGAATATACCCTAAATGATAAAAGTCTAATTTATAAAAATATTTTATATTTATTTGTTGTTGAAAAAATATAGTTCGTGCAAAATATTTCTGTCCAAAAGGACGAACTAAGAACTCCTACCTCCTTAAAATTATCCTTGCTATGGTTTATCAAGGTAATCTCTGTAGGTACCAAAACGTTCACTAGTGAAGGGATGCAAATTAGAGCATCGTGAATGGTTGCGTGAGATATGTGTTGTATTCCTCATCAATCTCTTAAAAGCTGGAAGTTTAAGTTGTTACCAAAAGTAAACATGAATAATATTTCCATATTAAATTGGCATCAAATTGGGGTATTGACAGAAAATTGATTTTTGTATCCCTTCGTTGGGGGGATTTTGTTGAAAAGGTCTTTAAAAAGTTATACATAGGTTTTCAACAAGGACAAATAATTATTACTCAAAATAATGTCTGTTGATTTAATTTTATATTAATCGGGATCTTATATCAGATATCAAGTCCCGAATAGCGATTGCAAAACAGGCATTTATCAATAAAAAACAGATTTTTACATCCAAAATTTGCAAAACAATTAAGAAAAAGTTTATTAAATCATACGTCTGGAGCATAGCACTCTATGGGTGTGAAACGTGGACCATGACACAAAGAGATAGAGAATTTTTGGAAGCATTTGAAATGTGGTGTTGGAGAAGAATGGAACGGATCAGCTGGACAGAAAGAGTAACGAACGTAGAAGTATTAAATAGAGTCGACGAGGAAAGAGCCCTAATAGAAGTTGTTGAGAACAGAAGAGGAAAGATGATTGGCCATCTTGTACGACATGACAGCTATATCAGAAATATCATCGAAGGAAAGGTGGAAGGAAAGAGAGGAAGAGGAAGACCAAGGATAAGCTACATGAGCCAAATTAAAGCAAAGATCGCTGTCATGTCGTATAAGGAGGTCAAGGAGGTTGCCCTCAAAAGAAATACCTGGAGAAAAATGCATACATTACGCCGACAAGAGCGTTGCTCTTAAATAAGAAGAAGAAGGGATCTTATAAGTAATAAAGCACTGTCATGTCTTATTCACAGTAATAAAGCAGTGTAACTACTACTAATAAGAAAACTTGAGTAGGTAAATTGTAAAATCATTGAGTACATAATATGCCTGTAGTTAAGGTTAAGCATTTCATAAATCACTCAACAACCCCGCTATTACAAGTTTCACATGACCAAGCAAATTATCTTTATTCTCATAAACAAAACATTACGATGGTTAGACTATTGTCAGTGGCCGGTGCTCAGCCAATACCTATAATCCGGTAAACAATAGTTCATTGTGTGTAAAACGCAAGGCAGTGTTTACAAACACCGTTCGGCGATTACTCGATGGAAGAGAAAGGATGTTTCACTTAGTCTAGTCTCATGGGCTTGCTAGTTAGTTTTGGCGGTTCTATTGCCGATTATTCAAACATTACGTATACTTAATTAGTGCAATACTGACCAATCTCTACTCTCTACTAATAGTATTCTCTTATCTGTACCTTATAAAGGTAATTATTAAAAAAACGAAACCCGCGTGGTAATAGATTTTTGCGGGCATAATTTACACCATTTAAGATTTTTCTTCTTCCTGCCCTTATCCCACTTTATGTGGGGTCGGCACAACATGTTCTCCTCTTCCATTCTCCTCTATCATCCGTCACCTCTGTATTCACATCTTTTTCATCCATGTCAATTTCCACACTGTTCATCCATCTTTTCTTTGGCCTACCTCTACCCACATATACTCATCTACATTCATACTCATCACTCTCCTGTCACATGACTTTCATCCCTCTTCGTGACATGCCCGTACCATGCCAGCCTATTGCTCGTCAACTTTTGTGTCTTATCTATGACAACAACACACAATTAACTTCAGACGCAATTTAAGATTATTTTCAGAAAAATTACCGGGTTCGATCCCCGTGTTTAAATTAAAATGAATGAAAATCTTGAATGCAGGTTTTTGTAACTATAAAATCAACGGCTTATATTTATATCTCTTATTGTGTCCGACTTTTCCCTACTCACTGATTTCAATGAAACATCTTACAGGAAAACAGATAAATACTAGAAAAAAGGTTTGTTCTCCAGAACCGTTCATCAAAAACAGATCGCGAAGATTGTAAAAAAGTTGGTTGTCCAATGATATTCTAATAAAAAGTGGTGGAAGAATTCCTACTTTAGCAAATAACTTAAATTACGACTTTTAAAAGTAACTTATTAGTTATTACCTACAAAAGATTTCAACGCGCTCCCAATGATTCGCTCTTTTTTGCATAGGTGTTTTTAGTGGGGCGGTATCGTTTAGAACAGGGATTCCCAAACTATTTTGGACAAGTGACCCCTTTTCCAAAATGAACAGTTTCCTCCGACCCCCATGGCCAAATTACCTACTTTTAAGATCAACCCCGTTATTCGCAATGGTCCGCTAACTTAAAACAGCTGCTACAGAGTGTTATTTTTCATAGGTCTCTCTTGATTTAGGTCAATAGAAGAAGACAGAGTGAGAATTAGCAATGCTTTAAATCAGCAGACTATTATGAATAAGGGGGCGTATCTTTAGTTTTTTCCTATTGATACAAAATACCTAGGTACTAAGGTACCAATTGAAAAACTTTGCACTTGGTTAGGTGATTAAAGTTGACTCCATTTTCTCATCAAAATATAACAAAATAAACGTACGTTGTACGAACTTGAGACTTTACATTACTACAACAATGGTATTTCCTACAAAAATATTAATTATTCTCAGTATACGTAACACAACATAAACAATACATTACCTACCTACCTATCTTGAAAGTTTGAAATAAGAACTTGTGCTAATTTAATAGGGGTCGATTGTTAGACCTCGTCGACCCCCAAAATCAGTTTTCGTTTATGTCGACCCCTTGGAAACCAATATCGACCCCAAGGGGTCGATATCAACCACTTTGGGAACCCCTGGTTTAGAACATTGATTCCCAACATGGTCCAAGTGAACCCCCACGGTAGACTCCCATTTTTTTGTCGCGCCATCGTAGACCACCGTTGGCGCGACAAAAAAATGGGGGTCCACGATTCGTAAGTGGGGTCCACGAAAGTTTACCTGATTTCGATAGTGAAGAACTAAAATGTTGGCTTGACTTCACATTGGCAGATATTATTTTAAGAAGCTTAGCGACTGTGACTTGTAAAAACTTTTTTCCAAAACTGTTTTTTTACTGTTGTTTTTGTTTTTATTGTACCAAATGTGACCTTGTAAAAAATTGAAAATTTCTTACTTGCAATAAAAAAATAAATGATAGATTGATTGATTGTTAATTCGTGGTTGGAATTCAGCCGCAACACAAATATCCATAGTTAGATCTTATCTCCATATTTTTGTAGACTAGGAATATAGTAAAAATATAGCTGCAGGCCAGAGGGTCCACCGGAACCAGCAAAATTTGGAACGTGGTCTATGAAAAAAAAAAAGGTTGATAACCTCTGGTTTAGTAGTAGGGCAACATCATGTAAATAGGGTATTTATGTATCTGCCGGTTATTAATCATGGTAAATAGGTTAAATAATTTATGAAGTTCGATGTTAAACAATGTTGATAACAATCTACACGTTACGGTAAGTTTATTTTATTATCAATCTTAGAGATGAGTTTTCCATCTACGGAATTCATTGGTCGAATAAAGAATGACAGTCCTTTTTTTTGACAAGCCTAAATAGCCTTGACCACATCTGAGTGATCTGCGGTGGCGATCAGTGCAACGCTATGAAATATCGCCATCGCCTAGATGAGCGCAAGCCTTATGATTATATATTTTTATCTGACGGATATAAAATTAGCTCTTCCACAAAGTGTGATATATACAATCTGATATGACTTACCAAAATGGAACGTGGATTCAGCGATCACTCAATCCAGCCGTGTTGCCGAAATAGCAGGGCTGCAATCAAATAAGCATAAAGTTTTTCTTGTAAAATTAACCTAGTATATAACAAAACGCGTGTGCATTAAAAGGCTAGGATTATGAAGGTTGCGCAATTTTAAACACGACCATGATTATCTATGTAATCTTGATACACGTTTTAATTTAACATGCAGATTATCATGCATTTGTGTTGCTAATTTACTTACCTAAAGAGTATAGTATTATCTTATCTGTGCCTAAAGTCATGCATTCTAAGCTTTTCAAGTGTACTGCTCTACAAATAATTTTCAATTATAACAAATAGGGGTTTTCGTGGTAACTATAAGCATTATTATTGACTGGCCTCCTAGCTCAGTTGATAGTAGGTCTGTCCTTTGCGCCGGTAGGTCGTAGGTTCGATCCCCACCGAACACAGTAGGTGTTTGTTGTCTGTCTGGGTGTTTTAATCTAAGTGTATATTTATATCAGCTATCTAGTTCACTAGTACAAGCTCTGATTATAATCATTTGGGGCTAGATAGTGTTGTGTGGATAGTCCATAACATAACTATTTGTTATTCTCGTGTTTCCTTTGTTGGATGTCCTAATAAATAAATTACTTTTTTTATTTATTATGTTACCACTCATGAGTTAATCGCTGTTGTATTTAAAATACAATTGACAAGTCATTAAAACGTGAAGGTCAACTACGTTTTTTGTGCTTTCTTAAAAATACAAGAAACACTAACAAGGAACTGAACTGAATGGTCACCACAATCCTTGAGACAAATAAAATTAAAGAATAATAATTACGCCGAAGAAGAAGCGAATAAAGATTTTATTCAGTTCAGGTTTAATAAATAGTGAAAACAAAACAAAAAACAACGAGCATGCGTGATATTAAAAATAAATTATATTATTAAAATGCTAGTATAAACTAAACAGTTCTTCCCGCTTGTCCTCCAGTGGGGACGACCAAGAATAACCCGTGTAATGGTCATGCATGCCTGAAATGCATGCATGGTCGTGTTGTGGTATCTATTCTGCGTTATAGGTTACGATTAGATATGATAGATTGCCACAGCTTAGGTACGTACACAATCACCTTTTTTGCATATTTACGTTCGCAAGTTCGCACCTCGTATATATTGTTCACCTACATAGGTAGTTTAGGAGTACAATGATCTACAGATATGTTTTTACCTAATTGTACTTCGCATGTGAACTAGATACTGTTGTTGCTCTCAGACAGATTTCTGCCTAGTTACATAACACCTTAACTTTTCCTCGTTTCACTTCCTTTAGTAATTAACGCATTACCTTTTGTGGCTTGTTTACGGATACGGTTTGGGTATACTAAGTACAATTATGTGGCTTTTCCAGATCTTTTGTATAGCCTATCTTATTATCTTATACCTTTAAACGAGAAAATCTTGTATATATATATAAATATATATATATATATATATATATATACAAGATTTTATAATATATATATATATATATATATACTATATACAAGGTGTATCTAAATATGTGTACTATGCGAAGGTGGGGGGTTTCAGACCACAATGGTGATCAGTTGTGGGTGGGAGAAAATTAAAAATTCCTATTTTCAGTTTCCCATACAAAAATATTTAATTTCATAATGCCTAAATAAATTGACAACCCTATCCTTGTAACTCACCTACCCCTTGACCTACTACCTCTGTAGGTCTACTACTACTACCTACTACCTCTGTAGCTGAGTTTAGGGTTGTCACTTTGTATAAAGTCAGCTGTTCATGTTGAAACTTCGTTGCAGTTTTTTTCAGAGATACCAATCGAAGTTCGAAAAGTCGTTGAACAAAAGTTGTTCCCCGGGGGGTGGAAATTCACCCCCCTTCAGGATAGTACACATATTTTGATACACGTTGTATATTTAGGATCTCGGAAACTGCGCCAACGATTTTCATGAAATTATGTATACAGAGGGTTTCGGGGGCGATAAATCGATCTAGCTAGGATTCATTTTCAGAAAATGAGTCTGTTCGTTAAAAAAAAAAAAAAACATAAACTGAATATGTGACTGCTCCTGCCATCTATTGACGATTGTTAGCAACTAACTTCAAGCATATCCAGCAGATGGCGTGGTTCAGTAAGAATAAACCAGTAAATATAAAAATATGACTCTTAAAATTTCTTAAAAATACAAATTAACGAAAAAAATTCCGAGCGAAGCTCGTTTACCAACTAGTGCTATGTAATCTGGCAATACCATAATAAATAATAGTACAATAAAATACTAGGCAAATTACATTTTAGACTTTTGAGTGATCAGTGCGCGCTTATACATAATATTTTTTATAAAAAGCTTAGAAGAGTAACATATTCAATGATTCTTGGATAAATGATATTTTTCAAGCTAAATTGTGAAACAGTTAAACCTAATTTGTGTGTTTATTCTAATGAATGTACCTACATATGCCTAATAGATTGCAAAAAATATCAACACGTACCTTTGCAGTTAGCAAAGCAGAATACAGAATACTAGCGGCCGCCCGCGGCTTAGCTCACCCCGTTACCGTTCCCGTTGAAAAAAAAACATATTTATTCACCTTTTAAACCTTCTCTGGACCTCCACAAATCATTCAAGACCAAAATCAGCCAAATCGGTCCAGCCGTTCTCGAGTTTTAGCGAGACAAACGAACAGCAATTCATTTTTAAATAGCATTTCCTAAACTTCACTTCATAAATCATTGTATTTCGTTGCCTATGTACGAGTATATCAACTACATAAAGGTCAACAGACGCTCCTTCATGAATGAACTTTATAACGCTCTATATACCTACTGTCAATGTTTTGATGTGAGCGTGCAATATGATACAAAGTACCTATGAATAAATAAATAAATATTATGGACAATCCACGAACACTATCTAGCCTCAAACTAAGCAGAGCTTGTACTATGGGAACCAGATAGCTATTTACTATACTATTCTCGCATTCTTATCGTGCCACTGGTTTTTCAAATCAATGTGGTGAAAGGATTTTAAGTGCACCTCAGAGAGGCTCCTTTCGTTGACTTGACACTATAGCTTTCAATTTTTATGTTGTTTCTAGTATGTTGCATTTTTTTTGTAAATAAATGTGATGATGTTAAAATAAGGTAAGTTACGTGCTCCATAGAGGCTGTTGCTCTTATTTTTCGTGTATCTCACCATTGCTATTCGACAAACTAGAGTTCATACAACAGGGTCGATTAAAGCATAGGATGAACATGATCCATAATTCTTGAGCTAACAGGTTCGTGTTTAAGGCTAATATTAAATATTCACAAGGTTATGTTATGCAACAAATTGCTTTACTTACCTAAGTAATTTGATAACAAGTTAATTGATATCGTCTAACAGCAGGATACACTTTCATAGATAATCAACTTTACCGCAAACTTTAAAATAATAGACTCGCATTAAAAATCTTAATTTGACATACAATGTAAGCTGCTCTTGTTTTCAAAGAATAACAGTAACTGCATGTATTGTTTGAACCTTGTAGTTCAATTATATTTGGCCTGCTTGTGTTAATCATCTGGGTTCAATACCCATTACCTCCGTACTTCTAGACGCACGGATAAGTGCCTCTCCTTCATGGTAGATATTCCAAATTCTCGTACAAAGCGTTTTGATTCCATGTACGAACTGCCAAGGAGTGGAGCTCTCTACCAGCATCAGTGTTTCCGGAACGTTTTAATTTAGGATTTTTTAAGACAAGAGTGAAATTCTTGATTCAGGCTAAGCATGCTCTATCTTAGGCTGCATCTCCACTTTCCATCGGTGTGATGGCTGCCAATGCTTAGCTATCCATATTATAAAAAAAACTTAACTGTGAAATAAGCTCTTCGATCTCTGTCCTACAGTGTCTATCGTATGTAGTTCACAACTTGACGGCTAAGCCGGCGCGACGACAGCAAAATTGCCTCAATCACATTTCATAGCTAAATTACTATAGGTAGCGCACACTGTTGCGTTACTGTTGTTGAGTTTGATACTTATCTAAAATTGAGCTACAACAACAACAATAGGCGGTCCTTCGTAAAGGTACAACCAGGCACTTAAAACAATAGTCTTTTTTAATAGGTCCATGTCTTAATGTCATAATGCTGAACCTAAATGAATTACTCTCTAGCTAGACTCTGCAAAATATGTTACATAATTACCAATCACAGTAAGAAACCTTCTTCACTGCGTTTACCTACGCAATACAAAACAGATGCTCATTTTTTGGAGCAGTGAGAGTTGCCGCGGTCAACTTGTTGCATGCGTTTTGTATACCTATATAATTATGTCGTTGACTTTGTAGAGGTACACACGTATACATGTCATGTACTGTTACGTGAATGAAAAATGTTATCTAGATGACTGGTTATGGTGTTTACATTTTTGCAGCAAGTTGTGTAATATTTTAAATGTCTTGAGCCTAAATGACGACACAAATTATATAATTTAAACTATGTAAACATTCTAGCACAAAAATAACCGAATTTGAATTTAAATCTTAACATTAAATACATTCAATCAACCAATATTAAAAAAAAAATTAAAAATTAAATATTATTTTATTTCAGATAACTTGATCCATAGTTGTTAGTAGGTACAAACTTAATAACTATGTTAGGCTGGCTCACAAAACAAAACAAATAATAAAAAATAAATAAACGTTCTGATGTCCGGATAATGACGTCCTTAAGTGCATCACCTATGCCGTCATTACCCGCACACAGTGTTTTAAAAAAGGGCTGTCCCATTTGGCAGCAATGGTGCCCAGGATGGTATTGGGACTTCCACGAACTCTGCTCAGCAGCGACGCGATTTGTTTCCGCCTGCAGGCGGCGAAACCGTCAGCGCGCGCCTCGGCAAACATACCGGAGGCGCTGCAAAATCGAGGAAGTCCCAATAACATCCTAAATGCATTATTGTATTGGACTCGAAGGGTGTTGACTGCTTTTTGAGTATACGTGATCCATAGGCTGCTCGTGTAAAAAGACTGACAATAAGCTTTAAATAGTGTTATTTTAACATCATTTGAACAGCGAGCGAACCTACGGACCAACATGTTAGCTCTAACAGTCAATGCCCTTCGCTCCCTTTCAATGTCTGCCTCATCACTCAGGTTGTCACATACAATGTGCCCTAGGTACCTAAATTGGCTCACCCTTTTCAGGGCAATACCATCTAACAAAATGGGTGGTACACTCTCCAGACACTTTCCTTTAGGTGCGAATACCATAAACTCGCTCTTCTTTACATTATACCGCAAGCCATGACTAGCGGCAAACCTCTCGCACATTTGCACAAGCTTCCGTAGTGCACTGATAGATGGAGCCAGCAGAACCATATCGTCAGCGTAACTTATGTTATTGACACATACACCATCTATATAGCATCCAAAAGGCTGTCTGCTGAGCCCATCTATCAATTCATTAACATACAGATTGAAAAGCTGTGGAGAGCTTACCCCCCCCTGTCTCACCCCGCATTCCAAGCCGTATGCGCCGGACAGCGCCCCAGACCATTTAACATGGTTTACTTGATTGCTATACCAGTACTCAAAAACAGAACAGATTTCCTTGGGTAGCTTAGTATCATGAAGCTTTCGCCACAGTATATCGTAACATACAGTGTCGAACGCCCTTGATAGATCGAGGAAACAAGCATAGACCGGCGTCCGTCTGTCGACATAATACCGTGTCGTGTGCTTAAGGCTTAGTATAGCACTCTCCGTAGACAGACCAGGCCTAAACCCGAACTGACCATCGTGCAATTTTACGTGTCTCGTTAGGTATTTATCAAGAAGCCGGTCTAACACTTTTGCTATGATGGTAGCAAGAGAAATTGGTCTATAATTACATTTATCAGAAATGTCCCCCGTTCTGTTCTTGACCAATGGCACAACAATGGTTTTCATTAATTCATGAGGCAGATATGCATGGCTTATGCACAAAGAGTAAAACATAGACAAAACTCTAGGCAGACTCCAATATGCCATTGGAATTTAAATTATATTGAACTAAATTTTAGATCATAAGGTTCTCGTACGCTATCCGGACGAGTGGAAGGTTTTGGGGGAGACCTTTGCCCAGCAGTGGGACAATGTAGGTTTGATAAAAAAAAGGTTCCCGTAATTGCGTGTTTAGCGGGTGTTTCAAGAGTCTAGCTAGGGTTCTTTATTCTTCTATATTCCATAGGTATTCATATAATCTGGGTAACTAACATACTGATACGGTAGTAGTAGTAATTCATACAATCTGGGAACCTAACATACAATGTTCCTTTGTTTATTTTGTTCATGTGCGTCGTTCATAAATCTCAATTAAATTGCGAATACGATCCAGTTTTACAATTCGTGCTATCTAGTCCACAAAATGCTACAATCCATCATTCTATTGTACTGTCTACTTATATTTCACTTCTTAACGAATTTATTACGTCATGTAACATATTGCAATATGCATCAATATTCAGTGATGAATGCTACTTTAATTTCAATTGTTATTGATAAACCTACTACACTAACTTACGCCATTCATTTGAAGCAGTCGGAAGTGTCCTTGAACTAAGAAAAAGTAGCTCGTGAGATTCGTGCTTTGCAGGTCACGATCACGTAATTCTTCTACGAGAGCATTTCTGAAGTCAGTAGAGCAAACTCTAGTTTAAATAAATAATGGGTTGAGTAAAATGACGTTTGTCATTGCAATGGTCTTATTGATTATTCAATAAATTCTTACTCGGTGGTATTTATCTAGAACTAGTGGCCGCCCGCAGCATCGCTCGCCCGATCCCGTAACACCCCGTTCCCGTTGCTTTTTCGGGATAAAAAGTATCCTATGTCCTTCTCCCGGTTCTAAGCTACCTCCCCACTAATTTTCTGCCAAATCGGTTCCGCCGTTCTTGAGTTATAAAAAGTGTAACTAACACGACTTTCTTTTATAAGTATAGATAAACTAGCTACCGTTTAAATTTAAAAAGAACTAATTAATAAATTGTTTGCTGCTGTTGTTTCACTGCCTTAAACATTTGAACTGATTAGGTTGTTACTAATTGATCTTACGTAAGCTCAGTTGGTACTAGGCTGGCATTGTTTGCATCAAAATTTCAAGAATGCGTTTGCATTCCATTGAATAACCACCAACTAAGAAAATAATCTACCAATTTTATAACTTGCACAATAAATATAATTCAAGGGCAGAACTATAGGTAACTACGTAACGAACTTATTGTTCTTTCAGAACTACAGGAAACTTACGCGGGTTAATTTACAATACAATTGGTTGACTCGCAATTTTAGATGTTTAAGTAGGAGGCCTCTTGAGTTTATATGCAACTGATAGTCTTGTTACTGATATTCGCCGTCGTTTCTCTAAAGACAAATATTCTTAGACCTAGATTTAACAAATTTGTAGATGTAAGTTATTCTATTGGGTTTATTATTGGTTAATTTATTTGCCTTTCTTTGCAGATAATACAATCCAAATGAGGAGCCACATCTTTGTTCTGTGCGCATGGCTGGCCACGGCCTGTGCCACCCTAGAAGTGGTGAACCAGTGGAGTCTTCTGCAGTTCGACTTCCCCCCAGATCCAGTTATGCTGGAGAAGTTTCAGCCAGAGAACACGGTGCCCACTGGGCTGGAGATCGGCTGGGATAGGATTTACCTCGGAATCCCGCGGCTGAGGGCTGGAGTACCGGCTACGGTGGCGTGGGTACCTCGGAGCCTGCCACCAGGCGTTAGTCCCGTTCTGCAGGTAATACAACTTTCATATTTTTCACGTTTATTTACAAAGGAAAATGCACCAACCACTAAACCCCACTTACGAGTATTTACAAAATACGTATGTAACTGTTGATTAAATAAAACTGAGCGGCTGTGGTCAACTCTACTGACGGGGCTTTTGGAACACCTGGGTGTTCGATCATGAGGACCGATTGAGTGGCCGCAGTAACAAAATGCGTAATCAAAATAAATTAGTAAGTACTCTAATGCTAATAAGAAATTGGAATCATTAACATTACATAATTTAAGATCTTCACAGCTCGTTTTTATTTCATAGTAGAGTTTTACCTACGAATTTTTATATCTACTAATAAAATATTGCAATGTATCCTCCACTTCGATAATTACTAACGCAAACGCTTTGGTTCTTTTGACTTGAAAAATAATAATAAGTAGTAGAAATAATGAAACGCGGAACGTAGAATTCTGCTCGCTCACTGTAAAATTGGAAACATACAAAGTAAATGGAAAATCTAGCAGTGAAAGGAATAAATTCCATTAAATTCCTGTGGATACAAGGAATTGCGATTGGTGGGTAATTAAGCTTGGCATTTTGTACGAAACATACCTATTAAAGTAAGTGATCTAAGATGTAGGGTATTTATAATAATTGAGCAATAAATAAATAAAACATGAAATTTAATCATGAAACTGGCATAGATGATTTTTTTACAATCAAACAAACTGAATAACTGTCCTACCAGTAAGTATAACCACAAGCTTTATCTGGCTCTGTCTGTAGCTCTGGTTTTGAGTCTGTTGACTAACCCCCGAATACTGAAACGCAACTCAGATTTAAGCACGTCTCAAGCGACGAATATTTGACAGTTTTCAAATCTACTAAAATAAAATCCTACGTCAAAACGTCACATACACACGTATAACACACTGGTGAGCACTCACACTGGTTTTGAGTCTGTACTTAAAACCAGAGCCAGAGACAGAACTTGTGGTATATAGGCCTACAGTACACTATAAGATTGAAATGAATGCTTAGCTGCTTATATTGAGAACCGGCTCGAGATTATTGCCAAATCTATTTTGCTACGTCGTCGATTCAATAAGCTTATTGTAACATTAGTTTGGCACTGCTAACCAGAAATGTAAGCTCGCAGGCAGGTAAGTATTTCAATGAATTTTTAGTAGTAAAAGTATTCAACCTTCAAATGCGTTGTAATATAATGGAACCTTAACTATTTAGGTTCTGTTTTTGAGTCGACAAACTAGGGACGTTACCTAATAAGTATTATATCAGATATAGGGTTCCCATCGTACAAGTTCTGCTTTGTTTAGGTCTATAGAGTGTTGTGCGGATTATCCATAATATTTATTTATTTGCTAGAGGTGGAGGTGGAGGAGGATATGTTGGTTTAAATTGGTGTTACTTACATGATTATGTACATATCAAAAGTAGTTTAGTACATAGCAAAAACTTAAACGTTGTAAATCTTTATTAGTGCCCAGTACCGGCAGTAAAGTAGGTTGGTAATAATATTAGGTCGGTGTTGTAGGTAAGATAATTATGTAGAGCTGTTCAATGAAGTAAAGCTAAATACTGCCTGTTGTTAGACTCATTTTCATAGTAATTGATAGCAACGGGTTGTAACAAATATCAAGCTATAGTATGATTGAAAGTTCAAAACGTGTAAGACCGATTTGTCTGTGGAAGGTTGCCTTACTTACCTTCAACGAGTCACTATTATATGAATTGTTGATCATGGAAAATACAGGTTAACCCCACACAAAAGTTAAAGGAGCAAATTGTATCGTTTTATAAAATACTAGCGGCCGCCCGCGGCTTTTCCCGCCCGTTCTCGTTACTTTTTCGGGATAAAAAGTATCTTATGTCCTTCTCCCAATTTTAAGCTACATCCACACCAATATTCAGCCAAATCGGTTCAGCCGTTCTTGAGTTATAAATAGTGTAACTAACACGACTTTATTTTATTTATGTAGGTATACTTTATTTTTAATAAAATAGCATAAAAACAGATAGCAGTTAGCAAATATTATACAGCGTATTCACTGATAAAATGACAGCTTGGTTATTTAAGCTGTATAAAAAAGTACCTACCAAATTGCCAACCTAAATATTTCTATCGGCATACCTATAGCACTTTCCGATGAATGAAGTAAAAAATAGTTTGCACGATTTTTACTGTGAAATTGTCCGATTACGTGTATAATTGAACCAAGTACGATACGGTATGACTGCGAAGAGGGAGATAACTATTACATTCGCTAGTCAGTTAATGGTCTACAAAAAATGTGTGAAATATTATTTATTGAAGAGAATACTTTTTTAGGCGGGCTTGAGCATTTTTTGAAGCGGGAAAAACCAATGAACTCGCGTAACCGTCACCTACACCTCTTTGGCAAGGATCGATAAACTTCGCCAAATGTCCGGGGTCAAGTTATTACTTCTGTATCTGTCGGCATTCTCGGAGTGCACTGTTTTTTATTATTTTGATGTGAGTAGGTAGTATCTACTCAATTTAACTACTCACTTTTTTAATTTTTTTATAGCCATATAATTTGTATAATTCTATTTTTTATTATTCTTGTATAATTAAATATAAACAATATCTGTATAAATTTTTAACACAGAGCTATCAGCGCTGATCTGCAATTTTTGTTTCTTATACATTCAACGGCTGTTCAGCCATCAACTGTGTGTTAAACGAGTGTCAAATATTTGATTGGTCGATTAGTCATCAGTGAAACCAGAGTTTATAATTTTAATAAACAATTTAAACATTTTGAAATGTTCATTAATTTTTAATTAAATTTAATAATAGCTTAACGATTAGTTTGGGAATAGATCGCGTGAAAATATCTATAAAATATCCATTTATAGCTGGTGATATAATTATAATGGCAGTGACATCGATTCAAAGTTACGTATCTATTCTGTGGTCACGGTACACTATACGCACTAGCTACGCGAAAGCGTGAAGGGCAGAGTCGTTGCCGGCCTTGGCAACGCAGGCTTGCTACTCAGAATTCGCGACATTCTTCAGACCTTGCTCTCTTTCATCTTAATTTGTATAAATAAAAATAAGCAAAAAAAAAACTAACACTGCTGACTTAACTTATAAGTTTAAGACCAAACTATTAAATTGTTTTGGATGAAATTTCAATGGGACTAATCTGGAAGAATTTCACGTGAAATAAGAATCTGAATAATCTTAGCAAGCAACTGCTGACATTATTCCTAAAATTGCAGCAGAGGTCAGCAGATTGAATTACCTCGGTGTAGGTAATTGAATAAATTTGAAGGGGGTCTTAAAAACAAGAGAGCTTCGGAAGTACGTAGCAGTACAGGTATTTATAAAGCTGTTAACTGAATTACGATCAAAAACCGGTTCGAATGAGGCTGACTCGTAAGTAAAGATATACGCAATCAAAAACAACAAGAAAGTTGTTTACTGTATTGTGACGACATTGCCGAAGGCTGCAAAATGTCAAGAGTAATAAGAACTTATGTCCACGAGGCTAGTTTATCAAAAAACAGGATAGCAAGATAAAGTGATTCTGATACCGGACTGAGCAATGGGTTTTTAAATATAAGAACTTTGTATGTTTGTATGTTTGTAATGAATAAAATCAAAAACTACTGTGCCGATTTCAAAAATTCTTATAAACCTATTTATGTGTTTAAAAAATAAATGTCTACCCGTGCGAGGCCGGGATAAGCCGCTAGTAATTATATGATTTCAAGATTCTATTATAATATGATGTACATTTCTAAAGCAAAACTATTTTGTTGTAGGCTTACCCCGACTGGTCATGGCACACCGCTGGCCGCGGAGACATCAACTGCACCGGTCTGATCTCAGTGTACCGGATCCGCGCTGACCGCTGCAACCGGCTCTGGGTCCTCGACGCAGGAGTCACCACCAGCCTGGACGACTTCCGACGTGTCTGCCCCCCCAAGATCCTGATCTTTGATATGGCTACTGATCGATTGGTAAGTTGTTTTTAGCATTTGATCTCTAATATGGCTATTGGTCAGTTGTTTTTTAGCACTTGATATTGGCAGCTTGATCGCATGGAACTGGCACCCAGACTCATCTCAAAGTAAACCTTGTGATACTACTGAATAAATAATTACATATTTGACTTTGACTTATGGCTACTGATCAATTGCTAAGTAATTTTTTAGCATTTGATTTTTGATATGGCAACTAGTTGATTGGCAAGTTGTTTTTAGTACTTGATCTTTGATATGGCTACTGATCAATTGGTAAGTTTTTTTTTTGCCCTTGATCTTTGACATGGCTACTGATCGATTGGTAAGTTTTTTTAGCACTTGATCTTTGATATGGCAACTGATCGATTGTAAGATGTTTTAGCACTCGGAATTCGGAGACGGAGATAGTGTCAGATAAAAATATTTCCTACGGTACTTCCAGCTTGTCCAGAACAAAGATATATGTATATTTCTATAGCGGAAAGTAAAAGCCTATAGTATCCTATAAAATTACCCACTGCGTTGCAGGCAATTATGGAAAGTTACCAAGGCTAGTAACATTATTATATTTTTTTTTAAGGCTTCGATTAACTTTTTAAAGACAGGATGTGGTAAGTGTGTATGTACTGGATCCGTAAACGACGATATAAATCACTTTGTAAGTAGGTCGATGCGATACACAAGAAACAAGATGATTGTATTTACGAAACATGTGCAGTTTCTATCGTTTTTGTTTATTCCTTAGTGAAATCAAAATAGTTAGGTGCGTTCTGAAATCTCTCTCTGCATTCTAATACGATAAAAAAGTGCGCTGAATGCATAATAATTATTATGTTTACCTGGCTCTACTTTTTCTGTAATAAATTTGGGATTGGGCGGATCACGTAAGACGTATGCATCCGGATCAAAGACCATCACGCAATTGATGCCTAAACGGTGCAGAGGCATAGGTGTCGATATCAAGACGCTATGATATCGACACCTACCAAGTATATTGTGAGGTGTATAACAGCGCATTCTGGATGGAAATGGATGGGAACATTGCCAAATGGTGGGACCAATTGTGAGACAGTATGGAGTTAAGAAAGCTCTACTACGACTCTATATTAGATATTTCTTCTATAGCACACGTGTAAGATATATTACCTGTACACTACTTAAACTGTATAAAAAAATCTTCAAGGCTGACTAGATCCAAAGGTCTTTATTGAACTCTCACTCACTCTACTATAGAACTTAGGCAAAGTAGTTTTCACGCAACTTTGCTATCGCAACTTTGATTAATTATTATTTTATTTATGCGTCTACACGTTTGTTTACCGGAGATTTTTATAAAGTAATCTTATATGGTGTCGAAATTGCTCGCGTGCAATTAGATATTAGTTAGGTAGTTAATGTTTTATTTACATTTTTGTTTGAATAATTAATCAAATTAAATAGGTTGCTTGTTTAATTATTTAAATATGTATTTATTGAATAATAAATAAGTACACTAGCCTCGCATTAAAGGGACGTGCATCATAGGGCACGTTCCTGACTTGTTTAACGGAGATTTTTATTAAGTAATCTAATATGGTGTCGAAATTGCTCGCGTGCAATTAGATCTTAGTTAGGTAGTTCATGTTTTATTTACATTTTTGTTTGAATAATTAATCAAATTAAATAGGTTGCTTGTTTAATTATTTAAATATGTATTTATTGAATAATAAATAAGTACACTAGCCTCGCATTAAAGAGACGTGCATCGTAGGGCACGTTCCTGACTTGCGTGACCTACGAGGCAATGCTTCGTTATAGGCGGTGGTTACCACTTAACATCAGGAGGGCTATATACTTGTTCCATCAGCTAGTTGTATAAAAAAATCTTTCAAAGCGTTTTATAGTAAGCAACGTATGAAAAAAATATAAGAATTTAGGTATTAGGTACTTAGTTACTTACTTACTACTTAAATAAAGAGATCTTTCTACCCAGACAGTCCCTGAAATGAGCAGTCGTGTGAGACGGAAAATAAGATGAAAATCATGTTATATGACCAATTTGATTTACGTTTTTATGCATAAACTTTAATAACCTAATGTTATTCTATCCAGGATATTGAACCGGTGAAATAATCTTACCAAACTGTAGTGAATAAGATTAGAATATTTTCGATACATCCGGATCATTATCATGTTTATATGGCTAGGATTAGTGAAAGGCTTTGCAGTATATACATTCAAAGACTAGGAAATATATAGTTTCTATTCAAAACATATACAGGAACCGGAATTCGTAAGCTCGGTTACTCACGGTATTAACAAAATCAGATTTAGAAACGACTGCAAGTTTATATAAATGGCTTATCGATTTTTTCTTCTAGTTGCAGTTCAAAATCATTAAAGAGTCTCATTACAATATTATTTTTAGGATTATTAAAATTTGTGCATATTTTCTTTCCTACACCTTTATATTTGTTAAAGATGTTCTTTATTCAACGATTATTATGAAACTCAAAATTGGGCATCACAATGAACACATACCTACTTGAAATTATACAAGTGTACACTTAGAGCCTTTTTTTATCAGAACACTAAATGTACTATTTACGGATGGTATAAAACTATTGATCGTTGCCAAAGCATTGGCAGTAGTCGAGGTCACATTGTTATTATTTGAAAGGGTGCGGCTTGTCCAATCGTCCGTGAGCAGTACGCACTATTGTGGGTGGCCTAGCAACAAACTGTGTCACGTATTCTGGACCATTAAACTGCCTTTTTTATTAGGGTTCCGTAGCCAAATGGCAAAAACGGAACCCTTATAGATTCGTCATGTCTGTTTGTCTGTCTGTTTGTCTGTCTGTTTGTCTGTCTGTTTGTCTGTCTGTCTGTCTGTCTGTCTGTCCGGCCGTGTCACTGCCATTTTTCTCCGAAACCATAAAAGCTAGACTGATGAAACTTGGTGAGTAGATGTATTCTGTGAACCGCATTAAGGTTTTTACACAAAAATAGAAAAAAAACTATAAATTTTGGGGTCCCCATGAAACTGAAACTCAAAATTTTTTTTTTCATCGAACCCATACGTGTGGGGTATCTATGGATAGGTCTTCAAAAAATATGTTGAGGTTTCTAATATAATTTTTTTCTAAAACCATAAATTTTGGGGGTCCCCATACTTGAAACTGAAACTCAAAATTTTTTTTTTCATCGAACCCATACGTGTGGGGTATCTATGGATAGGTCTTCAAAAATGATGTGACCTTTATATTATGTTATTTGATGCTACGGAACCTTTCATGGGCGAGTCCGACTCGCACTTGGCTGCTTTTTTGTATGAAGGAGATACAATCAGTGCCATGACTTGGCTAAATAAATTGGGCGAGCGCCTTTTTTAATCACGCCCAGCGTAAATTTCCGTAATAAGCTATAAACTAATAACTACTATAACTAATATATTTTTTGGTATCAACTAATAACTTCAATCTTAAAATAAATCCATTAGTATCGTTTGGAAACTTTGTTCGCTTTTTTACCAAATCATTTTAGAGGTAAAATAAAAGAAAGGTGGATGCGGTCTCAATATTAACTAAAAATGTACATAACCTACATGATCTCTGGATTTAGAAATGATTTTAAAACTTCGTGGTTTAGAATCACCTCCAAAAATATCTTACCAAAAGTGCCTTAGAATAAAGCTGTATCTAAATAAACAAAAACCCCAGTAATGTAGTATGCCTCACGGATTTTTTTTCAGTATTATTTATTGCATGATTCAACTAGCGGCCGCCCACGGCTTCGCTCGCCCCGCAGCCGTTACGCCCCGTTGATATTTCTTTTAAAAGTTTTTCCTCTTTTTCTCCGCTTAGGGAAGTAATTTCCAATTTTCTTTCTTAGTGCACCCCTATGCTATAAAACGAACATACCCTCCAATTTTCATGCTTCTAGGACTTACAGTTTAGGCTGTGCATTGATTGTCAGTCAGTCAGTCAGTCAGTAACGTAAGAGTTTTATATATTTAGATTTCAGCATGATAGCTCTTAACAGACGAGTAGACAGGCAGGTGATGGATCGAAATACTTAATCAATAAAAAGGTTCAGTTCAAAAGTTACAGGTGCTAAAACAGTGCACAGTGAAGTTACAGTGCTAAAACAGGTAAAAGATGCAGGTCAGATGGAGGCCAACAGTTTATTTAGAAGGTCAGTTACAGCAATATACCTACCAGTCTTAAAAAAATTTACTTGTCCCTGACAGATAGTTACAAGACAAGTAATTGCTAACTGGTGATTTTAATCGAGGTCGGTTCCTTATTGATTCTAATGGGTACGCCGGTCTAGAATGTGTTTCGTTAAATGGGTCTCAGATAAAGTTCGTTCAGCAGATTCAATTTAGAGTTTCACTTAAACACGTTGATGTGTCGCCTCAACTAGCCTCTCGTATCGACTATGTTTTTTTTTTTAATGACTTCGGCGCTCCAGGGTTTTTTACACAACTATCTCGAGCCTAATTCTCGGCTCATCTCGGATCATTTTGCAATTTTATTTTATTGCTTCTTTTCAAAGAGAGAATGGATGATTTGCTTGAGTAATTCATCGACGACCCCAGCGTAGAAGCCTCGACAGCTACGATATTATACGGAAAACGTAGAAAAAGGGCGGGGTTGTGCAATGCCGATGTGTATTTATAACATTGAATATCTCGGTCGGCCCGAGAATTAGGCTCCTGATGGAACAAGCAAATGGTCCGCCTGATGTTAAATGGTCACTATCGCCTATAAAAACCATAGGTTATTGACGACAATTCTTCATCCATCCGCCTTCGCAGGAACAGTCATATTCTCACTCTTCTTTACAATATTCTATTTAATCCTTCCACTCCTCTCTATCTCAAGGAACGCTTTGAGTATCTCCATCTGTCAAATCCTCGCTCGCTGCGCTCTTCTAAGACCCTCCAACTGAAAACACCTGTCCATAATTCTACCTTCCTAAAATACTCCTTCACTTTACAAGCTGTCCGTCTCTGGAATTCTCTCCCTTCCCATATCAGATTTGCTAAATCACTCCCTATTTTCAAGAAGGTTTTTTTTCAATCACTTTTTACCAGTCTAGTATTTATGTTTATCATTATATTTATTTTCTGTATGTTATTTATTTATGTAGGTATATTATATTTATATTATATGTATTATATAATTGGTAGGTATGTATATATTAGGGTTAGGTATATTGTGGTTAAAATAAATAAATCGCTATATAAATCATCTACAATAGATGCAAAGGCCTGTTTACTTTTTTTTTTTATATTGTGGTATGTATGTATTAGCATTATCTATATTGTGTAAATCTAAATATATAAAACTCTTACGTTACTGACTGACTGACTGACTGACAATCAACGCTTGGCCTAAACCGTTAGTCCTAGAAGCATGAAACTTGGAGGGTATGTTCATTTTATAGCATAGGGGTGCACTAAGAAAGGAAATTGGAAAATTATTTCCCTAAGCGGAGAAAAAGAGGAAAAACTTTTATAAGAAAAATCAACGGGGCGTAACAGCAAAGGGGCGAGCGAAGCCGCGGGTGACCACTAGTATAATAATATAATGTAAGTGTGTATGCATTATACTTATTGTTTTTTTCTACACCATCGTCCTCTATCGTTCTTGTCAAGTCCAGTCCATCCCAAGGTTGTCTGGAAGAGATCGCTTTTAGTGATAAGACCGCCCATTGTATTCCACTTTTCTGTATTCCCTTGTTAGTTTTATGTGGTGTGCAATAAAGTATTTTCTATCTATCTATCTATCTATCTTCATTTACGCTTGAAAATAATTCATATTCATATCCATTTTATATTAGCTATGGTCTTGGTAGACATGCACCCTGTAAGGGTATTCTTAATTTAAGGCTCCCTTCTTTAAGAGCTCCTTATGCCATAAAATCAATATGAATCAGTCAAAACTTAACGTAAAATTCTGAAAAAAATATATGTTGTAGTTGAGGATCTTACAGAGTACAATTCGCTTACAGTTACACAATCAGATGAATTTCGTTCGATAGAAAAAAATACCAAAGTTGCCTATTTTTAAAAAACAAATTCAATACTGTGCCTAAAAAATAAAAAAAATATTGACTTTATTTTTACACCAATCTTTAGATAAATCACTTTTCTAGTACAAATCGCTGAGTTGGATATTGTAATGTTATTTTCCTATTTATAATGAATTATTTACCTACAAACACACGAGCGGCGCGACGCCGTGGGCTAAGTCAGTCGCGCGCCAGGCCCTATCGACTGTGGCTGGGGAGTGGGGAACTGAGACAGGGGAGCGGGGGGGTACATCGGGGGCCGAAAGGGCTGAAAGGGGCTCTTGAGTATATGTGTTCTGTGGTCGCGCGGTAGCGCTTACCGACGACGGACCTGTGCCAGTGCTCTTCCCGCCCGACGCGCGACTTGTGACGTGCAGTGGTTTTACGAAAATAAACTAAAATTGATCTCGCTAAGTCGTCACCATGGCTAACAAACGCAACAGGACGAATGCATTACAAAGAAATGTTAAGTAAGTACATTACTTGCACGTACGTGTTTATTTATTATGTAGGAACCTCTAATGTTCTATTTAAATATTACCTACTTTACTCCTTACGTTACTTACCTACTTTGTTCCATAAATAGCTGAGAATATACTTAGTATGTAGGTACCAACTCCTTGCCACAGTATAGTTAAAGCAGTATAAGTACGGAAAGAAATATGAAATATTAACTATTAGCTGTGCCCGCGACTTCGTCCGCGTGGTATAGTGTCTATGGGTAGCATTTTTAATTTGCAGCGGAAGAAAACAGTAATTAAATAACAACGTCATATTCGCGTGCACGTGACACAGTGGTCTGCCCTCTTACTAAACATAGACATTATGGCGTCGTACTACGCCACACTTTCATCCCCCCCGCATTCCTCTCCGAACTCCCCCCACACTCCCCCCACTCTCCTCAACACCCCCCCACATTCCCCCCGCACTCCCCCCAGACTCCCCTCCACAATCCCCCTGTACTCCCCCTTTGCACTCCCCACTAAACTCCTCCCGCACTCCTCTCCACACTCCCCTCCACACGCCCCCCCGCACCTCCCCTCCACACTCCCCCCTGTACTCCCCTCCACACCCCCCCCGCATCACCCCTCGCACCTCCCCTCCACACTCCCCCCTGTACTCCTTCGCCACTCCCCCCTGTACTCCCTCCACACTCCCCCCGCATCCCTCGTACCTCCCCTCCACACTCCCCCCTGTACTCCCCTCCACACTCCCCTCGCACCTCCCCTCCACACTCCCCCTGTACTGTATGTCACTGTTATGACAGTATAACCCTTAATTTGGCAAGATTACTTTTTTTCGATTTCAGTAAAAAAAACTCAATATACCTATTTAATAACACTTATAGAAGCCTGAAAAAATATAAAAAAATATATAAATGCTGTAACTTTGCGAAAATCCTATGTATCCTACAATGCACATAGCCAAATACTAGTAGAAGTATGGTCTTTTGACACTGTATCCGTACGGACACATTGCCAAATTAGGTAATTGAAAATAATAGTAAAACAATTGGTAAAATATGGGTTTAGTCTTTAAATCTTCATTTTTTAATATGGTATTCATAAAAACAGTTCCTGTTTTTTCGTTAAGCACAAACGAATCTTACATTTGACGCAAGAAATATTGGCCTGCCCAGTTTTGCACAAACAACATCAACCTTTTTCTTCAAAAATTGGCAGGTAGCCTATGCCGTAGTACCTTATTAAATTATATTGATGAGACCATCAGTAGGCCTAGGCATAACTGGTCTATGTATTTTCTGCCTTAACCTGGCACATCATTTCTGTGCACTACTTCTTTAGGACTTGAAAGTGGGACATGGAGATTTTTGCCCAGATTCTAGATATCAGTATAAATAATGCTTGGATACTTAGATACTGAAGGTATTGTGTGCAAAAAGGCTTGAAGAAAACATAGGCTCTGAAAAAATTCCTATGCCAAATTTGTTTGTCAGTGACTTCTAAAGAATTAGTGCACAGAAATGATGTACCAGAAAATACATAGACCAGTTGTACCTCGGTCTGTTGATAGTCTTATCAATATAATTTTATAAGGTATGACGGAATAGCCCACCTAACAATTTTTGAAGAAAAAAGTTGATGTTGTTTGTGCAAAACTGGGTAGGCTGGTATTTCTTGCGTGACATGTAAGCTTCAATGAAATGTGCCTGAAGAAAAACAGGAGCTGTTTTTATGATTTCAATATTTAAAAAAAAACAAAGCCATAACCAAGTCAATAAATAAAATTAGGTATCATACCTAATTTTATTAAAATTAGGTATTATAAATTTTATAAAATTAGGTATCATACCTAGTTAGGCATCCTAAATTATACGTGGTTCGACTCGCACTTGGCCAAGTTATTGAGTATCGATACCATGAAACATTTTGTTAAGCATTTGGCATTGTATCTCTCTGGGTACGGCTGAGTTATGCAGTATTTCAATGGGCTTTTGGCAACGTATCTTTGTGGATACAACTAGGTTAGAAAACTTATTACGGGTTCGTAATTGCATTCATAAGTAAAATTTTTATCCATATCGATAGTAAGTTTCAATAACATTGGAATTCAACAAAAATCCAGCACAAAAAGGAATAAAATATAGGCAAAATAAATAAAACTGACGGATCTGATGCTCCCGTGGTGCGACATCTCAGCTGTTTGACGTCGAAAGGGATGGGAAACAATCGAAAATGCAGTCGATTTATTTTGTTATAGTGATATGAATAACACACCTCAAGGATAGAATCGATCGATTTTGAATAAATTTGATTTATAGAGCCATATGATTTTTTAAAAATATTGTATCTGAGAGAACACATTACCAAATTAAGGGATAACAAACCAGGAGTACCAGGACAAACCAGGAGTAGATAATTTTTTTTTTACATTTTACTGCGATGATACCAGTTTGGAAAAATATTTTCTACTAATAATTCTTCATCATTTTATAATTTTGTTAGTTTATGGAAATAAAATATAATTTATAGCTTAAAACCATTGCTATTTTCCATATTAAGAATTTTAAAAATTTTTACTAAATATCAAAAATCACTTATTGTTGCAGAAAATCTAGTCAAGATGACCCTTTTCTCGTAGAGTCTGAAAATCAAGAATACGAGTTTCAACCAACTTCAGGGAGACGCATCATTGACATCAACTACTTGTTTAGTCAATTACAGGAAAAAGCACGTCACAACAACAAATTATAATGAATTTTAATTCAAAATAAGCATTCTGTACATCATATTAAATCAACCTGTAAGTATAATAAATGAGAATAAAATTAAATATTGTACATAACAATTATGTTTGTTTTCATTTGTTGTTTGTATTTTTAGGTTAGGTACTCTCCTATAATCATCATATCATTATCACCTCACTAATTCAAATAGTTTAGACTTTTAGAGTATATATTAACAGTTAATACCTATTTAAATCTAATAAACTTTCATTTCAATATACTAAAAGAATATAGTCAATAATATTAAACTTACTTTGCCTACTGCATTATGTTATACTGTGGCGTTCTCGCCCGCCGTCAAAGGGTCACCGGAGTTCATATCAAGTCGGCTCCCGCGTAACGCGGATGCAAGTCGACTGGGTGAGTTAAATACCTAAATCTTCGACATAAGGGGCCCTTAATTGAATGTCATGCATGCATGATAATTCCGAGAAAGACAAACCCGAGCCAAGTTTGCTCAAAGTGATTTTTGTTTTAGGTGCGAAGTGTGTATTTCCCCCGTGAACTGCTGCGACCGAGTTCTTTGCTGACCAACCTTGTGCTGGACGACACTCGCTCCTCACCTTCCCATCACTCCGCTACATGTGACAACATCTTCGCTTACATCAGTGACACGGTTGCTCCAGGTAAACTATTACTCAAACAAGACGATGCTATCAATAACTAATGATACCACCACACAGTGGCCCCACCTTCCGATCTTAGGGTCGTGGGTTCAAATCTAGTCCTGTGCCAATTAATTTTTTCTGCCCAGAACTGTATGTACACCATGTCAGTGCTCTCAAACAGTGAAGAAAACCATCGAGAGGAAACCGACTTACCTACGTAGAACCTAAAAAGTTTGAAAATATGTGTCAAGTGCACGAAAGGAGCTTCTTTGAGGCGCACTTAAAATCCTTTCACCACACTTGGTTCGAAAGAATCAGTGACACGATAAGAAGAAGATGCTCTGTAATGTAATCGTGACACACTTGAAAACGGGGATTCCCAGTGTTTTACGTGGCTCTACTATAACTTATCATTATCACACATAGATCGTCAAACTTTACCTATTTAGTTTGAAGAAACCAAAGGTCTTATGTAAAAATACTTTTGCACTTTTGACATAGCGGCGGACACAGACACCAGTAATTTTTATCGGCACAAAGCCAAATACAGTAATTGGCATAATATTTGCTTTATAATTAATAGGCAGCTTTAAGATTCACTGTTTCGGTATTTGGTGCTCAGCGACGCGTACCGACACAAAACGGGCTTTCTAGACATTTGTGTTGCAATTCCGTAAATACGTAGTTATATACGGAATATAACTTATATGTAATACATACGTTTACAAATATCTAGTACCCTGTAGGCTGAATATACTTGCTAGTCTTGTTATTTTTATAGTTCTACTAAGTAAACCTATATTTCAATTGCATAATAAGAGCAAGAGGTATCGCAGTTGAAGGTAGTTTACGCTGCAGCGTGGTTAATTATAGCTATTGTTGCATTCCCTTCCCTTTAGCTGCCGCTATTGTGAGAATAGATAAATATCGGAAATACCATAGTTACTTGCTTACCTACGTGGGATCACGGGTTTCTTATAGAAGCAATTACATGGCTATGCACCTCGAAATTTCGCAATAAACTTTTTGCATATCTACTTCAATTGCACCTTAATAAAAGCGTGTATGACCCGAATTATTCGTTTGCATTTCCTTTGAGAGATTGTAATCTTCTAAAATATGTTGAATTTTGGGGCGCTACTTCCTGTAACTTACCGGAAGCCTTAAAAGGAAGGCTCTCGCGCCCTGAACTTGATAAATATTTTTGTATTGCAAGAGTTGCATTATTTTTGGCAAGGTGTTGACTTTATGATACAAAAAGTCTTATTAGTTATTACCTATATTCGATTTTTTTCAATATAGATAGATAACTAGGTATTTGGCTGCCATCACACCTGATGAAAAGTGAGGATGAATGGGGCACGCTTAGCCTAATCCACCTGTTCGCTCTCATCAAAATTATAACGTTCAGGAAATACTGACGCCGGAAGTGAGTTCCACTCCTTGGCAGTTCGTACTATAAGGGCGTTATTAATAATCCTGGCGTAGCGTTGGACTAGTTAATCCGTGTTTTGTCACATTTGCTCGAGTTGACGATTGCATGTCAACAAGAGACAAAACACGGATTAACTAGTCCAACGCTACGCCAGGATTATTAACGCCCTAAGAGTTTAAGAGCTCTTAGTCCGTGCGTCTGGAAGTACGGAGGTAAAACGGTAATGGGGGTATAAGGTCGTGCAGTTCTTGAAACTTGCAGCACTCTCCGAAATGTAAACGGTTGAAGACCAATAAACAAGCCACTCGACGACGGGATTGTCTAATTTGACTACTGTGGTGTTCCAGGTATTATAGTTTACGATGGAGGAAGGGACAACGCGTGGCGAGTAACACACGCATCTATGTACCCCGATCCAGACCTTGGAGAGTACGATATCGGAGGCGAGAAGTTCACGCTCATGGACGGAGTCGTTGGCCTGGCGCATTCCCCTGCACAGGGCTTGCTGTACTACCAGCCTCTGGCCACCGATAGGTAAGGAAACTGCTATTCGAACTACCGTTTAAAGCACTGGTGGTCTAGTGGTAATGGGTCCACCTTCCGATCCTAAAGTCGTAAGTTTGAATCCAGTCCTGCACATTGATGCATCATTTTTGGGTAGAAGAGCTCATTGAAGTTCTTCTGCCCAAAACTTATGTTCACTATACATAATATGCCAGTATTCTCAAACGGTGACGAATAATATCGAAAGAAAAAGTCATATAGTAGAACTTTAAAAAACATTCGATAACGTCAAGCGTCACGCAAAAAGGGTAATGGAGAGAGACTCTGCTTGTATAAGATATTTCTTTCTGGAATATTCTTCGTGCATCTGTAAATCCAAAAGATCTCTTTTATAACTCATAGAGCCCAAAATAAGATCTATTTTACGTTTTTGATTTGCCAAGAAAAATCTAAAATGTTGGATACCAATCAACCATCAAGTCGGTAGTTCTCTTTCCTCGCTTGAAGTCAGTGAAGCTGAATATTCTGAGAATGTTTAGTAATTATAAACCAATTAATAGGTGCATAATTTTTATGAGCCTGCGATAATTACGAAGTAAAGCAGCGATACGGTTCAGGGTTTTTTTCACTGTTTATGAATTAAGGCCAGTTTACTTAGTTTCACACGATTTTCAGTTCCGTTTGTATCATAAATTGTTTGTGTTATGGATGTTGTATATTTATACATAACGATGCATGCAAATTAGGTATGCGTAATGGCCTACGCAGACCGGGACGGCATGGCAAGTGATTAATATTTTTACTAATGGATATTCAAACGTACCGTTATAGAAATACGACGTAAACTGCTTTGCTTAAAATTAAAATGATGCCGTGGCATCGAAATATATTTTATTTCACGGCATTGTAAGACGCGTCACGGGCTCCCGTTGTGGAATACCGTGGCGTACTGCGGTAGGTAACGGCATGCCAAGGACTCCGGCGCTTGTTTTGCACGGAGTGAAGCGGAGTGGCATGCCGTGGCAAGGCGCTAGAATGCCGCGGTATCTAAGCGGATAATGTGCGCATCCCTTGCCATGTCGTTACGGTCTGCGTAGGCCTTAATGGTGCATTATGCTTTGATAATAATAAACATAATTACATCTAAGTTATTAACAAGCTGACGTTCTTAATTAATCGGTATTATTTATTGTTCAATTAGTAGACCTATAATAGTTACAAGTTATAATTAATTTTATCTATAAGTTTACATTCTGTTGTTACTAAGTACCTAGATATTGATCTTAATATTTTCTACAAAATTACGTTTTCAAAGTTATGATTTGCCTCTCAGCTGCAGTCTGCGCTTTAGGTCATGGGTTCGATCCCCACTAAATACAAATATTTGTGTGAACACAGATCTTCCCTGTCTGGGTGTTATATTGTGTTCTAAGCATGTATTTACAAAATAATGTGTTTATGTATTATATCACCTATCTGGTTCCCAAAGTACAAGCTCTGCATCTTAATTTGGGGCTAGATAGTGTTGTGTGGATAGTCCACGTTATTTATTTATTGGTTCCGGACGAAATAATTAAATGATAATTGATGAGTGAGGAGTGTAGTGCTACAAATTATCCTACTATGAAATATTATAAGGAGGAAAGATTCGTAGTGTTGTACATTGGCTATATTTTTGACTAGCAACCGGCCTGGCTTCGCACTGGTATTATTAAAAGAAGGTTAAAAATAAAAAGTTTTGCCCTGCCTTTGGAATTTTTTCACTCCCGCCTAGCTGGGGCGGATCGCTAGTATGTAAAAAACTCAATGATCGGACGTTGTTAATTTGGTAGAAACAAGAACTACTCAACCATCGTATTGATAACAGCTTCCGTTCGGCAATCAATTAAATCATAAAACTTAATAAATAATTACTGGTGCCCATAGTACAAGCATTGCTTAAATTGGGGCTAGATATCACAGTATGAACTATTCGTTTAATATTTTTTGATTACGAGCTGCATGCACCACGCGGTTTCACTTGTTTTTCGGGATTTAAAGTGATCTCAGCCCGGTGTCACTCACTGCTGGGTCTGTGGGTCGGTGGTCTGCTCCTTCATTTACCAAAATACTGTTCCGATTTAAAAAATTCTTTCACCATTGGAAAACTACACTCACCTTGAGTATATTTATGTGTTTCACAAATAAATGTCCATCCGTGCGAAGCCGGAACAGGCCACACACAGCCACACGCACACGTATACACACAGCGCGGACAGGTATATTATAAATTACCCTATTATATTTTCTATTGTAGAATATTCAGTGTATCGACTGCGGTGCTCGCGTCAGGCCCGCCCGCTGAAGGTGCCGACTTGCCGGTGAACCTGGTGGGACGGAAGTCCTCGCAAGGTCTCGGTATTGCCGTGGACCCTCGGGACGACACTATCATCTTCAGCCCTATCACGGAGACCGCTATCGCTGCTTGGAACCCCATCACTAACTCTCACAAGTAAGGAGCTTGGTTTGATGCTACCTTTACGTTAAAATCAATAACTTTTGATTTTAAAGAGTCAAGTCGAAATAAATTTTAAAACATTACCTATGTCATATAATTATCGATAAAAAAATGAATTGAGTCCAGTTTTTTTAATAAAAAAAACATAAGTTACTGCTCATACTAGCGGTATAAGGAAGGGTAAAAATCTAGAATTTATTATAAATTACAAAATGTATGTACACAATACACATATGCGTATTCCGTCTGATGTATATAGGCATTTTATGCCTCATACCCTTCATTGACTCATCTCTTATATACATATTACTGGAAAGTTATATGCCTTAAGGCCTGCGCACATTTAGGCGATAGCTATGGCGATCAGCAGAAACGCTATCAAATATAACAGCGATATTTGCCAGCGTTTCAGCTGATTGCCATCGTTATCACCTAGATGTGCGCAGGCCTATACAGTAGTAGTTTTATTACTATTGACAAAAAGAGCTTTTCATAGAATGTATCGAGTTGATTATTAATGCAAATAACTCAATTTTCCAGAGTCCTAGCCCAAGATCCAGAGAAGCTGCAGTTCTGCGCCGAGGTGCGATGGGCGGAGCGTGACAACGGAGCCGTGTGGGCTCTCTCCACCAGGCTGCACAAGTACTTCCGCAGGACTGTCTCCAAGCACGAGGTGAGCTCACTATAGCTTGGCTATCACGCCTTCAAAATAAGCACATTTTATCATTCTATTGCAGTCCACTGCCGGACATAGGTATCTCCCATGGCACGCCACTGAGCCCGGTCTTTGGCTCTTCCCATCCAGTTGATGCTCGCGACTCTGCGCAAGTCGTCGCTCCATCTAGTCTGAGGGCGTCTTACACTACGTTTGCCTAAACGCGGTCTCCACTCCAGAACCTCTATTATCCCAGCGATTATCGGTTCTTTGGCAAACATGACCGGCCCACTGCCATTTCAGCTTGCTAGTTCTTTGGGCAAATTATATGGGTTATCAATGGCTCACGCACACGCACAAGCACGGCACTATGGTTATATTCACGTATTGTAGTAGCGCGTCACGCGCGCGCCTGTGGGTACTACTAATAAATATCCCGTGGCGCCTGCATCAGTTATACAGAGATAGCTATATTCGTTGCGATTTTAGCACGCGCCTCGAATTAAAGTTCCAAGTAGGGTTCGCCGGATTCAAATATTGTATTTTTTAGGTGTTGCTACGCACGTAGCACCCGCTACGCACAATCTACGCACATCTATTTAAATCATAAAACATAATAAATAATTACTGGTGGCCATTACACGCAACGGAGGTACAAACTTTGCTGAATTTGGAGCTAGATAGTGTTGTGTGGATTGTCCACAATATTTATATTTTATTTGTTTCCAGATCAACGTCCGCGTTGTTCGGGTCGTCGAAGGAGGCTTCCTATCTCTACAGCCGCATGTACTGCGTCGCAACGCCAGACAAAACAAGCAAGCAAACGCCACAGTCTACTAAGAAAAAAGAAACATCTAAACGAAAATAAATGAGAACTTAAATTGAAAATTGTGCGTACTTATGATCAAAAGCCATAATAACTCGAAAATAGAGATGTAAAATGGGTACAATGTTTGTAACTTGGAAGCGTATGGATTTTTTATATTTATGAACTTTTCATGAAACCACCGTATTTTTCCTCTATAAGCTTTTTCAACTATAAGTGAACTGTAGATTTATTTATAATGTCCCAAAGTTAGACCCGAGAGGGATTTGAACCCACGACCTTTCCCTTGTACGGGTACGGGCCTGCGTAAGCTTTAAGAGTAGTAAACACTATAAAATCAATAAAAAATGTGAATCTTTTGTTCATAGTAATCAAAAATAACTTCTTGAAGAATAAATGTGCCATAAAATGGCTTTTGAACGTGGCCCTATATTAATTTAAGCATTCAAATATGAAATGGTCGTTAACTTCATACATTATCAGCAAAAAAACAATATTTTAGATGTTTGTGGCTCAATCACGCCGTAGCTACACACCAGACCGATTTGGATAAACGTTCAGCAAATAAAGTTTGTAACTGAGATTAAAATACAAACTTCTTTTTAGCCCGAAAAAAATTGAAGCGTTGGTGGCCGCTAGTATATAAATAGTTTATATATTTATCTACGCATAACGCGTAGTAGGGTCATGTTAAGTTACGGCCAGATAATGTACACCCAGTTAAAACCAATTATCTATAGCAGTAAAACAATTGTTTTTTTTATCTAAAGATAGATATCTGCAGCACGCTCGCTTAGCTCGCTCGCCCTGTGGGTATATAGGTTAACCAACCTAACCTTTCTTCCTACAACTCCTATAAGTACCCAGTGCCAGAACAAAAAAGAAAAAGAAACAATAGTTGAATTGCTATAATGTAATGAAGCTCAACTGGCATCATTTTAACTGGGTGTATATTGATTGGCCATACATTATCAGCTCCCAATGCTTATAGTAATGTAGTAGCAAATATTTATTAAGATAAAGAAATATTAAATGAGGATATTCATGTGGTTGGTAGTTGGTAGGATGGATTTAAGATGTCTTTTTTATTTTTACACCAGTTTATTTCGCGGAATAAAATATGATTCAATGTGATTGTATACCAATACCTTAGTAAATAATAAATAAATAACTAACAAAAATAAAAACAAAACTTCGTTTTAGTTTGAGCTGCCGATACTAAATGCTGTTAGTAAATAAATGAATATTGATGAATATAACACAAACAGTGGCATCACACTCTAATCTTAGTACTTACTTTTTTGTTAATATATTGCTACTTGAAGATAATAATTATAGATGGTAATTTTATTTATTTTACTGAACAAGCACCTATTATCTCATAATATGTTATTATGCATCTTAAAGTTCAAATATTTGCTACATAATATTAGACTATAGTATAGTATTTCTATACTCATGTTGTGGAAACTGTATATATAAAAGTACCTTCTTATTTAATAGATATAAATATAATAAACATACACTAGAGTGAAGTAAGTATTGTGGGGTGAAAAATAAAAAACAATACGCTCATAAATGTTACCATAATAATAAGTATAAAAAGTTCTCCTGGTTCTTCGTTTCAACAATTTTTTGTAATTTGATGTAAGTGCTGTTTGAACAAAGCGACGTCACATAGTTTTTGTACTACCAATTATGCCGCTTTACAGTTCATATTGGTATAATATACGCGTATTATAAATATTAAAATATATTATAAGTATAAGTATAAGTTATAACAATACATAAATATTATACACCCAATTAGAGCTGTCAAACATGTAAAAGAAATATTGCGCAGTGGATGACAAAGTTGTTGTCGCATGGTTTGTTATGTAAATCCGTATTATAATAAAAAATAAAGATGTACTCTTACCATTTAGCTAAAAGGATTATAAATATGTATTTTTAAAAACAGATGCATGAAATCGTGATAATTGCTGTAAAGTCCATTTATGATTAGATTTTTACCTTTGTCTCAACTTCATCTGAATCGGACACTGAATAGTAAATTCCATATTTTTATCTAAAATTGGATGTATCGACATTAATAATAGTACCTTTTGTTATTATTTATACATTTTATACTCAATATGCAGTTTCGTGAACGCTTTTGAAGGAACTGCTTAAATTTTATACATTTTTATTAAAATAAAATTTACAGTTTGAATTGGATTTTTATTTAAAATACACCATGTAAAACATCACGCACAATAAAATGTGCTATAAGTGGGCATACAGGTGTCAAGTTTCATGCGCTTGTAAATTCACCAACACCCCTCAAACCGAAACAGCAATTATTACATATTTGCTAAATATTTTTTAGTAGGCAAGTGGTTGTTTTTGTTCATTTTATGAAATTTGCAGAAAAAAGTTTAAAATAACATACTTTTAGCCAACGAGATCGCTACTAAGTATAAAAAATTTACGATAAATCGCTGATGGGTGTCCATAGCGCGAACAACAATCCCTACCTAGTGTTCTGTAAGTAACGTGGAAGGAAAACAGTGATCAGATAAACAAAACTAAAACGTGACGACCCGCATGTCCAGGTGATTCAAGCAATTATTCCAAGAATAAGAACGCTTTTGTTTGACCTAAGCATTCAATATTCGTGAGGATAAAAGGACTAAAGCTCCGTACTCACATACGGTTTTGCTAGATAGTTTTACTGCAAAACGAGTGGTGTGGACCACAAAACTCACAGCTCGAAGGCTCGCATCGACCCGGCTTGATGGAATTCAATAAAAGTAATTTCAAGTCACTCGATAAATAATGCTGAATGTGTGGACGAAAGTCCATGCCATGGTTTTTACTCGACATGATAGCTCGATCGAGTAAAACCGCATGTGAGTACGGTGCATAAGATTTTCATACATAATATTTATCATGGCAGTCGCGATACAAACAAATATACACAGAAGATATACTTTTACAATTTTTCTGGTATCTATATATATATATATATATATGGTCAGTTTGTTATCGCCGAAATTATTAAAACATTTGAGTGCTAAGGTGCTCTAGCACGTGAAAAATTTTCTTCAAATAACAGTAAGATAAAGATATAGATAAATTTTATTTAGCAACAGTGCCAGGCAATTGATCAAATTACAATGCTATCTAGCCCCAAAATAAGCAGAGCTTGTATTATGGGAGCCAGAACGAGATATATGTAATGTCTCTGCGACATAGGTACTAAGCTTTTGTCCTACAATAATACCATTCATCCACAAGTCTTTAGTAGCTATTGATAAAAACAATCTCAAATGGCTCTTTCGTGACTTAGCCTTATAGGTACATCAGGCGATATCTGCAAAGTGTGTTTTAGGTTAAGTTGTGGGGATTTACAGTTTGCAATGTAAACACCTAGTCAACGATAGTTATTGGAAATTTAACAGGAACGGCAATTATTTTTTCGACGTTTTTACTGATAAATTTGAAAGCCTTCAAACAACATAAAATTATTATTTACAATGATATCTTCAAAACAACACCCAACTTTTTTGCACACAGACCAAACGTTAACGCTACTTACGTTTTCTAACAGAAACGGTACTTATTTGTTTGTGTTTCACTAATATTTTTTATACAACTAGCTGATGGAACAAGGATCTGATGTTCAGTGGTAACCATCGCCTATAACAAAGCATTGTCTCGTAGGTCACGCACGTCAGGAACGTGCGCCCAATGCAATGCCCTGCGTCCATCAGCTTGAGTCATCCAGATGTTCAGCCTCATGTGCCAACAATTTCACCGGCTTCTACACCCCTTAAACCGAAACACAGCAATGCTGCTTCACGCCAAAAATAGGCAATGTAATTTGAAAAAAAAAAAACCTCAAACAGCAGGACCATGAGATCTTCAAGACAACACCCAATCAACTTTTGCTACACATGCCAAATCTAACTAAACTGTTAGTTAGTTATGATGTCTTACGAATGTTATATAAATAGGTTTCTTTATAGAATTCTTGTAGGTAGTGGTAATCATAAATCAAGTTTTTGCAAATCAAATAGATCTGTTGAGACGTTGCTAATTAAGGTATATCCTATCATCACTACAACATTTTGGTTTGTGGTTACTAATTGATCAAGGCTAAAGTCCACCATTTCATCAACCAGTTATCAGCAGCTTAGCCTTCAAAAACGTTGGTTTGAAGGTATAATAAGTCGATCAAAACTGAAAACCCGAACCTTTGTTTTTTCTCCTCGAAATATGGTTGATTGCGATTTTTCTTTATTCATTCATTTTATATTTTCAACAATTTATAAATTTGCAAAGTAGAAGCTGTTGATCACGTTTTAAATACTAGCCGTTGTATTGTAAACCATCCGTTTACATGTTGGAGAACATTGTCTTGATGAATTAACTTCTAAATGGTGGATATTCCGTACACAATAGATTTTTTATGATATTTTGGCTAGAATGACATAGCAGACGAGAGGTTAAAGTGTGGCAGGACTGGGTAACATAAATCTATGCAATCAAATTGTGTTTTTGTGTGAGCTGAATAACACTTTTTTACCATGTTTCGTTCCATCCGGCTTTTGTTAATTATCTCGGTAAAAGCGTGGATAATCTATGGCTAGTTCTAATTCTATTATTATCATGTCGGTTTTGACCACTCATAGGAGAATGGCATTGCTTCGGCAAATAGATTAATATGTTCACTATTGATAATGTCTTTGATCTGACTGTGCGTAAAAGCAGTGCTGTGAAAACGATTGTTTTTTTCTTGCATACTAATGACCGTGCACTTGGCTTTCGCTCTACGAAATGTACTTACTTGTACCTATAATGAAATAAGAATTAAAGCACCTAATTAAAATGACTTAGTCGGTAGGTCCAACGCCGTGCAATTTAGATTTGTTAACTAACTACAAGTGTAAACTAATCCACATTTCTTTAATTTCGAAAAAGTTATGATACAAATAAAAAATATATAATAATTAATTTATGCATCAATTAATTCAATTTTTCTTCTTTCATACGATACGATAAGTCACTGATCCTTTCGAATCAAGTGTAAAATATATTTAATTAATTTATGTACAAATAACATTGAACTACCCAGATAAATGTTATTAACATAATTATAGCTTCTAGACTAATTCTGACGTAATAAAGGAAAATCTAGTTTTCGCGCAGGTCTTATATATCAGCTGGAAGTACCAACCCATAAGGGTCAATATAATACCCGGCAGATCCGCGCGTCTATTCTGTTGTCGCACGTCGCATTAAAACACGCTAGTTAGCTGTGAAGGACGCTTGTGCTGCTACAAATATAAAATATTTAAATATTAATGTAAAAAAGTGTATCAAGAGAAAGTTATCAGTTAGAGGTATGTTTTTAAACTGTATAACCTGTTTTAGAATCTTCTTTTTCACATTATCTACCTGTCCATAAAGGTAATTATTGTTAAAGTTTTGATAAAACCTTTTCATACACATTCATAACCGGAAATTCATAAACATCTTTAAAACAAATGAACAAAATCGGCTACAGAAAAAAAAAGAGACACTGGCGCGAATTCTTTGGATTTTTTTTCAACTATTTCTTAATTATACTAGATTATTTTATTATTCGCAAAGCGTAGGTAATGAAAAGTTGAGTGTAGCACACGGCGCTAAAAACCCATAGAACTCGGTTTCTATTTACTCGCTCAGGAGTAAAACTACTTCTTAAAGGTATAGGTACTTATTGGGTCTTTTTAGCTTCTTGTTTAACAATCTACTATTGTTGGTTTTCACGACTAACACTATACAATGATAGAAGAATGTGCAATGTAACAATACAAACTCTTTTTTATTTTTTTATTAATATAGATAGCTAAGCAATTGGCTGCCATCACACCTCATGGAAAGTTAAAATGCATTAAACTAAAGCTAAGATGAAATCCATCTGTTTACTCTTGGCCTAAAAATTACTAAAGTATTTCATTATTTTGTAATATTTATTTAAAATGATGCAAATCAACTTCATTGCAACAAATAAATGTAACCGACCACACTCGTTTAATCTAGGTACACAAAAATCAGGAAACCAGTTATTTAACTTTATTATTGATCGCATTGTTTAGCTATAAAGAAACAAAACTAAATGAACCCGGAATTGAAAACAAATATTCTGTATGTAGTTATAACACGGAAAGAACTAAATACCAAGTTACTAATAATAGAGACACCTAAGACACCTATTTATAATAAAATAAAACAATATTGCTGTAACCGTTTTAATGAAGGTTACGATTTGTAGATTTGATCAGGGGGATAATTCTCGGGCTGACCAAGATTTTTAATGTCCCTAAAAGATCTCGGCCTATTGATCTCTGACAAACATAAGCTATCCCGAGTGAAAAATGTCTGTCTATACTCAAAAAGCCAATTCTCAGTGAAATACGACATCTATCTCTGTTGATGGCATATTTTTCAACACGAGATGCGTTACGTTACACGCTTATCCAATAATCGAACGATTAATCGATCGGTCATTTACTATTATCCTAGTGTTTTGGTCAATTATTTATCAAATGATATTTCAATTTGTTACTACAATTGAATTACGTTTATGCAAAGCTAAAATGTTGGGAAAAATTGAGTTTATAGGGCAAAATTTCAAAATTCAAGTTTATTATATCAAACTGACTAATAACGGAACGTAATTCGGCGCATACTTCATCAGTGTTGCTATTTAATTCTATCTAACGATAAAACGCTAGATCTAGCAGTTGGAGGACTTACTCGTAACTAATATTTTATTTTTAGCCTCGAAGTAGAATAGTTCTTAATAGCAACAAAGTTGTCTTTATCACGTTATTCAAACTGTACAAACTAAAATAAATAATAAACAAATAAATAATGCGGACAATCCACACAACACTATCTAGCCCCAAACTAAGCAGAGCTTGTATTATGGGAACCAGATAGCTGATACATTACTTAAATAATCCTTTTTTTTTGTAAATACATACATAGAATACAATATAACACCCAGACATAGAACAAACATCTGCGTTCACCACACAAATATTTGTTCTCGGTGGGGATCGAACCCACGCCCGCCAGCGCAGAAGGCAGAGCTACTACCAAAAAAAAAGCACCTTGGTGCATTTCCATACCAAACACAAAACAAAGCACCTTAGTGCATAAATGCACCAAAAAAAGTTTTGCGCCAAGCGTTGAGACATCTGTCTGACTCGTTTTTTCTACTACAATGTCCGTAAGGAACGAAAAACCATCCTTTTCGCACTGATTTGAGCTTTGTAAATATGTATGTCAACTTCAAAACAGTTACCTAGACGTCAACAACACAAAAAAACAAAATCAGTCTTACGGAACCACGCGCGGGCATTGTTTACGTATTGTGAATTTTAGTTTTTTTGCTATATTGCAAGTGTTTTGTGTTGTTTAGTGCTTAAATATCGCAATAATAACTCAATAAGTAGTTATTAACGATAAAGTTTTGTGTAAACAGTGATTGAATTCGTTCAAATCGACTAAAATAACCAGCACATTCTCGACTTTTTTCCCAAGAAAATTTTTTCACGCCGCTTTTTTATGTGAGTATTAAAAATTATTAATATGACAAGTAAATGCAACTAAATCCTTGCTTCAGGGCTGAAATAAGCTTTCAGGGGATACTATTTTTTTAACTATAATTACTTGTAGGACTTTTCTAGAAATTAAATATTATTAAGATCCACCTGCGCACCCGCGATGCAAAAAAATACGAGATGCAAATAATATTATCGCTTTATTTTTAAGTTAATTTAAATTAATGCTTCGAGTTCTGTCAAAGTTTTTGAGTTAGTCAAAATTTTTGATTCGGAACTGTTTACGTAGTATTAGGCCAGCAAACTCATCAAAATTCTAAATGCAATTCATCATGCCATTAAGCTCGAATACGAGAGATGTTTACAAGACGGGAATTCCAAGAACATAAACACTTATCTGGCGTTTCAAGTGGGTCGCGCGCGACGGGGCGTCTTGGCGCCAAAACAAATGCTAGCGTCGGTGATCGTCACACGTTTACCTAACTGTTTTTTTTTTGGTTGTTTTATGAACCAAGGTGCTTCAAGCGTGGTTAATAATTTTCAGTTTTTTTTATTGAACTAACTGAAATACATTTCACTAGCGGGCAACACTCAAACCACAAAAAAGAAGAAGAGTTTATTTTTGGTTTTTGTCCAAAAGTAATTAAATTATTTTATCCCCATAATATTCGCATTACGGACAAAACTATAATAAGTGGGGCTCGTTGTGTTATTTACAAAGTGTTTATGAGGTGTTTGGTAGTGTACCAACCAACAAACACTAGCAAGCTGAAAAACTGCCGTATGAAACTGAATAGAGGTTTTTTACTCAAACAGCAGATGAAACTGGGGTAAAAAGAACAGCAGTAGACGTACACTGTTATATTTTACTAAAATAATCGTGTAAATCCCTGTCAAACATAATAATTATTCATTGTCTCATTGAATCCTATTTAGATGTCCAAATCTTTAGTTTTGATGCATTATGTACCTATTTAGTACCTATTTACTTGGTATAGGTGCTGGGCAAGCCTATTCCATCTAAAATCATATCAATCACATCAAAATTGTATTTATTCAGTTAAATTGTTCCAGGCACTATAAAGTTCCGCGAGTAGGGCATGATTAATCACCAGTTTAGCCCCTGAGGCTTATTTATGTCATCTACAATAGATGAAAAGGCCTGTATGTAAATACTTTAATTCATATTTGTATTTATTTTGTTGCAGGAAAATCTGAAAGAACTACTAAGGAATGGTTGGTGAAGCCAAAAGAAAATTTACTGTAAAGCTCTGTTATGGTTGAATAAAAATAGTGCTGGAAATTATATAAGTACTATCAGGCAACAATATTGTTAGTCTACCACTACACACAGGACTTACTTACTTTGCTTCGTCTATCTGTACAAACCACCAAGCTTGAAGCATTATTTGCAAATATAGTCTGCAAATAGCCCAACGGTTTCATGTGAATTTTGTAATTATATGTTTGTAAATAAAGTTATTTGTAAATAAAGATGTGGTTTTTATTCAGTCTATTAAATTTTTTCCTCTAGTAGGTATATAAAGTATAGTAGGTATATATTATTTATTTCTAGGTAGAGACTGTTTGGGTCCATCGGTCTTATGATATTTTTCAAATGATTGTATGTCTCTAGTCCAATTTTCAAGTACCTATAGTAAGAATTGTAATGAAATCTCTTGTATTTATATGATAATGATTAAAAAGACAAGCTTTTATCAGAGCATTGATTTAATATACTGCACTTATATTCATCCTATTATGAGTTGACTGTTCATGCCGTTTTGTGGAAGGTCCGGTAGCTCTTGAAAAACCTTCCCCAATCTTCAGATACTGCCTCATCGGGGGTCTTTGGGAAGTGTACCCATTTATTGAATTCTCTTGATACTGAAGATATGACAGATCGATTAGGATGCCTAGCCATAGCCGGTACCAACTAGCTCCCTGTGCCCAAGAAGTATAATGTGATGAAGACCTAGAAAAATAATGTAATTGTCATAAAATAATACTTAGTTTGCAATCCACAATGGCAGAACAGTGTACCTACTATTCTAACTTATTATTCTAGGTAAGGCCTTATAGGTAGGGGCTTGTCTTATTATGCTGTTATGAGGCATAATCCTATCTACCAAAGGTTCCTCACCATAGAATTATATTTGGTTGGTAAGAAGTTAGGTTACCAAATTATACCTTTGATTTAGTGGAAATTTTCTCTGCTGCAAGTAGGGACCGCACGATATCTTCGATCAGTTCCCAGGCTAATGCTTTACTTAGCATAAAGTGATTCCTATAAGCATAATCGGAGAGCACAAAGGCTTTGCACAACCCCGCACTTTTTCTGCGTTTTCCATTTATCGTAGCTGTCGAGGCTTCTACAATGAGGTCGTCTATAAATTGCTCTAGGAAATAATCCATTCTCTCTTCGAAAAGAAGCATTAAAATAAAACTTTGCTGAAAATAATATTGTGTTTTGTCAAACGACTATCAAATTCAAGAGATCTCGAATACTGCGTTCTGTCTCGGTTAGTCCGGACTAGACGTTGCGTCTCGCATGAACTTCGACCGAGAATATTGAAGGAAGAAATCGTGAGAATACGCCAAGATGGTTGTCACGACTTTTTGACCGACCTATGACGACATCTCCACCGAAAAATAATCCCAGTCGGCGCGAGAATGACGCCCCAGGGGGCTAACTCTAATTCATCAACGACCTCTTCGTAAAAGCCTCGACAGCTACGATATACGGAAAACGTAGAAAAAGTGCGGGGTTGTGAAAAGAAGCAATAAAATAAAATTGCAAAATGATCGAGATCGGCCCGAGAATTAGCCCCCTGTACCTATATGCATATTAATATACCTACTTGGCGTATTAAGTCTTTTATTGTAACTTTATCGAAATTAAAACAAAATTAATTACGCTCACATGAGATATTACAAGATCTAGGCATATAAATTAATCAACGTGCATGTATATTTTTATTTAAATATTTCGCACCAAACATACCATAAAATATACCAGTCATCCTGGGCACAGATAAGATTCTTGGGCGTGCAAAAAACTAATGTGGCGCGTATTTCAAAGAAAGTTTTTCAAGTAGGAAACTCCTTACTTAAACTATATAAAAATATAAGCAATGATACCTTGCATAATAATTATACATACATACTTCCCAACTAACATTTTGGTGTCAATTACAGGTATTTTTATTGGTTTAAGTGATATTACAGAGTAACAATTATCTCAGTTCTAACTAAAGGCGATATAGAGGAGTCAACAAACAAATTTAACCCCAACAGCGTCACTAGAATTTTAATGGACGATGTAGGACAGCTTTGAGAGCTATAATAATGCTAGTAACAGCAAGTATACTTAAGATGTTATAGCTCTAACCTCTCTGTAACACCCAAGTCTTAACAACAGTGTTCGCTGACTCCTGTTAACACGTATTGTTGTTTAGTTATTGCCATGAAGTGTCTTATATACCTTAAGGTGTTATATTGACTATTATTGCAGACACAGGTTATAAAATAGAGTTCGTCGAGAGTTTAGTAACACGAGATACTAAAAGTGTCGAACAACTCCTATAAGTATAACCAAAGGCAGCACAATATTCTTGACTAACGATGTTGTAGTTCAAAGAGTGGCATAAATGAGTTAATTGAAGATTTAGTATTTAAAGTAAGTTCGCCATTGTTTTGATAAACTGTACATAAATATTTCTTTGAGTTATTCAACATTTAACTACAAAATACTACATTTATGGTATTATTTGAAGCGTTTCATGAATACCACATAATTTTACATGCCTCTGCCCAGGAATCAGGAATAAAATAATAATGTTAGTTTGAGGCACCAATTTTTTTATCATAATTTTTCTTTTAAATCTTTAATAAATCCTGGGCGCGTTAAAATTGAGATGAGAAACATGGTATGCATTTTAACGTGAAATCACAAGGGCAGTAATTTTTGACTTCACAAACGTATGTATATAACTTGAATACTTCAAATGGCTTTACCAATTTTATTGTCATTATTTAGCTATGATGATGATGGATGATAGTTAGTCATACAAACTGAAATGTCACTAAACCAACAGGCATTTTCAAACTTGGCGTACGCTAAAAACTACACAGTTGATTAATAATGTACTCAACAAGCGGTAACAAACTTACCGGAGTCCATTTTAGATAACTAATACAAGTCACGGTATTATAACGCTATTCATAATAGGTCTAATAAAGTTTTTAGCGACAAATCATTCTAATCCGAAGCTTTCCTATCGCCCGTAGTGTTTACCAACCCGACTATACAACAGTAATACCCGTTAAAGTAGTAGCTGACGATGAATAAACGCTCTTGTGCAGTTGCTTATTACCTTTGTATTACCGTACTATAGGCTTTCTATAACTCTTACCTGTAAAAATGTGGGCCTCTTTCGTGGTTATAAGTGAGTTAGAGCATGCTCTAACTCAGTTGTACAGGTATGTGTTAACACTTTTATATTCAAACGGAACTGATTTAAGAGTTATATATAGGTTATTTTAACGCTATGGTGCTAGTTGGGCTATTACTTACTTACATAATACGAGTAGGTATAGTTACTAATTTAATATAGTATTAATGATATAAAGTTTATTACTTGCAATGATATACATAACGAATGTAACAGGTAGATAGATATCTAATACTTGTTATATCTAACTATTTAGCAGTGATCTAAGAAAGTTCTATTAGAAGTGTTCTCGGTAGGCAATATTTTGAATGTTCTTTTCTCTCGCTCTCACGATCGATGCCGAAGGCAAACAGACAAATATCGTCAGATGAACTAAATTATCCGTCATAATCATTGAAATAATAAAACCCTTGGACAATTTTCTTATAATTCAATTTCCTGAAAGTTGAAATATTTGACCCTGAAGCCACTTTTAAATATTCGACGAGGTATAATTTGTCCTAAACGCTAATTCGGACGAAATTTAAATATTATATGCCGAACTTTCAAAAGAATTTATAATAATAACCGCCTTTAATTTTATATTAGGGGGTACTCTGGGTACCTAACTAATGTTGATAATTACTTAATTGTACAAAAGTAATAAGAATTACGTTGTTATAGTAGTGGACTTATTTACGCCGATGATGATTGTATTAATTGAAGTTCTAGAAAATATACTAAGTAGGTAAATGTATATAACTATACTATGTATAACTATACTAAAATATACTATACTGTATGTATTCAGTTCAAAAACAGCATTTGCAATAATGCATGTGTTGACAAAGGCACATATAACACACAAGCACAAAACAGTACCTACCTATCTGTTTTGTGACACAAGGTTTAGGTTACGTATGGGCGAGCTGTTGTTTTTAGATCACGATCAATAAGTACCTTCGATGAGTGCATCAGTAGGTATTGTATTCCAGGAAGTTACATAAAAAAGTGCTTACTTAACTAACTTACATACCTACATACGGTTGCAGGCAATAAATATTGCCCATCGGCTTTTCTGCTTTCGTAGAGCGCTATCTCTTTCTGACGCACACTACGCTTTAAGAAGCTGAAATTAGCCGATGTGCAATATTTTTTGGCTACTACTGTACCTACTTCATTGGATTTTAACAACTAACAACTTCTAAGAAATTTTAAAATAAGAACATTTTGTCAGAGGTGAGGAGTGAGATCATAAGAGTTTTCGGTTTATACAGAACTGGACTGGAACCCTGAAAACTTTCAAACCCCACGGATCCACGCTCGGTTTAACTTAAAGGTTCCGTTGAGCCCAATCACTGGAAAACCCATTATCTTTCTTGTTGGCTTATCATCTACTTCGTGGTTTATTTCGATTTGCGCTATAGAAAGCCCACGAATTATAATTTACTGTTACTTACGTAAAATTAATTTACCTTTTTAATTAACCTGCATAATTGAAGGAAAATTAGAATTGGTATTTTAAATTAAGAATACAATACAAAAAGTTTATTACCAAAAATAAGCATTATACTCGGATGTAAATAAATATTGTAGACAATAATACACACAGTAATATCTAAATGGGTGGATTGTCCGCGTGGCCACCACTTAATATCAGTGCACAAAAGGAGCTCTAAGAGGCGCACTTCAAATCCTTTCACCACACGGGTTTGAAAGAACACGATAAGAAGAACAAAGCTATATGAAAATCATTGATATAGAAAATAGGACCATCTTTTTACTGAAAAACAGTTGCATCTCACTCAATAAGCTTGCACATTATTGCTTATACTAGCGGATTGCGCAAACATTTGAAATCGACCAGAGCAGATTCAATGCTAAATTTGCGTATAATGTCCAGTGAATTCATGGTGGATGAGTACCTATAGCCAGTTGTAAATTTTATTTAAGAATTATATTTTAAGAATAATGCGATCGAGATATGATATTTGTGAAAAGTGGGCTGAAAAGACTGTGATTACGAAGAATGTAGAGGATGACTTAAACGGGATATTAAGTTCGGGTAAGTCTCAGGTTCTTAAGCGCTTTTTTGTTCTGTCAATCATATTAATTACTTACTGCCAATCTACATATTTTTTTATGAACAACGATGTATATTTACCATCATTTAATTTGTGGGTTTTGACTTCCCCCGTACAACCCGTGATCATTGTACAACTGAGCCGAGTTTAAGTATCGAAAGTCACAAAACTCACAACATTACACTAGGTATTAAATATTTTAAAATATTGTATCCTGCGTCCGAAGGCCCAAGGGCCGATGAAGATCTGTTTCAACGTATCAGTATTCCAATTCAGCGTGGTAATGTAGCCAGCGGCAGCCGCTTGCGGGGCTATCTATATCTAGATCGTTTGGAACGTTCTGCAGTTACCTCAACTGTTTTATGCGTTTTTTACATTTGTAGATAAAAACACATCATCATAAAAACATTACGTACTTACATTATTAAAATCATTTGAAATACAAAATTTTGGTAATACGAAAAAGTAAAAGAAACCGGTCCAGTGAGTCTTCTGTTTGCAAAAATGTGTTCATCCATTAAGATGGTGTCAACGTATTTGCGGTACCAAAATTGAAACACTCTGGCAACACTGTCGACGTTTCATTTTTAGGGTTCCGTAGCCAAATGGCAAAAACGGAACCCTTATAGATTCGTCATGTCTGTCTCTCTGTCTGTCTGTCTGTCTGTCTGTCTGTCTGTCTGTCTGTCTGTCTGTCTGTCTGTCCGTCCGTATGTCACAGCCATTTTTCTCCGAAACCGTAAGAGCTAGATTGATGAAACTTGGCGAGTAGATGTATTCTGTAAACCGCATTAAGATTTTAACATAAAAATAAAAAAAAAACTATAAATTGCGGGGGTCCCCATACTTGAAACTGAAACTCTCTAAACTGAATAGTTTGCGCGAGAGACACTTCCAAAGTGGAAAAAAGTTGGTCCCCCCCCCTCTAACTTCTAAAGTAAGAGAATGATAATACTAAAAAAAATATATGTTGTACATTACTATGTAAACTTCCAACGATTTTTGGTTTGAACGAGATCTAGTCAGTAGTTTTTTTTTTATACGTCATAAACCGTAAACCGCAATTTACCTTTCGACGAACTACAAGAACCTTATTATGTTACATCAAGTAACATAATATACAGGTTCTTGTAGTTCGTCGTGCTACGGAACCCTTCATGGGCGAGTCCGACTCGCACTTGGCTGCTTTTTTAATTATTGAGAGCATGGGAAGAGATCCATAAAAATTGGCGAAGGAGGAAAGAGTCATATTCTCGCGCACGTGTCGTATCAAAAATCCGATAGAAAAATTAAAAATAAACAAGTAAAATTATGATCAAATAAAGCAATAGGTATATAAAAATATTAAACCGTGAGAATTTACACGACAAAAGAATCTATTCTCAACAGGAACTTAGTCTACAAACGCAACCGCAGAAGTCATTGTCTTTCAACTAAATGTTAATGATGCAATTTTCCTTGTGACTAATAGATAAGAGGAAATTGTTTCAGTTTCAATAAATCCTTTTGTGCTTGCAGTCATTTACAAAATAGGCATTGTGTGCTGATAACAATATTTTAATATAATTTTGAAAAGGCGCATATTTTAAAATAATATCGAAAAAGTACAGTACAGTGTAGATACGAGTACCTAGTGGTAATAATTATATTTCAAAGTAGAAAATATAACTAGTTTACAATTTTGCGTGAGCTTTTTAGGTTTATGCTTTTTCAGAGGTGTTGTTGGCGTCCTCCCCTATATAGCAAATCAGCGCGTGGTTATAAGTTTTGACTATAATCGTTTATATATTTTTTATATAGTGTTGGTTCTGTGGCACCCTCAATAGAGATAAAATAATTATTTAAAGAATAATAGATAAAGATGCAGTTAATATCAACGCATGGAAAATAATTTAATAAAATATAAAATTATATAAATAATACGGTCTTGTTAAATAAATAAAATAGACATATAATATAGACAAACATTTAGACATTTTTTTATATAAAATAGTAGTTTTTTACATAGTAATATGTAATAACAATAACATACTAAAGAAACTATATCTAATATATATATATATACAGGGTGTCCCGTAAATAATGGATCAAACGTAACGGGTAGGTAGCTTACCTCATTTCCAACAACTAATTTGAACAGTAAAAAAAAAACCGATAAGGTAACCAAGATATTTTTTTTTTTCGTTTTTTACTATTTTCTGTACCAGCATTCATTGTTTTTGATGCTGTTGCTGCAAATGGAATCATATTTAGGTGTGATTTTTGTCAAACATTTCTGAATAGTTTACTAATGTTATAAGATACCGTTTTTTTAAATAACTATTTATTTGCCTTAGAAAAAAAATCTTGAATTGAAAAGTTTTGTTTTTACGATGAAAAGACCAGAATTGGAATAATTCTCCTGTAAAAAAAATGTATGACAACAAAGTGTACCATTATTTTAAAAACTTGTAAGATCACTAAGGTTTGCAAATTGGTATAAAACTTACGTCTAGTCCTTGCGGTTACAAAGATATTGCTATGAATCTGACAGAGGGGCCAAATTACGAAATAAAATAAAATTTGAAAAAGTGTGCACAATTCAACTATTTTCTTAAAAATGTTTAGGTAACTCAGCGTATGAAAAAAATTAGAAGGTTAATTAAAAAAAAAATACAAATAAATCGTTTATTTTGTTTTTACAGTAAATGTTCAAACTGACGTCCCTCTACGTGAATGCGAAGTCTGCACCTCCTAATAAAGGAAGGTCTTATCCGACGGACAAAATGACTGTTGTTTATTTCTGATACAGCAGATTGGATGCGCTGACGTAATTCTTCTTCCGACGTTATTTGTTGTTTGTAAACTTTGTCTTTTAAACATCCCCAATAAAAAAAATCTGTTCCGCATCCAATCTGCTGTATCAGAAATAAACAACATCCATTTTGTCCGTCGGATAAGAGCTTCCTTTATTAGGAGGTGCAGACTTTACATTCTCGTAGAGGGACGTCGCGTCAGTTTGAACATTTACTGTAAAAACAAAATAAACGATTTATTTCTATTTTTTTTTTAATTTAACCTCCTAATTTTTTTCATACGCTGAGCTACCTAAACATTTTTAAGAAAATAGTTGAATTGTGCACACTTTTTCAAATATTATTTTATTTCGTAATTTGGCCCTTCTGTCAGATTCATAGCAATATCTTTGTAACCGCAAGGACTAGACGTAAGTTTTATACCAATTTGCAAACCTTAGTGATCTTACAAGTTTTTAAAATAATGGTACACTTTGTTGTCATACATTTTTTTTACAGGAGAATTTTTCCAATTCTGGTCTTTTCATCGTAAAAACAAAACTTTTCAATTCAAGATTTTTTTTCTAAGGCAAATAAATAGTTATTTAAAAAAACGCTATCTTATAACATTAGTAAACTATTCAGAAATGTTTGACAAAAATCACACCTAAATTGATACCATTTGCAGCAACAGCATCAAAAACACTGAATGCTGGTACAGAAAATAGTAAAAATCGAAAAAAAAATATCTTGGTTACCTTATCGGTTTTTTTTTTACTGTTCAAATTAGTTGTTGGAAATGAGGTAAGCTACCTACCCGTTACGTTTGATCCATTATTTACGGGACACCCTGTATATATTTATATCCAATAAAGAGCGTGCAACAATCATATTACCATATTTTGTACCTGGGTCAGGCCCATAAAATGATGCTGATTTTGATCCACATGCCTTTATTTTTAAACTGAGTCATCCATCATCCTATTATATTGTAACTTTGATTACCAATCACCACTATTTGTGTAAAGAAGTCCACTGTTCCATCATTATTATTTAGTTAGACGAACAACAATTTTTAACATTCGTCCATCGATTAAAAAACAATTTTTACAATTTTGTTGGCCCGTCATTGGGCTCTAAAAACTTCTAATGTGAGGCATAAATTGAAACCCAAATATTGTCATTATACCTACGCAAGTGAAACAGTATTTATGGGTGATGGCAAGAGCGTGGCTAAAGCCATAAATCGAATGAGGTTTTTGCCGTTAAGATCCGGTTTTCGTTATCATTATTTACTTTATTATTCAAGAACCCAAGTGTTTTAGCATTACGTAGAGCGTGTGTGATTTACCGTTACAAACATTCTTCGTGGTCAGGAAACTGCGTTCTGCTCAGTTCTACTTTACAAGACCACGGGGTACCATCAAATAAATATTATTATTATTTTTGCCCACCGGAGGGTATTGTGTAAAAAAAATACATTTACTATTACAATTACACATTTTAATTTTTAATTAAGAAATATCCTGTGTGTGTGTGTAAAATTGGTTTGATAATATTTTTAACTATGTTTATAAGCCCATAAACCATCAAGTAGGTGAGTGTCATCTTAAGTAAACTCAACTATTAAAAAATAACTTACTCTACCTGTAAAACTAATTTTGTTTAATCACCAAGGATGTCATTCAAATGAATAAGAAGGTCAGTATGAGGTTGATAATATTAAAATCTCATTTGATGTGGGTTATAAGAAAAGATTACCTATAATATTATTTTTTTAATCTAAGTAGATTAAAAAAATAATGTCTGTTGTTACTGAGAAGGTGATTTATTAAAGTTAATAAATCACCTTCTCAGTAACAACAGATGTTTTAGGTACAAATAATATCAAAGTTCTTCATTTAAAAAAAATACCCACACACTTACTAATGTTGGAAACTATAGATGCTTTATGAGGTAAAAAATATACTAAAACAGAGAAATTTGCATAAACAGCGATATGGATTTTGAATGTGGAAAGTGGCGTGAACTTTGTATATAAGTGGGAGATAAAATAATTCCTAATTAATTTAGAGGTCAGTCTTGTAGTGTGTGTTTGTCGTGAAGTGCATTTGATATAATCATGTATGGAGGAGCAAAAACGGTGTATTCGAGTGAGCAGCAAGCTATACAATGTGGATCTATACTCAATCAATACGGTAAATAACTTTCGATTCACAAATAAACTTTTGCTAGTAGTATTATACAGTTAACTGGTGGACAGATCTAGAATCTAGAACAAGTTCTAGATCATTTTTTGTGAGTAGTAATATGAGTGAATATAAACCGGTTTATCTTAGCTTATTTATTTTGAATGTAGCAATACGATATAACTCTTATAATTTTCAGTGAAAAAATGCTTTCTTTGTTTTCTGATATTTATTTTGTAAGAAAACTTCCAGAGATAAAAATCATATATTTGCTGAACCTTTGTAATCCTGTTCTCCGAAACGTAGCTGTTCGCGATTTTTCATAGGTAACATCCAATTATTTCACATCTATAGACATACAGCTGCGAACAAAGAGTTTTTGGGTGACCTGGGTAGACTTCACTTCTCCACCCAGGCCGTAAAACAACTCCTTGTAGATGCCAAACCGGATAACACATGTGTGTCGCATTTTTTCCTCACATTGTTTTGGAATTCTTAAAGATATAGGTAGATCATATAAACAGTTTAACTTTAAAGACTCACCACCCTTGCCTCGGAGCACTCGTATTGAGTAGTGATATGTCCGGTGTTCGGTGTCATAAAATTCGGTCAAATCAAATATTTTTGTGAAAATGCTTGTCCTAATGTTGGATGAATACGTGTTGGACTGTTTTGTTTTGTAAAATGTATTAAGTATTTTTATGATTTACTCAATGCCTAATCAGAATGTACCTATTGAGTAGCTATGTTGAAATTTTTCGTAAACTCTTGCTCTCTTTACCAGCTTACTCTTCTTTCCAGATCCACAGCAGCTGGATCGGTTCAAACTAGAAATGGCGCAGGGCATCGAGAGATTCTACCTGCTGTCTTTTTGCTTGGCGTGCTGCTGGCCAGGGTACAGTGCCGTCAACAATCTCCGCGTAGTCAGACAATGGCCTGAGCTAGAGTTCAACTTTCCCAGCCGAGAAGCAGAACAGATCGCCAGGCGAAATCGGTACTACGTGCCGGGAAACTCCGTACCTATCGATGTCGATGTACACCACCGAACAGGTATAAAAGTGATAAAACAATATTTTAAGGTTTCTCTCAAATTATATAGTTTCAAGTTCTTAAAAGTATCCACTGACATTGACAAAAACCGGTTACGGTATGTAAACAACTCTATTTCGAGCACTGAATCTTGATAAAGTTTACTAAACTTCCAAAGAAAGAATAATATTTTACTACTAGCTGCCTGTCCCGGCTTCGCACGGGTGGACATTTATTTTTTAAACACACAAATATAGCCTTTGTTACTCAAGGTGAACCTACGTCCAGCAGTGGACTGATATCAATTGATGATGATGATGAAAGAACATTCTATAACGTTTAGGGGCACTATTTTCTAGAACATTTTGTCCAAATCTAGAATTCAAAACCGTTTGCATGGGTATATTTGAGTATTCTAGATAATTCTGGATTACTAACGTTTGGATGCATTCCGGATGCTAGCCGAATAATTTCAGTCTTCGAATTAAATTTGATCATTCTAGAACCTCAAAGACATTCTAGAGCGTTCTTTCCTCGTCAAAGTCGAGAATTTTCAGAAAAATCCCTAAGCGATAGACATACATATATAAGTCCCTACGTGATAGAAAGGGATAGACATAGATTTCGAAACTTTTGCCCCTTATAAATTAATAACACCTAAATATTGAATATAAACTATCCTATATTTTAAGTCCGACCATATTTTAGGCAGTTGCAAAATTTTATCGAAATCCGTTCAGTAGTTTCGGAGTTTATCGCGTTCCAAATTGTGACACGAAAGATTTATATATATAGATAAAGCTTTTTAAGCAATCTTAGTTTTGATCATAATTTTTGACTAACACCGTACAATCAACTCATCATGCCCAAAGGTTAATAAAAATAACGCTTCCGAGTTTTTAGTTTCCTAATCTTCTAATCGTCTCTTGCTTTATCCACCTTGGTCTCTTCTTCTGGCCGTGTTACTATTTCTTACGAACCACAGTGTGGTGAACGGGGTTTTATCTACATAAAATAATTATCTGTCGAAGTCATTGACATTGTTTTGTATGGGTAAACATCGTAGATGGGAAAAAACCTGATGGGCGTTAGAAGTTTTTTTACGAAAACAATTAACAATGATTCATAAAAAACAAATAAAATAAAAAATCTTACCTACTCCATGATTCTACGTATGACGTACAATGATGGAATAGGTAAGAATTTATTTTTTGATCAAAACACGTATTAACCAAATTCGAAATTCGAATTTGGCCAGTATTTAACTATGAAATAATCCCAGCCTTTTACAACTTTGTCAGGTGCCCCGTCTCGGATTTTTGTGACTATACCAAGGTTCGACGAAGGAAGGCCAATAACTTTGGGCACGGTCGACATTCAGGGACGCATCACAGCCTATCCAGACTACAGCTGGCATTCTGACCAGGGTCAAAACTGTCAAGCGATGACATCAGTTTTTAGGATTGCTGTAAGTATAGAAATAGTCACCATAGTTCCTCATATCCCTAAAAAAAACAATTCTTCCCTATACCAGTAGGCATATATATACCTACTGGTATAGGGAAGAATTGTTTTTTTTTCCAAATGTCTTTCAAAACTCTAGCGGGAAAGGTGGCTGTTTTACTTTCCATGCATTCCTAAAGTACAAATGCATGGAAAGTAAAAGATCCAGGAGTAACGTCTTATGTGCAGGATGGAAAGAAGAAGAAACTGTAAAAATTGTGAAAAGTATAGATTTTTTAGTAAATGTGGGTTCCAGCAAACATACGAACAAACATTTGTATATTTTTTCATTGTTACAAAAGAGGATTAAAGTTGTCGAACAGGTAAAACGACTAACTCGTAACTTCGAAGATGATATCATGGCTGTTGATAATTATGATGTTACAAGTATTTTTTTTGTATTTTATAGTAGAAGATTCCAAGATTTTGACGTTTGTGGCTAAATCCCGACGAGTTATTTGAAGACAAAACAAAAGAAACTTTAGATTTATCTATGCAGGGTGTGATCTAACTATTTCGTATATAAATTAAATAGGGTAGTATACAAGGTGTATCTAAATATGTGTACTATGCGAAGGTGGGGGGTTTCAGACCACAATGGTGATCAGTTGTGGGGGGGAGATAATTAAAAATTCCTATTTTAAGTTTCCCATACAAAAATATTTAATTTCATAATGCCTAAATAAATTGACAACCCTATCCTTGTAACCCCTTGACCCCTTGACCTACTACCTCTGTAGGTCTACTACTACTACCTACTACCTCTGTAGCTGAGTTTAGGGTTGTCACTTTGTATAAAGTCAGCTGTTCATGTTGAAACTTCGTTGCAGTTTTTTTCAGAGATACCAATCGAAGTTCGAAAAGTCGTTGAACAAAAGTTGTTCCCCGGGGGGTGGAAATTCACCCCCCTTCAGGATAGTACACATATTTTGGTACACGTTGTATAGGGGTGAAATAGGGCTATTACTTACGTCTTGACGAACAATGATCGTTCCACATTTTAGAAATTACATATTACTAAGCTTTCGATATAATAAGAGCTGTTCTCGAACTGCGAATCTAGGAAGGTACGTTCGCGTGCTATTTATTAGACTACTATAAACGTATAATATTATCTAGCTAAATAATAACAACATTAAAGATGCATACTACCTATTAGATAATTATTATCTATGAGAACTAATAATAATACGTAAGTACAACATAAGTAGTAGTTGATATTACTATCTAATAAGTAGTATGCATCTTTAATGTTGATATTAGATAAGGCCTTGAACTGTATAGCCATGAGCTTGTTTAATTTAATAATTTTCCCTGTATGACGGTCCTTGCCTTGGTACAGAGTATTTAGATACTGAAGGCAGTATTGTCGGATGCCATAGTTGCTTAGGTTTTTTTATACAACTAGTTAATGGAACAATCATATGGCTTGCATTGCCTATAACAAAGCAATGCCTCGCAGGTCACGAACGTTAAGAACGTGTCCTACGATGCCTGTACCTGCCTTGCGTCCACCAACACCCACCTTTCAAACCGAAACACAGTGATGCTGCTTGAAGGCACTTCCCTAGCCCTGGCCTTCACAAAGAGCTCTACTACTACATGGAGGTTCTACAGACCTCATGCAATTTGCAATACCAGGAAGATTAGTTGTCATAGATAAGTATCCACTTAGCTTCACAATAAAGCCAACAATTTTGTAATAAGCTTACTTAGGTCGGAGAAAAATATAAAAGAAGTAAAAGATAAGGAAGTGATGTAAATTCGACCTTATTGTGGTCAGTAATTATGACCACTACGTGACTGATTTTATGATCTTCCGATAAGTGTTGTTTTAATGATGTTCTGACTCGCAAATAGCTGCAGTAATTATGAAATCTGGTATTTATTTTGCTTAGTAAATATGAAACGCAGTGAGGGGACTCGTTTAGGCTGATGATAAGGCAATTACTATAAAATTACTGTGGGTAAGGAACCTGCTTCTGAATAAAAATAATAAGATGCTTAAACAAACAGATGACTGAAAAATCAAACTAAGACTAATATTATAAACTCGAAAGTTAGTAAGTATGGATGGATGGATGGATGTTTGTTACTCAATAACACCAGAATGGCTGAAGGGATCTGAATTAATATTTTTTAGCACAGAAATAGATTATAGTCTGGAATAGCATTTACTACTTTATCCCAGAAAAATGTATGGTTCCCGTGGGATGGATTTGTTTTTCATAGTATAAGAGGAAGTCATGTTTATATTAAAACTCAAGAACGGATAAACAGATTTGGCTGAACATTGGTGGAGAGGTAGCTTATAACCCGGAAACGGACTTTGGATTCTTTTTATCCCGAAAAATTAACTGGAACGAGACGAGCGAAGCCTCGGATGGCTGCTTGTTTTTTATGTATCTTTGATTAATTCCAGATAGACGAATGCAACCGTCTTTGGGTGATGGACGCTGGCAAGATCGGTGACACGCAAGTCTGCCCGCCACAGTTGCTCGCTTTCGATCTGTTCACTGACAGACTGATCTACAGGCACGTGCTGAACGCCTCCAGTTACGTACAAGCCTCACTCTTCATCACACCTGTGAGTATATTATACATACTTTACATAAATGATGCGTTTTGTTACGATTGACTGAAAATTTGCTATTTTTTATACAAGAAAGTAGACAAACAAGCATAGGGCCCATCTGATGGAAAGCGGTTACCGTAGCCTATGCCTGCAATACCAGAGGCATAGCAAGCGCGTTGCGTTGCATATCGTGAAATTACTAATCCGATCAGAATATTTTTTAAATTCACTCATTATCAGTGTCCAAAGAACAGACTAGCTCGCGTAGAAGTATTTTCGCAATGCAACTTTATAATAGGCATTGGCATAATAATAGCAGCATGAGAGAAAGAGAGAAATCTGGTATAAACCCGCCCGCACCCTAAACTCCAATCAACAACAAACACGCACAAGATTGTTATGGTCTGTAAAAGAATGCGAAAATGTCGAGCATGTACGCACGTGGGTACTTAGTCTTGCGATATCAATGTAGGTCACTAGCCTCGATTACATTTTCCTCTGAGTCATACGTATTTTCCCAATGCAAGCCATTTTTTTGTGCACGCTTTAGAATTGGTTAGTAGTTATAAAAAAGTGGGTTTTCTTACGATGGTTTCTCATATCGTTAAGGTGGTGACGTGTCCTACGGTGCACTGTTCTGCGTCCAGCAATTTGAGGCATAGGTACAGATGCTCAGCCTCACGTGCCAGTAACTTCACCTGCACCCACACCCTTCAAACCAAAACACAGCAATGCAGCTTCACAGCAAAAAAATGCATGGCTAACTCCTTCACCTTTCTACTGTAAATTATTTCAAATGAATTTGAAAAGACCACTGACTTATTGAATAAAATCGGCTTCATTCAGCATATAATTTTTTCCTCCATACTATTTCTTTCTTTATTTTTTTGTGTACCGTGAATTCCAGGTGGTAGATGTAAGAGGGCGTGGTTATGGTGATTGTTCAGACACGTACGTGTATGTTGCTGACGTCTCCGCATTCGGCCTGCTGGTAGTGGACGTAGCCAGGGACCGCGCGTGGCGAGTCACGCATCGGAACTTCTTCCCGTGGCCTAGCCATGGCACTTTTACTATTGATGGTATGTTACTGTCTGTGATTTTAGTATGATAAGAGAACTGCCTGGCTGCAAGCGGGCTCGAGTACTGTGAATTCAGATGTCACGATATGCTTATTTTATGCCTTTTCACCAAATTGTTCAACAATCCTTTACAAAATTTGAGCAAAACAATAGCGATAAATACTCGTTTCTTCCATATAATTATGCATAACGATCGCGTTTATTTAAAAAGTGTTAATTTGAGCAAAATTAGTATTTATGCTTGCAGAAATCAATGATTTGATCAAGCGTTTTTTGCAAGCGTACAATATGTTTATTTGCTAGCGTTAAACCTGTTTTCATCGTAATAATTTTTGGTTGGTCAAGCACACGAGCAGTGCAGAATATTCAGTTTCTTAGCAATACTATTCATGTTATTTCAGGTGAGACCTTTGACCTGATGGACGGCGTCCTCGGCCTGGCTCTATCCCCCTACCGACAAGGGCGTGACCGTTACTTGTACTTCCACGCCCTCGCTTCCGTCACTGAGAACGTCATGTTCACTAATATACTGAGAAATGAATCAAATATTGGAGCAACCGACTTGGATCCCAACGCTATCCACGTAAGTGACGATAAAATCCTGAATTAGTTTGCGAGATCTGAAATCTTTCCCAGATTATTACCTATTTTTTTATGTTAACTAACTATCTAGCTTAACTTTGAAACGCCTTGTTTGGTAAAGGGTTTCTTTCGTAACTGGAGTTTTCATATCCAAGCCACTTTTAATAACCGCGTAAATATTTAACACCTGGTTTTTCTAATTTAAACAGTTTAGCATAGTCTTTAAAATCTAATCTTTAAGAAAATACAGCCAAACACGTTCCTGTATTTTATTTCAGATGTTCTCCGAGAAACGTTCATCGCAAGCGGCAGCAGAAGCAGTGGATCGCGACGGCATCATGTACTTCGGTTTGATGGAGCCTCCCAGTATTTGGTGCTGGAATACCGAAACCGAATTCTCTGGCCGCAACTTCCATCAAGTAGCCATAGATCGCGAAACGCTGCAGTTCGCTAGCGGCGTCAAAGTTGTCAATAACCTCAAAGGCGAGCAGGAATTGTGGATTCTAACGTCTAGTTTCCAAAGAGTTATGACTGGTAGTCTTAGTTCCGATAAAGTCAACTACAGAATTCACGCTGAAAAGATCCCTCTCCTGATGGCAAACTCGCCGTGCAGAAGGCAACCTTCCCCAAATGGCATGCGCCCGCACTATCATGCAAACCTTGTCAATCAGAATTCACACCAATCTCACAACAGATATGGCGCTATCGCGTTTTTGTAGAAATAAATGCCATGTCTGAACGATTGCGCAGAGAATTTCTGCAGTATCGGCCATAATAAATAATATAATTATATTTTATGAATAAATAGTTTAATGTAGGTACCTACATCTTTAAATAAATTATAGAGATCGTTGTAAGATATCCGTGTACATTTGAATTTTTCTTGCAATGCTCATATCGATGTGTTTGTCTTCGACACCCACTATCATGCCGCCGATAATGGAAGAGTCCACTTTTTCAGTAAGTGTGATGTTTTTACCTTCTTTGACAAACTTCTTCAGGGCGTCCATAAGAGCCTTTCGGCTGCCATCATCGAGAGGCTTAGCCGTTATAACCTCACAGAGAGCTTCGTTTCTATGAGCTACCATTACAGCAAGAAACATGTTGATCATTTTACGGAGCATCTTCAGACGGCCGTTTTCTGCCACCAAAGCCAGGAAATTAGATGCAGTATCCGGCATTCCTGTAAATTCAATAAAATTTGTCAGGTATAGGTTCAAATGTTGTTTTTTTTATACAACTAATTGATGGAACAAGCATATGGCCCACCTGATTTTAAGTGGTAACCATCGCCTATAAAAATGCATTGCCTCGTAGGTCACGCACATCAGAAACGTGCCCTACGATGCACTGCCATCAACTTGAGGCCATCTGTATGCCTCACGTGCCAGTAATTTCACCGTACTGTACCGTACCGTAGTATGTAACTTTTTTACAAATTGTGTTATAGAACTAGTGTTTATTATTATCATGCCTGTCTACATGTTTTTTCTATGAAAACTTTTTGATAATAATATAAGTATCATAAAAATTTACCTGCTGCTTTTCCTGCTTCCAGCAGCAGCTTAGCCTTGCCAGCGCGGTTGATCAAACTCGTCTCTACAAAGTCTATTATGTTTTGTTTTACGAGAACTTTCTGCAATCCACGTAGATGTTTCTCTACTTCCTCCAACTGAGACTTTTGGGCAGCTGCACTGTACAGCGCTGAAACATACCGCCCTTCCACGCCTGAAATTAACGATAGCGCAATATTTGTACAATGTTGCTTCAATTTTCGTTGCGGATCATGTAGGTAGTACCTACATACACTACTTATCTGAAAGTAGGTATTTATAGATGGGTAACCAGGGACTCACTTACCTACTGTATATGATCTGAGGTAGATATATACAGTACAAGCATTTATGTATGTTCATACCATTGTATTCAATCACAAAGATTATCTATCTAATACTTACCAAACACAGAGATTGGTGGTTTTTTAGCCAGCGTAGTGCCACCACCGCTACTCAGTCGTGTTCCTCCAATACATATTCTTTTGGTAAATAAACGAAGCATCCTATTGAAAAATACAACCACAAACTTTACTACGATTTTGATGGATTTCGCATAATTCAAAGAGAATCAAAGATAATAATAATCTCTAGATTTCTACTTCGCCACAAGAAGTTTTAAAGTATTTGACCTTTTTTCATTCATTGGTTAACCATTCTCCTTGTTGCCGCATTTCCTCTCCATTATAAAGCATTATTTAATAATAATCTTCTTCTTCTTATCGTGTCACTGATTCTTTTCGAACCAAGTGTGGTGAAAGGATTTTAAATGCGGCTCAAAGAGGCTCCTTTCGTATAATAATAATGAAGTATGCAGATTCATGTTATAATGGGTTTCCAACCTCCTTGGATCAACCACAAAGAAGTTTCAAAGTCTGTGGTGTCACAGGCAGTTTAAGTTACAGGAGTTTTTAATTAGTGAATATCAGATCTACTAAGGATCTACTACAGAAAATGGATAAAGGTACTGTAGGGATCTACAAGGCTGGCTCGTGGATCCAGTTCGATCGTACATTTATATCTTAAAATAATAAATAAAATAACACATCGTAAGGAAAACTTCAGCATTCGTTTTTTATGTAGAAATCCAGGCACTTTACAGCATCACGTAAATATTACGCGCACTGTACGAGTTATATTTGTGATTAGGTACCTAGCTTATAATATAGTGGTTGAATTATAATACTACTTAGCTTTTCATCCAAAACACTATTTTATTAATACAACAAACATTTATTCTACATCATTATCATGAGCACAGTATTGGGCCGGCTGGTCAGCCCATGACATCGTACTGAAAAGCTTGATCTGTCTCCAGAAGGGCTCTGACGTACATGACCAGTGAGCCGAGAGCCATGGCTGAAGTGAGCGAGTTGCAGGTGCCTCCGTCTGAAGATGCAGCCTTCTTCACTCGGTACTCCTCCTAAGAACAATAAAATAATCTTTATGTAAAAAAAAACAAGCCTTTGTATCTATTGTTAGATGATTTATAAAGCGTCAGGGGCAACTGGTGATTACACAGTTTAATTAATTATTAATCTTTATGTTTGCATGAAATATCACATGTATATAATGATCTATGAGTAGAATGAACAAGAATGAGTGGAAATTTAAGTAATTCCTAAATAATTTAAGCTTTTTGTATGTTTCTTTCAGCAAACTTTGAAAGACAAATTTCTTCAAAATGAACCATGCCTTTATTTCGTAAATTTATCTAAAAATGTAATTATTTTGGAACAGTTTTAAAATGATAAGTACAATAACAATTAGGAAACCTATTACTAACTGCATAATATGATGGTTTCAAACATTTTGAACTTTGGCGGCGGTTGTAACTATAAGCGAAAAGCCTTGTAATTTAAAATTAAACTATATTATTCATCGAGATATAAGTACTATACGTACTAGAGAAGCTACGTCAAATAACTGAATAATTGTCCTATTCTTCGTAATTTGTTCTCGGCAAAAAGGTCTTAAGCGCCATGTAAATCACGGCACTTACGCGTTTTCGAGAGAGAGCGACTGAGGCGACTGAGTCAGTTGCGGATTTGAGTGACTTTGTCCCGTTCAACTGCGATCGCCGCAGTTGAACGGGACAAAGTAGGAATTTACGGTGTCTTCTCTAGTACGTAGTACTTATATCTCGATTATATTATTATAGTGACGAATGTGTTGTGATTGATGGTAAGATTCGTATGGACCAGTCATGGTCAGCACTAGTGTGTAGGGACTGCCTGAGGCACAGGTAACCGTAGATAAAACAACCAGTAGGCCTTTAGCATGACTTTTGCCAAATACCAACCTTGATAAAACTAGTAGGTACCTACCAATACAGTTTCTATGCAAATACTACTAGCGGCCACCCATCAAGATAGCGAGTGCGCTTGGTGTTGCTTAATTGGGTCAATCTATAACTAGGTGAGTTCGACAAGGCACTTCATGTGGCCTTTTAAAGTATCTAATAACGGTGAATTTTGCAATAAAACAAGCATTGTTTTAATTGTAGTAAGCTTGCAATCACACTCAAGAGCAATGTATCCGGGCCACCCACCGGGACCCTCAACAACCTCGAAACTAAGAACGCCAGTCTATTCAAATTAACATTGCTTAATAAACCATATTGACAACGAAATAAAATAAACAAATAAAATGATTGATGGTTTATGAAACATTTAACCTCCGTACAGTTCTAGCCTCCAAAATATCAAGGTTGCAGATGCAGTGATCCGAATTCATTGCTGTCGAGTGTATTTAGTAGCCACGCGTAGGTTGCGACTAGAATTAATGACTATATTTTAATTTCAAAAAATTGTGGATCCTTTCTAAAACTTCAAAAATGTAACCCACCTTGGGTTACATTTTTGAAGTTTTAGAAAGGTAGGTAAAAAAAATTGCCATTCAATGTTTTTCATCAAATTTGTTTAAGCGTGCGCTGCACATACTCTTGATGATAGAACAAAAAATAAATCTACAATAATGTAAAAACATATCAATTAAAAAAAAACTGAGCGGTATCACATAATATGTTCAAATATTGTAGGGACACTATAACTACATTTTTATATTTAAAAAATTGATAGAAATGCCGACCGAATTCAGACTATGTTATTTGACCTTTGTACCAAATAAATCCTTTCGTATTGAATGCTGGTTCAATACCTGTACGTTTGAATTACGGATATTGGACATCTCATTCAAAAGTTATTACTAATTTAAAAATATACTACCGTACGAAGCGCGCATTCCACTAGTACAGAATATTTTGCGTTATTTATGAAGCAAAATTTTCGGAAGACCTTCTACAGTACTTTTTTTATCTGTGCTAAGAACATGATGTACAAACTCTATTTTCATTAATGAAGAATTACTTGATACAGAAGAACAGACAGGGTAAAGATAAAGATAAAGATAAAGATTATTTATTTGCATAAACATGTGTTATAGTGAAGATGGTGAACAAATGTGTGGTACAAACATGTTTTACCAATGTCGGTGCACAAATATGGAGATGGCACTAAAATAATGTCAATGTAAACGACAATCCAAAAATATGTAAATATAAACAGAAAAAAAAATTAAAATTATACATGTCAACAAAAAAAAAAATATATAGTACAGTCATAATTAATCATAATTTGTCGTTTAAGAACTCGTCAATACTATAATAACATTTTTGAATTAATAGTTGTTTAAATTTTATCCTAAATAAATTTGTATTGAGATCCTTATAAAACCTAGGGATTTTGTTGTAGATATTAGGAGCCATGCATACAACACTTTTTTTCAACAAAGCGGTTTTGCTAAGGGTAAATTTTTAATATGTACAAAATCTTATGAAGCAAAATAAAACTAATCACGTTCCACATACACGTTCCAACTCCTAAATCTAAGTTATGCAAACTCAAGGAGATATTGGCCTACAACGTACTCGTATCAATGACACAAAAAAACAGAAAAAAAAACGAAATGCTATTACAACACAGATAGGTAATTTATATTCTAGTCTGATTTCATTGCTAAACCGATGCCTGATAAGTATTCAAAAAAGTAGATTAGCATCTGTTCTTACTTACAAAATAACCAACTTTCTAAATAAGTACTAAATTTACACAAATTTATGGATATAGCTCAAAGCAATAAAATATCTAATTACCTGACTACTTTAGGAAAAAGATCATAAAATGTTACAAAGGTCAATTAGCCTAATCGGTAGCCAAGCGTGTTTTATTTTTCAAAATTACTAGGTAAATTCTTTTCCTCATTATGTTCTATTGAGCGTCAATAATTATGGACTACTTACTGTGCGGTGCGGTGTACTGCGGAGTAGGAAAATAAAGTTCATTTGCTTACGAGAATGTAAAAATAGCAAAAACGTGCGAAATTCTTGTTAATTTCTTGAGCTTTCTAAATAAAAGAATAAGGTAAAGAATAGGTGGTCAATAGTAAAGGTCGGAAATAATGAAAAAGTACAGTAAAGAGTAAAGTTAATAGTAAAGACAATAGTAAAGTACGAGTTAATGAAATAGTACAGTAAAGAGTAAAGTGAAGAGTAAAGTAAAGAGTAAATAAATGTATAAAGTTTGGTTAATTAGAAGAGTAAAGTAAAGAGTAAATAAATGTATATTAGGTACGTTTTTAAAGTACGAGCCAAAAATGTATTATCAGGATATGACTCCTAACAGTACTCGATGTCTTTGATAAATTACAAACCTTTCACCACACTGGTTCGAAAGAACTAGTGAAACAACAAGAAGAATAAGTGACAAACCTCTTTTTCCTTCTGGTTCGGAGAGACAGCCGCCGTGGAGATATAGCCAGTGAGTTTGAGAAAAGACTGGCGGTCGTCTGCGTAGCACCCTCGGGGCTCCTGCCACGCCATGATCCTGTTCATCCAACGGGGCTTTATGAACTCTCCGAACCCTTGTGAAGCGCAGTACAGTACTAGAATCAAGTAGTCGTATCACTTATTGGATTGGATTAAGTCGATGGATGAAAAGAAGAGGGCTCCAAGTTGTTTTTCCTGAAAATGTAGGTATAATGGGAGCCTTTATTTAGCAGTTAATTCTCCAGACTGATGATGACGATGACAGCCTAGCTTCTGCTGCTATTTAGACTAGCTTAAAGTTTCAATTACAGAAACCAAACCAGGTAACGCATGACATACGGTCTGACATTACGTACGTAGATGAAGAGCGTTCGTACAACCACAATAAACTATTTTCTAAGTAAATAAGCCATTGAATCTATTGTAGATGATTTATATTAAGCAAAAGCGTGTTTGCTGCTCTGTGATTTATGTAGCGTCAGGGGCAAGGATTTTAACCATGCCCCTACTTGCGAAACACTATAATGCCTGGGACAGGATTTTGGATAAAACAGACTTACCCAGCACCTATACTTACCATCCTTAGGCTTAGTCGGCCAAATCCACAGGAAAGACAAGGTCAATACGTGCGGAGCTGACTAAGCCACGGGTTTCCTCACGATGTTTTCCTTCACGATTTGGGAGCACTAGCATTGTGTACATAAATTTCTCGCTAGAAAAACTAATTGGTACACGACTGGATTTGAAATTACGACCTTAGGATCGGAAGGCGGGGCTGTTACCACTAGGCAACTAGTGCTTTCCTATTTTTTTATTGCAAGCTCAGTTTAAAAAAAAACTTCAACCTTTGTTGTAACAAAACTGCTAATCAAAGTACTATCCGATATTATAACTTTTTATGTTGGCAGTACAATGATAGTTACTTTGATAAATGCGGCGTGAGGTGTACTTTTCTTTTTACAATGAGTAGGCACCTATCAAATCGCTCAATGGCCGGTAATGATTGTTAATGATCAATACAAAAAAACGTGGCTCGATAATATTGAGATGATATCTCGTATTTACACAACTTACTCTGTTGCATAAACAAAGTATGCGTCCCCGCTGGATGATCCCAAGCTTCGATCGACTTCGACTCCTTATAAATTTGAATGCAGAGCTTATAAATGTGTGCTGAGAGATCGAAACCGTCCATGCAGTCAAACATCTTCGATAGAACCGCGGCTCTCACTCGACTCGTCTGCTGAAAAGCAAGTCCTGAGCCTTTGATGATTTGAACTGAGCATTCTGGGGACACCTCGCACGCGCCATCATCGGCCAGCGTAGTCTGGACTTCCATTGCTGATATCAGCAGCTGCATGGTACACGCGTCTGAAATTTTTAAGTAGCATTAGATCTCTTTGTGAAGGGCTCGTCCGGGGAAGGACGAGCTCACCACAAAGCTATGCTTTATTTCTGCCGTGAAGGAGCATTGCTGTGTTTCGGTTTTAAGGGTGTGGGGGCCGGTGAAATTACTGGCACGTTGAGGCTGACCATCTGTATGCCTCAATGGACACTCGCAGGGCACAGTCTTGACGTGCGTGACCTACGGGGCACGTCAAGACTGTGGTTTGTTATAGGATGGTTGCCAGTTAACATCAGGTAGACCATATGCTCGTTGCATCACCTACTTGTATAATTTTTTTGTCTTGAATGAACGGAACTGGGTTAACGGGCTTTCACCACTTTGGTAATGCTTTATTATTTACTGGTGACCTCCAAATAATGAACTATAAATGGAAAACCTGTCTCCACTGAAGTATGTTCACCATCAGCTTTATGCAGTGATTGCTACATAAGTTATAAATACACGCAGCGTATTTATAATAAGAAGTTATAATAAGCGACCGCAGCTTCGCTTGCCTCATCCCCGTTAGTTCAATTTACTTTTTTTTTTCTTGTTTTTGAACCTTCTCCTGGCAATAACAAACACAAAAAAAAAATTGGCGAAATTGGTCCGCCGCTCACGCGTGATTGCGTGACCAAAGGAAATAGGGATTCATCTCTTTTAGGTTTGAATCATCATACAATACAGCAATCATCATTGCTGTATTGTTGAGCTACAAAGCCAACATTTGAAAGTAGTATTACTAGTACCTGCAGCCTTTCTAGTAGGCATCTTCGTCCTTGCTTCTTGTACGTACTGCTCAAAGGTAAATCGATAAGGCTTCTGTGTTCCAACTGTGCCAATAGTAATTGGCTCTAGTACTGCCGATAGGACATCCATGTTTTCAAATATAGCTTTTGCCACTGAAAGTAAAACCATGTTAGGCCTTGGGTACAAGTGTTCTGCGGTGAGGATCAGTTGTTAAATATGACAGCGGTATTTGACTGCGTTTCACTGATAGCCATCGCCATCGTCTAGATGTGCGCAGGCCTTTCGAGCTGCGTAAAACCTTTAATGAGATAAGCAAAGGCAAAAAACATCAATGTTTTGTTTTATATTCAAAGGGAAAATAAACAATCTCTAAGTTCAACGTAGCGGTAAAGCGTTGCTTATTGGTTTTTCTATGTGATAAGGTGAAAGTTTGCGACCGCATTTTTCTTGAAAATGTGTTGTTAGTGTAAAAACACTTCCAGTACACAATTATGATTGCGGCAACTGTATCGGTAATAAAGATTACGACATCAACAAAAGCTTGTTTATTAATAAACGAAGAAATAGCCTCGGATTTGGCGCATACTCTACTCTCGTTTACATACTCTGAATACGAGCAAAAAATTGTTTTAATTTGATTAAAAATTTCATAAACTTATGGCTTATGGAGCAGTAGGCCTAACACAAGGTCTGTCTGGCTCTGTTTTTGAGTCTGTGTGAGTTCTGACCACTGTATATTGTGTGTGTGACGTTTCGACGTAAGATTTATTTAGTCAGCATTCACACAGACTCAAAACCAGAGCCAGAGACAGAGCCAGACAGAGCTTGTGGTAGGCCTACAGATAGCCTTTGGAAGATATCGCAAATTAACCTTCGTGTGTTTAATGTTCTCATCAGCCATCTGATCACCGGAATAGTGTTCTTCAAATGATTACTAAGTAGCGCATCAACGTAAGCGAATTAGAAAATAATGGTTACATCACGTCAGTTATAACGAAGTAGGCATTTAAAACGATTCACACTGTCGGAATTAAGTAATTAGCAACACGTACACATAAATCCTTAAACGAGCCTAATTCTTTTGTTGTTCAGGGAACGTTTAATTTACTAATCGGCTGATGGTTTTGACTGGCCTCTCAGCTCAGTTGGTAGTAGATCTGCCTTCTGCGCATAGGCCGTGGGTTCGATCCCTACCGAGAACAAATATTTGAGCGGTGTTTGTTCTCTGTTTGGGTGTTATATTGCATTATAAGTATGTATTTACAAAAAATACGATGTAATAAATCAGCTATCTAGTTCCCATCGCACATGCAAGCTTTGCTTATATTGGGGCTAGATAGTATTGTGTGGATTGTTCACAATATTTATTTACTAATCTCGTGAATTGTAAAGCTTGTAGGTGCTGAGATGCTCACGAAACTACAGGTGTGACCTTGTGGTTTCATATTACATATTCATTACAAATAAGCGAAATACTTTCAGATAGTTTGATCATATAAATGTCGTTTAAAGAGGTCAAAAGAAACTGCTACTGGAGCAATGCAGCGATTACTCTGATAAGGAATCTCAAATTAGGAAAATACTTAAAAATTGGATGTTTTTAAGAGTAGAGAGAACACGCAGGCAAGCGTGCTACACCGTCGACCGCAGTGAGATTCAAACGATGTAAAACAAAGAGTTACCATATTCATAGTCCTTGGTTCTGAAGACCAAACTAGTGAAGTCCGTGTTATTACTGATGCGGTCCATCCGCCTCGTGAGGTTCTGCAGGTTTTCTTTCAACTTGGCGGGAACAGACTTGTCCAGTTCATTTATCGTGTATTCTAGTTGCCCTGCGAACACGAAAAAAGGGATTTTGAAATTTTAGAAACAATAACAATCTCCATCTGCCTGAAGAACTGGGTAAAGACCTCCCCATATACGTTTCCAGGATAGACCGTGGATTCGTGGATCATTCTTTACAATATCTTCAGCCAGCATAGGAAGCAAGTGTAGGAGGCGTTTTGTGCTTTTCAAATTTGAAATTTTCGTCTCTACGAATTAAGACCTAAAATCGGTACCTCTAGCCGTGCCCAGCGCAATATACCATTCTGGATCCTTAGAAGGCTTTTTCTCATAATACTCCAACAATTTATCAAGGGTGATTGAAATCCTGAACACTTTTGGCACATTATAAATAAAGTCTTGCGTATCAAAGTACGGATAAATAGCTGAAATACCGCTTAAGGTTGAGAGCAGCACGATATACTGTGCATGCATTTTGAATTAAACTAGAAAACTGTAGAGAAAACTACCTAATAGGAGCTATAAAATTGTACAATAACGATTTGGTTGGTCGTGATTGGGTGAAAAATTTAGGTTAATATTTTAGCTAGTCACACATACATTACAGAAATGTAAACCCATAACAATGATGATGATGCTCAAGATTACTATTTTTATGAATCAGAATGGTGCTTAGCCGATCGATTATGTCAAGAGGAGTACTTACCTAGATTTAATAACTGTGTCATCTACGTTTTAAATTTAGCATTCAAGAGTCTAGACAAGGCGGATACTTTAGTGTTGCAATAATTACCTAGTTTAATTAAGCTAGAGATTAATATCATCTTACGTGCAAAAGCTTAACCTTTCAGTGTGAAAAGAAGTTAACGTATAAGAGGGGCAGAGCTCCATATAGAAAGGGCAGCTTCATATTATCTACGCGCGGGTATGCGCAGACTAATTCTAGAGTCCAACTTGCGCTAACGCATTTTCTGCAATGCGGACAATTGTTTCCAAAACGTTTTCATTACCTCTCTTTCCCACCAGTGACAAAAAACTCTAGTTAACGTGAAATAAGTTATGCAACCATGGCAGTGTCGCATCAGTGGTTCATACAGTGGTCGGCGCCATCAATGATCTTCGCCGATATCACCAGCAAGTACAGCAATACAAATAAATGGAATAATTTGGATCAAAGCCCCAGTGTTCCGGAAGCATACGGAAACAAAAGAGATTATAATAATGATTTTCGGACGGAGAATGATCGAGAGCAATTACATTTTAATAATTACAGAGATGTTCCGGAGAAATTAAACTTCAATGGTAAGTTATAGCGTAATAACGTAACTAAATCGTTTCCATATTCTAAAAGCACATTGTACTTGTAATATAAGTAAATTTCTTAATACAGTGTCAATATTATCCCCTTATATCTTATAGTCAAGGCTAAATTGAGTATGTCTATGGGGTGTAGTCAGAGGAGAGTTCCAAATGTTACACTGGTCACATACCCATGTTTTGCAGTAGTTAGCTTAACCACAGATTTTCTTGAAATTTATATCTGCACTTTTTACTAATATAAGAAATGTATAAGTTATAATATACTACGTCAACTAATATTTGTTACAATAATTATTAAGCCACTGATTAGGCTCTCTAGTAGGAAACTTCAGCAATTATAATTTAATAGCCACACAGATTTAACAGATAGATTAAATTTTAATGGCAAGTAAAAGCGTAATAAGAACGTAACTGAATTGGTTCCTTATCCTACTTATTAGTGCCTAATCTATCTTATATAAGTTTACTGAAGCAAAGATTAAGCTTTCATTACGAACGCGACACTTTTTATGAGGCAGAACTAGAAGCCTCTTTTTGCCAGAGAAGTTCAATTCTAAGTTTTTGAGCCTTCCCATCAATAGAATTTTATATCTTCGATATAAAAATCTTAGAAAACAATCTTATGCATTTTCTATTTTGTTTTATTTTCTAAGTGACTGGATCATTATAACGAAACAAGTAGGTACTTAATTATAAATAATTTTCAGGACAATTTAATATCCATAATTATTTGGAAGAAACGGGTATTTATCGCGATTACCTTTATTATTGTCTGCCCGCGACCACAGCTGTTGTAACACGGTCGAAACGTCGGGAAATAATAAAGGTGATCGCGATTAATACCCGTTTCTTCCATATATGCATAACGATCGCGTTAATTTATAAAGTGCTAATTTAATATCCATCAAAAGTTTGGAGAAATCCACTACTAGATCGTCTCTTCATCATACATATAAAGAGGAACTAACCGTTCAGGGATAACGATGTTGAGCCCTCTCATTATCATCATCAAAAAATTGGAAAATATTCTCTAGAGCTATTTCAACCAAAGCACACATTTACAATCGGTACCCTATGACCTGTATTTACTCAGAATACTCACACAGCGAAATACTAACATCGATGAATATAGAAGCTTAGATTGGTAGTTGGCACACCTAACCTAACAATCTAAATAAGAAAGTGGTCTGTTTGTTTGTTGCGTTTTCACGGTTAAACCACTGAACCGATCAAGATAAAATTAAGCACAAGGATAGCTTGCATTTTGTGGACGTATATTGGCTACATTTAATCAATAGCGGCCTCTATCAATTTCAAATTAAAAAAAAACGAAGAGTAGCTGTGCGAAATTTTTGTAAAAAAAATAAAAAAAATTATAAATAGTTTTTTTGGAGATTTTGTGATGGACTTTGGACTTTTCCTTTATAAAATAAGTAACTTAATGCATATTTTTCCATAAACCTTCGACTATAACTCTGTTTACCTTTATTTTTGTTTTCTGTTTTAGTTACTTTTCTTAGAACTCAAAATGTTCTTAATTTGTTGTGATCTATAAACAAACGTTTTTCTCTCTTCTCCTTTCTTTCTAAAAACAACATCGGCTATTACCGAAACCTTTTTTTCATTTTTAGTCTTTTGTCATAGTGACCCAGTAAAACCCGGGCGGATCTACTAGTTAGAAATATAAAGTTCGGTTAATCCATTTACTACACGGGTCCTTAGTTAGCTTTCACAATGTATCACGTCACGATTCACGATTCAGATTATCCAGTCCATAAATCAATGTCCGTATGACCAGATAACGTAAGGAAGAAATATCTATTGCGAATTTGTGATTATCAATATGATGTAATCAGTAAATAGTCAATTACTTCTGTTATAAAAGCTTTCTCTAACTTGTTTGTTCCAACTCCAACTTGTTAGTTTGGTACTCCAGAAATTTGCTTGATAACCATGCTGTTTATAAATACCACATGTCTTTACATAACTTATATAATTTTATTGATATTCTAAACACATAAATAATAGCAGACATTCCAAACAGCACCATCTAGTCCCAAACTAAGCAGAGCTTGTACGACGGGAACTAGATAGCTGATATAATACCTACTTATGATATTTTTTTTATTCAACACCCAGACAAAGAAAACACATCTATTTCATCCATTTCTCTGACTGAGTATGAGTATGTACCTTACCTTGTTTGTTTTATTTCAAACAATTTAGAAATAAACTAGGTAGGTATACCTACAATTTTGGTTCATATTTGCAACTTCAACTAATTAATTAGCACGGAGAATCTGCGGATTGCTATATATAATAATATTCCTCAACATTGCGGAATGTTAAACAGGGGACTTTAGCCAAGTTGTCTTTTGTCGCTTACTACCAGTCGTTAGCGCTACGAAAGACTAAAAAAACTGAAGACTTTTGAGCCTTGAGACTTTTTTACTGAAGATCCTTTTGGGCCTTTCACTACTAATACTTACGTTAGACTAAGCATAAATCTTGATCTTAGATAACATCGAGATAATCTACACTAGCACATTGATACTCAAGATGCTGGAGAGAAGGGAACTCATTAAAGAGCCGTTGCAATCGAAAGTTCTCAGTATAGGGAAATATTTAGCATACCGGTTGTAAGGCACAATTACGGATGAACATTAAGATTACTGGTGAACATAGATTATATTATTAGGCATTGAGTTTATTAGACACTCGGCCTGTCCCGGCGTCCGTCGCACGGGTGGTAATTTATTTTTTAAACGCATAAATATAGCCTATGTTACTCAGGGTGAATGTATTAGCTTTCCAATGGTGAAAGAAGTTTTAGAATCGGCACAGCTGTTTTTGAGTTTATTCATTACAAACATACAAAAATATAAATCTTTCCTCTCTCGTTGTATAACATAAAATAACCAAGCTAGTTTTGGCAACGGAAAGTAAGTCTACCGAAGTTTAAGTATTTATTTGGTATTCCAGGATATTTATATAAAAAGTTAAGGCTGCATAAATAGGTACTTCAAACATTAAATTTGATATCAAGCAAGACGGCTATTTTGCAAATAAAAGCCAGTTTTCATGTAGGTCCCAAAAGACTTACAGGCAGACTATAATCCTAACAGAAAACTGGTCCTTTTTATTTGATGCAACAAGCATATGTTAAGTGCCTACCATCGCCTATAGCAAAGCATTGTCTCGTAGGTCACGCACGTCAGTAACGTGTCCTATCCGTCTTCATCATTCTTAACCAGTCTTTCATCATTTTGTTTTTTAATGTTGTTGATATTTGGTATCCTATCTGCTTAAAACTCGTACCCAACGTCTTTGTCAGCTCTACCTCCGTACCTACAGTATGTACTATTGGGCAAGTAAACACTCCGAGTAAATGCTAAGGAATTCTGCACCAGCGACTGGCGCGTGCGCTGTTTTTTGATATCTCAGAACGTATCTTAAATTTTCCAGATGGAGGTGGCGTGTTCCTAAATCGTAAAGACCAGTTAGGTTTTACCACATATCTGGCTCTTAAGCAATCAGACTAGGCTTCGGTGAAAGTGCTCGATTGTACATTACGGTGCTGAACTAGCGAACGTCATTCTATCACAAGCTGCAAATAACATGATATTATGTTCCTATCATTGAATTGCTCACACTAACGGGTCGCGACTCGTGGTCCCACTGGGATTGTACCACTATTACTCGTGGTCCCACTATCCCTGAAATCATGGGTTCGTGGTCCCACTGCTTAGTGGGACTAATACCAGTCATAGTTAAAATCGTAGGTTCGTGGCCCCACTGCATCAAGTTTATACGTATATAGAGTAAATACTTGAATTAAAGTGAGTTCTTCAGGTACTGGCCACTTGAGATACTGGCCTATAGAAAAAAAAAAAACGGCCAAGTGTGAGTCGGACTCGCCCATGAAGGGTCGAAAGGTAAATTGCGGTTTACGATTTATGACGTATAAAAAAAAAACTACTCACTAGATCTCGTTCAAACTAAATATCGTTGGAAGTTTGCATAGTAATGTACTTCATATATTTTTTTAGTTTTATCATTCTATAATTTTAGAAGTTAGAGGGGGGGACCAACATTTTACCACTTTGGAAGTGTCTCTCGCAAAAACTATTAAGTTTAAAAAAAAACGATATAAGAAACCTCAACATCATTTTTAAAGACCTATTCATAGTTACCCCACACGTGTGGGTTTGATGAAAAAAAAATTGAGTTTCAGTTTCAAGTATCGGGACCCCCAAAATTTATTGTTTTTTTTCAACTTTTGCGTAAAAATCTTAATGCGGTTTACAGAATACATCTACTTACCAAGTTTCATCAGTGTAGCTTTTATAGTTTCGGAGAAAAGTGGCTGTGACATACGGACGGACAGACAGACAGACATGACGAATCTATAAGGGTTTCTTTTATGCCATTTGGCTACGGAACCCTAAAAACTAAAAAAAAAAAACTTAAAACTGTAACTGTAACCGGACTACTACACCGGAGACTACACCAAATATATTTATGTTAGAGCCCTTATGACCAAATCAGTGGGACCACGAGCGACTGCATTACGTTGACTGATGGTCCCACCAAACAGTGGGACCACGAGCCCATTAAATCGACACACTGTCCCACCAGTGGGTCAAATTAGTGGGACCACGAGTCGCGACCCACACTAACGCCGTGCCTTGTCCGCAAGGTGTTTTTTTCTACAAACTTTTTGACAAATAGTCCTCAAAAATCGGAAAATTGAAATATTTATTTTACTGTATCATATTTTGGTACTACCCCATTATGGACTAGACTCGCAAAGGACATGGAGAGATGGAAACAGCTGGAGAATGCCTTTGCGTCGGATGGACGTACTGAAATCGAAACTGATGTGCATTAAACTAAGTTTATTATAAGAATATATCATGTAATATGTTAATTTAAGTTCAGTTAATAAAGGCTTAATAATCAATTACACATGATAATCATGAGGTCTGCAAGAATGTCTAATATGTCATTAACTGAGCAGTACTGATGCTGTTTCTGTTTTTCTTAGTCTCTTATGATAATTTCGCAAACTTCTTACATTAGTGTGCTCTTACATGTAAATTGATGCCTCTATCAGACTTGTAAATTAAAGTCAATCAATCAGCTTCGCAACTTAAACAGTTGCGAAGGATTAAACATCAGTAATTAGATCAAAATATACATGCGTTATTACTTAGGTGCGAGAAAACTAAATTGGGCATAAAGTGCGCCTTCAGGCAAACTACGAGTATATAATAATGATGTACGTTTATAAATAGCTATAATTATATTTAGCTAAATAAGTAATCAAACAGAAAGAACGAAGGAAATATTGTGGACAACCCAGCACACAGCACTATCTAGCCCCCAACTAAGTAGAGCTTGTACGATGGAAACCGATAGCTGACATAATACTTGTATACATTTTTTTTGTAAATACATACTTAGAATACAATATAATACCCAGACAGAGAACAAACATCTGTGTTTCACACAAACATTTGTTCTCGGTGAGGATCATACCACGACCTACGGCGCAGAAGGCAGAGCTACTACCAACTGAGCTGAGAGGCCAGTCAGAGACAGAGAGATTGAAAGTGCTTCGGTAATTACACAAAACTAAAAGTTACTTACTATGGTAATCACGCATCGCACGCGTCGTCGATTTGGTAATACGACACAAGATAATAATATAAGTTAAAAAACTTCAGAAACCGACTTAAAGCTACTTGGGACCAATCTGGATCCTTTAATATAAAACTTATTTTTTTTAAACGGCTAAGTGGCCTAAGCTTTTTAATTACGAAGTTACGCGATAACAAAACATTAGAAAAAAATAAAACTGAACTGAGAACCAACTTTAATATTTGAGGTCGGTTAAAAAAAACAATAGTAATAAAAAAAGTTTTCAGCATTTGAGGATCAATAGCCAAAGTATTTTCTATCTACTATTATGTTGAGTTTGTTGAGCTGCAAGCAAAATCCTATTAATCTTACCTGAACAACGAAGTTGGAAGACGTTTTACAATACATTTTCCAAATGTTACCATGCTGAAACCGATACCGCTTAGGTGCAATAATTGATTTAGTTTACCTACAAAAAAAGAAGATATGGTCAACGACCGCTACAAAAATGCATGAACGAAATTAAATTGATTTGCATAACTGACTGCGCTGATTATTAGATACCTACATCGTGGGCAGTGTCCGTAAAGAACATAATAATACCCTATCGGTGCGGTAATAGCACATAAATCACAGAATACATAATAATCAAAATATACAAAACTAACGTAACTGACTGACTGACAATCAACGCAAAGCCTAAGGTAATGGTCGTAGGAGTATGAAATTTGGAGGGTGGACCTAGTGTGGTGTATGGATGCACTATGAAAAGGGTTCCGGAAACTCAAACCCTAAAAAGGAGTGCAGTGGGGTTGAAATTTGCTTTGAGAAAACTTAAAGAACGCGAATGAAGTTGCACGAGATTCCACTAACATACACATAAAGGTATAAGTTCCTCACCGTAGCACTCGCCTGATGTTACGTAGTAACCATCTGAAATCCGACATTGAACATTTCATAAATACAATACTTCTCACTGATTAACAAGGATTCGTGTGTAAAGTTTTAATCTATATTCGATTTGAGCATTCGTTTGCAGTCGAATTAGTTGTTTTTACAATGTCAAACGAAGAAAACTTACTACAAATCGTATCATTACAGGGTGTGTAGGTACTGCTCGGTAATCTTCACCCACTAGAGTAATTCTCGAATTTGCGGGTCTAATTCTGCTACACAATAGGTTCGTTAGGGTGATCTATGAATCCGTGTTCTATTTTTAAATTGGCTTAGGCTAAATCTGAGACTCACAGTGGATTCAGCGATCGCCTAAACGAGTTGTGCTGCAGGAATAGTACCACTGAACCGTGACACTATAGGTGAATGCTCCCGGTAATGGGAATGCCATAAGGTTGAGGCTGACTACTGTAAACCATAAACTTTGAAAGTACAGCTTTCTCAATTCGAATTAGGTGGGCTTGGAAACCATTTTTTTATTATTTATATTTTATTAGTTTATAGCCATCAGATATTATGTCTGCTAATGAAAGCACAGCTTGTTACTAATTAGTCATCATCAAATATATTTTTGACGAAAGCAATGTTTTTATACACTCGTCCATTGTTCATAAAGTTTACGTTATGACGTCCAAGTTTATGTTATTCCACACCCAGTCCGCGCGCATCGACACTCGATTTCATAAACCCAATTTAGTTCTCTCGAGGTTCACTCAAGTGATAATCATAATAATATCATTAATTATAAAGTTTGAAATTATTTGCGATCATAATGTGTAAGTGAAATCATTAATTGTTATATAGTATACGTATTGTTTTCCTTCATAGAACATAGTCCACTGCCTTTCTAAACCATCAAATTAAAGAAAAAAAAAATAGTTTTCAAACGACATAACAAAAATTACGATTTTATTATCATCATTTAAAAAAAATATTTACTCTCGTCAACGTTAATCCATTCTAAAGATAGTGTCGTTAAAAGCAGAGAAAACAAAGCCATGGCGTTTAGTAAATAGAACGCCAAAAAAGTTTCAGTTCATGACCTTTGGAAGCGTGAACAAACAGTGAACACCTGATAATTAACAATCACTCGCCGAATTAGTTTGAGTTTCACTTAAACAATACGCACTAAGAGGAACATTGCCAAAGTTTGATGGTGTACAAATAGTGGTTAATTTATCAATCTTACAATAACTTTCCAAGGTCATACTCCCCCAAGTTCTCTCCCAAACTCTCTTCTAGGCTTGGTCGCGTGGAACTGGCACCTAGACTCACCTAGCTATAGGACGTTTTAAAGTGATCCTTGAGTTACTACTGAATAAAGACATCTATAACTTTGACAAATTTCGCCTAAGATAGCAATTTTGCTTCATACCTAAAGCCATACCATGTTGTTTTGTTCCAGATCGTCGGAAAGCAGCCAGCGTGACACTATGGCTGGCCATGCTGGGCGTCGCTCAGCCGCAGTCAGTACCAGCTGATACCGACACGCCTCCCTTCAACACGCTGTACAAGTGGAAACACGTAGACTTCGATTTCCCTTCATCGCGGCATCGCAGCTTTGCCATAGCTACTGAGTAAGCAGCGTTGTGTTAAATAAAAATAGCAATGGTGATGGTCTAGTGGTAGCGACCATTCCTTCTGATCCAAGAGTTCAAATCCAGTCGTGCACTAATGAATTTTTCTGCCCGAAAATGTATGTGCACTATGCCAGTACTTTCAAACAGTGAGGGAAAACAACCGGACGAATTTAAAAAGTTCGAAACCGTCACTCAAAGAGGAAGTAGGCCTGCCAGCGGCCTACTTGCGGAAACTATATAGTCCGCTCACCAAGTACGGATCAAAGAATTATATATGAAAAGCCACTGACTTTACCTTCTTGCTTTGCAAAACGAGGCTCAATAGTTATTAATCATGATTCAAAACTTAACATTACATATTTACCCCTGTTCAATACATTTAACTTTTAATTTCATGATTGATTGATCCATTATCTCGATATCTTTGTGATGCAAAGCTTTAAGAATTTATTTGCATTTTTTTTCAGAAAATTTATACCGGAAAATGTGCTGCCGCTCGGGCTAGAAGTATGGGGCTCGCGCGTGTGGGTGACTCTGCCAAGTTGGCGAAGAGGGGTGCCAGCCACGCTCGCGACACTACCAAGATCCGGGGGCTTGGCGTCGCCACCACTGAAACCGTACCCGGATTGGAACTTCCATAGAGCTTTTAGTAAGCATTACACCTTATTGCAAACCACTGGAGACATAATAAACGACATTGTTTGGAATAAAACAAAATATGCCATCTTTTCTATTTCAGATGAAAACAACAATTGCTCCGGTCTAACTTCAGTCTTTCGAATAAACGCAGACTCATGTGGTAGACTATGGGTTCTGGACTCCGGACAGATTGATTCACAAGATAACCCAAAACAAGTATGCCCTCCGAGTATCGTATTATTTGATCTTCACACCGATAAGCTGATTGCTAGGTACCAAATACCTAAAAAGTACGTTCTGCAAGATTCCTTATTCGCAAATATTATAGTGGATACCCGAACTGAAGACTGTTCAGATCTACACGTATACATCACTGACACTTGGCGATTTGGATTACTTGTCTTCAGACAAAAAGATGCGAGTTTTTGGAGATTCTCTAATCCTTTATTTTACCCAGACCCACTGGCCGCAAACTTCACATTACATGGACTGAACTTCCAATGGCCAGATGGCGTTTTTGGTTTGGCTCTGTCTCCACTCGGCCAGTTTCAAGACAGGATTTTATTTTTCAACTCACTGGCTAGCTATAGAGAGTTTTTCGTGAAAACGTCTATTCTCCAACAGCCTTCACGAGTGAACGATAGCTCTTCAGAGTTTAATCTACTGGGAGAGAGCAGAGGACTCACCGGCCAGGCGTCTGCTGGTGCTACGGATAGGCGCGGAGTGATGTTCTTTGGACTAGTCATGCAAGACAGCGTTGGATGCTGGGATACAAGAAAATTATACAAGAAACAGACTTTGGGAGTGGTTGCTTTGAACAAGGAAACTCTAATCTTCCCAAACGATTTGAAAGTGGACCAGGAAGTTCAACAAAGTGTGTGGGTGATATCGAATAGACTGCCGATGTTCCAGGCAGGCCCTCTAGACCCGGATGATTATAACTATCGCATTTTGTATGCGGATACAGAGGAAGCGGTCCGGGGTACAGTTTGTGACCCTGATATTAAAGAACCCTCTGAAACAACTTTAATCCAACGAGGTTGGCTGCCATAATAATAGGTTATTTTTTGAATATACGAAACAAATAAATGTATCGTTTACGTGAAATAGACATACGAAATTAAACACCTTTAAAAAAACTATAGCAAGTTTACTTCACGTTTTTTGCTATGCATAACCTAACTAGTCTATAGTAGAAGTTTTTGTTTGTTTAGTTAATTATGAAATAGCTAAAACTTTTGTTTCTGAGTAAATTACTAACTTAAAATTTAAAATTGATATTTCATTTTTACATAACTCTGCTCACCCGCTACGTTTATGATTGTAGACTACAGTACAATCTCAAAAATAAATGTTTCTAAATTGAATCCTAGATGGCGTTGTTGTAGAGAAATAAGCTATGCGTTCACATTCGCTCGATGTCCTGCTGCGAATTCCATATTAATAGCTAAGACCGCCAAGCCTTTTTGGTATTTTTTTTAATTATGTATTTTCTGTGCCAGCCAATTCTAAAAAAGAAATTGAAACTGTTAAGAGCGGGTCGTGCGAAAATTTGAGATTAAAAAAAAAAAAATCATAACTAAATAACTAAGTGACATTTTAAAAATCGCAAAAGGACTAATTGTAGACTATACATTTGAGATTAATTCGAATTTAAGTGTGTTAAAAAAATATACTATTTAACTACTTAACTGTGCGATGTCAATATACGCCACTGTCCACTGTCCTTGCAGAACGGCCCTGTGAATAACTTGTTTCACGTACAGCAAATTCCACATTTTGTACTACGAAAATAATCGTGCCAACCTTCTTTAGTGTACATTTACCAACCCTCGGAACTAGTTGAGTTTCCAGTTGATTATGCTGTATATTATTAGTCCCATTTATTATGTGAAAACTTCGAGGTGGGCGTTCAAAACTGTTTTATGTAACAAATAATCATATAATAAGCCTTTGCTTGTTGCATATTGGTTTAAAGTTACTAGCCGAATGGACGTGTTAATGTGCTTGTGATTTATAGTAAATATGGCACTGGTATGTAACATTCTTGTTCTAAAAATAATTTACCGATAGATATTCAAATTGTAGGTGTGTCCGCTCATTCTCAAAAGTCAAGACAAAAAGTATTTCTAGCCAAATTGAGTTGAGTTTGTGCTACTATTATTTCTTCTATGCTTATAGTAGACGTGAAAGATGACATGGATAAGAGAAGAGTGCATGTAGAGTTGACGGCTGACAGAAGAGAATGGAGGAGGAATACATGTTGTGCCGACCCCACAAAAAGTGGGATAAGGGCAGGAAGAAGAAGAAGCCTATAGTAAACGTAAGACGTTCACGCTGACCCAATGGACCGATGATATTGTCAAGGTCTCAGGGAGTCGGTGGATGGGGGTAGATTGAGCATTGACATTTTCATCGTTTGACACAGTTTGCTTGTCGCAGTAGATGAGGACAGTCAGCTAAATAAATTATGTATCCAACCATGGCTTTAATCCACCTAACTTTTGCTAAATAAATACGTAGGTAAACACAATCATCAACTTATTTCGCTGGCTGTAACCGTTGCTATCTGTACCTTTCAATTTACATAACAATTACGTGAATAATTATGAAAGACCAATATTTTAATTTATACATACTATGTAATATTTACTAGTTTGGTTTTACTTCGTAAACCTTCATAAACAGTTTTACTTTTACTCGAATAGTAACGCAATAAGCAACTAAGTACGGACAGAGATTATTTTTAACTAATATTGCCAGCGTCAATTTACCAGCCAGTAATGATACCTACGGCATTATACAGGGTGTGTATAAATGTTGTGTCAAACAGTGGATGGTTCAAGTGTGCTAGTATGTTTTTTTTTCAAAGTGCAACACTTAAACAAATTAGAAGAACGACAACATTTTAATTCTTACCTCGGAAGTACTTGTTAATTGATATAATAAAAGGTGAATTACTACATTTTGTTCTTCTTGGTTTTAATTATAGGGGTATGCCTACATTCATCATTTTCCAGCCCTTATCCCACTTTAAGTGTAGCAACACAACATGTTCTCCTCTTCTTATCTCCTCTGTCAGCCGTCATCTCTGTATTCACCTCTTTATTATCTACGTCATCTTTCACACAGTGCATCCATGTTTTCTTTGGCCCATCTCTACCCATCATACATATTCCAGCACTGCCTCGTCCCATTAGAGGCGAAGCAGCATTTAATTGAGTGTGGACCATTTTTGGCTCAAAAATAAATGCCTAATTGGATACTGTCGGCACCCATTTTAACATTAGAACTAGGATTATGTGGTTTTTATTTCTGTGTTTCTGTATGTTCTATGTTTTTTTCTCTTAAGATTTCTTTTGTAGACGCACCTTTATTCGATGTTCTTCTCTTTCTGTTGTTTAATTTTCTTTATAAGTTTTGTTTTTGAGCCATGACAGAGCTGAATATATATTCAGCTCTGTCATGGCACGCTTGTTTCTACTGAGCTAATAATTCATAGATAAATTAGTTGAGGTAAACAAAACGTTTAGAGAGGCTTAGCATATAGATACATTAAGATTCAATAGTGTTTTTAAGGACAAATGTTTTATTCACAAACCGGTATTTTGCATGAAGCTGACGACCTTCAATGTTCCTCTCAATGTAATTTTTGAGCCAATTAATCATTGCCATAGTGTTAGCCAGTGTTCATGCATTCAATTATACGAAAGCAAAGTCACGAAGGCACAAACACGTATACCAACTAATAAGCAAAAACACGATTGTATACATGCATGTGCAAATATTTTATGATTAAAGTAATATTTCTTTTGAATGTCTGGTTGTATCGTATTTTTTTGTTTTTTTAGAAAAGCGTGATATGGCTGAGCGTGGCAATAAGCTTCATGCTGTGTGACGCTCAGAAACGATTTGCCATCAATAAGTCGATAGGCACCCTGTATCGATGGAAGCAAATTGATTTCGACTACACCACTGAAGATGAAAGACAAAACGCTATCACAAATGGGTGAGCTCACAAACGAAAAATAACATACTTGGCGTCTTATTTTAAGCTTGTCCTTGTTGAAATTCTCTTTGCATATTTTACAAAATATTGCAATACATATTTACAGGAATTTCATCCCAGAAAACGTGATAACTTTGGGCATAGAGCGTTGGAAAGACCGTGTGTTTGTCAGCACCCCGCGATGGAAGCGGGGAGTACCAGCCACTCTATCGTCGCTGCCTATTGTAGCACAATCTGAATCACCTCCACTCAAACCGTTTCCTAGTTGGGACTGGCATAATGCAGGTGGGTAAGCTTGGCAACTGAAAAGTATTGATAATTTACGGAAACGCTTTGGAATTACTAATTAAATAACTTCTTGTCCGCAGAAAACTGCACTGGTTTCACGTCAATCTACAGAATGAGTGTGGATCATTGTGGCACGATGTGGGTTCTAGACTCCGGACAAGTAGAAACGTTCGAGACGTCACGTCAACTGTGTCCTCCAACACTTTTCGCTATCAATCTGAACACAGACACAGTTCTCGCACGGTACCCCATACCGAGCGAATTCGTGCTCCAAAACTCCCTCATTACGAATCTGGTCGTCGATTCTAGAGATGGACGCTGTAGAGATGTACACGTTTATATTGCTGATGCCTGGCGGTTCGGTCTCATTGTGTACAGAGATGAAGACGCAAAATTCTGGAGATACAGCCACTACAGCTTCTACCCTGAACCTCTACTTTCTAACTACACACTACACGGATTAAACTACCAATGGTCGGATGGGTTGTTTGGTCTGTCTTTAGGCAAGTTACACAATGGCGATCGTTTGCTTTATTACCATTCGATGTCTAGTTCTCTGGAGTTTGTGGTCAAGACTTCAGTTATTCGCGATCCTTTGCGCGTGAACAGCTCTGTGAGTGAATTCAAGCTTCTCGGCGAGAGTCGTGGCTCTGACGGACAGGTCTCGGCTGCAGCGGTCGACCGCAACGGTGTTATGTTCTTTAACCTTATTTCTCGCGACAGTATCGGGTGTTGGAACACGCGCAAACCTTATGCCAACATTAATTTAGCTGTCGTCGCACAGAATAGTCAAACTATGGTATTCCCCAATGACCTGCGAATAGATCACGAAGTACCTCAAATTGTGTGGGCTATAACAAACAGGCTACCAATGTATCAGTTCAACTTGATTAATCCTAGTGAATTTAACTATCGTATCATGTATTTAGACCCTCAAAGTGCTGTACAAAACACCGTGTGTGATCCTCATGATTATCAGAAATATTTGCGATTTTATTAATAAACTTATTCTTATTCATGTTTTTAATGTGGCATTATTTATTTTTACGCCATTATACACTATGTTATAAATTCAGATATTTTTTTCTTTGTTTCGATTGGCACTTGCTGTTCCATTATCATTTTCCTCGTTTATTTTTTTGTTTTCAGTAATACGATTAAAATTTTCAACTATGGATTTTAAGCTATCACTTGATGATAATATGTTATCAAGGTCTAGCTTATGATGAGAGTTTATTCGAGATAAATTGCAATCTGTGTTTATTTCTCTAGATTTTAATAAGTTCAATGTCGGGTTTGGCTGGTTGTTTGTTTCTGTAGATATACTTTGCTGTTCATGTTGATTACCAGACATAGCTCTTTTGTAGAGATTTTTCTCAATATCTTTTACATAGAACTTTTCATTTGGTGAGATGTTGACAGTACGTTTTCGGCTTCTTATTACATTGCCATTCTCGTCATTTTCAACCCGACAATGAACAGTTTTGACCGCTGCAATTTTACTTTCCGATGATCTCGGAAGATCTGAATTCCTTTTCATAAATATTTGTGGATATTCTCGGACGTACGAAGCAGTATTTTCTTTACTACTTCCCACAAAGTGAGGTGTATCAGTATCATCGGAAGGCATTGTTGTACAGTTGTGGCTGTCGGGTCGCAGTACTGTATGAGATGACTTTCTTGTAAACATTTCAAAGCCGAGAGAAGTGCCTTCTTTTTTCAAATAGGAACCTATTCGTAGCATCATCAAAACGAATTGTTCAAGAATACGGTCTGCGTCTCTAGGCATCACCACATCACTCCCATACCAGTCTTCATACGAGCCGGACTCGGATATCCGGTTTGATATGACTGACGTCGGAGTCATCAAATCAGCGTTCGTTTTGATTTGTTCAATACTAGCATGAGGTGACCTGCTGAGACGTGATGATAAAACAATGTTGGGGTGTGATTTTGTCAGAAGGTCGCCGTTGACAGAAGGTCTTTCTCCGTATCTGTTTAAAAAATATATTTTAAATAATTTACATCGCGTATTAGTTATAACTCATTGAAGTTCCGCCCAGTGCGCTGTGAATATCACTGTCTGATTTTAGTAGTAGTAATTTAAGAAGGATACTTACAAGCCAGCGACAATTTTAGTTCGTAGTTGATCCTCTCCCAGTAAGGACTTGGTACGCCGTCTCCGAATGGCTAACTCAAGTCCATAGTCGTGCTCATTAGGTGGTAGAACTGCAGTAAATGTTTTGAATGCAGTAGTTACTTTGAGCACATGATAATACCTGCAAATAATAATAAAGTTTAAAAAAATAAAATAACAATAAGCCTTATTCTGCCATAAATTAAAAAAATACAGCCTTACAACTTACAGTGGGTTGGCATTACCAACCCACTCAATAAAGCCTAGAAAGTGAATAAATAACTCAGTTCACACAAGTTCAAGTCTGAAAGTAGGTGATGGGGATGAGTTGAAGAGGAATATAATAATCGGGTTTTACCATCAAAAATTCGTGATATCCGTGAGATAAAAATATTACCGTTTCCTTTCCACTATGAACTTGTCAGAAACAAAGACTAAAACATTTTTATCAGATCTCAGTTGCAAAGCCTGCATGCCATAAGCAGTAAATTCAAACTAACTCAAATATAAGCATCCACATGTAAAACGCTGGCATGATTGATACTAGCTTCACTATGACAAACTTGATGCAAGGAGGCCTAGCAGGTCCCAAGAGAACACATGTTCCAAGGCCCAAAGCTAAACTTGTCAGTTCGCATAGGAGTTTTCTCGTAGCTGCTAGTAGAAGCCAGGGTAGGACCAGCGTTGGACGTTCTTCCTGGAAAAGACAATAGATTCAAGATTCAATAAGCGTTTATTCAATACGATACAAGAATCACTTTGAAACGTCTTAAAGCTAGGTGAGTATATTTGGGATATTATGTAGAGGTATTTTCGTAATGAAGAATTGTTTGGTTGGCAAAGTCACATCGTTACAGGACCCCGTGCATTTCACGTATTTTTAATTAGCAAAAATACAATATATTTATGCAGGGAACCAAATCATATCTTTTAGTTAGTTAGTCGTCGGCTATCTTTAATTGGAGTGACGAAAGTTTGCTGCAGGGTGCCATTTTTTACATGTTAGTGCTCGAACTACTAGTATAAACATACAAGAAAAACCGGGTAGAGCAGCACAATGTACGAAGCAAGGTACACGTAGACCGTGAAACATTGCATCAGCATCACCCCGGAGATCATCGTCCGCAGCATTTGCTGGACTGGCATGGATAGTTCATCCGGCATCGACATCTGCCATACCTGCAATCAAAATACAACCATCAAAAAGAAGATCATTTTCTTAGATCAACAAGAGTTTGATAAACGTGTCATGCAAGGTGGATTCGACATAGACCTGACTCCGGGACTAGTTTGATTAAGAAATAAATGGGTAGTGTCCGTAAGAGTTACACCTCGCACTTACTGGTTACATTTACGACACCAAAATGATTAGGGGAGCACTCGTTTATTACCCGTCGTTGTCAGAGCGTTAAAAACTATGTGGCGTAACGAAGGTTGCCGATCTTTTTTACATACTTATACATTATAGGTAAAGTACCAAGGTTGCGAGAGTATGCTAGACTATTTCGGGAAGATGTTTCTTCTATCACTCGTCACTAGAATTTCCAAACCTAAATATATTGCCATATTGTTAAAACATGCAGTTTTTAGACCTTTTTATGGTAAGTCTGTTTTATATCAGTCAGATGAACATGTTTAAGATATCAGGCATAATTGCATAACAATAGTGCTGCGCTGCGCATAAAAAAGGATCTAATAATTTCGTTGATAGGCCTTCTTAATCCAGAGTTTGTTAGTTAAACAGCTTCCTGCAACCTTTACCTTAACGTTCCATCTCTTTGGGGGGCCGTTCGTTGCTGGAATTACTATGAAAACGTGTTCTTAACTTCTTAGTACCTAGCGGGGAACATACACACCTGTTTTAGATTAGCGTTCACTTTGAAAAGAGTTGCATCGAAGATGGTGCGGACCAAGCCAAGCAACGTCCACAAACATACTTCGGAGTGCATGTTCATACCCACGTAGGATAGTATGTTGATCATTTTGTATCTTGCTTATTACATAATGAAAAACTTAAAATTCATACGGTTCTTGCTCTACATTATGTTTATATCAGTTTTGATATTTTTTTAGGTTATTGCTCTGGTATTGTGAATGTTTTGAATGTTATTGTTGCACATTGTTGCGTTGTGCATTTTTTTTACCTGTCATGTGCCATGTTTTGCATTATTTGACACCTTCAATGTAATATTTCACTGTCAAGCTCGTTATGTCTCTTTGCCATGCACCTCTCCCAGGCCATGCAAAACTCTACTTTTAATTAAATAACCCGAAAAATTCGTATAGCTACTTGAGCTTACTCCCGTATCCCGTTCCCGTGATGCCAAGAATTATAGGTATTTATATAGGTAATAAGTTAGATTGTCTAAGAGGTAAACATACAAAAAAAAGCAGCCAAGTGCGAGTCGGACTTGCCCATGAAGGGTTCCGTAGCATCAAGTAACATAATATAGAGGTTCTTGTAGTTCGTCGAAAGGTAAATTGCGGTTTACGATTTATGACGTATAAAAAAAAAACTGCTGGCTAGATCTCGTTCAAACCAAATATCGTTGAAAATTTGCATAGTAATGTACAACATATATTTTTTTTAGTTTTATCATTCTCTTATTTTAGAAGTTAGAGGGGGGGGCCAACTTTTTTCCACTTTAGAAGTGTCTCTCGCGCAAACTATTCAGTTTAGAAAAAATCGATTTTAGAAACCTCAACATCATTTTTAAAGACCTATTCATAGATACCCCACACGTATGGGTTCGATGAAAAATTTTTTTTTGAGTTTCAGTTTCAAGTATGGGAACCCCCAAAATTCATAGTTTTATTTTCTATTGTTGTGTAAAAATCTTAATGCGGTTTACGGAATACATCTACTCGCCAAGTTTCATCAGTCTAGCTCTTACGGTTTCGGAGAAAAATGGCTGTGACATACGGACGGACAGACAGACAGACAGATAGACAGACATGACGAATCTATAAGAGTTCCGTTTTTGCCATTTGGCTACGGAACCCTAAAAACGTTAGAAAACCTAACTAAGATCAATTTCTACTGTTGCTCGTTTGAAACTCTTTGCTGCGGGGTATTTACTCATTGCCTGTTATTAAAAAAATGTTTTTTTTATTAAAATAAAATAATAAAGTACGCTTCGGCTAATTTCGGCTTCATGGAGCGTATACACTATACGCTCCATGAAGCCGAAATTAGCCGAAGGTTAGAAAGAGATAGCGCTCTAGCAGAAAAACCAATGTGCAATATCTAATGCCTTCAACCGTAATATGCCTAGACTTTTAAACTCCTTGCTGATTGGGCTTCCCTTTGACCTTTATTATCCACTGATCTGAAGATTTTTAATATACCTATTATGTCAATGCCTTTATCTGTTTTATCCTTCTGTTCCGCATTTTGGTAGTAAAAAAACAATTTTCTTTTAGTACATTGTTTACAAAGTTTAATTGTATTGCATTTGTGATAAGATAAGCACTTGATGTGTGGTACACTGGCCAAGTAAATACTGGATGGTGTGTTTACGTCTACCCACACTTTGCTTCTGGGACCAAAACGAAACAAATATCAACCTGGATTGAAATGGTAACGTAAGAAACTAGCTCATAGCATATTTATAGGTAGATAGATATTGTGAACAATTCACACAATACTATCTAGCCCCAAACTTAGCAGAGCTTGTAGTATGGGAACCAGATAACTGATATAATACTTATGTACATTTTCTTTTGTAAATACATATACTTAGATTACAATATAACACACAGACAGAACAAACATCTACGTTCACCACACGAATATTTGTTCTTGGTGGGGATCGAACCTACGACCTACGGCGGCGCAGAAGGCAGAGCTTCTACCAACTGAGCTGAGAGGCCAGCCTATTATATTAATGCTATATTATTTATATATGTATACACACATCAACATCGTCTAGGGATATACCATTTCGAATAAATTTTCAGATTTTTTCAAGATTTCGTTCCTACTTTAATTTTTATGATTAAATAATATCAAACAGTTGTATTTTATTATTATTAATAAACAACACAAAATGAAGATTCTCGCCATATCAAGTTTGTATATAAATTATTTTCAGTTTTTGTAAAAATCAACAAAATATTGAATATTCCTGGACGATGTTGATGAGTGTAAATGCTACATATTTTGGTGTAGGTATTGTGGTACCCCTGAAGGAGTTAACAAGAAAATAGTACCGTACAGTACCCGATTAGCTATGATCATCATGTTGATGCGTCAGTCAGTGGCACAGCAAGCGCCCACGCCACGCCAGACGAACCTCGACAGGCGAGCATTGCGCGCGTCGCATCATTGTGGGGGAAATCACGCGGGAAACGTAAACAGTGTTCCTAGTGTAAAGTGGCAAAGTGAAACAGTGGGAAGTGACTTTTGTATACTCTTCAAAGGTAAACATATTCTTTTTATTTTTTTATATTTATAATCATTATTAATTTTAGTACATAAAGTAAATGCGATTGCGCTCAATTATTGCGTATTTTAGCAAAGAAAATATACAAGATAATAATATGTCTACAAAATACGATCATCCAAAGCCTTGATTTTGTTTAAGAATACCTACATAATATATTTGGGTTACGTCCTTACCTTGAGCGGCGTGAGTCGCAAGTTATTTTTAATAATTCTGTCTTTACGTAGCGCTACGGTATATTTGTTAGCTACATCCGTGAATAAAAACACGTTTTTGAATAGATCTAGATACTGTAAAAAATATCAAACAAAAACATTCTGATATAACGGGTTTTGAGGACATTAAATCTGATAGGTATCGGGTGTATTCTCTTATTAATCGAATTGATATATACTGTTTTTGTTACAGCCTTTTATTGATTATTAAACTGTTTCTAGCACTAATACAGTTTAGTTTAACTCGTATCAATGAATAATTATGCATTAGGTTGACCTTCTAAGAGTTCTGCCAACTCAAAACAAGGGCAAGAGCGAAGTCAAGTATGATGTCATCCACGCTTTACTATACGAATACCTACACGATGCATGGTTAGGTTAGATTTGTTTGATTGTTAAATAAGAATTTACCTACCCAAATACATTATTTTGGGACTTTAACGTGTTCGATGATAGCATTAATACATTATTGTTTCAATTAATTCATGCTAGATTTACAGCAAATTTTTCATTCTACAGAAAAATTTATTCATCAGATAAAAATATATCCAACTCTTGTTTAGGTTTGTAAAAAAACAAGGATTGATTGATTGTTTATTCGCCGAATAGAGTTATTCTTTAGAAGAAGAAATCATTCCTTTCCTAATTATGTATTTTAAGGTAGAGTCAATGTAGTGTTAGTTTTTCCACAGATTTTAATAAAAATGTATGCTTTTCATCTCGATTCACTATGAAATATCTTCGAGTCTTTTACATCAATAAATGTGTCATTATTTTCTAAGAATACTGTGTCATTTATTATTAGTCAAAACGTTTTTTCGAGTACCTACCCAAAGTCCCAGTGCATTTACAACATTTCGTTACCAAATGTTGTTTTCGTTTCGCCTACGTGTCCCTCTTTTTTGCATGGAAAAATGATGAGACAACAACTCTGACTACGTAACGTATTTTTGCTGTCTCATATTTTCTCCATACAAAAGACAGAGACACGAAGGCGAAACGAAAACAACATTTGGTAACGAAATGTGGTAACAAAACTCGGACTTCGGGTACAGGTACCTACACTAGTTTTTTACTAATAAACTAGGATCTAAAAATTTACTAATTGAATGAAGTAATATACAGGGTGTCCCACGGATATGCCACATGGAGGGAAAGTATCTTAAATATTGTAGATAGAACATTCTACTGAAGAATGACATGATATAAAAAAAAACAAATATTTTAATAATTACATGGCAGACTGTTACTAATACTAGATTAAGAGATATGTTTTATTTTATTTAGCCACCAAATACCTACCATTCTCGACTCCCGTTTAGTGAGTGACTGAACGTGATGAGCTTCATTGAGTGACAAATGATAATTACACACTGTACGAAAATAAAATTCACGCGCATTACATACCTAATTATTTTATTTTGGCTAATACAATGAGACAATGCCTACCCCCCGTGGTTCAGTGACTACGAATTAAGGCAACCGAAATGTTGACTATGCAGTTTAGACAGAGCAAAGCATTGAACTTTTCATATTTTGGTTTCTGAAAAAAATTATAAAATATGAGCGTTTTTATACGATCCGTCTTGTTTATCATCCACCGGAACAAGGAAAATGTTTTTTACCGGTTGAAATTATTATACATACAACAGTTATTTTGAATGATAACAAAAATGTAATTAATTAATATTAGGGGATAACATATTTTAAATATTTATGTAGTTAGTCAGGTACGTAAGAGCAAACACAATTTTGTTTTATAACCTGTCAAAGCTAGGAGGTCACAAAACAGTTCGAGTAGAATAGAGTGTAAATTTGTTTGTTCCCTTTACTAAGGAACTGCACCGCTGGCGCTGATAGCTTATCTAGGTACATTCGTATACAAACAAAATAATAAACCTACTTTTATTTTTTTATGTTCGTTTACTCTGCGTGCAATATCGACACAGTCTGCAATTGATGACCTAAAGATTCAAGCAATTGTTGCGGAGAAAGGGAACGGTACTCCAGCCTCTTGAAAAAGCCGTTGAATACCAGGATCAGCCGGCAACGGTATGATTGTGACATACTCGTCTGATGTACGTGAGAACACGTCTATAGTCCCGACTGTCCCATACAAGGGAACGCTGTATAAGGTGTGCAAACATTGCCGGGTCATTTATCCTCGATTTCCAACGCTTTCTATTTTTCTACTTTTCAGTTTGACTGGCTGTTGATAGAATGTAATTCAGTGATGCTTTTGGTGTACAAGATTCAAGATTCAAGATTCAATAAGCGTTTATTCAATACGATACAAGAATCACTTTGAAACGTCTTAAAGCTAGGTGAGTCTAGGTGCCAGTTCCACGCGACCAAGCGTAGAAGAACAGGCAACAAACTACGTCTCGGTTCCTACCGTTTTTTTATATGATCCTTTTACAAATCAAAAATAGTCTAAAATAATAGCAGTGAAGTTCCAGTGTGGTGCCACTTCACTTAGTCAGACGTATGCAATGTAATTATACAAAAGCAAAAGTTTCAAAGACAGCACACGCTACGCTTCAAAGTTATAATAAAGTATCTACACAGATATAAAAATAAGATATTAAATAGTAGGTACAGACATTGCAAATTGACATGCTAGCTTCCTATGGGTAGAGTGACCGGGACATCGGGCCACGCAGTTTTATCATTCATATAGCTATCTAGAGTATAGTACGCTTTCTTTATCAAATTACTCTTAATATAGGCTTTAAACTTCCGAATTGGAAGCTTAGTTGCATTTTCCGGAAGTTTATTGTAGAAGCGTACAGTGTTCCCCATAAAAGACCCATTTACCTTCTGTAAACGAAATTTGGGAATATAAAGTTTATTTTTATTTCTAGTGTTAATATTATGTGAATCACAATTTTTCTGAAAGCTACAGATGTGTTTGTGAGTGTACAGTAAGTTTTCATATATATATTGTGAAATTACTGTGAGGATATTAATTTCCTTAAATCGCTCCCTCAATGAGTCTCGTGATTTCATTTTATAGATGGCACGTATGGCCCTTTTTTGTAAAACGAATATAGTTTGAATATCAGTTGCTTTCCCCCAGAGAAGGATACCGTAAGACATAACACTATGGAAGTAGCTGAAGTAAACTAGCCTAGCTGTAGCTTCATCAGTGAGCCATCTTATAGTCCGAACTGCATATGCAGCCGAACTTAGTCTGGCAGCAAGTGCTTTGATTTGCGGTCCCCACTGCAATTTTTTGTCAAGATTAAGTCCTAAGAAGATAGTAGAATCTACAAGGTTAAGTGACTCTCCATTAAGTATAATATTAGTTGGCCGGAGAGTTACATTTGGTAAGGTAAACTTAATACACTTGGTTTTCTTAGCATTAAGTAAAAGATTATTAACGTTAAACCAGTTAAGTATTTGCGACAGAGATGCGTTAACGTCATCGTAATTAGCCTTCAATCTATCAACTTTAAAAATTAATGAGGTATCGTCAGCAAATAGTACTATTTCACATAGTTTTTTAACAAAAAAAGGGAGGTCATTTACGTACACTAGAAACAAGAAAGGACCTAATATCGAACCTTGTGGCACCCCCATGTCAATAACTGACCCAGAAGATCTCTCACCGCTCACATCAACTTTAAGGACTCTATCAGTCAAGTACGATTGTATTAGGTCAATGGAGCGATTTAGAATGCCGTAATGTTTAAGTTTAGATATTAATGTAGCATGATTTACACAGTCAAAAGCTTTGGAAAGATCGCAGAATACCCCAATCGCGTCTTGTGAGTTTTCCCAGGCATCATATATGTGCTTTAAGAGTAGAATACCAGCATCAGTCGTTGATCGACCTTTCGTAAATCCAAACTGGTGGCTATGAAGTATCCCATTTAGGTTAAAATGTGATAACAACTGAGTAAGAATAACTTTCTCAAATATTTTACTTAGCGTAGGCAATACTGAGATAGGTCTATAGTTAGCAGGGTCATTTGCATTTCCAGATTTGAACAGGGGAATGAGTTTACTAGGTTTCATTAAATCAGGAAAAACACCCTCATCAACACATCTATTAAAAATATACGCTAGACACGGTGCAATATCAGTTATAATAGTACTGAGTAGTTTTGTAGACATTCCCCATAAATCTTCAGTATTTTTAATGTTTAACGATTTAAATGTCTTCACGATTTTGTCAGCATTAATGTATTTAAAACTAAAGATATTATTACATTTTTTAACACTAGACTCTAACAATGCCATCGCACCAGAGGCCGAGGAATTTAAAGACGATGTCACTACTTTAGGGATACTGGAAAAGAAACTATCAAACGCGTTGGCTACTTCAATGTTTGTTGTCAAAAGATTATTGTTTACTTTCAAATGAATTTTTTTATTACGGAGTTTTGATTTGCCAGTCTCATTATTGACTATTTTCCAGGTAGCTTTAATTTTATTTGTGGATTTTTCAATTTTTCTTTTGATATGCAATGATTTTGCTGCGTGACAAGCTCTTTTAAATGCTTTAGAGTAGTTTTTAATATGTAGAATAAATGCTGGGTCATTGAGCATTGATTCCCTAGCAGCATACAGCTCATATAATGTATTCCTACTTTTGTAAATACCTGGGGTGGCCCAGTCAGCGAACGCGACACTAACACTAGCTTTACATGTTTTAAGTTTAAACGTATCCTTATGTTCATCATTAATTAAATTTGATAAGTTGGAGAAAAGATCATTCGGGTCAGTCAGACAAGGCATGAGGGACACTTTCAGTTCAATATTGGTTTGAAACTTTTTAATACGGCTCTCTGTGATAGGCCGGTGGGTGAAAATCTCGTGTTTATCTAAAATTTTATAAGCAAATTTAGCGCTATGACCGTAGTGATCTGAACTAAAATGCCTAACTACTGATTTACTTACTGGCTCATGACTGCTAAAAATATTGTCAAGACAGGTGGCTGTTGTTAGTGTCACCCTTGTTGGATCTTGAAACAAGCAGTGTAGGTCAAAACATTTAAACAAATTTAGCAGCCTCTCAGAAAGAGGGTACCATCTTCTTTATTCGCTTTACAAAGAAAAATCAGCTCTTGCGTGGCGCAAAGTCAACGTCAAAAATTTATTATTTAGTTGTACCACAACCATTACTTTGAAACGTCTTAAAGCTAGGTGAGTCTAGCTTGAAGTCAGTTCTAGTGAACATAAGAATGGACTCTAGTAGTTACTAAGAGTAGTAATGTTACGAGCGAGATAATTTGTGGAAGCAGTTGTGGCCGTTGGAAAAATGATAAACTATCATTTTTAATGTTCATTCTTGAACAATTATTCATAGTTTGTTTGCTAATTTTGGTAGTTGTTCTAGTTTGAAACGCATACATTTGAATTACGTGGTCGTATTTTAAGAACGGGGAAACTAGATTTTGAAACGTTAACCTCTTCTCGCATAGGTTTGTTAATCGAATTGATTGAAGCCATTAGCGTCGATGTAGGGCAGCTATGAGAGTGCATTGTTCGAAACTTCTGACCGAATGAAGAATGTTCTATTCACTGGAGCGGCACACCTACTAAATTGTTGTTTTTAACAGTTTTCAAACAAATATCTGATGATGTATGACCACTGACGAAATATAATAATACATGGTGATGGTAATTCTCATAATATACTGAGCCAAGTTATTTATTCTTTTAAAAATGAGTAGGAGGTAAAAACCATGCTCAAATTCCTTTGGGAACCATTCGTGGGCGTAGTGTGAACTCAAATATTTGTTTTAATACAAACTAATCCAAAGTCGTTCAACAAACATACTTTAGGTATCCCCTCTGAAGAAGTTAATATGGTTAATATACAATCCGTGGTAATGGTAATTATTTTATGAGGCAAGTTATTTTTTTTTCTACAAATGAGTAGGAGGTATAACCATGCTCAAACTCCCTTGGGAACCATTAGTGGGCGTAGTGTGAACTAGAGTAACTACATAATCCAAAACCGTTCTACTAACATACTTTAGGTATCCCCCATGAAAATGTGTACCTACTTTATTCAATGTTACTCATTCTTACACACATCAAGCCTAGGTATCTACGGAATGGTTAGTGGTTCGTAGTTTTGTGTGAATCATATCTGTTGCACATTGGATTACGCATTATTGATGATGTCATACCAATAGTACATTGTTACCTGAGTGTTGAAAGTCACGTTTTTTGAGTCCCGAGACGGGTTTGGCGCCAGAGCGTAGCGAGGGCGCCAATGGAGCTTGAGGGACTTAAAAGACTTTCACCCGAGGTAAACACTGTGCTTTTCATTACGAATACAAGGAAAGTAAAAATAAAAACATGAAAGAAAAATTAGTGAAAATGAAGATTGAATTGCCGCCTTCCCGGTTTTTTTTTCTTTTTCTCTGGCGGGCCTTCGGCTTCGGCTCGCAAGCATTATTCAGCCATTATTTTCATTTTCATAATTTAAAAAATGGTAAATTGTTTGCTCAAATCTATGTTATTTTAAATAAATAGTTGAAGCTAATAATTAAACAAGTAATTTAGAAGATATATTATTTATTGAATACTATCTTTATGTTATTTAAATTTAAATTTTACATTGCGCTCTAATTAGACTTTTTAAACTTCTTACCGTTGTAATGGGTTTCCAACCTACTTGCTGAATAAAAAGTTAATTTGGTTCAACAACCTCCTTGCAGTTAGAAAGACTTTAGAAAGTTGGAACATGGTTGAATAAAATAGAACTTGTTTTTTTTTATAATTTGACAGCTGTCAGTAGAAAGCGATTCTCCCTAGGGCTGAAAGTATTACTTTCAATTAGGCCCCTCAGGCAACTTCAGACCTACTTTCAGAGTATGAGCAATGAAAAGACGTAAACTTCAAAAATGTACCATGTACACTCTCCGCTTTTCGGGATAATTCACAGCATGATAATATGGATGTATTTCTTATGTATTGTATTTTTATTATTATTATTTATGTATTTCTTGTATTTATTTTGCATATTACTTAATTTATAATTTAAGTATTTTTGTTATTTTTTACTTTTGTTTTTAGTGTAAACAAACCTGCCTAATATAATAATAGTCACCTCTCTTTAACCTCAAAGGTTTGCTGTAAGAAAACTCTACTCAGGCTTAAGCTTGTACATGTCCTTTATTTCTGTTCTTTTTCTTAGTTTTGTATTGTGTGCTATAAAGAATTAAGAATGATTTGTACCATGCGTTTGGTAAAAAACATGAATGAAATCTATTTGTTTGATTGGTATGAAAAACAGTCTTCCGCGTGGCATAACTTACTGGCATAAATTAATGATGATGGCCAAGGTTGTCGCGTCTGATATCAAGTTAGCACCACACATGGTCAGCCAAGCAGACTAGTTCAAGAGGAGATGACAAATAACATTACTGTACTTCGACTATATAATATAAATAGTCTTGATTTTTGGATTTCCTTGCGGCTATAATATCAATATCGTGTTCCACGCGAAACCAAAAAAACAGGCACACAGGTCATAACTTATAGTTCCAACGTTTGCTTTGTATGATTTTTGTTACAAATTAAATATTTATGAAACTCCAGGAGCCATAGATATCAAAACTTATCAGTTTTGCAGTCAGCTCTCGAAATATAAATTACCTACGTCAAAACCTTGACCGAATGCAGGAGACAAGTAATGAAGGTTGTCATATATTCATAAATTACGTAGTTTGCTATGATAAACCTATCTAAAAACAAACAAGTCATTGTCTGAGAACTAACAAGTAAAAATATCCTCAGTGTAGTAAGTAGGTGTATTCCTAAAATCCCCACTAACAAATCCCACTGCTGGTAATTTAAATCTTATGTGACAATCTCTATCTATATATATGTATATATATAAATGTTATGTTGGTTTGAGTAAGCTTCAAAAACTCAAAAATGTGCCACAGCGAAGCGTGGCAGGGTACAGCTAGTACCTACCTAAGTTTATAATAAAACAATTTTTACAACGAATTATTTTGGTGAGAGACTATTGACCTTGGTGCTTTTTTAGTAATATCGGCTTCTCGAGGTCTGTGACCATTTCGTCGTAAGCTTTAATAATAATACAGCTTACGAGTTATTTATTCTCAGAATCGGTAACTTCTTATATGAATGCTGACATTGAATTTGTTATTGTGTTCTGGGTCCATAACCACAACGCAGCGTCAGAATTCATACCATGATCTCAGTATTTAACGCTCCCTATTTGTCATCCAAATATAGATCATAGCACAAAGGAATAGAAGTAAAACTTTTGTTCAGTTTTGTCACAAAACACCTACTGGTTGGGCGCGTTATAATAAAATACTGATTTAGTCAAAGATTTACTGTTATTCTGGCTACATGTAGTAAAATCATCGCAAGTCCCTGACCAAACAAGGCAAGATAAACGCTATTAGCTTCAGTTACATATTACATTGTTTATTGTTTTTACATTCATGGAGATGTGTGTGTCATGTCACCACATGACGTCACAGTAGCTTCTGCGGCAACGATCACTGACCTTCTGCCCAAAGCAAGGTAAACTACGATTGCCGTCGTGGGTGCCACCAACGCCTATAAGCATTTCATGATCACTTGTATAAGAAGTATCTCATAAATTATTATCATTATAGTAAACGGGTATCTGTTCAGTAAGAAGAACCTATTGTGTGGTCTTGTTCAAATGTTTGAATAAATATTATAATACTAGGATGCACCTCCAGATAATGGGTTTTTACTAACACAAATTATCTTTATAGCTAAGTATTTCCCTTTTATTATGTTCACATTGATTTATTACAAAACAATAGGTAAGTTACTTAACATTTGTAAGCTCAAAAAATTTATGTTGTTCAATGCATCGTAAATAAAGATTTTCGGTTCTAATTTACTAATAACACGCATTGTAAGATCGTAAATTGTAAAATATCAAACATTTAAGGCTTGAACACACCGCCAGCGAACTAGTTCGCTAGCGATGGCGAACTAGCCCCCAAATAATTTGAAGTCTCCGAAATGTACATTGCCATCACAATGGCGCTTTTGGCGCTAGGTCTAGCGCAATTTCAAAGCATTTAACTGCTATTATTTTGTAGGCTAATCTTGGATTAACCTTGGATTTTAAATACGTGTCGCAGTTTGTAGTTCATATAAATTGCCAAGTTAAAAAAAAATTACATTTCTATTGAGTTTTCAAAAAAAAAAGATATTTATTGAGCACTGTGACATGCGCACCTATTTTATCGGACAACTTGTGTCTATTCAAAGTATCTAGAAGCATTTAAAGTGTCTAGGTTTATGACTACAATGCTTAATTTAAAAAAAATAAAAATACATTAGTAAAAATAGCCAAACCCTGGAATGGACCTGGCAGCACTGGCCGCAATTTAGACTGTCAAGATATGAAAGATATTTAGCCCAATCAAAACACTTAACTACTGCTAGGCATGGGAAATAATAACCTGCAGTTAATCGGCTCATTTACAACCTTGAGCTTGTTCAGCTCAAACAACTCAGCGGCTCAAACATCATGTAGTTGTTGTAGAAGTGTGGAAGTGCGAGTGCAGAAGTTAAGCCGCTTACAGACCTTCTGGCTTCACTTCGGAATCATTCAGTTAATATAGTTACCTACTTTAATTTTTTTCACTGAAATACCTAACCTACCTACCAAAGTAGCAAGCAGCAAATAAACTGAATAAATAAAGTCTGTTTAAACTATTATCGCCACTGTTTGTTTTGAGCCTTTATTTATTAAAATTAAACTGCTAGCTATGCTAAAGTATAAAATGCTATGATGTGCGGTTTTGGCCCTTACGTATTTATTGCAGAAGCAAATTTTCAACATAGTTTCTATTATTGGCTATGCATACCGTAAACCTTATATCTCTTTGTGCTTCTTCCAGAACGACTTCCAATTTGATCAGGGCGAGCAACGCCAGGCTCCATAGCTCGTCTTAATCTAGGTCTTTACCTATGAAATTGTACATTTGAATATTTTTTATGCCATTAAAATTAGATAGGCGTAAGGCTCCAAACCCCAAAGCAAGCTCAGCCGTATAATTAGTTGGTCTAACTCCATCACGGCTAAGCTTGCCGCGGGGTTCCAATTCTTCGGTCCAACTTTTTCACCACTTCTACTATCGTCTTCAATTCAAGGCCTGCGCACACCTATGTGCTCTTTACCGTCGTCAGTATTTTCGAAGCATTACAACCTTGGAATTTTCAAGTCAAGAGTGAACAAGTGAATAATAGCTAAGCGTGCTCCACCTTAGGCTGCATTTTCACTTTCCATCAGGTTTGATGGCAGTCAAACGTTTAGCTATCAACAATAAAAAAAAATACCTATATATGTCGCTGGCCATGACGATCAGTGAAACGCTGTCAAATTTGAAAGCGATATTTGACATCCTTTCATTGATAGCCATTGCCAGTGACCTAGGTGTACACAGGCCTTCATATCGTTGTTGACAACGGTTGCCAGCCGACCACAAGGCTCGTTTTTCAACTCATAATTTGCAGATTTAAATTTAAGGCTTTGCATGGGTGCAAAATCCAAAGACACATTTTGCCCTCCTTTTTTCTACACACCTGTGCAAAGCTAAGGCGATTGGCTAGTTATGTACATGGAATACATAGTGAGAGAAATGGCATGTCGTAGAACCTACATAAACCGTAAAACATTGTCAAGTGCACGAAAAGAGCCTCATTGAGGTGCGTTTATAATTCTTTCACCACATTACTTTTGAATAAACTTTTGTCACCATAGTATTAAGAATGTTAAGGCTGCAATGCTTTCTAAGTGAGAGCTGAAATAAAAAGTTTTGGTTTGATTCAATTTTGGTGTGAGCTACACTGAGCTGCACAAAACGTAGATAATAATGACTCCTTCTGTCTTCGACCATATCACTTTACCAAACTTTGACACAAGAGGTGGGCGTGGCTACGCCGCCGCCACGACCAAAGAAGTAGGAAATATAAAACTTGTTAAACCCATACAGCAGCAGCATTGTTTTTGACAAAGTCAAACGGCTTCGTAGGTATTGCTTTTACCCAACATGCTGATGCAAATAGGAATGTTATGATATTGACCACTATGTGTGTGTATAAGTATTTTATGATTGCTCATCTGTTCCCCTATATCAAATAAATATAAAAATAGAACTAGTTTATTTTAATTATATGACAGCTGTCAGTTGAAAGCGATTCTATGTAGGACTGAAAAGTATTTAGGTCGTGGGTTCAATTCCCACCGAGAACAAATATTTCTTTGGTGAATGCAGATGTTTGTTCTCTGTCTGAGTGTTATATTGTATTCTAACTATGTGTTAACAAAATGATGTGCAGTAAAATGTATGTACTATAGGAATGAGATAGTTGATTGTAATACATCAACTATCTGATTCCTATAGTACAAGACAAGCTCGGGGATAGACAGTGTTTTGTGGATTGTCTACATTATTAATTTATTTTATAAAGATCGTGGGTTAAAATTTGGTCGTGCACCACCAATGTATACTATTCTGTCAGTTCATCACCTCTCTTATTATATAAATAGATATACTGTAGCTGTAGGTTTATCGACAAGATAAACCTAGCTCTAAGACTTCTCAAAGTGATCATTGATATTATGTTATTTTAAAGGTACAATGAATAAAATTAAACATTTTTACTTTACTTTGACTTTCACTTTGAATACTGCTACTCTATTGTAATCTCCATTTGATAACTCTTTGAATTGCTCGAAATCAATTGTCAATTTGAAAAAACGTCAAAACTATAGCGCTTGCAAAACAGGAAAGTATTAAAAACCGGATTATCTCCGGCTTCCGGCCAAAAACCGTTTCCAGGTTTTGTCAACGTAATATTTTTTCATATAGTAGAATTTTAACAAGAAAACAATATTCTAAGATACCTACAAAATCAACTATTAAAAAATTGTACGAAATAGGAATTAGTATCTAGTGAAGTTTAATATTACTTACTTTATTATTGAGTAGTTTATTGTTGAGTAGATTAGTAGTAGTAGTGGAGCTTTTTGTGAAGTGCTCATCCAGGGAAGTACTACCACCATACCTGTTTCTGCCGTGAAGCAGCATTGCTGTGTTTCTGTTTGAAGGGTGTGGGTGCCGGTGAAATTACTGGCACTTGAGGCTGAACATCTGTACGCGTGAAGCTGATGGACGCAGGGCAGTGCATCGTAGGGCAAATTCCTGGCGTGTGTGACTTACGAGGCAATGCTTTGTTACAGGCTATAGGTATCACTGTTACCACTTACAGGCCTATACCCGAGTGGGATCCTAGCTAAAGAAAAATAAGAACACAAATGAACAAAAAGTAAAACTGAAAAAAAAAACTAATAAAAATAAATCTAACATCAAAATATATGTATTAAAAATAAAGTTTAAAATTAAATTTAAACAAAATAATGACTATAATGTATGAATGTAAATAATAATGATGATATAATAATAATCGAAATAATAAGTAATAATATGCATGAAATGTAACTTAATGTAGTTATGGAATGAATGGGCTTTTTTTTTTTTTTTATAGTTACCACTTAACATCAGGTGGACCATATACTTGTTCCATCAGCTAGATGTATTAAAAAAAAAGACGCAGTGCAATAATAGAAAAACAAAGTATTGGTTTTATTATGTTTTATCGGTTTTTAGCTATGTATGCTTTTAGACAAAAAAAATCCATTTATAAAAATAATGCATCTTTTTAGTAATGTTTCAATTACCTGGACATATTAGGGCTAAGAATAAAGTGATGGTGAACTGAACGCGCGAACCTTGTGCAAACAACACCCACACCATTGCCTCCATATATTATTGCCACTGTTATGACTTTTGAGGAACAAGATTTAGCGCAGTTTCAAGACAGCATCTAACACTAATACTAGCTCGCTGCGTACAATGACAGTTCGCGGCGCTGTGTGGGGATGAATGCAAAACCCTACGCTTGAAACTGATCGCCATCGCCATCGCAGTTCGAAACTGTTCGCCGCAATCTTTTCTAAGCTTAATTCATTCACCCGCTAGTCCGGGGTACCTAGGTAGTTTTTGTTCACGGGGATTAAAAACAAAACAATATTTTTGAGGCTCAATCAGTAAGATTTATGTTTCTGATACTAAGGAAAATCGGAATACGTAAAACTTCCCTCACTGTATAGGCATACGCCTATCTATCATTGCGTCCTGAAGTGAGGGTAGTTATTATACCTCCACCTCTCAACGACGATAGCACTCATGTCAATGCTCCAGTCTGCCCACGACCACAGTTATTACAACATAGCCGAAGCGTCGGGGAAAATTATACGCGGTAAACACCCATCATCATCATTATCATCATCATCAACCTATATTAGTCCACTGCTGGACGTAGGTCTCTCGCAAGACGCGCCACTGAGCCCAGTCTTCGGCTCTTCTTCTCCAGTGCTTGCCAGCTACATTTCGCAGATCGTCGCCCCACCTTGCCGGAGGGCGTCCTACACTACGCTTACCTAAACGCGGTAAAAATACCCGTGTAACAGTTTAATGTGTGTTATGATCGCAAAAGTTTAAAAAAGTACTATTGATAAATTTTGCTTAGCTGTCCGGCTTTTCGCAAAACCGGAAAACCGGGTTTGCACGCCCTAGTCAGGACGTAATGTCAGATAGGAAACTGATGGGTGGCTGAACTAATTGATGCCCGCGACTTCATCGACTGTCTCCACGGGTGGTGATTATACACTTCCTTGTTTCGATATTATATTTATGCATTCCATCTCTTATAAAAAAGTCCCCAAATATTATAAATACATTCACTTGTTCTGTTTTTTCTCCATCAATCAAAATATTACACGCTGTTAAACATTCATATCGAATACCATAAACTTAGCCTTATGATTGTATTTGTTTTTGTATTTATTGATTTACTTTGATTATGACGGTTCATTCTAGGTATGTAAATGCCCTTATTTTATTTTTTATTGATATTTGATCTTATTCTAAGCTTCTCTCCATCCAAAATTTGATTGGAAAATACTGATTTGCAGCGATATAACCGCCCATTATGCATTACTATATTTTTAAATAGTTTCAAATAAGATTCTATCCTATTATTATCTTACACAACATCTTTTTTTGCTTTTAACGTAGTTAAACAAATATTTTTAGAAGTAATATATTTTTTTTCTATTAAAACTAATAGGAAAAACAATTTCCAGAGTTCAATAATATTAGAACGAATCCTCAATAGTTCTCTTTTTCCAAATTTTAGACTCTACGGGTCGTTTTCACCGATGACTAATCAGTAGATCAAATATTTGACGATTGTTTAATACACAAAATTAAGAAAAATTAAGTAGGGGGTAGTAAAGCATTAAATAGGGGATGCTTTGTCTGTCACGATCTGGGAACTTTCGTTTTTATTAGTAGTGATCGCAGCGTGCAACTGTCAAAAGACGCGGCAGTGTGTGCGGATGTATACAATTCCCTATGTTGAAACTGAACGGTTCGCCATCGCGCCCGCCAGCGAACTAGGTGTGTTCGAGCCTTGAAGTGATTCAGATGTAATCTTTATGAGTGGGATTATGTCATGCGCAGGCAGTGCTACAGAGCATGGAATTCTGGCATCGTGCTCCTAGATAGAGGCAACTTACAATTAATTTTAATGCGCTACTGGCATACAGAAAGGATAATACTATAAAGCTGCATGAATTGATGAAAGTGATGCATAAAACTGGTCATCAGTGGCAAGGGAAACTATCATTATGATTATAAACCAAATATAGTTAAGTTAATTAACTATAGTTAGTTAAGTCCGTTACGGACCATGGAAAGCTAAAAGCAGAAGATTCGTACACGAATAACCTAAAACTTGGTCTTCTATAAAAAAATGGTGTATGCAAGCCAGCTAACTATTTTTTTTAATGCTGGTGGTCGTCTGATGATTCTTACAGCGCTACCGGACAATTAGCGCTACCGCACAAAACAGCGCTACCGGACAAAACAGCGCTACCAGACAATTAGCGCTACCGAACAATGACAGCGCTACCGGACAATAATACAGCGCACCGGACAATGCCAGCTAACTAAACTAATATAAAATGTCTTTATCTCTGTGGGCGATGCAATAAGAGCATGATGAAACGAGCCTGGAGTGCATTGAGGAACCAATTGCACACAGATGGTCGGGATGTGCTTTAGATTGGCTTACGATTTAGTGAATTGAGTGTGATGCACTCAGTATGCCTGCTGTCTGGCACTAACAGTCATATTATGTCGATGAGATCAGTGCTGTGTAACTTTTGTACTTCCCTGCTATTAAAATCATCAGACTTTATTGTATTAAACCGGGCGGTGACTGTATCATATTGACTGGCCTCTCAGCTCAATTGGCAGTAGCTCTGCCTTCTGCGCCGTAGGTCGTGGGTTCGATCCCCACCGAGAACAAATATTTGTGTGGTGAACGTAGATGTTTGTTCTCTGTCTGGGTGTTATATTGAATTATATGTATGTTAAACATAAACTAAGTAGAACAACAAATATATAGTACTAATCCGCTAATCTAATCTAAGTAAGTTAACTTAATGTAGACTTGTGTGTGCACCCCACGTAACACCTGCAAATCGTGCAAAGCGAAATAAGGTGTATTAGACACAACAATAATACCACAAGAAATAAAAAACTTAATAAGATTCGACACGTGTTTCGCCTCTCTACGAGCTCAGCGCTCGACAAGGCAACACGTCCTAATAGTGCACAGAGAGTCGATTTTCCTGAGGATGCTTCGTAGAGAGGCGAAACACGTGTCGAATCTTATTAAGTTTTTTATTTCTTGTGGTATTATTGTTGTGTCTAATACACCTTATTTCGCTTTGCAGGATTTGCAGGTGTTACGTGGGGTGCACACACAAGTCTACATTAAGTTAACTTACTTAGATTAGATTAGCGGATTAGTACTATATATTTGTTGTTCTACTTAGTTTATGTTTAACAATGGAATTCCGCAAAGTCACGCCTGAATCTATTAATTATTCTATGTATGTATTTATACAAAAAAGTATTTAAGTATTATATCAGCTATCTGGTTCCCATAGTACAAGCTCTGTTAGTTTGGGGCTAAATAGTGTTGTGTGGATTGTTTGTCTATAGTTGCAAACTATAGAGATTTCTTAGGATGCTGAAAACCGTGAAACAAGTTCACGTTTGCACATTCCTATTGAAAGATATAAAATCCCTTATTTGTTTATCGAAAAGCGCACGAGTATAACCATCTAGCTAGATAGACAGATTGATAGTTGCGAGCGAGCGAGAAATAAATACGTAAATAAATACTGTGGAAAATCCTCATATCATAATAGGTACTATCTAGCCCCAAATTAAGGAGATCTTGTACTATGGGAACTAGATTGCTGATAATATATTTTATAATACGTAAATATATCTTCTTTTTTAGGGTTCCGTAGCCAAATGGCAAAAACGGAACCCTTATAGATTCGTCATGTCTGTCTGTCTGTCTGTCTGTCTGTCTGTCTGTCCATCCGTATGTCACAGCCATTTTACTCCGAAACCGTAAGAGCTAGACTGATAAAACTTGGCAAGTAGATGTATTCTGTGAACCGCATTAAGATTTTTACACAAAAATAAAAAAAAAACTATAAATTTTGGGGGTCCCCATACTTGAAACTGAAACTCAAAAAATTTTTTTTCATCGAACCCATACGTGTGGGGTATTTATGAATAGGTCTTCAAAAATGATGTTGAGGTTTCTAATATTGTTTTTTTCTAAACTGAATGTTTTGCGCGAGAGACACTTCCAAAGTGGAAAAAAGTTGGTCCCCCCCCCTCTAACTTCTAAAATAAGTGACTGATAAAGCTAAAAAAAATACATGTTGTACATGACTATGGAAACTTTCAACGATATTTAGTTTGAACGAGATCTAGTCAGTAGTTTTTTTTTATACGTCATAAATCGTAAACCGTAATTTACCTTTCGACGAACTACTAGAACTTCTAGAACTCTATGTTATATTACTTACTGCTACAGAACCCTTCATGGGCGAGTCCGACTCGCACTTGGCCGCTTTTTTGTAAATAATATGCTTGGAATACAATATAGCACCCATCAGATAGAGAACAAACATCTGCGTCCATCACACAAATATAAATATAGATCATACATCGACAGTTGTCTTCGCTTTAACCTAAGATCTTACTGACAAGCTCTGTGAGGATCAGGAATAGTTTATATGCAATCCAGCTAAATTGTCAGAATACTACAGGTATTCTAGTTGCGTTTACCATGGTAGGTACGCTTAGTTACTCTGACGTGACGTCACACATACGAGTACAGCAAACGCACATCCGTCGGCCTTCGGTTGTTTAATGACCGTGCCAAGAACACACGGTGCTTGCCAAAAGACACTTTCGTTACGGGGAATACACTAGTACTACTAACTGCCATAGTTAGAACTACACAAGGCGTAAAAGACAGCTCTCTAAAATAACTTTTGAAACTATCATGGTTTTTAATACTATTTTTATGAAACAACGGGATATTTACCATGATGAAACTTTTGAGTTGACTTCCGATAATTCGGCACAGTTGCATGCACCGTGCGAAAGAGGGTAGATCGATTTGTCAGCCAATAACATATCTTTTACTCGTGGACTTCAGTTCAACCGTGATCATGGTGCATGCAACTGTGCCAAAATATCGAGAGTCAACTCAAAAATTTAATCATGGCAAATATCCCGTTGTTTCATAAAAATAGCTCTCTAAAACTAAAAACGATCCTTACGCGGCTACTGATTTGGCTAGAAGACACAGATTCAGCTCAGTGATAGGTTTTCCCATCATCATCACCATCAGCCTGGAGAAATCCACTGCTAGGCCTCTCCTACTCATTTCCAGGAAGAACGATTCTGAGCCCTTTCCATCCACCGACTTCCCGTGATCTCAACAATGTCGTCGTTCCATCTGGTATTCTATATCACCAAATAATAACAAAGCACTGTCTTCTAAGTCTTTTAAGTCAGGCATGATAGAAAAGCTGCCCTAAAGTTTGTTATTTCACCTTCTTCAAACCGAAACATAGCAACGCTGCTTTGCGGTAGAAATAGCTTCATATTCATAAGGTTAGTAGTTTTGGACGTCTTTGGCATTCTCTTTCTGACCTAATTGACAACTTTACACCGCAAAGTGAGGCATCAACGAAAGATGCATCTAAATATATCGCGTCTTTTACACATTCTCTGATAATGTCATATTAAATAAGTGCAAGTTTGTGTGTACGTATGTATAGGATATTAATTTGGACGTTTGCTTCCGTCTTCACACCGTATGGGCTTCCATTTTCCATGTATGTAATTTACACTCAATTTTGATGATTTTGAGCCATAAAGACATCACAATAATATTTCATTGGACGACTGGGTTATTGAATAAAAAAAATATGGTTTATTTCTTCAGACCGTTTTTCGCAGAATTAGTATTACACTCAAATATTTTTTTAATAAATCTTTATAATGTTCCTCCTCTTCTGTTGTTTGGTTGGTCAAAAGTTTTATGAGGATTCATAAAATAACCATTTTTTCATGCAAATAACTGTTAAAAATAATGAAAGAAGTAGCCATTTTTGTTGGAGTCGCATGTCGTTCTGATCAGCATTGCAAATCGCGATTTGTCATATTGATCTCGTTTATAGAAAAAACATTAAACAATACAATGCAAAATAATTATAAATCATTGTGTATTACCATACAAAAACCGTGCTACTATCGTGCCTCCACCTCATATTCATGCAAAATGCAAGAGAACCAGTGATTATAGTTCGGCCATTCAGAGAATGCATTTGACAGTTTGATCAGTTAGTCACAGTTAGTCACATAGTTAGTACAGCACTACAAATATAAAGCGCTGACATAAACTTGTAATAGCGCAGTATAGATTTAGAAAAATATTGTATAACAAGTAATTTGACACTCAGTTTGAAACAAAATTATAAAATTCATTGATTATTGATATAATAATGTTGGTTTAATGCTCATCAATTGTTAAAACGGTACACAACCAGCAAAAATATTTTTATCGTAACTGCAACGCCATTACAAAGTTACGTCGTCAGTTCAATCGCGACGTGTCAGGAACGCATTCTCTGAACGGCCAAACTATACAAGCTAGTTATTCGTACGCGGAACTTCGCTATGACATCTGCTCCTCATGGCACCGCTTGCGCAATGCTCTTGACAGAGAAAGAACTATGTCGGCACGAGCCGCTCCCGATCCACAGATCACTCAATAGTTACTTACACGTAAATTACAAAACATAGACTATTCAACAGTTATTACGGGGTAGAGCACAAGTAAAATACAATGTTATAACTATTGTTGCATCCACAGATTAGTGAGTACGAAGATACTACGCGCTACGATGTTTTTGAATGAGTAATGAGGACATTTTACGTGTGTGTGAGACAGTGACAATAGTTGATTGTATGGGTGGATTTCGTTTGAGCGTTTGAGCTCTACTTGTTGTGTATAATTATGTGTATAATTATGTATTAATTTGCATGAGGAACATATTTATTAGGAGGAATACACAAAATCGTCTTAGGCGCAATGTGAGCAAGGCTGTATAAGTCATTTGATTGCATAGATACCATAGGTTTTATTTAGGGCAGATTCTTGAAGTGTCTATTTTTATTTTATTTGTAATAGGCTATTTTTAAGGTTCCGTAGCCAAATTGCAAAAACGGAACCCTTATAGATTCGTCATGTCTGTCTGTCTGTCTGTCTGTCTGTCTGTCTGTCTGTCTGTCCGTCCGTATGTCACAGCTATTTTTCTCCGAAACCGTAAGAGCTAGACTGATGAAACTTGGCGAGTAGATGTATTCTATGAACCGCATTAAGTTTTTTACATAAAACTAAAAAAAAAACTATAAATTTCGGAGGTCCCCATACTTGAAACTGAAACTCAAAAATTTTTGAAGTGAAAACTTCTTTAGCGGCGTTGGAGCACTTTCTGTAATGGGTATAAAAACTTAAACTCGCGTCAGGGCGTCAGGATCACGTGACCTTATCGAAAAAGCGTAGGACGGATTTTTTGCAGAAATGTACCCTAAGACTACAACGTAGAGTTCATAATAAAAATCGAAAAAAAGCGTAAGACGCTACAGATACGCTAGTAGTTACTATGACACGGTAACGTCACAGAATAGATAATAGTTAGTAGCAAGCATACCAAGGCGTTTTTCGTGACTGTAGTAGGTATAGGTACATACCTATTATAGATTTTATGAACTAGCGGCCGCCCGCGGCAGGTAGTAGTGGTCATTGGTACAAGATTTTATAGATCTACTGTATTTATTTTTCGAGTGGAGCATTGCGGCGAGCGAAGCGAGCCGCCATGCGACCATGGGAACAGCGCGGCGAGCGAAGCGAGCCGTGCTGTGACTCCCCCCAAGCCCCCCAGAACCCCCTCCTCCTGAACCCGGGGGGAGCGTCGCGGCGAGCGAAGCGAGCCGCCACGTGACCACGGGGAACAGCGCGGCGAGCGAAGCGAGCCGTGCTGTGACCCCCTCTAAGCCCCCCAGAACCCCCTCCTCCGAAACCCGGGGGGAGCGTCGCGGCGAGCGAAGCGAGCCGCCACGCGATCACGGGGAACAGCGTGGCGAGTGAAGCGAGCCGTGCTGTTACCCCCCTAAGCCCCCCAGAACCCCCTCTTCCTGAACCCGGGGGGAGCGTCGCGGCGAGCGAAGCGAGCCGCCACGCGACCACGGGGAACAGCGCGGCGAGCGAAGCGAGCCGTGCTGTGACCCCCCTTAGCCCCCCAGAACCCCCTCCTCCTATGTCTGCCATTTTACTTCATTTAGGACCTACTTGTAGGTCGCGCGACAAGGTCCCTTCTAGCGGTTCCGACCCGTTGAGGATTTGGCTTTACGTAAAATTTAGGGTTCCGTATAGGGTTTTGATTGGGGTTATACTATATTGAGGAATTTGATTAAATGGTCGACTTTTAGGGTTCCTTAGGACTTTGATTGGAGTTTCAACTACACTTAGAAGCTTGATAATGTTAAAATTTTTAGGGTTCCTTAGGACTTTGATTGGGGTTTTACTACATTGAGGAATTTGATTAAGTGGTCAACTTTTAGGGTTCCTTAGGACTTTGATTGGAGTTTCAACTACACTTAGGAGCTTGATAATGTTAACATTTTTAGGGTTCCTTAGGACTTTGATTGGAATTTCAACTACACTTAGGAGCTTGATAATGCTAAAATTTTTAGGGTTCCTTAGGACTTTGATTGGGGTTTTACTACATTGAGGAACTTGATAAAATAAACAACTTTTAGGGTTCCTTAGGCCTTTAATTGGACTTTCAACTACACTTAGGACCTTGATTATGTAAACAATTTTAGGGTTCCTTAGCACTTTGATTGGAATTTCAACTACACTTAGGAGCTTGATAATGCTAAAATTTTTAGGGTTCCTTAGGACTTTGATTGGGGTTTTACTACATTGAGGAACTTGATAAAATAAACAACTTTTAGGGTTCCTACGTTAATAATCAAGTTTTCACTTCTGCCGGCACTCCCGGAGTGCAACCCGTATTTTTTTTTTCATCGAACCCATACGTGTGGGGTATCTATGAATAGGTCTTCAAAAATGATGTTGAGGTTTCTAATATCGTTTTTTTCTAAACTGAATAGTTTGCGCGAGAGACACTTCCAAAGTGGAAAAAAGTTGGTCCCCCCCCCCTCTAACTTCTAAAGTAAGAGAATGATAAAACTAAAAAAAATATATGTTGTACATTACTATGCAAACTTCCAACGATATTTGGTTTGAACGAAATCTAGTGAGTAGTTTTTTTTTATACGTCATAAACCGTAAACCGCAATTTACCTTTCGACGAACTACAAGAACCTTATTATGTTACATCAAGTAACATAATATAAAGGTTTTTGTAGTTCGTCGTGCTACGGAACCCTTCATGGGCGAGTCCGACTCGCACTTGGCTGCTTTTTTTATTTTATTTATTTTTAGCCAGGGTCGTCCCACTGCAGGGTAAAGGCCTCTTTATTGTAGGTAATTTTGGTAAATAGTCAAAGGGCCAAAACCAGACAGAAAGCCAAACTCTTTTGAAAGTTTTTGATCCTAACGCATGTTTTTTTTGTAAGAACTTCAAGTTCATCATAAGTGTCACATGGAGAAAAACGAATACTTGAATAAGAGGCAGGATTTAAAAAGTTTCTGAAGGCTTCAATGAATTCAATTACTAACACCACAAGCTTATTTGCAACTATATGTATTAACCACAACTGTCTATTGTCTACCAAACACTATGGCCTGGCGCACATCTAAGAGATCTGCGGTGGCAATCAGTGAAACGCTGTCAAATATCACAGCAATATTTTACAGCGTTTCACTGATTGCCACCGCAAAACGCTTTATTAAATATGCGCAAGGCTTAACCCCATAACAATGACAAACATACCACGTCAATACTGTTATAAAGTAAAAGGGGGTGTTATAACTTATAACACCCTTTTTTACCTCTTCCATAATCCACTAATGTCATATGGATGGATGGATGTTTATTACTCAATAACACCTGAACGGATCTGGATGAAATTTAGCACAAATATAGATTATAGTCTGGAATAGCACATAGGATACTTTTTATCCCGAAAAAGAAACGGAGCATAACGGGAACAGGGCGAGTGAAGCGGCGGGCGGCCGCTGATGGAGAACCTATATGTATATCTAAGTATGTTTGTGAAATGTAATCTAATTTAGTACATAGTGACACTGATTTTTATTAATGTTTGCTTCGTCTACATTGTTTGCTGAAAGCATTTGAAGGTCGTCGCAGGCTTGCGATGGGGTGTAAAATGTCTGGGAGTGGCATTTAGGTACGGGACATAAAAGCTCAGTATAATGGGGCCACGATCTATATGTAGGTCAGGCCAATGTCGGGTTATCTACACTGATTATACTCGTACCGTACTCACAGATCGAGGCTAAATAGAGGATATAACTAATCCTCTAGCTAGACAAATCAGGCCGGTAGGTATTATTATTCCGTTTTCAATAATTGCAATGTTTTGGTTGGAATGTAAGGCTCATATTATTCTAGAGTGTAACTAGGTCTGCTACTAACTAGAAGATAGTGCAACTGGGACTGCCTTCATACTTACCATTATTATTGAGCGTGCCATCGTTATATCATACAGAGACAATTGTAAATTTTCAATCCAGTCTCTATTAATGGTTCAAACATTGCCCTTATTTCGAAACTACCTTCCAATCTATTGAAAAACATGTCCCACCGCTAAATCTGTTTTAGCGGATGCAAGTTTCACGCACAATATCCCAATGTTTGTCATCAACTACCAAATCAAAGACGTCAGTAACCGGGCGGTGTTCAAATAGACCGATTGGGACAACATCACCTATTTCTGTCGCTTAGCACTAATGTTTGCATTGCTATGTTCCATAGACGAGTGGAAAAGTTACTCGCGATGCATAAATCGTCACTGGAATAGACGCAAAAATCTCTATGTTGTTAGAGATACAGGTTGTGTGGCGTGGGTGCTGGTGAAATTACTGGCACGTGGGGCTTAACATCAAAATCAAAGTCAAAGTCTAATGTACATATTTATTCAGGTGCCAGTTCCACGCGACCAAGCCTAGAAGAACAGGCAACAAACTACGGCTTGGTTCCTAGTTCCTACCGTTTTTCATATGATCCTTTTACAAATCAAAACATACGTCTGTATGCCTTTAGTTGATGGACGCATGGTAGTGTATCGTAGGGCCGTTCATGACATGCGTGATCTGTGAGGCAATACTTTGTTATAGGCGACGGTTACCACAAAATCAGGTGGGCTACATGCTTGTTCCATTAGCTAGTTACTTAAAAAAACATGTGGCACAACACTTCTTAGAGTGAAGGACGCAGTGCAATAGGTACCTTAGGTGTACGTCTTCGGTAGATGTACCGACTCCATGCGGTTGGTATTGTAATGCAAATCGTTAGAGGCATAGCTAACCGGGAACATTTAATTTGGCTTGTTCCATCATTTTAGCTCATGAAAAAATCAATCACTTTGTATTGGGCAATGGCGTAAATGTAGCTACTTCAATTATGTTTCTAATTCTGGATGGTCGGGAATGTTTGCCTGCAGTCAATCGTAATGGATTGCTATTGCAAAATTTTTAATGCTTCTATTTACATTACGATGATTTGTACAAATAGACTTGATTGCGTCATTTGTTCAGAACAGTAAGTAAACACAAGGGCGGATCCAGGGGGGGGGTCATGGGGGTCATGACCCCCCCCTGAGCTGGTTCCAGGACTTAGGTGGACCACTTATTGTACATAATGATTTTGTATTATATATTTTGTCACCATACAGACATTTTATGTAACTACATACCTTCAATATTTAATTAATGTAATCTAAATATATGAAACTCCTATGCTACTGACTGACTGACTGAAAATCAACGCACAGCCTAGGCCGTTAGTCCTAGAAGCATGAAACTTGGAGGGTATGTTCCTTTTATAATGTAGAGGTTCACTAAGAAAGGATATTGGAAAATTATTTCCCTAACAGGAGAAAAAGGGGAAAAATGGTTTTAAGGAAAATGATGATTGTAAAAATCAAAGCAAAATTAGAAGAATGAAACTTGGACAATAATACATACAGGGTGGCCTAAAAGTCGTGGATCAAACGCAACTAGGGGTTAGATGGGGTCATCAGCTGCAAAAAGTTGTTCTACGGGAGGTCCTTAAGGACCTGTAGAGTTATAATTTATTTTGTGTTTTATTGGAAAATTGACTTTTTAGGGTTCCGTAGCCAAATGGCAAAAACGGAACCCTTATAGATTCGTCATGTCTGTCTGTCTGTCTGTCTGTCCGTCCGTATGTCACAGCCATTTTATAACGCTTTTATTAGCTTCACCTGTATGTATGTATGTCTGTATGTAACCGACCCCTTTGAGCTCGATTTTGTCCTACTTTGAACCATCAGATTTGATTCAAACTTTGCACACTTGTCAAAGGTCGATGACAATGCAATAATATGAAAAAAAAAATAAAAAAAACATGAAAAAATAAAAAATAAAAATATAAAAACCTACTTTGAACGATCAGATTTGACTCAAACTTTGCACACCTGTCAAAGGTCGATGACAATGCAATAATATGAAAAAAAAAATAAAAAGTGAAAAATAAATTATAGTTTAAAAAACTAAAAAAAAAAAACGCTTTTATAACTAATTGAACTAAAAAGTTAAAAATAAAACTGTAATAATCAATTGAAAAATTTATATTATTGTACAAAAAGCGTGGGGGGCTTGATTTTGATTGTTGTAAATATTTTATCAATAGTCTATTATATCTAAAGTTATTATAAAAAGCACCCCACGCTTTTTTGTACAGTAATAAAAAAATTTCAATTGATTATTACAGTTTTATTTTTAACTTTTTAGTTCAATTAGTTATAAAAGCGTTTTTTTTTTAGTTTTTTAAACTATAATTTATTTCTCCGAAACCGTAAGAGCTAGACTGATGAAACTTGGCGAGTAGATGTATTCTGTGAACTTAGGTACTATAACTTAAAATACTTGAAACTGAAACTCAAAATTTTTTTTTCATCGAACCCATACGTGTGAGGTATCTATGAATAGATCTTCAAAAATGATGTTGAGGTTTCTAATATCGTTTTTTTCTAAACTGAATAGTTTGCGCGAGAGATACTTCCAAAGTGGAAAAAAGTTGGTCCCCCCCCCTCTAACTTCTAAAATAAGAGAATGATAAATCTAAAAAAAATATATGATGTACATTACTATGTAAACTTTCAACGATATTTGGTTTGAACGATATCTAGTAAGTCGTTTTTTTTTAATACGTCATTAATCGTAAACCTCAATGAACCTTTCGACGAACTCCTAGAACTTCTATATTATATTACTTACTGCTACGGAACCCTTCATGGGCGAGTCCGACTCGCACTTGGCCGCTTTTTTAACTTATTGTTATTAAAATTCGAAAAAATCTACATCCTGTATGTTTTCTATTATTTTCACTAGATTGGTACTGATGAGCCCTTACGTTAGACATGCTATTTATGGTTGTGTGTTGAAGATAAGATTCGTCATGTCTGTCTGTCTGTCCGTCCGCATGTCAGCCATTTTTCTCCGAAACCGTATGAGCTAGACTGATGAAACTTGGCGAGTAGATGTATTCTGTGAACCGCATTAAGTTTTTTACACAAAAATAGATAAAAAACTATAAATTTTGGGGGTCCCCATACTTGAAACTGAAACTCAAAAACAAAATGTTCATCTAACCCATACGTGTGGGGTATCTATGAATAGGTCTTCAAAAATGATGTTGAGGTTTCTAATATCGTTTTTTTCTAAACTGAATAGTTTGCGCGAGAGATACTTCCAAAGTGGAAAAAAGGTGGTCCCCCCCCTCTAACTTCTAAAATAAGAGAATGATAAAACTAAAAAAAAAATACGGGTTGCACTCCGGGAGTGCCGGCAGAAGTGAAAACTTGATTATTAACGTTGAGCATGTTTGATATTTTGGAATGGTTAGGGGGGGCTTGTTTGTTATTTGGCACGCTGTAACATACACGAACATTCGCGCAAGCGCCCTGCGCTGCCTAAACGAAACAGTAGGCCCAGGCATACATTTTCGCCGCGCCGTAGAGAGGGGATAGCTGTCTACTCTCCATCCGTCTTACGCTTTTTCGATCAGGTCACGTGTCCTGACGCGCTGACGCGCTGACGCGAGTTTAAGATTTTATACCCATTACAGAAAAGTGCTCAACGCCGCTAAAGAAGTTTTCACTTCAAAAATATATGTTGTACATTACTATGCAAACTTTCAACGATATTTGGTTTGAACGAGATCTAGTCAGTAGTTTTTTTTTATACGTCATAAATCGTAAACCGCAATTTACCTTTCGACGAACTACAAGAACCTTTATAATATTATGTTACTTGATGCTACGGAACCCTTAATGGGCGAGTCCGACTCGCACTTGGCTGCTTTTTTTATTTACTTCGGACCCCACTGTGAAAAAAATATACTCTACCAAAAATTGACCCTGTATTACAAGTTTTGGCGCGTTTTGGCAATACGAAGTTATTATGTGTTAGTTTTTCAAGTGTACCTACAATAAAGAATAAATATTTTTAAATACAGTAGGTACTTACGTACATTAATAACATACCTACTTTTTAGGGTTCCGTAGCCAAATGGCAAAAACGGAACCCTTATAGATTCGTCATGTCTGTCTGTCTGTCTGTCCGTCCGTATGTCAGCCATTTTTCTCCGAAACCGTAAGAGCTAGACTGATGAAACTTGGCGAGTAGATGTATTCTATGAACCGCATTAAGATTTTTACACAAAAATAGAAAAAAACTATAAATTTTGGGGATCCCCATACTTGAAACTGAAACTCAAAAATTTGTTTTTCATCGAACCCCTACGTTTTGGGTATGTATGAATAGGTCTTCAAAAATGATGTTGAGGTTTCTAATATCATTTTTTTCTAAACAATAGTTTGTGACAGAGACACTTCCAAAGTGGAAAAAAGTTGGTCCCCCCCCTCTAACTTCTAAAATAAGAGAAAGATAAAACTAAAAAAAATATATGTTGTACATTACTATGCAAACTTTCAACGATATTTAGTTTGAACGAGATCTAGTCAGTAGTTTTTTTTTATACGTCATAAATCGTAAACCGCAATTTACCTTTCGACGAACTACAAGAACTTATATGTATGTACATATTATGTTACTTGTTGCTACGGAACCCTTCATGGGCGAGTCCGACTCGCACTTGGCCGCTTTTTTACTTGTATATATTGTGATCAAAATTAAATTATAAGTTCTTGACTTGACCACGACTATGTGACCCCCTCCTGGCGCCAAAGCTGGATCCGCCCTTGAGTAAACAGGCCTTTGCATCTATTGTAGATGATTTATATAGCGTCAGGGGCAACTGGTGATCACTCATGCCCCTATACTTACGGGGCGCAACAACATCACTATTATTTCATCAGTATTGACGAAGTCCAGATACTGATGCTGCCTACCCCATATAGAACGAACGGTTTTGAGATTTCTTCATTTACTGACTTTCCGCGATCCTATCGATAATGCTAGCTACATACATAATATGTAGCTAGTAGCTACCTTGACCGCGCTATGCTAAATGTCAACTAATAATTACTGTTTTGTTGATATTTTTACTTATTAGGTATTCTGTGGTACAACTAAAAATTATCGTCATAGCGGCGACGTGTTGTCGCGCAAAAGTAACGGATCTACCCAATACCTAGCACCCACGCTGAATCCAAATCCACACATTTAACTAGCTAGGTACCTACGTGAAAACACCTCCCACCGACTAATAGACAAGCTAATAGCAATATTGGCATAGTTTTAATTTGAAAGCAAGTACTTTAGGCGATGGGAAATATAGGTTTTGGATGAATCTCCATCATCTCTATGTTCCATACTGTTGAATGACACAGTTTGGGCCATTCAATCAGTTCAATCAGTTTGGCCACCACACTGCATTTGATTTGAAAAAATTTGGTCTATTTAAAATTTGTATATAAACTCGCTGACGAGTGACAAGTGCTTCTTGCCTCAACCCTAAAAAAAATCCCAATAGGTATTTTTCTTGCTTTGACCCAAAACGCTTTGATTCAAATTCTTGTTTCTACCCACACCTACCGTTTTTGTTTTAAATTTTGATGGTGTCTGATACTATTTCGAATACACTGAGACTAAGGCCCGTATTCTGAAACAGTTCTAAGGTCTGAGTCGAGCCTCAAGCACAGATTTTTGACACTTTTCAATGGAGTACTGTCATAAAATCTATGCTTGAGGCTCGACTCAGACTCAAGCGCTGTTTCGGAATACGGGCCTAAGATTTTTGGATTGGGTCAAGGAAACTAATAATGGGTAGAAAATTTGCGGCATGCAAGAAGCACTCTTGCTGACGTACAGCGAGTATAAAAACAAAGCGAGAGGTAAGCAACAAATAATTTCAGCTAAGTTTCTAATTAGCAATTTTATCTTGTTCCAGAGTCATGAAGCGGTGAACCTTAAAATACGGGATTTACTATTATAGATCACAATGAAGAGACTGCAAAAATGCTGCTACTGCGCGTCAACGCGAACCGGCACTCTGATCACTTCCGTCCTGGGAGTGATACTCTCCATAGCCACCATCATCATCGTTTGGGTCGTGGAGAAGCATCGCATCTCGTTCAGCACCTTGATATTTGACAAAGACTTTGATAAGAAGCTTTCAGATTTAGACAGTGAGTTTATTGTTTGCTCATGACATGCTTGAGTCTGAGTCCAGCTTCTAGCATAGGTTTTTGACACTTTTAAATTGAGAACTGTAAAAAAAACTATCCTTGAGGATCTTGAGGGCCTTAGATCATCGAGATAATAATATACATACCTACTTATTTCTATAATATTTTTTTAATTTTGCTGCTAATTTATTTAGTAAAAATCACCGAATTTACTTAAGTCTCTATAGGACTTACCAATTGTGGTTCCAGTAGTGACTGCCAAGAATCGCCCCCCACCAAGATATAATATACCTACTTATTATAGTTAAGAGACATCCTGTATAGGGCCAATGCAGGGACTACAAGCTTTGGTTTCCCCTCTCAGGTTTGAGTTACATATCTGTGGTCTATTTACAAAGACTAATACGATATAAGATTTTCTATACGTTTACGTTATGTAAACCAATGTTTTTTTTTCCTTTCCAGTTCCGAGGATAATACTAACGATCAACTTATGTTTCACAATACTCATTTGCACACTGCTCATCATAGCAGTTATAAAGGTGAGATTTTACATTCTTTTCGTAATTGCCTTGTTTGGTTTAACAAGTAAATAACGTACTAAATATATTATTTCAACTTTTCATGCTGCAAAGACATCTTTTTCGGTAAGGCTTCTTTAACGTTTTACCTAAAAATAAAACGTAATATTAAAATACTTACCATAGCCGAAATATAATAATTTGAAATTCTGCCTGGCGGTTTCCCAAAAACAACAGAATAAATCAATTTGCCAAACATTGTGCTTTCGGTGTCTGTGGCGGTGTGGTGTGCGATAAGGACGGTGATACACATTTGAGGATGAAAAGGGACAAAAAAGGAAGAGAATGTGATGATCAAGACGAAACTGCAAACCATTTCATTCTACAGCATTTTCCCCAAAATTGATTTATCTCCTAATATTTCTTCTAATACCGGGTTCACAACTTAAAAGAAGTTTGTTTGTCAAAACCTGTAAATTTTTTAATAAATACATTTTTGATTTTTGATTTTATATTTCCAGCGGCGGTCTTGGCTGATGCTCCCGTGGGTAGTACTAGGCATAGTACTAGCCATCGGTCTGCTGATCAGCGTCCTGCATACCTCCATCACGTTCTACCTCGACGATAAGATCGAAGACCACAATCTACTAGCGACATGCATACTGGTCGGGGGACTGCTATATTTGTGTAAGTATACCATACTATAGTTTGAACAATCACAAAAATTAGAACCCTGAAAAATAGAAGACACCTAGTAAAAATAACATTCTACACTTTTTATACTTAGATGGCCTTACTTATAAAAATATTCTCTAAGATAAATAGTGCTTATACTAATACCATCTCTTACCACTGGGTAATGACAGATAGCTATGGCTACGGCAAGTATGGCTGTTAGTTAGCAGTTTTGTTGGTTAGAAGCTACTTTTTTAATTTTTTTATATTTTCAATTGGATTTGGATTACTCAGGAAAGATAAATATAAAAGATAGAACATACTTTATTCCACACAACATAATATTATAAAAGTAGGCATGTAAATAAAAAACCCCTACCTAAGATACCCTTACTCATAAAAGTCCGTCAAAATTTAAACAGTCGCAAAACAAACAGAAGAACAGAAAGTGCAGATTTTTGTATGGATGGTTTTTAAATAAAATATCTTCACTGAATTATTTTTCAGGTCTATACCTCTACCTTTGGGCAGTGGTGTTCAGCCACTACTTGGACGTGCGGGATGAGGAAGAGCGTGGAAGATACCGCAAAGCACCCTACAGACGATAACTTTAAACTACTTAATATACTATATAATAAATATAGTAGTAGGCAACACTTACTGCACATCGGCTAATTTCGGCTTCATATACTTACAAGGGCTTAGTGTGCATCAGAAAAGTCGCAAAGTGGCTTGCCTATCGATTTTCTATAGGTTACATCAAAATTGTATGCCCCAAGGGAAAGTAGTCAGGAACAGCATGATCTCATACCACCCTCATTACACCATAGGACTAGCAGACGTATGGCTCAGTACCATCCATACCTGGTTAGCATACCACCCATTCGCACTAAAGTGTTTTGGCTCCACCTTCATTATGCGAACCTCCAGGAAATGGAACTCACTGCCGACGGCTGTTTTTCCTGACCACTCAATCTGGGCCTCTTCAAGGCAAGAGTGAATAGGTGTATTCTAGACCATCCTGCTCCATCGTCGGCTACATTACTATCAAGTGAGATTGTAGCCAAAAGGATGGTATAAAATTATGTAAAAAATAAGATATAACGCTCTACAAAACCGATGTGCAATATTTATTGCCAACAACCGTAATTAAGCACAAAACATTATCTCTTTATGTAAAATTGGACTAAAATTAACTAACTACAGGAAGTATTTACCCAGTGAACCAAACTGAGAATGATAATTATTTTTTTAGTAACATTCTACTTTGCTTTTATTACCTATGTCTGCTATTGTTTTTTTTTTATTGTTTCTAAGTTTGTTACTCAACTATGCAAGCGTTGATGGGTCTTAATAGATACTTATATTTTTTACGACAATTAAATTAATTAAATGAGTGTCTTAGATGTATTCAAAATTGCTAAATTACATTTATTTTCATTTTCTAAATAATATGATGAAGAATACATTATTCTAAACGAATTGACTGCTAATATAAAAAAACTAAGTACACAAATTAGTTTATTCATGTTAATTACTTATTTAATTTATTACAAATATACAATGAAATGTAAGTAAGTGTGTATGATGACGTATTACTAAGAGAACCAGTGTCGCCAAACTCATACACGTAAAAACAAACACACATAGAAATAAAAGTTATGATTGGTCGAAAAAAAACGTCAAAAAGGACCTAAAACCAAAAAAATAAATTAAATGATAATAAACCTTAAAGCTATCGTGACATGGTTCTAAACTTAATAAAATAAACAGTGCTAAAATAAAATTCTATTTGCCAAGAGATGGCACTTCTCATTCAGTATTTTTTTCTTTTAGTCTCTATTTAGTTATAACAAGATTGATAATACAATGGCTGTTACTTTATTGACAACAAAACAAAGCTACTTGACGCTAGATGGCGTTATAGAAAACAATTCTGTTAGTCTTTATCCACAAGGTATAAGATTCATAATACACAGCGGCGTCTTTACCTATTGTGCAGGGTGTGCGGTGCACACGGGCGCAGCGTCCTAGGGGGCGCCGAGTGCTGTGCTTGGCGCCCCCTAGGACGCTGCGACCACCGTATGACCACCACGGGGCCCCACTTGGCGGGCGCGTTGGCCAGGCGGAGCGCTTTTACGTAAAAGCGCTCCGCTCTGCATAGATTTTGAATAGCATCTTGAGCTCTTCTAATATGTTGGCCGGGCGCCGCACTTTCAATGACCATCGTAAAAAGCGCTCCGCTTTTCATAGATTTTGAATAGCATCTTGAGCTCTTCTAATATTTGATAAATTACAGCATAGGGAGCGCCGAGCGCCGCCACGGCACTCGGCGCTCCCTAGCCCCACTCGGCCATTCGGCGGGTGCGTTGGCCGGGTGCCGCACTTTCAATGACCATCGTAAAAAGCGCTCCGCTTTGCATAGATTTTGAGTAGCATCATGAGCTCTACTAATATTTGATGAATAACATCAAAGCGGGTGAGCACCGTGGCGCTCAAAAGGGGGGCGCCGAGCGCCGTGGCCTTTGGCGCCCCCCTTCCTCTTAGGGAAATAATTTTCGAATCTTCTTTCTAAATGCATTTCTAAGCTATAAAATAAACACACCCTTCAAGTTTCATGCTTCTAGAACTAACGGCTTAGGCGTTGATTTTTCTTAAAACCATTTTCCCCCTTTTTTCCTCTTAAGGAAAGAATTTTCCGATTTCCTTTCTTAATGCACCTCTACGCTATAAAAGGAACACACCCTCCAAGTTTCATGCTTCTAGGACTAACTTAGGCTGTGCGTTGATTGTCAGTCAGTCAGTCAGTAACGTAAGAGTTTTATTTATTTAGAACAAAGAAGAAGATAGTCATGTCAACATCATAATCTTAGATACGTTTTGGCTTGTTATAGAAAACACCAGAACACCTTGTATAATTCTAAATACATTCAACAGCACATCGTGGTAACCAAACTGAAAAATTTCTTCTTAAAAAATACGGGTTGCACTCCGGGAGTGCCGGCAGAAGTGAAAACTTGATTATTAACGTTGAGCATGTTTGATATTTTGGAATGGTTAGGGGGGGCTTATTTGTTATTTGGCACGCTGTAACATACACGAACATTCGCGCAAGCGCCCTGCGCTGCCTAAACGAAACAGTAGGCCCAGGCATACATTTTCGCCGCGCCGTAGAGAGGGGATAGCTGTCTACTCTCCATCCGTCTTACGCTTTTTCGATCAGGTCACGTGTCCTGACGCGCTGACGCGAGTTTAAGATTTTATACCCATTACAGAAAAAGTGCTCAACGCCGCTAAAGAAGTTTTCACTTCAAAAATCTCAAAACAAGTTTATTACCCATTGGGGAAATTTGTCAGTTTGTGGTAACTTGATGTGCTATTACTTGTACTTTGTATCTATTCCATTTTGAACGCGCGCTTGCTAGGGGGCGCTTGGGTAATGTTTGCACACGGGCGCTACATGGGCTAGAGACGCCTCTGATAATACAATGGCTATTACTTGACATAGCCACTCACTTAGTGATGTGCCAAGGTGGATACAAGACAAATGAATCGACATCGATGATTACCTACCTACTTCTTATCGTGTCACTGGTTTTTTCGAACCAAGTGAGGTGAAAGGATTTTAAGTGCGCCCCAAAGAGGCTCCTTTCGTGCACTTATTTAACACATATTTTCGAACTTTTTAAGTTCTATGGCATGCCCGGTTTCCTCACGATGTTTTTCTTCACCGTTTAAGAGCACTGGCATAGTGTAAATTAATTTTTGGGCAGTAAACCCCATTGGTTGGACTGGATTTAAGCCCACGACCTAAGGATCAGGCGAAGCCGCTACCACTAGCCCACCAGCGCTCTCACCTACCTACTGATGTATAACGATCGGTAGCACGTCAGGTTATATAATATATGGTGGTCGAAATAAAAAGCTATCTTTCTTTATTTACCCAATCAAATGTTTACAACTCGTAAAATTGTATACTTAACTGTTTCAAATATTGTTTCTTTTTCTTCTTGTGTTTTCTTTTTCCTGTTGCATCGATACATTTATTTTGAATATCGGAAAACTGAAACCAGAATTATTATGTTATTTCTTCAAAATATTTCTGTAATTTTCATCTTACCCAGCCACTGTGGGCTAAGAATAAGAAAAGAATCAGAATAATAACAGAATAAAATCATCGATAAAGCAAAAAAAAAGTCAGCTCCCTAAACCTAACTATTTATATGATCAGAACTAATAAAGTATTCGATAGCACATTCATCACTTTATTGGGGTAGGTACAGCCCTAATTGAGTAGCGAAAGTTGAGATTTATAGAAACGCGACCTTAACTAATATCATTCACAGTCTATTTTTGTTTGATGGTTTTGCATTCTAAACAAAACCAATTTAAGCAATAAAATAATACTAACCTGTGATACGATATGCCCCCTTTTGTTAAATTATTGGTTCGGCTATCGTTTTAGCACTGCAAAACAGCACAATACGGCATTTTTATATTTTTTCGTGTTTTTCTCAGTTACGTTTCTTCTGACAGACTTCAAACACGACTAAACAAAGGAGGGCTTGAAGTCTGCTGTACTGCGCGTACTTGGAGCGTGAGAAGGTCGTCTACATACTAGTTCCATTACTTCTTTATTTCGTGGATCTATCTAATTATCAATAACAAAGAGTGGTAAACTAAATCGATAGATGGCGCATAAAGCATGGCACGGTTATGTAGATTTTGGGTACGTCACTGTCATACCGACCAGAAAAAACAAAATGCCATGTCACAGTTATGTCACGTGTTAACGTCAACCAACATCAGTGCTGCCAGCGAAGAGATTTCCTCTAAATTTAGGTAAGTGAGATGGGTATTTTGAGGCTTGTTATTTTTATTAACTTTTTTTATATTTGCTCTAGCGGGAGTAGGTAGCCCCCAATCTAGCCAATCATATTTATTTATTATATAATTCAAGGGAATATTATATAATTTTATTATATTGGATAAAGAATTTGAACTTAGAAAGAAAAATATGACTTTTTCTCTCTCATCTCATAATTTATCTCATTTGCACGCTTAATGTAATCACATGAATGATGGATTTCTCCCTTTTAGCTTGCGTGTGATGAATGACTCTTGGGCTCGTTCATAATAACAACAAGCAGCAGACGTTCTGATGGCAAATTTAAGCATCGGTTCTTATTATTTTACTTTTATTTGATTAGCAGAATAGGTTATGATTAGGATTTTGGTTTTAATCTCGGGGTATATATTTTTGGGAGTTGGTAGCACTATTTGGCACTAGCTTACGTAAAATCGCTCGCTACCGCTGTGAGTAGTGTGAGTGGCGGTCACATTGTTGACAACTTGACACACGCGACGCAATCCGTAATAGGAGTGGGTTGGAACAGGTAAAATAAGAAACCTGTTCCGCCTGTTCCAGTTCCAGTAAAACAACAGTTCCAAAAACCTGTTCCAAAATAACAGCTGGTTGTGTTGCATGCAACATAGTATTTTCCGAACGCAACACCTGTTCTCTGCTTGTAACAGGCTATCTCGTTCTAACAAAGGTAAGATGCGTAAGCTAGAATAGAGAAGAGCATGTTCCGTGCGTGGCGTCTCCTTCTAACAAAAGTAATCTCCATAAGCTAGAATAAAGAGACGCATGTTTCGGCAGATTCGGGCTGTTGTGGAATGGAACTGGAACTGGAACAGGCAGGGAACAGGCTCTCATTGGTTGGTTTAGACAACAGTTCCAAGCTGTTATTTTAAAACACCTGTTGTTTTGTTATCTGTTCCGATATATATGCCTCACATGTTCCGTGCGTGGCGTCTCCTTCTAACAAAAGTAATCTCCCTATGCTAGAATAAAGAGACGCATGTTTCGGCAGATTCGGGCTGTTGTGGAATGGAACTGGAACAGGTTCTCAGTGGTCTAGACAACAGTTCCAAGCTGTTGTTTTAAAATACCTGTTATTTTTACCTGTTCCGATATATACGCCTCACTCCTAATCCGTAAAAATAGTGCAGAAAAAAAGCAACAGTCAGTTTCGCAAATAATTCAAAGGTAGGTAGGATTATTGTATTCCACTTTCGAGAAAATAAACCAAACCAAAGAAATTGAATTTTTCAGACTACTATCGTGCTAATTAAACTAAACTATCTATTTTAATCTACTTTTTACGTAGGTACAATATCAAACTTTTGCTTTGGTTATTTGTGCACCGTTGCTAATATTTACTTACCGTCTGTTTCTAGAAGCAATCTTAGCTGAAATAATGGAGATCTCTTTCAAGGGGAAAAGAATACTTGTGACAGGTGCAGGGCAAGGTAAGAGAACAAGCAGTGTCGTCTTAATTTGTCATCAAATATTTTATTTGTGATTGATAAAAATAATGCAACTAAATTTTGCAGGCATCGGTCGGGGCATTGCAGTAGAACTATGGCGTGCTGGAGCGAATATTGTAGCATTATCTCGAACGAGATCCCATCTAGAAACCCTTCAAAGCGAATATCCATCTATAGACATTGTTGACGTCGATATTGGAGACTGGGAGAAGACTAGAAAAGTTGTTGAATCTCTGGGACACTTTGATGCACTGGTCAATAATGCTGCCGTTGCTGTTTGTGAATCTTTCTTGGAATGCAAGCCATCTGATTTTGACAAGTATGTACTATGCATAAATATTATTGTTTATTTATATTTTCTTTTGATAGTTCTTAAAAGAGTTGTCTGGTGCCTTGCCTGCTGGTGCCTGGTGGTGCAGGGAAAGTTTGAGGCCAAAAGAGCTCTCGGCAGGTCACCCATGAGATGGAGGGATCATATAAAATCAGCCATAGACGCCCCTCTCAACAAATGCACCAGAAGAGCAGCGGTGCGGGATGAGTGGCGGAACACTGTTAGGCAAGCCACTGCCCTGTCGTGACGACCACTCTGTCAAGAGCGTAACGTCTCAGAGGAAGAAAAGAGTTGATGCCTATCTCATGATTAAGTACCTAGTTAGCTGACTTGCTTTAAGGTTGTTCTATTTTGTAATTTGGAATAGCTACAATACATGCTGTAGAAATTTTATTTTAAACCAGTGCACTGGCTAATAGAAAGATGTAAAAATAAAAACCAGATCAAAATATAATTACAATTTCTTTGATTAAGCTGTCTTAGTGTCTTTCAAGATGTTTCTCTTTCATCTGAGGCTGATTATCTCCTAAACCAGAGCTCGTCATTCAGTGTTTTTTTAAAGCTCAAGCAACAAGGTGCATTAATTTTTTAATTTCAGGACTTTTGCAGTGAATGTCAAAGCTGTGTTGAACATCAGTCAGGTCGTAGCTAGGAAGATGGTGGAGAAAGGCACCCATGGCACTATAGTTAACATATCATCTCAAGCTTCAAAGGTAAACATTTCAATCACTCTCTATAATCAAGTGCTGTTGATGTTATCAGTTTGATATGTTGTAATCTTTTTATCTATTGTCATGTAATTTTTACTAGTACTAATACTTTTAAGTGTTTATCAACAGAAGGTTTACTTTATTTAGGCAAAGTTTGAACACTCTCCCATCATTTTGATGCAAAGTGGGGTCAGCAGCACATATTGTGTTCTTCGTTCCCTTTTATTCTATGATTTATCATATCAGCCACTAACTCTAATTCAAATTATAAGTTGGGGGAATAAGGTCTGTACTGACTTCCGTGATGGGGTGTATTGTGCATTCTAAATATTTGCTTCTTTTATGGTAATTTTTCACAATTGTGATTCTTCAAAATAAATAAATATTGTAGACAATCCACACAGCACTATCTAGCTCTAAACTAAGCAGAGTGTGTATGATGGGAACCAGATACCTGATATAATACTTATGTTAGTTTTTTTGTAAATACATACTTAAAATACAATACCTATAACACTCAGACAGAGAAGTAACATCTGTGTTCACCATACAAATATTTATTTTCGGTGAAGATAGAACCCACGACCTACGGCGTAGAAGGCAGAGCTACCAACTGAGGCCAGTCAATGAATTCCTAATCGTTTTTTTATTTTAAACTTTTGTATTTTAGGCTGCACTCAAAGACCACACTATCTACAGTGCATCAAAGGCAGCTCTGGATGCCCTTACTCGTGCCATGGCATTGGAATTGGGCCCCCATGGCATCAGAGTGAATGCTGTCAATCCTACTGTCATCATGACAGAAATGGGCAAAGTTGGATGGTCTGAGCCTGAAAAAGCCAATGAAATGCTTGCCAAGATACCCTTGAGAAGGTAAAGTCATATAAAAAACTGATAAGACGAAACATAAAGTGGGTGATCCATTGGCGAGCTAAAACCGACAAGTCTGCGAGCCAAAGGTATAAAAGGCCAACAAAACCGCTATTTTTAGGTGCTGTTTTGATGGTTTATACCTTAGGCTCGCCAATGAATCACCCACTTATAGAGGAAAGTCGGCCAATATTGATAAACATGGGCATAACCACACAGAAGTATGTGTGAATGTTTAATGAAGGCTTTATAATACAACTATGGTTGAACAGTTTCGAATTAAACAGACTAGTAACTACTAAATGTGAGCTAAATGCTTTTTTATCAAAACTACTTTTATAAAACAAATACGCACAAATAATGTGTAGCAGTTGTATAATTTATGTTAAGTAGTTACTTAACATAAATTAATTTTTATGGGTTGTGTGAGATAACTACAGTAACTACTGTAGTTATCTCACACAACCCATAAAAATTATATGTCAATGATAAACCTCTTCTTAACAGCTGTTGATAAGATATGACAGAGATGTGGCCTTATATATTTTATTGACCACAATATTTTAGTAGAAAACAATTTATAGAATCCCTAGTGTAGCTAGGATTCTATGTGTACTAAGTAATCTTAGCCTTTTAGAGTTACAATGTTTAAAACTCAAATACGCCCTAATTTGCAATAATACTAATAAGTAGGATATTTTTAAACCTGAAAAAATGTTGCCGATGTTTTTACCGTCTGATTTTGAAAACATTTTTTTTATTTTTATTTCTTACAGACTAATTTTATTTTAATTTATTTTCTTGGATAAAACTTACAGCTTAATTAACTAGAAACATAATGGTAGTGTAAAACAATTAAAGCCAAAAAAAATTCGCTAGTAGATTTTGAAAACATTAGATTTTTTTCTTACAGAATTGTATGAATTTCAGGTTCGGAGAAGTGTCGGAGGTAGTAAATGCTGTGGTATTCCTGCTCAGTGAGAGAGCCAGCATGATCAACGGCGTAGAGCTGCCTATAGATGGAGGCTTCCTCGCCACATAAAAATAACATCTGGGTATCTAGACCAGCAGGCCGATCATGTAACTTTTGTTGCAATGGTTTCAATCAAAATCTTATTGAAACTGTCAATTTGCGATCACGCATTTAGTTCGAAAATTTACAGTTTCAATCAAAATCATAATGAAACTGTCGATTTACGATCACGGATTAGTTCGAAAATTTACAGTTTCAATCTAAATCTTATTGAAACTGTCAATTTGCGATTACGTATCAGTTCGAAAATTGACAGTTTCAATAAGATTTTGATTGAAACCATTGCAACAAAAATTACATGATCGGCCTGCAGATCCAGTTTCTGTCTGCGTTCGTCTCCGCTAAAAGATAAAATTATATGAAAAGAACAGACGGCTTCACAATGTATACGTCGCAGCCAACTAGTGAAATCCGCTATTTAATTAACTGTCTGAGTGTAAAAAAATTAGCTAGTACCTAACATAATGTACCTTATTATTCGATTTTTTGTTTCGGTTTTTAAACAACTTGGCTAGGCAAGTGGTTAATCAGCTAGCTACGCAGTTTGTTGAACGGCGGGTTTTATTAGTTGGCTGCGACATTATGTACATTTCGCAATTTTCTAGTTAGTGTCGCAGCCACAGAATACAGTAGACTGGCGATCATGCGCTGTTTTAATCGGAGCCGTTGTCGCCAGTTTTACATTCCCATTTTTTTTTTAAATATTGCTTTATTTGAAGATTTCTTTTTGTTAATTTGTCGCTTGACTTTTAGTTCAGAAATTAATTATTGCGGGACAAAGCATTTATTCATTTGACGACTCACATTTTAGCGACATTTACCCGGCCACATGGCCGTTCTACTATGTTCTGTGTAATGGACAATTACAAAGCAAATACTAAAAAAATAAGCAAACTTATCAACAAGTTTCATGATCTTTGGGTTTTGTGCATTGTAATAAGGCTGCTACCATAAAAGTTACGAATTGTTTGAATATCTATTGCAGCCTATCGATACATTAGCTTGACGGATGCGCACGCCAAATAATGTTATTTTCATTCAATTTCACCTTTCTTCAGGCATTTAATTTTATCCAAACAGAAAGTGGATTTTCTCTAGATCCCCATAAACAATACAAAGGACTCGAAATGTAGGGTTACATAAAATTAAGCTATTGATAATATCTTTTAATAACCAAAGATCGATTTCGAAAATGATTCGCTTCGCCATTTTTTTGCCATTTAAGGTGCAGACCACTGTCTAAAAAATTCGCTCCTGATTTTGATTTTTTAATAGTTTTCGTACGAATATTGTTCCATGATACTTTGTGGTTTGGTCATTTAGTAATTAAAGTATCTTCAAAAATGTTGAAATGTGTGAGCGAGAAGTTTGACGGTTGTCAGCCTCTTAATATAAGTATGTAAGATCTTAAAACTTTAAACATTATTTTATGTATATAAGAGTGAGCATTTAAATATCTAGAGGTATATAAACTACTGCTTGATAATAAATCAACCCATAGCATTTAACCTTTAACTTGATGGTTGATACCTATATTTCAGGCTATGAATAAAAATGTTTAAATTGTCATTAAATGATGTTAATAAAATGGTTTCTTACTTATATAATATTGTATCATTTTTATTGATTAAGTACCCAATGTGTTTTCGTTTTTACTAAAAAAGATCATAAGTAAAGTACATAATTATACTTAGTAGAGTAGGCAATAAATATTGTACTTCGGCTAATTTCGGCTTCATAGTGTGCGTCAGAAAGAGATAGCGCTCTACAAAGCCGAAAAACAGGTGTGCAATATTTAATGCCTACAACCGCACCATTGTGATAAAAACTGCATATATTGTTAGAGTAAGTAGATGCTTTGTAGGTACCTACCTACAAGTGCCACCTAAGTAAACAATACCAACCTATCTATAGATAATGTAATGTTTTCGTGTACGAACCATTAATTTGATTACGAGCTTCTTATCAGTAATAACAAGCTCTTAATAAATTTATCAACGTACCTATATGCACTGGGTAGGCAGATTGGTATACCGTTGTGTATTGTATACTGAGCGGTGCGTGTTTATAAAAAGAAAATGAACAGCAGCGGATTTAAAGGGAAGAGGATACTAGTTACAGGAGGATGTCAAGGTAAGTGTATTCCAAAATTTACTAATAAGTAGGTAGACATAATTTCTTTACATCCCGCGCCTATTCCATCAGAAGACTTCCTTCTGATGGGGGATATAATGAAAAAAACACAGCACTGCTTCAATGGACCTTTATTCAGATGCGAACAAAAACGAGACATTGGAATAACTGCTGATAACATGCGACGCCAAAAAAAAACTGCTGCTAGCTTCTGTTGTTTCGCCTGTCTTGATATTTGAATTTTGAAAATGGACCCAACAAAAAAACTGGCTAACAAAAAGTTAGGTAGGTACTATGTTACTACGAAAGAGTTCGCCTACCTCAAACTTTGGTAGATTAGATACTAATTATACATAGTAATGTAGATGCCTAATACTCGGTGCTGTTGGTAGGCAGTAGGCACCTGTTACCTTTTACCGGTTTATAAGGTTCTTAGATGATGACGAACGAACCCCTTACCTCTGCACGGGATCTGACATACATCACCTTGTAGAAATATAATCCTAGTTCCCATCTAATATTCTCTTGTTCCTATAGGCATTGGAAAAGGCGTTGTGCTCGAGCTATGGAGACAAGGCGCTAATGTTGTTACAATATCGAATCAACCAGAGAATCTAAATAATTTGAAGCAAGAATATCCTTCGATACAAGTCGCAAATGTAGATCTTAGAGATTGGGACAGAACCAGAGAAGTGGTAGACTCACTGGGAGTTTTCGATGCACTTGTGAATAGCGCTGGGGTAGCTATAATAGAGCCCTTTTTAGAATGCACAGCAGCAAGTTACGATGAGTAAGTAATTTATGTAACGACGACCCCGTTCCGAGTCTGGCAGCCCTTTCAGCCATGCCGGTGCAATGGTGGCCTATAAACTCCGCCACCACTGTAGTAGCTCTTAGCTCACTTTCAACCAAATTATATTTATACTCGAATACCCTACTATAGGTAATATCTCATGATTTTTGGCCGAACACACGTACAAACTATGCCTAGTTGCCTGCGACTTATAAACTGTACTGAACGGTGGTTCACATGTTTTGGCCAATACTAACTCAAGAACCAAATCGTCACAAATTCTGAAACCTACACCAATCTGCGTCTCTAATTCGTCACTAAATATTGGCATACTAGCCAGGCACAATTTCTTCTGCCCACAGGGTTAAGAGGATAATAAACTATCGCTTTGAGTAGACTAGGTATTTTCTTTCGCCTATACCTATCTTACCATCACCATAAGTCGTCGAGATACGCATCTTTATTGTTTTCCAGGGTTTTATCTGTGAACGCAAGAGCCATTGTAAACGTCAGCCAAGTCGTGGCGAAGAAAATGATAGAAAATAATATCAAAGGCTCCATTGTTAACATATCATCGCAAGCGAGTATGGTAATGAATGTGTATCTACCTAGCCTTTGGCTTTGCTTATCGCCCCATACTAAGAATGAATTCAAATTAGCAAGCCATATTTGCAGGCAGCTCTCAAGGACCACGTCGCATATTGCGCATCAAAAGGTGCCGTGGACTCGATGACTAGAGTTATGGCTATGGAACTGGGAATGTATGGCATCAGAGTGAACACGGTCAATCCGACTGTTATAATGACAGAAATGGGAAGAAAAGTGTGGTCTGAACCGGCAAAGTCTCAAGGAATGCTCTCTAAAATACCTCTGGCAAGGTAACAGCACAGTAATGTTTTAACTTGTTAAGATAACATCTGTAGTAAGTAATAAATAAATAAATAAATAAACTTAATATTTTTTAGTAAGGATTTAATTTTTAAATAAAACAAAATACACAAGAAACAGTTGAGCTATCTGCAGACCGTTACAAACGATCTAGAGATAGCTCAACTGATCCAAATTAGTACCAGACGGAAGCGTCCCCAAAACGCTGGCGATATTGCCACGCTGAATAGCAATTTCAACCCCAAGAGGAGCAAATAAGTAGGCTCTGTCGAGACCTCATATTTACGCCTCTTGATATGAGTAAGGATTAATTGAATGAGTTAGCAAATTCTTTGTTGTTTTTCAGATTTGGAGAAGTTTCTGAAGTAGTGAATGCAATCCTATTTCTTCTTAGCAGCGATGCTAGCATGATAAGCGGCGTTCAACTTCCTGTCGACGGAGGATTTCTAGCTACTTAAACCTGCATGCCTAGACACCGATCTTATGTCAGCTAACTATACACAAACAAAAGAAAAGAAAATATGTTTTTTACTCAGTTTATTGTGCCAAAGGAATTAATTTTACATAGGTAGGTATTGGGCATAGAAAAAACAATGCAAGCATAACAATTTGTTTTAATGCCTAATATGCTAAGATAGGCTACCATGAAACAATAATTATTATTATGAGTAGGTATAGTGTCATAAAAATAAAATATGAACACCGATATTATACCTACTTGAAGTAGGTATTACGAGTCGATGAATACTATTGAATACATTTACTCGCATTTGGAGGGAACAAAACTTGGTATCTAACATAATATTTCACAACATACCACATTTCGGAAGCCACACGTTTCAAAACCTTTACTCATCCTAAAACTACACCTACTTACCTAAAATTGTTCCCTCCTTTAAAAAACATGAGTAAACATTATCAATAGAAATGGCGATGTAAGTGTCGGTCCCACGTAAAGCGTCTACTTACATAAAATTATGGATAACAGCAAAATAATTAATGACATTAATTCTACAACAGTTATGTTTGTATTTATTTTCGTTACTTATGTTATTGTAAAAAACAGTGTGTCCGCTTAACTAATTTATCTTAAAATTTAGTATATACAAAATTAAGTCCTTAGTCTTTCGTCGTTTAGAGCGTACACTTATGTTTAGGAGCAAGCCACGGACTTCCTTGCCTGAAGCACATACCGAGATGCACACGTCGACGATAAGCGCAGGACAACAACAGTGGCGCGGCCTAGGCTCGCCTCGCCTCGCCTGCCTCCACTCACTATCATTCAAGATTCTTATTATATTCCATACACATGACGAATCATAGGCTAGCATAAATTGAATTAAATTAACCTCAAAACAATATAATCCACTTGCGGTGAACTGACTCGCGAATCAATAGAGTCATGCAACTTGAATCACGAGGTTGCTCACAGTTGTCAGTTGACGCATCAAATTTCACGTTCGTTGTACACATGGTGAAATTTACGCGCAAACTAACTTAGTAATATTATGTAGTTATGAGTATGGTTAACGACAATAATGTACCTCACAGCAAAACACGACCACTCGTTCGTATAGGATGGATATAAGAGAGAAAAATAACGGAAAACCAATGAACAAAATGCTTAAAAATACCCTGTAGACTAAAAAACTTAATACATATTGAATTTAAAGAAATTAAAACTAAACAGTGCATTCTTATGAATCAGTATAATCCAACAATGTAAGACAGAACTCAAATCTAACAATGTCAACTTGTAAAATCAAATTACAGAGTCGGTAGGTGACAATCCATTCTTGAATGTTTATCGTTTTATCAAGACTTTACGCTCGAGATTGGTACCTTACCTACCAAGATTATCAAATCTCCGATCCCTTACATTACATTTACTAAGTTATGTATTTACAGTAAATTGAACCTAATTCTCAGTCATATTCGAGGCTGATGGTTCGTTAAAGTCAAAGATTTAGTAAAATATTTTAGTTCAAATTTATCTTAGAAAAAATTAATAAATTGTTCTAAAGCGGAGCATGTCACAGGCTTAGGAGGTAACTTCGAGCAAGAAAACCATTTTCGGACTGTGTTTTCAAGGCGTTTTGATTTGAAAGCAAAAAGGAATTTCTCAATCGTAACATTCAAGTTATACATAGATTCTCATGGGATTAAGATATTGGTAACCGATTATGAACTTAGAAAATATGAAATAAGCAATTTGGTAATTTACATGAGATCATAGATTTTAATAAATAAGTATACAACTTGTTTAGAGCAGAATTAGACAACATTAACACACATATCACTACTACTGACTGGTGCAATCACCAAATCTGTCTAAACAACTAGAACTGGGATGTTTGTTTATTGACTGTTAAATTAATAATTGATCCACGCAGATTAAGATTACAACTGAATATTGTTAAGACGGTTATAGCGCGCGGCACCGCAAAGCACCTCTTAAATTACGCTATCGTTATAACTCAATGGCAGTGGTTTGATTTAAAATAAAGATGACAGGCACTTCTGTTTATACAGCCAGTAAATTGGCTGACCTTTGTCTGAGTTTTACTTACCGTCTGTAAGTTTCAATGGAAGAAAGCTATGCAAAACCCGCGTTAATAAAAATCGAATGAATGGTGCTAATATACACCTCTCACTCGTGCTCGTGAGAGGTTACTATAGTGTGAGTGAGAGGTACTGATTAGCGCCGCCATTCAAGATTAGTTTATTGGCTGGCACGGGTAAAAACCCCCGACATTTTCTTACAAATCATACAACATTCACGTACATTAGAAAAGCAATAACAATACAATTATCAGTATCAGATTCAAATGGAAAATTGATAAACTTGGAAGACGAAATGCTGACAACAGTAGCTGGTACTGCATGTACAAGGTATTGCACTATCTATTTAATTTACTTACATTATGCTCGTCCATCGTATCGATTATTCGCTTACGAATGCCGAAACAAGCATGTAAGTATTGTGTCGTTGTATATCATAAAAATCATAATCCATCTAATACAACATTATGTTACTATTTTAGAACAAAATCAACTCTTAACTGCATATTCCTAGTATTTAGAATTTGATTTGATTATAAGTCAACAAAGTCATATTCATTGATCAAAAGAAACAGGTCACATTAGTCGAGGTTAAATTAATATTGTCTTTTTCACATAGTATTTATGTTTCTATTCTAATGTAAATAATAATGGTCAAAACGACTATGCTCTCAAGTAGACCAATAGAAACATCAAATCGTGTCATATTTTTATTAAAAAGTAATCACTCACATATTATGTAATTCTATGAAAATAACATGTTATTATTCGTTAAAAACTATCAACCAATGTATGAAAAGACTTAGCTTTAATATCATACGATCGATAAACATGCAACTAGCCAGATCTGTCTGTCTTATTGGCGCAGAGTATTTTAAAGAAATCATTTTGGTTTGCTAACATAGCTACAATAAGTTGATTCAAAGAATATTTTCGAACCCAGGTATGTATCTTATTTCTAAATATAACTGAGCATAAAGTACAACAGATGTTATGGTAGGCCTAATATAACTCTACGTACACGAGTTGCATTAAACTGCAAGATGTTACACGGGCCCACTGCACATCGCACTTAGCCTACAATTAAATAATTTATAATATGTATGAACGTTAACATGAATGCATACAAAATTGTTTAAACCGATTCGCGAACGTCCGTCGACGTTCACGGTCGCGTCTCAATTCCTACCGAGTGAATCGATGACTTTTAAAATACACCGTCATATACATGAATATATGGAGTCTGTAGTTGTGTCCCGTGACGGGGCACTGTACGGACGCGTGGCTTCACCGCCACTCCGAGATGGCTGCCACGGTGGTGCTCGCCTGGCCCGCCGCAGCTCCCGCCGCTGGAAACACACAAACAACATTACTTATTTATTTTATGTAATGCAATCTCACAAAACTAGCCCCCTACTTATAGTAGTAGGCAAAATATTGCACATCGGCTAATTTCGGCTTCATAGAGCGTAGTCTGCGTCAGAAAGAGATAGCGCTCTACGAAAGCAGAAAAGCCACAAAGTGCATAAGCAACTGCCATCTCTTACCACTAGGCAATGACAAACAGTGGCAGGGCTAACTTTGAGCAAGTGACGCTTGTAAGTAAGGCCATAGATATACAAAACAAACTACAAATAAGTCTTTGGACGATCGGGATTCGAATCCGGAATGCCGCAGTTATTCACAGAGTTAAAATTAAGATCGATGGCGAGATTGCAACTAGGGTTTGTTCCCGGGAATTCTCGTCCCGGGAATTCCCGGGAAATCGGTCGGTCTCGTACCCGGGAAATTCAGCTCGAGAAAAGTCGAGACATCGAGAAGTTTAAATAAACATTTTTATATTAATAGTAGATAGATATCTCGTAATTAATTACATTAAAACTGCCAAAAATTGTGATACCATACCATACCACCCACATAGTGAGATTAGTGAGTGGGATCTTTAGTTATGATGAGAAAAATTATGATTGTTTTTAGTTAAGATGTTTGTTTTAAGCTGATTGTTAACAGAGATTTTGTTTTTTATTAATGATTAGTGAGATTAGTTATAATAAGAAGTATGATTGTTTTTAGTTAAGATGTTTGTTTTAAGCTGATTGTTAACAGAGATTTTGTTTTTTATTATAGAATAGTGAGATGAGATTAGTTATGATAAGGAGAAGAAGTATGATTGTTTTTAGTTAGCAATTTTGTTTTGAGCTGATTTTTAATTGAGAACTTGTTTTTTTTGTTAAAAATTATGTTGATTTTTTTCATGTAAAATAAACACAGTTAAATTAAAGACTCTTTTTATTAATTAAACAAAAATTTAGACGTATTTTATTTTTTCTCGACAACCCGAGAAGACCCGAGAAATCAGGCTCGAGAAGTCTCGACACCCGAGAACTAAAAAACCTCGAGAAATCGGAAACCCTAATTGCAACGCATCTGTGCAAGCAAACTGTGGTGGATTATATCTAGTATCCCACAAGTCATCATTTTTGAAATAATATACACGCAAATGATTATCAGAACCAAGTCAGCATTTAGTAATAGCCATTAGTTTATATAACTATCTGAATATAAACACATCTACCAAGCAAATATAAAAAGTACACATACCTATGCTTAAGCCTTAGCTAGCACAAAAATAGAAAAAAATATTATACATAAGTCTTTCATGAGTTTCCAAGGAGCACAATCATCGGATTAAGCTTAGTATATTTTACAGCAGTAGAATATAAATGCTTGATAAATACTCACTTGTTTCTTGTTCCGTCGGTGGTTCGTGGCGTCTTAGAGTGCGATCTGCCGCACCCGCCTGGTAGTTACCACGAGCTCCTCCTGTTTATATCAAAATTATTATAATTTTAAATGTAAAGGATATTATTAGATTGATATTACTATTTCTATACGGCCGTCACTGATAAGAAACCAGAGGTTCCCAACCTTCTAATTCTCATAGACCACATTCAAAAATTTGCTGGTTCCCTGCAGCTACATTTTTACATTATTCCTCCCAGTCGACAAAAAATATGAAGATTAGATTTAACTATGGACATTTGGGTTGCGGCTGAGTTCCTACCACGAATTAACAGTTTTTACAAGTAACAGTCACTGTGCTTCTTAAAATATTATATGCTTCCATTGATAGATAAAGTCAAGCCAACATTTTAGTTCTTCACTATCGAAACCAGATAATTTTTTGTGTACCGCTTGACCCGCTATGAATTGTGAACCCCCATTTTTTGGTCACGCCATCGTAGACCCCCGTCGAGTCTACCGTGGACCCCTGGAGGTCCACCTGGACCACGTTGGGAATCAATGGACTAAACCATAGGCCCTAAAAGCATGAAACTGGGACGGTGGCTCTTTCAGTAAATCCTCAAGGGTGCAACCGAGATATAAACCTGTTGAAACCTAGGGGTCCATATGTAGCCAGGAACAATATAGAAAGAAAAATAAAAGAAATTATTTTTTCTTGCATTATTTAAAAATAAGTTTTCAATCGCAGCTTGCTTTTTTCATCAGCACGGGGCGTGCACAAAAATATAAACATTCACACAAACTTTCGTATTACAATATTTCACTAACCAGACAGTGGCTGAGATGCAAGAGGTGTGGGTTTGATTCCCGCTGCGGGACAAATGTTTCCATTACCTGTAAATATTGGTATGTGGACTGAGCATTGTGGTACCATGACATGATCTCGACTCGTAGTTTTGATACACAGGAACTAGGTATGTATTGTATGTAGGGAATTTGATGCTAGGGGTGAGGCATAATTTCGGTTGAAATATATTTATAAATGTATCTTTAAACCAAATATATAATTTATTATTTTATTTTTTACTAGCTTCCTGCGGCTTCGCTCCGAGATCCGAAGTAAGGAATATATTATGACTAGTATTGAAATAATGTCAATTATTGGCAGAGCACTGCAAATGTTATGAGAGTACACACATACTCTAACAACTGAACTGTAATATGAGAGTATACAGTCTGCACTCTGATAACAGCTACTTTTGGCAAAATGTGCATGTTGGCATTAGATATCTTAGTGGAGTAGTTTGATGTACATCTAAATAAAACATAATTATGCTCTGGTTGTTTATATATTGTGGCTCCTTATATAAATAAAAGAGGTGAGGAGTTCAAAGAGTGTCTCCACCATGTCTAGGGGTTACAGCCATGATGCTATTTAATTTAAGGGTTGAATACATACCAAACTTGAGCATATTCCAGTCAAACACGTAGTCATAGGTGAACCCTTGTCTGTGAAAGAGCGTGCGGAATAGCTGACGCAGGTGGCTGTAGTCAGGTCTCTCTTCGAAACGTAGCCGCCGGCAGTACTTGAGGTATAGTTGGAATTCGATTGGATGGTTCTGTAACGTGTTGTAAACATGAAGTTTGGTACACAATTTTAGAGATAGGGATTTTTCCTGCACTCATCTCATGTAAATATCCTTATTTATTGTTCTTTACTGTTATTTCTTAGTGCACCCTAGCCAACCCTCTTATTAGCTTCTCTCCATCCAAAGGTTGTCTGGAAGAAATCGCTCTTCAGCGATAAGACCGCCCATTGTACATAAGTATGTTTTAAATTATTGTTACTTGTTTTTCCATTGTTAGTTTTAAGGTGTGCAATAAATAATTTTCTATTCCATTCATCTCATCCCACACTAAGTCGACATAAATATCAATTCAACACACGCGCTAGATGTTTCAAACATCACAATCTTCAAACAAAGCACAATGTTTACCTCTTCAATATAATATGTATTATTAGTTGGTAGTTTGTAGATAAATTATGACGAAATTATACTACAATCAATAAGCACAACATCTTTACAAATACGTAAAAGTTGGTAAGTATATGGTTGTACAAATAACGTAACAAGATTATGGAAAAGCGCAACTTTTTTGAATTACAGTGAAAATATACGACTTATAAGACTTCAGTTTGTAAAACATGCTACATTTTAGGGAAGGCTAAAAAAGGGTTGTCCTTGAAGTTAGAAATAGCTTTCTCCGTTCTCTGGGAACAAAATGATAGCATGACTGTACAAGATTTGAGTGGCAGTGTGTCGAATTGCCTCAATCAATTAGTCACAGGAGGTTTAACCAGAATTTTGTTACAAGTTTAATTTCCCAAGTCTGAATCACATTCCTAAGGGTACGTTGTACGAACACGGAGCGGGACAGTGCAGAATCGAGGCGGCCAATCACATATTCGTGTTTTGACGAAATGGGTATTTAAAAAAATCTGATTGGTCGTCTATACTCTGCGAATTTCACACTAAATTAAAGAATGTGATACAGTAAATTAATATCTAAGCAAGCGTGATTTGTCGCCTTATGTGTGACACCTGGGTGATTTAGTTTAATAAATTCTGCACACGTACGAGCGCGGTGATGATCTGTCCTGACTGTTTCAATGAATAGCTTACCTACTTTAGATATTAATTAATCATTAAATATTTTATGGAAGGCGTTGAATAAAAGTGGCTCTCTCTAAAACTGTTTAGAAGAGCCCTTAGTCAAGTAATGGACACTATGATCAACAACTTTTTTCACTTACCAGTAGGTATCTACACTTCTACCACTAATCTACACTAATAGGTATTATAAAGAAGAATTTGATTTTTGTGTGTATGTTTGTAATGGATAAACTCAAAAACTACTGTGCTGATTTCAAAAATTCTTTCACCATTTGAAAGCGACATTCACCCTGAGTAACGTAGTCTATATTTATGTGTTTAAAAAATTAAATGACCACCCATGCGAAGCCGGGACAGGCCTCTAGTCTAAAATATAAAAGATCAACTTACTTTGCAAAGCTCATCAAAAGGTGTGGACAGTTTCTTTTCGGATATTCTCTCGTACTTTTGGCGCTTGGTAGCTGCCTTCAGGCCCTGCCACGGAAGGCTGCCTCGGTTGAAGTACATCAACACATATCCGAGGGACTCTAGGTCATCGCGGCGGGATTGCTCGATGCCCAGGTGAGTGTTTATAGATGCATATCTAGCGGTCCCTGAAAATATGAAATAAATATATTATATCAACTGATTGATCTGACTGGCCTCTCAGCTCAGTTGGCAGTAGCTCAGCTTTTTGCACCGTAGGTCGTGGGTTCGATCCCCACCGAGAACAAATATTTGTGTGGTAAACATAGATGATTGTTCTCTGTCTGGGTGTCCTATTGTATTCTAAGTATGTACAAAAAAAGTGAATAAGTAATATTTTATATTTGTATAGTTGGTTCCTATATTACAAGCTCCGCTTAGTTTGGGGCTAGATAGTGTTGTGTGGATTGTCCGCAATATTTATTTATACATATATAAACGAAATGCAACAAAAACTTTACAGACAATGATTCAAGTCACACTAGGTAAATAATTTTAGTTGGTACTAAACTAAACATGACGTCATAGTCTGTCTTATAGGTTAAGTACAGGGATTAGAGATTAGGGTTAATGTGAGCTTATTCTTTTAGGTACATATTGATGTTTTTTTTAATAAAGCTATTTGGTAAGTGGCTATGAGTTCATGGAATGAAAGCAGTTGATAAAGATAAAAAATAAAAGATTCAAATGTATTGTTATACAATACTTACCTGTAAGATTTTTGTTTTCTCTGTATGGTATGTGCTGCAGTGTCCGAGGATCTTTGTACTTCTTAGCTAACCCGAAGTCTATTATGTATACTAAATTTCCTTTTTTACCTAGGCCCATGAGAAAGTTATCTGGCTTGATATCTCTGTAAAAACAAACATATTTTTATTTCAAATGCACAAATATTCCAGATGCTATTTTTCCTACTGTCTCTACAAAAAGATCTTACAAATAGGTATTTAATAAAATGTAAATATTAAGCAAAAGCCTAACTTAACTCACTCACTGCCAAAAGAGCAGCAAAAGACAGAGAGTGAAAAGATGTTGACTCATACAAAGGAATACAAGTTAGAACATGTTCTGCTGGGTCTATCGCCAACCTATCAGATATTATTGTGGTAAGCAAAAACATCATTATGTGTTTATCACACACATTGTATACATGAATAAAGGCACGGAATTTTTTTCTTGCCTAGAGTTGTTGTTAGCCAAATAAGTTAATAATTATTTACTGTTTGCATCACATCTAATGATGTAAATACATATTATATTCTCTATCAAACATCATTAGATTTGTTAGTGATATAAAGTAATGATAACAACTTGTAAACAGGTAGTTACTAAGCACAATCTGACCTAGGCCAATAATTGAGTTTAGGCATATTGACTAAGTATGATAATGTGCTAAGTGCATTCAATTTTGTATATTGAAGAATCAACCAATACAATACATGGTCAAATGCGGCTTAGCTTCACACTTATTGACCATGTCTTTTCTATGGATCATACCAACTAAGCTATCAGGCTGGGCAAGCCTATTCCATCTAAAAATTCTGTCCCAGGCACTGTAGCATCCTTTAAGTAGGGGCACCAGTTGCCCCTGATACAATATAAATCATCTACAATAGATGCAAAGATCTGTTTATTTTATTTTTACCAATACAAAGGTGATTTCTTAATTTTTTCTCTTTTCTCTATAACTTCTGAAATACAAAGAATCCAATTTAAATATCTAGCAAGTATCCAATGTTATATACAAGTAACATCACCAGCAATGATGACAGTTAGTTATGGAAATACTCACAAAAAAATATAATTCGGTACAGTAATGATAGACAAAAAAGCTTACGGTCCACCTGATGGCAGTCACCGTCGCCCATAGACACCAACACAAGGGGCTGTTAATAAGAGGATTTTGTAAACAGAGATTATAGAATATGTATTTACCTATGGATAAAGTTTCTGTAGTGAATATCTTCAATGCGTGTGATGAGTTGGTCTGCCAATAGCAGCACAGTCTTTAATGAGAACCGTCGGGAGCAGAAGTTAAACAGGTCTTCCAATGATGGACCCAGCAACTGCATTACCATAACATTGTAGTCTCCTTCTGAACCACACCATTTGATTGCAGGAATTCCAACTGATGACATAAAACAAATATAAATCAATAAAACCTTTTTTTGTGCATACTAAAATTAGTTATTTATAGGCTACTCAAAGCCTCACACCAAAACTTAACAAGCCTGATTAAATCAGGCTTTCTTGTTGGTAGTCAAAATCTATAGTATTTACCGAGAACAAATATTTGTGTGGTGAACACAGATGTTTGTTCTTTCTCTGGATGTGTTATATTATATTCTAATCATGTATTTACAAAACAAAATATTTAAGTATTATATTAGTTTAGTTTAGTTTGGTTTCCATAATACAAGCTCTGCCTTGTTTGGGGCTAGATAGTGTTGTGTGGATTGACTACAATATAAAAAAAAAATCTTTGCCCATAAACAGGTCAATTCAAAGGAAGCCAGAATCTTTCAAACTTGGCTTGCAATTAAATCCAGCTGAAACCTTATTATGTGCTGGAAGTTGGCCACATTATATAGGTATATAAAACAAACTTTGAAAAGGTACTCACTTCCTCCTTGCATTAGTTTGTAAAATTTGCTTTCTATGTGTAACTGTGGGTGCCTTGTCTTTATACATTCTAATTTGATTGCTACCTCTTCTTTGGTGACAATGTTTGTTCCTGAAATAATTTCCAAAAATATTAAGTAAGCTCTTAGGTCTGTATGAGAATGCATCTTAGAAGGATACGCTTCGTGATTCCTGATGGAAAATAAAGCAGAACATCACCAATTTGAGGGTCACATGTCAGAAACTTCTTAATAAGCATCTATACTGTTACATGCGTATAGCTACTGCAAATGGCATAGTTCCCATATAATATTGAGATACAGCTGATACCAAGGTGACTAACTATAGATATTTCGAAACGAATTATTGCAGCTGGCCCAAAAGTCACCATTTTCCTTTGTTTACATAGATTCATAGGCTTACTCACCCAGGTAGATGTCTCCAAATGAACCTGAACCAATTTTACGACCAAGACGATATTTATTACCAACGCGAAGCTCCATTTTGGTATTGTACATCATACGAAATCACAACAATATCACTGACCACCGATTCATTACAGGACGGCCATATTGAGATAGACGCAGTTCTGGGTGGGGTGTATCTAAATGCAAAACTTGACTCTAAGCAAAACCCAACTAGAGAAAACAGTTCTCCATTGTAATTAACACTTCCCCCGTGGGGATAAAACAGTCCGTAAAATGAATTCAGCAAAAAAATATAAAATTAACCCTAAATGTTCAACAATCCAAACCAAGGAATATAATACTCTCTACGAGAGAAGAACCACAACTCCATACATAAAAAGTGTAGACGAAATATCGCATAGACGCTAACGCCATCTATTAGGGATCCCACAGTAACTGCGAGTGCTGGCGAGTTGGCGGGTAGTTTGACATTAGTACCTACCTACGCCCTACTGTTATTGCAATACTATAGGTAGGTATAAAATAAAACGAAAACATGATGATGCTTCGTTTATTGGTCTAAAATCTAAATACATAAATTGTTGTATAACAAACAGAAGTACAATTACTATAATATTATTAACACAGCCAAATTCAACGTGAAGTATTTGTCAATAACCGCAACAATATAATCGTAAATTCACTTTTTGTTTTTATTTATGAAATAGTAATAACTATCAGGATTGAACATTGTAGGCAAGATCTCAAATCAACCATAATAAATATATTTGGACAAGAACAGATTTTTTATTTGTTTTCTCTTCAGAACTGTTCTCACACAAGGTCACTATATTATTTCTCACTTTTTTACTAACTAGTCTCAACCACAGTGTTGTTGCTTCAAGCAAACAGATACGACGGGGAGAAGATAGTACACATAATATATTTGTAGAAGCTTTCATCACAAACTCTAGAAAAACTGAAAAACTCGAACAACAAAACAAAAACTTTGTTTGATTTCAGATGAAGTTGACATTTTGTTAAAATTAGGATGCAAATCTATCAAAATATTGATCTCGATTCTTGACATCTCACTTTGTTGAAAATAATCGATTATTTTAAATATTGAGCTTATTAATGTGTAGGTTTTTCATAAACTAATAAATAAACTTTTCATTTAGTAATTTATTAATTAAAATAAGTGTAAACATATCATTTACATGTAAATTTAACTATAGAAAATAAAGTTAGTATCGATATTAATAATCGTTTTCATCGATTGTTGATATTCATCACAAGGCTTTTGTATAATGGTAACTTTTTCTTGTTCTGTCTCGTTTCCTCTTGCATATTAAATATCTTCTCCCTCACTCACTTCGATTCCATATTTTGTAGTCTTCACAGCTTCAAACAAAGTTATATGACCCTGATCCAAACTACACAAATCCAAACCACACTACACCACAGACACACAATTTTTATTTTCTTTCTCAGCGCCTTTCTTGTCTTTGCTTACGTACGGCATAAAGTGGCTTAATAGGCTACAAGAACCAGAACATTCTGTCATTGTGTCACAAACATGTCACAGACTGTCAAAATGGCACCGTAGATGGAGAATGTAGAATGTACTTCGCTTATGTAAGGCGCAAGCACCGTTTACCACTAGCACTCTCTAGCACTAGACTAAGCTAGAGTAATGTGTTATGGCCTGTTCAATTTGGCAGGGCCATGTGTTGCAGCTTCCTCTACCCTGGTTGCAGCAATACGTTATGTTTCAGACATCTTAAGAGAAGCACAGGCAGAGACTCAATGATAGTAGGTACCACGTCTGTAAGATTGTCTGCTATGTAATTCAGTATGCTGAGTATGCAAAATGCCGAATGTAGTGTAGCCGACCGATCGATAGACTTCTGATGCGTCATCACGACACGACACATGGAACTGCCATAGTGAAAATTCAGCTTTATTCAGTTCTTTCGATCTTAGCACTTTTAACTAACTTAGAAGAAAAAGATATTTATCTCGATTACCTTTATTATTTCCCGACGTTTCGACCGTGTTACAACAGCCGTGGTTGCGGGCAGAGAGTTCATTGGAGTTACCGTCGAGAAGCGGAGGCAGTCGCAGTTGCAAAGTCACCTGCTGGTCTTCAGAATTAGAAATGTTCACGTTCATATACAGGGTGGAATTTTGTAATGCCACCTGGATGGAAAGTACTCTTAATACTGCAGATAGAAAATTTTACTCAAAGGAAACATTCCTTTATTTTTGAATAGAAAGCAAACTGCATTCAAAGATTTTCGAAAATTCTCTTCTCCCAAAAAAAAAGGTCTTCTGAAAAAATTACACCCCGTACTTTTATTGCATCAATCGTTAGGGTCAGTTAACGCTCTTTTGAACGTGCCGCGCATGCTGGAACGGCTGATCTATACTTGCGGAAGACCTGCGCACACCTCGTTCGCTGGCGGTAGCGATTAGCGATCAGTGAAACGCTGTCAAATATCGCTGTCAAATCTCAAATCTGGCAGCGATATTTGACAGCGTTTCACTGATCGCTACCGCCAGCGAACTAGGTGTGCGCAGGCCTTTAAACTACGCACGTTCTTAGAGACTAGCCATTTAAGCCTCTTTTGAGCGCGAGACTACGTGTACGATAATACGAGTTTCTTATAGTCTACTTTCCACTGGTTTGTTTATTAAACAATCTATACCAATCGAAAGTATAGACCCCAGTATTTTTATTCAATAAACATACCGGTGCAAAATGCTAGTATCGATTTTCCTGTTTATACCTGGCTACCCGAGAGTTGTGACCGGAAAAAAATAGGCAACCTAACGTTTGCATATTCTATGGGGTCTATACTTTCGATTGGTATAGAATTTGTCTAATAAACAAACCGGTGGAAAGTTAAAAAAACATTTTTTTTTTTAATTATTAATTAATCATATCCTGGACTGAAATTTGATAGGCAACCCTTATAGAATATATTTATTGCCATGTTTAATTAAATATAAAATACGTTTCATTAAATAACCAGCTCGGTGAAGGTCCTTCTTCTAGGGATCCTATACTATTATGTATAAAGCCTGTAGTCGAGCCTCAAGCATAGATTTTTGTCACTTTTCAATGGAGAACTGTCATAAAATCAATGCTTGAGGCTCGATTCAGACTCAAGCATTGTTTCTGAATACGAGCCTTTGTAGTGGACAGCGAACGGTCGTGGTCACGTCGTGGTCGTCTATCCTTGTACCCTGAGTCTGGGTTGCACTCACTGTTTTTCGTGAAATACTTACGAGATCTACCTACCTAATGTTTTATTAAGGAATCATACACAGTAGATAGGCGACTTAATAGGTAGGTACCTACGCGTACGACGCTTGCCGTGTCTATAATGAAAAAATAATACCGTCAGATGAAAAAAAAAACAGTTTTTAGGTAGGTACCTTTACTTTTAATCTTCATTATCCATACCTACTGTGCTGACGGGAGGCATACCCGCCTACTCAACTTTGCTTATTTTAAGCAGGTTAAATAAAAATATATTATAATTCATTGCTTATGTAGGTAGAATTATTTAATTGACTAAGTACAAATTTACAAACAGTTTCACGGTAAGTCTGAAAATTTTACCTAAGTACCTTAATCATTTTCATTCATATGCTTTTTAAAATATATTATATTCAGTGAATCAGATTGTGGATCCTTTTGAATACAAAAAGTACATACCTAAGTATGAAAAACGAAGGTAAGCACCTACTCAAACGCCGCGAATCATGCAAAAGGGTGCAATAATTATATTGTTGTTATTTCGTTCGTCTCATTATCGCACCGTAACGTGCATTTCCTACCATTCTCTGTAGGTACCTATTGCATGCAGCGTAGCTTTGGGTACATTAGGATAGGGTTTGTTATCTGATATGTAACTAATTGTACTAACATCTAATGTTTTGTCACATTTGTTCGAGTTGACAATTGCATGTCAATGCAAGAGACAAAACACGGATCAACTAGTCCAACACTACTCTAGGATTATTAATAACACCCTAGATGATCTAGGATTATTAATAACACCCTAGATGATCTAGGGTGTTAATAATCCTAGAGTAGCGTTGGACTAGTTGATCCGTGTTTTGTCTCTTGCATTGACATGCAATTGTCAACTCGAACAAATGTGACAAAACACGATTTAACCACTCCAGCGTTGCGCCAGGATTATTAATAACACCCCTAGTGTTATATTCGAAGTCGATATTACAGCCTAGCTAGAGATTATGTAGGTAGGTACATATCTATGCAATGAAATCAAAGGATTCACAATCGATTTCATGAAACTATACTTACATGGTAACTCACAGCACAACATCATCGTGCATTGATACAAAAGCTAATTATATTAAGTGTACAACGTATTAGCTAAATACTCTACCTACTTTTTTCTAATTTGGCACCTCGACAACATGGAGTTCATGAATAACTAGGTCATCACAGCCAAAGTGATGATTTTGACTATTCCAAATAAAAAATATTACTTTTATTAAAACAGGAATTAGGGCTAATCTGGTTCGACCAGAAGATCATTGAGGCAGTTCGACTAAAAGATTTTGAGCGAAACATGAACCCAAAGTGGATAAATAAAAACTTAACAGAACTATGTTTTTTAACACAGCAGTGAATAAATTTTATAATAAGTTTAACAATTAGATCAAATTAAAGTACATCTATGTTAAACATTACAAGCGTACATAAGACGACTGCAAGTAATAATTTACTTAGACATCAAATTTTATCTCTGCCCAAATCTCTTCACACGGATAAACTTTCACTTATTTTTACGTGCTGCATCGAAAAACCAGCAAATGTCTCTTCCAGTATTTCTTGACATTCCATTCATACAATAAACATCCTAGTCAAAACGGCTGCGCTAAGAGAGGATCCGTCTATGTTCTTGTTCAAACCACGGCATGACCTTGAGTCCATGGGCAACGGCTTGTTTGGTGGCGAGCCGAGCACTGCGCCTGCGTCAAGGATAGTCCTCGACGTCTTCTTGCTCGAGGGAGGACATGTTGTTGTTGTCTTCCTCGATCCGCGGTAACACGTACACGGGCTCGATTGTGTCATCGTCACTGTTGAAACTGAAAATATAAGTCAAAATTTAGTTATCTGACAGAGACTTCGAAATGACAGTAAAAGTAAACGTATGAATAAGTAATAATAAATAAAGTACAGAAAGAAAAAAGTTCCAGCTTAGGGAAATACGAAAAGCGCCCCTAGCTTAGGTTAGCCAGTTTTAGGAATAGAACATCCCTATTCGGAACGAGTGCTGAGACACATCACTAGTCGAGAGGGGTAAAAATGGCGATGTTTGGTTTGCCGCTTATTATAGTAAAACAGAGTACTAGCCATATTCAATGAAGAGTTTTCTCCGTAACAGTAGGTATTTGGAAACGAAAGTAAAGTTCTAAGGCACGCAATAATTTCTGAATTAGACGAACCCACAGAAAAGGCCCAAATAGATTGTCCTCTTACTTGTGCGTTAGGGATAATACCCGCAGATAGACAATGAACAATAGTGTTTTACTTATAAATATAATTTGGGAACAACTAAAACAATCCATTGTCAAATTGTGTTAGTTTTTAAAACATATCCTATTGGAATAGGAATAATTGTTGTTTATTTTCTAAAGGTAAATAGGTACTTACTGGTATCGCCTATCTTTTCCTGTCATATCACAAACTAAATTCGTCAAAGCCTTCACGTAGTTCTGCGCTAGCGTCAAGGTTTCGATTTTTGAGAGGCTTCTGTTATCTTTCTTGATGTGGGGGATGACTCGGCGCAGACTCTGGAAGATAATAAATTAACAATTTAGTTAAATACATGATTTTTTAGCCAAGTGCGCTTTAGTTGGTTAGATTAACCAGCACCTCAGTTCGAGTTTAGTTCTTGTGATAAGTGCCCCTATCGGTCGTGCTGAGAATTATCTTGACTCCTTTTAAAGCACTCGGACTTGAGGTGCTGGGATCTACTCCGTAAAACGATGCATAAACAAAAACAAAAAAATAGGCACTGCATGTTTCTACAACATATCTACATATCTATTATATATCTATTATGTGTTCACAGTGAGTGAACACATAATAGATTGTTACCTGGATTAACATAATGGCTTCTTTTTATCCAGAAAAAAACCGTAGATATAAGTAAAATAGCGGGAGCGGGAAGAAAACATAACATGAAATAACGTATAGGCCTATGTCCAGCAGTGGACTTCTTCATACCTATAATGCTATAATGACACAGATAACAAAAATACGCACTTCAAACGCCCGATTCAGCGAGTGCATTCTCATCCGCTCCCGCTCGTTGCTCTCGAGCCGCCTGAGGTTCCGCTCGCGAGCGGACACGCCGCTGCGGCGTCGGCGGCCAGGCCCAGCGCTCGTGGAAGTGCCGCTGGTGGCGGACGAGGATGACCCCGCGGCATTGCGCCGGAGACGGCTGCCTCGGCGAAGGACCACCTCATCGCTACCGCTGCCGCTGTCGTAGTAATCTGGAAACAAAAAATTCCGTAAGCCCTCCTATTCACCTTATCCGTGTATTCATAACACAATAAACAGTTCTGTACAAAATTTCAATTAATTTCCATTTTTCAATTAATTTAATTGAAATAGGGAACCTAGTCCTTAAAGAAGTAGTGGTTATAATACTCTAAAACGTTTGAATGAAAGTTATAATGATATAAGTATACCTATTATAATTGTAGGGACTTTCTGAAATTAAAAATAAATATTGCTAAAAAAATAAAATTTCAACATTCTCTAATTATTCTAAAATTATATCCTGTGTTACGCCCTACACGACTTGAAGCATATTAATTCGTATCAGTTCATCTCGAAAGTCTTCACTTCTGTGCTCATCGTCACGAACCGTTGCCAACCGCAAAGCTAAGACAACTCACGACGGCACAAAATTTAATGAATGTTTTGTGCAACAAGTCTACCGCTCTGTACAAAACTTGGCTGTTCTGTTGGCTGTTACGTGACGAGACTGCACGCTTGATAAAGTATTTGCGTAAGAACGCGAATGCAGACTAATCGATTTATACGCATGGCTACGGGTGATTTTCGTAATTCCCTTATCTGCTTCGTGCCTTTCGACGGCTCTATTATAAAAACATTTCCAATAACATTTTATCGATTTGCATTAACGATAGCTACTAATAATTATCGGAAAAAACTACTGCTAGAGCAAAAGTCAATAAAAATAATATTTTGGAGTGTTTGAACAAGATACCTAATTAAACTTATCCATATTATATAGAAACCTAATAGATCAGCATAAATATATTATTAAACACACATGGCAGAGTCGCAGTAGGGCACTTTCTTCATTGGTAAGTCCCTAATAGGTCAAACTCAAGAGTATTAACCAAATTGAATCACAAAGACCACTTTGAAACGCCTTATAGCTAGGTTAAAGGTGCTAGTTCCACGCCGCGACCAAAACGACTAGACTTGTTTCAACCCAATTTAGGTATGCTCAAAGAAACGTACAGACAACACTGGTTCGCAGAATTTTTCTAAAGATTTTGACTAATAAAATATATTTTTAACTCACCGACGCCACCCGCTTCAGTCTTAGCATCTACTTCTTCTGTCTTATTGTTAAAGTAATCTGAGTTTTCTTCATACTCCTCAGAAGCCACGTCAGCGGCCGCGGTCGCCCACCCAGGCATGGTGAAATCTGAAAATAAATAAATGAATATCTCAACTGCTTGTAAGTAATTAGTGGAAATTAAGTTGTGGACTTGGGATTTTTTTATGACTGAAAATGCACGAGCATTGCACCGTATTTACCTACACCACTATCATCAATTGACGAAATAAAAATAATAACCGTGTCTGAATTTTCAGATAAAATAAAATTAGCGACCTAGGATAATAATTGTTGATGACCACCTGATGCAAAGCGGTTCCAGTACATCCATCGCTGAGACATGCAGCTATAATTGCACAGGCAGGCAACACCCACACCTTTCAATCAATACCTAATTATTGTATTTTCCATTAAAATTTATTGTGTGTGCAAAGATATCGTTGCGATCAAATTTGCCTAAATATAATCTTGAGTTAAGTGATAAGGAAAGGTCACGGCCGAGGGTGCGAGGGTAGAGATGGCGCCACCGCCCCGGTGGGCGGCGAGTGGAGCGCCCACGCGGCGCCCTACAGGGCGGCAAATGACGTACAGAGCAATATACAACACCATCAACTAATCTTATCAGACAAGAGAGGCACAATTGCGAAACAATACATGGTACCTAATTGGTAACAAAATAAAAAATGACGATCTGAATACCTCTATGGACTGGTGGAAATTTATCTGTTGTACTATAAAAATTGAAGACTAATAAAATTTTACAGCTAGCAAGACAAAACAGAGCAAATCGAATATTGAATAAAACATGCAAAACCTACGTTCATGCCACGTCATCTTGTTGCTACGAAAGTGCTACGCGTCTACGCAAGTCTACGCGCCTACGCACAACGATTCGTCGGGATATCGGGACGCTAACAGACAACGAAGACAGTGGACGGTCCCAGATTGACACAAACAAGCATTATTTTTATTTTAAAATGAAAATGCTTATGTAGTAGTCCTTCACCAGATAGTACATTGCTGCAGCGACCAGCAAAAGTGTCATTGATGGACGAACGTAAATGTGCGTCCACATACGTAAGTCCACAACGCCTAATAAAATTGTGGCTAAGCCTTCTATGGTATTTACTTCAAAAAATGCGAGGAAATTAAAACAAAGTACTAAGTACTACTTGAACTCATTTTGTTAAATAAAATTATTACGAAAAACAAAGAACATCAATATTTTTGCTTGCGTTGAAGTGTTCATTTGTTTTTTTATAAACAGAATTGAATTTTCAAGCCTGTTCGAAATTTAAATAATACATTTGATAAGTTACTTTCTTGGTTGCCATGTTTCGGAGAAAAAGAAGAGCTAAAGATACCTAGTTCCATTTTTAAATTACACGCCAAATACTATACTATGAAATTTATCTGGCCGATAGTAATGATTTTTCATAAAAAATTTGACAGCCGCTGCTTGTATGTATTTGGTCAGTACAGCAATTTCGATGTATCTCGAATAGTATAGGATCCCTAGAAGAAGGACCTTCACCGAGCTGGTTATTTAATGAAACGTATTTTATATTTAATTAAACATGCCAATAAATATATTCTATATGGGTTGCCTATCAAATTTCAGTCCAGGATATGATTAATTAATAATAAAAAAAAAAAATGTTTTTTTAACTTTCCACCGGTTTGTTTATTAGACAAATTCTATACCAATCGAAAGTATAGACCCCATAAAATATGCAAACGTTAGGTTGCCTATTTTTTTCCGGTCACAACTCTCGGGTAGCCAGGTATAAACAGGAAAATCGATACTAGCATTTTGCACCGGTATGTTTATTGAATAAAAATACTGGGGTCTATACTTTCGATTGGTATAGAGTTTGTTTAATAAACAAACCAGTGGAAAGTTTAATTTTTTTTTTTTAATTATTAATTAATCATAATTATCCTGGACTGAAATTTGATAGGCAACCCATATAGAATATATTTATTGGCATGTTTAATTATATATAAAATACGTTTCATTAAATAACCAGCTCGGTGAAGGTCCTTCTTCTAGGGATCTTAGACTAGAAGAAGGTTGTGAAAATAATGCTTAAATTTCCGAGCATGTTTGTGAAAAAAAGTACACTTCAATTGTTATTTTTTAATTTATTGCGTGTGCTGTTGTGTACAAGCTAACCATTGAACAGTGTTTTAATAGAATATTTATATTTAATGCTTGAAATTGTATTGTAAGTGTTTATGAGCATCTTAAATTGAGATAAGTATCTGTGTACCGTGTCTCTTAAAAGTGAATTCTAGCAAGCATCTATATAAATTAGCAATGCAAACTCATAACTAATAAATTACGTCACTCTGTTCCAGCGCGATAATTCCGATGTCTAACAGTGCTTGAGTCAAGCTTCAATCATAGATTTGTTGAGAGTTCTGCTTTGAAATATGTCAAAAATCTATTCTTGAGGCTCGACTCAGACTCGAGCATTGTTTCTGAATACGGGCAAAACCACTGACTAAACTGTTGGCTTCATTGTTTTTATCGCTTCTTAATAGTCCAATATCATGTTCCCACACAAAAACAGACCTGAGGAGGGGCTTAGTACGTTTAAAGTACGTACTGACATACTACCAGTACGTAATAACATGGACAGGCCAGGCATGGTACCTCTATTATTTACAATTTCGGTTACAACAGAGACACGTGTTTAATTATTATTATACAGAGCCACACCTCGATATCAGAGTCTTAGTTTCGAGATAAAATAGCATAGTTTATACATTGAACTAGTTAATTGGGTACAGAAACCAGTTTCGAGTGAAACTGTTATACGTGATAAGAAACATTTGAAGTTAGAAGTTATAGGTGCCTAAGTTTTGCAATATGATAGCGACGCACTCTATGGCTGCATCAGACTGAAACCTAACATAAATTAAAATATATTCTGGAATCTGGGTTTTTAAATAGAGTGAGAACATTACAGTAGAATGCAGTGCGACTTCGTCCAAGTGAGCTGTATTCACGCAAACTTTTTTGAATTTCGTCTTTGTCTTTTCAAAGAGTGTCTGTGACAATTTTAGAAGTCTAAGTTCAGGTCTTGTATTTTTGGATGATGATTGAGTAAACTTGTCATTTATGTTTTGATTATTTGTAATCAGACTTATGTCAAGAGATGAAAGGGTAGGGATCGTTGTATCATGCAGTGCATGTCAGATGCACTGCGTACAACCTCGCTCTATTCTTTGTAGTTACGTACTATACCTACCTACCTACATAAGCATGTATACACTACACATAGTTGCAGTCATTAGATGTTGTTACCTAATATAAATTGCAATTACACATTCCGTCGCGATTACTAAGTATGTGCATTTCGGATTGGCAAGAATTTATTCTAGAGAGTTTAAATAGTACCTACTACCTACTCAGGGTTGGTTTCATTTCATAGATATTAATTGATAAATTTGTTTTATTTTAGTAGAGTAAACGTTTAGTAGAGTAATTATTTGCACACTTCGACTTGAAGTAGTTCGATCTTAAACCTTACATTGCAGCAACATGTACCTAAAGGTTGAACAGTTAGAAAATGATTATATAATGTCTGGCTGGACTGGTCTATACAGTTATTTTGGGTAAATATTTAAATTTTACGATATCTATGTTACCCAGCCCCAGTATACAAGAGTAAACAACTAGAAGTACGTTTTTGCGTCTATACAAAATGTGGGATCGCAATAACGCATGCTTTATCCCAACCCCAACGATATCGCACGGAATAACGCACCTGTGTGGGGGAACCTTTAGAAAAGTTCAGCCACAATCTCGATTGGACGGTGACATTTAAGTGACATTTGGAAGAAACACACTTGCGTATCTTGTGCGACGCATTTTACGCCGCTCGGCCACACGGCATAATCACGTGGCCCAAGATTTACATAGAAATCTCGCGTAACGCGGTGCAGGATACGCTAGATTGTATTTGATGCTGTACGTAAGCAGTAAGGTGCTACTGCTACGTCACTGACGGTATAGTAAAACTAAAAGAAGTAGCGCAACCACGCATAACGCTATGCGTCCTTGAGTTATCTACTCACTCGTCCACGCGTCATGCGCCACGTGAACGTGTAGATGTATTTTGCCAGAAGTTAGGGCTCTGTTTTCACGTAAACGTGTAATTCTGCGTGTATGGATATGCAGATGAACAACGGTTATTGATATTTCATCGTCTGGCTTGTGCATGCGCAGCGTGGTTTTGCGAACGACCTTCGCGGCATTGCCACTCGGCCACTTTCACATCACAAGTATTAGCCTACTTTATGATTATCGCTGCCATTGTTACTATATACTAGTCTAGAGCACGTATTGCATAATACGCTAAGAAAAAGAACGACCTATATAGGCGATTGCTTTCCTATATTCCAAAGATTGATTCGTTTTGCAATTAGCAAGTATAATACATAATATATAGATAGGTATACGCAAGTTGATAGCAACAATGTTATACAATTTTACGTACTTTAATAATAACATTGAATTATTCGCATTGACTCATTAGAGCATGTCGAATGTCAATAGGTTTTAAATATCATGATAACCACTTTAGGTAATTTAACTTACCCTCTCAAATTATTCATAATTAAAAACTTATATTCTATGAGGCATGCATAATAACATGGTTTAATATTTTTAACCGTGACACGATAATATATCAGTTGGTTATGTCCGCGTCGATAGACGTTACACAGTATTATTTATTATCAATTTATCACGTTCGACTATTGTTTTTAATAATACCAAAGAAATCGACTGACGCAGATAGAATAGACCATGTATACGCAATGAAAAACGTGTATGAATGTGTTTTAATTTGTGTAAACGTAAGCTGTTATGATCGCGTTTCTTTATATTGTCATCAGCTGGGCAAATATGAAACAATTCACGTAATTTACAATGTTCGTGCTTTCAAGGTCTTCATTATTAATTTGAGTGTTATAGCGAATTCTATAATTTTATTATACCGTAGGGCTCAGAAACTTAGGGTAGCCCTAGACATAGTATTGTAACTCGTATTATATAAAACTGTAGGCTTCGTAGTATTCCAACCGCAGCTCGAGCCATAATCAGAGGAAGCTATTTTTTTATATTGTTCATAATTAAAAAGCTATGCTTGTGGAGTCCTGGAATGTACCTGAGTATATTGGTCCAATTACTATCAAAAGCATAGCCCATCGGAGCTCGAGCAGCAAGCTAAAAGTGAAGGTACCACTTTCGCTTACATTTCCGTGGCTAACGTTGCCTCTTGACTTTTTATAAGATACCTACCTACATTCGAGAATCACTTTCTATGGACTAAGTAGGTAGGTTTGTTTATGTTAGATTTTTCATTTTTTCAAAAACCCCCGCCGAGTAGTTCTATAATGCATACCATTGTGATTAAATTCGAAAGAAATGGGTGCCTTTATATACAGTACAATATCGTAAGATAACCGCTCAACATCAAGTGGGCTATCTGATTGTATAGTCGTTTGTGCTCATACATGACAGGTACTTATACTATTTGTTCTTGCCTATGATATATTTTATAGTAGAATTAAATTTAATTAAATTAGATTTTTCAGAATTTTCTGTCATGAGGAGATTATTTCGTAAGTAATGGTGTATAGTTCATGCATTTCACGAAGACGCATCCAGTGATATTTATCTGGTTGTAATAAGAGTCAAAATGCTCTAATTGACGCGTCTTCGTGAAATGCATGAACTATACCTACCTGAAGCTGAATAATAAGCATGATTATAAAAATATAATCTACTTACGTACAGATACGGTAGGTAAGGTACTTATTACTATTTATTGCTGCTATGTCGATCACGAAAGCAAGTGCTTATTTTACTTAAATAGGTACGAGTTTATTAAAGCACCTATACCTACTAAACAAAAGTAATAGAGCCTAAAATATTTTACCTTTCACAATTCAGTGAAATACTTTTTAAATTTTCATTTCGTAATAGCATATTTTATTAAAACTTATCCCAAAAGATTATAATGAAAAGAAAATAGAGCTTTTGGAGATAACTGTACCTACCACGAAAAATAAATTAAAAATTTAAGAGCTTCCGACTAATGGTGTGAATGGAGACTGACTGCCAATCGGTATGGGCACTTTCACAACATGATATTGACCAGAACCGGTTTATATTATGTATAGTACCTTACTACATAACGCTCATACCTACTATATCTATAATATCGATGTTATACTTACCTTGGACAATTGAAGCGATATTACCAAAGAAATATCAGTTTGGAGTTAAATACTAAATTTAATAACCTCGGGTTAAAATAACTTCATCTTTCGATCTCTTGATTATCTCATTTATAATTTTAAGTACCCATAAATTCATTGGATTAAGAAATAACCTACCATAATTATTAGAGTAGAAAAGTTACCGACCTACATAATAAAAATACACCATGCAAAAGTATTTTTAGTAAAAATGTACAAATTTTTGCCATCTTTCCAGTGATGGTCAAACGAGAACAGAACCGAACAAAATGGTCTGCGCTTTTTGAACCAGTTTTTTTACGTCCGTTCATTTATACCAAAAAAAGGCATTGCCACAAATAAAATGAAAAAAATAATAAGTTAATAAAAATACTTCTAAGTAGGAATATTTTAAGTAAGAAACTTAATAAGTCAGCCTGAAGAAGCCGCAACTGCTAAAGTTATAATACGACGCCTCTCATAAACACTTCCCAAAATAATGATTCTAAGCCCACTTGCATGCATCGACTTCTCGCGATCTTCACTATGACTATGCCGTCGATCCATCAAATAATTTTTTTTTTATTATAACAATAATAGTACATTATTGCAAAGGCAGCGAAATAGGCAATGGACTTCAATGATACGAGACAGGCAATTGCCATTTCGGCCGAGGCATATATAGTGCTTTTCTTAAAAAAATGCAAGGAAATAAAAAATAAATTTACGTAATAAATTTATTTTTTATTAACCAAATAACAACGAACTCCGCTTTACCGCCATTTTTTTATTTTTTTTTACCGTTTGTGCCGAAAGGTAAACGTTTCTGTGGCTATACAGCCACGAGAACGCAATGTGTACGATAGATGAAAGAGTTCTAATTCAAACAGCACACCGTTTCATACAACATTGCCGGAGCGAGAACGCGCCAGGAAGTGATTTTGGTTTTTCAGTCTACGTAAATATGATACTTCGCGTGTTCTATATTCAAAAGTAATGACAATATTTCCGCGCATGTTTAAGAAAAATAATTTAAAAATACTAAGTTCTCTGCATGCTGTGCTGTCAAGTAAGAGAGACCTTGCCTTGTGACCTTTATTTAGCAGCTCTTGATATTTCATTTTAAAGATATAAATAATACTATTTTACAAAAACCGGATTTTTACTGCAAAGAATTAATATATTTAATAATCATTAATTGATTAGCACAAAACATTCGAAGCATTTTTTTAAGCTGTTGTTAGGCGGGGAGACATTTTTTTATTGGTAATGATACTATTAGTATCTACTAACTGTACTAACTTTCCATTTTTAAATTGATAGTTAGTACAGTTATAGGAACACCATCATAGATGCTTTATTTGTAAAAACAAGTGGGTCCTACCTCCGATGTACTTGCATACTTAATGTGAGGATTTACGATATGGAATAAATAAAGCTGATAAGGTATACCACACTTCTATTTATCACACTTAATTTATTAGTTTTTATGTACACCGAAAGAAACCACCAGTGCTGTGGACTTTACATTTCTGTAAGAATAAATAGCATAATACGTTGGTTCCTGTGTAAACTTTAGCTGGCTGCAGCCAGCCATTCAGGCTGCAAGAACCTAGGTATTGTTTTAGCAAATAATTTTGTGAAACCGAAAATAGATGAATCTGTATGCCTCAAGTGGAAGAACGAAGGGCACGTTCCTGTTATGCGTGACCAACGAGGCAATGCTTTGTTATAGGTGATGGTTACCATTTAACATCGGGCGGGCTATATGTTTGTATAAAAATAAAGATAAGTAATATCTACTCTACAAACCGCAATATCATTAACAGCTCTATAAATAACATAATGTGATGCGATTTTTGGTGGTTTTTAGATTAAAAAAACATGAATACAAAAAACATAAACTGAAAGATACTGAAATAAGTGCATTATTTCAGTATCTTTCAGTTTAAGCCATTAAAAAGAGCCGTAGTATATAGGATTTAGTTATCAAAAAAAGTAAATTTTATCTTTGTTTACAAGCGTTTTCACTTAGATAACATAATTATAATTTAAATTTCAATATATGAATTGGCGTGTTCCCCACCAATATACTGTTTATTTACATTAACACAATCGCAAGTTCAAAGTAAATCGATCCATTTTTATAAAATCAGTAAGTAAATGTGATATTTTATTATGGATTGAAAATGTCAAGGACAGATAAGAATACTGGTTGAATCAATTCAGGTCAACGCATTAAATTCATAATGTTACCTTAGTTTAAATAATTTCTGAATGTACTATAATAAGTTCGTTATAATTAACTTATTCTTCGAGGTTTTAAGACCAAAACAAATTAAAAAAAAAAATCTTTCAGGCTAAAAGATTGGAATAAATAAATAAACAAGCGAAGTCGTAAAGTAATTATAGACAATATTTTTCGCAAGAGCATGAAATAATTTACTGATATTACTTACACATAAACATGGTCAAATAGTTTGGCAGCCAATCCACGTAATTTTAACAAAGAGTTCGCCTTTCACTCAGCCGTAGCTGACACGTAGACTACATTTTATTTTACCACTAATATAAAAAACCTACCTTGTATTACTGCCGTTATGAAACGACCCATGGGGTACTCTGCTCACTCCATAACACTTTTGTTAGAAAAATTGCGTTTCCGGTCGCGTGTTTTGAGCGTTTGTGCGCGTGGCGCCAGCTCAAGGTTCAGAGAAGCGCTTGTACTCGCGGCGACAACTCAGCGTCGAGTGGTAATAGAGCGAGTACGGCAGGAGGCTGCTTGTGCCTGCCAAGCCGCGCCGTGACCGATCCGTGCGAGCCTCAGCCGCACGAACTTAGGGATGAAACTCCACGTATTTACTTACTAATAGGCAGGTTCTACTAACCTTTTAAAAGCGCGAGATGATGGAGATGACGTGATAAGAAATCAATGAAGTGGACGTATTTGTTCAATTAAATCACATAAATTGAAATAAATAAATTAATATTGAAATATTTCTACTTTCTTTCCTACTTTCATTTAATATTTTTTTACGATATCTAATACACGATATAAGAAATACCTACTCTAAATGGTAAGGCAATCGTGCAAAATACAGCACCTAGCGGAATAATTAATTGGATACAGTTATGCATAGTGAGTCCAAGCGCCATTTTCAGTTTTTTGGGAAATTACATAAACGCGTTTTTATTGGTAGAAGATTTGCATTTGCATCGTCAAAATGTAAATCTATGTACATCGAAGCTTATATTTGTAATTTAACATGTTACAAGAAAAAAACACAAAATAAGTTTTTATTTTGGATTAGATCGTTAAAAATGCACTTGGACTCTCAATAAATATGATGTTCTCATTTTGCAAAACGAGTCCAAGAGACAAAATAATTATTTATTCTGGAAGATTAGCTTTAAGTGCACGTGGAAACGAATTAATATGATGTACTCATTTTGCAAAATGAGTAATAAGTATAACATAAAAATGTTTCCTGGACTATTTTCCTATCGTTTAATAAAAAAACCTTGAATTTCCGTATTTACTCAGCATCTTATATTAGATGTTACAGAGGATTGATAAAAATAAATAAAAAACTATTAAAATGGCACTGATAGTATGTTCAGAAAATAAAACAATTATCATAATTTAATAAACAATCATAATTTAAAACAAGATAAGGACTATCTCAGATATATCTTCAGCTTTCAGACAGACAGAAAAATGATTGATGATATTATTAGTCAACACCAACCCCAACCCCAGAACATATCGGGTAGGATGTAGGATGGAGTAGGTTAATAATATATAAATCTACTCTTCTTCAATATGTTCCGGATCAAAAACCTAAATGGCCATCAACACCTTCAACAACAATATCATCTTCAATCGTGTCATCAGAAATCAAATCTTTGTCAAATGCTATAGCGTCGTTTGGGATATTATGAAACAGTGATTTTAAATCTTTTAGTTTTTTCTTTGAAACATTTTGTCCTTTCCTACCCTTTCTTTTCTTTACATCAATTTCTAAGCTTTCTCCCTCTTCTACTGCTCCTGCCTTGACATAATGAGGCAATGGATGATTTTAGGTTTCCTTTATCTGGTTTATTCTTAACCAATTATTATTGACCTTCTCGCCCACCGTTATCTTTTTTCCGTTGACAATAGCTTTTTCCTTTTCTTCAGTATTTGTGATTCTTTGTTCTGCAGCTTGCCATAACTTTCTTGTAGTCTTGTGGAGTATAAAGTATTAATTGCAGTTTCAGAAATATAGGGTGCTTTTCGAGGAGAGATCATCAGGTCTATTTTTATACTTTTTTGCTATATTGTACGCCCGAAATAGGTAAGCTGTTGGAACATAATTACTTTTTAAGATCTTTTATACACAGTTTTACAATAAAATACTTTAATCTTTATCTTTATACGTGTATTCTGGCCTTTATTTTTTTATTCTGTTCTCCGCAACAATTAAGTTGACCAAAGAATTAAGTTTTTGACTTTGGTAAACTAGTATAATATGTGCTTCCTTAAACATGACTTGGGTTCTTCTGCCAACCTCTCCTTCCACCCAAACAAAGATTACGTTCAGAAGTTACAAACAACTGACGCGTAGACTACTGATGCGTAACACTACGTCGTTTGGACTAGTAATGTTTAATGGAAATGTGCTTTTTCATCATAAAATTTGGTTGTTAGTTTTAAATTGGTTGTTGGACTTGTATTGCATTTCAAAATACTTAGTTTGCTATAGAAGGCGCTTGGACTGGGTATCAAAAAATACCACTTAGAGTGAAGCTGGCTGCAAGAGTGTTTTTTCTATGGCTTAATTATGCCCTAGTGATTACGAAAATGCGAAAAAATCAAAAAATGAAATTTGGCGCTTGGACTCCTGGGGCCCGACCATGAGGTCTGTATACCAGATAGAATTGACCCACACATTCATACTTTGACCCACACATTTAAACCTAAGAAGTTATTAATGTGTAGGTTAGCAGACTTGTACACACATTTGTAATTTAACTAACATAGATGATTGTCTTTGGATGTCTACCAAACTTTTTCTACTTCTGGGACTTTTTTTTCGGAAATGTAAGATTTTTTCGATATTCCACGTCCACTCGTTTAGGCCGGTAGCACACACACGTTTGGAATGTGTTTGAACGGCCATGTGGCCGGAAAAGTGTCGTAAAAATACATGAGCATATATTATGTCCATACATGCTCCATTTCTCCATACAAATTCAAAAGTTTTTTCGGGAGTCGTAAAGTGAAAAATGCCTTTCAGCAGCGCATGAATTACTTTCCGAACAAGTTAAGCGACAAGATAAAACATATAAATTTTTTTTAACATAATTCTTTCTTCCTTTTTCTTAGAATCCTCATATTTAGTGATATTTTAAATATAATAGTGGAAATGTAAAATCGGCAATATCGGCTCCCATACAAACGGCGCATGATCGCCCTTCTACTGTATTCTGTGGGGACAGGACAGCTGGACAGCACTGCTGTGTTGTATGGTTTCGACGCCTTCGAGTCGCCGGATCGGATAACGGAATTCGGAATACCAATGGCCAAACCCGACTGCTGTTGCCGTCCTAAGCCTTGGAAAAACTTTAGATAAGTTCAATATTTTATCTATAGCTTGTATGTAGGTATAGTTCGTCCAAGATAAGTTTGCATTTTTCGAAAAACTGTGGCATTCAAACATTTATATTTGGAAATAGCTAGGGCTAGATTTAGGGGAGGGCAAACAGGGCAAGCACTCAGGGCCTCCACAAACGGAGGGCCCCCACAATAGAAACTTCGGCAAAAAAATCTTTCAAATTCCGACAAATTTACACTAGTAAACATCTTTCCTTTGATATTCCTTTTTTCGCTGTGTTACCTTTACCTACAGTACGCTGTACTTACATGATTATATTATTGTTGAATATTAACACAAATAATTTATCCATATTTGTTCACTCCAATCAGCCAATCAGTAAAATATCAAAATCTGAAATGGCTCATATACTTGCAATTTTTCTATTTTTCGGCGAAAAAAGCTCGGGAGGTTCCGTCCATCAACAATAAAATTTAATTTCAGGTAATTCTTGCCTCCGATTATAATTAATGTAAGGTTTTTAGATACTAAGAGAATCTACTTGATTTCACAATAAATTATTTATTGGAAAACTCGACTCAACTTTTTTTTTCATTTTATTTGGTAAATAATTTGGGGCCAGGGGGCCTCCACGTTGCGTTGAGGCCTCCACACTTCTAAATCTGGCCCTGGAAACACCGCATGTGTTTCCAGCTTCAAAAGAGGGTTTGATACTTTTGTTTTGAAAGTTATTGCACCTACAATCTGATTTTTTCTCAATAAAGAATGGTTACATTTTCGTGATGCAGTGCCAAATTTGATACAAAACTGCCAGACGGCTATAAATAACATAAAATAAATAAAATAAACCTTTATTTTACTGTGTTTAAAAAAAACAGCATTGCTTAACTTAACTTGTACTAACTCTTACTTACTAAATATTACTAAGAAAAAGTTTATTCTAATAGGACACCGGCACAGCGTGGCAGTACATGGGTCGGGTTGTCTTTGGACAAAGGCCTCCTCCAGGGTTTGCCATTTAGTGCGGCCCAAACCTGATCTGTGCCACTCCGGGAGCTCATCTTTCCATCGCCTTAGCTGCCACTCTCTGTAGCGTTTTCCTCCTCGTTGGTACCAACTGTACAGTCTTCCATTTATCTTCAGCCCATTTACTTCTTCGTGATCTCATCATGTAACCTGTCTAGCCACATTTCAGCCTTCGGATTTTGGCAGTGACATTCTCGACTATAGTTAAGTTTCCAATGTGTGTAAGTCTTTTTTAGTCCTTTAGTTTCACGTTGAGGATGCTTCTTTTTATTCCAAGTTGACAGACTTTTAAACTCTGGTGGTTTGCTTTGGTTGGGGCCCATGTTTGGCATCAAAACCACTATTATATTGTGGTTTATTATTATTATTATATTATAATACTTAATGGACAAAAATCAACAAATCACATGACAGAGTATCAAAATGATTTGATACTCTGTCATGTGTCCTACTCGTGAACTCCATTCAACTCTTCGATTTCTTGTAAATACTGTCGTTTTTGTTTGAGGACAACGTCGTTTTGTTCCTTTATATACCTGTATTTATTAAGCACAATATATTATATGTCCAGCACCACCTCACCTTCACCTTTTATTGGTTTATACATCGTAAAAATTTTATTTTTAAAAAAACATCCGCGGTGCAATCAATCTGACAGCTTCTAAAAATCTAAACCATCAAAGTTTCTGATAAAAATAATACACAAATGGACAAGGAATTTTTCATTATAATGCGGCTGTTTTTCAGAAAATTTTAGTAAAATCAAAATTACTACAATCAAAACAATACCAACCGGGCTGACTAAAGGACATGAGTGACGTAATGTGACACTTCAAGTTGACAATGGGTTGTTTGTAGGGTTGTAAAAGTTGCAACTTATAAATACATGATTGAATACTTTATTTATTATAAGTGCAATTATGTATATAAATTCAAAAAAACTATAAGCGTATATAATAATCAAATAAACTTCAAAGTAAAATTATCCTCGGGTTGAGCAGACGGAAAGGTTTTAAGGTTTATTTCGTTTTTTTACCTATAAAAAAAGCGGCCAAGTGCGAGTTGGACTCGCCCATGAAGGGTTCCGTAGCAACAAGTAACATAATATAAAAATTCTTGTTGTTTGTCGAAAGGTAAATTGCGGTTTACGATTTATGACGTATAAAAAAAAACTACTTACTAGATCTCGTTCAAACCAAATATCGTTGGAAATTTGCATAGTAATGTACATCATATATTTTTTTTAGCTTTGTCATTCTCTTATTTTAGAAGTTAGAGGGGGGGGACCAACATTTTATCAGATACCCACCCCACACGTATGGGTCTGATGAAAAAAAGTTTTTTGAATTTTAATAATAACTAAATAAATATTGTGGACAATTCACACAACACTACCCAGCCCCAAACTAAGCAGAGCTTGTAATATGGGAACCAGATAGCTGATATAATACTTGAATACATTTTTTTTTTTTGTAAATACATACTTAGAATACAATATAACACCCAGACAGAGAACAAACATTTATGTTCACCACACAAATATTTGTTCTCGGTGGGGATCGAACCCAAGGCCTACGGCGCAGAAGGCAGAGCTACTACCTACTGAGCTAGAGGCCAGTCAAATTTCAGTTCTAAGTATGGGGATCCCCAAAATTTATTGTTTTTTTTTCTATGTTTGTATTAAAATCTTAATGCGGTTCACAGAATACATCTACTTACCAAGTTTCATCAGTGTAGCTCTTATAGTTTCGGAGAAAAATGGCTGTGACATACGGACGGACAGCAGACAGACAAACATGACGAATCTATAAGGGTTCCGTTTTTGCCATTTTGCTACGGAACCTTAAAAAGGTGCGGCTGTTACCAAGTATACTGTACTGAGGTTTGAGGCTGCCCTCATAATAGTTTTTATTTCTCATACAAGCTGTATCACTCTTTTTCACCACCTATAAGGGGTAGATAAGTATATTTGAAAAATTCCAATATAGGTTCATTCAATAAAGTAAAGTATTTTATACAAGCTTAAAATAAGTCTAACATTAGAAATAATTGAAGAAGAAGAAGAAGACCGTATATTTGTGTATATTTGAATACATTATTGCAATCCCTATGCGTAAACGGACCAATACAAAAGTACAGCAAATTGCTGATATTTGTAAAATCTTGCTTATGTATGGTGATATTATTCCCCAATTTGCAAGTTCAAGCGACGTTCAGAAACTATGTAATATTAATAAACACATATTTTACGGTAACTTACGGTTTTTTGTTTCTATACAAATAATAATCAATGAATCCATAAAATATTGTTTTTACTTCATTCAGCAATTGAATACGTTGCAAGGTATTTGCCCAAGTTTAAATATTGGTACATTTCACTAGAATTCGTATTTTAATAATTTGAAGATGACACGAACTGCATAATGCTAGAAGAGGTTTTCGAATGTCATCCTGGTAAATTTTTTTTAACCTGGCGTAGATCTACAAGGGTCCTTAAGACTCAGCGGGGCAGTATTTGGCTGCTGCCTGCACCTGCACTCGCATAATACCTATCAAAATACACATACTCACGCACATTTGAGGATTCTCCTGTGAAACCCTGCCTTGCGGTCCTAGCTTGTGGCTGATAAAATAAGTAGTGCCTATCAATAGAACTCTCAAAAACACACTCGCATAATATTCCTCACCTCATGTGACTAAATAAGTAAATCACATAATTACTGACACAACTGCATCCATATAGAAATATGGATATGATTACGTCAGTTGGATCATAATGACCCACCGCAATTCCGATGTGCCTTTTTGTGAGTTTATCTCCGCCAGGTTAAAATTATGGTTGTCAAGTAACGGTGCTGCCGTGTAAGTGCTTTGCGATAAATCTATCGCATATTAGTATACAACATTTGTCAATTTTAAACGCATTTGAAAGTTTAATTTCTTACTTATGAATAAGCGTTCTCTTGACTTTCAATGACACCAAGATAAAATAACATCATCTAGTATTTAAAAAACATAGTTGTTCAGAAAAATAGAGTAAACTATAGTTAACAATAGCTAAAACAATTACTAACGACGAACAAACATTTGGTACCACAGTAACGCACATGCAGTTAAAACCAACTGTAAACTAAATATGCATGAAATTCCTGAAAATTTTAGTAATTTTCTAGAAATCTGATAAAAAAGTGTCCAATTTCGCGAAAAATGTGGCAAGATTTGATGTCACAAACGTGAACACAGTAGGTATGGTTTACATGACGTCACCGAATGTAAACATATGGTTTACAAAACACACACATACACACGTGTCTATAAGATATTGTGTTCGAAATTCAAAAACAAGACTGTTAACCCAAGAACGTGCCTCTGCCAAAAACAACATAAGTGAAGTTATACCATTTTGATTCATAACATTCCAAAAGGACATAACTCTAGCTGCATTCTAAACTAGTTTTTTCAGCTTCATAAAAGGTATAACTTTACTTTCGTACAAGCACGTGTTTAGTTATCGAGTAATTTTCACAACTAAAAAGACACCACACTGTGTGAGTGTAAACTAAATAAATCCTACGTCGAAACGTCACACACACGGTACAATACACTAGTGAGCAATCACACTGACTCAAAACCAGAGCCAGAGACAGAGCCGGACAAAGCTTGTGGTAGGCCTACTGACCCGCGTGTGTTGAGAAGGCAAGGTCACTTCTACTAGACCATCGGTGCTTCATGGCAAACAATATTTATTAGTACTATTTTTATGAACAACGGAATATTTAACATGATATAATTTTGCGAGTTTCGACTCCCTAAATCGTTGTAAGCTATAATGAAAACTGTTTTCAGCGTAACATTAATCATAAACCATTGTTAAAATTATCAAATTGTCAGCATAGGACCTCAATCTCTGGCAAACAAGGTCACAAAGATGTTTTTCATCAAGCTAGCTAACTTTGCCAAGCAATATCTGCAATGAATATAGCCCTTAATGCAATTTGCGTATAACCTTATCATCATCTGAGGCAAATAGTGATGCAAATATGAAATAAAAATAAAAGGCAACTGTGGCGCTGGTTTTCTTATTCATCTGACGCGACGAAAAGGTTAAATCCTACGTCAAAACGTCACACACACAGTGTAATACACTGTGGTCAGCACTCACACACCAGCTCCAGACATATGTCCAGAGACATATGTCCTTTATGGTAGCCCTCCTTATGCATAACTGTATCCAATTATGAGACTCATCGTTACGCCCCACTCCTCGTTGCTCCATCTAAATATTAAGGCATTTCAAATGCATATCAACTGCTAGCATACATTTCATCGAATATCGAACAACCATACAGTAGGTTTAGTCAGGTACAGTGCACCGTCAACAAGTCTTTTTTAAAACGCTTTTTATTCGCATTTATTGTTAAAGCTAGGCAACTTACACAACATTTTTTGATCGTGAAGCTACAGGTTCCTAGGTTTTGAGCCTTTATTACGGGCTGTTCCTACGTACGATAGTTTTTACCCTTTAGGACTGCAACATCTTTAAGGATGTCGCAGTCCTAAAGGGATAAAAACAATCATCAGTCTGGAAAAGTCTATCTTTTCCAGACTGATGATGATTTTTAACCCTTTATGACTGTGACACCGACCGACCGCTGGACATGGGCCATACATTTTCAAGGAGAAATGATTTTGAGTTTTCTTCATCCACGTATTTCCCACATCAAATAGATTGTTTTATCGAAATGGAAATACCTTTTAAAACTTGATTGATAATTGATAATATTTATTCGATATCGTGTTCGGGACGAAGCACTATCATAACAATCTACATGACGTACAAATGTTTAGTTCGAAACGATGTTTCATGTTATGTTTTAGAATAAACAATTCATGAATAACATAATATACAGCGTGTTTCATCGAAACCGGCCAGTTGTCGAAAAAAAGAAAATCGGGCAGAGGAATCATGACAATTTTAGAATTGCGTCAAGCAGTATTACGAAACGGACTCGATCTCGAGCGCGATTCCGACAGTGCGATCATTTTATGAAAGGGAGAATATCAGAAAACCCTGTGTTTTGTTTTGGTTTTAGGTGGATTTTATTAGAATTACAGTTTGCACGCGTCGAGCGGGCATTTTGTGATTACTTACAACATTATATAAATTACCTAACCTGTTTTGATGAATTTTATCAAAATATTTACCTTGAGATATCACTCATCCCATCATCAACATATAGAGAAGTGATCATTTTTGTGGCTGAGGCTACTGTAGACGATATATTAGTGGTTTTCAAAGTTTTACATTATAAACTGCTTTAACCTCGTTCGATTCGGTGAAGATTAAACACCCTGTACCTTTAATCATTTTATATTTAATCTTAATACTTCGTCATAATCTGTATAGAGAATTTTATCGGATAAAGGCAGTCATCAATAGTAGTTACAAACCATTACATTTTAAAACTGCATACACGAGTCTGATTGCCACCACTTAAATCAGACACAAGCTAGGAATAAGTCTATTTTGAGTAGTTTACTATTCCCAACTATTTGGCCATAAAAAATGACTGCCTTCCTAATTATTGCACTGATAATTTTTATTATAAACGTTTTGTTTATCGCTTTAGCTATATTGCATTCGTTGAAGACAGGAAATGAAAAGGTGAGTTTGTTTCAACATTCTAATAAAATAAAAGATCTGGAACCCAATTTCTCAATGCAATAACTAAGATGAAATTACGACAGTTCTCTTAAGTCTGGATCGAGATTTTTATTTTATTTTTATAAATTAGCAGGGCTTTTTAGCTTGGCGACCATATACCTACTGCCCTATAATAACACACATTGTTTTAACCGTTCATGAAGAGGCTCAAAAGTGAGCCAACTGAAAAGATGCTGGCTACTATTGAGACTATCCATTTTGATACCAGTACCACTGATACAATTTAGACTTTGTGACCCTGAAGATTTGTAAATGGAAGGCTAAAGGCTGATGGTTTCACGGATTACTCACCGAGCAATTAAATACTTGACAGTTGCTTATCTCAAATTTGGCAAGCAGTTGAGCTGTGAAATTTAGCAATTTTACCCTAAAACTGTACTACAGAATATGTCATAGATTTGTCTTTTATTACAGGTATCTCCGCGCTTATCAACTCCATCAATGGTTTTCGATAGGCGCAACAATCCCCGCGCTAGCGTCCAGCCTCAGGTTACCATCTTCGAGCTCGTTCGGCTCAGTGCGGGCAGCTCGGCGTACGACAATCAAATCACGCAAGGAAGGAACAATGCACGAGCCTCTAGAGGATAAAGCACAGATAGAATAAGTAAGGTACACCATATATCATTCATACTAACAGGAACAAGTCTCTTAGCTTGTATGTGCTGGTGTTAGTATAATTTATCTGTATGTGCTAGTCAGTCATTTATTTAGAACTAAGTACTTATGTATTTTGTCAATTAAGCATAGGTATATGCAAACAAAATTTAAAAAAAAAGTTACATTATGCAAGTAACTAATGCTAAATAGGCACCCACTAGTTACTTTATGATATTAGTTTATCTTTTTCATCAGACATCTAAAAAAATGCTATTATGGATTGGTAAAAATATACTTTTTTCTTTAAAATTTGGTTTTATAATAATGGTACGCTATAGGTATACCTAGTTATGATAGTTGTTTTGTGATGTTGGATGCTATAATAATAAATATTGTAGTCAGTATAATAATAGAAAAATGCTCTTTGCTACTGTGTATTTTTCATCGCTAGTTTTCGCCTTTATTGATTGTATGAAGAATTTACCTAATTTAAGTGCTGCAAGCGTCGTCAATTGACTGATAAGAAATAGTACGTACCTAAACAGTAATGTACCTAAATGTTATCTTGAGTGTACAAATCAGTAGATAAACTGATAAATACTCCAAAATAAAATAGACCATTGCAAGTTTGCTTTCTTTGGTATGCTATTTTTTTTTAATTTATTTGTTCAAGTAATTTAGATTTTTTCAAACAGGATTTCTACTGGCAGTTAAAGCTGGTCTTTCAGTCTTTCACGCTAGTGTTTCTAGTTTTATAAACTTCGTAGTTATCTGTATCGCGCAAATTTTAGGGGCGAAAGTCTCAAGTTTTGTTATTTGGGGAAGTATAGGGTCTACGAAATCTGCGTAGCATTGACGCGTTTATGTCTTTTATGAGGGGATACAGAAGGCTCTCGCAGAAATAGGATAATCTTCGTTAAAATGTTAGTGCCGTTTATATCTAAAGATATTGGTGGGCATTATAAACAAAGCAATATACCTAGTCTGAATTTTTTTTTTTTTTGGCGTCGCATGGGTTTGCCATTTTTATATTGTTTTACTTGGTTCAAAAAATTAGGGAAACAGGTAATAGTAAAATACGCGGAACTAAGGATTGGGATAGGATCAGTAGGGTTTACAAAACTAATAATAAAAACAAGGAAAGGAAATATATACAAATAGAGGGGGAAAATATACAACTAGTCTGAAATTAAGCGAAACTCATGCTGCCGAATTAATCACACAACTTTTTTTAATTTGATAAAAACTCAGACTCGGAACCTTCTTGATGTATTACTATTATAGCCTTACTTATAAAAATATGTCAAAAGATAAACAGTGGTTAAACTATTGCCATCTCTTACCACTGGGTAATGACAAACAGTGACAGGGCTAACTTTAAGCAATGATTAAAGTAATTGCGTTTATAATAAATAATAATAATAAATTTATTTATTTCAGGCAACATAGTAAGTACAAAAATACAGGGCCCATAGTATAAATACCTTAAAACTAATATATATTATATTATATGTATTATTTCACACATTTAACTAACTCTATAAGTAGAGCTGTTGTTTTTTAATTTGCTTTACGCGCGCCAGTTTCCAATGAGTTATAGTTATAACGCTGCATTCAATAATTTCCTCGCTGAATTGGAATGAAAAGTTAGGTGCGTTTCTTTTAGGAAAAGGAAGGTTCTTTGTACCTGTGCGAACCTAGGGCGGATTTCCAGTTTTCAATAAAAATATTACAGCAATGCTATTATTATATATGGCAGATAGATGGTACCTAAACATGTCTTTTATAGGAAAATGCTCACATGATACCTTCAATAAATGCGGACAATGGGCGAGTGTCATTTACGAGGCCTCGACGCACCGCGCAATCACAATCAAACGAAAGGTTGTTGAGTTACTCACTAATAGACAGCTCAATTTAATAAAAAGTTGCATTTTGTGTTAAATTTTGGTTTTTCTAACTGTCCTTTTCTAGGTATGCGAAGCCCTAGCAAATGAAACTATCATACTTTACACTAAGTGTGTGTGTGTGTAAGATAGGACTATTTGTACAAGCAGTTATTATACAAATAAAGGACCCAAGACGAGGTATCTGTGGATGGATAAATACCTACTAAAAGCTAAAACTGGTATAACCTGACAAGCTGAGATAGCAATAAAAGATGCGGTGACGACGCTTTTATAAATTTGTTGGTCAACGACGAAGCGCGAAGCCACCACGATAAGCCCTAGTTCAGACATGGTGAAATTCGCGCGGATTTAAGCCGCACCGATTATTCCTTCTGGATGTTCACACTACACCATACGGGTCATGCCTACGCAAACGCGGTTTGAATACGCTCTGATTCCGCCATGACTATGTATTTCTGCCATAAAGCAGCATTTCTGTGTTGCGGTTTGAAGGGTGTGGGTGCCGGTGAAATTTCTAGCTCGTGAGGAGTGTAAGCGATCCATTGTCACGTCATGTCCGATACGTGCGAATTCCACGGAGCATTTGAATGCGCTCTAAGGGCGTCGAGTAAATAGAAGTTCTATTATAACGGCGCGACGACAGAGCGAATTTTTTTTTTGTGCGGTCGCAACGCGGCTGACACGCTTATACATGACCCGCACGGTGTAGTATGTAAGATCGTTCAGTAGACATAATTATTGTCATTATTAGATACTTAATAGCTCCGCGCGGAACAAACGCCCGTTTTCAATCCGAGCGGATTCCGCCATGTCTGAACTAAGGCTAAAAAAATCAACACAGCTTGTAAGTAGGCAAGCGGAGTTCGTGCAGTTTTGGTTGAACTCTGAAGGCGTGTGGTAACATTTCGTTGAAAATACAAAATCAAACATCATGAGTTACGCGTTTTTGATAGTGGTATCTGTGGCGATCACTGTGAAGTTAATATTTTTAAGTTTCTCGTTGTACTACACTATTAAATCTAGCAAAGCTCAAGAAAAGAAGGTAAGAGAATGTTTCTTAAGCAAAATTCGGGTTTAAAGAAGTGCTTGACCACCTCCGATCCACACCCCCGATGAAACGATAGCACAGAAAATTTAAAGTAGGTATCAAATCAAAAAAAATAACAATGACATTAAAATTGGCTGCCACTCAGCATAAATGCTATAGTAGCGTGTGCTACCATTATAGCGCTGGTCTTCCGTGACGTAGGTACCTACCTACCTATTACTTTTTACTAAGATAGACAAAGATTAGAATCGCTGTAATCTATATAATATTGATAAAATTAGACTTTTTACTTGAAACACAGTAGAAAACTCAAAATAACTAGGTAGAAACACAGATCTCTATGAATATGAATGGAGCAAGTTGGTTTCATGTGCTAAAAAATAGTTATACCTACTTATGTTTGGGACTAGAGACCCAAGAACGCGTTGAACTTCTTGTAGGTAAGTATTCGTTCTAAATTCTCATAGCGAACGTCTGAATAATTTGGCCCGGTGCTACCTTTCTAATCTATCGTCTGATTTTTTACGTTTTGTTATTTTAAGCCTTCGATCATGCAAGGTAGAGTGTATTGTTTAAAACAGACGAGACAGTTGCACGACTTTGATCCCCAAGGCACGGTAGATATCCCCTCAAATCTCTCAGTAAGATCAAACTCTAAAGAGCTACGAAACAAAATAGGTACGTCTAATCCACCGCCCGCCATGTTGATAACATTATGTTTTGTCAGATTTTTTGCAGACACTGTTTTGCAATTCTTGGTAAAAGAATGCCAGTTTGGCAAAACATTGCGTACCTATAGGTACCCACTTTGCATAGTTTCACTTATTTTCACTGCACTGCCTTTATTGATAAACACGACGCAAGCAGGTCAGTGCATTTTTTCGGATTTTGACGAGTCTTATTAAACATAGACTAGGTCTTATCGTGTCACTGATTTTTTAGAACCAAGTGTGGTGAAAGGATTATACTTTCGTGCACTTGACACATATTTTCGATCGTTTTAGGTCCTACGATATGCTGGTTTCCTCACGATTTTTTCCTAAATCTTTTGAGAGCATACATACATTTTTGGGCAGAAAAACTCATTGGTTCACGACTGGATTTGAACCCACGAACTTAGGATCGGAAGGCGGGGACGCTACCACTAGGCCACCAGCACTCTCACTCTCTAACATAGGCTAGGTAATCTTACTGGACTCTTTAGACGGAACCTCTTTTGGGGTCTCTGCGTTCAGGGTTAAAACTCACATCTTCCCAATAGAACGAGGAAGTTCGTCATGGTTTAATCAGCATTTAACTAACCAAGGTTGTCATCACCTACACCTTTGTTTGTTTTGTAAATGAAAGCTGAATAAATACAGGTCAATCTGATCGTGACAAAACCTCTGTGGCGCAGCAAGTTACGCGTAAAAATGGTTCAATTTTAGTGACGTGGGACAAATTATGTTTGCATGATCTGCAAAAGTACTGGTACACCTAGGTACTTACGGTAATATTTTTTTCCGTGAATCACCGAAATATTGAGTTTCCGGTTCGTCGTGAAAAATCATGATGAAGCTCATTATAATTCTCAATGTCAATGTAATTGACTAAAGAAGTGTTTTTAGGGTTCCGTAGCCAAATGGCAAAAACGGAACCCTTATAGATTCGTCATGTCTGTCTGTCTGTCTGTCTGTCCAGCCGTGTCACAGCCATTTTTCTCCGAAACCATAAGAGCTAGACTAATGAAACTTGGTGAGTAGATGTATTCTGTGAACCGCATTAAGGTTTTTACACAAAAATAGAAAAAAAACTATAAATTTTGGAGGTCCCCATACTTGAAACTGAAACTCAAATTTTTTTTTTTCATCGAACCCATACGTGTGGGATATCTATGGATAGGTCTTCAAAAATGATGTTGAGGTTTCTTATATCGTTTTTTTCTAAACTGAATAGTTTGCGCGAGAGACACTTCCAAAGTGGAAAAAAGTTTGTCCCCCCCCCCTCTAACTTCTCAAATAAGAGAATGATAAATCCAAAAAAAATATATGTTGTACATTACTATGCAAACTTTTAACGATATTTGGTTTGAACGAGATCTAGCCAGTAGTTTTTTTTTTATACGTCATAAATCGTAAACCGCAATTTACCTTTCGACGAACTACAAGAACCTTTATATTATGTTACTTGATGCTACGGAACCCTTCATGGGCGAGTCCGACTCGCACTTGGCTGCTTTTTTTGTGGTATTTAAAGGATACATCATTATATTCAGGCATGGTCGTATTGTGTCTCTTATGCACCACGAGTGGTACCTCCTATCTAACCAATTTACGATTTTCTATGGATGACCATTTTGCAATCTTGGTATGCAATCTACTAAACACAACCAACAATGTTATTTTACAATCTAAATTAAAAATAACAACTACCTAGTTTTTGACGAAAGCAAAAGAACCGGTTTGATGTTATAGCCCGTTGGTTGGTAGTTGCTACATTCTGCGCTATAGGCCGTGGGTTCAATCTCAACCTTGATATTACATTTGGGTGGTGTGTTTGTTCTTTTGCTTTTGTATTCTTCATGCCTATGTCTCACTGAGTAGAGTGGAACCAAACTACTCTGGAACTTTATTGTTATTATTATTATTCTTGTTAGACTTTAACTTTATCTGGGTGTTCTAAAAAAAAGAAACAGTTGACGTAAAGTTACTCGCCAAATAAACCTTATGTAGGTACCTAGCTCTACCTTCTTAGGTAATTAAATTAAATCAGTAAAACTATCATTCGATATTCGGTAGATTCATAAAACTTGAATCTATCGAATTCAGTTAACTGTTGTTGCCTATAGACTCGTTTCCATGATATTATTCGATACTTCTTGGTACCTACCTATATAATGTAGGTACTATATCTATGTATGTACCTACTTAAGTACCTAATATATTGATTATTTCATAGCATATCGTAATATATTATCTCCGATTGTCTCTCATCATATCCGACAGCGTGAGATTAGATTCTATTAACAACCTACATTACTACCTACCTACTTAATATAACCTAATGTACAAAAACATCCACCCCTCGGCTATCCACTCATAGGCCCACTTCCACTCCAAATATTGCTATGCCCTTATTCAACATTTTTAACTTGAAGACCTCACCATGTAACATAATAATTGCAATAAATAATATGCGTCAAGTCAAGTGCAAGAAGGGAGTCTCTTTTTCATCACACTTGGTTCGAAAGAATCTAGTGACACGATTAGAAGAATAATATGAGTATACTAATAATAGTACATTATTGTGTCAAATGCACGAAAAGGAGCCTCTCTGAGGCGCACTTATGCTCCTTTGACTGGTTAAAAGAACTAGCGTCACGACAAAGAGTGCAATTTTATCAGCTCTAGCCATGTCTTTTTGTTACAGGTCGCCGATCAGAGCAAGCAGAACGCCAAGTCTATGATGATATCTTGGAAACAGCTGCCGAGGATGTTCCTGCCGCGCTCTCTGTACTGTCCCGAGGTCATCAACAAGAATTATATAAATAAATAGGCTGGTTCATGTATGCTCGGTTCCTATTGTTTGTACAAATATTTGAAAACAGTGGCATGATCATTTATAGCGACGAAAATAAACAACCACATCCCCAGGCATAACAGATATAACATAACAGTTAGTGCCTCGTACTAAAAGGTCAGGGTTCCCCTATAACCTCAAAATTCTACGACCAATGGATGCTACTATCAAACAATCTTATACTATTCGAACCGGATATTGCAAGGCCTTCTTTTCATCCTGTCATCCTGGTATAGGATTGATGATATTACTTCCAGCTCCGCCGCGATGGCTTTGTCTAAAAGTCAACGCAGAGAAAACTACACAAGCATTTTCTTAATCATTTGCATTTGATATAGTTAGATTAGTTATCAGTAGAAAATCACACACCAGTGCCGAACAGCCCCTAATAATTATTCGTAGAGTGTGATTAAGACCCGATGGCACAGCGGTCCGTGCATCTCCGTACCAAGGCGAAGTTCAAATCCCGCTCGGTTTTTAACTTTGGGGACTTTATAAAAATCTATGTAAAATCACACATCTGTAGCTAGACTGGGAATTCTTCACGGAATATTCGTGGTAGTGAGTCTCAGATTTATTACAAAATCAAGCAAGTTCGGCAAGTTTATCATGCGCACTTGATGTGCGGGCAGGTTTTTCCGCAAGTAGGCCGCTGGTGGGCCCTTTTTGCGTGACTCTTGACACGTGTTGCTCGAACTTTTTTAGGTTCTACAACACGCCGGTTTCCTCACGATGTTTTCCTTCACCGTTTTGAGAGTACTGGCATAGTGCACATACATTTTTCGACGGTAAACTCATTGGTACACGAGTGGATTTGAACCCACACCTTCGTATCGGAAGGCGGGGCCACTACCACTAGACCACCAATGCGCTCAAAAAAAAATCATCTGATTATACCTATACTAAGTTAATTGGTAGGAACCTTAAGTAAAATCATGAATCCATTATAAAAATATATTCATTTTCCCATATTTTTACCTATCTACAACTACCTATTTTCATTACTTACATAAAGATCAACAATTGTATAATTTCACTAGATTATCCACATCTTCTAGTTTATCGAAATAAATAAAGCTTTTCTTCAGTAACCAACATCTTTAACCATTAAAAAGTTCATTTCTCTTGTAAATTGGGACCATTTCACAGTTTTCTTTTGTATATCTAGTTTCAAGTTTCTATTCCTATATTCAAGCGCCTTATTTACTACAAGTCTGTTAAATTCGTGTACATGAGGATGGTTTAAATATTCCTCTACATCCATCCACTTGCAATCGTTCACTTCTCTCTGGGAAATTGTAATATTTTCCGTGAGAGCTTTGAGCATGAGAAGGACGTAAATATCCGAGTTCCCGAACATCATATTATGCGTGTGTCTGAATGTAATGAGAGAAAGGAAGGCAGCATCTACGCCCGTTTCTTCTTTGACCTCTCTCACAGCAGCGTCCACTATATCTTCACCTTAAATAAAAAAAAACATACATTTTAAATAAATATTGTGGACAATTCACACAACACTATCTAGCCCCAAACTAAGCAGCGCTTGTACGATGGGAACCAGATGGCTGATATAATACTTGAATACATTAATTCTGATTTGAATTTATCCTGTAGTCTGTAGCGAATTAGATGTGTATCAAATAATCCTTAAAATTTATACATAATTAAGTTATTGTTATTATTACACATCAGTGTCATAGTGCTCAATTACAAAAATGTAATGTTTTAGGCAAGGTTTTAGGAGGTATGCACCATTATTTATAAAGATAAATGGGAATTTCTTTAACAGTTTTACAAAGAACAGATACCTACAGTATTGTGTTTTTTTTTATCTTAACAAAGTAACAGTACCCATGTACTGTGTGTATGTATAATTATTTTTATATACTTATTATTATTGCAGAATGTTTGTACATTCTGCTAATTAGTACTAATACTGATTAGCATTAAAAAGTTTTATAACTCATTATTATTTTACCTTTCTCAACATATCCTCCAGGGAGCTTCCAGTGGGGGTATTCATAGTGCTTCTCCGATATGGCAAGTAATTGTTTCTTGTCGTTGAACACCATAGCTCCGACGCCCAGATTGGTATGGCACGCGGGTGGTAAGTTCGGCTCCGAATCTTGCGGTAACCATTTGTACATCATCACGAAATCATCTCTGGCATGATGGAAAGTAAAGCCTTTCTAAAGATACCAAGTTTTTTATTACTTAGCCCATTACACTATAGCAACTATTATGAAATTACAACTATGAAGTCTATTACTTGGTTAGGGATCTGGAGCCTAACTCTTGGCTCATCTCGGATCATTTTGCAATTTTATTTTATTGCTTCTTTTCGAAGAGAGAATCGATGATTTACTTGAGTAATTCATCAACGACCTCATCGTAGAAGCCTCGAAAGCTACGATATACGGAAAACGTAGAAAAAGTGCGGGGTTGTGCAATGCCAATGTGTATTTAGGGGACTTGAAAATCTTGGTTGGCCCGAGAACTAGGCTCCTGGTTTCTGCAACTAGGCTGGTGGGTTTTTGAAATGAAATGATCATCTTAGACATAGACAATCATATATTTGCTTCCTAGCACACAAAACACAAGACATGAAGATCAGCCTAAGAGTGATCATATGCTGGACATAGGGCTCTCCTATAGATTTCCAGGAGGTATGATTTTGAGCCCTTTACAACCGCCGACTTCCCGCAACGTTTACAATGACGTCATTCAGATCGTGGTGAGAGGCATCCAACACTAGCCTTTCGATTTGTGGTCACCATTTCAGAACTTCTATTCCCCAACTCATGTTTATTTTATGACCTAGGTACACACACACCGCACGACTGTATGATGTCAAGATAAGTGGATGGAAAGATGACTTGGAAATATTCTTCCTGGAAATGTATAGGGGATGCCTATGTCCAGCAGTCAAGGTGGTCTTTTTGGGCGGTTGATGATGATGAGCTAGGTATTATGTAGCCTAATGCCACTTTAACTTTACATCTCATACTGCTATATGAAAAAGAAAAATAATTGGCATTTAAATGATCATGCATTGCAGAAATGTCTTTGAAAAATATGCTAATTATCTGTATTTGAACAGGGAACCAAGCTCAACACACACTCTCAGCTGCAAACTAACTTACTATAGGTACATACATAACTACCTATTTAAAATGAATTTGATGGTTTTTGTTTTAAGCACATCAATACTTGAAGTCCACTGTACCTGTGCTAAGACAGGAACAAACACAGCATCCTTTATATTTATTTTGAACCAAATGCACCTGTTTCCATCTCTAGACCATTTTTGAATAGAATCTGAAAAAATAGATGGTCAGCTCTAAATTGTTTTAAAATTAGTAACTTTATCATCATCTACAGCCTGAAGAAATCGACTGCTGGACATACACCCTATACAGTTCCAGGAAAAATGATTTTGAGTCATCCACCGATGATGGAGACATTCACCGACTTCCTGCAATCTTAACAATGTGGTTGTCCATTGTCTTCTGAAAAATGGACTCTACCAACTTACTAATAAAGTTAAAGTCAAACATTTCTTTATTCAGTTAGTCAAGGATAACTTTAAAACGTCTTAAAGCTATGTGAGTCTAGGTGCCAGCTCCAAGCGCCAAGCCTTGAAAAATAGGCAACAATTTTTTTTGTTATTTGTAATAAAAAATAAATAAATTTAAGCTTATTTGCTTACCTACCTTCTAACTGTACTGGAAATGTCTGAAGACTGCAAGGTTCCTTATCAGAATCCACTGTAATTCCATTAAAACGATCTTTAGCCCCATTGAATGTAATTGGTGCACATGACTTTGAATATAGGCTCATGGGAGTAGACCTGAAAGAATAACAGAATAATTAGAATCACTCCTGAATACAACACACTGAGTGACACAGAAAACAGAAACAGCCGCAAGACCCTCAGAATATGGTCGACATCCATCCTGTCAGGTCTCATAGTAGGTATGTACATTGTACATCCCGGAGTTAGAAGTTGATAGGTACCTACTAATATAATATTATTACGTCGGATAATTAAAATTTGATGGCCAACAGTACCTTCACCGTGATATGAGTGTCAGTAGCCAATAAAGTAATCAGGCACTAACCTTGTCCATGTTTCTTTGGTTTTAATAACAAAATTTCTAACCAACAAGCCTATGCATTTCATGTTCATGATGAGATGAGAATTCTAAGGACCCAACCGAAAACCTCATAGGAATTTTGCGCTGTACTGTAATTAATGATAATGGATTTATTCTGCTTTGTTTATTTTTTGCTTTCTTTTCTTCTTCCTTTTATTTTTTCTTACATTCGCGGGCTAATGTATTTACATCATTCTACTAAGGCTAGCTGCTGGATTCATGCTTGTTTATTTTCAATTGACATTGGCGAAATTCTATGTCGAAATGACATGACAGAACAACGTTATTGTGACAATTGACAATTTGAAACTTGACAAGACAATGCCAATGAGCAAATAAAGAATAAGAAGTCTAGAACCTATCTAATTTTCGTAACTTCGTAACTTTCTGTCTCAGAGGTTTGTGCCATGCAAGTTTGCTTGCTTTGCGGTGAAATAACTATAGGTATTCTGCATCTGCTGCAAGTGGTTTCCTTGTCAAAATCGCTAGCGTTCAGGACCGTTTGATTAGATTTCATAAATTAAACGATACATACAATTCCCATAATCGAGGAGATGGAATCTATTAAATTCCAAGGAAGTTTAGACAGATATGACGGTGTAACAGTGGATTCAAGAGTAGAACCTTGCGATACAGACTTGTTTTCAAATCGTTTATCTGGTGAGTTGGTAATTAATAAATAAGCTATGATAAACCTTGATTAGCACAGAGTTTATTTTAAGGGTTCATCATGGTATATAGGTACATAAACAATGAAATAAGGCTAGGAGTCAAATAAAGTGCACGATGCGTTGAGCCCATCAACTTTGGTAAAGATAGAAAACCTCACATGCCAGTCATTTCACCTGCACCACACCATTCAAACTTAAATACAACAACGGTGCTCGACACATGAAATAAAGGTAGTACTTCCCCATCCAAGGCCTTCACTAAGAGCTTTACTACTAATACTATACATTAACGCCATTGCCTGCTAGTGTGTTCTCCAACCAAGTACTTTAATATATTTCAGAATCATTACTGAAATGGAAATCTGAAAATAAAAGATGTATCTGGTTTAATGTTAACATCAAAGATGCAACATGGGTTCCTTTACTAGCACAGGTAAAGTTGAATTAATTTATGATAAAAGTTACAAGATAGCTCAAAACTGTTAGATTTGGTTTATATTTTTCTGAAAGTAAGGAAATCCAATACATGGTAGTTTTGTAGTAGAACAAAACAGAATTTTACACTATCTTTAACTATTGTTGTACATAACAACTAATATTATAGTCTGGTGTGCTAATGAATTTGTAAATCCCAAAATTGCAGCTTTTTAAATTATCCTATAGTTTAGAGAAGGAAATAAGAAAACAAATTATTCTATTTTTATTTTAGGAAGGATTCAACTTCCACCATTCGAGAAACAGTTATGTGATGATGTATAAATGGTTACCGGAGAACAGTAAAGCTAATTTACCCCCCGCCTGCCACACAAACCTTGGCGTCGGTGGCATTGTGCTGAACCAGAATAACCAACTTCTGGTGGTAACTGAACAGCATACTGAATTGCAACACTGGAAACTCCCTGGTGGATATGTTGAACGAGGTATGATCAAAGTTTTTTGAAGTGAGAGCTTTTTTAGGTGGGCTTAGGCTCAAGCCTCAGGCTGAAATACAGGTCATCTAAGGAAAAAACAAATAAACTTGCGTCACCGTCTCTGTATCACTGTAACCGACACTTCTTCGGCAAAGATTGACCAACTTTGTCAAAAGTCGGGGAGGAATTTTTTTTTCTGTCTGAATTCCCGTAAAGCCCCTGTTTTTTTACCAGCCTTTCCCATGGCTGGATAAAGATCTCCCTTTTTTCCTTCCTCTCATGTCCCAGATTTCGCTGATCTTTTAACTACTTAACAAATAAAAAAACTACATATTCTAAAGGCTCGAACACACCTAGTTCGCTGGCGGGCGCGGTGGCGAACCGTTCAGTTTCAACATAGGGATTTGTATACATCCGCACACACTGCCGCGTCTTTTGACAGTTGCACGCTGCGATCACTACTAATAAAAACGAAAGTTCCCAGATCGTGACAGACAAAGCATCCCCTATTTAATGTTTTACTACCCCCTACTTAATTTTTCTTAATTTTGTGTATTAAACAATCGTCAAATATTTGATCTACTGATTAGTCATCGGTGAAAACGACCCATAGAGTCTAAAATTTGGAAAAAGAGAACTATTGAGGATTCGTTCTAATATCATTGAACTCTGGAAATTGTTTTTCCTATTAGTTTTAGTAGAAAAAAAATATATTACTTCTAAAAATATTTGTTTAACTACGTTAAAAGCAAAAAAAGATGTTGTGTAAGATAATAATAGGATAGAATCTTATTTGAAACTATTTAAAAATATAGTAATGCATAATGGGCGGTTATATCGCTGCAAATCAGTATTTTCCAATCAAATTTTGGATGGAGAGAAGCTTAGAATAAGATCAAATATCAATAAAAAATAAAATAAGGGCATTTACATACCTAGAATGAACCGTCATAATCAAAGTAAATCAATAAATACAAAAACAAATACAATCATAAGGCTAAGTTTATGGTATTCGATATGAATGTTTAACAGCGTGTAATATTTTGATTGATGGAGAAAAAACAGAACAAGTGAATGTATTTATAATATTTGGGGACTTTTTTATAAGAGATGGAATGCATAAATATAATATCGAAACAAGGAAGTGTATAATCACCACCCGTGGAGACAGTCGATGAAGTCGCGGGCATCAATTAGTTCAGCCACCCATCAGTTTCCCATCTGACATTACGTCCTGACTAGGGCGTGCAAACCCGGTTTTCCGGTTTTGCGAAAAGCCGGACAGCTAAGCAAAATTTATCAATAGTACTTTTTTAAACTTTTGCGATCATAACACACATTAAACTGTTACACGGGTATTTTTACCGCGTTTAGGTAAGCGTAGTGTAGGACGCCCTCCGGCAAGGTGGGGCGACGATCTGCGAAATGTAGCTGGCAAGCACTGGAGAAGAAGAGCCGAAGACCGGGCTCAGTGGCGCGTCTTGCGAGAGACCTACGTCCAGCAGTGGCCTAATATAGGTTGATGATGATGATAATGATGATGATGGGTGTTTACCGCGTATAATTTTCCCCGACGCTTCGGCTATGTTGTAATAACTGTGGTCGTGGGCAGACTGGAGCATTGACATGAGTGCTATCGTCGTTGAGAGGTGGAGGTATAATAACTACCCTCACTTCAGGACGCAATGATAGATAGGCGTATGCCTATACAGTGAGGGAAGTTTTACGTATTCCGATTTTCCTTAGTATCAGAAACATAAATCTTACTGATTGAGCCTCAAAAATATTGTTTTGTTTTTAATCCCCGTGAACAAAAACTACCTAGGTACCCCGGACTAGCGGGTGAATGAATTAAGCTTAGAAAAGATTGCGGCGAACAGTTTCGAACTGCGATGGCGATGGCGATCAATTTTTAAGCGTAGGGTTTTGCATTCATCCCCACACAGCGCCGCGAACTGTCATTGTACGCAGCGAGGTAGTATTAGTGTTAGATACTGTCTTGAAACTGCGCTAAATCTTGTTCCTCAAAAGTCATAACAGTGGCAATAAGGAGGCAATGGTGTGGGTGTTGTTTGCACAAGGTTCGCGCGTTCAGTTCACCATCACTTTATTCTTAGCCCTAATATGTCCAGGTAATTGAAACATTACTAAAAAGATGCATTATTTTTATAAATGGATTTTTTTTGTCTAAAAGCATACATAGCTAAAAACCGATAAAACATAATAAAACCAATACTTTGTTGTTCTATTATTGCACTGCGTCTTTTTTTTTAATACATCTAGCTGATGGAACAAGCATATGGTCCACCTGATGTTAAGTGGTAACTATAAAAAAAAAAAGCCCATTCATTCCATAACTACATTAAGTTACATTTCATGCATATTATTACTTATTATTTCGATTATTATTATATTATCATTATTATTTACATTCATACATTATAGTCATTATTTTGTTTAAATTTAATTTTAAACTTTATTTTTAATATATATATTTTGATGTTAGATTTATTTTTATTAGTTTTTCTTCAGTTTTACTTTTTGTTCATTTGTGTTCTTATTTTTCTTTAGCTACGATCCCACTCGGGTATGTGGTGTAAGTGGTAACAGTGGTACCTATAGCCTGTAACAAAGCATTGCCTCGTAAGTCACACACGCCAGGAATTTGCCCTACGATGCACTGCCCTGCGTTCATCAGCTTCACGCGTACAGATGTTCAGCCTCAAGTGCCAGTAATTTCACCGGCACCCACACCCTTCAAACAGAAACACAGCAATGCTGCTTCACGGCAGAAACAGGTAGGGTGGTAGTACTTCCCTGGATGAGCACTTCACAAAAAGCTCCACTACTACTACTAATCTACTCAACAATAAACTACTCAATAATAAAGTAAGTAATATTAAACTTCACTAGATACTAATTCCTATTTCGTACAATTTTTTAATAGTTGATTTTGTAGGTATCTTAGAATATTGTTTTCTTGTTAAAATTCTACTATATGAAAAAATATTACGTTGACCAAACCTGGAAACGGTTTTTGGCCGGAAGCCGGAGATAATCCGGTTTTTAATACTTTCCTGTTTTGCAAGCGCTATAGTTTTGACGTTTTTTCAAATTGACAATTGATTTCGAGCAATTCAAAGAGTTATCAAATGGAGATTACAATGGAGTAGCAGTATTCAAAGTGAAAGTCAAAGTAAAGTAAAAATGTTTAATTTTATTCATTGTACCTTTAAAATTACATAATATCAATGATCACTTTGAGAAGTCTTAGAGCTAGGTTTATCTTGTCGATAAACCTACAGCTACAGTATATCTATTTATATAATAAGATAGGTGATGAACTGACAGAATAGTATACATTGGTGGTGCACGACCAAATTTTAACCCACGATCTTTATAAAATAAATTAATAATGTCGACAATCCACAAAACACTATCTATCCCCGAGCTTGTCTTGTACTATAGGAATCAGATAGTTGATGTATTACAATCAACTATCTCATTCCTATAGTACATACATACATTTTACTGCACATCATTTTGTTAACACATAGTTAGAATACAATTAACACTCAGACAGAGAACAAACATCTGCATTCACCAAAGAAATATTTGTTCTCGGTGGGAATTGAACCCACGACCTACGGCGCAGAAGGCAGAGCTACTGCCAACTGAGCTGAGAGTCCAGTCAATCTTTGGATTGGATTGCTCGCTACCCTCTAAACTAGACTACCCGCGCTCTAATTCAATAGTATAAGGCCGGGTGTTTAATAGGTAGGTACTTAAGTAAGTACATCAGAAAACGTTTGATAGAAAAAATCTAATGAACCAAGGATACTGTTCATTCAGTCTGTCAATTTTCTTACCATTTAGGTCTAGCACAAAATGTGTTCGGCAAAAATCTTGTGCGGATTAGAAATTTAAAACTGATTGAATTTGAATTGTTGTATTCGACGTTTTCTGATCTATCTAATCTATATCGCGCCCGACCTTATACTATTTATACTCGACTAGATATAGACATAGACTGCGGCGAAGAAAATAAAAAAAGGAAAGGTTATGATTTTCACCGTTATGTACCTATGCTATGTATGTTAACATGTCTGTTCCACGCATTTCATTTAATCTTGGGTGTGAGATGTTTGAGGATCGCTGGATGAAAACTATTTCTGAATGCTTGGGATTCTGCGAGCGTGATGTATAACTGCGTGTGATTTTCTACTTAATTTTTGTTTTTAATTTCCTGACATTTTATTTTATATTTTTCATTACTCATATTCAGAAAGAAGGTCTGAAGTTGCCTGAGGAGTGGGTTGAAAATAATACTTTTCAGTCCTAGATAGAATCGCTTTCAACTGACAGCTGTCATATAATTAAAATAAACTAGTTCTATTTTTATATTTATTTGATATAGAGGAACAGATGAGCAATCATAAAATACTTATACACACACATAGTGGTCAATATCATAACATTCCTGTTTGCATCAGCATGTTGGGTAAAAGCAATACCTACGAAGCCGTTTGACTTAGCCAAAAACAATGCTGCTGCTCTATGGGTTTAACAAGTTTTATATTTCCTACTTCTTTGGTCGTGGCGGCGGCGTAGCCACGCCCACCTCTTGTGTCAAAGTTTGGTAAAGTGATATGGTCGAAGACAGAAGGAGTCATTATTATCTACGTTTTGTGCAGCTCAGTGTAGCTCACACCAAAATTGAATCAAACCAAAACTTTTTATTTCAGCTCTCACTTAGAAAGCATTGCAGCCTTAACATACTTAATACTATAGTGACAAAAGTTCATTCAAAGGAATGTGGTGAAAGAATTATAAACGCACCTCAATTAGGCTCTTTTCGTGCACTTGACAATGTTTTACGGTTTATGTAGGTTCTACGACATGCCAGTTATCTCACTATGTATTCCATGTACATAACTAGCCAATCGCCTTAGCTTTGCACAGGCTTAGTGTAGAAAAAAGGAGGGCAAAATGTGCTTTTGTATTTTGCACCCATGCAAAGCCTTAAATTTAAATCTGCAAATTATGAGTTGAAAAACGAGCCTTGTGGTCGGCTGGCAACCGTTGTCAACAACGATATGAAAGCCTGTGTACACCTAGGTCACTGGCAATGGCTATCAATGAAACGATGTCAAATATCGCTTTAAAATTTGACAGCGTTTCACTGATCGCCATGGCCAGCGACATATATAGGTATTTTTTTTTATTGTTGATAGCTAAACGTTTGACTGCCATCAAACCTGATGGAAAGTGAAAATGCAGCCTAAGGTGGAGCACGCTTAGCTATTATTCACTTGTTCACTCTTGACTTGAAAATTCCAAGGTTGTAATGCTTCGAAAATACTGACGACGGTAAAGAGCACATAGGTGTGCGCAGGCCTTGAATTGAAGACGATAGTAGAAGTGGTGAAAAAGTTGGACCGAAGAATTGGAACCCCGCGGCAAGCTTAGCCGTGATGGAGTTAGACCAACTAATTATACGGCTGAGCTTGCTGTGGGGTTTGGAGCCTTACGCCTATCTAATTTTAATGGCATAAAAAATATTCAAATGTACAATTTCATAGGTAAAGACCTAGATTAAGACGAGCTATGGAGCCTGGCGTTGCTCGCCCTGATCAAGCTAGCAGTTTAATTTTAATAAATAACGGCTCAAAACAAACAGTGGCGATAATAGTTTAAACAGACTTTATTTATTCAGTTTATTTGCTGCTTGCTACTTTGGTAGGTAGGTTAGGTATTTCAGTGAAAAAAATTAAAGTAGATAACTATATTAACTGAATGATTCCGAAGTGAAGCCTGTAAGCGGCTTAACTTCTGCACTCGCACTTCCACACTTCTACAACAACTACATGATGTTTGAGCCGCTGAGTTGTTTGAGCTGAACAAGCTCAAGGTTGTAAATGAGCCGATTAACTGCAGGTAATTATTTCCCATGCCTAGCAGTAGTTAAGTGTTTTGATTGGGCTAAATATCTTTCATATCTTGACAGTCTAAATTGCGGCCAGTGCTGCCAGGTCCATTCCAGGGTTTGGCTATTTTTACTAATGTATTTTTATTTTTTTTAAATTAAGCATTGTAGTCATAAACCTAGACACTTTAAATGCTTCTAGATACTTTGAATAGACACAAGTTGTCCGATAAAATAGGTGCGCATGTCACAGTGCTCAATAAATATTTTTTTTTTTTGAAAACTCAATAGAAATGTAATTTTTTATTAACTTGGCAATTTATATGAACTACAAACTGCGACACGTATTTAAAATCCAAGGTTAATCCAAGATTAGCCTACAAAATAATAGCAGTTAAATGCTTTGAAATTGCGCTAGACCTAGCGCCAAAAGCGCCATTGTGATGGCAATGTACATTTCGGAGACTTCAAATTATTTGGGGGCTAGTTCGCCATCGCTAGCGAACTAGTTCGCTGGCGGTGTGTTCAAGCCTTAACTGTACATGTTTTTTAAATTTCAAGGTCTTTTTTGCAACCACAATGGAAAAGATAAGATTGAAAATTGTTATCATCTACTATCATAGAATTTATTGTACATACCTACTTAAATTATTATTTCAGGGGAGGACATCAAAAATGCAGCAGTACGAGAGGTAAAAGAAGAAACAGGTATTGATGCAGAATTTGAGTCCATGGTAACATTCAGGCATACTCATAACTCTATGTTTGGTAACTCTGATATCTACACTATTGTGCTACTGAAAGCTACCTCTTCTACTATTGATAAATCAGACATAGAAATTGCAGCATGTAAATGGATGGATGTAGAGGAATTTTTAAATCATCCCAAAGTTATAGAATTTAATCGATTTATTGTAAATCAAGCTTTGGACATTAAGAACCGTAAACTGAAACTTGATCTTATTAAAGACTCAATAACTTTTGCAAATAAGCAAAGGGATTATACTTCACTTGTGATAAAAGATCTATGAAGTAATATTATTGCCTGTATTTCCTTATGAAACTATATTCTGTTAACTATATACTATACTTAACTATAACTATATACTATATTTATTCACATGATGCATAGGTATGCATCATGTGAATAAATTAGGTAACAGAATATAGTTTTAACAACTTCAAATACTTTTTTTTAATATAGTTTTGTATTTTTATCAGTTTAGGTAGGTACCTTAACTGATAAAAATACAAAACCTACAAGCAATGATGATAATATACATCAAGGACAGGTCAATAGATAGAATGTGGTGAGGATTTCCCAAACTTTAAAATTCGATGTAGAATTTTAGTTAACAAATCGCAACCAAAAAATCTGAATTATCTTTTGATTCGAATTTTATAAATCATTCATAAATATTACATAAGCAGCGTCCGCTAGCGAAGTATACACGCAAATATAATCTGAAGATTTTGTATAAAGTAATACTGAAAAAAAAAAAAATTTTTTTAAATGCTTTTTGCATTTTTATTAAAATTAAATCTCTGAGGGTGCTTGAGAAAACTCACCCCTTACAATGTACATTCCACATGCACTATAGTTAGGTAATTCTCAGTCGTAACCTTTATTGCCTCCTCATAATTCTATATGTACTTACATAATAAAATAAAAATCTTATCTTTATTCACTCATAGTGTGCTGACCTTGGGTCATTAGTTTACAGTCTATAGATTGGAAATAGCTGATAAGAGTGAACAGTGCATGTCGTCGGTAGTCTGATTGGATTCAATGGTTCAGTAGCTATCAACCAGCTCATTGTTATGCTGGCAATATACCAATCACATATCAAGCGAAGAGCGAGAAGAAATTTAAGATTCCTCTAAAGTCCTAAGTAGGCCGGCAGACCAATCTAAAAAAAGTCAAGTCCTTGATCTCTGCTTATCTTAGCTTAGATAGTAGGCTTAACAATAGGCCTAGATTGCGGAGTGACACCCTGATAATAGGTAGGAACAATACCGTTTTTACCATAAGGGCACACGGGGCCCGTGCCCAGGGCCCCCATTCTCAGGGGGTTCCGAAGGACCGACAATTTCTCTAACACATTCATTCTCAAAACATTTTTGTCGGGCACATTACATTTCTTTCACAATACTACGCCATTATATCCTACTGTATTTGATTACCTATAATAAATGGTTATACTTAGTAAAAAAATGTTATTATAATTAGCTTTTATTACTTTCCAAAAGGGCCCAAAATTCTTGTGTGCCCAAGGGCCCCAGCCTAGTTTAAGACGGCCTTGGGTAGGAAGGTACCTTATTAGCACTATGATCCAGTATTTAGTTTGTTTGTTCATACATACCGACTTAGTACATAAAGAATTTATAATAGTTTGACCCTAATAGCAATGTGATATTAAATAAGTAGTAGGAAATAAACTGTAATAGTACCTACAAGCAACCTAGCTTTGTCTGGACTAAATGGATTATGTACCTATTTACGTTTGGTAGGTACCGTTATTGTAGTTAACTGCGCTGCGCATTGTGTTGTGAACTTGTGATTTTATTTTATGATATTATGATCGTATGACTACAACGGTAATGCATTTGCGATAGATACCTATATGTTATAGTACAAATTATCAATGCTTATTTATTTAAATAAAATGTGACCTTTAATTTTTTTATTTACCTACTTTAAAGCCTTTTAAGTTATCTTTTTGTAAAATAGAACCCTATTTAGGAATATATTGCAAATGTCAATTGTGTAATCTTAAAACTAGAGTTACATTAACAGCAATAAAAACTTGTCAAGATAAAATTAAAAACAAGATATTGCTTATTTATTTTATGTAATTAATATATGAAGTGTCTTTGTTAGTTTCAAATTACTTTTATTATAAATATAATTTAACTATTTTTTTAAATTAAAATTGAACTCGTGCTTCATTCTTAGGTCACACATAAACAAAATTAAATGAGTTTGTGTGTGGCCTTAGATTGCGTCGAAGTGGGTTGTCAGGGTCAGTCAGCATACAATTGACTCTCATAAATATTTAAAACTATTTTATTTTACAAAATAAATTTTTATTAACCTTCTACCAATATTATTTTAGTTTATCTACTGTTTGCTTTGCTTTCTACCTACCAGTAACAATTCATTCAAAATCATACAGAATGTATAACGGTTTCTTTAAACTTAGTAGGTAATGTAAAATTTGTCTAAACATAAATAATCATCAGCAAAATACTTACCCTCACTTAGCATAGTTTGTAGTACTTTACAGTAACAATAAATAACCAGAAACATTACAAGATTTGAAGAGGACAGCCAAGAAAATAGATTTGTTAGACAGACAGTTCTGGTATGTGGTTTAACTGAGACTTAATCCTCAACAGCTCCACACACCCAACGCGGAGGAGGTAGGTAGCGCGTTTTGGTGCATTCCAGCATGGTTATAAGTAGTACTGCTTAGGCAAGAACAAAATTATTTTTTCAGGCTGTCCACTTTACATTGAATGACTATGCTTCACATACAAAACCAGAATAATGCAATAACCCGATTTATTGATAACAACACCTTTGCCATGTACTTAAGCCATGTACAAATTTTATTAACTTTTATGAATCTTAGATTGATTTGAATGCATTTGAAATAGTTATTGTTTAATCTAATTCTAAAACAGAGGGTGCATTTTGTGGACCCTTTTCTTCATCAGAACTATCTTCTTCACCAATAATTGACTTTATAAGGCCACCAAACATTGATTTGCGACTTCTCCTAGCTGGTTTTACTTGGATACCAAACCATATTCTGCCAATATTATCTAAATATCCCGAATAGTTTGGGTCCCTATTTAAACTTATAGCATACCAAGTCCGTAACACTTTGAATTGGTTAGCATGCCTCCTGAAAAAGAAAACTAATGTTTATTCACATGGATAAGGCTGATTGGGCTGGTCTAGCCAACTCTATTAAAATAATAAGACAGACACTAAATCCTGCAAATTGTTACAGGCATTGAACTACTTAGTATAGGTAGTTACTGTATAGCCGATGTTACATTATAAATGGATTAGATGCTAGAATTATTAAGATTGTTTTATAAAATGACCTAATTTATAATATAGTGTCTTTTATTCAATAAAACTTACTGTTCAATCGCTCGTAGTAGAAACCATAGGAAGTTCAATAATGGTAAAAAGTATGGAGGTCCTTTGTCATTCAGTATTGTTGGATGAGTTTCTGTATATTTAACAAATGTATCGGATGCCATCTTAACATTTCTTAGACAGAGGAACTGGAAGACCGCTTGTGCAATGAATAAGTCAACTTCTGACTTCAGCCCTTTGGTAGTGTGCAGCTCTATGAGCATATTAGCATAAGCAGCCCCATTACTAGAATGTAAAAAATGCTTGTGGGCCACTGTGTAGTTCTTTTCTCTCCAATAAACCTCAGCAATTCTCTGAAAATAATGGGTAGGTTGTAGGTTAAGAAATCTAGCTTGGGTTTATAATGGTGCAGTTATATTAATCAATACTTGTACAACAAGTCCCCTATCACCATAATATAGGCCGAAGATAGGAATGAAGAGAATGTCAAAGAGAACAATAAAACTTTGTCTACAAGTGTCAGTTACCTGGTGTAAAAATGGGTGTCCTTTTTTATTACTATCCATTGACCATTTCACAGCATTTGTGAGAAAGGTCTCTCTCTCAGGTATACTAGAATTCATTAAACCAAAGAGTATCCCTAATTTTTCGATCCATTCTGTACAAGGTTTGGTCTCCGATTTTGTCAAAACGTCTATGAGTAGATTGGCTAAATCTGCACCACTGCCTTGTTGGTCATGCTGTAGCAGCAAAGTGGCACCTTTGTAAAGCAATACTAATAACTCTGCATACTTCTTTTGGCTAAGATACCTGCAATGATGAACATTAATGTAGTCCTAAACTCCTTTTACGTGTTACTTTCACTATGTTTTCACTGAATTTGGAATAACAAACATGCCTGAAGTACAACGTCCTGTACATCTGGTGCCCTTCATAGTATTGACCAGTGTTAATTGAGGCTTCTAATTTTTCTAATACCCGTCCTACACCTCTTTCACTTCGACCAGCCATAACTTATTTTCCAGAATTATTTTCTTTGATTTCCTCCACATTACACATCAATTCAATTTTACGCCATGACATGAATGAATGAGACTGAATCACAGAACACATAATACTCAAGAGGGACTGAATGAGTTGTTGAATTGAATGAATGAATGAAAAAGGATTCCCATGTAAAAAATGCGTATGTTCGTACATAATATAGCTATGTTATTAATTATCTATGAAACTAGTTTAGATGCTTACAACTACATTTATTGTTTGTTAAGATATTTCCATGGAACTAGAATAACACATGACTAGGAATAAAGACAGAAATAAATTCTTCCTCCACGACTAACATTTCTATTCTACGGTCAAATCTGACATCTCATATTGTCATGTCAAAAAGCGGATATCCTGCTTGCTAACAAATTAAAGCTCGGCAAGGTTCGGCACAGGGTTCTAGTGTTGGAGGGTTCGGCATATGCGATTGCTGATGTGATTCAACAATCCCTCCTCACAATCCTCGCTACTCAACAGTAGCGAGTCCATAGAGGACAAAATTCGGGAGGTGGTATCAGTAGTATCAGAATGCATAATAAAGTCTCATATAGCCAGCTACTTCTCAGTTGGCTCACTTTTGAGCCTCTTCATCAACATCAACAGACGAATAAAACAATGTGAAGCGGTCTTCCTTTTATTTCCGACACTAAAAAATAATTCTTATGATGAAGCCTTTCGATCGGTATGATAAACCTACAGGGTGATTAAGCGAAAAAGCACTTCTAATATTAAAAAAAGGTTTGTTGTATTTTGTGTTTTTTATTAGTTAGGAGCCCTGCTAGATGGTTTAGGTAGCGGCACGTAACTTTAGCGCTGACCGTTATTGCGCAGAAGTCAAAAATAAGGTACCTGAGGGGGGCTTGCGGGATGAAGGGCGGGCGTGCGTAGCGCCGATTGGCTCTCCGGTCGAATTCCCCTCCCCGCACCGATACGACACCCTGCGCACATCCAGTGTACAGTTTGCGTTCTCAATCAGCGGCGTCTTTACCTATTGTGCAGGGTGTGCGGTGCACACGGGCGCAGCGTTCCTAGGGGGCGCCGAGCGCCGCGGCGGGGCGCTCGGCCACTATCAGCAGGCGCGTTGGCCGGACGCCGCACTTTCAATGACCAACGTAAAAAGGGTTCCGCTCTGCGTTTGGCGCCCCCTAGGACCGCTACGGAGCTCAACTTGGCGGGCGCGTTGGACGGGCGCCGCTCTTTCAATGATCAACGTAAAAAGCGCTCCGCTCTGCGTTCGGCGCCCCCTAGGACCGCTACGGAGCTCAACTTGTAATGTTTAATATTATTATGAGAGTAGGTATACTAGCATCTAAAAATAAATCTAAAGATACATTAAGCAAAAGTGGTGGTATGTGTTTGATTCCGATTTGCAATACACTCCGAACTAGTTTAAAAAACTGTATCTCGGAGGGTAGTACGCGTCTTCCTCGCACGCAGCCAGTTGCCGTAGCTTAACCTTGACTCTAATTATATTGCACAGTATAAGCAAAAATTACAGATAGAACCAAGAGAATAGTGAAACTGGGTTTCATACATATTAGTTAGCACATAATATTATATCCGAATACCTAGCGTAATCGGACAGACTACTGTTTACATATCAACTCATTAATTGTGTAAATAAAACCTATTTTGGTGGATCTTAATGAGTAACTTAAATAGTAGAGGTACTTAGGTGTAAAATAATAGGTAAATAGGTGCTAGGGTTCCTGAATTACCTATATATATTTTAATTTTTGATATTTATTAATGTTCTTATTTTATAAATCAAAATCACAATAATGTATTGATGTTGAGTTTAAAAGTGAAAAAGTAAAAGATGAATACAGATTGATTGTGAATTGAGTGTGGGTGTGTTATGTATAAATTGGTGTGTAAGGTGTGTGTGTGTGAGTTTATATAAAATGGGTATTGCAGTGTACAGAGTAAGCGATATTATAATAGTTATAATGAATATATGTATTAATTTTTTTGTTTATATTTATTTATTGTTCACATTTATTTATCTACTATGCTAATAGAATTAGGTCAGTATGACCACACGTAGGTACATTATCTATTTTATGTGTTTGATGAAAGTTTCTGTATCAGCATAATTTATCGTTTTTAGGTATTGCGTAATAATTTTCTTGCATGTATAGGTTGTACTCGAGCGTATTTTACAATATTTGCTTATTTTATTATATAAAAAGGGTCCGAGAAATTCTGCAAAGTTTTGTGCGAATGTGGTATTGCATTGAATTTTAGAGTAAACAAAGTCCTGTCTTCGCAAGTTTCGACCACAATATGATCCTGGGATTTTATGCTGTTCGAGGAGGATAACTTTTATAAAACACTGCCTAACGGACAAGATAGGTATTTCTTTATAAAGTTCAGTGGTTGCGTAGCGGTAAGGCTTAAACAGCTTGGCGGACGCGTTGGACGGGTGCCGCACTTTCAATTACCAACGTAAAAAGCGCTCTGCTCTGCGTTCGGCGCCCCTTAGGACTGCTACGGAGCTCAACTTGGCGGGCGCGTTGGTCGGGTGCCGCACTTTCAATGACCAACGTAAAAAGCGCTCCGCTCTGCGTTCGGCGCCCCCTAGAACCGCTACGGAGCTCAACTTGGCGGGCGCGTTGGCCAGGCGCCGCACTTTCAATGACCAACGTAAAAAGCGCTCCGCTCTGCGTTCGGCGCCCCTTAGGACCGCTAAGGAGCTCAACTTGGCGGGCGCGTTGGCCGGGCGCCGCACTTTCAATGACCAACGTAAAAAAAGCTCCGCATTGCATAAATTTTGTATAGCATCTTGAGCTCTTCTAATATTTGATGAATAACATCATAGGGGCCGACGAGCGCCTCTGGCACTCGGCGCCTCTCCTCCTTTTTTCTCCTCATAAAGAAAGAATTTTCAAATTTTCTTTCTAAATGCATTTCTAAGCTTTATTAGAAACACACCCTCCAAGTTTCATGCTTCTAGAACTTACGGTTTAGGCTGTGCGTTGATTTTTTTAAAACCATTTTCCCCCTTTTTCTCTAAGTTCTTTTTCGATAAGTTTTGGCTTGTTAGGGTTTACACCAGAACACCTTGCATAATAATTCTAAATATAGTCAACAGGACATTGTGGTAACCAAACTGCATTTCTTCTTCAAAATCTCCAAGCAATAGAGTTAATTACCCATTGGGGAAATTTGACAGTTTGTTGTAACTTGATGTGCTGTTACTTGTACTTTGTATCCATTCCATTTTGAACGCGCACTTACTAGGGGGCGCTTGGGTAATGTTTGCACACGGGCGCTACATGGGCTAGAGACGCCTCTGTTCTCAATTGTATTGTTATTGACAAATTATGTTTTTCTTTTTCTTCTCCCCAAAAACTTGTTAAAAATTGTCTTAGGTAGGCACATAGGCACTACAAATCTTTGGACATCTTACTAGGTATTTGACATTACATTAAAATAATGTAATTATTGTTATTTAGCTAATAATTACTTAGTTATTGCGTGCGGCGACAGTACACATGCGCAGCTATCCCCTCCGCGGATCGCTCAGCGCTAGACTTACGTGCCGCTAGTTTTATGTACTAACCACGTGAAAGCCTGCGCACATCCAGGCGATGGCGATACGATCAGCTGGAACGCTGTCAAATATGGTAGCGATACCTATTTGACAGGGTTTCATTCAGCTGATCGCCATCGCCATCGCCTGAATGTGAGCGCTGTCGTAAACTTTAGTTAGGTATAACTTGTTAAAAATGGAAAAACCTTTGTTCCGAATATTTAGAACGCAGAACATAAAAGGTACGGTACCTCTATGATCTACACTGCACCAAGAGGGGTGCAGTGTAGATCATAGAGGGGTAGATCATGGAGGGGTGTAGATCCCCAGCACTGCACTGTTTATCTTTTGATATATATTTTTAGGTAAGACCCCTAAGTTTATATATTTATACCAATCCACCTTTATATAGCTTATTTTATAGGTTCACTGAAACAGTAAAGAACACACCAATATACTTTGTCGACCTCCTTCTCAATGCTAAACAACTCAACTCAACCTTCTTGCGCAAAAAATACACGATGCGAACTCCTTGTGCAAATAGGAAACTCCTCGATATTTGATTGGTCGACATTTTCAACAAGGAGTTTTTGCCTATAATATTATTACCACAGTAGCCGTAAGCAAAAGCGTTTTTGCTTTTCTGTGACAGTAGCACAAGAAAATAAAAATAAAACATTTTTTAAACCTGATAGGTATGCCCGCTTCACCCACGCTAACCCTCTAGGAACAACGGCTGAATAACAGTGCTCTGGTTTGGAGAGCCGGAAAAACCTCTAAAATTACAGCCGTAGAAACTTACGTCCCGCCTGACAAAAGAACTACAGTGCTATAGAATGTCGAGACGAGTTCTACTGGATGTTCCCATTTGAACAAGAATTAAATTTGTTCTCATAAAAATCTTTCGTCACGAGATCATTTTTAGCCATACTTATAAACGTTATTTAAATTTAATCGTTGCTTAAAGCTAGCCCTGTCACTGTTTGTCATTAACCCAACGGTAAGAGATGGCAATAGTTTAAGCACTGTTTATCTTTTGACATACTTTTATAAGTAAGGCCATTTGATTTTTATATGCAGAGTAAAGTGGCGTTCCAATCCTATGGACGTGGGTTCAAATCCAGATGTTGGCATTATGGATCGTCCACCATTGGATAAGACACGTATCTATGTATGTATTGCGTGTCTATTCACCAATTTACTTTTGTATAATTCAGTCTTTAGGTGTAGGTACCTAATTTGTCTAATTAGGTACAATTAACGCTTGTCTATTTTCTGGAACGGAGCATCCTGTAGATGTTGAAAACATGTCGGCTTCTTATTTCGTTTTGGTGATGTAGCTCAGTCTGCTTCTGTTTTTAATCATGCTAAATTCAATGACATAACATGACAGAGAACGGGTTTCAGCTTGAGAGGCTTGGCTTGCTTACAAGGTAGCTAAATCCTACTCATACTTTTAAATTTAGAAAGTTGCGATGTTTGAATGTTTATGACAGGGCCTATGTAGGATTCAGTTTTTGCGGAACACGCCTTTAGGACTGCTGCGGAAAGATAAATCGTATATAAATTACATTAGCTTGACAAATGCATGCTAAACAATAAGGGCCTTATTAATAATACTGGCGTAGCGTTGGACTAGTTAATCCGTGTTTTGTCACATTTGCTCGAGTTGACAATTGCATGTCAATGCAAGAGACAAAACACGGATTAACTAGTCCAACGCTACGCCAGGATTATTAATAAGACCCTAAATGACTATCTTGAAAATGATGGAGTAGACTAGTAGGTCGACCTTTTGTTTAAACTGGCACTTAGACTTACCTAGCTTTGAGACGTTTTAAAGTGATCCTTGTGATTTATCTGAACAAAGAGCTGTACTGAATAAAAAAAATTGGATTTGGTACCTACAGCAGAGATCCATTTTCCCTGGCATCCAGCCCACATACAGGAAATTGAAAAGTTCCGCCGATGGATACGCAATCGATTAAATCGCTAACAGACTCGCATCGGCGCTAATTAATCTTTTGTTTGAATAAATGAACGTTTTTCTTTTACAACGTAACGTACCTGTAAGTACCATATATAGTACCTATAATTATATCATTTTCCTTCATTTACCATCGTCTGAAAAGTACCATACTATATACAATTTTCCTTCATTTACCATCGTCTAAAAAGTACCATAGTATACACCATTTTTATTTATTTACCATCGTCTGAAACAAAGCTGTGTATTTTCTGCACAGTTCTTGAAAAAAATACCTGCTTTTGATGAGACATATTTGTGATGATGTTTTGCCTAACCCTAAGGGCTAGCGCATATATACAATTTTTAGTTGAACAACTATTTAGTTGTGTTTCCTATGTACACAGCAATATATGAACGTGCGCATATTATCAACTCGATAGTTGATCGACAAAAAAATCAAAAAGCCACATCGATCTGCTTTTGATTAAAAAGTTGTACAACTATCGATCTCACGCTCATTTTGTATTGCAATGTATTGAAGTGCGCATACCATCGACTAAACAGTCGATCCGCGACTGTTCAGTCTCGCATTTGCATTGGAAGCGGCACAACGTTTGTTTTGTTCTCACAATGGCGGGTAACTTGAGCGTTGCCTGCACAAGACTGTTGGATTTGTCAAATCGACTGAAATCGATTGTATTCGCACCTCCGTCGACTCAACAGTTTAGTTGTGTTATGCGCACCTCCGTCGACTCAACAGTTTAGTTGTGTAGAAATCACGACAAGTACACAACTCGACGAAACAGTTTAGTCGATTTAAAAGTTGTATATATGCGCTAGCCCTTAGTGTTTCGCACTTTTTTAAAATGAACCTACGCTTGTGCGGCTAGAATAGATAGGTAGGGTATTACCCACTAGCTTACCTTGTCCATGAATAATATAGATTTCACCTTTGCTTTGGACCATTCGTCCCAAAACAATGTTGTTTCTTTGCACCTACGTAAATCCCTAGCGCATCTATTATTTACATGGATTTACCATACGAGTAGTGTAGGCGGAATGTCCGCATCGGCACCCGGAGCTCTTACCTACTTTTCTCACGTTCGTACGTAAATAATTTGCTACGCGTAATGCTATAAATACGATCAGATTGGACCTGGCAGATATAGGACCACCGTCTTAGCTGGCCTTAGATAATAGGCAATTCATGTGTAGGTAGCATACCTTCGGCTCCCGTTTTGCCTTAAAATAGGTATTGCAAGGAAAGTTATGTAAAAAAAACATGGCAAGGAAATGGTCCTCTGACAAACCACGTGATCAAACTGCGCGTGGCGCGCTTTGCGCAGATCACGTGGACACGATTTTTAAGATAAATATACAAGAAAAGAAGCATTCAATAACGAGGTCGACCCACAAACATCTACATTATCTGAAACCTGAGATGAGGTAGAAGTGTGTTAAAAAAATGCGAATGTTACGTGCCTGAAATAAACAATAAGGTATGTATGTAATCTATTTGTATAATATGTAAAAAAAGGAAATTTAAAAGATTATCACTATTAAATTGTTCAATGAAGTTATGCGAATTAGGTTTCATGTTATTTTAACCACGATTTTCGGTATCGCTAAAATCTTAACTTTGGTATTATAACAAAGCATTTATTCCCCCTAATTACAGAAGTTTTCTTGCAGCGAAGCTTTAGAGCCGGCTTTTATAAATTGCTGTCTCACTTAATCTCAGAGTCTGTAATATTTACCGGTCGCCGAAGCGATTTTCATTCTCTTGGGTGATAATATTGAAGAAACAAGACATCAAATATTTATTTTAAACACTCAATTATAAAACCACTCTTAAATATAGATTTGTGGTATATCCATATTTTTAACCCTCATAGCTTAGTTGTTAGTAGCTCTCTGCACTGGAGGGCGTGGGTTCGATCCAAGAGAACAAATATTTACAAATACAAGTTCTGCTTAATTTTGGGCTAGCTAAGGCCAATATTTCTGTTTAGAGATTCGTTTTTTACAAGCAATTAATTATTTATCATTGTAGTATTAGGCGTAGCAGCCACTACGCGCGTAGCATTGGTGCTACGCCGCCGGCGCCGTAGCGTTTCGTTTATACTTCACCGTCATGCTATTAGATGCCTGTAATAGCCTGGTGCGTGATATCGCGCACCAGCCGCACCAGCACGCACGACACACCATGGGAACGGTCTCGTGCGCCGAGGTGCGCGGTAGCACAGGAGCATTTTCTGTGTGCGTTGCCGTGCGTCATCGTGCGCGGTGCGGGCTGGTGCGTGATATCACGCACCGTAGGAAGGCGGCTATATGTACCCGTGGTCTCGGTCTTTTGATGTTTATAACTTTGTTGAAACTTAACTTTTGGTTTCACTTTTACGAAAACAGATTTACATTTCTTGATAGAAGCAGATATTTTTTTATAAAACCTAATTACAACATTAATTTAGTGTCATACAAGGAAGTACCAAGTCCAGGTGAGCTCTTTGATTTCCAAGCTACATGACCAAAACAACAGCATCGCATTCAAATAATTCCTCTCGGAAACACGTTTTCAAGAGGCCTAGTCCATCACACAACAATAGGCAATTAGCCTCGCATTCGGCCACTAATTCATCTTCTCGTTGGTAGACCAATTAGTTGGTAGACACCACGGGCTGCATAGCTCGATATTCGAGCACTTGCTCTAACTGGCTGACACCATGATTTATCGAGCCACTTACTACCACAGACCTCGTATATCGAAGACGTTAAAGGTATCGGAGAAATTGATGGAAAAAATATTTTTATATAACCGAAGTAGCGCAACCGCAAATGCATTTGCATTGTGTATTTTTTTTCTTTGCCCTATGGTGGGCACACTTAATAAAATGGGAAAAATGAGAATCTTCAATTTTGCGCACATGGATAATGAAGTTATTTTCGCATGTCCCTTGAGATTTTTATGCTTCATAGCCTAAACACCTAATAAACTCCTTTGCTATTTGTCCTTTACTACTGATATTAGTATCAATAGTGTAGGTAATCATAAAAAATAAAAAATGAAATTCTAATATCTTAATATAATCCTTGTACGCCACCGCATAAGTTTTGAAAATTCTAAAAGGTATTAAAAGTGGTAGGCAGTAAAAACCCCGGATTTATGAGTTTTCGCGAAATCTTTATTTGTTTGTAATTTTGGCAAACTCCCAGCGGCTAACGACGACAAGAGATCTTGCGATCCCGCAAATAGGGTTGCTTAGTCTCAAACTAATGAGGATGAATAAACAAAAGTGGGATTTATTAAGCACATAAATTCATAAAATGATTAAATTAAAAAACCTACACCTAACACGTAAGAAATAAAAAGCAAAACCAGAAAGCAGTCAGCATGAGTGTTTTCTTTTTTCATAAAACTTAAATAAATAAATATTGTGGACAATGCACATAACACTATCTAGCCTCAAATTAAGCAGAGCTTGTACTATGGGAACCATATAGCTGATATAATAAGGTATAATACTCTTGCACTCTTTTATTGGTTTCGAGACTACTATTGGTTCCATTCTCACTCTTTTGTCGATTTCGACACACAACACTGACGGTATCAGGACGCGTAGTAGGTTTCCACTTTTTGGTGGTTTGCACATTCGTACCACCGGGTTCCAGACTCCAGATAATTGGAAACCATCTTCACGGTTGAAGTTCTTGTGTTTGGTGATTTCGAAAGAGGATAGATCGATTTATCTGCCAATAACATTTCTTTTATAATATTTTTTTTGTAAATACATACTAATAATACAATAAAACACCCAGATAGAAAACAAACACGGTTCACGTTGCATTCACCAACTGAGCTGAGAGGCCAGTCAAATACATGGTTTACTTAATATTCATGTTAAATGGTTTCATTTAAATTAGAGAAAAAAATACATTGGTATTTTTCAAAAGCGAACTCATTTGAAGCATCACCTAATTACTATTTACTTTTGATGTTTACTGTACATATACAAAATTTTAACTCTTCAAACAGTGTCGCAACCAAATAGCAAAATACACCTTTTCACGTAGTCGTTTCATTACCGCCGCTGTTTCACTAATTGCCTGAAAGCTATCCGAATCGTTAACATGTAGTTAGTAAATAACCTATGTTAAATGTAGCGGTGATCATAAGGGGTTTGTAAGTAAGGACTGAAGAGCAATGAACTTTGTACTAAGCCCAGTTCCGGTTTCCAATAAGGTCTTCTAGTTCTCATGGAATTACGATTATTCAATTGCCCGCGCGACGCTAGCGCGATGCGCCAGCGCGATAAAGACTACACCGGGCCGGGCGGCTCGTGTCCCCGCTGTCAACTGAGACATGAAAAAAATAGACTAAAAACGCATCTACCGATCACAAACATGAATGGGGAAATCTAATCTGCATTGATTTTAATGCAAGTTTTATGTTTGTGGTTAAAATATTTTTTCCTGTCAGTTTTTTTTAAAATTTCCGACATCTGTCACGTAGATAAGCCTGCATGACTTATTTTGCGTGTACCCTAAAGTTCTCAGAGCATAGACAACTTCTGATGTGAACCAATCAGCTTCAAATCTTTTTTCAAGGCTCGCAGCCGATTGGTTCGAATCAGGAGTCGTCCATGCTCGGTGAACTTCACTAAACTTTGCGATAAGGCTGCGGGGCCAAACGCGGATTTCAACTCATTGTTGGACAGCTAGGGTTCAAATTCAATTGACGGCACGGATACAGCCCGGCCCCAGCCCGGTGTAGCGTGAATCAGCGCTAAAGCGCAAAGTTTCCGCCGAACGGAGCTTCAGATGTAGATTTAGCTCGTATATTTACGAGCTTCCGACAACTTCAAGAAAACTCTACAATAAACAAGGGATATATCTGCATCTTGCATTAAGTTATCGCACGTACAGTCAGCTGCAATATATAATGTATATAATCCGGCAAAAATATACGATCATTTGAAATTAATTACTGATAAGATCACGAATATATTGAGTGGGCCAATGTTCATTGCAATGCTTCAATATTTGCTTGGAATTTACGAATTGTATATATTCGTGTGCAGCCGACTGTACATGCAAAGTGTTCATCTTTGTATATGATTTATACCGCGTCAAGACAAGTTTTTTCACAACAGCTTCTGTTTACGGGACGCTAATAGCCTCTGGGCTGGGTCAGGATATGAGATAAAGTAGTCTTGCCGAGTACCTATATTATCCTTACGGCTTAGTCGGCTTAATCCACATGTCAAAACATGTGAAGTTGACTTAGCCATGGGCTTTCCCACCATGTTTACCTTTATCGTTTGAGAGCACTAACATTATAAAAAAAATCGTATCGACAGAAGTGAAAATAGAACTTGAACAATTACCCCTCCCCCCACCCCCCGTGCGTAATTTTCTTGACGATGACGAGTGTTCATTGGTTTTTTCCCACCAAAAAAATGATTGAGCCCGCCTAAAGAAGTTCACTCAAAAAATCCACAGATATAGACGACTGGATTCGAACCTTCGAACTTCTAACAAGGTGGGGTACTACCATCGCTATTATAACTGTACATAAAATTCGATACAATGACGTATACCTACCTACTCAAAAGCTTTCAGTGATATAGTACCTATTTTTCATTCTGCAGCGAAAGTGTTACCGATATAAAACCAACTCTGATAAACATCATCTAGCTCTGTTTACCTAAGCACGTACCTATTTATTTGCACTCGAGCTCTCGGGGTTGACCCAAATGATGTCGAATCGTTCACACTCTCATAGCATACATAAAATATACTAGCTATAGCTACGTAATCGTCGGTGGCTTCTACGTAAATTGAATACGTACGATCAATGCAAGCCAACTTTTTGTACTCGTAAATTAAATACAAAACCTCTCCACTTTAATCCACAAGCATGGCAGATATTTCAGTCCCAAATACCAGCTCAATTTTTTTTGATGGACGTCTCAAGACAGAAAATATATCTCTAATTGGTGGTTTAAATCAATCAATCAATCAATCATTTATTTGCAAGTAAGAAATTTACAATTTATAAAGAAGTAAATCACATTTTTACAAGGTCAATTGGTACAATAAAAACAAAAACAACAATAAAATACATTAGACCAGGGTAGAAGCCTTTAATAGTTGATTGTTATACAAGGGCAGTAAGTGAGCTTTTGCAGAACAAGATCCTTTTTGGCGCCCGTGCGAGCGCAGCTCGCAAAGGGCGCTAATGGATCGAGTGTACCCGAGATATTTAGATGCCCGAGCGAGCAAAGCGAGCGAGGGCAAATATAGTTCGAGGGTGCAATAGTTACTTATGACCGAGGTAAGCATTCTACTTTACATCATTCATGCGAGGTAAATTTTTAACTAGCTGATGGAACAAACATATGGCCCACCTGATGTTAAATGGTAACCATTGCCTATAGCAAAGCATTGCCTCGTAGGTCAAGCACGTCAGGAACGTGCCCTACAATGCACTGCCCTACGACCATCAACTTGAGGCATACGGATGTTCAGCCTCACGTGTCAGTGATTTCACCGGCACCCATACCCTTCAACTCGAAACACAGCAATGCTGCTTTTCGGTGGAAATAGGCTTACAATACAACAATAACACAACATTTATTCGGGTATGACAAAATGTAATTTTTATTTGAGAAAAATAAACTTACAATAATATTATTAATTTTATTAAAATTAATAGTAAAATATTTGTACCGGTAGGTATCTGCTAAAACAGTCGTAGACGCACACTTATGCACACATCTGTGAGCTACTATATCTTTTCAGTAAAAAGTTTTCATATCATTTTGTAAGAAAAGAGATTGTTTCACCAAGGAGGTTTGCATAGCTCTTGAACTGTAATGAACCATCACCAAGGAGGTTTGCATAGCTCTAGAACTTTAATGAACCATTACGTATCAAGTATAGTGTGACGGTAAAAGTGATTTGAAAATGGAACGCATTTACAATGCACTGGGCTGCACACGCCTACTTACACAGCCTCTTTGCGTTAAAGTAAATCCTATTTACTGAGCATGTATGATGTAAAAATAATAAAAAGTGAAAAAAAAATATAGTAGTATGAAACCCACTACTAGCCTTTGTGCCAGTAGTAGGTAGGTAGGTACCATTGATGGTATAAGTGACACAACTGAATACAAAGTTGTGTAGTGTAGTACCATTTGTAATTTTTATTTAAATTCAAGACTAGAATAAAAACGCAACTTTAAAACTAGCTACTTAAAAACTGCGACTTTTCATACGTAGATTACCATAACTCAAACTAATGAAAAACTATGGCGTAACTAAGTTTGAAGATATCAAGCGCCTGTGGCATTAAAGCCCGCCCTTTGTGAACTATAAACTCAGTAGGGTCTTGCTAAATGGGTTAAATTAATAAAATAGTTCGATAGAATTACGACTAATTTATTATTGTACTGGGTCCGTATTATCACGGTCTATGTGGTATTATTAGGTGTTAATAATGCGATTAATTCACTGACATTGTTTCTATTTGAGAATTTCAATAACTTTGATGACGTTGTTATAATAATGATATTTAAGTATGTTAATTATTTATTAATAATCAAATCAAATTATCATATATTTTGAGATTTTGCGAGCGTATATTTTGTGAGCTGAGTATGTATAAAATACTGGACATTTACAAGATTTTTTATTTGCATATTGTGTATGTATTACTAAGTCTATAGACGAGTACTTACGACATTGTTATGATCGCGGGAAGCCGATGGATGGAAAGAGCTCAGAATCGTTCTTCCTGGAAATGTGTAGGGGAGGCCTAATGCCCAACAGTGAACTTCTTCAGGCTGATGATGATGAGACGAGTACTTGTGGGATATTCTACGTTTTTCGTTATTCCGTATTTTTTTTTGCGTTTTGTGTTTTATTGGTGAAGGGATCAAAAAGAATCAACAGAGAGTTGTTTGGCCGACGTCACAAAATAAAATAGAGCACAGTTTCACGACGGATGTAGCCCGGACGGAACTGGGGTATAGGTATCGAACTCCCATATTGTTGGGTATTTCCGTACGAATACCTATGGATTGTGTGGGATGCTATTATTGGCTGACAGATATTGCACCTTTAGGCCGTGCTAGGGCAAAGCTGCATTGGGTTTGAATATGATGTTGATCTAAATGTGTTCAACAAAGAAATTGCTTTCATCATTCAGACGTTTCTTTATATGACGATATTCCCAACTCAGTCAGGTGCCTAACTTGTTTTATGAGAATAATAATTGTAAACGAGTTTATAATTTTGGCGACATCTAGGTATAACCCCCTTATAATTTGGGCCGTGACAGTTTATTACATTTTATTACTTTTACAATTAATTCAAATAGATCAAATTAAAGTAACTCTTTACGGGTTACTTAGAGATCATGACTGCAGCGGCCAGCAAAAGGGGTATTCATCGACGAACGAATAATTTGTAAGACCATCAATGTTTAGTAGTGGCCAAGGCTTGCATAGTACTTTTCTCAAATTATGCGAAGAAATTAAAATTAAGTAGTAACTTGAACTCATTTTGTCAAATAAAATTACGACAAACAACTAACAACATAGTTTTTCCTCGCGTTGAAGTGATCATTTGTTTTTTTTTCAATAACAGCATTTAATTTTGCATGCCAGTTTGAAATTAAATTAAAATTTTTGATAAGTAACCTCCTTGGTTTTTATGTTTCGAAGTAAAAGATCATTCCGTTTCTAAATTACACGACGCTATGAATTTACTATGTAATTTATCCGGCCGCTAAACACGTCATGCAGTAATGGATTTTCATACAACTTTTGCCGGCCGTTGCTCGCATGTATTTGGCCAGTACAGCAATTTCGGAAGAAGGATTGTCAAATTATGCTCCAATTTCCAAACGTGTTTGAGAAAAATTGTTATTACTTAGTTGATGGTAATGTTTTTTTAACCAAGTTCAAACAGTTTAGATACAGGTATCTACTGAGTGAAGCTGCGACATGCTTCATTATTTAAATTTAATATCATCGTCCATATTGCGATTCCGTAAGAATGAGCAAGGGATTTTATAATATGCTAAAGTTATAGCGTAAACAAGACGTTATTCAGATTACGTATTCCAATTATGGGCCGGGACTTTTTATTAACCCGGCTTTTATCATCTGAGTGAGCACCAACGATGCGGCGCCTGAAACTTTCCGTCCAAAATAATAATACAAGCTTATTGTTAACGCCGAAAAATTCCCCCGGGATTCTAACTGTTGCTATGATGCCCTTTGATCATGTCGGCTCGTTGACACCTCATATCTTTTTTGTGAATCTCTGTTTCAAAGAACACTACTGTTTATCATTTATAGCCAATAATCTCGTTTAAATATTCAGTATTAGTAGCCTACTTACACCCACCCGCTTTAAGGATGAATTAAGGTTTTGCCTCTTGCTTATTTGTTTTTTTAATAACAAAGGTACCTCCCTGGTTTCCTAATCCAGGCGCGAAATACGACCTCTCTAACAGTTATTAATTTTTTTGTGGATTTCCTAAGGAAATTATTAAAGTAGGTCAGTATAATAAATTGCAAAAGTTTTGGAATTAGGTCGTTAAGTTCATAAATATGAATCTGTTTCGCTCTTGAAAGATGATTGTTACGTCTCGTGATATGAATGTTTAACTCATCCAATTAAAAAGTTTTCTTCGAATCAATAAATACAATAGCTTAGTAAATAATACCTAGCGCAGTTCTTATAAGGTTGCGGCCAATTCTGAGAACGCAGGTTTTCAAGGGGCCTAATGCTTCTTGCATGGATTAGCCGGGATTTTCCGAAGCTCGGAATCGTTCATGTAAATGCCGCTAGCCTCACCCATCCGAGTGGTACGCTTCTTAAACTTAATTCACCTGAGCTTATTCGCCTAAGTTGCATTAAATGACTGTGAATAATGTTGTTTACAACCACGGGCCTCACGACTACTCATCAGCCAAGAGCCTTGACGATTTAGGGCGGTCAACGATCAACCGCTGTTTCTAAATAATAACCGATGCCAAACTCCTAGTTTTTTGGGCATTACTGAAACAATATAAAATATCAAGAACCGTGTGGGAAAACCACGGCTATCGCTTTTAATGGGGTATGCTATTGATATGTCCTACATATTTGCCAATGTAACTAACTATGCGAACGCCGTAATAAAATACAAACTTGTGAACCATGAACTTCATCCCACGTAGTCACTCAATTAACCTTCTGAAGCCCTATCTACGAGTTGAAGCACAAGTTGATTTAAATTCAGCAGCATAAGTATATTTTTACAAGAAGTTGACTTCGTTCGGAGAAAAGATCGTTATGTTGATCACTGCTCTTAATACATATTCAGCGAACACAACATTAGCAATTTATGACCTGACACTAACTTAGGTCACAGAGACACCCACAAATACGCTTAGTAAGATGTGTCATTGTTTTGCATGTCTCTAGCCATAATTTATGACATTTATAGCAAGGTTTGTAATTTCTGAGAGCACTGGTGGTCTAGTGGTAGCGGCCCCGCCTTCCGATCCTAAGGTCGTGGGTTCAAACCCAGTCGTGTACCAATGAGTTTTTCTGTCGAAAAATTTAAGTACACAATGCTAGTGCTCTCAAACGGTGAAGGAAAACATCGTGAGGAAACCCGTGGCTTAGTCAGCTCCGCACGTATTGACCATGTCTTTCCTGTGGATTAGGCCGACTAAGCTGTCAGGATGGTATAGGTGCTGGGCAAGCCTATCCCATCTAAAATCCTGTCCCAGGCACTATAGCGTCCCGTAAGTAGGGGCATGACAGGCCTTTGCATCTATTGTAGATGATTTATATAGCGTCAGGGGCAACTGGTGATTACTCATGCCGCATGAGTAATCACCAGTTGCCCCTGACGCTATATAAATCATCTACAATAGATGCAAAGGCCTGTTTACTTACTGTAATTTCTGGTATTTCAGGTACTAGAGTGCGAAGGCTAAGGTGTATTAAAGACCACTCCCAAAAACTAAAGATTTGCGTTTGTTTGTTTATGACAAAAACAGCTGCCGTATACACCCATTATTACATACATAACATACCCATAGTCCTATAATGCCTCATAATATCGAAACAATAGGCATACGTTTATCCAAAGACTCTCAAAAATATAAAAATATGTTCAGGTGTGATGGAGGTTAGAACTGATAAGAAAGGACATTTGCTGACCTCAAATAAAACATTTATCTTTAATACTAGGATCTAGTCTCTTCATTTAGAACTAGGAATGTTACCTCTCTTTTTTAGGGTTCCGTAGCCAAATGGCAAAAACGGAACCCTTATAGATTCGTCATGTCTGTCTGTCTGTCTGTCTGTCTGTCTGTCTGTCTGTCTGTCCGTCCGTATGTCACAGCCATTTTTCTCCGAAACCGTAAGAGCTAGACTGATGAAACTTGGCGAGTAGATGTATTCTGTAAACCGCATTAAGATTTTTACATAAAAATAAAAAATAAACTATAAATTTCGGGGGTCCCCATACTTGAAACTGAAACTCAAAAATTTTTTTTCATCGAACCCATACGTGTATCTATGAATAGGTCTTTAAAAATGATGTTGAGGTTTCTAATATAGTTTTTTTCTAAACTGAATAGTTTGCGCGAGAGACACTTCCAAAGTGGAAAAAAGTTGGTCCCCCCCCCTCTAACTTCTAAAGTAAGAGAATGATAATACTAAAAAAAAATATATGTTGTACATTACTATGTAAACTTCCAACGATATTTGGTTTGAACGAGATCTAGTCAATAGTTTTTTTTTTATACGTCATAAACCGTAAACCGCAATTTACCTTTCGACGAACTACAAGAACCTTATTATGTTACATCAAGTAACATATATAAAGGTTCTCGTAGTTCGTCGTGCTACGGAACCCTTCATGGGCGAGTCCGACTCGCACTTGGCTGCTTTTTTTTATCGTGTCAAATCTATTTTTCAGTTTTAACCGAACGAGACGAGAAATATGGTCTCAAAGTTTGGTTTAAGTTTTCGAGAGAAGCACTTTCTAACCACCCTGTATCACAGTAAAAGTTTATATTGCCAATATGGCTGTCGACCTCGACACTTTTCTAGTTTTTTAATGTAATAGCAAGTAGCAACCTACTTCTTATGAAAAACGTGTTTACGTTTTAACCCAAGTATTCTAATGACAACATCATAAGTATCTAAAAACAAAAATAATGGTCCTCTAATTGAATCTTGACGATCGCTCGTAATCGTTTTTTTCCTCTCGTCTGCTCTCTACCATCCCTACAAGTTCAAAAATATCAATTTGAATAAACAACAAGGGAGCGTTATCAAAATAACGTGAAATGCTGTTGGTAAAATATTTTTCACGGAAAGTGCCGACAGCATTTACACTAACCTACCTACGCACTACTTTGCTGGGTAGAATGAAAGACCGTTAAAGCTTTTATGACCATGTTTACAAGTAACAATGAATAGATTTCCAGTAACAACTTTCAGCTCGCTTTCATAGATGTTTAACCGTAGATTTCTAACAAAATAAAAAATAGGCATCTATCTACTATCATCTTGCTGTGGAAATAATTTCATTAAAATTGAATGTAATAGCTGACAGCTACTGTAGCATGTTTTTATGATAAAAAATAAGCGGGAGCTTATGAAGGTATTTTGTTTGCAAGCGAAGTGAATAAAATGAAAACAAACAAAGCGTTTTAGTTATTTGATTAAAATGTGTTGTAGGTATATTTTTGTTAGGGAAAAGATTTGACTGACGACTGACTATCAATGCACAGTCTAGATCTAAAATCATGCCATTTAAAATTGTAACAAGAGGGTAAATAATATCGTTATGATAAGATATTTCATGATCTTTAGTTTATTGGAGTTTTCAAAATTCAATTACAATTCCATGTCTGCCTGTTTTGCTATGCCTTACACTGTCGAAATTAAATTCAAAAGGGCTTTAGTGAATAAAATGCCAAGGATCACTTTGAATCGTCTAAATCTAGACACCGCAGCTGTTCTACGCAACCAAGCCTTTAAAAACCAGTTGATAATGGTTTCAGTAAGTTTATTCAAATGTTCATTAGATATTCAAACTGGTCGTCATTTTTACATTACATAAATGATGCTAAATCAAGCTGGGTTTACTTGTGCGATTCCCTGGGTCGACGCCAGCAGTGGGTGTTAATACTGACAAATGGCGTAGGTAAATCAAGCTACTCACATTTTTTGCTGCTTAATTTAGCTATTATAGAGGTGAACAAACCTACTAGCTTTTATACCTTTAGATGTGCCACTTTGTGTTCGTTTTTTGTTTAAAATAAAAGTAAAAGAAACACTTTTTAAAAAGAAAAACATCTTTTATGAATAAAACAGTTTTACATGTTCTATACTATCGTGTACTTTATTTTTAGTGAAAATTTCATGTTTTGAACTCATTACTCATAATTTACAAATTTTTATTAATCGAAACATAAGATAATCGCTATAGAATCCAGAACAGGTTCAATTTATGGAAAGGTTACAACTTTATTTCATTGCTATTATTTATGTGAAGACCCATGCATCTTTATTGATCGAGTGAACATGTCTTATCGGTCAAACGTTTATTTTATGCTACTGAGTTGAAACTTTTTAGTATTCCCCCGATATTGTCGATAAAATTAGGCAATAATATTTCGCAGCACGAATCCGAGCACTTACCTTTATTGTTCCGTTCGATTAGCTTAGCTCAGCCCTACTATAATTACCCAACACACATGCACAATACGTGTGTGGACATGTCGGTGCTCTTGTAGAAACAGCGGGTAATGAAATCAGTTTGCTTGTACGGAGCAGCGGAAATGTGCTTTTAGCAACGTTATCAGTTTATGTAATGAACTTATCATCTAGTCTACGCTACTAATGGTGAATATTGTTGTTAGAATCTTCTTGTGGCACCCAGCATATCTCTTTGCCAATGCACAGTGCATTTACTTCATACGGGTTAGTCCCATGAATGCCATGCCTATACACACAGGGACATCTAAACCGTTCATAAAATTTCCTAATAGTAGTAGTAATAGTAGTAGTAGTAGTAGTACTACAATGGGCGGCCTTGTCGCTAACAGTAATCAGGCCAGCTCAGGGAGTCATTTTAGTATTGCAGGAAATAGATCATACAGAGTAAGTGCTTAAGCAGATATCTAATAGAATTTACAGAACCCTTTATGTAACTCACCAAATTATAGGTCAAGTTGCGATGCGACCCATATAGGGGTATCTACATATTAAATTCATGCTCATCTCGAGTGGATAGTATACCCAAGCTCTTGCAAATATTAAAGGTAGATAAATATTCACTTTATTATAATACGGCTTCAATTTAGTGGATTACGTTCGGCAGCATAAACGGGTAGGCACACTCGATATTAAGTGGGTGCCTAAATCATTTATTAGGTACAAATGCATTATAATTCATCAACGCAATTATCATAATAGGACCGTAACTGTTGGATACGATGCCAATTTAATGTGATTCCACTGAAAATCAAACCGATGTGATAACAACTAACCACACGACCAAGCCAAGCTCATAACCATTAAGTTCGTGACCAAAAGGGTACGGAATGACCCGATACGGCAGGCGTGAACAAGAGAGCTAGCAAAATTGTCTTAAGCTCGTTATAGAACCCTCACAATCACTTACAATTCGTACTTACGTACCTTGTTTTTAGGGCCAGGTCAGTGTCAGTTTTGTCCACAGTTTTTATACTCTTTGTCTCATTTGCATTCTCCACGGGTATAACAGAGTTCGTGGAGGCCGAAACAATGACCCCTAAAAGAGAAAAAAGCACGCATCGCCCTACGCTGGCAACACTTTTTGTTCAGTACACAAAAACAGACATCGCACGACCGCTCAAAACTCGCACTAGGCTCTCTGGCAAAGCAATCATATAACACTATGACTGAAGTTGCTGACTTGGGACGCGGCCAATTTATCGCCAGTCAATTAGAAACAATTATTTTGCTGCAGTTTGTTGAGTTCTGAGAATAATAATAAATGACAGGCAAATCAAGTAAATAATTCCAACATTTGTAGTCATTTTGTCGTAAATAAAAGGTATCCAAAATTATACATGGCAAACCCACTATGTACTTTATATTTACACTTTTTAGTCACACTTCTTAGCAAGAAGCACGCAGAAAAACCTATCAAAAGAAAGTTTTTTACAGATTCTCCAGAATGTACTAAGCAATGTGTTCAGAAAATGTTTTGTACATGGACAAGTAGAATCTGCAAAGGCAGGAAGTGAATAAAATGTGATTAGCATTGGCGCACGCTCGCCCGAGCACAAGTCGAAGGCATTTTACTTGCAGACTGCAATACTATAAAAATGTTGTAGGATTGCGTTCACTTTTGACAACTTTTTATGCTCGAAGAACTTTTTTAGTATCGTTCTTGACTTGAAACATATCTTTATTTACAAAGAAACATCATCATCATCTACATGCCCTTAATCCACGTTAAGTGGGCTCAGCACAACAGGTTTTCTTCTTCCACTCACCTCTATCATTCGTCATCTCAGTGCTCACTCCTTTCTTGCTCATGTCGTCCATCCATCTTACAAACACACAGTGAATGTGTTAACAAAATGTACAACATACACGAAAGAGTTGAGTTATCTACAAACCGTTACAAACGATCTAGAAATAGCTCAAATGATGTAAATCAGTGCCAAGCGGAAGCGTCCGCAAGACGCTGGCTGCATAGCCACACTGAATAGCAAATAGTTTATCATCAAGCAATTATATCAGCGCATCTAAAGTTCTTCTTCCAGAGTAAGGGCGCTTGTACACGCTAAGAAAAAACGCCGGGTCTACCCAAGAATTCGTGTCGTAACTAGAAAATAACTGTGTACACTGCTCGCGGCGGTGCACGAAAAAAATCTTATCTGCGCAAGACACGACGCGGCGAACGTTGTTGCGTTTTCGTGTGTGGAAAAGACAAAATTCTTGTCTTGCGCAGATAAGATTTTTTTCGTGCACCGCTGCGAGCCGTGTACACAGTAATTTTCTTGTTACGACAAGAATTCTTGGGTAGGCCCGGCGTTTTTTCTTAGCGTGTACAAGCGCCCTAAGAAGACAAATTCTTTGTCATAAACGAAACGTTTTAGAGTTTCAAGTTTTTTACATTTCAAGTCTATGTAGCTGAAAACAAACGGATCGTAAATCTAGTAAAGCAAAAATACTATAAATTATCCAAGTATGAAATTATGCTCCATTATACGTTCTTTTACTAACTATTTCTCGCTTGCGGCTTTGGTCACGCGCGTACCTACCTGTTAAAAAGTAACCTATAATGAGTATCAGGTCATGAATATATTTTTCAAGTTTCATCTTACAATTTTTAACATTTTCTACAGTCACGGTGTGACTTCTAAGCTTTCGCATTTATTGATGTACATAAGTATTAATAATAATTAAAACGCTGCCTCTGGTGGTTTGCTGGTAGCTTTAATTGGAAATTGCTTTAAAGTTTATGTAACTAATTACATTTCTTTGTGTCTACAAGACTAGTGCATTTCTTGCAAGACAGCTGCGCTGGAAAAAGAAAAGTTAATTAAAGTTGTTAATAAATTTTATATGCTTGAATCTCGACTTTATTGCTTTTTTTACGGGCACGGCCGGAACAAGTTGTAAAGTAAGCCTTTGGGGTGTAGACGAAGCGTTAGTCCGGCGGCCAGTGGCGACGTGAACGAACAGTGCCGGATTAAACTTCGTGAGTCGTGACCTCAACCGAAACGTAGAGGAGGAAACTGAACTGAAACTCAGCCGTCTCAAACCGCATCCATAATACAGAATAATACATACTGGTGCTCCTAGCCTTTGGTTTCTTCTAGCCGCCATCAAAATTATTTAATCAAAAGGAGGTACACACTGCAAGAAAATAAAATATTTTTTAACATCGTTTGCATGAATTACACAACTTCCTAATAGATTAAGTAGAACGTATACTAGACATTGTCAAGATGCGCATTATTGCTGGCTTTTAATTTAAGCAACGTCAGGTCTGTAGTCGACAAGGTGCTTTCGTACGTAACTAAGAAGACTTATAAGCCAGCGTAAGGTCGTTCACATTTTGGAAACTTTTAATAGAGGATTTTTATAGAATAGTTTTACCGAATACTATGCCTATATACACAGTCCTATGGTATAGTATAAAGTAAGCTATATATCCTGCAGAGTATACTGTCAAAACTGAGCAAGATAACGCTTTTGGCAGATTGATAGATATACCTTATTGTACACCACAGCGAGAAACCGACTTCTTTGCCAAACGGCTAAACCGATTTTAATGAAATTTGTTTGGGAATGTCTGGACGTAAAAATAACCTTAATAAATGATAAATGACGAAGGCATGCAGTTACAAACATTAAAAAAAATATTTAAAAAAAAATGGCAATACCGATCTTAATAAAATTAAAATGGGACCAATCTGGAAGCAGTACCTTTCAGATAAAAAAATATTTTTTCAAATCGGCTCACAAATGACGATGTTATGCGGTAACAAACATTAAAAAAAAAAAAAAAAAAAAAAAAACATACAACCGAATTGAGAACCTCCTCCTTTTTGATTGGAAGTCGGTTAATAAAATAAACAAAGGAATACAGAAAAGCATCAAAGTGGATACAATGGGCGGTCTTAGCACTAAAAGCGATCTCTTTCAGACAACCTTGGGATGGACTGGAATTAAAAAGAACAAGCAGATTCTGCTCTAGTCGCCCATATTTTATGCCTACAAACAATTACATGTCATCACCTAAAAAACTGAATTCGCATTTCTATGCAGACTATAACAGCCTACGCAGCGCTGGACTGACGCCAAACCCGACCGTTTGCAATACAAATACGTGCTACGCGTGGTTAGTCTATTCAATTACTCCCAAGCTTTATTCGAATTAATAACTCGACATAATTGTCTAGAGTCCCCGAGATAAAGGAAATTAATTAGCATTTCCAGTGTTGCATAAATTGAAATGCAGGATATTGTCACATTTTTATCTGTTCAGGCACAGACTATAGACTGTTGTTCAGGCGAGAGAGGGGTACCACCAACAACAGCAAACAAAAGTTCAAAATGCAAATGTAATACAAAATGCGAGGTACCTGTGAAACGAATAAATTATTACATACTTACATAGATTTATAAAATGTTCTTTTTGTGGTGTATGATGCAGAGGCAGAACCAATAATTAACAATGTTTGTAACTTTTACGACTATAGAAACTAATTCTTTACTCAGCTACTACTTTCATGATTCTTCATCATTTTCAAAATGATTTTCATAACCACCTTATAATTGGAGCTGTAAATCAATCTATGTCAAACTACTCGTCTACGAGGCTAATAGGGCTCGGGCAGCAAAGTGATTTCATTATGCTATGCTATCTTGTTGATCAAATGATGTTATACGATCAGAAACATTTACCTATACAAATATAGGTGTAGACTGAAGATCCATGGAATCTATAATCTCACTAACCAGCAGTGGGTGAACAAAGTTAAATGGTAAACCATTTACCAATGGGTAGTTGCTACAGCATTGCAGACTGAGGCATAAATGCAGCCCTCTATTTCAATCATTTAGAACACAAATAAAAAGAAAGAAAAATCACAGAACAGTGATCCACCTGATTTTGAGCAGTTACGCCAGCCACTATTACTTTATCTCACAGCGCACGTCCACAGTAGTGGCGTGCCTTATAGTTCTAGCATTTCTAGATACATTCACATTACAACTTCACGTGCGATGCTTCTGCTGTATCATTTTTCGTAGCGCATTTGTAGCACTATCTACGACGACAAACTAGGGTACAATCGAGGAAGACGTTTTTCAATTAACTACCTTTTTTAGACATTATTTTATAACCATACAGCCTGTGTACTTTTCTCGTTTATGAGAAAAAAGTATGGCAAAGTTTTCAAAGGATGGAGTAAAAAGTGTTCATGTTCAGTGATCCGGCTGAGTCGTTCGCGTTATCTGCAACTATGTGAGCTGCCTATCGGTTATCTGCCACCTTGAGAGCCCCACTCGCGTCTCGTGACGGATTTCAATAGCGCTACTAGCTATGTTCATAAAATATATATTGATGTCCACTTGAATGTTAGGACGCTATATTTAAAATAATTTCAGAGTTATGGAACCAATCGTTTGTGAATAAAACAGCTGTTTATAGATACATTTTCAATCACCATAAAACCAGATGAACAGTTTTATGTCTTTCACATTTTTAAGGAATAAAAATACTACGCTATCTCCATCGTACTTTAATGTTTTGTAATGCTGAAATTTTCTCTGGATACTACAGCATAGAGTTCTTTGAAAAGAGCCTTTTTAAATGTTTTAAGAGTTGGCCACGCGCGTTTTATAACTCCGGCTGTATTGGCCGGATGCATGTGTGCTTGCCCATAATATAAATAAATATGTTAAAAAAATACAAGTTACTAGTTATACGCGTAGATGTCCAACATACGTATTGTTCACGTTATAGCTAAGATTCATAAAATAGCTTCGGTTTTTCGTACTTATCACGATGAATAGTTCCTATTTGTGAAGGTTGTTTGGAGTAAGGTGTGTTCATTTGATACTCAAAAGAAGGCGCTCATATCAAATGAATGCTTTTTGATGCTTAAATTTTTTAATTAAAATAAACTTCGCACGAGATATAGTTTACCCAAAACTCACGCAGGCTTCTCACTATAATATATGTAACTCTGAATTCTAACTATAGGTAGGCAATTACTGCAGTACATAATGACAATATTTACCAAATACGTGAAAAACTGTTGAGATGAAAACAATCATAAATTTTATTAACAAATTTTACGCTGCGCAACACAGCTGCTACGGACGCGAAAATGGAACTCGCAATTCATTGAACTGTAAAAATCTTAAAATACCTTCTAAACAATCTTTTAATACAATAATAAAGTATCCACGTCTCGTTTTCATTTTATAGCCACACAAATGTTGAACAGAATTTTTAATAAACCAATTTAATTTACAACAATATTTGCAAAATGTTTCGCGTAGCGTCGTGCTACGCCCGAGTGCTACGCTGACGTAGACAGCTGCTACACACAAAAATTGTATATAGCTTCACGATTTGGATCCCTAGGCATAATATTATCCTCTACCACAAGCTCTGCCTGGCTCTATTTCTGGCTCTGGTTTTGAGTCTGTGTGAGTGCTCACCAGTGTGTGTGTTTCGACGTAGAATTTATTTAGACAGCACTCACACAGCACTCAAAACCAGAGCCAGATACAGAGCCAGAGTAATAAAGCCTGCAGAACTAATGGTTAAGTTAACCTGTTCGTTGAATGCAGTCAGACAAGGTCTTTGAATTATTGTAAGTAATACCATTCTAACCCTCCTATTCATAGTTGCTGAGTGCTCCAATAGTGGCCAGGCCACTAATGGCTTTACTTAGGTGTAGTTGTAAAGTTAGTTTTTCATTCATTACTTAGCGGTAAGAGATGGCAGATGCTTATACGCTGATTATCTTTCAAGAAACGCATGTAAGTTGTCTGATGGTAAGACAAATTTATCGAGCCGTTATAAAGTGTCAGGGAATAAAAATAAGAGGGTGAGTCGGTAAATGAATATAGCCGAGAATTGAATCGTGCTATTGATGTGTTTCGGCAGAAGCCGTAGTGATCTGGTATAACGTATTTCGAGTTTACGCTCAATAAAGTATTTTTATAGTTGTTGGCAAATGCCTGCGACCTGCGTGCTCACTTCAACCCTTTAGGGAGCAACCCTTTAAAATATTTTATTTAATGAAGGAACCTAACCTTGCTATTCGGTTTAATATTATGGATCGCCCATTAAATTGCTGTAGCAATTTTTTATTTTCTATATAGCAAAAAGTACAACAATGTTAGTAGTAGAGTAATTTCATGAGATAAACGCAGCTATAAACCGGCGACGTGGTTACTTCGCATGAACTAGCTCACTTTGTTTCTCTGAATTTTTCAGGATTTGGATTGGGTCTTTACTTTACTATGAAATTTCAGTTAAAGTTTACTTTGTATTTTGTAGTCTGAAATATACATGAGTATTTTTTATCTTCGTCATAGCATCGTCTCAAGTTCCCTCATAAAGTTTCGGGAAGAACTATTTGTAAGCTTCTCCATCTTGTGTAACAATAATGGTTTGTTATGAGCAATAGGTCACCACTTAACATTAAGTGGGCCATAGGAATCTTTCATCAGCGTTGGAAGGCGTCCTACGCTTTGTCATCCGGATCTAGCCCAGCTGATATACCCCATTTCAGGCCACGAACCAAGTTTGCGAACTCTCTTTTTAAATTATTTTCTTTAGCAGTGATAATGGATGATCAACGGCACAATGAATAAGTTTAATTAGGGGCGCATTCCGAGTGCAAGCGGCCGGCGGATGGCGGATGCAGACGACGTAGGCAGAGGATGGCGGAGGCTGCGCGCGGGCGGGCGAGGGGGTGGGAGCGCGGGGGTGCGCGGGGCGCGGTACAGTGCACCTGGGCGGCGGCTGGGCGCCCGGCAGCACAGCCACGTGCCCGGGCCGTGCTCAGTCGCTCGGTAGCCGCCGCCGCGTCCGCGTGCCGCCCGGCCGCGCCCTCAGCGACAGGTGGCGCCGAACGCCCGTCGCCGCCGCCGCCTGCGCGATCCGCTCTCGCCCGCGCCGCCTCCGCCGAGAGATTCGAGCTCCCCTCTCAATTCTCAACACGATACATTTTAATACGGCCGGCTTTACGTGAAACTTTAATATTACGTTCCTTCAGTAAATCACTGTGCTATGCTAATCTGTTGCCTGGACCGAAAATGAGTATCGTTTGTTGACTAACGTGCTGATTGTTTGTGGAAATGCTGGAAAACCGCTACGCCTTTTGAATTCAAATATTGTTGTTGGAACACTGTAAGCATGGGAACCCTTATTTTTTTAAACCTGACTTTTAAGCTGACTGTATAGTTTTATGTTTTTAAGCATGCTTTCTTAATATATTGGTTTTTAGCACTTTTTCAGAAATTTCTGGTTTTTTTCTTCCATCTTCTACTTTTATAAACTTTTTAAACCTCTTTTTGTGCCGCAAATCTTTGCAAATTCAAACAGATAGTTATTTTACGAGCATCTACAAGAGAGTAATGGCTATTTTTTATTCAGACGTATCTCGCTGCGTGACCGAAGGAAAACGCTTGTAGCGAATTATTAATTAGGTGAAGAGAGGTACGAACAATTTGCTCAGCCATTATGCAAGCATCTTATTCATGTAATACAAGGTGCAAAGCGATCTATTTCCCTAAGCTCCAATATACAAATCTTTAGTCTTTAATCTATGGCCAAATCTCGGCACACGAGAGAATGAAACGGTTTGGCCAAAACCTACAATGATGTGTTCAATTGCATTTATCATCTTCCTACTTAGATCTCAGTTTGAAGAATGAAAATGATAGAAAAGAGAGAGAAGAGCTGGAAGAATGTCCACAGAGAAAGCTTATTAAAACGGGTTTGTGAAATGGGCGGTGGGCGTCCTTTGTAATCACTATTTAATTGATTAAAGCGTGCCTTTCAGTTTTAACGTATCTATTGCTCGTACTGCTTATCGAGCTATTCCAAATCACATACAAAAGCGTACGCAAACGAGATCTCTATATAGGCTTTCATGAGTATCAATTCAATGACAGGCTAATTGGACATAATTACTCTATGATTACGGTCGGTAGAGGCTTGGAGGCTTGGGAAGTATACAGTACCCTAATTCCATAGTCGGGAATAAGGACATACTTACTTTAAAATTGTTCAAAGTATAGAGACTCTTTTATGCATGCATTTCTAAATGAGAAGGATGTAAATATGTAGATGTTTTGCGGGCTTGCTTATAAAATTCTTTGAACAGATAATCAGTAGTTTTATCTATTGCTGGATCTCTAACCTCCAGCCATTGAGATCCAATTTATGCCAGATATGTTTATGATATGAAAAATGGTACTACTCGTTTTTACACTATGATACTCCTAGTAGGCATATTTACCAACCTGAAGAAATACCGCACAATAATAGCCCACAACTGGGCTTAGGCGTTCCCATAGTAACAATTTTGTTCACTGAGTTCCCGCGATCTTGACAGTCGTCCGCCCATCTCGAGTGGGCAACAAAACATTATTTGGTTATTATAATGAGAATATGCCCGAATAAGACGCGCGCGAGCAATCCCGCAAAATAAATGTTACTATCTCGTAAAAATACACTGTTAGTGTCTTATACGATACAATATACAGTAAACCTCGACCTAGAGCGACGTATCCCTAGGGTCTACGTCAACGAAAATGAAGCATGGATTTTATTGAGTAATTTTGAGATATGACTGTACTTAGTAGGAACCGAATTGAATTAGTTGCATGACAAGCTTGAAGATTTGCAAATGGATTAAAGGGGGACTTAATGCAAGATTAGCATCTCAAAGCATTTCAAACACACGTAATTTAGCTAAACAATATGAGCTCTGTCGCGGCGCTTTGAGCACCGTGCCAAAAGTTACAAAATGTGAGAAAAAAAGTCTAGTATACAGTATCGATTCGGTGTTAAACACTTTACTTTTGAATTTCCCCAAATGTTAGCGAGACAAACATACAAAACTCGATAGTCACTTATATAGATCGAATAAATAGTTTTACAGTAGAAAAAAACCTATAGTTATTGTATTTGTTTTGTATTATTATTGTTGTTGTTGGGTTATGGTACTACTCGTATTTACACTATGGTACTCCTAGTAGGCATATTCACCAACCTGAAGAAATACCGCACAATAATAGCCCACAACTGGGCTTAGGCGTCTCCATGCTCGACTTTACATAATATGCTTCCGCATATTAAGTAAAATTACTTCATATGAGCTAATAGCCAACCATTCTGGTAACAGAATTATCAGGCCGCTCCAAAAGCCGTCATGGCTTAGCGATACTTAGAGCCGAGACCAACAGCTTTACGCGCCCTCTGAAACACGGAATCACTCAGGGTAGTCGGGGGAAGTCTTATAGAAGATGCTACTAGAGGTCAACCGCAATCGTTAATTATACTGGTTGACCGAATGTATTTTGCTTAATTTATTCATTTATATAAACAATGGTTTATTAAGTCAATTTCTATACCTAGGTAAGATAGCTAAAGTTGTAGTAACCGTCGTTTATCGTAAGGCTGATTTGTGAAAATATTTTTTTATCTACCAAAAAATAATCACTAAGATTGTTTCAAGAAGTCTCTAAATAATAAGATATAAATTTATTTTGTAAGTTTCTTTTTACTAACTTCGAGATCAAATGGAAGTTTTTTCATGGTAATGTTGTTGTCGGACCAGACAATAGATTTTTTCTAAGAAAAGACGTATCTTTTGTTGCGTCAGTCTATTCAAAGATTCAGAATACGTATAATTAATATACATTGGGCGTTAGTTTATTATTCATAAAAGCATTATGTACATTTTCAATCAGTTTAACCCTTTCGCTGGAGGTTGTGGGTTCGATCCTGGCTAAAAACTATCTAACATCATTACACAAATGTTGCACAATTATATTTTATCTCGGTCTGAGTATTATAATTTGTATTTATTTTAAATGGTTAGACGATAATTTACGATAAAACAAGCAAGTAATTAACACACATCTTATAAATCATCTGGTTTCAGTTACAAGCTTTACTTAGTGTTGGGCTCGATAGCGTTGTGTGAAAATGCCCGTCAGTATTTTATTTATTTAGATTATAAATGTACAATTGCAGCATAGCATCTTACCTTCCCAACGGTAGTTGCCTATCCAATTCATAGGATATTACGTGCAACAAGTTCAGACAATTCCAAACGAAATGAATTCGTAATGTGCGAAGGTGCAGCGAGAGTCATCTTACTGCCTAAATTATTTTATGAATCATTTGGCTCATTTTCTTTCATAAGAAAAAAAGCGGGGAATCTCTATGCGGTGTTTATGCGTTTACTTCAACCTACTTTCGACGTCTCAAGGTTCAAATTATAAAATTACATGATGAAATCACATTTATAACAATTTATGTTTTAAAGACATCATATTGTTAATGCATAAATTGTAATAGATGTGATAACAATAGTATACCTGATATTTTACGCAATTGTTTTGATTTTTTAAACTTTCGATACCTAAAAGTAGCATATAAAGTAATAGAGGGGAGGGCCAGCCTTTGCCCAGCGACGTATAGATGCACTGCGGATATAGATATCCCTTCTATTACGGCACTTTGAAAAAAAGAAGAGAGTAAAAATATTAATTTGCGAAGCAAAACTCTCACTTAGTACAATTTCACTAAACTACAGAAGTGAGCTTTGTGCGTCGCAAAACGGACTCTGGCTCAGCATATGTTGATTGGCTAGCAACCAACGCTGGTCTTCCGACAGAGCCGGTTTGGTGATGTCACGGACTCTGCTCATGCTGCAACGGACTTTTAATAATAAATAGTTTTCCCTTTTAATAATAAATAAGTTAGTTGTATTATTCAAATGATGATGTTGTTAGCTGTATCATCAAAATGAAATGATCATGTGATTTAAAAAATATCCTGCTATACATATAGATAAAATTTGTATTTTTTGCATATTCGAACAAAAGCGTCTGCGATCGTAAAAGTTTATTTTCTAGCTATTTTCCGTAGAGTTCAAGCATCGGAAAAAAATAGTAACTATAGGTACGCATTAAATTTCCCAGGAGGTTCGTAAAACTTTGAGGAGGGTCTCTATCGCTGCACCTATCTATATCTAATAACTTGATGTAAATGAATCCTGTACGGTTTTAATGTCCATTATTTTATTAACGTTGAACAATTTTCCCTCCGGTTCTTTTTAACGAGAGCGATACACGACAGTCTTGGAAACTTTTCTTTATCTTACGGTTTCCGTGTTATAGGTACTAAATCACGATCACGTAAAATAAAATCAAGTACTATGGATTGAGTTTATTTTTATAATAGCGTGAAGATATATCGTGAAAAATATGGGGTTCCATCTATTGGGTTGCCGTTTTGAATTGCATTTGTTTTTAGACGGAGCATTTTCGAGCGATTTAATAAAATAAAATAAAAACAAAAAATTCTATCAATGACAACTTGTGACTTTGAGCGACCAAGGTAGACGCCATAATATTTTATAAACATGGAAAAGAAGGCAAGAAAACAGAAGAGAAAGCGTTCTGCGGTGGAAACGCTGCGAAAAATCGCTTTCATAATAGACAAGAATTTTAGTGGGTGCCACCCCGGTGCCACCGTAAAATTCGTCAATGTGTGCAAGGCTTATTTTTTTGGTCACTGAGCTGAACTTTGCATTACATAAGTATGTAGTTGATTTGCTAGAACGACTAAAACCACAGTTCAACTCTCATTCTATGTGGGTGTGCTGGTGGGTGGTATAGTTGAGTGTTCGATCTATTTATGGCATATTAGTTTATTGCAAGCTAATGGGTCGGTAAGTGCTCCGTCCGTTAGTAACTTCATTTCCTACTCCTGAAACAATGTCGCCCACTTATTCTTGCAGGCCTTGACATTCAAAAGCTACTGATTAGTGAGGGGAATATAACTTCCTTTGAGAGAGAGAGAAGAAGAAGGCGAAAATCACCGTCGATGTACTTCTCGCTCGGACATTTTGACCCTTCGAAAGATATAAAATCACTGAACTCATTTTTAAAAATAGCAAGCAACAATGATGTGTTTAGAAACAAATTAATTTTGATCCTAACAGGTTTTCTTACTTAAAAGTTTATTAATGTACGAAAAACAGTAAGGCAAAGTTTTAAGTGGGAAAACGTGTTAGGACCATAATATTTTTTTGCTACTCTGTGTGCAATTGGAGATATAAAAATACGAAACTAACATGTGCAATGATAGTTTCGTATTTTTATACCTATCAAATGGCCTAAGTGTGCGACCGAGCGATACCTAAGTTGTTTCAAGAGGTTCAACGTCTGAACGGCTATTGCCATTTCTTCTACTTTATAGGGATCTGCAGGTGATATGCTGTGTCAAATATCGCAGCTTATCGTTTAGATGTGGCTGTACCTTTACTGCTGTCGCTCGGGAGAATGTTTTAAAGTACGGCCACGTCTAGGCGATAAGCTGCGATAAGTGACATGAGTATCCTCGCGATATTTGAATAATCGCCTCGATGTGGCCATTGCTTAGCACGGCGGCGGTTGAAAATTGAGTGTGTTTTGACGCATATCATGCACATATACGAGTGTCACTGTGACATGCATATCTCTGCGAGCGATAAGTAGGCGCGCACACACGCTTTGTAAAAACTTTTATCAAGCTTGTAAATGCGAGGCGCACGAGCGTCAATTAGCGCTTAATCTGTAATCGTTAATTTTCTTTCTATCCTCGAATAAAAAAGTTTTCCTATTCTGAGGTAGGTGTGTTTTAAACTAAAATTTGTAATGTTTGGAAATCGGGAAAATTGCGTTACGTAGTAGAAGGGAATAGTTTACTGCATTGACGAAGATGGATAAGGGTAGCCCGAGGTCTTGAGGAATAGCAAGAACAAAGAGAGGACTCTAGCCAGCACTAGATTAAGTCAGTCTGACTTGATGATGACATTTAACGTCAGGTGGGCCATAAGTTTGTTCTATCAGCTAGTTGGAATAAAAAAAATGATGATGAAAAGAGCTACTCTCTTTATATTTTTGAAATCAATTACACGTGTACTCTACTCGTCATAATAATTATAACACCCAGACATGACCCAGACGCATATCAAACGCTTGTCATCATCACACAAAATACGTTTGTCTTCGAGATAAGGAACCCAGAACCGCACAAGGTGGAGCTAAGCTAAGTACTTACTCGTATACCAACTGAGGCGAAGACAAATTGTGAAACTGTACTTTTCTTTCTAAGAAATAAAACGGCAAGCATAAATTGACTATAATGGTTATGATTCGCGAGTATACGTGACGTGTATTGTTGTTCCGTGAGCACCCTCGCGCATTCATCATGTTGTCGTATTTCCTCTTTGATTCGTATTAAATACATACACTTTCTTTGAATACCAACGCCGCAAATTGAATTCTAGAGTTCGTTTATAGAGCAAATGTTTTGCCAATTTAAATACACATTGGGAAAACGATAAATAATCATTTGTATCTGTATTTTTCCATTGTAATCCAAATGCTTTTGAAATTACATTCCAGTAATAATAACACGGCAGCTGTTGTGATCAGCAATTCTGTTTCACGTTCATTTTCACAATCGCATTAGATAAATTGCAAGTGAGATGATTTAGCGTTGTAAAACAAATATTTCTCGGTAACTTTACTTACCTACATGTATTTTCGCAATAGCAATCTGTTTTCATGATAATTTGACATTGTTCGCAAGTTTTCTCTCACCATAGCAGAATAAACCCTTGTGGGTAAATAAATCTGGAATAGAGGAATTCTCCGGAAATTATTGAGCGCATGTTTTGGCAAGCGTGACCCTTGTCCGAGCTCCGGATTTTAGGAGCCGGCCGGCAGCGGCACGGCCGGCCTTCGTTGGGGGAGCGAGTGACACAAAGCTCCAAATATAATGGTCCATCTTTGAATTCTTTGGTAAAGAGATAAAATAATTTTGGATTCCTCCGCCATGTGGGCACAAATAACTATGCAAGCAAGGAAGTTGGGTGTCGGGTTCAGCAGTCTTATTTTGGGAAAAATTATCAGACTTGCATAAAAAATCGAAATAGTAACCTAATAGATACTATTTCGATAGATATTGCGGTCGCGACATCTCTAGACTGTTACAACACCCACGCGTCGGTCTGACAGACAAATTAATAGTTGCCCAGCAATAACCATTAAATATGAACCACCTGTTGTGCCCCTACTGTTTCCTTAAGACGACAGTATCTCGACCCTTTATTATCGAGGAACATAATAGATAAAGGCGAAACTAATTCGCTTAAGAAAAGGCTCTTTATATCCATTATGTTTGCTTTCACTTCCCTGCTTTGCTGCGCCAGTAAATCATTATTAAAAGCCATAGTTTTTCAGATAACAAAAGAATTTTCTTAGCGTATTATTCGCTTGGTGAAACTAAAAACTAGCAACTGTGGTTTTTTTTTTTTTTTTTAAAGTGTAGTAATAATGTGAAATTGTGTTTGTTAGCTCAAAATGCAGTCAGCATATTATAATATGTACTTCATTATTATAAACCATGAATATTTTATATTTAATTCACCTTACTACTGATTATCTCGAAGGATGGTGTCTCCTTGTGTGTGTGGGTACCTTCTTGTCTGACTGTCGCTGTCATTGTCACATCTAATGGTTACCATACCGTCGCCATTAGATATTTCTCTAGATAACCAAAGTGTTTTCGACTTTTTTACCTATACCTACGGCAACGCATGTTTAAATATATGTTCAATAACCGTACACATATCCAGCTCAATGTGCTTTGTGCACAATGCCAACACAAAGGTAGGTACTATGTAATCCAAGTGTAATCACTCGCGCAAATACCGATTGCTGGGAATCTGACAGTGAGATGACAAGTTCCCCCAAAACGTCATTGAGATACTGACAAAGGTCGTGTCATGTGTCATGCGGTGTTATTTGAGTGACACATTGAGTGTTCCATAATGTGTTGAGACTACACTGTTTGAAACCGCTGACTGTAGTGTGACTCACCTATATACCTGTCGTATCAAAGCAAATTTTGATCCTATGATAAACTGTACACATAGCAAATACAGTAGGTATCATGATTTCTAAAAATAGCCTTTGTCAGTATTACTTACTTCAATATTTTGCCAAAAATAAGCGAAACATTGAACTAGAAGACTTTTGACTAAAATAAATAAATGAAATACAGGGCTGTGCTGGTAGTACGCACGTGTATTTTCTTAGGATCGTATGCTTGTCGTGGCTCGGACTAAAAACATGACTTAGGGTGGTACGATTTCCATATAAATTAACTTTATCATTTAAGGGCGATCATAGTATAATTGTAAACCGAAATAAATGTTTGGTTTGCTTTCATATTGGTTTTTATTTCCTGCAAGCTTTATTTAGTTGAAGAAAACCGTAGATTAACGTTGATAATAGTAAAAAACTAAATCTATGTTTTAGTTTTTTATTTTCCATAGAATAAAATGTCAGCTTGTAGGTAAAATGTACAATAAATAGGCGTAGTTGTATTACACCGTCGACCGCATCATCACTTACCAGCAGATGAGATTGCGGTCAAACGCAAGCGTATTATTATGTAAAAAAATGTTTTGTTCCAAGATTGAAGAAGTGGCAGCGAGGGGTATCGGCAGTACGCGCGGCATGTCGCTGCCGCGGTGATGACGCGGCCCGCGCCGCGCGGCATGCCTTGCTGACATGGCACGCAGCTGCACCGCACTCCCATGGCTAGCAGCTGTCGCAGCACTTATCGGTAAGTTTACTTTCATCAGTGCCCATGAGTGTTGGGCAACAAAAAGGACGGATGAAAAAAGGTACATGTGGCAGAGATGCGAATGTTGAGATGGATGTGTTTAAGGTTGTTCGATTCCGATACAAACTGAATTTACACAACTATGGGCAAACAAAGTATAAATGTACAATGAAATAGCTGTAATAGAATTTTACAGTGGTCTTTATTGCCGGCTAGTTATATAAAGTTGGAGAAAAATGTAGGATAACAGAAATATTAATAAAAAACCAAAAAAGTAATTTTTTCGTCATTCTTTCTAACGAGTACTCGGCATTGAATACGTGAATGAGCTTAGAACAACTGTTTCAAAATAGTCGTAAAAGTCTGTTAGTTCTTTTTCTGAAGCCCCGACTGCCACGACCAACGGCTGACACTCCAACTTTATATAACTGGCCGGTAATAAGGACCACTGTAAAAGCCTATTACAGCTATTTTAGTGTACATTAATACTTTATTCGCCCATAGTTGTGTAAATTAAGTTTGTATGGAAATCGTACCCCCTTAATGACAAGAATGGATAAAATGACACAAAAAATTGAGGCTCACTCAGCATTTTTTCTTGGAGGAACATCTGAGCCTATTTTCTCCCCGTAGTTCCTTCAAAAGGACTGAAAGAGTCCACTTAAAGCATATTTCCGTGACCTAATTGTTAAAAGATTAATATAATATAAAAAAAACTATAGCGTAAAAAACTGTAAGTATAAATATTGCATCGGACATTTCTATAATAGTTGGACATATATCACAAGCATGAAACATCTCATGAAAGGTGAATTGCCACTATGCCTTAAACGCAGACTCATGGACATGTGCATTCTCCCGATACTCACGTACGGTTCGCAGACTTGGGCACTGACAGCTCAAGAGAGATACCAACTCGAGGTTTGCCAACGAGCCATGGAGCGCAGCATATTAGGTGTCAAACTTACAGACCGCATACAGAACACCATACTGCGCTCCAAAACAAAAAAAGTCGATGTAACCATGAAAGTGGCGAACCTTAAATGGGATTGGGCAGGGCATGTGGCTCGTATGCCGGACATTCTTTGGGCCAAAATATTAACAGATTGGGTCCCACAAGGTCGGCGTCGTAGAGGAAGACCCCGGAGAAGATGACGGGACGATCTCGATTCTCATATGAACGACTGGCGCATTGTAGCCAAAGATCGAGAGGTGTGGAAGAAGGGGAGGGAGGCCTTTGCCCTGCAGTGGGACGACCCAGGCTAAAAATAAAATAAAATAAAAAATAAAAAATATCACAAGGAATTGTATACAATATGTACAAAATCCTCGGTCCAACATAACTACTTCATTCAAAATAAATAAATAGTACTTCTGAGCCACACACAATAAACCACCGAAATTGACAATTATTTTCCATGGCGATGCGTCAGTGTCAGTCGTATCACAGCACACTCCACTCTCGGAATTAATGCCCGTCCATTTAGGCATGACATATCGAGACACGTGCAGGGTTGTTAGGATACCATGAGGAATAACATTCATAATAAGTATTCATATACAATGTCCAATGTTCATTGATTTCAGCAAATAACTTCGTTTTATCCAGTTCCCCCTCCGATTTGGCAAGGAAACCGGTTATTGTTATCGATCAGCGCATAATAAAAGGGCCCTACATTAGAATAAAATGTAACTCATAAGTCATAACACACACTTCACTCGTAGATATGAGGGTATTATCTGTTCCGTTATTCTTCTATCCTTGTTTTTATCTCCGTCCTAGACACGACCCCGATGTACGCTCGACCTTCTATTCATATACGTAAATAAAACTGGGATCGACCTTCTATACATAATTATTTATATCTTAAAAGAAGAAATAGATTTTAGTTTATTTAAAGCTAGTACGTATAGGTACAACACACCCGACCCTTCTATCTCAAAATAAATAAGGTAATACATATTTTTATAAATAAATGTCACAGCGGTCGTATTATTAGCACTCGTCATATAACTCGTCCCTGGCCATTATCTTGTATAATAATGGCAAACAAAGGTCAGAATATATATTTTGAAACTATCATGGTTTTTAACAATATTTTTATGAAATAACGGGATATTTACCATGATTAAATTTTGTGATTTCGGCACAGTTGCATGCACCGCATGATCACGGTTGAACAAAATTTCATCATGGTAAATATCCCGTTGTTTCAAAAAATACAAGTCAGAATACCGTAAACCACATTACACTTGCACATCTTGCACACTATACATAAATTTAGTCCTAAATACCTACATTATTCTTGGTACTATAGCCACAATCATGTTCTGTAAATCGGACAGTACCAGTTTCTCAGTCATATGAGATTCTAAATTATACCACGAACAACATAAATCAATCGGTAGGTACTAAGCTCGCAAAGGCTTTGCTGCTTGCTTAATTTACGGAGTCCTATAACCATAATTCATTTAGAAGTACACGTTTCTATCGATACTATGTTGTGGTAGTATAGTTGAGAGAAAGAGTCCGCGGAAGTAACTATATGTTATAGGTAGTAAGTACTACTACTGAAATTACTGGCACGTGAGGCTGAACATCTGTATGCCTCAAGTTGATGGACGCAGGGAAGTGCATTGTAGGGCACGTGCCTGACGTGCGTGACCTACGTTATCACCTTTTTCTGCCACGCAGAGGTACTGGCCCTGCTACGTGCCAATTTCCAATATGAAGAGTGCTGTTTATTAATTTATAATACACGGCATTAATGGCGCCGAAGCAATTACAGGTACAGACGAGAGTGATAATGATAACGTAACTATTATAGAAATAGAAAATATTTATTTTACGTCACAAAATATGATACAAACACAGATAATCTAACAACACGCAATAAGTGACGAAAAGTACTCCACTCAGCATTTCCCATAAAAACGCAAGGGCTTATTTCGGCTTGGTGGTTTTTTATCAAAATGTAACCTCTCAACACTGTTTATGAATGCGGTGAATACTATGCACTTTGTTTTATGAAGATCGTACATATTTGAGTGTACAAAGATGTTGTAACTGCAGCAGATATTCATAAAAACCATTATTCTCTCAGCATCTGTCTGCAATAATGAACAAACCCTGCGCTACTTTAATTGACTGGCCTCTAGCTCAGTTGGTAGTAGCTCTGCCTTCTGCGCCGTAGGTCGTGGGTTCGATTCCCACCGAGAACAATATTTGTGTGGTGAACATAAATGTTTGTTCTCTGTCTGGGTGTTATATTGTATTCTAAGTATGTATTTACAAAAAAAAAAAAATGTATTCAAGTATTATATCAGCTATCTGGTTCCCATAGTACAAGCTCTGCTTAGTTTGGGGTTGGGTAGTGTTGTGTGAATTGTCCACAATATTTATTTATTTATTTATTTATTGTCCACTAGAGGCTGGCCTCCAATGGATCAGCGCAAACACTTCCAGACGCAATTGGTTGGACTGCAAATAAGTTTCAGGCAATTCAGGTTGAGTGTTCGTTAAACCAACGACTAGTTATATCCATAAGATGCTCATAACATAAGCAAACTGTTATTGTGACGCGACTTTGCGCAACTCACATTAGCTATAATTATACTGTTGTATGTCGGTCTCCGACGAAGTATGTGAGCCACTTTTTTTTTACATACCTTAAAACCTAATTGAACCACATACATCTTGCAAATAAATATATTTCATTTAATTTTACGGATTAGTAATAGAAGCTCTAGGTATTTTTGACACTCTTAAGAAACTAAGCGTGAAAAAGTGGTCCAATATTCATTTGGACTAATGCTTGCTTCAATATGTTTCTTTGTACGCTGGGCTTTTAATCTTCTTCTTATCGTGTCACTGATTCTTTCGAACCAAGTGTGGTGAAAGGATTTTAAGTGCGCCTCGAAGAGGCTCACTTAAAAGTGGGCTTTTAATTAAAAGTGTCTATTGCAAGTAAAGTAAATGCAGTGTTCTATTGAGTGAGTCAGTTTTGAATGATAACAATGAAGAACAGACGCTCTGTTCTCCTATAGTGCCGTTGAAAAGCGTCGACATTGTCTCTTACTTCCCTTGTATCCATTCTCTCCTTCCTTCATTTATCGCTTGACGCAGCCTGCATTTAATCCCTTTCTACCAAGAATGTTATTAAACAAACTAGTGAGGGTCCATATCGTCCGTGTGTTGAGAGTGCCGCCAATACTAATAACATGGCAAATTCTTCGTGTCGGTCCGAAATGACATCAAACATCCCGCAAAATCCTTTTCTTATACAGCGAGGGTTGCCAATCCCGTTTTCGTCTTAACTTTTTTGTGTTTGTGTGATACGTGAGGTCAGGATTGTGACCTCAACAATGAGTTACATCGCTAATATCGTTACTTGAGAAAACTTCTGCTTACTTTAAACATGAAAACGCAAGAGTTACACTTTTGTGGCATCTGACTAAGATGAATGCTTATTAATCAAATAAAAAAATGCGTTATTATAATGATATAATATAAAGGAAGATACATATTAATGGATACATAAGATACATATTAATAGATATGTATTAGGTACTTACAATTCCCGGCCGCGACGAACCACCGATTTTGGAGAAGACTCAAAATTAGGCCAGCATTGAAGTTATAACTGATTAGAGAATACAGCCAATCATCAGGAGCTATGAAACAAATAGCGTTGTTTGACTTGTGCTTTAGTTCCGAGGCAAGGTGGCTTACCATCCGGCCACAATACGTCGCCGTGGTCCAAACTCTGCTTTGAGTTAATGTTTATGTTTCATTGGCACAACTTCCACGCTCAGCCCAACCCTTTGTTTTTGGAGCTTATTATCGTTGTGTTCAGGTAGGGTGTTGAGCGAGTGGAGTTTGGCTGAAGCACCTGTTAGAAAATAATATGAATTTATTACCATATTTTTTCCATGCCAAACCTCGAAAAACATTTATTGCTCTGAAGCATTGCTTTGTTTGTTTTATTGGTAGATCTTTTTATGAGTCGTGTCGTTATAAATAAACCATTCGACGGGTAAAACTAAAACTAAACTATTAAACTATCGCATCAAACTATCGGCATCGGAAAATGCACATTGTAGGTATAATTGAGGCGTCATTAGAAACGTCGTATATTGTGTGCGAATTATGGTCATCGTTAGTAACAATGACAACGTCGGGATGATTGACGCATCCAATATTTTTTGGCTTCTACTTGAATAAACTTTTTCGTTCCATGGTGGTCCTGGCATACACTTCTCGTGAATGTGGTATGAGTAAGAGGCAAAGAGGATAAGCAGCCGCACATTCTTAATTTAACACCGACACCTGTGAGCACTTAATCCCTCTAAATGTAGGACTACGGCAAAGAACAGTACTTCTTTTTCTTCTCGTCAGGTCACTTGCTCTCTCGAACCTGAGTAGTGAAAAGATTTTGAAAATGACTCAAAAAAATGAAATAAATAAATATTAAATTACCAGCAAAAACATACAGAAATGTGGGAGGCCGATGTCCAACGGTGCATGGAGTTATTAAGGCTGATGATGATAGGTATGGAATAAAGGAAGGTGTTTGCTCGTGCAGGGTGTTGTGTGAGCGCGCCGCAAGGCAGCGTGCAGGGTGGCGTGCAAGGCGGCGCCCAGGTGCCGCCGGGCGTGCCGCACTCCACCGCGCCTCCCGCAGGCGTCGGCGGAATCAGAAGGTACTCTATCACTTTATCCTACTACCCCCTATTACCAACACCATTGTTCTAGGCTGGCCGCAGCCTAGCTCACACAACCTGCAGGCCTACCACAACCTCTGGCTCTGCCTCTTCTGGCTCTGGTTTTTAGTCTGTGTGAGTTTTGACTAAATAAATCCTACGTCAAAACGTCACATGCACAGTATAATACACTGGGGAGCACTCACACAGACTCAAAACCAGAGTCAGAGAAGAGCCAGAGACAAAGCCAGACAGAGCTTGTGTTAGGCCTACTGATGACACGAGTCAAAAACAGGAGAATAGTACATTACTACCTATAATAGTACATTACGGTCTATAATGACTGTATTGCTGGCTGTTGTCTTGTGGTGGCCGTGAGGGCAGCGTAACACAGGTCCAGGCCAGTGCAGCATGATCAGCATGGCAGCCCTTGATGGACAAGCTGAAATAAAGGCTGAGACAGCACGGGCTGCTATGATAACTAAGCTTGAGAGCCTAATGGTCGAGACCCTAATGAAGCTAAGCTCAAGGCCATCATACCGTAGCCAGCAGTGCAGTCATTGCGGATCAAGGCTCGTATAGTGCTGTGCAAGGTTCCGTTGACTTCAATGGCAATTAATTTACAATCACATATTTCGCTACCTTTTGAATGTCCGGCAGTGATAGACACATTGAATGCAGGAGTCGTTACTTGAAAAGTTCATTCCTATGTATTTATAATTTTAAAATAATATGAAAACTTTCGCCGCGTCGCGCTTTTTTTTTTAATGCAACCAAATTCTGAATAATAACTGTTTGCAATCTATTTTTGAAAAAAGAACTGCTAAGTCTGAGTAAGATCACAACCCGACTTAACAAAACTCGACAGATACATTGCAAATTTTAGAATTGCCATCAAAATCAAGTAGCGTCTAGTTGCTGATCTGTGGCCAGCCTTTAACATAGTTTTACAAACTTGGCACTTCGAAAAACAACGTAATGGATGTTTCTTCTTTCCACAAATAAAAACGCGCTAATGAATAAACCTCATTTGTGGCTTGCCGTTCCGGAAAAAACACAAATTGCGTGAAGTGCCAAGTTAATATATCAGGGTTCTACAAAAATGCGAATTTTGTAAACTACAACTAGTAAATGATTCGTAAGAAATATTTGACAGGAAAACGGTTGTAGTCTACAAAACATGATAAGTTTTATCATGCCACAATACTTGTCATATGACAAATAAATAGCCATATAGTGTGTATGGTCCTTATTACATGCTGCTGGGTTTTATGTAGATTCTATATCATAATCTTTTCCGTGCATTCAAAAAAAATTGAGGAAAATCCGTCTTGGAAAAAGACGGATGCATTTTCTCCCCAGCTGTGCTTGGTTGGGTTTGAAATATTTATATAATGTTTCAGAGCACAAAATACAGACGCGAACTTCGTTATAAGGGACGTTAATTATGTAACTACTCTTTTATTTATTAAATCATGCTCACATGCGTCTCTGTAATAAGTACCTACCAATGTAAAACCAACTTTCTCTTTACGGGAAATCGAAAAAACCACATGTTTTAACGTTACTGCGATAATATTGAGCATAATTATTAAAATGACTAATGATATCATTCAAATTAAAATGATGCCAATTAATTTTAATCTTTTACCGTTGGCTACGAATGTCGCATCCGTATTAGTTTGTGCCTGAAAATTACTCAAATATTTCGTTTTGAAATGCTTGTGCAAAAGTGTGAAATGTATAAAAGAACAGAACCAGGAATGTTTTCGCAGTAAAACTCTACGTAATAGAGAGACTATGAAAACAATTACAAAAAGTTTAACAAAAACAAACATAGTATACATCTAGGGGGTTTCCGTTTCAAATTGAGAATTGAATTCATTATTTCCGGCCTTATTAATTTTTAATTAGCCCAAAACATATTGTGCTTTCCGTTTATTAATATAATTCCCTCTACCTATACTAATGGGCTAAACGTAACCGCATAACCGCGGGTACAATACAATCCTGTGGAAGAATAAATCATAAATACAAAGTGCCGTAAGATTATCTTCATATTTTACCAACCGCTATTCCATTTGGCTTATTATTTATATGCCAATAACAACAGAGCTAATGCGGTGAATAAGAAGTAGGCCGTATTATCGTAAGAATAAGACAATATTCAACGGCATTATCATATGAATACAAATTTGTTGTTTATTTTTATGTAGTTCTTCACTTTATTAAAAGTAACAATCAAAGTTATGGGTGGTTCAAACACCCGTATCTAAACAGGGTTTTATTTTATTTTATAGGTAGGTACTAAAATTGGTCTAAGATTCGTATAAAACATTTAAAATTTAAATTAAGCAAGCATGATATTTCACGAAATGTATGATTCTTACTTCATTTTCTAGGTTTGAACACAACAGTGCAGTTGATAGGAAAATTCATTAAATGAAAGTTATGGCTCTATTAGTTATTTTAAACCATAAATAGGGATGATTAACCGATACCGAAAACCGATGTTATCTTGCATAAACTGTACAGGTAAAGTAGTTATTGCTGATTTAATGTAACGAGGCAACGGTACGCCGCAGGTGTTGCAGGGATTCCAACAAAAGCTGGTTATAAACTCAGTTTAGCTTTAATGTTTGAAAATCTATGACAATATTGATGATAGAGCTGGGAAACTATCGAGCAAAATAATCCACACGATATTGATAACATTTTGGTCAGCAAAAATGATTTTTACAGTAGGTAAATGGTTTTTAAATATTAAATATGGCCAGGCTAGGAGGTCTATTTTCTAGAAAATAGACCTCCGATATACATTTTTGTTCGATCATCTTATTTAAACTAATTTATCATAGTAACCGTAGAAACTGTTTTAGAATAATGTTATCATGTTTATACTATACTCAAAAGTCAAGTACATGTTGTATATTTTATTATCTGCTACAAAACTGGTGCGACGGGGTAACTAATGTAAGTAAAATAAAAAAAAGTTTGAATTATGATATTTTCTCTGAGGTAGGAGCTGATTTGAAAGCAATAAATCATAAACCATCAATTGTGTCCGATGGAAGGATAGATTCGCTGCATGGTAACCGTGATGATCAAATAAAGTTATTTATATTCTGCACGTTTAACTATAAGTAGTTAGTATGTACGAGTAGGAAGACATAGGGTAACATTAGAAAGGTTGTGCAGACAGTTTGCGTGAGGTAGATAGATTTATTCATATTTCAACCCGAATTATTTCTACCTGCATTCGTATTTACAATTCGATTTTATTGTGCAAAACATGAATTCAATACATTTTTATTAAGATTGACTAAATATGGCTCTGTGTCTGAAACTTTTTTATTTTATTGCGAAATTGAATTGTTATAAGCGATACGATCGCACTCAACAATTTTAAGGGATGATAATGTTTTAATTGCAAGTAATTAATTTCCCTTATTAGTCAATGTTTGTCCCTCAACTCGTATACAAACCGCTTGAGTATTCTCATTCATATTGTAAAGTCATCACGGTAGTTACGATTATTTGCATTCGCATGAAACACTTTTAGATATTTTGCACGATCCGCAGTTAAATATTCTAAAGACGGAATATGGCAACAATTCAATTTCGCTTTTTTGCTACAGTCCGTATCAAAGCCCGAGTTGAACGGGCAACGAGCTTCAGCATTGAAGGCTTGGCTTCACGCCAGATTTTGTGATCAAAGCATCTTCGGCAGTTTCGCTCTTTCAATAAAAGCGATGCCATGGTGCGATATTTTTTGTAGGTAGTCAAGTAACCGAGTGATATAGCTACAGCATAATACCAAGTAGGTGATTTAGTTATCCATCTAGCCTCAAGATTGATTCACACAATATTCATCTATTGTTTTTTATGCAGATTCAACAACGAATATACCAGGGGGAGAGGATATCGCGACTGGCGAACGCGTGGCGACCCCACGCTTATCAACTCACTGTGGCGCAGTCGACAGCCGCTAGGCATACGCAAACAACTCGGTTAGATCCTAACTAAGCACTCTTCTTCACGATTATTTGATCGATGCATTTGACTTTACGAAAATGTTGTATTGTAATGTTTGATGTATACAGGAAACGCCGAAGTGTACATAGTGCTGGCGCTGCTGATTGGGTTCCTGACGGTGGTGGTAGGGTGCTGGCTGTCAGACAACTGTTGGTCGCCGGAGCCGGAGGACATCTTGGCGGGCGGGTGACCCATGTCGGCGGGCGCGTGCACGCACGTGTAGCGCCCGCCGTCCGCGGCGGTGGCCGAGCGCGACACCGAGGACTCGCTGTCGCCGGTGCTGGTGCCACCGCCGCCCGCGCGTCCGCCCACGCTGCTGCACGCGGCGCGCCACCTGTGCCGCGGCGCGGGCTCCTGCCTCAGCTTGTCGTGCGCGCCGCCGCCACCGCCGCCGAGGTATCCCGTCTTCTGACAAGACCCCCTCGTGCACTCCTGTCGCCTACATGAAAAAACTAACGGAAACCATATTCCGACCATTGCTAACGGCGAAGTGCGCGAGTGATTCGTGTTTTTTATTACTCTGTGGATACCCAATGTGGTTGTGGTTGTGTTTGTGGAACGTGTTCTGTGACTCTGTGACAACGGTGATAAAGTGCAGGTAAACATTTAATAAACTTTAAGAGCTTCGATGTAGATTTTTACCTATTAATATCACGATCACTATGTGTATGTATAATAATAGGCATTGTGTATGTAGGTACGTGTAATTTTGGTACCCACATATAATGTGATGTTTAGGAAGTGTGGGTGGGTTCGGTGTTATGATCTCTTGTCGTAGACTGTAGACTACGCTTCAACGGTAGCTGTCGCTCGTCCTCGTAGGATCTCTCCGACGTAACTTACCCTGACGCGTGGTTCAGCTACTTGTGTGTCTTTCTCTGTACCACTATACTATGTTTTCTAAAAGTATGTGCCTTGGAAATGCTTTTCTCGACTTGACTCGTAGTTTAGAGCGTGTTTTGAACCATTTAGAAGAATTTCTTCTCTCTGTCTGTACGGACAAGTAATCCCCTAAGTGCAATACACATCATGACCGTGCCTTTACCGTTCTATAGACTTTGAGAGGGACGTAATTAACAATAGGTTTTAAAATACGCTTGCCTCGATGGAGGGTCACCAACGAACGATTACTTGTGTAATATTGTAAAATATCCAGCTTTTATTATTGGTTTATAAATTAAGACGCTAGTAGAATAAAAAAAAATGTAAGTATAGGATCAATATTCTATCTTAGCACACGTCAATTGGCAATTTATAAGACCTTGAGTCAATGTATTAAAACTAGTTGCATTTTTGCGATCGGTACCTAAAGACTTAATTACTTTCTTACAATAAATTACTCTTATTTATTGTTAAACCATAAACTTTCTGTTTTTTTGGAAATAAACTTATGATTTGATAAAAACTAACGTCAATTCAACGTCAGCTACAACCTCACCCAATACATGAGTCAACATTGTGAAAGTACTGGAATTATAAAAACTATCTTGGCTAGTAGGTAAATAATGAATCTAATATTATTATTTTATTAGTTATCAATGGATAGCAAAACCAGAGTATCTTTATCTTATATAAAATTACTGTCTATATTAAGGTACATTTCACACGCAAATTGACTAGAATAATCGATCAATGAAGTAAATGTATCAACCAAAGTTCTTAATAGCATGTAGATAGAAGAGAATTAGAAACTATCTAATTAGTAATCTTTACCTAAGTACTGTGGTTCTAGTGCCAACTTTTGATATCGTAACTATACACCTACATTTCAATTTCATTGTAACTTGCGTTGCTTTGTCCTTCTTAAAAATCTATATGGGTATCAATTATTAAAGCTTGTAATGTAATGTAAGTAGGTATGTAAGCTATAATTTTAAGGCTTATGTATGATATATTGTGTTGATCCTCTGCAACCATTACGTTGCTACGTCCTCAAATTCCAGACTACGAATAAATGTTAAGTTTTAATTAGTATGAAACATTTACACGAAAGTTCTGATTCATGAAGGTATGAAAATATTCTCAATATAGGTACGATTATATTATAACATGGGGAATGGTATGGAAAAATTATAAAAAATATTAAATTATTATACAGAATGCATAATAATTAATTATACCCCAAAATAAAACGTATTCCATTTTAACGATCACATAAAACTTCACAAATTGAATATTTCATGACAAGGCAGTGCGACGGCAACATCGTCGCTCATTATAAATTGAAACTTTTCTTTTTCTGTTTTACTGAAATTAATTAATACGTTAATATTTAAAACAAGAACTGTTTGGATATTTTGAATTCAATTTGAGTTTTTGAACATTTGAACGTTATTCGCCTCTTATAAAAGATTATCAGATATATAAATAAAATACATACGTACGTGAGCCCATCGTCACTTGTATTGTTCAGCTGAAATTCAGCGTCGGATAGGTAGCATCCCTTCACCTATAAATGCAACCATATTGACACAACACGAACTGACGCATGTAGGTGTGATAGAGTAGATGGGTGGGTTTTCGGGAATTTTTTACCGATCAGTTTTATTTTATGTTTTTACATAGCGTTCCAGGTCACTAAACCATCCCAATTTTTTGTTATATTCATGTATTTTTACAATAAAAACACATTTCATTTCAAATTATAACGTGTGAATTATGTGCCGCGTCATAATAGAACAAATACATTATCAATGTCTTTTGATTGTCATTCATTTTTGAGGCCGAGATAATTACTAATAAGGTATCATGTATTGTTAAAAATTTAATTCAAATCCAAATACTACAACACAATAATACTAGAAATAGGTGAATATAAATATTTTTCTGACATTATTATAACGGTTTCGGGTGAAAAATGTACAGTGTTGTGAAAACGGAAATTAAATTCCTTCCTTTTATATGGTCATTTAAAAAATATGCTTAGGAAAATAATTTTAACCAATGCAAACGGTTTTATGATCTTGTCATTATAAGCTTTTAAAACAATCCTGAACATGTCAGTTTGATGTTCTAAAATATTGTAGAAGTTAAGAGTCTTAACATTATTGTGACACATTAACCTACATACAGATTATAAAATAAAATTTGTGTGATTGACGAAAACCATTTTAAAATTATTCGATAGTGTTAAGGAACCCGACTGAATAGTCAAATTTTTTAAGCATTGTAAATTATGAACTGTAGTTAGGCGGTAGATGGTTGTAGTAACATTTCGATTGACTAGAACTGAACCAGTTAAAAGTAACAGTTATTGGCTAGGAAACCTTTGTACACCGCACAACCTAAGTATTTTACAATAATTGTAATTGTCTCCGTTTATAAATGTACAGTGTTCACTCAGAAACAACACTTAGGTAAGATTTTAATGGAACATAGTGGTAATGATTATATCATCCTCAACTTAATTACTGTTTTCATAGTTCAATGTTATAGTTATTTATTTTCATGAAACAAAAAAAAATCGATGTATCAATTCTAATATTTTTTTGTTTTCTTTCTACCTCGTTATAAAATTGAAAGCGTTAACTGAATTACGTTGTTATGCATACGTTATTATTTTATATCATTAAATTGATGTTAACTTAAGATAACGAAATTCTGACGTTGCCAATTTTAATCGATAGTTTAGTACATAACAAATAAGTTTATTAAGATTAAGACACGTGATAAATGTTTGTTTATGTGTTTATAATGTATTTGTAAATATATGTTTCGAGGATTCATAATGGACTGTTTCATGTTTGGAAGTCGGATCGCTGGGCTGGTCTAGGAATTGAGAGAACTCATAAGCTCAAACTTATATTAGCATTTACATTGTAATGTAGTTTATTGTCATCATTTGTCACGAATAATTAAATGTATTGTAACTGAAACCTCTTTTATTAAGTACTCTACTTGTAGAATCCCGTGTTTTTCCACGCATAGTTATTTTCATACAAAACGATTTAGTTATAGATATTGTTATTATTGACCCTTTTTCAATCCATTAGGATGCGATTTTTCCGAAATTGCTTAGAGAGCATTTCATAGAGTACCCGATGCCTATATTCCAAATATAAAATTATTTATGGTCATAGAGTGGGCTTCGCATTTGTAAATATAAATTAATGCGCCCATTAGGTGTAACTAGATAAAGATTTTATGATGTCCCAAAAGTTAACTAGATAATTCTTTAATTAATAAAAAGCCCTGACATCAAAATAAATAATCAACAAAGTTGTTATCTTTGACTTCATGATTTTTAAGATGATTTCAAATAGGATATAACCATGGTGAGATTTGAACAATTCAACTTTTGCAACTCAACTCCGTGAAAGTATTACAGACTGAAGGTTTTAAAAAACAAAAGTTTATCTAAAAAATATCTTAGCGACTATGAGCAGTGAAACAGTTTTCATAGAGAATATAGGGCATGATGCCTTCGTCGCAGTGAGGGGTGACACAGAAAGGCTTTTCGCTTGATACCCATATAGCATCTAGAGTTGCGTGCATATCTACAACTAGCGTGAACGAGAACAGTTAGGGTGACTCTATTTTAAATACAATTTAATTTAATACGCAAGCCCGATTCAAAAATAGAACTTTATGATGAAAGAGAGTTTAACATGGGATAACTAGTAATTACTGCTGGTAGGTACACCTTTTAACTAGTCGGTAAGTAAGAACGAGTAAGTAAGTATTGTCACTCGTTGGCTGAATATTAACTCGTAAGCAAACATAAAATGATTAGGATATAAGTACAGTTTTGTGGAATGGCGATGGTGATTAGCTGAAACGTTATCAAATATCTCTGTCGTTTTTCACAGCGCTTCAGCTGATCGCTATCGCCATCGCCTAGATATGCGCAGGCTTTTATCAATTCATTTATTATGTTTTTTATAACCTTTAAGTTTTTTTGTAAGTCCTCCAGCTGAAGAAGTAGTCTGTTACATCCGGAAAAAAATTGAGTAAATTAATGTTTTATAAGTAAGTACGACATGCTCAGTTACCACAACATCACCACAACGCACACAAGTGAGTAAACTTCCATTTTAGCTTTCCCGTGAACTCAAGAGCCAGCCAATCTCTTTTCAAGCTGTGCCTTCACACTCATCTGCGTTATTAAAAGAAGTAGCTGTTCGGCTTTGAGCCCATTTAGGAAAACTAGAGCTCTCTAGGTTGTGCAAGCTTGATATCTTGTCAAAGTAACTGAACTCATACCCCATTCCTTTGGTTCTGAATGTTTATTTTCTTCAATGAGGTGCTTTGTATGAGATATGTCTGGAATATAAAATGATATGTGTTTGTGAATGAATTTGTAGATGTGAACATTTTACTTGCTATCTTGACTCAGGACTAAAGTACGTAAGTCATAAAATTAAGCAAAACGTATGCAGTTAAAATCAAAACGTACATAAGTAAATATAAACAACTTTTTTTTTTACATTTTAACGCAGCGCTATCTAGCACAAAACCAAAAATTAAGTAATAAAACATGTGTGCTATAGAAACCAGATAACTGACAAAATAATTGAATGCTTTATATAAATACAGCTCCCAGACACAGAACAAATACCAATTAAATTAAAATACATTTATTTAAACAAAGAATTTACAAAATGTTAAAAATACACAAGAAACAGTTGAGCTATCTGCAGACCGTTACAAATGATCTAGAGATAGCTCAACTGAGTACCAGACGGAAGCACAAAATCGATTGTTTTTAATAATATTTCATTTCTGTTATACAATTCCATTTATATTTTATTTCGGAGCAGAAATTAACGATCAAATGAGCCTGTTATAATATCAAGAAGGAAAAGCTTCGCCGTTTCAAGTGAAGAGTCTCGAGTAGATTGCTCTAAACGAAGAGGACTTTTCTCCAAGACAATACAAGTGGCCGGCGTCAAAACGAACAGTTTTATTCGTTATCACAACAATACTGCTAGCAATTTGTACCGAGCACAGCTGGCGCCTTGACCGCAAGTAACTGCTAGTCGCAACCAAAAAGTTTTTCCTTTGTCTTAATTCCAACTCCATACTGCACTGGTTGAACTGCTGTGCGAATGACAGCTGTTATTAATAAAACACCGAATACAGTATATTATTTTTTAATTCCTAATATTTTACATGATGTGATTTGTACACTAACTATGCTGTACTACTGGGCGAACGTGTGAATGTACACTACGGTGCAAAAGTATTTTCTAATCCACTACATCATGCAAAGTGATTTTGTTTATGTGGTATTTCTACCAAATTCATTCCTTGCAAAATAAAATGTTCAACAAAATTCAAAGCCAATGGAAGCGTAGTACCGCGTAGCACTCCTCTACGTCGTAGCGACCCTGCTACGGACAGCTACGAATTCGTAGAAATTGTACAGAGATATTATGTTTTTGAAAACAGATTTGATTATTACGATAATATCCTAATATTTGACCTAATAATACATAGAGCCACATAAATTTATTGATGACAAAATAATTCTGGGATACAATAAATCTCAAAAAAAAAAAAAAAAAAAATAAGAGGTCGAGGATCTATGTAGTAATTTAGTCCAAAGCTAAGCAATAAACGCGGTAGACCACAGCGCTTTATTTTACTCAATTTAGCGTTGATGATCGATGTTTGTGAAATTGTGAAGCACGCTTCGTCGACTGGACCAATTACGAATAAAATTAGATTGATAACATATTTCATATTTTTATAATTCAAACAAACACTTTTAATTTCAAAAAAAATTATACCATATACCAACCTACACATACACACAATACTTGACACATGACGACTTACAAAACCGGTCATATAGAAATAATAAAAACGTTCGAAGCTGCAGATCAAAGCTAGTTAGATACAAAAGTGGTCTTAGATCTCAAGTTCACTCCAAACACCTGAGAAAATGAACTACACAACAGATTTTAGAAACATCTCGACTAAATTCTCTCGTATTAGCTTTGCGATGGACTTTGCTGTGAATAGAATAAAATTCGTAGGAAACTTAAAAGAAACAAACAACTTGATCAGATTATAGCATCAAAGAATTCCGAAACATGTTTTGCATTCTTAGACATAAAAACTCTTTGACGTGATAACGTCTTATAAATCGATGGAGCCGGCTGCACGCACGAAAAAACATGACTCATGCGTCGTTACGTCGTTTCGTCGTTCCATTTACCTGAGCCCGAGCCCGGGTCGGGTAATGGGTAAGGGTAAATGAGGGTAAGGGTAAGGGTTCAGTCTGGGTCCGGGTCCGGGTCCGGGTCCGGGTCCGGATTTTCATTCAGTTTCATTCAGTTCCATTCAGTTTCATTCAGTTTCAATCAGTTTCATTCAGTATTATTCAGTTTCATTCACATTCAATTCAATTCAGTAAAACAAAAATTTTCTTTTGAAAAATGCAACCATTCCATCAGTATCTTCTTATGACGTTATCACGTTCAACTATCGTCAGTAAACCAACTTTACAGACAACCGATTTTTTTGGGATAACTGAAATACTTATATACATAATACTCATACTTATCTATAAGCGTAATAATAAATAACATGTGAGTGCTCTTTATTAAAAATAATATTATAGGTATTGTACTAATAAAATACACAGGAAGAAGTGAATCTATCTGCAAATCGTTGGTTACTAGAGAAATCTTAATAGACCTACATTATATCATGAAGTATAAATCTGATTTATTACGCTGGTTGAGTTTAATAAATGCAAACTGAAAAAGCCTGCGCTGGTTTGATAGAAGAGGCAGCGCTGGTGTAAACAGCTTATGAGTGTCGACAAGTGTACTGCAGTTTACTAAACGCCTCTTTCTCTGCTTTTTAAACACTTCTCTGTGTGTCAAGATGCACAAAGTACCTTTTCTTTTATAGTAAAGGAGTTGATGGCGAAGAACTTTGTGGTTTTACATAAAATGGACAAATACTGAAATTGTTTTCGGCAGCAGACTCATTGAAGATGCTGGTCTCTGTTGAAAATTATGCTTTTAAAGGTACAACTTTAATTTTAAACGATAGTTTATTAAGTATATATTTTTTTCTTATTTTTATAATTGGCAGTACAGAAACACACTAAATGTGACGCTAAGGTTTTGCAATTTCATCTACTTATAAAAGAAACACGCTTACATGCTACACTTTAAAAATCAGTTATATACCTACGTATCCTCTGTAGAATACCAAGTTAGTCGTTATGTTTGGTTTTTCGATGCCAATTTAATTATTCCGTACGTAAAAATGATTGACTGATCAATAAAACCCGACCGTTTTACCAATGCCTCTAAAACACGCACACACACCATAGCACTTTAATCAAATGAATATTAAGCATTTATCGAAGTTTCGCTTCATTGAGTAATCAATCACTTATCGAGGCGTCACCTACAATAACTCCAAACTCTTGAGAGAGATTTCATGAGCCTTCATCAATCTATTATGACTTGGGTATTCCATTGTGATTTCTGGCCTTACTTATAAAAATATGTCAAAAGATAAACAGTGCTTAAACTATTGCCATCTCTTACCACTGGGTAATGACAAACAGTGACAGGGCTAACTTTAAGCAATGATTAAATTTAAATTGCGTTTATAATTAGGGCTGTTCGTTTCTAAATATTTACAGTGACAGTTTCGGTTTGGAACGTTCGGCTGTATTACAAGGTTATGCATAGGTATTGAGTATCCCGAAAATATGTTCAAAGTGTAGAAAAAAAACACACTATATGATGTGTAAAAAAATATTCTTTTGGCATACATTTTTTGAGTTGGCTGCAAATGCGATTGAACCTTTTTAAGAACGTCAGCCCAAATTTTTAAGTATAAAATGTTTCTTTTACGTCAATCATACATAGCTCGCTCGCGTGTCACAAAACTAGGTTACTGTAGACTGGACAAGACATCCAAGAATTGCTACATACTATAGCTCTACAAAGTTCCTACTGAGAGGTTGCGGTTCAAACATAAATAAAAGTCCGTATAAGTCCGCTAAGCTACTTTCTATCACATAAAAGCGATGGTACTAGTTCCTTGTTCGATTTATTTCGTTTCTAGTTTCCGCCGATTGATCAAATTGTAAATTCACCAGATTAAGAGTTCTATACACTCAGCAATATTTTTTGCCAGTACGCTTAGTTTAGGCAGATATTTTTAGATATCAAGGTAGGTTCATAATTTATCAGCACAGAACGAGATGGCGGATTTGTTTATAAACTACCATATAAACCTGTGTTGTGAGTCTATACTGTCTGAACTAGCTAGGTTTATATAATCATAAGTTTAAAAAACTTGAGAAACCGACTTCATTGTCAAACGGCTAAACCGATTTTAATCAAATTTGTTTGGGACAATCTGGACGTAACAAAAAAATTAAATAAAAAAAAAAAAAAAATACAACTGAATTGAGAACCTCCTCCTTTTTTATTGGAAGTCGGTTAAAAACGGGATACAGAGCACGACTCCACACCGTACATAACTATGTTAGAAAACGCACCACTGAAGAAGTATAGAGGGGGAAAATAACGAACAAAACTTTTACCCTGACCGCCCAGTACTACGCTTTTGTCTACACCCTTTAATAAATGACCTAATTAATAATATGGGTTGCAATGAATTGGTTTGATTACGTTAATTGTTTTATTACGACTGCCATAAAATGGTCGCCTCGTTTTAGAAAACTGAAGCCTTGAAGACACCGAAAGTTTCAGTTTTCCGTTCCGTTTACACTTGTGGAAACAGCAGTGGAAGAACTCCAATATTTCAGTCACGTCACGTGAACGATAAATATAGCCGCGGCTCCCACTAATAATTCAGGGAACTTGTAACAACTACTGGAATTGGCACATTTGCTCAGAGGTATGAAGATAGTTTTTATATCTGCTGAAAATAACATTTTCTTTTTTTTACAGATCGATTTATGCTTAAAATTATTTTGTTTAGAATGTTTGCTTTATAATTATATTGAAATAATGGAAAGATGGTCTTGGTCATCAGGTTACAAGAAACGTTGATATACGTACATGCTTAATTTGCTATGCACGTACGTTATTTGATTTGACTACCTACAGAAATATAGATAAAGGCACTGAGAACACAGCTCGGTTAGACGAGTGGGTTCTAAAAGTTCCAAAGATCCAAAAAGAAACATTTAAAAAGGTTGTCTTGAAAATTTAGTCAAGTAATTAGCCCTTAATTCCTTAAACAATAAGTTTTGGAGCCGCACGAAATGGCAGTAAAGTTATGAATAGTCTACTTTGTCGGTGCTGAGAGGTCCCCTTTAATGGAAAAACTTTATCATGGCTATCTAATTAATTCCTTTGTACATACACTATAACGACGATAGAATTTGGCTTTGAATAGAATATGATACGCGTACGGTAAGGTCTTATGGCTAGTAAAACTTAATTGGTTAAGCTTGTAATTAAATTTCAGCAACATGTGAAATTGTTATAGGTAGAACGGTTTACCAATTATAGTTTATAACAAAAATGCATATGAAGCTACTACAGACAAAAAGTTTCAGTCAGCCGCACGCAACAAAAAATAGGAAAAAAAATGTTCGAAAAACTTGTAACTTCACAAAACGAGGGGACAAACAGCGGGACGCCTGAGATTGCGGAATTTATTTTATTTGCGGCTTATTCCCAACCAAGTGATTATTGCCAGCTTGACGTTTTGCTTCAAATGAAAAGGCTCAACGGGACGAATGTATTTGTGGGTTCAAGTAGAAAGTTCGCTCTTAACAAGTCGAGGGGATGGGACTTGGAGAGCGGGAGAATATAGATGTATGTGTATGTATGTTTTGTGAAGTTGGTTACTAGCAAACATAAGTACGTATTTCTTATTTACTCATATAGTTTTATTTGCCAAACTACAATTTCGTACAGTCAGAAATACAATTTGATCGTGAAAATAAAATTTTCTTGGTTTTAGTAAAGGCTAGGGCATCTTCAGCTTGCCGATGATTATAACACAAGTAAAACTATACTCTACTATATTGTATGCACAAATAATGTTCAAACTCTGATCAAAAATGAACTAGTGAAAAGAAGTGAACTTTGAACTTATGTTCGTATACCGACTTTTGTAGTTACCTTTTATAATACCTTCCTCTCAGTAGGTATTTATATACATTTTGCTATGCATTCTAAATAAGGAAGGTTAATTGATAATATAACCTAGATTATCAATTAACCTTCCTTTAAATTTTTACCGCAATATGATAATACAATATACACAAATATAGCATACAATCTGTCTGTGGCTGGCCGCCTGCATAATTTAGCTTTGCGGTTATATTCCAGCTGGATAATTACATGACTGAGCGTAGGTAATTTGACCATTCGAGATACCTAACTACGAGTACCGGTATCATACGAGTGGTCGCTATAGACTATTTATTTTTTTAATATTGTGGCCAATCCACACAACGCTATCTAGCCCCAAGTTTAGCAGAGCTTGTATGGGATCCAGATAGCTGATATAATAAGTATATACCTTTTTTTTGTAAATACGTACTTAGAATACAATATAAAAACACAAACACAAAGTAACATTTTGTTCTCCGAACCAGTTATAGAAATAGCTCTTGGCTACTTATTTTCTTTATATTTTCTTTCCCTTTATTTTATTATGACTAACATCGATTTGAGGTATATTTATACGTTTGTTTAACTTTAGAAACATTAATAAAATAACTTCGTATAACTCGTCAAAAACAGCTTTATGTAAAACTGATAGGGAAAGCTATAGATTGTTTTTATCAGAAAGACACCTCTGATTTGGGTTATCGTGGGTGTCAGTGACAATAAAAGTCGATTGCGTTTTCTTTCATCCCGTTTTCTATAGGTGTACGTCAGTCACGTTCCTAGTTGTAGAGTAAGTTCACGTCTGGCTCCCGCAATGACAAAATAGGTACATTGTTTGTTCCTACCTCCGCAAACTTTGGCCACCCCACGTTTATAACACGTACGTGAGTGAACCTAATCATTAGTGAGCCTTGTTGAAGGTCCGTTAGCGAATAACTAACATTCGCAATAAAATAAATTTCAAAATATTGTTCGTTTAAAATGTTTTTACTTGCATAACATATGAATGAGCAAGTTAACATAATGCACGATAAAAATACTGCGCCGCTGTGTGTCGCCCGGAGACACGGCCGAGCAAGCATCACAAGTTTTATGACAGCTGCATCAGCTGTACAACTTTCCCCACTATATCAAGTTTCATGTTTACGAGCTGTAACAACCAAATTAATTATACCCGCTTCAGTGAACGTGTACGATATTCCAATAAACTGTAGAATTTCACCCACGCTACCAATTTTATAAAACAAATCTTTGTAAGAAGACACCGGCACGCAACGCCCATGGGCGCTGCCGGCGGCGACCGCCTTCTCTTCTCATCCCTGAGCTTTTATCATTACACGGACTCGTATTATCTCCGCCCGCACGCAAAATTGACATTTCCTTTTGTGCTCACATGTTTTGCACTTTCCATTACATATCCTGTTTTTTGCTCGTAAACCTTATGATTGCTGTTTCTAATATACCTACGAAAGTAGTAAAAATAGCAGCCGGTTGTGCTGCGGTACGATGTGTTTAGAATTTCTTCAAGTTCATTAAAATTCAACAAGCAAATAAAAAGAGTATTGTGCGTTTGTTTAGTAGAGCGGTTGGTAGCCTCGGTTTTCTCGCTGGCTGGGTGTTCGGCCCGGGGCGCATGGTGGCTCGCCTTTGCATTTTGCATGAGAACCATTGTTTACTCACTATATTACTAGAAGGTATGTGTGCTTTTATGACCGACACAACGCCACTAGCAACCGACGTAAACTCAAAGAGATGTAATTAGAGATTTATTATGAGCAAGTACTCGTGCGAAACGAAGTATAAATGAATTTCGTATAATGCACATCATCTAATCTAATGTAACATTCTACCTAATTTATTTATAAGTACAGCTACTTCAGTCAAAGTTCGAGTTAATATTTTATGTGGGACGAATGAAATTAAATTAACAATGTATCAGCTGAATATTAATAATAACATTGTTATCTGATTGAAATGGTGTTCTACCCCAACGCAAAAAATAAGATTACTTGTAAACCAATCTTATTATCAGTAATAATTGAAAATAAAATTAAGACGACATTATGAAGACTGACACCTAGAAAGCTTTTCAAAGTGATCCTTGTGAATAAATATTAATTTTGAATTTGAATTGGGCTGAAAAGTTTAAATAGACCTTACATACCTACATGCCAAACATACAACCAGAAAAATCCTACTTGAAAACGTTTTGTGAAGTCGATTGAAATATGCACATAATATGCGAACTGAGCTTCATATAGTTATGGTTATGGCTGTCAAAATTGTGTCAACAGTGTCAACACATTCAAACCCAAGAAAAAAATGAATGTGTGGGTCAGCCTATCTATACACAATTTGACAGCCATAGCCATAACCATATGGAGATCGTGGTAGCCCTGCAGGTTTATTCATAATGATTTTCTAGTAGGAATGAATTTTGTTTTATCTTCTCCACGAACACAATGATATGATAATATATAGAAATATGACAAAAAAAACAAATTATCTAGAGATAATAAAACGTAGAAAGCTTTATCTTGTATTTTCTTATTTCTCCTTCATTAGTCATTGCATTATACCCATTGTATAATCAGGGTATTTACAAAGCGTTTTAATGACTCAATTTGGTATAAAAACATTTAAAAATAATTCGTTATAATTTAAATCTTTGCCCGTAGCAATATAAAGCTGGAAAATCTGTTGAAAGTTTTTCGTGGCGAGAGTGCATTTTGCTTGCTTTTAGGATTAGAGATTAGAAAAATAATATTACTTAGTGGCACTTTCACGTGGTTTTATATGACGATGTCTTGAAGAATGTTTGGCGCATGCTAGTTTCTTTCCGGTTTTAAAGACGTGACGGGTTCTCTCATCTATTTCTATTTTTTGCTAGATAGTGTTGTGTGGATTGTCTACAATATTTATTTATTTTTATCTAAACTTACGTCGTAGGTAGGTACTAGAATAGACGTCAACATAATCCTTATCAAGAAAATACTTACTTAGTTTGGATACTTCTCTCGGGTGTATGATTACTAGCAAATGTTTGCTAAAGTTACATCAGTAAGTTATCATAAAAACATTTGTGAAAGTTTTCGTAGTATCAGATCACGATCACATACGCAAAAGTTTCAAAGTTGGCAAAATATTTCACCTGCGGGGATAACGGTACGGAATCCATGCAATGGCTTTGTTTGTTTTAAAAATACATAACAAAAATGTTCTCTTCCTTTTGTTTCAGTTAGTGACATCTTTGGCATAAAAATAAGCTACCCGGGTTCTACAAAGAGTATGTTACGTAGTATCATAATACGGCGTCATATTATTATGTCCTATAAGTATTTAAGTTTAAATAAATTGTAGTTTTGATTGCTTCGGAAATAAACTATTTTTCTTTCTGTCTTTGTTTACAGGAAAATCCTGGATGCATAAAGATCAAAACTGACAAGAATGGCGTGTGAGGGCATAAGCAAAGCTGCAAATGATGACATCATCATCATTTATGCAGCTCGTCTACGGCTTCGTTATCATAATTTCAAATAACGCTACAAGAGAGTTGAAACCAATTATTTGTGGAGTCAAATAATAAATTAGTTTTTCCACATAGGTATTAATATTAGTCCTTGCTGGAATGGAATTCACAAGGACAAAAGGTAGAGCTAATACCAGCCACTGTGAGGCTATTCATAGAGCACATACCGCTAGTGGTGTAAAGGCCTGCGCAGATCTAGGCGATGGCAATCAGTGAAATGCTGTCAAATAGGTATCGCCATCGTATTTGACAGCATTCCACTGATCATTATCGCAGATCGCTTAGATGTACGCAAGGCTTAAATGGATGGTAAATATTTATCAACGTTCCTATTCATAAGAATATTCATCGATATACCGATAAGCCGAGCTCTCGGTTTAGTTATACACCCATTTGGCGCTGTTCACCAAAATGGAAGAGATCCATTTGCTAAACTTTGCTCCAACTCCAGCCGAATCACAAATAAAACCAGCTAAATTTAACTGCAGCAGGCTCCGAGTTTCGATAGATCGGATTTGGATTAATGGATCCTGTAGAAATCTCTTCGTTTACGGTAAGCTTTAGATTAAAATTAAGATTTGGATTCCTTTGCACGTGGAAGAGGACGCAAAAAGAATCATTATTTGTAAGTACCACTAATATTCATTCTAAATAGTATTTGTGAGTAGTAGTAAATTTATATGAAAAGTTTTTAAGCTTTTATGGTATGCAATGAACACTGGAAGTTATATCCGCGATTTTGCTTCTATTTTTATTTAGTGTTCAGTCCGCGTGTCGGCGCTGAGTGTTCGCGTCCGGACAAGCTGTGGACGAGCTCGAATGAGCGCAGACACCTCATGACAGATTAATTATTCCGTTTGCTGCCTCTCACTCCCTGCCAATTGCCATGTCCAACACCACTCCAGCACTTGAATGCATTTTTAACTAAACCTTTGATAAAGTTTATCAACAAAAGCGTTAAAACAACGAATTACATCATTCTATTTTTTTATACAACTAGCTAATGGAACTAGCGTAGGGCCAACCTGATGAAAAGTGGTAACAAAGCATTGCCTCGTAGGTCACGTGCGTCAGGAACGTGCTCTACGATGCACTGCCCTATACGTCCATTACCTTGACGCATAGCAGATGTTCAGTCTCACGTGCCAGTAATTTCACCGGCACCCACACCCTTTAAACCGAAACACAGCAATGCTGCTTCATAGCAGAAATATGTAGGTATGGTGGTAGTACTTCCCCAGACGAGCCCTTCAAAAAGAGCTCTACTACTACACATACCTTTCATAAACACTCGTCACAGAGCCACCGCTCTGGCTAGTCGTTACGCGAGCACGTACGCGTTTCTTATTAAATTATAAATATCTACCCTCACAAGTTAAAATAATGAAAAAAATTGTAACCAAGATGACGAAGTGTGATTCGTGTGAGAAAACTATCACTAAGAGAAGCCCTGGCCTGGAGTGCAACAAGTGCGGAAAGATAGTGCACGCCAACCAGCTGTGTAGCGGTTTTCCAACTAAGCAGCTTTCTGCACTGCGTAATGCAGACAACCTGGGCTGGACCTGTGATGAATGCAGTCGTCATTCGCCTAAAAAGAAATCCTCGCTCATTGTACCGGACGAGGATGACGATGAAGATCTGGAAGATGGTGCCCTCTCGCAGGACATGGGCCCAATCGATGCTGGAAAACTACTTCGGGATATCTCATCTGAAGTGAAGAAAATCGTAAGGAAGGAAATTGAAACTATTGAAGACTCTATGAACTACTTTGGAAGAAAGATGGAAGAATTTGGTGGGCTCCTGGAAATGTTTACTGTCAGAATAAAGGAACTAGAAAATAAACAAACATTGCTTGTAAACAAGAATAAACATTTGGAAACCAAGGTATCTTCTCTCGAGGTCCAAATCAGAAAGATGGAACAGATTAACTTGGATACGAAGGTGGAGATTGCAGGTGTTCCTAAGTCTTTGAATGAGGACATTAAAGAAATAACTTGCAGCGTAGCGAAACTACTGAATTTGGATCCCGCAAACATCGTAAACGTGAAGCGTGTCGAGGGAAATATTGGATCTGATGGACCGCTTGTGGTGGAATTGGCGGATGCTGATCTCGCCACCAACCTGGGCCCGAACCTCCAAGAAAGAGACCAAACCCATCCTCGCGGAGCACGTAGTACCCTGCATTGAACAGGAAGCCGCAAAATCAAAGGTTATAATTAGGCGTGCCCTATCCAAAGCAAACAAGACCCTCCTGTGGAATGCGCACCAGAAGTTACGTCCCGCCTATAAGTACGTGTGGTTCCAGGCAGGAAAAGTATTGGCGAAGAAAAGTGACAACGATAAGCCCCTAGCAATTTGGTGTGAGGAAGACCTCACAAAAATAACATTCTAAGTGTGTGTGTGTTTCTTTTTTCGGTGTAAAAGTATCTACTACATATTATGATAATCTATTTACAATTTATTATATTATCTCTTTCAAATTTCATCTAAATAGAACAAGCAGTTAAATTGTGACCAAGCCACTATCTTCTAACATCAAATAACATCTGCATTTTTACATATTATTGTAACCGGTTTATGTTCGTTTGTATTGCGAGTGCAAATCAGCTGATGAATGAGTGAGCTAATTAGGCGTAGATCGTAACTTGTGAAAATTTTGTTAACAGTTGATAGGGTATGGGTAGGTATGTCCTTTGTTATTGACGTGCTCGATAAAATATTGTTAATACTCGTCGAGTGTGAGTACCCACACAAACCATACATTGGTTTTAAGGGTACAATATATTATGAAATCTGTAATACTTTGTAACTATTTCAATAAAAAAAAAAAAAAAAAAAAAAAAACAAGTTTGACTATGCCTAGATGACCTAGTTACAAAGATAAATGTAGATATTATTTATTACCATTGAAATCACACAGTGTACATGCCATTTTTATTTAATCTGCAATTCGTAATAAAATAATGGACTTCATCATGGGGGCCTTTTACGCCACCCTGTGCTTAACGCATCAAAGAGCAATAAATAATTACCAATTCCATTTCCGGGGCAAGGGATTAAGTAGCCGAGTTCATTACCCAAATCCCTAATTGAAAGCATTCAAGTGGACAACAATCAAAGCCCATTCGAACTGGTGCAAGCGAAATTAATTTGAGTTGGACAGCGTCTACATAAATTGGTTCGGAAACAGACTATACAAAGTTCTGTCTGCTTCCTCAAAGGCTCCTTATTTCAATCATTTAGTATTCGTAACACTTAAGTAGACCGTCTAGTAGTGAGATTCAAGATTGTAATCGAATAGTTTCAAACCTCAACCGTATCCATATCACTTTCCCCAGTTCGTATTATAGGACCTGCTGATGAATGTACACTGATTGAATTGAACTTGAACTTCAGGATTCCAATTATAAATAGTATGGCGGAATAATTTCAGTAGGTCAAATCATAAATCATAAACATAATTATTGAAGTAAACGCATAATATACAAATTATGTTAAAACAATAGAAATACGCATGGTAGCTTTCAATCTTTAGACAGTCTTTTATTCAGTAGGTACATTTGTAATGAGGTTACAATCAAAGAGTACCTACATAACACTAGATGGCGTTCGTGTTTATTATTTTAATACATCAATTTCAACTGAAACAACATTAAAAAAAAACTTTTATCACAAATTCAGTTTTAGGGAATGAACTTTTTATACTTTGTTTATTATATTGCCTGCTGTTGAAAATCTTTTTCGTGATATGTTTTTCAGTTTTAGTGAGAGAGAAATTCAATTTTACGTGATATTATTAAAAACAATTTTATTGATGATATAACTTAAAGAATTTATTATCTATTTATAAATATTTACCTACCTCCGTTAAATGCTACCCATACAGCACCAGAGAATCCAGAGATATGGCGATCTATTCAGCATGTAGGTACGCGGAAGTGTTTTTTGTTTCACCTCATTGAAAAATTGCATAGCCTATCGAATGACTTTAAAGGCTGGAGGCCAGAAATTCAAATAAAAATACTATAATATTAAATTGCCAGCTCGGAGCGAGTTCAAACAACATTACCCAGCTGTTGGCTGTGGGTGCGCGGTTCGTTTCCCTCTAGTTTTCGTTTGCGCAATCAGGAAATTAAATAAAGTTCACGACGTGACGTCTGCCCGGACACTCCTCAAGACTCCTCGAGTCTCACAAGATTTGATTACCTACCAAGTTTTACATAAAGCAATCATATTGAATAATAGAGCCAATAAAACTGCGGTAGAGTGGAAACCAATCCCGTCGTTTGATCCACACCACAGATTGTGGTAATGCCTCTTTGGGGTTATGTGCGCATTGGATTTCAATAAACTAAGTTACCTACGTTCTTGAGTGAGTCACTTATTATGAGCAGCATAGTGATAGAAGATTACACTAAGGAAGTAAATGAGCTATTGCGGAACAATATACATTTGGCGTCCGTGCGAGCGTAGCTCGCAAAGGGCGCTAATGGATCGAGTGCACTCAAGATATTTAGAGAATGTTGTTTGATAGTGCATTCTAATACTTACTTTCAACCAAGGTAGAGTCTGTTCAGAAAGAGAACCGCCGTGGCCAAATTGAGAACTAACGTTTCGATTTTTATATGGCAGCTTCCCTTTCTTTCTGTCAGCATTTTGCATCATAAAAATTAAATAAAGGAATAGTACACTAGTTGTGATAGGATCAAAACGCAACAGACGCGCTATTGTAATGCACACTAAACAAAAAAAGCAGCCAAGTGCGAGTCGGACTCGCCCATGAAGGGTTCCGTAGCATCAATTAACATAATATAAAGGTTTTTGTAGTTCGTCGAAAGGCAAATTGCGGTTTACGATTTATGACGTATAAAAAAAACTACTGAGTAGATCTCGTTCAAACCAAATATCGTTGGAAGTTTGCATAGTAATGTACATCATATATTTTTTTTGGATTTATCTTTCTCTTATTTTAGAAGTTAGAGGGGGGGGGACCAACTTTTTTCCACTTTGGAAGTGTCTCTCGCGCAAACTATTCAGTTTAGAAAAAAACTATATTAGAAACCTCAACATCATTTTTGAAGACCTATCCATAGATACCCCACACATATGGGTTTGATGAAAAAAAAAATTTTTGAGTTTCAGTTTCAAGTATGGGGACCCCCAAAATTTATAGTTTTAGAAAAAAACGATATTAGAAACCTCAACATAACTTTTAAAGACCTATCCATAGATACCCCACACGTATGGGTTCGATGAAAAACACATTTTTGAGTTTCAGTTTCAAGTATGGGGACCTCCAAAATTTATAGTTTTTTTTCTATTTTTGTGTAAAAACCTAAATGCGGTTTACAGAATACATCTACTCACCAAGTTTCATCAGTCTAGCTTTTATGGTTTCGGAGAAAAATGGCTGTGACTCGGCCGGACAGACAGACAGACAGACAGACAGACATGACGAATCTATAAGGGTTCCGTTTTTGCCATTTGGCTACGGAACCCTAAAAAGCAGCCAAGTGCAAGTCGGACTCGCCCATGAAGGGTTCCGTAGCACGACGAGCTACAAAAACCTTTATATTATGTTACTTGATGTAACATAATAAGGTTCTTGTAGTTCGTCGAAAGGTAAATTGCGGTTTACGGTTTATGACGTATAAAAAAAAAACTACTGACTCGATAGATTTCGTTCAAACCAAATATCGTTGGAAGTTTGCATAGTAATTTACAACATATATTTTTTTTAGTTTTATCATTCTCTTACTTTAGAAGTTAGAGGGGGGGGACCAACTTTTTTCCACTTTGGAAGTGTCTCTGGCGCAAACTATTCAGTTTAGAAAAAAATGATATTAGAAACCTCAACATCATTTTTGAAGACCTATTCATAGATACTCCACACGTATGGGTTCGATAAAAACAAAATTTTTTAGTTTCAGTTTCAAGTATGGGGACCCCCGAAATTTATAGTTTTTTTTTATTTTTATTAAAAAAACTTAATGTGGTTTACAGAATACATTCTGTAAACCACATTAAGTTTCACTACTCGTCAAGTTTCATCAGTCTAGCTCTTACGGTTTCGGAGTAAAATGGCTGTGACATACGGACGGACAGACAGACAGACAGACAGACATGACGAATCTATAAGGGTTCCGTTTTTGCCATTTGGCTACGGAACCCTAAAAAGGGCAGCGCCCTCCAATCCCATGACGGTTCTCTTTCTGAACAGACCGTAAGTAAATAATTATGATATACGATTCATGTGAGGTAAAGAAACCATTTATAGGCACGACAAAATGTAATTTTTATCTTAGAAAAATAATTATTTACTAAAACTAGTGCAATTTTGTTATCATGCTTTTATTTTAGATATTTTGGTGGTCAATAAATACGTAGGAATATTTTCTTTCTCTGTTTTTCTTTCACAAGAAAAAATATTGTTCCACCAAAGAGTTCGTGTTCTGCATGGATTGAAGAAGTGATTTGAAAATGGAACATTTGAAGCAATGCATTGTGTTGCAAATGCCATCTTACACAGCCTCTTTACACAGCAGTAAATCCTACTTACAGAACATGTATGATGTAAATATATGCGGCCGTAGCTGCCACTCCCGTATCTGTGTCTTTAAAGCCATGAAAAGAAGTGTTCCACTTCTGGTTCATGTGCGTTAACCTAACGGACACCACCAAAATCATCTGCAATAGAGGTTACAGGCCATGATGATGATGATAATGTATAGGTAGATTATTCGATTATTCAGAAAACTGTGTGATACTTCCTGGTGCCACAGCTCTAATTTGAACTACTAAAAAAATAAACGGAATGTACTAGAAATGTTCCTTTTTGTACGGGTAAGTAATAACTTAGCAGATGTTACCCACCGTGTGTTTAAGGTAAATGAACTTAAAACTTAAACGTAAGCTGCTAAGAAAATTAATGAGCTATCTGCAGACCATTGAAAACGATCTAGAGAAAGCTCATGTATAAATAAAATTTCATTATACATTTTTAATAAGCCCAAGCATTCTGCTTGAGATTCATGATCACATGAGACTAATGAGAAAGCAAGTCAGACAAAAGCAATTATCTACAATCTCTAGAGTACTTACCTACGGCATTCTATTGATTTATTATGAGCATGAGTGAAGTGAAATTAACCCTAATTTAAATAAAAAAAATATTGAACGACTTACATACTTTTATGAAGAGAACAGGTAAGTTTAGAAACATTATCATAGTGATTCTTCTGTTTTCCTGCTTTAAGAAAACCTTTGAAATTCAAATGCTTGCAAAATTCCGAATGTGATTGTGGCTTTCAAAGGCATACGGTATGCCTTGGGGCAAAGCGTAGAGGCGACGGAAAGTGCCCCTTACCACAGGCGGCATAAATCCATTAGCTGGGCTCACAAGTCTGTACTCTTAACATTTTCATTCTTACAAGCACCAACCTAGTTATATTTCTGTTTATAATTTGAAGAAATTAGAGTTTCAAACACGAATGGAATTTAATTTTAAATCTCATATTTCAACAGCACCACTAGCGTGAGTAAAACCACACAAAACTAACTAAAGCGCTTGAATGACTGTACGGGACATCAAGAATAGAAGTAGTTTAATTTGACACACGTTTATTTATTGCTTTACAAAAGGTGTTGATGAGTCGCGGGTTGTTGAAAGACTGACCGCGCCCGCTCGGATTCCACGCATTTGCATGAAAATGCAGTGTAAGCAAAACTGTACGGTATGTGGACCGTACATGTTCCGGGGGGCGCGAGAGAATGAGTATGAAGTGAGATGGTTTGGTTAGTATGCGATTATGGTATCATGATACAAGAGGATGAAACAATATTATGTTAGTAAACGCAGCATGATACCGACATTAATCGCGATCACTTATAAACCTTATTTTACTGAAAGTCGGCGATGTAGCCGAGTCCTTGCTGGACCTTTCGCACTTCACACTGTAAGATTGTACATTACACGCACTTTCACTTTCATCACACACAACACTAGTGGCACGGGTGGCACGGGCGGAGCGCACGCCCTGGACGTGGCCCGCACCGTGCTGCTGGCCGGAGTGGCGGGGGCACCGCGCGCTCGCCACCAGACGATCGCGGCGCACACCAACGCTGCTGCTGCCACTGCGTAGATAGCGACGTATTGATGAACGTCGTGAGGGGACATCTCGTCGTTTTGTTCAAAGTGATCTGCTGCTTCTTTGATCTCGGCGATTCGTACGTTGATACTCTCGATCGAGCCTTTAATGTCGTTGTTGCTCTCATTAAAGTGGGTGACCGGTATCGTAATATTTATGATGTTGTTGATGGGTGCAATCTTTATAGAAAGTATGTCTGGCTCTATATTCAAAGTGCTAGCGTGTTGCTTATGTGGCGTTATAGTGAATGACTCGCCCTTGATGACGCAGTCATTTCCTAGTGCGATAATGTTGACACCTGTTAGTTGTTCCTGTGTAACGTGATATCCACAGATAAATCTTGCAGTGCATTGACCGCAACAGGTGATCATGAAATTGTTAACGTTTATAAGCTCTGTCCAGGTAGGTTGACACGTGCTTACGGTAGTTATACATTGAGTGTTGTTATAACCTCTGACGCAAAGATTTTCTCCAGATGCTTTCTGGTACACCGGCTTCTGTAACTCGCATATGTGTAAAGTTTTCTCCAGCTTATAACATCTCTGCAATAATTCGATATCTGAAATCGGTATGTAGGTATCCTTTTCAATGTTGATTGCTAAAAACGTTGCGATCGGTGTTATGCTTACGATGGCGTTTTGTGTTCGCTGAGGGACTGGATACGTTTTATACAATTCGTAATTATCCCTATTGACTAAAGGGATCTGTATTTCGAAGATAAAGTATTGCGAAGACATTCTGGCTCTAACCTTCAGAACTTTGTAGATCTTTGCTAGATCTGTCTGGATGTTATTTATAGGCAACGATAAGTCCTTAGATAATTGTCCAGAAATGATGTTGAGTTCGACACGAAGCTGCATTGGTGTAAGTAGATGGACGTTGAACTCTTTATAGTTCGTGATGGTCTCTAACAAAGTGTCTTGAATGTTTTTGAGGCTGTTTAGTATGTTATTGGCGATCATACTAGACATTATGAACTCGTTGATGTTGTCTATCTTGACAATGGCATCGTTCAGCTTGACTGTTGTCTGCTCCAATTCATTCAAGTGCTTGCTAAATACCTTATGCTGTTCTTCCATTGATGCTTCAACTCTTTTAAGTAGATTATTCTCCGCTTCAATTACCGAGGTCTGATTTTTCCACAACGTTACTAGATGTTTCTGGTCTTGCCTAACTTTGGTAATATCGGCCTCGTATTGCTCCGCAAAGCGGCTGTCTAAAACACCGAACAGGCTGTTTGCAATATTTCCCACGCCGTCTATAATTCCTCGTCTCTTGCGCGCGTGCTTATTGCTTTGCTGTAGTATATCGTTATAGTACTGTAGTTCTGAGAATCCGTGACGTAATTGCAGTAGCATGATGCCGCAGTGGGATTCCCTTCCTTCGAACTTTGAGCACAATCCTTCTAAGTGCTTTTTGTATGCAGTTAGTAAATTAGTGCCTTTCCAGTATGGTTTCATGTTATAGTAGACGACGAGTTTCCAGTTGTCTTGAATTATTCGCATGTCTGAAACCTTGTCAAAGTAAATGCTGTTGTTACTTTGCATTGCTGTGATGTTGTATGTGCTTTGGACTGCAGTAGTAGAACATAACATTATCAACATGAAGATCATAGTCATTAAATTGACGCATGACGTAGTGACTGTATTTTTCTTACGTGTTTGCTTTGCTGAGCTGCTCACTTCCTTTGGATGCGTTATTGCTCGCATAATCCAGGCAAGGACGCGCGTCACTCGTATCAAACTGCTGTGCTTGCTTAGCAAACATTCAACTATACTTAGGTTAGTACTTATGTGTGTACTTTCAACTTGTGCTGTGTTGACTGATTGTTTTGATGTCTTTATTTCTAAGTCAGTATCGATTTTTACGCTTTCATCATCTTTTTTGAATGACTTTAACCAGGTAGGTCGATGCATTTTGCATTTGTTTGAGACAACATCTTCCTTAGCTTTCCAGAGGAGTCCCAATGTTGTAGTAGACTCTCGATGACGAAAATCGAAGGTGTCGTGAGGTTTTGAGACTGCGTTATCATTGCTTATCAAAGATAGCTCGTTGGAGCACCATTTGCGTAAGTTGAATCCACCTAGCTTTAAAAGTGCAGTAAGTTGAAACTTCAGTTCCTGTGCTGATTGAATTTGGTGGCTTCCACTGATCAGGTCGTCTATGTAGAACTGCTCCTCCAGGACTCTTGCTGCTGCAGGGAATTTATGACCCTCGTCGCTTGCTAGCTGCTTAAGAGTCATCATGGCTTGAAAAGGAGCTGCCTTTGTACCATATGTTGCGGTTTGAAGACAAAAATCCTGAACTGCTTGGCTTTCAGAGCCACGCCAAACCACCTTCTGGTATCGCTGGTGGTCCTTGTGAACCTGAATTTGACGAAACATTTTTTCAATGTCTGCAACGTATGCATATTTGTACTGTCTCCATTTGAGTACCAAAGAAAGTAGGTCCTTCTGCAAGTTCGGGCCCTTGTACATAACATCATTCAAACTGTACCCACGTGACGTCAATCCTGATGCATTAGATACAACTATCAACGCAGTTGTAGTCGAGTCAGCGCGGTGCACACTATGATGCGGCATGTTGTAACCGGGTGTCTTGTTACCGTCACCTGTTGATGTGCGCATGTGACCTAATTCTTGGTATTCATGCATAAATGATTTATATGCATTTGAAACATTTTCGCAATTTTTAATTTGATAGAACTGTGCCAATGCTTTTGGCCTTGATTTTTCTAACTTGTCATCTGCGACGGAATGTAGTGGTAGTTGAACGATGTGTCTAACATCAGCTTCTCGCTCTGTTGTCTGTTTGTACAGCTGTAAGCATTCCAAGTCTTTTGTAGACATTTTGGTTTGATTGGCATTATCTTCGATTGACCAAAATCTGTGTAGGTCATTTTCCGCGGTCAAAACCACGTTGCAGTGATACGATTTTGTGACGTTAGCACTGCCGCATAAAATCCAGCCAAAACGCGTCTGTTGAGCTATTGGCATGGATGGATTTTGTCTGATGACGCCACCTAAAATTATTTTCGCGTAGACGTCTGCACCTAGTAGAAGGTCTACGGATCGGCTTCTGAAGAACTCCGGATCTGCTAACTGAATATTCTCCAAATGAGGCCACGTTGGTTGTGCGAATGTTTGGTTAGGTAAATTGTTGACTACATGTTTCATGACAAATACCTCAGTGTTGATTTGGTAATCATTGTATAGCGATGATAGAGAAATCCCAATGATCCCTTTGCAGATCATTTCTTTGGCTCCTACTCCAAATATTATTCCTTGGCATTTTTTGCGTTTCATACCTAAAATTTGTGCTGCATTTTCGGTGATCAAGGATGTTAGTGATCCTTGATCGATCAACGCTCGTAAAGTAAGATGGGTGCCGTCAGCCTTGGTGACGTTCACCAACGCTGTTGCTAGAAGGATTTCCCCTGCCTCTCCCTGTAAAACATGGGCATTTCCCCTCTGCTGACTTTGCTGGGAATTGTCGGCTTCATATTGTGTTCGCGATGAAATTTGAACTCTGCTTGTCGATGCGTTGTGCAATAGGGTATTGTGTTCTCCTTCGCACTCTTGGCATCTTTTTTTAGAGAAACATTTCTTATTGCTATGTGACATAAGGCAGTTTTTGCAAAAGGATAATTTTTCGACAGTCTTCTGTCTCATGTAGGGCGGCATTTCAAGGAATGTTTCGCAATGATATAGCCTGTTATGATCGTTCATGTTACAAACTGCGCATTTCGTAACTTTATTCTGGAAATTATCGTTTGAGTTTTGATAACCTTGATCTTGATTGAATTTATGACTGGTAAAAGATTTGAAAAAATGAGTTTTCTTGTTTGTTGACGACTCTTGCTGCTGAGTTTTTGCTTCGGGCTTGCGCCTAGAAGTTTCTAGCGAAGAAAATTTTAGTTCAAGAAAATCTAATAGATCTGAAAGAGTAGGTAGCTCTTTTGGATTTTTTAATGACTCGACGTAATCTATATGCGTGTCCGCATCCAATTTGTTGGAAATGATGTATACGACGATTGGGTCCCAGGTACTTGTGTCGATTCCTAGGGCCTTTATTGCGTTAAGGCACTCGTTAGTGGTATCATAGATCTTCTTAATGGCTGCTGCCGATTGCTGCTGCAATGTAGGTAAGTTAGTTAAGGTATTCATATGGCTGTTGAATATTAACTTTAAATTATTGTAGCGACGTAGGAGTATATTCCAACTGACTTCATAGTTATCAGAGGTAATTAGTAAATGCTGTACCAATTTTTCTGCTTCGCCTTTGAGCTTGCTCTTGAGGAACTGCATTTTTTGGGCGTTCGATAAAGACATATTATTGTGCACCGCCTCTACGAATAAATCCTTGAAGGACACCCAATGTTGATAGTTTCCGCTGAAGGTAGGTATATCCATCTGTGGCGTTGATGTTTCTCTATGATGCTGAGACCACATTTTTTCATTGAGCGACTTTTTGATGTTATTAAACTGTCGTTCATACCTATTATAGGTTTGCTCATACTCGAAATTATCCTCGTAGAGCTCTCCATCAATTTCCCAATGCAGGGAGTCAATAACTGACCAACGGTTCTGTACTGACTGTAATGTATCCTCGAACTCCCATTTGCTAGAGAGGTTTTCGATGTTTACTGAATGTAACGTCCTGATGAATGCCTTGAAGTTACTTTGCTGCTTCCTTAGCATTTCATCTAGCTTGCTGCTAGTTCCTTGCCAACTGCTGCTGCGTGGAACTTGGAAACCGGACTCTTGTTGATGCGGTTGCTGCCTTGCATCTTGCGTCTCGGCTCTCGTTTGCCCTCCTGTTGCTAGAGGTGTAGCCGGGCGCCGGAATGTTCCTTGCCCGCTGCTGCTGCGTGGCATTTGGAAGCTGGACTCCGGAAGCTGTTGCCTTGCTTCTGGTGTCTCAGCCCTGGTTTGCCCTCCTGTTGCTAGAGGTGTGGCCGGACGCTGGGACGTTCCTTGCCCGCTGCTGCTGCGTGGCATTTGGAACCTGGACTCCGGAGGCTGTTGCCTTGCTTCTGGTGTCACGGCCCTGAATTGCCCTCCTGTTGCTAGAGGTGTAGCCGGACGCTGGGACGTTCCTTGTCCGCTGCTGCTGGGTGGCATTTGGAAGCTGGACTCCGGAGGCTGTTGCCTTGCTTCTGGTGTCTCGGCCCTGGATTGCCCTCCTGTTGCTAGAGGGGTAGCCGGACGCAGAAGGTGTTTATCGTCTGCTTTTGCGTCAGATGACAAATACTTTTGTAAATATGAACGTGTATCAACGTAAAAATCTGAAGTACGCTTATATGCGTTAGTTACAAAGTAATCTCCAGTTTTATCATCAAATTCGCACAATTTGCTGTGATTGCACTGAAATTCTTGCCAATAAGTTTCTAAAGAGCTCAGCTTTCTATTGATGTTCGCTGAAGTCCTGCGCTCAGGACCGTCCTTTTTAAAGTTGGTCAGGACCTGTTCCATTCCTGCCATGACTTGCTGTTGATTTGCTATGAGATCATCCATGTTGTAGCGATGGTATTGATAGCTTGTAGAGAGTAGCGAAATACTAACTCACCGAAGACTGCTTTCTCACCTACAGAGCAATGCTATGTCCTGTGGTAATCCAGACTGGGCACATAAAACACAAAATGCTTTTCACGTTTTTGGACCCGCCTTCGGAGGCTCGAAGGACCTTTGATGTACGGGACATCAAGAATAGAAGTAGTTTAATTTGACACACGTTTATTTATTGCTTTACAAAAGATGTTGATGAGTCGCGGGTTGTTGAAAGACTGACCGCGCCCGCTCGGATTCCACGCATTTGCATGAAAATGCAGTGTAAGCAAAACTGTACGGTATGTGGACCGTACAATGACATTATAAAACAACGAATTGCTAAATGCAAGCAGGATCGCCCGTAGCGCGACCTTATCTATCGCACAAAGCTAAAGCTAGCTAAAAGCCAGCCGGAAAGTGTTAAATTTGTAACAGGTCCCGCTTTTAAGAGCGACGAAGCCAGGACCCCGTACCTACTTGTAATAACCGCGCTCTTCTATGCGGGCGTATACTGCGACTCCGAAACAATTTGCTCGCATTCTGTAGGTATTTTAGTTTCGTGCACACTCATTAATAATGTAAGATACATTTTCCGCAGCCGCTGAAGACATTTTTTCATTGTACACTGTATTTTCCCGGCAAACAGAGTGATTACCTTGTCCTTAATAATATATTTGAGTTCCTACCAAGTAACAAAGGCCAGTCTTATCCTCTGAATAAAACATTGTCTCTCTGCAACCGAGAGCAAATCGCTACTTTAGATTTTTTATGTTTGCATACATACTATAAACTTTAAAAGTGAGTTTTTACAAGTTGCTAAGAATGCTCGCGCTACAAGGTTAATTTTACACTATAAGATTATTACATATTTAGTTGGGTTTGGCGTGGATTTATTGGTTAGCTAAGAACAAGGTTAGTGGTTATAATAGTACAGTCCAAAATGTGTGAAACATAAACCAATACCTCAGCCTATCTTATATTTAAACCAACACGGAAAAAACGTAACGGTTGGATTTAAATAACTTATTGCTATTTACAACAAAGCAACTCGTTTCGGAGGGAACCTGCAAAGTGTATTGCTAATGCTAGACAAGCCATCTTTGCTACTGTAAGTTAGTAATATTAATCTAGAAAGTTGGTTAAAATTTGATAACCTGGGCTAGGTAGCTTCCAACCTTTTAATTTAATAAAGACAACAAAGCTAATTGTGAACGTGAATCGAGTAATTCTGTTAATTATAACCAAGCATCTTAGCTTAAATCGTCGATTTTATCAAATCAACTTTGTAAACACAGCTAATGAACGTTTCTATGTTTAACTAAGTAACTTTGTCAAATTTTGGTATACTTAGCAAAGTTACTCGCGCTTTCAGCCGTGTTGAGTGGGTTCGCTACAACCAATCTACATATTTACCTCTAGCCTACTTGAATCGGTATATTTAGCAATGTAGTTTGTTGTTCTTCAACGGGTTTATTGGGTTCGCTACAACCCATCTAGTTTGTTGTTCCTAAGCGGGTTTATTGGGTTCGCTACAACCCATCTAGTTTGTTGTTCCTAAGCGGGTTTATTGGGTTCGCTACAACCCATCTAGTTTGTTGTTCCTAAGCGGGTTTATTGGGTTCGCTACAACCCATCTACATTTTTACTTCTAGACTACTTTAATTTGTACCTTTTTTAGCAATGTTGTTTTTTGTTCTGCAAGTTTATTGGGTTAATACTGCTAAATACTTAGCTGCAGGTAGCTACCATTTCCAAGTGACATGAATATTAATAAGCTTTATTTTAAGTTTGATAGCTGCTTTTAGTACAATGCACGTTCAAACTTAAAATCTGTAGCATAACTAAGTATATTGTTGTCAATCGGAAATGGTACCAGCAGCTAAGTATTTAGCAGTATTAATCAACCCAATAAACCAGCAGAACAATAAACAACATTGCTAAAACTCCAATTAAAGTAGGCTAGAAGTAAAAAAGTTCTTCATTTTGACGCTAGTGAAAAGTTGATATGTAGGGAATTGAAAAAGATCGTTAATCTGGCGAACTCGAAAAAGTTAAATCACCCTTTTAAAAAAAGGACTGAACGATCATATTTCATTTGCCCACAGACCGTACTTCAAAGTTAAAAGAATGTATATGAAATAATAAAGTTTTATTTAAATTCTTCAACAATCGTTAATAAATTCTAAAATTCTAAATTAGACCAACTAAAAATAATATTTTTAAGAGCGTTTACATCTATCAGCTATCTTTATAAAATTTTAATAAAAAAATATAAGTAAATTCATATGTTTATGATTTTTTTGTAACCATCTTTAAAAGCTAATTATGATTGATGTCCTATATCTATAAATGCTAATATAACTTTTTTTTAAGTTACTCACATAGAAACATTATTATTTCTAAAAAAAGCTTAAAGGCAATAGAAGGATGTAAGCGCTCTTAATAGCTAGTAGATACACAATACTAAATAACGATGTATGCATCAGAGAAGAATCAAATATGTTATTCGTTAATCAACATAAAAAGTTACATTCGAGAGTAGTTAATCTTACATTGTTAATTTGTACAAAGTCATTTTTACCTCAACTTTTTCAATTATTATATTAACCAATATTTATCATAAATATTGTTTGTTAACTTATGAAATAGGTACTTAAAAATATTTTAACAAACATAAGTCTAACGAGTACTTATACATAAGTATTTTGTATGATAACAAAACATTTTTTTTTTTTTAGGTATTTAATTTAAATTACTCATCATGTTGATGATGATGGCTTTAACTTAAGTAAATGAAGATTATTTTACCTACATAGTCTTAGCAAAATATACAGTTTCTCATATAAATGCACAATATGCGAGATCGGTACTTAGATCATAAACATTATAATTATACCCACCCCTATTTTGTAAGCACCATACTGGTAAGTTACAATTATGTTTACCACATTTATATTATAAATACGAAGTTTGTGCTTTTTGCAAATAGCTGGAAGGGTGTTGATGAATTCATCTATCTATAACCACGAAGTAGTTATTTATACTGTCAAGAGATTCGCCTACGATCATGATAAAAGGTTGCATTGTAAGTCTATATTCTTGAAACTTTGTTCGCTTACTTGCTATTGCAATGTGGATATCCGAATCGTTTTTCACATGCTGTACAAAACTAGCAGTTGCTTCAGCTTTCGAAGGACACCAAATCTTTTTGCGACTATTCTTCAGCCGAACACTTACTTGTAACAGCCACGAGAGATGGCATAAGCAGCAAACAAGCTATATTTGATGCCTCCTCTGCACCTAAAATTAGAAAATATAATTTATAAACGCTAAAATAGATATAGTACTCGTAGTTACTTACCTAACAGGATGAATTAAATTTTAATAAAATACTATGTTCAAACTTATGAGAGCATTTTTCGTTTGACAGCCTGACAGCTCAGTTGGTAGTAGATCTACCATCTACGCTGGAGGTCGTGGGTTCAATCCCCACCGAGAACAAATATTAATAATATAAAAAATAAATTAATAAATTACCATGCTGATAAGTGGTGAGATAATCCAAATTTTTGTCCTTGGTCTTGGTGCGCAGTTTAGCTAGCTCAAAGATGTTGTCCTTCAAAGCAGGATTTTTTTCTGTGAAAGGATAAATAAATAAATGAAAAAAAAATCGGCTTGTTCAGCGGCACGCACCACACTTTGTTTGCTATACCTAGTGAGCCAAGCCAACCGCGGGCGCACTGCGCGGCGGCTTGCCCGGCGCGCGGCGCGGCCGCCCGGCCGGTAAAGATGCTGTGGCAAGCCACGCATAGTGTGCTAGGTACCTTTAAGTTAGGTAGGTATTATGGCACATATAATTACAGAACTACGGCTTTTTTGCAGAAAGTTCTACCAGGTAATTCTTTGTCTTTCACCTAATGTAGGTAGGTAGAAGTAATGGCTTCAAGCACCAATTAGCACACACGATAGCAACGAGTTCTGCCAACTACAATAATCACCGTGGTAATACTTACTTTGAAAAACTTCGATATACTCCTCCAAGCCCCAAGCAGTAAGGAGATTCCATACGTCTTCATCCATCGGGCGTTTTGTACTTAATGCAGTTTTATCAAAAATGATGAATGACAAACTGGTAAAGCGCTGCAAGTTTTCTATGTTCAGGTGCCAATCTCACTTAACTCACTCAACCTCTGCTCTCACACTGTTTATTATAAAAGTAGATACTCTCGTGTCCGCACCCAAGAACTTGTTGAAAAGAAATGGCCGTTGTCCTTGAATTGCACGCGTGTCTAAACGCATTATCCGAGTTTACACAATTCACATGTCAACGAATAACCATTTTCTTCGATTGTTCCAATTAAGTTACTGTTTAAAATATGAAATAGCCAAACACTTATCTATTGATTGCTGTGTTATTGCTTGTTGATAGCTAATCTACTTGTTTAAAGTTTTATAACCCACAGTCGTAAATAACAAATGTAGGGATAAAAAAGCAGCCAAGTGCGAGTCGGACTCGCCCATGAAGGGTTCCGTAGCAACAAGTATCATAATAAAAAGGTTCTTTTTAGTGGAAGTTTGCATAGTAATGTACAACATATATTTTTTTTAGTTTTATCATTCTCTTATTTTAGAAGTTAGAGGGGGGGGGGCAACTTTTTACCACTTTGGAAGTGTCTCTCGCGCAAACTATTCAGTTTATAAAAAACCATATTAGAAACCTCAACATCATTTTTGAAGACCTATTCACCACACCTATACCAGACGTATGGGTTCGATGAAAAAAAAATATAGTTTTTTTTCTATTTTTGTGTAAAGACCTTAATGTGGTTCACAAAATACATCTACTCGCCAAGTTTCATCAGTCTAGCTCTTACGGTTTCAGAGAAAAATGGCTGTGACATACGGACGGACAGACAGACAGACAGACATACATGACGAATTCCGTTGACGGGTTCCGTTTTTGCCATTTGGCTACGGAACCCTAAAAAAGCGGCCAAGTGCGAGTCGGACTCGCCCATGAAGGGTTCCGTAGCAACAAGTAACATAATATATAAGTTCTTGTATGTTCGTCGAGTTTTGTTATGTACGGCATTGCGCTGTCAGTTGTGTAGGTAAAAGTAGGTACATGCACACAGACCTATACACGAATTTTCGAAAGGTTCTTTATTGGTGATTACGTGATTAGTGCCATCGCTAAAGAAGTTATTCCCCGTTTCTGTTATTTTTACGGGATAAAAAGTAGCCTATGTTTTAATACCGGATACAATCTTATTTGCTCAAGATTTCATCCAAATCGGTCCACTGGCTTGAGCGTGAAAGAGCAACAAACATCCCTAATGTATATAAAAACTTTCGCATTTATAGTTGTAGTAGAAGAAGCATAGGTTTTTAAACTTCTGCTACGGTTACTTTAACAAAGATACTCACTGGGAAATAATGATTTACTCGGAAGAATATACAGCAAAACAAGCTTGTTTACTACAAACATACGTCTATTGTACGTTTTAAATGAGTCTTGGTTATTTGTAATCATACCAATCTATACAAATTTAACCGAGTAGGAGTAGTCTAAACTTAGATAGGTCAACTTGTCAGTTTATAAATCTGAAAACTTATCTATATTCAAACGGAAACTGAATAGGTTACTATAACTGAGGCACTCACTTTGAAACTATCAAGTACTCTGTTAGAATTACCTAGAATATACAGCAAAACCGGCTTGTTTACTATTAACAGAGCTTTATTGTGCGATTTAGATAAGTCTTAGTTATAAGTAGCCAAAAAAAAAATAACCAAGCCAAATTGGTACTTTGCTAGTGCTCCGTTTTTTCCGTGAACGGATGTGTGGGCAAGCTCGCTACAATAAAGTTCCCAGGGCGGTATCCCCGGGACGGGAGCAATGATCGATTGGCTTATTTTAAACGAGGCAAAAGAAGCCAATGCCAAAACATTCAATAAACTAATTAGTAGTATATAGATCGCTATTTGACGTTATTAGAGCTCAGCCCTTTTAGTGGGCAAGTGTTGTTGGGAACAAAGATTCTCGAATGCTAGCAGCCACGAATCGGAAGAAAAAAACGTAGGACGCCTGTCTATAGGCTGATAATTGCTGATTGATGAAATTACATCTGACGCATCAGGGATAACTTATTTGATCTACAATAATTGCAAAGTTAACCATGATTTTGTTGTGGATCCGTTACTTCTAGCATCACGTTGCTCTAGTAGTCTAAGATCCCGCTATAGCATTTTGCACCGGTATGCTTATTGAATAAAAATACTGGGGTCTATACTTTCGATTGGTATAGAATTTGTTTAATAAACAAAGCAGTGGAAAGTTTAATTTTTTTTTTTTTTAATTATTAATTAATCATAAATCCTGGACTGAAATTTGATAGGCAACCCATATAGAATATATTTATTGGCATGTTTAATTAAATATAAAATACGTTTCATTAAATAACCTTCTATAGCGAAGGTCCTTCTATAGCGGGATCCTATACTATAGGTATTAATTTTATTCACGAGGTATTAAAAACAATGATTGTAACCTAATAACCTAGATTCTCTAGATTTTGCTTTCGTACATAACACAACATAAGTTTAAAATTTATTTTTACATCTGCTGCGTATCTATTAGTATTACTATGGTAGCTAGGTTAGAGATAATAAAGACGTGTTTTGTTTAAAGATTAGAATCATCCAAGACCTAGACTTATAGCTCCAGCCAGCGTATAAGAGATAGTATAAGACCACGAAATAAAAGATATTTCCTGTATGTGAGTGTGTCGGTCGCACTGTTCACTTTGCATATCTTGTAAAGATGTCAGAAACGTTCCAAGACGGTCCGTGAAATAGCTTTGCCTCCTCCAGCGTTTGGCCATTTGTCACGTTGTTTTTACATTTATCAGAATACAGCACTATACACGATATAATCTCAACTTATTCCCTTGACTCCATATAAAGCACGAAAGCGTACCTATTTGGCAGAACATAAAGTAGAGTTTTAGTAGGTACTTCGGCAGGTAGTGTATCTACCGATTCATTGGGGATTTGGACGACACGTTACAAAGAATCTAATAGTATATTGGCAGCTTCTTTCAATATTTCAAACTTATCTTCGACTCGACGATACTTTGTGTGGTGAAATATCGGTTCTCGTTTTCTATAAGGTTTTTGTATTGCCATTACTGAAAGTGGCAACTTACAGCAAACATTGTATTTCATTAGTTGTTTTCAGATACGTGTTTGTACTAAATTATGCACAAATACTACCACCCAGCACATTGCCGAGATGCACTTACACTTACTTACTACGGAAACGAACTAGATGAAAAACTTGGCATATACATCCAGGTATAATGTTCATGTTTATTTGGAAGATAGTTGTGAATTGTTGATGAATAAAATCGGCAAAATGGTCGATAGTAAGTCGACAGTACGTTAGCGAAGCGCAGAATTCCCGGGGGTATGCTAGCCGGCTGAGCTTGTACACCTATAGGTATACCCACTGGAATGAGAGAGAAACAGTATCGCATCAGCAACATCAAAAAGCTATGATAAATAAAGTGTGACTGAATAAGAATAGTAGGAACATGATTGTTTTGAATAAAAATATTTATAAAATCAATTCAAATGTACGATTTTTGCATTATTAATATATCTTACACGGGTTCATGTTTTATATACAATTTACAGGCTGCAACGCTTGACCACAATCTCACCTGAGTGACGGATATTTTATAAAGAGTACCTAGTAAATTTAACTACCGTAGGTATTTAAATAAATAATATTGTGTACAATCCACACAACACTATTTAGCCCCAAATTAAGCAGAGCTATGGAACCAGATGGCTGATATAATCCTAACATACGTTTTTTTGTAAATATATACTTAGAATACAATTTAACACCCATACAGAGAACAAACATTTGCGTTCACCACACAAATATGTATTTGTTATCGGTGGGGGTCGAACCCTCGACCTACGGCGCAAAAGGCCGAGCTACTACCAACTGAGCTGAGATGCTAGTATAATATTAGTACTAAGATCTGAGGCACACACATTTTAAAAAAGCTACTCGTATAAAGCTGAGCTTCTGGTTGTGAGCGTGTGTCACTGTATCAGCTACTACGTACTAGGTACTCGTGTGCTCTCGACCGCAACTCGGGACGCCCCGTCGCCGTCGGCCTGTTCTCCGTGTTTGGAATTGTCTGTGAGAACATTGTCACCTGTGTAAAGCTAAAGACTGGTTTGATCATTTAATTTACGAATAATTACGTACGGTAATACAACAGACAACACAAGATGTTTTTTAACATCGTTTTTTTGATGAGGTAAGTTTGCATACTACCAAAAATTATGTTAAGTTAACTAGGTAGGTAGGTTACCTGTCAAGCTTAGCATCAACGAAAATAATCATAGTATGTTCATAGGTTGTCTGGCTCTGTCTCTGGCTATGGTTTTGAGTCTGTGATGAGTGCTCACCAGTGTATTATACTGTGTGTGTGTGACATTTTGACGAACGACTTATTTAGTCAACACTCACACAGACTCAAAACCAGAGCCAGACAGAGCTTGTGGTAGTAATTCTGCTAGTATGACCCATTGTCCATACGTTCCAGTTACGTATTTTTAAATGTTTCATTACTCATGTTGTAAACCACATAAAGCCGACTTCGACAGTTTCCCGGCTACACCTATACTATACTAATATATAGCACATTTATTTGGAGCATCGTACAACCCCTTCGGGCTTCAGTCGTAAAGACGGCCGTCTATATAGGGCTGCACGGTGGAAAAAATCATATAAAGTTTGAAAAGCCGGATCATTCTGGAATACCCGGGTTAAATAAGTAGTTCTACGGCCTTATAATAAACTAACGACTCGCCTCGGATTCGCAAGGGTGAAAAAATTCAAAGCCACTTCAAATTTTTTATTTTTAAATTACACCCGTAAGAAGCCAGAGCGGGTCGCTAGTAATAAATATTGTCTGTACTAAGGGATAATATAGAATTTCAATGGTGAAAGAAGTTATGAAATCGTTCCAGTCGTTTTTGAGTTTATTCGTTACAAACATACAAAAATGCAAATCTTTCCTCATTATAATATTAATATGATAAGACCCTTCTGTAAAAATAGAAATAAAAACGTGATAATTTCTGAAATCGCTTGCATAGTTTCATCACGAACCATTTCTTTTAGTTAGAAATGTTTTGCAGTCTTACAGTGCATTCCGATGCGGTTAGTTTCTGGATGTTTTTTAGATCACTAATCCAATTCCAAAGCTTACAGCTTTCAGCTAATCCACTCTCATGAAATCCCGGAAAATAAACGGAGAAGTTCGAAAGGCGGAAACGTCCCTACTCTAATCCGTGGTAATATTTCGGTCCGAGACCCATCGATTCTTCAGTTCCATTTATCCGATGTGGAAAGTAAGCACCTATGGACGTACATGTCATAAACATCATTTTGGAGATCAGAGAGATGTACCGCCGTAAACTCGGTTATGTATATCTGTAAGCTAAGAGTTCCTTCTTAGAGGTAGTAAAGATAAATATCGATGGACAAGCTGTATCTAATGCTAATACCGCAGAAGCTATATTATATATAGCTATATAAGCTATATAGGTAATAATTCCACTGGCCTCACAGTTTGATGAAAACCAAGTGTGTATTTAGATGTCGGTCTGTAACTTAACGTCCATTTCTGCCGTAAGCATTGCTTTGTTTCTGTAAGGGTGTGGTGGATGCCGGCTGAACATTACAGATGTTCAGCCGGCATCCACCACACCCTTACTCACTGCCATCATGCGTCCAGAAACTTGAGGCATACAGTGCCTCAAGTTTCTGGACGCATGATGGCAGTGCATCGTAGGGCAATTTACTGACAGCGTGACCTATATGAGGCAATGCTTTTTTATAAGCGATAATTACTACTTAAATATTCTTGGACTTTAAATGCTTAATTGTTCTACCAGCTATAGTTGCATAAAATAAATTATAGTTTAAAAAACTAAAAAAAAACGCTTTTATAACTAATTGAACTAAAAAGTAAAAATAAAACTGTAATAATCAATTGAAAATTTATTATTTTCAATTGATTCCACGCTTTTGTATATTATTGTACAAAAGCGTGGGGTGCTTTTTATAATAACTTCAGATATAATAAACTATTGATAAAATATTTACAACAATCAAAATCAAGCCCCCCACGCTTTTTGTACAATAATATAAATTTTCAATTGATTATTACAGTTTTATTTTCAACTTTTTAGTTCAATTAGTTATAAAAGCGTTTTTTTTTTTAGTTTTTCAAACTATAATTTATTTTTAACTTTTTAGTTTCTTTTTTTTTTCATATTATTGCATTGTCATCGACCTTTGACAGGTGTGCAAAGTTTGAATCAAATCTGATCGTTCAAAGAAGGTTTTTTTTTTTTATTTCTTTTCATTTTTTTTTTTTTTTTTTTCATATTATTGCATTGTCATCGACCTTTGACAGGTGTGCAAAGTTTGGATCAAATCTGATCATTCTAAGTAGGTTTTTTTTTAATTTTTTTTATTTCTTTTCATTTTTTTTAATTTTTTTTTTCATATTATTGCATTGTCATTGACCTTTGACAGGTGTGCAAAGTTTGAATCAAATCTGATCGTTCAAAGTAGGAAAAAATCGAGCTCAAAGAGGTCGGTTACATACATACATACAGGTGAAGCTAATAAAATCGTTATAAAAAGAACCGCTTTTTAATATGAGATTCATCCAAGATGTGCCAATTAGCCCAATTTTCGGCATTTCTCATTCAGTGTTCACCGTCGTCCACACCTTGCTATTAGAGGGCAAGGGGAAGCAGGATTAATAATTTAAAAAATAGGGTGGTGAATATATTCCGCACCCACGGTTTTTTCAAAAAAACATTGGCATAAGAAACATTGCTACAAGACCCGATTCAAACACACAACCAAAAAGGGCGTGTTCTAATGTATTATAAGATAGGTATTTTCATTAATTGTTGTCCTCATCCAAAAAAAAGGCAAGTATTATTATTGCTTATTTGTTATTGGTGCTCATGGAGAACTTTCTTGCTATAGCTAACTATACAGCAAGAAAATGCTTTAATAGCACCCGATATCACAGGAACACTGGCATTTACTTAAGTTTCAGCTTGAAGTTTAACATAATAATGTACTGTTTAGTTTTGGTAACTTAAGCTCTGACCTGGATACCTGGGTTTCCTTCCAATACACGAGTACACTACTAAAGTTCTTACTGTGTATATTTCAGAGTGTTATTTTTGCATGACGAGACTTTTATGCTGTAAAACATCATTATGCGCTCGTAGCTTAGATGGGAGGCTCTGTCTTCTGAGATGGAGGGCGCGGGTTCGATCTCCACCGAGAACAAATGCTTTTATGGTGAACGTAGATGTTTGTTCTCTGTCTGGGTGTTATTGTACAGTGTATTCTAAGTAGGTATTTACAAAAAAAACATGCATATCCGCTATTTGGTTCCCATAGTACAAGCTCTGCGTAGTTTGGGGCTAGACAGTGCTGTGTGAATTGTCTACTATATGTATGTACGTATGTATTAAATATTGTATTTACGAAAAAATATGCATAGCTACTATACTAAGCAGAGCTTTTACTATGGGATGGTAAAAGCTCTGCTTAATTTTGGGTTACATTATGTTCCGTGGTTTGGGGCTAGATAGTGTTGTGTAGATTGTCCACAGTATTTATTATTATTATTATATACCATAAAAAAGAACCCTGCAAGAAGGTGGAGATGTGTTGAGAAGACACATTTAAAGACACCTACACCTACTTATATACATACATATACATACATACATTACATAGGTAAAATAAGGCAAATTACCTAAAATAACATCTACGTAAATGATCAGAGACGCGACTCCAAACAAGTTGATCCCGCTTTTCCTTGGCCAAAAATAAGTTGGCAAACTTTATGGTTCAATTCTGTTTGAAGGAGACAAGATGAATAGCAAATAAGATAGCATAGGTACCTACTGTTTAACTCATCAGTTGACGTAGATAGATTGCTAATGCAATTCCGAAGTTTCGCTTTGCAGTGATTAATAGACACCTAGATAACTAGGAGACCTATAGGCTTACCACAAGCTCTGTCTGACTCTGTGTCTGGCACTGGTTTTGAGAATGGTGCTTGCAGATTATGAAGTTATAGCAAAAATAAAGTGTGACATTCGTATTTTTTGACTGTACGCGTCGCGTGTCGGGGACTTATTTTTTATAACGCTTTTATTCACCTGTATGTATGTATGTATGTAACCGAACCCTTTGAGCTCGATTTTGTCCTACTTTGAACGATCAGATTTGATTCAAACTTTGCACACCTGTCAAAGGTCGATGACAATGCAATAATATGAAAAATAAAATAAAAAAAATGAAAAGAAATAAATAAAATAATAAAAAAACCTACTTTGAACGATCAGATTTGATTCAAACTTTGCACACCTGTCAAAGGTCGATGACAATGCAATAATATGAAAAAAAAATATGAAAAAAATAAACTAAAAAGTAAAAAATAAATTATAGTTTAAAAAACTAAAAAAAACGCTTTTATAACTAATTGAACTAAAAAGTTAAAAATAAAACTGTATTAAATTGAAAATTATATTATTGTACAAAAAGCGTGGGGGGCTTGATTTTGATTGTTGTAAATATTTTATCAATAGTTTATTATATCTGAAGTTATTATAAAAAGCACCCCACGCTTTTTTGTACAATAATATAAATTTTTCAATTGATTATTACAGTTTTATTTTTAACTTTTTAGTTCAATTAGTTATAAAAGCGTTTTTTTTTAGTTTTTAAACTATAATTTTTACTAAATTAGTGTACACCACGTCAATGCGGTATTCTAATAATATTACAATCTAGCCAAGCAAGCTGATGAGCAATTTTGCTTTAACTTAGTTTTAAAGAAATAACTTGTTTTATAGAAATAACTCAGTCTTTGTTAGTGAACTGGAATTGTCGCGGTGTGTGGTGTGGAAACTGTCTAAAAGAAAAATAGGTACATTCGTATGAGTCGTTATCTAACGATAATCCTCCAAAGACTATTGATGTTTTCAAGAAAATTCGACGGTAACCATGAAACAGCCAGTTTGGTGTAGCCATAGATAAGATAATACTATACTAGGTGTAGCTTAGCGTGGAGCGCTCAGACATTTTTAACGATCCACAAGACTTGGGATAGCACTTAGCATATTCATCAAACCAAACAATTATAATAACATAAATGATATCACTGAAATTACAATAGATAGACTTATGTCGCCTATACATAGAAAAACGTTATTTGAGAAAAATCATGCAAGAAGGCGTGGGATCTTGCTTGAACGTTTTAGCACAAGTAGAGTTGAACTATAAATTTAAATAAAACAGGTACTTAAGTACCTAAGGCGGCGGACCCTCTCAAAAAAGGCAAAGCCTTTTATCAAAAGTGTGGCGAAGTCGGCAAGTGGCCACAAAATGTGTTTTCACACAGGTGTTCTTTTTGGAACACAGCCAGGGCCTGAAGCCTGTAATTGTGCTGCGGTAGAGTAAATTCAAAATGCGTTTGCGCTTTATTGAAGCGACGATTTGATTTATACCGTGAGTTTATTCACGATATGGGGTTCATCAAACATTTAATGGTAGACAACAATTTAATATGCTAACTGTTGAAGCATGAATCCAACATATCAGTAGTTTATATTTGTATTATGTAATAAAATTAAATGTTTGTCATTGCCATTTACTAACATTAGTTTTTTATAGATTTTATTTCTGTGTTTCATGCGTATGATTTTTTAAGCTAAAGACTGTATCTTACTTACCTTTTGTGTCATTGTAATAAATAAAGAGTTACCTATCTATCTATCTATCTATCTATTTCTGTGTGATACCAACAAATTGGCTCTTTTCTGAAATAAAAATATTGAATTGAATTAAAAATTGTAACCATACCTACATAACGTTACTGGCGTTCCTATTTATAATAAATAAATGAATAAGAACCGAACCCTAGGAAGTAAATCATAATACTTGCGGTTTACTAACGCGGCCGCGGGTTTGGCTATACTACCTGAAGTTAATAATGCATGTCTTTTGCCCAACGGTTCTCAGGCACGTGGTTTGGTTTCCTATGCGAACTAACTTACAGTTAGGTGAATGGATTTATAACTATGCCATTTTGCATGTAAATGCTCAAGTTATGCATTTTTTTGTTAATTAGTTGAGCGAGCATTATTATAAAATATATTCACATGGGTACCTACCAACATACTTGTACCTACTACGTACGAAGGTAACACAGTACGTAGGTACTAAGGTTAGAAAGGAATCGTTATCGAGAAGACCATAAAACAGTAGTAAAGCCATAATGTCACAGTTCCGTAAGTTATTGGTCTACGGCAAAGAATTTATGCATAAAATCCTTGGTCTACGGTGCTACGGCGTAGACAACGAAGGGTCTACGGCTGCTACACTCTAGCCCCCTACAACCCGCGCCGTAGATCCTGCCCTTGCTAATTGGCTTCCGATTGAAAATCCGATTAAGGGGTCAGCACACACAATACAAATACAATTATTACAATAATATAGTGTAAATCTGTCTAAATTAGAAATCATTTTGGTATTCCGTTTGTATGAAAATTTTCCCTCCGCTGGCCCCTTAATATCTTGTTTTGCTCCCTTACTGCCCTTGTGTAACAATCTAATATTACCTACTGTTACCTACTGGTAAGGTACCACTATTGCAGATAAACCACGTAGGCCAATAAGTCCAATAATTTAGTCTAAGGCTGAATCTGAAACAGTGCTTGCGTCTGAGCCGCGCCTCAAGCATTGATTTTTGACATTTTTCAATGGAGAACTGTCAAAAAATCTATGCTTGAGGCTCGACTCAGACTCAAGCACTGTTTCGGAATAAGGGCCTGTGTGTTTTTGTTGGTGAATAGGTCTGTTGTTGGTCAGCATTGGGCATTTTTGAGATGGGAAAAAAAAAAACCTGGGATTTAACTCGCGCCACTGTTACCGCTGCTGACACCTCTGTATCTGTAGTGTAGAGTTTGCTTTTTAATTTTGAATTTAGAATTGGTCAAGTTTTCACTTCTGTCGCCACTCCCAGAGAGCAACTGGGACACCTCTATGGATTTTCGGCTTTCATTATTTGAATGAAGCGGCAGTAACCATACTTCAACCCGCACGCACATCGCGCCTGTCTGAACCCTTTCAATATTTACGAATTAGAACTATAAGCGGTTTGAATACCTACGCGTAGATTCCGATATGTCTGAACGTACTTTTAAAGTTCCAGCAAGTGACAGCATCTCCATATTTATCTCCTCCATACATTTTTATTTATGTTATTTCGTAACCTTTTATTGTACGCCCCGTTAATCCAAACCCTGGCATCATAATAACGGTGTGTACATTATCCTGCTGTGCATTAACGGGTCGTACATTATTGCCTCCCTCCATTCTCCCTTCTTCCAAGCTCCATTAAAATGGGTTTTCATTGCACATACTCTGAAAGTAGGTCTGAAGTTGCCTGAGGGGCCTAATTGAAAATAATACTTTCAGCCCTAGGGAGAATCGCTTTATACTGACAGATGTCAAATTATAAAAAAAAACAAGTTCTATTTTATTCAACCATGTTCCAACTTTCTAAAGTCTTTCTAACTGCAAGGAGGTTGGTAAACCAAATTCCAACTTATTATTCAGCAAGTAGGTTGGAAACCCATTACAACGGTAAGAAGTTTAAAAAGTCTAATTAGAGCGCAATGTAAAATTTAAATTTAAATAACATAAAGATAGTATTGAATAAATAATATATCTTCTAAATTACTTTATTAATATATAGCTTCAACTATTTCTTTAAAATAACATAGATTTGAGCAAACAATTTACCATTTTTTTAAATTATGAAAATGAAAATAATGGCTGAATAATGCTGGCGAGCCGAAGCCGAAGGCCTTCATTTTCACTAATTTTTCTTTCATGTTTTTATTTTTACTTTCCTTGTATTCGTAATGAAAAGCACAGTGTTTACCTCGGGTGAAAGTCTTTTAAGTCCCTCAAGCTCCATTGGCGCCCTCGCTACGCTCTGGCGCCAAATCCGTCTCGGGACTCAAAAAACCTGACTTTCAACACTCAGGTAACAATGTACTATTTCAACCTCCATAGAAACAAAACAGAGCACCTATACAGGGTTATTCATAATTAGCTGCAAATACTCAGGAATTAGGTTCAACAAATAAAATAAAAAATATTTATGAAATGATTTTTTTTAAGTTTTGTTATGAAAATCCCGAGAAAATCGACAAAGAATATCCTTTGGAATCATTGGCGCCTGACCTATTTTGACCTTTGATCCGCGCCCGCGCGCCGTGAGCGACACTCTGCGTTCAGTCACCGCCTGGGTGGGTCATCGTCCTGGTCTCCATGGCAATCATTATGCAATAGCCGTAAAAAAATTAATAAAATTAAAATTTTGATACAAAAACTTAAATCAAAATTAAAAAAAAATAATTACATATATATTTTTTATTTTATTTGTTGAACCTAATTCCTGAGTATTTGCAGCTAATTATGAATAACCCTGTATAGTTGATAGTAAAGCCAGTTTTCAATACAGCAGACTCGTGTGTTGCGACGCGCCGACTGTCCCTCTCATTTAGTATAGGATGGGTAGACAGAGATGGGGATATAATCAATTAATGCGTGAACCTTGCGGTCTGCAAGTGGAATCACCTCCATTACATACCTACAGCAGAACCACGGAATTGCGTAAGCAAAAGCGTGTTTGCTGCTCTATGAGCAGAACCGTGTATCGCGACTCGCGAGTGCGACGCCGGCGCTGCCGACGGCTTTTTCGGCTTTTTCTGAAGCGCCGTAATACGCTCCTTAGATACTCTTTGGTTATTAGTCTTTTTCTTCTTAATGAATGGCATCTGTCCATTTTAAATAAATTTTGCCAGAGTCGAGTTTATATACTTTTTAGTCGAGTCGAGTCAGTCTTAAACAAGTCAGCCCTAATTGGCTTTGAAAAAACATGAAGGCCGTTTTTTTTAAACCAACCGAAACGTTTTCGATCAAATCAGGATATCACATAGGTAAATACACTTTCATTCCAACTGCTCACACTTTAAGCTAAGACCTCAAGTAATGTGGATAAAATACCAGTGAAATTACACAACAGAACTCAAAATAACACCAGAAAAACAATTAAAATCAAAAAACTATGTGACTTCTCAAAATGACAGAAAACGAATCAACTACCAACTTGGTAGTCACTACCAAGTTGGTAGTTGATTCGTTTTGGTTTTTTTTTGAAAAAAAAAACCATCATGGCGGACTATCGAATGTCTCAATCAAAGTCAATGTCAATCACCGCGCCTGCGCTGTGCGACGATGGTCCATGGGGTGTGGCCAACCATTAATAAATCTCCAGATTTTACAGGAGATTTAGTTAGTTGCGACTGCTTCTCCGTTTCCGCAATTATTAATAATTAATGATCTAGAACGAAGCAAGTGCCATAATGATATTGACTGGTTTTGCATATAAGGATTTACTTTCTTTCTTATAGTAGGTATACTTCTAAAATAAACGTCTTTAGTTTGTATTTATTACATTTTGTTATCTTGCTTGAACCTTGAGTGCATTGGTGAAGATACTTTTTATTATTTTAGCAGATAAAGTAAAAACGGCTAAAGTGGTTTTATATTTCACTTTATTTATGAATAGTTCAAAAAGCACAATAGTAAAATAAATAAATAACTTTATTTTCAAACTATGTAGGTAATTACTAATTACAGAATAAAAAATATCCAGTTTTCTCCGCAGCTCTTACCATACAAATCTTGTTGTTTTCTGCCGCCGCCCGTCTTCCTGTTTTTCAAAATTGAATCTAGCAACACTGTGCAGCGTGCGTGTGGTAGTGTAGTGCTGTGTGGTGTGTTTTGTTTTCAGGTTATGTTTAAAAGGGAGCGGTAAAATTCGGTGAAAATTGTTTCGGAATTTGTGTTTATTTCTGCTACTTTCTGAACTGAAGATAAAACTACAATGGTTTCTGCTAAAAAAGGAACAACTCTAAAGGTTCCGAAAAACAATACTGTAAAAATAGGAAAAAAGTCGACAAAGACAGCTAAAAAAGTAATTGATAAAACCCCACACAATGAACCTCAACTTGCAGCCTCGAAACATTCAGTGGTGGATAAAATAAATAAAGTTGAGAAGAAATGTAACTATGTGATGCCATCCAAATACATCACTGAAAATTTGGTGGATTCTAGCATCGGTGCCCTACAGCAATTAGCAGCACACCACAAAAAGACTAACGTTTTATTTGACGATGAACAACCAATATTCGCAGAAATTCGCTGCATAAAAATTCAAAACTCCAGGGGAAATATAAAATTGTGAGTATAGAATTATTACCAGAATGCCGGAAAGGCCCACACTGTTTATTGGTAATAATTACATCATATTGTTTTATCTTTTTAGCGTTCTGGCACACAGCACAGTGGCCTCAACTGGAGAGGTATGCCTTGTAACCCCTGATATTAAAAAGGGGAAAAAAATTGACCATGAACCTACAGTAGACCGCTGGGAAGAACTTCTAAGAAAATCAGGCGTTACAGAGGTATTTTAGACCCTTTTGTGATGCCTCCTTACATTATAGTCAATTACATTTAATTAAATTTTTATCCCCAGGTAAAAACTGTGTTACCTGTGCGACAGTTGAAAGTAGAGTATGACCAGTTTGAGTTAAAACGAAGATTGCTTACACAACATGACATGATCATGGTTGACACCCGAGTGCTTAGTCATGTCTCCCACATACTGGGAAAGATGTTCTTCAAAAAACACAACATGCTGATTCCAGTGCGAATCAAGAATGAGGCGGACTTGAAAAAAGATATTGCCACTGGTTTGCGCACAGCAATGCTTCGAGTGAGTGAAGGTGACACATCCACACTGCTCATAGGCCATACTGGCATGCCTCAAGAGAAGCTTAGGGAAAATATACTGTCTTTTGTGAACCAAATACAATCAAAATATCCAGGTGGAGAAGCCAATATAAGATCCATTTCAATAAAACTACCTCTGTCCATGTCTTTGCCGTTGTACATAACTCTAAGTAAGTATAGACACAAATCTATTTGAGAGGATGTCTATGTCTAGGTGGAGTTTATTGAATTTCTTACTATTAAATTTCAGGGTCTTCAGATACAATAAAACCACCAAAACTGTTTTCTAAGAAACCCAAGAACTTCAGGGTTGTGGAAGATGAGCTGACAACTGTATCTAATGCCAAAGTGAGAGTCAACCCAGATGGTACAGTCCGTCTGGTTAAATTGGAAGGCATGGATATAAGGTATTTACAGACTTTATTCCTGTATTTAATGATTATTATGAGCATTTTTTTCCCACTCGCTGCTGGGTTAAGGCCTACTCCGTTCTCACCAATTAGTTAATAATATTTTTTTTGTTTCAGTGATAATGAAAGTGAAGGAAATGATCCTGTTAATGAAGCAATTGATTCAGATTAATTACTTTTAGTGTATCTTAAATATTTTATATCTTAAACATGTAATAAAACCCTGTTTTAAAGTCAATGTTTATTTATTCTGAAACATAATGTTAATAATCAAACTCCTATAAAAATGAACTTTTTATAAAAGAACACACATGTTGCAACTAACAATAATTATCATAACTTACACATTTTTATTATAAAATCAAGGTTAGATGTTATGCTACAGCCATCATAGAGTCTTGTAAATTGGCATCAACAGTTATGGAGTGCATGCTCATAGAAGATTTAGGAATTATTGTCACCTGCATTTTCAATGGCCACACTTTCTTAAACTTCTTGAAGTTCTTACCTTTTGTGTCTTGTGCCTCAATTTCAAGTGGCTCTTTTTTGATAATCAATTCTTTCTTGATTGTCACTACAATAGAACCTAAATCCAGTTGATTCATTTTCTCATCAAGTTCATCATCTTCTTTTTCTCTTTTTATATTGTTGGATTTAATGAAGTTCAGATTATCTTTGTTTAGTTCTTCAAGCTTTGCACCCCTCATTGCTGCAATGTCCTCGGCAGAAATATTTTTCTCAGTTTTGACATTCTTTGTTTCCACTGTTTTATTTTCTTCAAACATACTGCGCTTAGGAGCAGTTTCAGTACCCTCTCCTTGAACAAAGTTAAACAAATCTTCATCCGCATCAACATCAGCTTTTCTTTTCTGGGGCATAGCCAGGTTCAGTTGACCCGCAGTATCGTTAGTGCCATTTTTAGAAGCAGGTGTGATGAAATTGAAGAAATCATCATCTTGGTCAACTGCAGCCTTTTTAGCAGGATTCACCGAGCTGTCCTCATCTTCTGCGTGCTTCCTTTTAGTACTCTCATTTGCTTTTGCGATGTCTCTGGCCATTTTCTTATTGGCATTTGATGTAGGCTCATCATCATCATTGATATCATTCAACTTTCTTTTCGATGTATTTTCATCATTAGTTAGGCTTTCATTGATAACAACATGAGGTTTGTCACTTTTCTTAAGACCTTGATCCTGAGTTTCCTGAGCTAAAATCTTATTGCTTGATTGAGCTGGTGCTTGTTTTACCACTTCAGATGGGAAGCTGAATCCAGGATTGCAATATTTGTTTGTTGAACAATATAAAATTGCCAATCCAATTTCTGCATCAGCTACAACTCTCTTCCCTTGGGATTTCAGGTAACTAATAATTTCAGTTATTTGGGTTTTTTGCGCTTCAGTTTCTTGACTTGTAGAAGTGAAGTTGTACTGAATCACTACAATTCCCTCATCACATAGGGTTGCTTTAGTAAATTGAGATTCACTCAACAATAATGGAGTTGCTGAACTTTTCATCAAAACAGTTTTATACATATCAAACTGCTTTTTCGAGAAAAATATGAACTTTTTGCCTGCAAATAACTGCGATCTATTTTTGTTGGGTAGGAATGATACAATATCTTTATTCAGGGTTGACTCTAATATTTTTGGTGAGTATTTTTTTGGATCTGGTAAAGCCAATTTGTTACTGATGGCTTCAACACATTTACTCCAAAACTCTGTTGTGACAATGTGTGATCCTTGCACTAGAGCTAGCACCACTTTGATTGTTAGTGTGATAGCGGGCATGGTGAGATAATCACAGGAATCTTCCCAGTCGTTCTTTAGCACACCTCCAAGTTTCAGAAGATTCTGTTTCATGTTTTGTAGGTTCTCACCTTTTAAAGTCGATGTACATGTAATGAAACTTATCTGGTTAACTTTCCACACGCTGTTCATTTTACCAAACTTTATCACGTCGGTACTCGCTAGTTTAACTTTAGTGTTTACCTGTAATTTGGCGGAATCGTTGATGAACGTACCATATCTAGAACCAAGATCTGTTAGAAATAATCCTTCTTCGAGAGCCACCAAAGTAGCATGTTTTCTGCTGATGGATGGATCATCCTGGATAGCAAAATCGCATATCTGTGGATCCGGGCTTCGGCCGATTGTAATTTCATTTTTAGGTGGAAATATGTACAGAACTCGTTGGTCATGATCTGAAGTAATAAACCACATTGTAGGATTTGTAAGTTTTTCGTAAGAGAACTGCAACAATCAAAACAAACAGGAGAAAGCAGTTGAGATTGAGGCCGAATTTTACCGAAAGCAAAACAGAAGAGACGCCATCAAATCAAGGCATCAAGCAGTGTTGCCAGGTCTAGAATTCTAGACTGGCCCAACCAAAACGGTTCAAGTGGCCAAAAATGTGATGCAATGCAAAGTAGCATAAAAGTCACCTTATTTTATTGTATCCAGAGTATGTAGCCTTTATCGCCTTCGCCTTTAAAAAGTTTTAAACCCAAAAAAACGGTATTTTTTTAGTTATAGGTAAGAATTCTAACAAGGTGGAGGAAAATTGCCAGATATCACAGATTTTAGAGCATGCTAACGCATGCATCAGTCAGTGTCATGTCATAGCATCAGTGACACTAATCTGTGGTGATGTACTCTGTGTTTGTGCATCACTCTGTAGTCTGTAACGTAAGACTAGCCTCTTGAGTATATGTGTTCTGTGGTCTGTGCTCACTAGTTTCCATAGCAACGAGGCTGCAAGAACAACAATAAAAAAATGTGCGAAAAAACCAGAAAAGCGTCTTAGAAGTTAATTTATTGCGTTATTAAGATTGTAAAATGACATTGTACATTGATACAAAACTTAATTTTAGTGATGGTAACGTAGTATCAACGGTTGGTTCATGGCATTCCCTGCTACCACTTCTAGCTGTAGGTTCCTACAACCAAGAAAAAGGAGGATTCGTCACTATATTCCACGAAACTGTAAGTATAAGCAAACAAAAAGATCTACCTGCATAAAGGTAGATTTTTTGACGACCATTTTGCATAATAACTTAACGGAATGTGTGTTTTGTTTTTAGGGTTTACCATTAGAAGGATGCGAATGGCCAATATTGATATCGAATCAAGTGACCGCCCTCGCTTGGCATCCAACGAGGAAACTGCTGGTTGTTGGATGGGATGGCGGTGAACTGTACATTTGGTTAGAATACTCATGGGCACGCCTGGAAGCGCCACACAATGCTGCTCTCACTTCTGTCGCCTTCAGCCTCGGGGGAGGCAGATTGCTCGCGGCAGATGCAGCTGGCTCTCTGTCAGGGTGGCAATCCAGCTCAGGAGCTCCCCTAACTTCGTTTCATCATCAGCTTGGAGATGTCATAACTAATGTGACATTCTGTACTCCACGTGCCAGCTCAGAATCATCAATAAGAGGGCTAGCACGAGCTGCTGTAGCAGGTGATGAGAATGCCTTGGATGCTCTAGCTGCTTGGAGACCCAGAACCACAGCCAGAATGAGGGAAGGTGCCCAACCGGACAACCACTGTTGCTATGCAGCTCAAGACAATGGTATTATTCTGTATATTGACCATGCTGGTGCCTGTTCAGAAGTCTTGAATGCCCCTGGTATTATCATGTTTATGGGTATTATCAGCAATATTTACCTGCTAGTGGCTTGGGAATCTGGAGGGGCCCTCAGTTTGACAAGGTTTGTGACGTCTGATGATGGATCACTAATAACTGACACACATGTTAGAATGGCAGCCAGAAATGGCCAGTGCATTGTTTTAGCAGGTAATTTTTATGTAGCTGTTATCACGGGAGATAATATAATCAGAGTTTGGGATAGTGAGACAGGTGACAATGATGTTTTACCAAAAGATAAAGAGGAGATTGCATCAGGGGATATATTCACTAGTATTAGTTATTGCAATTTGAGTGACACCCTGTGCTGTGGAACATCACTTGGCAATTTGTACTTGTGGAGGAGAGATCACAGGAACAGTTGGAGACTGATTAGCTCCACTTCTATCAAAGGTACAGTGAAGGAAGTGAGTTGGGGTTCTGAGGGCCTTATGAATCCATTACTGCATGTCAACTGTATAACAAGTGTATTTGTATTGAGAGAACAGCCAGTGTGCTGGGGGTATTCACCAAATGTGTATATGGTTCAGAAGTCTTCTAATGAAATTGCTGTAACTCGCAAAAATGATGAGCCAACAAATATTGCTACTTTTATTACGATTCGAGCATTGGCTTTTAAAGATCAATATATTGCAATAGGAGATGGAAAAGAAGTTCAGGTAAATATCAAATATCTCATATACCTACTAAAATTGTCTGTTTTTCTAATGGTTTTGTAATATTTTACTTTTGTTTTAGATATGGATGACCAGCAAAGAAATTGAAGCAACATTTTCTCTTATTAGAACCTTTTCATGGAAAACTGACAGTCTCATAATATTCAATGATGTCCTTGTGGGTGTTGTAAGCCCTCATGTCGAATGCTACTCCATTACTGGTATCAATTTAGGAATTTTACCCAGCACAGAAGGGGAAGGGGAACCTATTGGTATTACAAACACAGGTAAATTTATAGTTATAGCTACTATGGACGGTACCCTCAAGCTAGCGGAGATAACGAAGAAAGGACTCAGGATGCCTTATCCAGCTAAAAACTGCTACCAGATGATAGAAGATTTTGGGGAAGTCATGAGAGCATCCGTGAATTGTGTTGGTCGGTATATTTGCCTGAGCATCGCTAATTCAGGATTAGCGCCAGACCCTAGGCTGTATTTGTGGGACGCTGCCAATGACATAATCACTAGCAATCTACTAGCGGAAAACTCGGCTCCTCCGTACCAAAGCGTCCCAATAGCAATTGTATGGGATTCCAATGACCCGAGAATCGTGGCAGTCCACATGAGATCAGCTGATCTAGACAGAATTCACCTTTTCTTCTGCTACGAGGGAAAACTTTTTGAGTACAAAAACTGGTGTTCATCTCCCGACGATTACATCATGGCAGATTTCATGCTATGCCTGCTCTATACGCCATTCGTCATAATATTGTCCCAACAGAATGTCAAAAAGATTTTAATGCATGAGTTTTCTGACTGCAATGAGCAGGATACAGCTGGTTTGAAGCAGGTCCTAGACTTTCTCTGTTATATGACAACGGGGTATTTAGAAAAAGCAGTTGTTGTAGGAACCAATATATCTGGAACCAAAAACTCTGTTATATGGGACAGCTTAGCTAAAGTTTGCGTGGCACTGAAAAGGCCTGACGTAGGTGCTGTGTGCTTAGGCAAAATGGGTAACATTAAAGGTGCACTTATGATGCACAAAATAATGCAAGTTAATGACGTCGATGACACATGCAAAGTAGCTGTGCTGGCGGTGAACCTTGGCATGACAGAAGAGGCTGAAAAGTTGTTCCGAGAGGCTCAAAGGCCGGACTTAGTGACGCGTCTTATATCAGCTAAAGAAGGTGGGTTGAGTGAAATCACTAACGGTACCAACGAAGGGGAGAACGTCCTTTTAATAAAGAGCGCTCAACACAAGCTGGCTAAACTGATGTGGTCCAATGGAGAAACTGCAGATGCCTTAAAGTTATTTGAAAGCGCAGGGACTCTTGTTCCTCATGTTCCAAGATTGCTGATTGCCAACAGTCAAACTGCCACTTTAGCGCAATACGTAGCGACGTCCAACGACCCTAGTCTGCTCATCTGGTGGGGGCATTACCTAGAAAGCATTAAAGATCTAGAAGGGGCTTTAGAAGTCTACAGACGGGCTAATGATTTTGTTGAACAGACCCGTCTTTTGTGCCACATGAACAGGGCAGAGGAAGCAGAGACGCTTTGTCAGAAGAACCGAGAGTCATTGCACCAAATGGCGCGATACTTAGCGAGGCAGCCTGACAAAACTGAGAGTGCTGTGAAGGTAAAACCTACTTCATAACTAATTGCCTGACCTAATCAGCAGGAAATCTCTTACTATCTCTTAGAACTTAAAATCATATTACGGCTTCAGTGGCCTGCTGTGATGCGGGTTCGATTCCCATGTCAGGACAAATATTTGCTTTTACAACTCTTCCTGTAATAATAACGGTATTGAGTGTTGTGTCCTCAGGCACTGAATAAAATAAACAGTAAAACTAGTGTGAAGTATCGACTTTCTTGTACACTTCACTGCCAGCGATAGATTATTTGCATTATATTGGTAAAATTACATAAACGCCGCCGCCTGGAGGCTTTTCAATGCTCTCAATCAACTATTCATTGAAACAACGGGATATTTACCATCACAGTTGAACTGACCTGTCAGTTCAACTGATCATGGTGCATGCAACTGTGCCGAAATATCGTAAGTCAACTTAATCATGGTAAATTTCCCGTTGTTTCATAAAAATTGTGTTAAAACCCATGTTAGTTTCAAAAGCTCTCAATCAAGTAACTAATCTGAGTGCATATTTTTTATCTACAGATGTATATGAAATGTGGTTTGATAATGGCGGCAATAAGAGTGGCAGCCGAAGCAAGAGCTTGGAATCTCGTATGGCGCGCCGGATCCACCTCGGCTACGCATGCGCTGCATGCCGCTTGCATACTCGAGAATGCCGGACAGAACGAACAAGCTATCTCTCTGTACCAGAAAGCTGGTGAGATATTTTTATTATTCAAAGATTTTTTATAGATTACAGATCTACGTTTGTTTATTAATTGATTGAGAGAGCGAAGCGAGCTGCATCTTGTAATTGAAGTCGAATCTGCATTGATTTATAATTACGGCCAGGGCGGCGCGTCTAGGTATGCGTCGCGTCGGTGTTAATTTATACGATAGTCAATCATTTAATCATCATTTTCTTGTCCCTAACCCACTTCATGTAGGGTCGGCACAACAGCTTTTCGTTCTCCACTCTCCTGCCGTCATTTTAGCAGCAGCGTCTACTAGGTGTCAATTAAATTATTCAATAGTAGGTATGAGCAAAAGGTTCGCAAACTAGCTTCAATAAATAGTTCTAGGCTATGAGCAAAAAATGAGAAAATAATCCTATTATTACGTACCGCTGCTGCTTACCAATATAAAATTCCAATATTTTTTTTATTTGTCTCTTTCAGGCAAACTCCACATGGCACTAAAGCTTGCCCTCAGCTGTGGGGACACAAACGCCATCATACCATTGGTGGAATCACTTGGGGACAAGATAGACCCTGGCGTGGCTAACGCGTTGGCCGCTCACCTACGAAAAGCTGAGTACCATTCTCATGCCGCTGCGCTGTTGGCGTCCGCTGGAAAGGTAAATATCACTGTTCGTTATTTTAAAATGGGGAAAGGGAAGATGGCAAATATACAACTTGCTCCCGACCGTTCCCGTACAGTCAAAGTCAAAATATGATCAATGAACAAATTTTTTTTATTTAATAAATAAACTATGATTGAGAAGTTAAAAAGTTGGATAAGATATGATGGTAAATAATAAGTGCATACTTATTCGAAATTGTGAAAAAGTTTTACGTCTTTATGCTGACTGTACAAGTTGTACCTTTTCTGTCTTTGTTTTGTTTTCACTGTAGTAGGTTTTGGGTTCGGTTCCCACCCAGCCAGACATTAGTGTAATTAATTAACTTATCATCATCATCCACAGCCCGCCTTCACCCACTTCTAGGTATAGGCCTCCCTTAGTATCTGCCTCGATCCTGAGCCAGTCTAAACCATTGCCGCCCTGCGACCCTGTCTATGTCTAATTAACCTATGCTCAGTAAATATTAATATTCTATCAGTTATCTGGACACCATTTTAGGTTGTTACTTTGCAAATCAAGCATGAAGGTAAGCCCCTATAGAATAAATAGCGCAGTGTTTAATATCCTCCAATATTGTATTTATATAATTTCAGTATGAAGAAGCTCTTGATATAGTAGAGCAGACATCGACGCCTCTCAGTGATACCCTGAGCGAACGTCTGGCGGCCCCGGCGGGAACTGGCGGCAGGGACGTACTGCTGCGACGCTTGGCTGACGTACTCGGAGCCAGGGGACTTTACCACCAGGCGGCGAAAAGACTCGCTCATGCGGGAGACAAGGTTTGTAATGAAATGAAATGATTTATTTTTTATTCTATAAAGGATTTTTTAAAGTTTTCTATTATATTCTATCTTTAAAACCAAGCGTTAGAAAGTGTAATAGGCATGAAGACAGTAATCAAGTATCGCCAAAATATTTATCTGATCTAATGAAAAAGGATTCAAAGATTTTGAAAAATGTATTTATACTCATAATAATGTCGAGATTGACAATTTATTTGATAATATAAATCTACAAAATACAACAATCCGCCATGATAGCTTAAACACCGGTCAGAGCGAATTACGTCACGTTTACGTAAACGTCATTCTGATTTAGTACAAAAGCACCAATGTTTACTGTTGATATACAGAAACGTGACATAATAACAGACGCCATGACACCAGCGAGCGTTTTGGCGTGAATTTGAAAATTTCAATTTAAATGTACTTTTATTGCACAAAAACCTTAATTTTCTACAGAAATATGATATATTTTAGACATAACAGATACTTCTGAATATGATAGAAGAGATTTTGAAAATTAGTCGTCAGGCCTATTATTACAGGCAGGTGCTATGCGCTGGCTGATGCGTTCAGGCGACGCTGACCGCATAGCCACGTTTGCGGCAGCCACGCGGGATAAGAGCGCGCAACTGATGGCCGCTGACTACTTGAGGAGGCACGCTGATTGGCGGACGCGGCCAGATCTAACGCGGCACATCCTGCACTTCTATACGAGGGCGAAGGCGTTCGGAAAACTAGCGGCGTTCTATGCGGAATGCGCCAAAATGGAGGTCGACGAATATGAGGTAACTTAATTTCACTAATACATTTTTTCAATAATTATTTTTTAACACCAACCAGAGGGAAGGCGAGGTCGGGGTCGGACAAGAAAGCGTTGGAGGGACGATCTCGACGCTTTCGAGCGAGGATGGTGGGTTATAGCGATGGATCGAAAATTAGAGACAGTTGGAAGGATTTGGGGGAGACCTTTGCACAGCAGTGGGACGATAAAGGTTCCAAAAAAAAAAGAAAAGCTTTGGTCTTTTACAAACACTGATCAACAAAAGACATAGATAAGAATTCTTATTTTATTAACAGAACTACGAAAAGGCACTTGAAGCCCTCAAGGAGGCGATCAAATGTCTGGCGAAGTCATCAGACACGGAAGCAGGTTAGTCATAAACACCCTTTTTTTATTCGACCAATAAATCACAAAACACTCAATAACCTTATAAGTCTCTCTTTCCTGTCCTCTCTCTCTTTTTTGTACGTCCGTCAAATGGATAAACTGTTAAAACTCTATCTGCCGTATTAAGATATTTTTTGTACAACAGTTACATCCACAATAAATATTGCTGTCTTTCTTATATATAAATCTATATCCTAATCTATAAGTTAAAAATGGATTTAATAGCAAAACACTTTTTACAGGGGCTCAAACAATGGCACTGCAAGAACAAAGCACGTTGGTTAAAAGGTTCTTGGACGTCAAAAAAACTTTGGAAACTGGTGAAATCAACACAGGTTAGTCTACGGTGCAAACTTTCAAAAAGTACACTTATTAATCGAGCCAGAAAATACTTTTGTATTTTTTACAGGAGTAACAGGCTGCCAGCAATTGCTACGAGCAGTAAGCGGCCGTTCTGGACTAGTTACAGAAGAGAAAGTGCTGCGTTTGCTAGTACACCTCGCTCCAAACCATCCTGACGCTGCAAGTATGTTACCTACTACATTATTCATAATTTCAAATAAATGTTATTGAGCTCATTTGGTCCGATCACGATTGTTTTCCTGTGACCGTGCTAATGTGATTAGTAGGCGACATGGTAGTGCTAGGCCGCCCACCAGGGTACATCACAGTAATTCTGTAATTGCCTGCTACAAGCAACCATTCCAAGCACTCATTTTCGGTTTAAAGAACTTTATTTCTCATTTAGACTAACGTCACTTACATGAGAATTACTTAATCTAGTTATAATAATAATACTGTTATGTACTGCTATCGTCCATAATACTTACTAGCGATCCGCCCCAGCTTCGCACGGGTCGTTGGTAGAAGAAAATATATAAACATAGTCGTAGCGTGATGTTAAATAGCCCTCCTCGATAAATGGACTATCCAACACAAAATTATTTAATAAGTTCGGACCAGCAGTTCTCGAGATTAGCGCGTTCAACCAAACATTCAAACTCTTCAGCTTTATAATATTGGTATAGATTTTTAATTAGCCGGCGTTACTGCTGGGTTTCAAGAAGTTTTTGCTATATCAAAGTTACTATCACGTTACAGGATTTGAACAGCAACTAAGAGCTCTGCAGTCACAGCCTTCGGACGACACTCGGTCTTCTGACTCTCCAGATCAAAGTGTTGAAGAAGTTATTTGAACGATAGTTGTTGAGGAAGGAAACCACGTGCCATACCCAGTAGGTACGAAATTTTAGTTAAGCTGCGAGTGATAAGTGATAAATGTCCGTCCATAAAATTAATGTAATGTAAAATGTAAGTGACAATAAGGTTCGTCACGTGTCGAAATATAAGTTTAAAGTAAGGTTTTGGTTTTTTATTTCGAATTTGGGTGATAGGTAGGTACCCAATAAAATGAGTAAGTATTCATATAATCTAGTAGGGGCTACAAAAGCGACAAAATTTTTGTTACATACGCGCGAGTTCGAGCTCGCATCGAGCGCGGCTGGGGTAGGTATTTTCAATGTGTAATAGACTGATTAGTCTGAAACATTGATTTCATTGGATAGAGCCCGTCACACACCGATAGTGCTATAGGATAGGCACACAATATGGTGTGCCCACAGAGTACTCTGGTGTGCCACAAGGTAGTACTCTAGGACCCACTCTTTTTCTAATCTACTTAAATAATCTATGTAAAATGTATAATAACCTTGCCTAGCTTCGATTTGCTTAAAATCGCTGACGACCCAGTGCTTCTCCTTCATGCCAAAATCAGTGAAAATGTGATATCGCTTAGCTGAGGATTGTCTTTCTTTGGTCAATATGGATGGAACATAGCCTTCTCACGCTAAATATCGCTTTCATATTGAATTTTGACAGCATTTCAGTTGCTCGCCATCGCCAGCATCGCCTAGATATGCGCAGGCCTAATTTGTTAAAAAAAACCAAGGACCATTAGCCTTATTTAGCCTTTATTCTGAGCAGCCGAGGACATCTTCAGCAGCTTGTTCAGCTGTGCTGTAAGGGCCAAGGAATTTAATACTCTCTACGAGAGAAGAACCACAACTCCATACATAAAAAGTGTAGACGAAATATCACATAGACGCTAACGCCATCTATTAGGGATCCCACAGTAACTGCGAGTGCTGGCGAGTTGGCGGGTAGTTTGACATTAGTACCTACCTACGCCCTACTGTTATTGCAATACTATAAAGGTAGGTATAAAATAAAACGAAATCATGATGATGCTTCGTTTATTGGTCTAAAATCTAAATACATAAATTGTTGTATAACAAACAGAAGTACAATTACAATAATATTATTAACACAGTCAAATTCAACGTGAAGTATTTGTCAATAACCGCAACAATATAATCGTAAATTCACTTTTTGTTTTTATTTATGAAATAGTACCGGATTGAACATTGTAGGCAAGATCTCAAATCAACCATAATAAATATATTTGGACAAGAACAGATTTTCTATTTGTTTTCTCTTCAGAACTGGGGCATGATTCTCGGGCCGACCGGGATTTTCAATGTCCCTAAAAGATCTCGGCCTATTGATCTCTGACAAACATAAGCTATCCCGAGTGAAAAATGTCTGTCTATACTCAAAAAGCCAATTCTCACTGAAATAGGACATTTTATCCCGGTTGATGGCATATTTTTCAACCGAGATGCGTTACGTTACACGCTTATCCAATAATCGAACGATTAATCGATCGATTATTTACTACTATTCTAGTGTTTTGTTCAATTATCTATCAAATGATATTTCAATTTGTTACTTCAAGTGAATTACGTATAAGTAAAGCTAAAATGTTGGGAAAAATTGAGTTTTTATGTCAAAATTCAAGTTTATTGTATCAAACTGACCAATAACGGAACGTAAGCGGGCATTTCAACGTAGTAGTGTTTGCATTTGATTCTTATGTCTTGGCGTTAGATCTAGCGGTTGGATTACTTACTCTCACCGACAATTTTTTTCAGTCGAAGTGTAGAATAGAAAATAGTGTTCGTTATCGTCCCCATATGTGTGGCATTTAAGGGTGAATAGGTCTTCAAAAATTATGTTGAGGTTTGTAATATCATTTTTTCTAAACAGAATAGTTTGTGCGAGAGACACTTCCAAAGTGGTAAGTAGTGGTGTATTTTTTGCCTCCTGATCAAAAGGTCCAAGTAGCAAAATGTCCAACAGAGCAAAAGGTCTAATGAGCAGTAAGACTAATTAGCAAAATGACCAAGTAGCAAAACGTCCAACTATCAGATGGTCTGTATAGCAGAACGTCTAGGTAGCAAAACGTCAGGTTCTCAAAATGTCTGTATACTCAGGCGCAAAATTCAACACACTTTGCATCGGAAGGGAAACGGACACGGCATTATTATACAGACGTGCACATACTATACTCTTCGGTCTATGTACATAAAGCGTAATAAATCATCATATCACAAATACAATAATATGTTCTCTAGATCGTTTGTAACGATCTGCAGATAGCTCAACTGTTTCTTGTGTATTTTGTACATTTTGTAAATATTTGTTTATTTGTAAGTTTCTTTGTGTAAAAAAAAGCTTTATTCAATAATATGTTATTTGAAGGAAATAAGAGAAGAAAGATCGATATAATATTCAATGCCAAACACAAAAATGAGCTGCAAAGACTTAAGGGTCAAAAAGCTAGTCTTTTTGTTTTTTTTTAAAACCTTGGCCATAATAATGGGACAAGGACAAGAAAATCATGATGATAAATTTTCATCCACCCAATGAAAAATAATATGTGTAGCAACTATTTTATATCTATTTGTCTACTGATAAACTTACAACAGCTTTTACAGAACAGAAAAAACAAACGCGGTTAATAATTTTCTATTTTTTTGATTGAACTAACTGAAATACATTTCACTAGCGGGCAACACTCAAACCAGAATCTCAGAAGAAGAAGAAAAATTTGTTTGTGTTTTTTGTAAAGTAAATAAATGATTTTATCCCCTAAATATTAGCATTAAGGACAAAACTATAAGCAGTAGGGCTCAATGGGTTATTTACAAAGTGTTAATGAGATGTTTGGAACTGTACCTACCTACCAAGCTGGAAAATTACCGAATAAAACTGAATAGAGGTTTTTCTACTCAAACAGCAGATGAGACTAGTATAAACAAACAGCAGTAGACGTACACTGTTAAATTTTACTAAAAGACTCGTGTAAATCCCTGTCAATCATAATAATTATTCATTGTCTCATTGAATACTATTATTTAATTGTCCAAATCTTTAGTTTTGATGTTTTGATGCATTACAGACCTATTTACTTGGTATAGGTGCTGGGCAAGCCTATTCCATCTAAAATCAAATCAAAATTGTCTTTATTCAGTTAAATTGCAAGAATCACTTTGAAATCCTGTTCCAGGCACTATAGTGTTCCTCGAGTAGGGCTTGAGTAATCATCAGTTGCCCCTGACGCCTATTTATATCATCTACAATAGATGCAAAGGCCTATATATAAATGCTTTTATTCATATTTGTATTTATTTATTTTGTTGCAGGAACATCTGATTATGGAAAGGTTGGCGAAGCCAAAAGAGAATTTACTGCAAAGCACTGTTATGGTTGACTAAAAATAGTGCTGGAAATTATATAAGTACTATCAGGCAACAATATTGACCGTCTACCACTGCACGCAGGACTTATTTACTTACTTTGCTTCGTCTATCTGTACAAACCATCGAGCTTGAAGCATTATTTGCAATCAGTCTGCGAATAGCCCAACGGTTTCATGTGAATTTTGTAATTATATGTTTGTAAATAAAGATGTGGTTTTTATTCAGTCTATTAATTTTTTTCCTATAGTAGGTATATAAAGTTTAGTAGGTATACAAATATTATTTATTTCTCTTTTAGGTAGAGACTGTTTGGAAACCATCAGTCTTATGATGTTTTTCTAATAATGTAGGTAATTTTTGATTTTGATTGTATGTAAGTTCTCTAGTCCAATTATGGTAACAGTATGGTAAGAATTGTAATGAAATCTCTTGTATTTAAATGATAATGATTAAAAAGACAAGCTTTTATCAGAGCATTGATTTAATATATTACTGCACTTTTATTCATCATATTATGAGTTGACTGTTGTGCCGGTAACTCTTGAAAAACCTTCCCCAATCTTTAGATACTGCCTCAACGGGGGTCGTTGGGAAGTGTACCCATTTTTTGAATTCTCTTGATACTGAAGATATGACAGATCCATTAGGATGCTCAGCCATAGCCGGTACCGACTAGCTCCCTGTGCCAAGAAGTATAATGTGATGAAGACCTAGAAAAATAATGTAATTGACATAAAATAATACTTAGTTTGCAATCCACAATGGCAGAACAGTGTACTAATTTAACTTATTATTTTCGGTAAGGCCTTATAGGTAGGGACTTGTCTTATTATGCTGTTATGAGGCATATCATATCCACCAAAGGTTCCTCACCATTGAATTATATTTGGTTGGTAAGAGGTTAGGTTACCACATTATACCTTTGATTTAGTGGAAATCTTTCTCTGCTGCAAGTAGGGACCGCACAATATCTTCGATGAGTTCCCAGGCCAATGCTTTACTTAGCTTATAGTGATTTTTATAAGCATAAACGGAGAGCTCAAAGGCATTGCACAACCCCGCACTTTTTCTGCGTTTTCCAAATATCGTATAGCTGTCGAGGCTTCTACAATGAGGTCGTCTATAAATTGCTCAAGGATTTAATCCATTCTCTCTTCGAAAAGAAGCAATAAAATAAAATTTTGCTGAAAATAATATTGTGTTTTGTCAAACCACTATCAAATTCAAGAGATCTCGAATACTGCGTTCTGTCTCGGCTAGTCCGGACTAGACGTTGCGTCTCGCATGAACTTCGACCGAGAAAATTGAAGGAAGAAATCGTGAGAATACGCCAAGATGGTTGTCACGACTTTTTGACCGACCTATGACGACATCTCCACCGAAAAATAATCCCGGTCGGCACGAGAATGATGCCCCTGTTCTCACACAAGGTCACTATATTATTTCTCACTTTTTTACTAACTAGTCTCAACCACAGTGTTGTTGCTTCAAGCAAACAGATACGACGGGGAGAAGATAGTAAACATATATTTGTAGAAGCTTTCATCACAAACTCTAGAAAAACTGAAAAACTCGAACAACAAAACAAAAACTTTGTTTGATTTCAGATGAAGTTGACATTTTGTTAAAATTAGGGTTGCCATCCAACAAATCTATCAAAATATTGATCTCGATTCTTGACATCTCACTTTGTTGAAAATAATCGATCATTTTAAATATTGAGCTTATTAATGTGTAGGTTTTTCATAAACTAATAAATAAACTTTTCATTTAGTAGTTTATTAATTAAAATAAGTGTAAACATATCATTTACATGTAAATTTAACTATAGAAAATAAATCGATCATCGATATTAATAATCGTTTTCATCGATTGTTGATATTCATCACAAGGCTTTTGTATAATGGTAACTTTTTCTTGTTCTGTCTCGTTTCCTCTTGCATATTCAATATCTTCTCCCTCACTCACTTCGATTCCATATTTTGTAGTCTTCACAGCTTCAAACAAAGTTATATGACCCTGAGTAAGGGCCTCTAACTGGCGTTATTTACCTTACCCTATTCCCTGATTAAGAAACTTAGTAATTTTTTGGGCCGATCTTATTTTCACGAAAAAAGAAGAAGCAGATTTCTATGGTTTATGTGTGCGTATAAGTATGTATATCTACATTTGTGTGCATAAATCTTATATTTCAACTGTCAAAACTGACATCTCAACTGTCAAATGTCAAGAGGTCAATGTCATACTTGCTTCTGCTTGCTACTGTTCTATAATTCTTGCTAGGCTATTTCGAGATACGAGCTACTAAAATCATCCGGAATATTAAATAGGACAGAAATGCGATGGCTGGAACAGCATCAGTAATTAATGATCTGTCTTATTATTATCATTTGAAGAGTATTTACCATTTCCTACAACACAGACGACTCCAACGCCTCCAGCAGCGGTGGGAACCAACCGCTCCTATGCAACTCCTACGCATTGTTAGAACTGGGCAGTCATCACTAATGAGAAGAACTTTTAATTCTTCAGGGCTGGACACCTCTGCCAGCCACCTCGTGGGATTTCATCTTCAGTGGGCTGAAGATATGTGTCAAACTTAGCGCAAGAAAGTGGTAGACCAGACTTTAGTGGGTCTGTGATGTGTGTTTAAAACCCTGCCAAAAGTGTGTGAAGTCAGATTGTGAATGAAGTAACTAGATAAATGTGTGTGATGAAGTAACTACCTACTAAAGATATCTACAATGTTGTATCAATGTTTTTATAGCGTTAAAGATTTCATATAAATTATATTCCATTTTCTTTAAGAATTATTATTCTGAATTGATTATTGTTATTAATTTTTTTATTTGGCTCAAAAAACACAACTAAAGAAAATAAAACCACAGAAAGAGAAGAACATTGAGTAAAGGTACCGCTACACAAGAAATCATAAGAGAAAATAAAACATAGAACACATAGGTACAGAAACACATAGAAAGAAATAGGTACACACATAATCCTAGTTCTATTGCTGAAAAGGGTGCCGACAGTATCCAATTAGGTATACTTATAAGTATTTGTTTATGAGCCAAAATGGTCCTCACTCAGCTTAAATGCTACTTCGCCTTCAAAAAGGGGATGAGGAAGCTGGGATCTAATAATTGTACCATACTTCTTGCAAATAAATATATTTCATTTCATTTCATTTGTACCACCTGTTGAACTACTCAGTAGTTACTAAACTACAGTACAGATGCAGAGTTATTGGTGAAAGAGACTCATATCCTGTAGGTTTAATTTGATTGAACTAGGTATAATGTTATTCAGGGATAATTCAGCATTATAGTGGCAGAATAAATTTATCAGTCCAGTAGTTTTTGAGTTTATTCATTACAAAAATACAAATCTGTACAATTTATAATAATGATGATGATCCACAGTAGCCCAAACAAGAGATGAATGGAGAGAAGGAAAAGAGGTCTTTGCCCTGCAGTGGGACACAACAGGCTTTTAATAATAATGATGATGATAAGTTACCTACCTAAGTACCTATAAGTACATACCTACCTATTTGCTGAGAAGTCCCATTTTCACACAGAATGCCTACCTACATTATATGATTATAATGATTACCACTACCAGCTCCTCTGAATCCACCATCAGGTAAGCTCGTTGGCAGAGAGCACTGGTCTAGACGTAGTGGACCCGCCGTCCGATCCGCCTAAGGTCGTGGGTTCAAATCCAGTCGTGTACCAAGTAGTTTTTCTGTAGAAAAATGTGTGTGCACTATGCCAGTAAAACATCGTGAGGAAACCGGCGTGAAAGTTCGAGCAACACGTTGGTGTCAAGCGCCACGCAAAAAGGGCCCACTAGAAGCCTTGCGGAAACCAGCCCTCAGTGCCTTGCCTACCTTATTCATAATACCTAACTAATTATGCAGTAGATCTACAAAATCATGTAGGTAAATAAAACATGTTAAAGCTAATGTTATTTCAAGTATTCAACTGCAGCTCTCATCTGTCAAATTAGATATTAGTGTCAGTTTTGTCAGACAAATGTCATCTTGTTGCCTCCAAATCATCCATTGTGAAAATGCGTGTGACTCGCAAATAAAGTGATTTTAATAAGTTAAATCTATAATTCATCGGACTCTGATATAAGAAATAATAAATAACAGCAGAACGTGGTTGATCACAGAAGTAAAAATGACGTCGGGAACTTGCAACTTCCCGAAACTCAACGAAAATATTTCCTTCTCGAATTGGAAGTTTCGAGTAAAAATTTTGTTGGAAGAAAGAAGTATAGCTAATATCCTGGAAAAATGTAACAAGGACAGCAAGGAAGACGTCGAGGCTGATGCAAAAGCTCGATCTATTATAGTACAATGCTTGACCGATCGATATCTGAACATAATTAAAAAATGTAAAACGGCGGCTGAAATGTTAACCTCTTTGGAGGAAGTTTTTGAGAGAAAAAGTGTGTTTAATAAGCTTTTCTTGCGAAAGAAGCTAATCGCAATGAAATGTTCTAGTGGCCAAAGTCTGCAAGACCACTTCTTACAATTTGATAACTTAATAACCCAATTGGAAACAGCCGGAACAAAAATGGAAGACAGCGACAAGTTAACTCATTTATTCCTTACACTACCGGAGGAATACAACACAGTGATAACGACATTAGAAACCATGAGTATTGAAAAAGAGCTCACTGTAGAGTTTGTAAAATCTAGACTGTTAGATTCAGAGCTGAAATTGAAAGAAAAGAAGAGTGAAGTAGTAGAGAGCAGCTTTTATTCATGCTACAAATGCGGAAAAGAAGGACATATGGCATACCAGTGTGATAAAAGGACTGAAAACAATAATCAAGGTCAACGAGGTAGAGGAAATTTCAGAATGAGAAGTAGAGGTCGCTCAGGTTTCAGAGGGAAATCTAGAGGACAAGGACATGTAGCACAGTCAAATGAAAATTCAATGAATGATGAGATGTTTATTGCTTCAAGCTCAGAATATATAATGCATACAGATGCATCGGAGATTACTCTTGTTGTGGACTCAGGAGCGACACACAACTTCATACAAGAAAAGTATGAAAAATTAATGACTGATGTGACAGAACTACCAGTACCGATTCAAATAAGACTTGCTAATGGAGAAATATTGTGTGCAAAGAAAAAAGGTAATTTGAAAACCGTTTATGGGGAAAATAAACCTATAACAATTGAAGGTCTGATAGTAAATGGGATTGAGCACAACCTATTATCAGTAAATGAGCTAATGAACAAAGGCAAATGTGTAACATTTAGAAATGGAGAATTGATAATAAAATCAGAAAAAGGTGAGTACTATGGAGAAAAAAGAGGAAAGTTGTATGTACTGAAACTGCAGTTACCCAAAGAGAAACATGAATGCTACTATAACAATGAAGACTTGACTAATGGTGATTTATGGCATATCAAACTAGGCCATCTCAACCGTAAAGCATTACATTTGATGAACTTACCTTACAGTAAGAAGGTATGTGAAGTTTGCATGAGGAATAAGAGTACTAGGCTACCTTTCAAGAGAATAACAAAGCCACAGTCAAAAGATGTTTTAGAATTAATACACTCGGATGTTGCTGGACCAATGAAAGTATCAACAAAAGAAGGTTACAGGTATTACCAAACTATATTGGACGACTACTCACATTTCACTCAAACATACCTATTAGTAAACAAATCTGAAGCAGCAGACAACTTGATAAAGTATGTAAGGGAAATAGAAACAGAAAAAGGATTAAAAATAAAGAGAATCCGTTGTGATAATGGAGGAGAATATTCATCAAATCATTTTAAAAGATTTTGTGAAGAAAAAGGTATAAGAATAGAGTATACTGTACCCTATAGTCCACAAATGAATGGAAAAAGCGAAAGATTAAACAGATCCATATATGATAAAGCCCGGACTATACTGGGACGTTATTCACTATGACATTGGAGATTCCGTGCCCAAAACGTGTGACGTCACAACGTGATTTAAACACCAACGCGATCGTGCCTTGGTGTGGAATCGAAAAATGGTATTCTATATGCCACAAGACTAGTTGTCTATGCCCCACGTTTTATTTCACATGATGCGTTCAAACTCTTGCGTCTGATCCACTCGGAAAATTATCGGTTTTTACATAAATTTGCAGGATTAGTTTTTGTTTCCAATTTTTCAACTCAAACAATAAATATTTTGAATTATAAGCATGCTAATCCATCTATTGTTGAGCTTACAATATTTTAAAGCGATTTGAAAATTTAGAACCAAACATATTTATAACACTAAATGACATTCCAGTCACCTTTGACTAGTTTCGGAACGTATGTTTTGATTGCGTGAATGAAATTTTAAAGCAATGTCCTTCATCCAAATAAACCACGATCTACACTTTGAAAAGGCAAAAAATAAAGTGGATGTTATTCTGCGAAGATAAAATGGATATTATACTGCGGTCCTACAAGGCTACCAAAGAATTATGTATATTCTTTCCTCCTTGAGATCTTTGCAAGCAGGATAATTACTCCTCAAAGGTTTACCAGCATAACACCAAGTAAGTGCATCGATAAAATAAGAATACTACGGTACTAGTAGCAGTGGTAGTAGGTACCTAGATGCCTGCCTTCAGCAGTGGAGTGGACCATTTCAGGCTGCTGAGGTGAAGTGGATGAATTTACCTACCTACTTGACTGGCTTCCCAGCTCAGTTGGTAGTAGCTCTGCCTTCTGCGCCGTAGGTCGTGGGTTCGATACCTACCGAGAACAAATATAATTTGTGTGGTGAACACATAATATGTTTGTTCTCTGTCTGGGTGTTATATTATATTCTAAGTATGTATTTACAAAAAAATATGCTAAGTATTAATATCAGCTATCTAGTTCCCATAGTACAAGCTCTGCTTAGTATGGGGCTAGATAGTGTTGAGTAGATTGTCTACAATATTTAAAGGTTGATATTGATTTCAGGACCTCATACGTCCAATAATGAGGTCCCGAAGGAGTAAATGGGCGTATGATTGTACAGTCTGGTACCCTAGAGATGGAAAACGCAACAGAGGGCGGCAGTTGAAGCGTTGGGAGGATGAGCTCCCTAAGGAGTGGCGCAGAGCATGTCTGGACCGAGCCAAGTGGCAAACCCTGGAGGAGGCCTTTGTCGAAGGACAACCCGACCGACCTATGTAGTACCGCCACGTCGGTGTCATACATAATAGAAACTTTTGCTTAGTTAGTATATTTAGTAAGTAGGATTAGTATAAGTTAGGTTAAGCAAAACTGTTTTGGTCGGAGAAATAAAGGCTTATTTTTATTTTATTTATTGATTTCAGGTAAAGTCGCTGTGAAGAGGAAGTTGTAAATGCCCTCAATGAGCTGCTTCCAATCTATGTGAAATATCCTACCACCGAACAAGAAAGGATGTAATCAAACAAGTGTATAATTTAATTCTACTAAGTATTTGTTTGAAATCTCCATACAATCCTGTAAAAAAAAATGGTTTCAATATTATAAAAGCTAAGCCACACTACTTTCATTGTTTTTCTTTATTTTATACCATGTAGATAATTGTATGATACTTTGTTGATACAATGCTATACAACTTTCAAACATAACCTCAAAACATGCTCAAGAGAAACGAGCCATACTAACTTTATCAGGAACACGCTAATCTGTGGCGTATCGCGCAAGAATCGAGCGCGTTCATTTGACAGATCTAACCGTGCCCAAAACGTACCGTGCCGCGCTATGGAATGACAACTTTGGCATAGGGAATACGATTATAAGCGATTCCACGCCGATGTCTTATCGTGTTCACGTAACACGCGTGGTTTGGCAATAGTGAATAACAGCCCTGGATGAATCACAACTACCAAGACATCTGTGGGGTCATGCTATCATGACAGCTGCATTCTTGATCAATAGAAGCCCATCAAGTGCGATAGATTATGAGATTCCAGCAATGATATTTGAGAGAGAAATGGTGCTCAATAAATTGAAACCATTTGGATGCAAAGGGTGGATGATCATACTACCAAGAAGAGATAAACTTGATTCAAGAGCAAAAGAAGTAAGATTGGTTGGTTATGCAAGGAACGGATATAAAGTGTGGGATCCTATAACAGATACAGTTATTGTGACTAGAGACATAAGATTTAATGAAAGAGATTTTAAGTATCAGCAAGCCCCGAATAATGAACAAGAAAATGATTATGTACACATTGAACAAAGAGACAGTGAACAAAAGAATGAAGAAGACAAGAAGAAAAAACAAGAAGAGAACAAAAGGAAAGAAGAAGAAGAAAAGACAAGAAAAGAAGAAGAAGATAGGAACAATAATGAAACAGAAATAACTGAACAGAGTACTAGTAAAAATACAAGAAGCGGCAGGCTAATTACTACACCAAAACATCTAAGTGAATATGAAATATATGAAGCATACTGCCTGCTAAATAATGATGAAGATCCTCAGGAATATAATGAAGCTATGGAAAAAGGATGGGAAGAAGCAATAAAAACCGAAATACAAGCCTTATAGAAAATGAATACTTGGACAGAGACTGATTTACCTGAAAACAAGAAAGCCATAGACACAAAATGGGTATTTAAAACTAAAGAAAATAATATGAAAAAGGCTCGGTTAGTAGTGAAAGGGTTTCAAGTGAAAGAAGACTCTGATTTCGGAAAGAACTATGCTCCAGTAGCAAGAACATCCTCAGTTCGAACAATTCTTGCACATGCAGTACAGAAAGGATGGAATGTAAGACAACTTGATGTACCTACAGCATTTCTGAATGGGATTCTAGAATCTGAAGTATACATCAAACCACCTGAAGGTGTAAAAGCAAATAAGAACAAAGTTTTAAAACTGAATAGAGGATTGTATGGATTAAGAGAAAGTCCTAAATGTTGGAATCAAAGATTTGAATGGACAGGACAGTGAAGTGTTTTGTGTTTTATACATGGACAATAGAGGTGCAATTCAAATAGCTAAATCATTTGAAAATAGTAAGCGTGCCAAGCACATAGACATTAAACACCATTTTATAAAAGACATTATAAATAGAAAATTGATTGCTGTTGAATATGTTGCAACTCATGATAATGTTGCAGATATATTCACAAAAGGATTGTCTACTGAAAAACTATGTACTATGAAAACATTCATAAATATTGTGTAATAATTGTAGCGATTTCAATCAATGACAGATTTTCAATCGAGGGGCAGTGTTAAAGCTAATGTTATTTCAAGTATTCAACTGCAGCTCTCATCTGTCAAATTAGATATTAGTGTCAGTTTTGTCAGACAAATGTCATCTTGTTGCCTCCAAATCATCCATTGTGAAAATGCGTGTGACTCGCAAATAAAGTGATTTTAATAAGTTAAATCTATAATTCATCGGACTCTGATATAAGAAATAATAAATAACAAAACAAACATTCCACAGGATGGATGTTATCAATGACCACTACTAACTTAGTAGTTCGCTTCGCTTAGTAGTACTAAGCGAAGCGGGCAAAGCCTGCCGCGGGCGGCCGCTAGTTCATAAAATCTATAATAGGTATGTATAGTACAGTCACGAAAAACGCCGTAAGATGCTTGATACTAACAATTATCTATTCTGTGACGTTACCGTGTCATCATAGTAACTACTAGCGTATCTGTAATTCGAAAATATCTTAGAGTCACGAAATCTAACATCATCATCACCCTATCCCTGTCGTAAGAACCGCCCATTTTTTATTTTTTTACCTAATTGCATCCGGTAGATGCCAAGGTAGGAGAAGATTTGACTTCCGTAAAAAAAATGTTTGCTAAATGTTTGCTAGTGTGTATCATCAACTTATTATTATAAAATGATGAAAGCTTTAATTAAAATTCGATGCTATATAAATGCAGTGAGATTAAACGTAATTAAGCTTACAAAGAAAGAATAAAGAAAGAAGATGAACAAAGATAGTGGAATATTACAGAAAACTTTAACCCAGAAAGTACAATCAAAAATTAAAAAAAAGTTTTGATAAACATGCCGATCCGATGCCGTGATGAATATTGCGTAAATATAAGCGGCGCTCTTATATTTACGCAATATTCACCACGGCATGTTTATCAAAACTTTTTTTTAATTTTAATTTGAGCTTTCTGGGTTAAAGTTTTCTGTAATATTCCACTATCTTTCTTCATCTTCTTTCTTTATTCTTTCTCTGTAAGATTATTTAAGTTAAATCTTACTGCATTCATCTATCATCGATTTTTAATTAAAGCTTTCATCATTTTTTAATAATAAGTTGATGATACACACTAGCAAACATTTAGCAAACATTTTTTTTAAGGAAGTCAAATCTTCTCTTGCCTTGGCTTTTACCGAATGCAACTAAAATGTAAAAAAAAAGCGGTGTTTCTCACGACATGGAATAAAGGATAGTTAGTATGGGATAAGGTTCGGGATAGGGTGATGATGATGTTAGATTTCGTGAATCTAAGATATTTCCGAATTACAGATACGCTAGTAGTTACTATGACACGGGGTGCTTGCTACTAACTATTATCTATTCTGTGACGGTTCACAGAATAGATAATAGTTAGTAGCAAGCATCCAAAGGCGTTTTTCGTGACTGTAGATTTTATGAACTAGCGGCCGCCCGCGGCAGGCTTTGCCCGCGTAGTAGGTAGGTCATTGCTAACATCCATCCTGTGGAATGTTTGTTTTATTTACCTACATGATTTTGTAGATCTACTGCATTTAGTTAGGTATTATGAGTAAGGTGGGCACTGATGCCAACGAGCTTACCTGATGGTGGATTCAGAAGCCTATGTTTAAAATGATTACCAGCTCTTAGGTAGGTAGGAGTTCTGTGTGTAAAATGGGACTTTTCAGCAAATAGGTAGATAGACTTGTCTACCTACATAGAGGTACCTTTTCATCATCATCATCATTAGGCCTACCTTATTTAGGTACCTACCTATTATGAATAAGGTAGACAAGGCACTGATGCCAACGAGCTCCGGCAAATTCATCATCCACACTTGATGTGCGGGCTGGTTTCCGCAAGGCCTCTAGTGGGCCCTTATTGCGTGGCGCTTGACACGAACGAGTTGCTTGAACTTTTGTAGGTTCTACAACACGCCGGTTTCCTCACGATGTTTTACTGGCATAGTGCACATACATTTTTCTACAGAAAAACTCATTGGTACACGACTGGATTTGAACCCACGACTAAGGATCGGAAGGCGGGTCCGCTACCACTAGACCACCAGTGCTCTCTGCCAACGAGCATACCTGATGGTGGATTCAGAGGAGCGTGTAATCATAATACTTAATCATATTATGTATGTATAGGTAGGCGTTCTGTGTGATAATGGGACTTCTCAGCAAATAGGTAGGTATGTACTTATAGGTACTTAGGTAGGTAACATTGTCATCATCATTATTATACAGATTTGTATTTTGTAACGAATAAACTCAAAAACTACTGGACTGATAAATTTCTTTCGCCTCTTTAATGCTGAATTATCCCCGAGTAGCATAGTTACATTATATCTAGTTCGAGCAAATGAAACCTACAGGAAATGAGTCTCTTTCACCAATAACTCTGCATCTGTAGTTTAGTAACTACTGAGTAGTTCGACAGTTGGTACAAATAAAATGAAATGAAATATAATTTATTTGCAAGAAGTATGGTACAATTTATAAGATCATAGGGTATGTAAAAAAATGGCTCACATACTTCATCGGCGACCAATATACAAAATTCAAACAAAAAGTAGAAAATATAAGTTAAATTAAAATAAATCAGTGTGAGAATAATAACAATAATCAATTCAGAATAATAATTCTTAAAGAAAATATAAAATAATTTAAATGAAATCTTTAACGCTATAAAAACATTTATACAACATTGTAGATATCTTTAGTAGGTAGTTACTCCATCACACACTTAAAGCAAGTTTCTTCATTCACAATCTGACCTATCACACTTTTGGCAGGGTTATAAACACAGATCACACACCCACTAAAGTCGGGTCTACCACCTTCTAGCGCTAAGTTTGACACACATCTTCAGCCCACTGAAGATGAAAGCCCACGAGAGTCTGGCATGCGCCAGAGGTGTCCAGCCCTGAAGAATTAAATGTTCTTCTCATTATTGATGACTGCCCAGTTGTAACTATGCGTAGGAGTTGACTATGAGCGGTTGGTTCCCAACGCTGCTGGAGGTATTGGAGTCGTCTGTGCTGTAGGAAATGGTAAATACTCTTCAGATGATAATAATAAGACAGATGATTAATTACCGATGCTGTTGCAGCCATCGCATTTCTGTCTTATTTAATATTCCGGTGGATTTTATTTCGTAAATATTAGCTCGTATCTCGAAATAGCCTAGCAAGAAATATAGAACAGTAGCAAGCAGAAGCAAGCATGACATTGACCTCTTGATATTTGACAGTTTGAGATGTCAGTTTTGACAGTTTAAATATAAGATTTATGCACACAAATGTAGATATACATACGTATACGCACACATACACCATAGAAATCTGCTTCTTCTTTTTTCGTGAAAATAAGATCGGCCAAATATAAGAGCGCCGAATTTTTTGTAAACAAAGAAATGTCATTATGTCTTTGTCATAGTGACAGACAACTCAGGGGTGCAGCGTTGCCAGATCATACCGCTTTTCCACTTTTTACACCGCCTTTTTGACAATGGATCCGCCATCCGCTTTTAGCCAGCGCGGTTCCGCTTTTTTCGACTTTGATAGGACATGAGGATTAAAATATTATCTTCCCACTAAAGACATTTTTATGGGCACCGATCCGTTTACCCTTTGAAATAGAAGAACCTAAAAAATGTCTATAGCGGGCTCTACATTCCTGCCAAAACTACGCCAAATAGGAGACAGCGCTATACGAGAAAGCAAGACAGAAATACTTGTATCTCTTTTCTTAGTATAGCGCTGTCCCTTAGAGTCCGTGAAATTTATGTTGTCAAATCACTATTGTCATGTTGGTACAAGTTGCACACGCGCAAGTTCAGATCGAGCTACAAGTTTTTCACTGACTGTGAAGAATGTGGATTGAACTTGAGTGATATCTTTTGTGCCTCCCTGAGCCACCTTCTGTTTCTGTTCTGTGAAGTAATAGTACATTGTTACCTGAGGATTGAAAGTCACGTTTTTGAGTCCCAAGACGGGTTTGGCACCAGAGCGTAGCGAGGGTGCCAATGGAGCTTGAGGGACTTAAATAAGTCTTTCACCCGAGGTAAACACTGTGCTTTTCATTACGAATACAAGGAAAGTAAAAATAAAATCATGATAGAAAAATTTAGTGAAAATCATCAAGTAGTACTTAGATCTCGATGGTGAAAATGATGATTGAATTGCCACCTTCCAGCTTTTTTTTTTCTCTGGCAGGCCTTCGGCTGGCCAGCATTATTCAGCTTTTATTTTCATTTTCATAATTTAAAAAATGGTAATTTTTTTGCTCAAACCTATGTTATTTTAAAGAAATAGTTGAAGCTAAATAATAATAAAGTCATTTAGAAAATATATTCTTTATTTAATACTCTTTATGTTATTAAAATTTAAATTTCACATCACGCTCTTATTAGACTTTTTAAACTTCTTACCGTTGTAATGGGCTTCCAACCTGCTTGCTGAATAAAAAGTTGGAATTTGGTTTAATAACCTCCTTGCCAGACTTGGTCATTGACTGAGTTACAGAGTTACAGAAGTCTAGACTGCAGATTTGCCAGAGGGCAATGGAACAGCATTCTCGGCCTTAAACGCATCGACCGGGTGCGAAATACAATGCTGCGTTTAATGACTGGCATTGCCGATGTAGAGAGCAAAGTAGCCAAGCTCAAGTGGGAGTGGGCGGGCCACGTCAGCAGGATGGACCCTAAAAAGTGGGCAAACATAACGACTCATTGGGTGCCGGAGGATGGAAGGTGACGGCGCGCGGCGTGGCCACCCAAAAAAACGATGGCGAGACGATCTGGAAGCTCTGGAGAAGGATTGGTGGAAAGTCGCCAAAGATCGTGATAGTTGGAAGATTTTGGGCCTTTGCCCAGCAGTGGGCCAGTGCAGGTTAAAAAAAAAAAACCTCCTTGCAGTTAGAAAGACTTTAGAAAGTTGGAACATGGTTGAATAAAATAGAACTTGTTTTTTTTTATAATTTGACAGCTGTCAGTAGAAAGCGATTCTCCCTAGGGCTGAAAGTATTACTTTCAATTAGGCCCTTCAGGCAACTTCAGACCTACTTTCCGAGTATGAGCAATGAAAAGGAAGTTTACTTCACATAACTCTTTGATTTGTAATATGATTATGAACTGAGTGAGAAAAATCGATCTAACGTTAAAACAGGAAATTCCGCTTTTTTTGTTGAAAATCCGCGTTTTTGGAGTACCGTTACCGCATTTTGAACTTTCGCATCTGGCAACACTGCAGGGGTGAAAAATAACATAGATCATTAATATTAGTTACGGCGCGCGGTTTAACTCGTGCAATAGATACCTACCTGAATATTACTACTACATACTACTTGTTACCAATGCCTCAAATCTGTAAAATATCGCCATCGCTTATATGTTGTGTGCTGGTCTCAAGACCGCTACGCTAAGACTTCCAGGCCACGGGGTTATTTTATTTTGCTCGCTCTTTGGACATTGACAATAGATTATTTATTTTGACTGATACTGGCAAGATTGTCTGTCATTATCGAATGACGGCTCTAGCAGTAAAGAAAAGAAGAAGGAATTCAAATGTTTGGTTTGATCAAATTTCAAACAAAATGAATGATACTTCCTTAGATATTTCTTTTCTATGAACAATAATATTTAAATTAGGAACATAACCATGACTGGAATAGTATGTATTTTAAGATATTGTAACGTGATAAACTCCCTCAAGAGGCAACAAAGGTTTGTATCTAATTGTAACAAAAATAGTTCAATAATCAAAACCAACCTATCTATGTGCCGTACCTAATCAAAACATTGCCTAAAATGAATTTATGTCTGTTTAAATTTACTATCACTCATCATACAACAAGCTCTGCTTAGTTTGGGGCTGGATAGTGTTGTGTTGATAGTCCACAATATTTTATTATAACGTGTTTCAGGCATATTATGAGCCGGATGAGTAGCACAGATGTTTCTGATCAGCCAATAGAATTGAGGAGGATACGAAATTTTAGTATCGTTGCGCATGTAGACCATGGAAAGAGTACACTGGCAGACAGACTTCTAGAGATCACAGGAGTTATAAAACCGGGTGGGGAAAATGCTCAAGTTTTGGATCAACTTCAGGTATTTTCTTAATCAATTGAAATGATACCTTACAGTGTGTTCGAGTTGGATGTCATTTGTGTGATGACATTGTAATGCTCTAGAATTTCTTCATTATAAACTCAAAATGTATTGTTACAGGTAGAAAGAGAAAGAGGAATCACTGTGAAGGCAGTTACAGCATCCCTCAACTACGTACACAATGGTGAAACTTACCTGTTAAATCTTATTGACACTCCTGGACATGTGGACTTTTCAAATGAGGTAAAGACTGCTCAAATTCATAATTGTCCTAAAGGCCGCTAAGTCTGTTACCATCTCTGCTTGTTGACAGTATAAAATAAAGTTACTTGGGATTTTGACCTTACACCCTTTCTATTAGATCAGACCAGCCATTCTGAAATAATGAATCGGTGTCCAAACATTAAAAAACAAGCCAAATTTTTGATGTTGATTAAAATGTTCTACTTACAGGTAGTAAGAAGTGTAACAGCATGCCAAGGAGTCATCATGCTAGTAGATGCCAATGAAGGAGTGCAGGCTCAAACAGTAGCAGTACACTCTCTAGCTAAAAAAAACAACTTAACAATAATACCAACCTTAAATAAAGTAGACCTACCTCGTGCAGACCCAGAAAAAGTCAAATCTCAACTTCAATCTCTTTTCAAAATCGACCCTTCATCTGTTATGAGCATATCTGCCAAAAAAGGTTGGGGTGTCAAGGAGTTGCTACAAGAAGTCATAGAAAGAATTCCTCCTCCTAAAATAGATGAAAGCAGTTATTTTCGAGCTCATATAATTGACACATGGCATGATAGGTACAGAGGGGTGTTATGCCTAGCATATATACATTCAGGGAAAGTGAGAGTGGGACAGCCAGTGAAATGGAGCTCCGACTTTAAACAGCAAACAGTCAAATACCTATCATTACTGAGGCCCAGTGAGGAACCTATTCAAGAAGGCATAGCTGGCCAAGTTGTTATGGTAGGTAAGTTGTGTCATACATTATTTGAAAATGTTGGCAGTTTGTATACCATATTATTAACTACCACTCTACTCGAATTCAATAAACATACCTACTATCAATGTTTTCAACACATATTATGCAAGAAAAACTTCAGAGTTTATTGCTGTAACTTGAAACAATATCCTATTGATATGAACTTTGGTCCGCGAACGCATTCTATGATGAAACCTGGTTTTAAGTTTTACCATGACATGGTTGTTGCAGTCAGGGTTGGCTCTAATTCTTTCTTCTGGTTTCCACAAGTAGGCCGCTGGCGCATGGCGCGTCCTTATTATGTGAAGCTTGATGTTAAGTTTTAAAAACTTTTAGGTTCTACTACATGCCTGTTTCCTCACAATGATTTTTCTATCATCGTTTGGGTGTGCTCCTAAAGAGCAAATTCTTTAACGGTAAACAGAACTGAATATAAATTTATTACCTACTTTTTGTTTTAGGATGTGGTCCAAAAGGCGGCGGTTCCGTGGGTGAACAATTACTAGACAAAGAATTAGCGGAGAGTAATAATGTTCGGACAGTGCCGCCGGTAAAGCACATGGTCTACGCTGGCATCTTCCCAGCTGACCAATCACAGCATCTCATGCTCAGTGATGCTATCAAGAAACTGGCGCTAAACGATTCCGCCGTCGCTGTTACTGCTGACTCTAGGTTGGTTTTTGTTATTGTACATTGTGAAGGTAGAGTGAAGTTTGTTGAATTTGTAGGTACCTACTTGAAAATAATATATATAATTTGAAGCAAGCATTTGTCCCGCCGCCGCTGAAATTGAACCTGTACTTTTTGCGTTTCTCTTTCGCTTGTCGGTCACAGAGCTCTATGGCAAGTGTCGTTATAACAACGATCTAAAAGGTTAGTCAGAGGCATATCTTAGCCTTATATGGCAAGCAATATAATAGTCTTTATACATTTCAGTCCAGCACTGGGGCAGGGATGGCGCATTGGTTTTCTAGGTCTGCTCCATTTGGACGTTTTCACGCAGAGGCTACTCCAAGAATATAAAGCTGAGGCGATTCTGACTGCACCTTCAGTACCTTATAAAATTAAGTAAGTATTCATTCTTATGTTGCAGCAGATCTTTGTTACTATAAAGTTGCCTGTCTGCCAAGCTCCTAACTGTGCATGCGTAACCCATCTGGCAATGACATAAAAACAAGCAATAGCAACTAAAATTAGTTGTGGTTTCATGATTAAAGAATACCGGGTTTCGTTACCTACATAGTATGTTTTTTTTCTTAGTTTATAAATAGTGATGGAGTGAAAATGCGGAACTGGTGATCCAATTCTTTGTGTTTGGTAAGGACCTTACAGAGGTGGTCCAGTCAGTCTGTGCTCGTGGCCCGAATTTGAAAGTCGTGTCGTGCCTACTTAAATCATATTTAAAACAATTGTGCTTTTATTGAGCTTTCAAAAGGGTGTTGACAGAGAAAATAGAGTCTTCATGTGTCATCATCACACACCATGTTTTAACTATGAAACAGTTAGAAACCTTCAAGAATGTAGAATTCTCTTAACGTGAATTCATAACACTTATTTCAGAGTAATAGGAGCCAAGTTGATAAAACAATTTAGAGGTGAAGAAGTGCTTATCACAAACCCCATGCAGCTACCAGCATTGCACAACATAGAAGAGTGGTATGAACCTTTCGTTATTGGTAAGTAAATTTATAACATTGAAACACAGGAGGATCAAAGTCATAATTTTCTTGATCTTATCGCACTTGAACTTGATGTACTTTTTTTCTCTACTCTCCTCTTTAAGGTGTTATATAAGCAGTCACTCCTTTTTTACCCATGTCATTCTCCACACAATCCATCTATCTTTTCTTTGGCCTACCTCTAATTCTATATCCATGCACCTAACACCTAATACCTAACACTCTTCTCGTTACATGACATTTTTCCCTCGCATGATATGCCCGTACCACGCTAAACTATCGCTCCTCATATTTTCAGTCACTATGGGGCAACTTTCGAACTACCCCTGATATATTCTACTCATTCTTTCATCAGTCACAGCCATCTAAAAAATAAAAATACCTCATTTCACGAAACATTTTTTTTTAGGTACGATAATAACACCAGTGGAATACATAGGCGTGGTCACCACTCTCTGCATCGACCGCCGTGGAGTACCTCTACCCTCGAATGCCGTCGACGACAGAATGATGCTCATGCAGTTCATTCTACCACTATCCGAAGTGGTGGTAGACTTCCATGATACGCTGAAGAGTATAACTTCAGGATTCGCTAGCTTTGATTACCACGACCACGGCTTTCATCCAAGCGCTCTTATTAGGGTATGTTTAAAAAATCCTTGACTGACGTGATGAAAGATATTTAGGAAACATGCTTAGAACAAAAATGACATCCTTATCTGGTCGTTTACTCCAGGCCTATCTTGGAATGACTAAGGAAGTTATTAAATAATGTTCTAAGCATGTATCCCGTTGCATGTCTGTGACTTTAACACGAAAAGACACTAAAATCGGAGTTACGACTTTTCGTGACCACAGACAAATAGACACCATAATGCATAGGCCTAAGTCTGAAACACAATATATAAGCTCAGGGTTGAAGGTTTGAAGGGCTTTTCTAGGAAATAACTACCAAACTGCCTATTTCTGCCGCCATATAACATTTCTCTTGAGTTTACCTCTTGGATGAGGTATCATCCAATAACCTCTTCGGAGGTCTTCGTTACATAAATTAGTTGTTGTTGATTTCAGATGGACATCCTTCTTAATGGTGTTTTGGTCGACGAGTTATCTACGATAGTACATACCAGCCGGTTGGAGTTCACTGCCAGGAGATTAACTGAGAAGCTAAAAGAAATGATACCTCGTCAAATGGTCCAGGTAAAAAATTGCCAACAATTTAAACAAACCTCACAGCTTACAAATGGCAACTTCGTACCGACTTTAACACTTGTTCATAGGTATGCCAAATGAAATTATACAGAATAATTAATTGTCTTGACGTCTCGCACTTGCTCGTTTCTGTATTTTTATTGTCAAAAACTTAAGTAGAGAGGTTCTACATGAAAAAGCCCTGCATAATAGTGAAGGAAAGAAAATTCATTTATTTTGTATAATATAGTGGAAATAGCTCTATGCGCTTCTAGAAAGTACATTCACTATCTACCACCTTCCCGCAATATTTACAACGACGTCGGTTCATCAGGACTTTCTAGTTAATTTAGATCCTTGCTTTTTCTGAAAAGAATATAGTTACACGAGAACGAGAATTCAGCACGGATATAAACATTACCTTATTGAATACGCAGACAGCTAATTTTTGTGGCGGAGGCGGGGTCTTTGGGTTCCGAGCTATGTAAGATCGTACCTGTATTGTGTGTCTGCAATTCAATGTTTATTAAAATACTCATATTGTTAAATTCTAGATTGCTATACAAGCGGTTGCATCGGGCAAAGTTCTCGCAAGAGAAACTATAAAAGCGTTTCGAAAAGACGTAACAGCGAAATTGGTAAGAATTGCATCTATTGTAGATGATTTAAAATAAATCATCTACAACACAACACAACATAAAATAAAATAAAATAAATAAAATCAATAATTGGGTTGAAACTTGGTTATCATACCAAGTTAGTAGAGATGGTAGAAGGATAGTCAGAGGAAAGCCCGAAAAAAAGGGGAAATTTCGATCTCAGTTCGGGGCGAAGTTTTTTAATAAGGAAAAATAAAATGAAAATCTGTTCACATAATAATATTATGTGCTGAACAGCATTCTATTTTCCTTTTATGGCACATTTAGTAGATTAATAGCCAAAGTAGTAAATAATTAGTATCTGATGAAGGCGCCACTGACTCGAGACAAGAATGATATTAAAATTAATTTATTGTTTACTTTACAGTATGGCGGTGACATCACACGAAAAAAAAAATTGCTGAAGCAACAAGCTGAAGGAAAGAAAAAGATGAGAAGCATAGCTAATATCAAAGTTCCTAGGGATACGTTTATAGATGTTTTAAAAAGATAGGAAATAAATTGTTATGGAAGTTCATACGGGTTTTAAGTGTGGTGTGGATAGAGTAAGTTATGTAACAACTCTAGTAGGTTAGGTGAAAGAAAAGATGGTATAAAAATATATCTAATTTATTATAAAATTTGATTACATTTAGGGACATCGCATGATTAACAAATATCACAAATCAGTATGTAATCGTTTAGAGTAAGTATAATTAACAATTTTATTTTCTTCTATTCGTCATATGCATTAAGAACGACTTAGCGGTTAAATAACGCAATCTCATTAGTTCTAGACCTTTATAATTGGTACACGCGGGTGCTTTGCTGCTACTGTCTATAAGGCTTGTTTTTTTAAAAACGCCCTATCCACAGAAATAATAGCATACGGTTTTATTTACAAAATTTACCGATGCGTATTGGTAGCCACGATAAGCGCCCTCTAGCGGGAGTGCAGTCTCGTACAAAACAAGCACTCGAAACTCAGAATATACCTAAAGATACCTCGCTGCCTTGTATAGTTCATGCATTTCACGAAGACGCGTCAATTAGAGCATTTTGGCTCTTATTACAACCAGATAAATATCACTGGATGCGTCTTCGTGAAATGCATGAACTATAATTGCTGATACGTACGACACAAAAAGGGAAAGCAACTTTGAATCTATCAAAATCTATAAGAAAAAAATAGATTGTCGTCTCTTCAAGCGCAGTTTTTACTAAAAATATGAATGTAGCCTCAATTTTTTTAAAATGTTTAAGACTAATGGGTTCAGGACTACATAATGGCGACTGGGTATTTTAATACTTCTTTCAAGAGTGAACTGAACAACCAGTCGTCGACACAATAGCACGGTTGTAGGCAATCAATATTGCACATCGGCTTTTTAGAGCGCTATCTCTTTCTGACGCACTCTACGCTCTAGGAAGCCAAAATTAGCCGATGTGCAATATTTGTTGCTTACTACACTATAAGTTTATTGCCTCGACAAGCTCACAAACATGTATGCGCCCTGTTTTATAAATTGGTGTGTACGCAAAGCAAAGACTCTGTCGATTGGCTATTCTCTAAAAACGAATGATATGATTATCAATGGAATCTCTCCTAAATATAACCGTACGAATGAATGTCTTGTTATTCAATAATAAGCTAATCGGCGTGTGTTCGATCCCCACAAAGAACAAGTATTTGTGTGGTGAACACAGATGTTTTTTCTCTGTCTGGGTATTGTATTCTAAGCATGTATTTACAAAAATGAGCATTTATAAGTATTATATTAGCTATCTGGTTCCCATAAAACAAGCTCTGCTTAATTTGGGGCTAGATAGTGTTGTGTGGATTGCCCAAAATATTTATTATTTTAATTTTTAAATTATAATGAGAGATACCTAATAATAAACGGCGCTTTGAATTATATTTCTTTTTTTTATTGATGCGGACTATGGAAGTGCATTGCGAAAACGCCCAAATGACATTGAAATCAAAGCCACTATTTCTCAGATGGATCAACGCAGACTTAGCATCAAACGGCATAAACAAACATGAACAGTTTAGCAGCAGAAAGCGTCGATCACAGAAAGTTGCCTAAGCTCATTTTTATAACTTTGAAAAATATTTTGACCTTATGAATTGGAATGTCAATGTTCTTTTAATTTGTTTAAAGATGAGCTGAATTAAGTCATAGGTAGGTAAGAGATGTTCTGCGTTGATCTAATTCTCCAGCTTTTCAATGCATGTCGTTAGATAAATGGTGTGGTGATAATGTTGTGGTATAAAAACATATTTCTTGTGATAGTTAATTAGCAAAAGTACATAAATTGAAATAACTAGGGTTAACAGACAATTTGTTCTGCGTATTTTGTCATGAGATCACAGATAAGACATAATATTTCATATATAGCCCTTGCACACCCAGGTATAAATAACGTACAATAAAGTTAACGGAAATAAAGAAAGTTATTAGTAAGACTATAACAATGAAACATTTTATTGATAAAAATTAAACCTACCAAGGTGCGCACAAAGACCAATCCTTTGGCAAATTAAAATGCATGGTAAAAGTACGATGCTTCATATATTCGTCAAAAATGAAAAATGGTAAAATCCGATTATAATGTAAATGTTACGTATATACATACATATAAATTACAGGCTTCATATCTTTTTATAATTCAGTCACAAAGTTCCCACATTAAAAGCACGTGATTGATATCCTCGCATTAAATTTTACCAAATAGTACCTACATCACACTACATTAATTCCAAATTAGTAACAATTTATTTAAATATCAGACTTATAACAGTAAATATTAGGTACATTAGGTCTAGTCCGAATCATCACGCAATACCATGCTATAGCAACTACAATAAAATTGAGTTTTTCAAAAGTTTGTACTTTTCCATAAAAAATAGGTAGGGGAGGTAGGGGAGGGACGGGCAGTCAGGAGACTTGGGCACCCCCCTTTCATTCAGATCCGGTCACAGATTTTAGTTTTTTCATAATTTGGTAGTTTACTTTGCCGACTGTCAACACTGTTTATCCATAGACTATCTGTCATTTCTACCAGTTGTTTGACACACACACGTTTGAAGGTTATGCGCTAGTAAAAGTGATTCGGATCGTATTACAGAGAAAACGAACGAAAGGTATGTCTGTTTTTTATTATATATCTATTGTAAATTTACTTAACTTAGAAATCAAACTGAAATTCAAACCCTATAAACCTAAATAAAAAAAATACCGGTCACTCAGGTTGAAAATGTATACAGAGGGAGTAATGGGCAGTCTGATGTGAGGGAGGTTTGGGCATGCCCAATGCTCCCTTATAGTTCTCCTATATAGTTAAGTATAGGAGGAATTTTGCAAATTCTAATTACCTGCTTTAATTATTCTATTTGAATTATTTTTAATTACAGAAAGATGCCGTTCAAATTCAAAAAGAAAGGTTTGCGACGGGAAATTCCAAAAAATGTGATATTACGAGCCATAGAAGATGTATCAAAGGGATCAAAAATAAAAACAACAGCTGTAAAATATAAAATCCCTAGATCAAGTTTACAAACGGTACCTTAAATTTAGATTCTTTTTTTGTATTCTATTTCAACCTTATTTTTGGATTCTATTATGGATATTAAGTGTTTTAGTGGGCATGCCCAAGCCTCCCACAGGGTGTGTCCAAACCTCCCTGCCATAGGGAGCATTGGGCACTTTTGACCTGTTTCGGAAATTATCTCGTAATGTTGAGACTGATTATAATTTTAAGAAAGTTCTTTCTAAGATATCTAGCCAAATATGTGGTGCAATAAGAATTGCAAATAAATGTTAACTATCTATAAAATCTGATTTTTAATGCATTAATTTGTGAAAAAGTGCCCGTCCCTCCCCTACCTCCCCTACTATGTAGTGATAACAATAACAAAAATAGCAGAGTAAAGCAATCATTATTGCATTTAAATAGTGTTTTTCCTTTGTACCTATTATAGATTTTTAGACCTTTTTTTCACAATATTCTGACAGAGACTTTGTTTTGTGTACGTACCTACCTACTGCTATTTCATAGTATATAACATGTCTTCGAGACAAATACGAAAAACAAATAGTTTTAAGGAATAGGTAGAAGATACTCTTTGATCTTTGAAGTTGTCCACAAATTTATTTAACGAGAATGTATATTATATAATCTTAAATAAGTTTAAACAGTTGAAATATTGCACAGTAAAAAAACTAAAAAATACAGTGAACACTGATTTTTGAATCGAGATTTATACACCACAATAATTGGGCAGTAATATTCACAAATTAATAACATTGGTTCATCTCATGAAATAAATTTTGAGAGACAACTTCAAGCAATTAATTAACACATACATTTCGACAAAATGTATCTTGAGACATTAGATCCAGTACCAAGGCCACTGTAGTTTACCTGTCTTCAGATGTCTCGAGAAACTGAGCATATACATCTCTTGTACATTCACCTTTTTCGTTGAACTTGTATTTGTAGTAGGATCCATCAGCACAGATTACTGTAAATAAAAAAGATCCGTTTTCAAAAGCAGTGCCTTTTACCTCCAGACTTCTGGACGCATGGCAAAGTGCCACTCCTCCATCAAAGATATTCCACATTTTAGTACAAAACAAACATATGAAACACCTGATGTTAAATGGTAACCATCGCCTATTTCCTATAACAAAGCATTGCCTCTCAGGTCATGCATGTCAGGGAGCGTGCCCGAGGATACACTGCCCTGCATCCATCAACTTGAGGTATACATTGTTCGGCCTCACGTGCCAGTAATTTCACCCACACCTTTCAGCAATCATAGCAATCTTTTAACAAGGTTACACTTAAAAGTTCGAAACTATGTGTCAACTGCATGTAAGGAGTCTCTGTGACGCGCACTTAAAATTCTTTCACCACACTTGGTTTGAAAGAATTAGTGACACGATAAAAAGAAGAACAAGGCACACTCACCAATAATGGAACTCTTGTCTACGCCAAACGCGCAGATACAAGGCGGGCCGTTCGGTATAGTGAACTTGCAGAAACTCCAGTTACTTGAAAAGTATTTTGGTAAAAAGTTGACAGTCGCTAAACTCGATTGCTTGTTCAGTTTCTCGTCTTCCAAACTGAATACGTGTACAGTTCCATGGTCAGATGTAACACACAGGTTAGTGCTTGTGTGGTTAAAGTTTATGCAGTATATTGTAGCCTGTAATAGAAAAATATTGCAAGTTATTACAAATTTATTTTTATTTAAGAGTGCATCCTACTAATATTATAAATGCGTAACGATTTTTGGAAAATTTTGGTTCAATTACGCCCTAATTACGTACTAACCGATTTGTATGAAAAATGTATTTTTAACTTGGAGCGAATAGGCAACTTTTGATCCTGAAAAAAATATTATCACGCAGAAAAACCAGTGGGTATGTTTACTAGTTCATATAAAATACACTGTGTTTAAATACAACTAGCATACATTAGATATGCTCATTGAGCTCTAAATTAGTGTCATTGGTCTTCAAATTATTATGGGCTTTGCTATTTTTAGTCAATATTTAGATGTTTGGACATCCAAAAACTGGAATAAATATAATGATATACACCTGATGGGCACCTCTCCGCAACTCAGCCAGCTTCTGCCCAGTAGCTGTGTCAAAAACTCTGATTAGGGTGCCTTTTGTTGAGGCAGTGGCTAATCTGGTCCCACCAACATTCAAGGCGAGGCAACTCAAAGGAGCTTCATGAGCAGTAATCAGATGTCCTTCAGGTGCTGTACTGGGCCCTGCATGACTACTCAATTCAACCAACTGAAAAAAACATGATACATATTATTAACCTCATCTTTCTGCCCTCATAATGTTATCTCAGATATTGGTGGGATCTGTACAAGTAATTTCCATCCATGTAACCAAAAAATTTTTCATACTCATAGCAGACAACAATTTCGAGTAATTCATGAACAGTAATTACTCAGTGATAGTAGGTACATACTTGAACATGTCCTAACTTCCGGCTGGGATAAGCCAGTAAAGCATTATTGCTGTTGGGGCACACAACACACAGACCGCGGGAATTCTGGCAAGTCTCAAACACATGCAACAACTGTGGCTGAGCAGTGAAGGTGTACACTTTTATCAAGTTTTCTGCAACAGTAATGACAACAGTTATTAAAAGAATCGAAAGCGTCATAGTTATGTAAACATTACCTACTGATCATAATTCTACTTACCTAGAACAACTACTATTCTATCTCTCCTCAGTTTTACTGCTTTGACAGGACTGTTGAAATCTAGCGATATTGCAGAATCTTTTTTCAGATCATCCCAGATGATAACTCGGTTCGGAGGATACACTGGTGTTTTGCCTCCCCCAACTAAGGCCATGTAGTTACATCTGAACAGCATCTCGACATAAGAAAGGCCACCCTCGGCGAAATTTAAGCGCTCCTTTTCTTTAAGTGGGTCGCTGTTGAAGACTCGAAATCCATTCTCCGTTCCGCAAGCAAAACAACCTAGGGGTTGGAAAATGAAATATCGTCACAAAACATGTAGTGTCAGCCAAAATAAAAATTGTAGTTGTTTATTTTGGATTATTTTATATACCTTGGTCTTGATTAAACCCCACGTACAGAAGTCCGTTTCCGAATGTATTTTCTTCAGATAAATTCATCATGTAGCCTAGTTAACACACTCTTAGAATACAAAATACAAAAAGCAAAACAATGTAACTGCTCAAAAACGGAACTTCACTTCACTTCACTTCTTCTTTTTTGGCGACTGCGATATTATGCCACAATATTCTGCCAGTGTCCGTTTCATGCTAGGTGTTGTTGACTGACATTGACATTGATTGACTTGACTGTTTGTTTTGACTAAACTTTCTTGGTAACGTTTACATTTTCATCTTCCTGTTGTTTGCGTAAATATGACTCTGTCTCTGTCTACACTCAGCCTTTAGTTTTTCCCGTTTTTCTTAATAAAAAATGAATACCGGCCATTTTCATGACACTCATGGACCTGCCACTTCTCTATCGTTAGTTTAGTTAGACGTATAAGGACACTGGCAGCTGGCAGACCACTGCCAAAAGGAAGAACACTGGCAACACTGCGCAGCAGCTAAAAAAAGAGTGAGTGAAGCAAGGAATTTAGTACTCTTTTGAGAGGAATGAAGTGACAAAAAAATCTGAAAAACTTAAAGGACTTGGCGGAAAGACTTCGAATCCAAGCCAGCTCAAAATTATAAAAACCCAAAAAAAAGAAGTGAAGTGAATGAAACGAAAAATGAAGAATGAAAATAGTAGGTAATGTAGGTATTGGAAGTTAGTTCGATGGATCTTGGAAGAACTTACAATTAAATTAAAATTAATCGAATTATCTAATTACATTTACACAGAAATAACTTGCAAATACAGTGGATACAAAATCCCGTGTTTAAAATGTAGAATTCGGATATTAATTCAAATATAAACAAGGGCATCTATTATAATAAATGGAAATCAACAAATTACGAATTAGAATGATTCCTCCGAGCGAGGGTTGGATGGATTGGATTGGAAGGGAATAAAAGGCAATTTGTGTTTTGTTGGGAAGATTCCAGAAAAAGCAGCTTTTTACTAAAATGGAGTTTATTTACTGGAATTCAATGGGACATAAAAAAACTGACTTCCCTATAATTAAACAGGAAATACAAAACAAGTGAGTAACAGCGTACTGGCTATAAAACTAGCAAACTCAAATTAAAGCCTAGACTAAGTGCATACAGAGGTATTAGCAATAAGGAAGTGACTATTTGTACGGGGGCTGGATGAATAAATTATATTTATTCGTACGGATATTATTCAAACTCGTGGCACCCCGACTTAAGTCACAAAAGTAACAGTAGGTTGTTAGGTTTTTTTTTTTTATACCTACTTAATTTCAAGAATGGTGCATGTCAGTGCAGAGAGGACCCCTCCCCCGTCCCTCCTCCCTAACAATACTAAAGCCAACCCAAATTTTAACTTTACTACGCCTTTTAAGCGACTGTAAAGTGTTTTAAAAATCCAGATTCAAACTCGGGGCACTCCGACTTAAGTCACAAAAGTAACAGTAGGTTGTTAGGTTTTTTTTTTTTGTACCTACTTAATTTCAAGAATGGTGCCCCCCCCTCCCCCTGCAGTACCCGTATTAATAATTATAAATTGTTTGTACGGTAACCGTATTAATAATTATAAATTGTTCGTACAGTACCTGTATTAATAGACTCAGCCTAGCAATAATAGTTGTTTTAATTTTTTTAGAATTACTTATGCACCTACATAGGTACTTACGAGTAACTTGTACTTTGTCCTGGCTTAACATAAGCTCATATATACACACCGCATAGGATATGTACCTATTACACCTCTAATATGGTAACATTATTAGACCTACCTATGTTTACCTTGCAGAATTGAAGTTTTTGATGGAGATATGATATGTAGGGTTTGCACCATGGCTGCGGATATACCTGTTACTAATAGGATTGATGGCACAATAATAATGAATGCTATAAGAACTGTCGCCAATATTTCTGTAAGTATCAAACAAACAAAAAACCTTATAGAATAAGTATTTAAATAATAATTTTATTTCAATATCTGTATAATGTCATCTGGGTCCCACAACACACTATGTTGATGTTGGTATTGAGAAAACAAATCAAATTTATTTTAGATTTGATGAAGTAGGTTCTTTGGTAAATCATTAATCTTACCTGCTCTACCAGAGGGTAGATTATATGTAAACAAGGGTAATGTGTGAGGGTAAATGTTTTTATTTCACAATCAGAATATGCAGAGGTATATTGTGATTGTGAATTAAAAACACTAGCAGTTGGTGCCCGAGCTTCGCTCGGTATTTTTTTTTGGTAAACTGTTGTTGTGAATTATATTTAAATACGAATTACTTACATACTGATGAAATATTAATAATATTTTTCGATCTTACCGACATAATAAATAACTCCACTACTCGTCAATAGATGGCGTTCTCTGTCCCACTAACTCATGACTTAAGCGACAGATGGCGCTAGGAGTTATGATTTTATGATAAAGTTGATTATTTACTACACAAATAACGCGACATTTTCTAAGAATAAATCCTAGCTTGATCGTTTTATTGTCCCCGAAAACCCCTTTATACGAAATTTCATGAAAATCGTTGGCTCAGTTTCCAAGATCCCAAATATATATATATATATATATATACAAGATTTTCTCGTTTAAAGGTATAAGATTTCAACATACAGGTTGCATGTCCAAGTTAGATGTTAGAAACACTTGTATATTATTTGTATATTTGCATTTATTTATACATATATTATAGTAAATATTTCAGGTTAATGAAGCGGATTATTATCCAAAATATGTCTGTAAAGGCTGTTTGGATGAGCTGAAAATAGCATATCAGTTTAAAAAGAAATGTGAAACTTCAGACATGATGTTTCGTAAATCCATATCATCTGAAACACTAATAAGTATGTTATCTACAGTACATACCTTACATATTTTTATAACAATATCAGACAAACATTTTATATTATTAAAAATATTCCAGCTACCAACTCCCAACCTATGGTGATGCATGATTTTCAACTCTTACTTCATCAGATGAAACAACAAAGAGAAGCACTACAAAACGTCCCAGTAAAGTTGAATGATGCTTCTGATGATGACAGAGACATTGTTAGTTCACCACCAAATTCTGAAGACGCTGAAATTGATACCAAAAGAAAACCCATCACACCTAAAACTGCCAAGAAAAATAAATCGTCATTAGAATGTGTGATGTAATAATGAAAGAATGTAATAGGTCTCCGATGTGGGAGCCGATTTGTAATAAAATAATCAAATGTAGGGCTATCACTAAAGAAATACAAAGAACAAAAATATTCGGGCGCCAGATAGCCTACTGCTAATAGAGAAATAAATTTACCTGGATAGAGAGAGAGTCAGACGCGTCACTAGACCTTTAATCTAAGGAAAGGGGGATAAAATAGAACACTGTAAAATTTGGGAAAGATGGGGTTTATTCAAAACTTTTTGTTATGTCCGTGGAATCTTGATAGTTGTAAATTTAAGTTTATATCCAAAGGTTACTTCTTAATTATAGTTATTTTATTTAGAGTTTACTATTTAGCCTAAAAGTTGTACGCTGTTGTTACTGCATCGAATGAATGTTTAAATTAAAAATAAAGAATTGTTTGAAATACCTGTTGGTTTGAGCTTTACAAACCCATAAGCCTAATACGAATCGTCCCTATAGTAAAACCATGGAGGCCGAGGTGAGTGGTCCGGTAGGGGACTCCGGTTGCGAACCAGCTTGGCTCCTCCGTAGTGTTCAGCAAGGGGTCAAAATGAAGGGTGAATGAATGTAAAAAGGGGACTAATATGACTCAGCTCCAACGCGTGGTCATTTCTATAAATTTATGTTCCAAGGATAAATTTGAAAACTAGAAAAATAGTTTTAAAAAATAGTTTTTTAAAAAATATAAAAATAGTTTTTTAAAAAATAGTTTTTTAAAAAATAGCGCCGAAGAGCTAGAACAAAGAGAACAAAGAATAATTACCAATTTATCCAAATAAGAAACGAACGTGTGCCTTTGTTAAGGAATTTGTCAAAATACATACCGCTATTTTTTCTTATAAATGTCCCTTTATGAACCAGGGCGGCATGATGAAGAAACGATGAAGATCGTGTTTAAAATCTAAAACAATTAAAGACTTCCATTAAGCTAACATTCGAGGTAAAAATACCACGAGATTCCAAAACTCAAAACTCACCGAAAGAACCAAATTAACGGATAAAAATCCAGAAAACTAATTCCAGTATTGTTTCACAAAACATGATAACAATATCTATTAAAATCAACCTGATTTTTACAGATTAATAATTTTTAAAATAAAAATTACGATCCGACATTGTTGTTCGTCAGACCGGGCGGAGAGAAAGCAAAGCCTGCTTCTTGATTTACACCAAGCTAAAAAAATCGCTTTCGAATCTGTCAACTGAACAGCGCTGCTTCCTTGTAGTGTCAGCTGTCACTGTCATTACTGTATTATGACAGACACGAAGCTAATATTCCAAAGAAGAAGAATAAAGGCATTGAGTCCTACTTTACGAAACGTAAACAAACGAAATATTATTAATTTCTTGAACAAAATTTATCAGCACCTGTAACGGCGAAAACGACTCGTTACATTACATACTATCCCAAAAAAATAAAAGAAAGACTACTTTCTTTTATGCCAAAACATAAGAAAAGCATCAAAACAAATCCAAAACGTTCAAAAAATTTAAATTTAATTTAATTGAAACTCTACCAAAAATATTCTAAAGACTCTACCAAAAATATTCTAAAGACTCTACCAAAAATATTCTAAAGACTCTACCAAAAATATTCTAATAATACAAAATAGAACAAACCAAGAAAACGATCTTAGGCTTTTTGCTGTAGAAATCCGACTAGAATCTTAAGACTCTAGGAATCATTCAAACAACAAAGCAAAAGAACAAAAGAAAATGATAGATTTTCTTAAAACAATACTATAACTATTAACTCTATAATCTACTTTAAAGTGCGGTTGGACACCTTCGTCGCCGACTCTTAAATTCCGAAACTCCTTTATAAAGTGCGGTTGGACTCCTTCGTCACCGACTCATAAATTCCTAACTTCTCCACTCGCTAAAAACGAGGAAACCCTCACAGCAAAGGCTGTGCAAGTTCAAAAATCACAACACCAAAAGTGTGTGGAAAAAATGAGAAATGTACTGTGATCGGCGTAACCCTACCAAAATTTCCGAACACAGACATCCTACCAAAAACGTGTAAAATTTGTCTATTGTGATTGGCATAACTCCACCAACTTACCAGGCACAACAGAACAAAAAACATAGAACCGGAGGAAAATCCGAGAACTAAGGAAACAAAATATTTGCATATTGTGATTGGCATATCTCCACCAACTTACCAGGCACAATAATACAAATCAAATTATAGAACTGGATGAAGGTCCAAGAACTATCTAAACAAACGAAACTATAGAACCGGAGGAAGATCCGAGGACTATCTAACAAATCAAATTATCACTTTAGGGGTCCGCACCAAATGGCAGAAAAAATCCCAATACGTGAATGTCAAATCAGGGTGGTACCAATTGTTGTCAAATCCGGGAAACTAAACTATGAACAACACAAAAATACCCAAAAAACATAAACATTTAGGTTGTGAGAACAACACGAAACGTTCTAAGCAAACAAATATAACTAAGTTGTATAAACAACACAAAACAAAACAAATTCAAGGACAAAATATCCTCTAAACAAATTTACAAATGTACATAAGATCTTTTGATGTTGGAAAAATGAATGTGGTGAAACAAAATTACCTAAGCTTTAATTTAGAACTTTAAAATCTCAAAATTTAATGTTGTCGAAGTTAACCATACACTACATCATCATACAAGGCCATAATCACACTAACCTTTCATACATCAATTCTCATTCTTCTCATACAGAGGCCTAACTCCTAACGTTATCAAACTCAAGTTTAAAGTGTAAATCCAAAAATTAGTATTTTATAATATCTTTAACATGGTAACGACCGGAAGTATTTTTACTTAAATCTTTCAAAATATAGACGTTATCAGAAACTTTATCAATAATTTCACATTTAACAAACTTAGGTGCAAACTTAGCCGAAAAATATGCCGGGGCACTAGATTGAACAAAACTCCTTCTCCAAACAATATCACCAACAGCAAAAGAAATGGCTTTCCTCCCTATATTATAATAACGCGCATTACGCTTATAAGCTTTTAATAAATGAGCTTGAACTTTAACATAAACATCACCAAGTGATTTAAGAGAATAAGCAAAAGAATTCCTTTCTCCCATCTCAACTTGTGACAAATTTTCTAAAGAATTACTAAAACGGTGTAAAGAGGCATCAAAAATGAGTTCTCTTCCAAACATGAGAAAATTAGGTGTAAAATCAGTGGCAAGACTAACACTGTTATTCAAAGCTAATTGAACATGAGGTAAAAATTTTGACCAAGTGCGTTGATCATCTCTAACAAAACATGAGATACAAGTTTCTACCGTTTTATTATACCGTTCCACAGGATTATTCTGAGGGGTATACAATGTATTATAAAAGATTTTAACAATATTGTAACTTTTCATAAATTCTACAAAATATTTAGAAGTAAATTGAGTTCCATTATCACAAACTAAAATTTTAGGACAGCCAAATTTAAGAAATATTTCTTTTTCAAATAATCTACAAATTGATAAGGTCGTAGCTTTAACCAAAGGAAAAATCCAGCAAAATTTAGTGAAAACATCAACTACTGAAAGTATATACTTATGACCAGAATAACTTTTAGGCAAAATTCCTATTATGTCTGCAGAAAGCATGACCATGGGATGATCTACTTTTTTAGGATTAACCATAATACCAAAAGGGGGGGACGTACTATGCTTATACGCTTTACAAATATCGCAAGATCTAATATAACCTTGAATATCATTAAACATTCCATTCCAAAAATAGTGTTGTTTTAATTTCTTTAAAGTTTTATGAATTCCAAGATGACCTGAATTAATATCATCATGATTGGATCTAATAGTATCAATTATATTTTCCTTGGGAATAACTATTTTCCAATTCAAACGACTATTGGGATTAAATTTACTTTTACAAAACTTATACAAAACATTACTTTCGACTCTAAAATTTTTATATCTAGTAGGAAATTTTTGACAATTAATGAACACTTTTTTATACCAAGAATCTTCAATATCTTCATCGGGGGAAACGATTTGAATGGGGGCAATTAATAATGATGTGACTTCAATTCTTGACAATGCATCAGGAACTAAATGTAAGGAACCTTTTTTATGAACAACATTAAATGTAAATTGAGAAATTCTAGCAGCCCAACGTGCTAAACGTCCGCTTGGATTATTCAATTTTAATAACCATTGTAAACTAGCATGATCAGTAATTACTGTAAATTCCATTCCTTCAACGTAAGGTCTAAAATGTTCTATTGAATCTAAAATCGCTAACAATTCACGTTCCGTGGTACTGTAATTACGTTCGCATTTGTTCAATGAACGGGAATAAAATGCAATCGGATGTTGATTACCATCCGCGTCTTCCTGACTCAAAACACTACCAATTCCAACAGAACTAGCGTCGCAATGTAAAAAGAATGGTTTTTCAAAATTAGGGCATTGTAAAACGGGTGAGGTAACTAAAACATGTTTTAATCTAAGAAAAGCAATTTCCGCTTCATCATTCCAAATAAGAGATCTTTTAGAATTCTTGCTACCAGCCGTCAATTTAGTAAGAGGAGAAGCAATATCAGCAAATCTATCAATGAATCTACGATAATATGAACATAAACCAAGAAAACTTCTAAGTTCTTTAACAGTTTCAGGGCGAGGAAAATTCTCAATGGTATCTAATTTAGAAGGATCGGTATGTAAACCTTTACTATCAACAATATAACCAAGATAACGAAGTTTTTCTTTGCAGAAGGCACATTTCTTTAAATTAACTGTTAAACCAGCATCTTTAAGAGTTTTATAAATTTTATTTAAATATTCTATGTGATCTTTGAAGTTATCAGTAACCAAAATTAAGTCATCTAAGTAACAAAACAATACATTTTCAAATTCAAATCCAAATAATTTATCCACTAGCCTCTGTAATTCAGCGGGGGCGTTAGTTAATCCGTAAGGCATCCTAACAAATTCAAATAATCCTTTTCCGGGCACTACGAAGGCACACTTTTCACGCGAGGATTCTTCCAGCGCTATCTGAAGAAAAGCTTTAGAAAGATCAATAGTTGTAATGAACCGAGCTCCTCGCAAACTATCCAGTATCTTAGAAGGATACGGAAGAGGATAAGAATCTCTAATCGTAATTGAATTTAAACGACGTGAATCTAAACATAATCGTGTACTACCATCTTTCTTCTCAACAGCCAAAACAGGTGAACTCCAAGGAGATTTAGAAGGTTGAATAATATTTTCCTTAAGTAAAACTTCCACTTCATCAAAAAGTTCCTTTTGTTTAGCAGGACTTAACGGCCAATATCTTTGTTTAAACGGTTCTCCAGTAACATTAATTTTATGTTGGATCAGGTGAGTAAGACCTAAACCTTTCTTTTCATATGAAATATCTTCAAAAAGTGAAATTGTTTTATCAAGTTGTTGTTTCTCAGAAGGAGCTAATTCAACAGCTGAAGTAACTGAACAAGTTTGAATTTTATTATAATCATCAACAAAAACTATATTTTTCCATAAATCTTTAGCAAGGTCAAATTTTATCCAAAAGTCAAATCCTAAAATAAACTCATAATCGAATAAAGGTATAACCATGAATTTAACAATTTTTGTAACATTATCGCAAGTAACTGGAAGATTAATAGCACCTATAACTCTCTGAGCAGATCCGTCCGCAGTATAAGCAGAATCGTGAACAGACTGAGGTATATGTTCCATCTCATAACCCAATTCCAAAAATCGCTTGTGAGCATTCGCACCAAGAACGCAAGTATTAGCACCACTATCTAATAATCCTGAAAATTTTTGATTACCAATAGAAAATTGTAAAAAAGGTCTTGAATCGTTATTCTTAACAAAAAGTACAGGTGAAGCCTTATAAACGCCAAAAAAAGTTTTTAAATATTTTAACCAATCAGAAAATTCTTTTTTAATAATGGTATCATCCGGTTTAAGACTGTGACTAACAATTTTCTTCATCGAGTCAGCCGAAGTTTGCTCAGAAACTGGTACTCGATGATGCCTAATCAGTTTTTTGACTCCGAAGAGTTTTTCTTTTCCGAATTGCACACATCGCAAAACTTTGTGATAACACCCAATTTTTTGCATTTAAAACAAACCATACCAGGAATGGTGGTACAATCTTTGTAGGTATGTCCAGGAGACTGACACTTCAAGCAAAGGGGGTTTTCAGTTTTAACAGCACTAGACTGAATCTTCTCCACCTTGAAAGGCTTAAACTGTTCCTTAATAGACTTCCTATTAACAAAAATCTCTAATTCTTTTCCTAAATTCATAAAACAATCTAATGAAGAAATATGTCTACCTACCACATAAGGTGTATAGATCGACAGCATGTTGTGCTTAGCAATGGTAATGACCACAGACTCCGAAATAGGGGTAGCAAGACGACTAGCCATATCCATAAGTTCAGTAATGAAATCCGGAAGCGACTCACTAAGTTTTTGTTTTCGAGTACGAAGTTCATACTCCAGAAAGTAATCGAATTCAAGCTTATCAAAACGCTTGAGCAACGCAACCTTAAGCTCAGACCAAGAAGCTATATTAAATCGAATGGTACGGAACCACTTGGCGGCAGAACCAGAAAGTAAATCCGAAAATGAACCAACCAACAAAGACTCATCGAAGTTTTTGTACAAAAAGTATTCCTCAACCTGGGTAATAAACTCACGAACACAAGTTTTCCCTTCAAAAATAATCCGGCTTCTCTTCAAGTCGGGCAACTTATTACTTGAAGCAGGCAAATTTTTTCGAACAAAATCATTCATCGCATTAAAAGATGGTAAGTTTTGACCAGCAGTAGAAGAACTATGAGCAGGCAAATCAGTATTCAAGAAAGGATCCGGGAACCCCGTCATTCCTACACTCTCCATGTTCAATGGAAGCTCCACAGAAATCGGTGCGGGCTTATTAACTATCGAACCCAATGTAGTGTGACTATCCACAGAAGTAGATGGAAACTGAACCGCTTTATCCATGATAACTCACAGACAAAAACTCCAAAATCAAAATGTTGTAGAATATTTCAATGTAAAAGTTAAGTCAAAATTTTTTAAATATTTAAAGTGTAAAAGTTTATTTGTTATTTAAGTTTTAAATTATTTAAGTTAAGTTGTTTAAAGTCAAATTATTCAAAAGATGCAATAACCACTCACAATAAAGTTATAACTAATATTAACTTATAGAAATGTAAAGGAACACTTCCTAAAGATACCTTAAGAATACAATAAAGGTTCACTTAAAACATCCGTAAACAATTATCCTTATTTTTGTATGGTGATACAAGAATATTTAGACAGCTTTGTCTAAATCATTAACATCAAGCGGGTAATGTATAACAAATTCATAAAGTTCACTGTAGAAAAGTACACATAAACGGATAAATAACCTGAGTTATAGTAGTTCTGTTAGAGAAATAACATTGCGCAAAAAAGGCACAAATGTATAAACAAAGTTATCAAATTATAATAATAATTGCACTAAAAAGTTTCTAAAGAAATATTACCAAATATATCAAAAATTGGTTTTTACAAATTCACCAAAAAACTGTAAATGTTGTAACAAAGTTTACAAAAAAGTAAGATGCAGTAACAGACAGTAAAACCTCAAGAAACCACTTCAAGTCCCTGTTCGCTGTGCGACAATTGTGATGTAATAATGAAAGAATGTAATAGGTCTCCGATGTGGGAGCCGATTTGTAATAAAATAATCAAATGTAGGGCTATCACTAAAGAAATACAAAGAACAAAAATATTCGGGCGCCAGATAGCCTACTGCTAATAGAGAAATAAATTTACCTGGATAGAGAGAGAGTCAGACGCGTCACTAGACCTTTAATCTAAGGAAAGGGGGATAAAATAGAACACTGTAAAATTTGGGAAAGATGGGGTTTATTCAAAACTTTTTGTTATGTCCGTGGAATCTTGATAGTTGTAAATTTAAGTTTATATCCAAAGGTTACTTCTTAATTATAGTTATTTTATTTAGAGTTTACTATTTAGCCTAAAAGTTGTACGCTGTTGTTACTGCATCGAATGAATGTTTAAATTAAAAATAAAGAATTGTTTGAAATACCTGTTGGTTTGAGCTTTACAAACCCATAAGCCTAATACGAATCGTCCCTATAGTAAAACCATGGAGGCCGAGGTGAGTGGTCCGGTAGGGGACTCCGGTTGCGAACCAGCTTGGCTCCTCCGTAGTGTTCAGCAAGGGGTCAAAATGAAGGGTGAATGAATGTAAAAAGGGGACTAATATGACTCAGCTCCAACGCGTGGTCATTTCTATAAATTTATGTTCCAAGGATAAATTTGAAAACTAGAAAAATAGTTTTAAAAAATAGTTTTTTAAAAAATATAAAAATAGTTTTTTAAAAAATAGTTTTTTAAAAAATAGCGCCGAAGAGCTAGAACAAAGAGAACAAAGAATAATTACCAATTTATCCAAATAAGAAACGAACGTGTGCCTTTGTTAAGGAATTTGTCAAAATACATACCGCTATTTTTTCTTATAAATGTCCCTTTATGAACCAGGGCGGCATGATGAAGAAACGATGAAGATCGTGTTTAAAATCTAAAACAATTAAAGACTTCCATTAAGCTAACATTCGAGGTAAAAATACCACGAGATTCCAAAACTCAAAACTCACCGAAAGAACCAAATTAACGGATAAAAATCCAGAAAACTAATTCCAGTATTGTTTCACAAAACATGATAACAATATCTATTAAAATCAACCTGATTTTTACAGATTAATAATTTTTAAAATAAAAATTACGATCCGACATTGTTGTTCGTCAGACCGGGCGGAGAGAAAGCAAAGCCTGCTTCTTGATTTACACCAAGCTAAAAAAATCGCTTTCGAATCTGTCAACTGAACAGCGCTGCTTCCTTGTAGTGTCAGCTGTCACTGTCATTACTGTATTATGACAGACACGAAGCTAATATTCCAAAGAAGAAGAATAAAGGCATTGAGTCCTACTTTACGAAACGTAAACAAACGAAATATTATTAATTTCTTGAACAAAATTTATCAGCACCTGTAACGGCGAAAACGACTCGTTACAAATGTGAAAAAAATGTTCAAAGACGCATCATAAAGTTGTTGAAAACTAAAGAGAAGAAGCTAAGAGAACTCAAATGTAATAGGTGTAACAAAAAGTTTAAGAATAAGGTAGTGTGTGTTTTTGTGTAATATAATTATGAAAAGTAGCAAAAGAAAATGTCCTCAAACATGGTCTTATTATGCAACTTTCAATTAATTGCAGGAGGAAATGATAAAACATAAAAATCAAAACAGTTGCAGCTACCAACCCTGTCCACTATGTGGCAAGCTTGTGCTTAATCTACCCCAACACAAAAACATAGTACACCTACGCCCGAACAAGTATACTTGCCATCAATGTGGGAAAATATACTACTCATCTGGTTCACTGACAAATCATATGTGAGAAATTCTTGCAAAGCTCAAAGTAGTTTTTAAATGGACTAACTTTTCATTCATTATTTTTTTCTAGGCAGGTCCACAGAGAAACCTTTGAGTATTCTTGTGACCTCTGTCCTTACAAAGCCAAGAGAAAATCCTACCTAGTGTGTCACATGCGAGTTCACACAGGAGAGCATCGGTACCTCTGTGCCAAGTGTCCATCCAAGTTTACAAATCCGAGTAATCTCAGGAAACATCAGCTAATACATATTGGTAAAAAGTTTGAGGTAAGCAAAAACCTGGTATAGTGTCTTCCATTTTTATTAAAATAATCTAATCCATCCAGGATATTATTTTAGATTTGATGACCCTTCCCTCCTCATGAGGTAGGTACATAATCTGATTGTGTAATGAAAACATTTACTTATAGGTTGCATGTTCAAGCTAGATGTTAGAAACACTTGTAGGCTTAAAGTTCTTAATCCAATAGTGCCCTCATTAAAGATAAATTAAAGAAAATATGGGTTGTTAATTTAAAAATTAAAAAAAAATCGTTAAATTTTAGATCAATAGCCAAAGCTTTTTAAGGGCTACTATGTTGTACTTGGTTATATCTAGATAATTAATCATTTAAAATGCAGCCGTTGGCAATAGTTACAAAATAATATTTAATTTTTCAAATTCATTTTCAGTGCAGCAAATGCAAGAAGCTGTTTCGTCTACAAAAAACAATGCAGGAACATTTTGACTCTGCACACTTGAACATAAGATACCGCTGTTCCATTTGTAGCAGAGATCTAAGCAGCAGGTTAGCAAAATCGTGTAGACATCTTTTGAATTTTATTAGTTTGTAATCAATAATAACTACACCGACACAGAATCTAGTGATAGTCGGTTTGAGGAATAGGATGTCACTACTGTGTTACATGGTTTAGAGCAGGGATTCCCAAACTATTTTGGACAATAGACCCCTTTTCCAAAATGAACAGTTTCCTCAGACCCCCATGGCCAAATTACCTACTTTTAAGATCAACCCCCTTATTCACAATGGTCCGCTAACTTAAAACAGCTGCTACAGTGTTATTTTTCATAGGTCTCTCTCGATTTAGGTCAATAGAAGACAGCAAATTGAGAATTAGCAATGCGTTAGCAGACTATTATGAATAAGGGGGCTTATCTTTAGTTTTTTTCCTATTGATACAAAATACCTAGGTACTAAGGTACCAATTGGGAAACTTTGCACTTGGTTAAGTGATTTAAGTTGACTTCATTTTCTCATCACAATTTAACAAAATAAACGTACGTTGTACGAACTTGAGACTTGACATTACTACAACAATGCTATTTCCTACAAAAATATTAATTATTCTTAGTACACGTAACACAACATAAACAATACAGTACCTACCTATCTTGAAAGTTTGAAATAAGAACTTGTGTTAATTTTTAATAGGGGTAAATTTTTAGACCTCGTCGACCCCCAAAATCAGTTTTCGTTTATGTCGACCCCTAGGAATTCGCCCCCAAGGGGTCAATATCGACCACTTTGGGAATCCCTGGTTTAGAGTGACTGTTGAAACCGACTGTTGAAATGGGCAAAACTCCCATAATACGAAATAGTTAGCTCACTGAAAAATTTAATTACAGGAAGAAGTTACTAAGCCACGAGTTGAGAGTTCACAAGAGAGAAAAACACAAGCTTTTTCAGGAGTTACAGAAAGTTGTTATTAGCAATGAAAATGAATGATGATGTTATACTTACCTTCTCAAGTGCATTTTACTTTGAGACATTATTTTACAGAATATTATATTCAGATCAAATTCTAAGTAGTATTTAACTTCTAGTTGGTAAATGTTATTCTTTTGGGGGCTAATTTTTCAATCTACAGATAAATCTGTCAGATGAAAATAATTTCCATCTCTATTTTAAAACAAGGACTGGCATTTTTTGTTTGACAATAGTGTAGGTGGAACAATCAGCCCTAAAAAACTTAGCCTTCCCTGTATGAAAATATTATTTGTTTTGATTTTATAATAATTATTTTAAAAGTGAAGCAATATGTTATGTGATTATAAATTATGATTAAAATAATAGCTTAAATGGTACATACATACTTTTTATAGTTTATAACAGTAACATAGGTATACATAAGTTAACACTGAATTATATTGTTATGATGTAGCAACTTGTTTTAATGGTCCTTCAAGGTACTGCGCAATGGCATTTATTTTCTCTTTTAGTATTCCAAAACCCACTGTTTCCTTCGCGTAAAGACATAATAACAAATTTGCCACTTGTGTTATTGCTATCTTTCCATTGAGGCAATCTACTAGTATAAAATGAAGCTTATCTTCCTTGAACACATTTTTTCCATGCTTCTCATAAGCAGACCACACGTTGCTGGCGATTGCTGCTGTGACTCTTGCATCCTTATCATTGTAACCAGAATATGCAAGGAGCGCGCCCTGATGATTGAGCAATCTGAAAGAAAGAACGTAGACGCAGGTTGGCTAGCATACGATAGCATCCCTAAAAATCAAACAGTTTTCGCATCAGTTCAACACAGCTCGACCGCTTACAATGTGTTTTCCACTCCTCCTGTATTTGCTTGACTTAAAACTTGAGTAAGGGCTTTTGGTTTCAACATTTCTGAAGCTTCTCTAAAATATAAAATGCTTTCTTTCCGGCGCTCTTATATTTACGCAATATTCACCACGGCATGTTTGGCAAAACTTTTTTTTAATTTTTAATTTGAACTTTCTGGGTTAAGGTTTTCTGTAATATTCCACTATCTTTCTTCATCTTCTTTCTTTATTCTTTCTTTGTAAGCTTAATTACGTTAAATCTTACTGCATTCATCTATCATCGATTTTTAATTAAAGCTTTCATCATTTTATAATAATAAGTTGATGATACACACTAGCAAACATTTAGCAAACATTTTTTTTAAGGAAGTCAAATCTTCTCCTCTAGAGATGGGTAATCTTTATTCCGACAAGTGAATTGATTCACTTATTCCGACTCCGACTCCGGTACCGGTTCACCTTATCGGCTCCTTCGGTTCCGTTTGGCACCGGGACTCACTCGGTTATTTTGGTTCCGCGGTTCGACCAGAACATTTTATTCATTCGGATCTTTGTAATACTTTGGATCATTTGGCACATTTTGAATTGAACAGTTTACATTACAGAACTTACAGTAGGACATTTTATTTTATTTTATTCATACGATTTAAATTTCGGACAGCGTAAATTGTAAGGAAAGAAAGAAATGAAATAAAAATAATTTTAAAATAAGTTTTTATTATGAGTACTACTTTTTAATCAGTTCTTTTTTTCTCTCTATATCTTTCTTATAATAAAAAAATTGTTTTTGTTACTCAAAATAAAAATAAATACGACAGTAAAATGTTAAAGTTGGCAGAAGAATATCTAATATAGCAGAATAGATATTAGTAAAAGCGTGGTCACTCTTTTAAGCGACTACACTACAACAATAACACAAAAAACATGCGTGCTTTATGCGTGCCAGTCAATCCATATTAAACTCTAATGCGATAGAAATAAGAGCGCACCGTAATGTTTATTATGTTTGTCAAATCGTCAGCTCTTGGACAATTTACTCTAACTTCATAGTACCAAGGACGCTTATCATGTTGTTTCGTGTCCGTGTCTTGTCTGTCTACCAACCAAACCAGTAGGGCGATTGTCTAATTCAGTTGCAATCATTAGTTTGATACTAACAGCTAAACGATACTATCAAGGAATAGCGATCATGTATCTTGTTGCAATGCCTTTTTGACCGCTATCTATCAGTTGCAATGATAGTTTTGCAGCGTGAAGTTCCTGCAAATCAATTTAACCCGACCAATTTAAAAATCATAATCTTAGTAAGAAGCCGTGTGAAAACGATTGGCCCACTTTATTTGACTTTCTAATAGACCTCGTTCACTCATTTTGTGTTGTGTTTCTGTCAGTCTTCTTCTTCTTCTTTACAAAGGTTTCGTAAATATCGAATGAAATTTACTTTTTCAAGTTATTTAGTCTGATTTCAAGTAATTATAGTCTAACATTCTTAATTCTTTATTCCTAGCTTGCTCAAGTGATTAATATGTTGTTTTTATTTGTTATAAAGTTATGATCCCAATCCACCAGTGTTCGTCGAAGCAATCAACCATACCCCTAAGTAAAATAAGGGCACCAACAATATTTGAAAGCCTGGGAAAATCTTGCAAGGATGTTAAATGCCGTGGGTGGCGGCTACATAAAAACTGGTGAAAAATGGAAGGGATTAAGTAGTAGGTAAATAGTTTTCAATAACCCTAGTTTTGTGCAGCTATTATTCATCATTTTTTTGTGCTCTATATGGTAAAACAACAAAGTTCTATGTTTTTTGATTAATTAATGGTAATATGTAGATACAAGTGCCCCATAAAGTCCAAGGTGGTGGATAACCGGCGAAACGTTGGGGGCACTGGGGGTGGACCCTATACGCTGCATCCACTCACACTCACAGGTTTTATTTAGCTTACCTACCTACTTTTGTAGATGTTAATTTTTTTTGTTTTTAGATCACGATGACAATGTGCTCCGCTGGGTGTACAGTCTGGAGAAAAGGCACCTTGTGGTCGAAAAGGGAACGTGAAGAGAGGGAATGGTGGATTCTGTCGCTGCTATAAGCAGATCGTTTAATGAAATGGCGACACAAGAGCCATGTGTGGAGTTGCTGCTGCTTTAAGTTCAACAGCATCCACCACCATTAAATAAAACAGTTAAATAAAATACATTATTTCTTTTAATAACTCGCCTTATTTCTTTACCACAATACATAGATAAGGCACCTACTGCTTATAAATCAGACTAATTATAGCATTTTGTATTTTAATTTGAAACAGCTTCTATCCTATTCTAGTCATTAGTACATAATTGATAATGAAATATTGGAAGCATGTAATGTAACATAGGCAGGAGCCAGCTATTTCCCCCTGCGCGTGGAGGTTTTGACTGATTCTACACATGGCTATGGTAGAATGAGGATGATATCCCAGCACAGGATATCAAACGCTTCCTTCGTCAGGCGAAAGTTCGAAATAAACTCTCTCTGAGGGATTTAGAACGGATTGCTGGCATCCTGCATCAATCTTCTATCAAGAATGCGTATTTTTTTGGCACTGTTCCTTCTCTAGCCCAAGTAGGAATCCTCTTGATATGATAAACTGAAATGAATTTAAATACTTACTTAGTTGAAACGGATTTGTAATAGGTACGCACTAGATTTTATTTGATTAGGAATGCAATAATAACGTTGTTTATCATTGTCAAAACACTAAAAACTTACTGTAAATAACTTACTTTATTCAATTTCTATCCATCGCAACAGCACCTTACTTGTTTCTATTCGCGATTGATATGATAGTAATCGTAAGCTGTCATTTCCATTGAAACAGCCTTACGTGATCGCTGTTTCATGATATCTATAGAAACATTACGCTCATGTTGCAATCGTTCATTGTCAAAGATGGTTTCAATTGCAATGCGCGTTTGATTGTAATCGAAGCTACTACGTGATCGCAAATTTGACAGTTTCATTAGGATATCCATTGAAACCATTGCAACAAAAGTTACATGATCGCCCCACAGTAGTCGACACGACTCACGACGCACCGAGTCACTGAGTGAGCGAGTGAGCGAGTAGCAGTGTTGCCAGCTCACAGAAAAAAAAATCTTCAGCTAAATAAAAAAAAATCTCTAGATTTCTCTAGATTTTCTTCATAAAAAAATCTTCAAAATTCACTAAAGAATTATTTTTATCAAGGGTTAAGTATTAAATAAAATTACAAGTTATTTGTTAAGAAACATAATTTTAATCGTAAAAATAATAATTATAAATCTTAGTGACAACTTAAAAAGCAACTTAAGAATTTAAAAAACAATTTTACTTATGATAAGTAAATCAAAACGTTAGGTAAGAAATTGACATTAAATACTTCTACACTTTGACCTGTGCATTTTTATATCCATAACACTCTTTGAATCGGAAATACATTTTTTAAAGCCTCAGTTAAGTGGTCAATTTGCTGTATGGACGTGTGTTCAGCAATAAATAAAGCCAAAGTTCCTTCTATTTTCTGTGAGTTTGTATTATCTTTGGAAGCGGGGAGAAATTCAAGTTGTTTGTTTTTAGTCACCAAGTCAGATTTTTCCTTATGTTTCTTCGTTTCTTTGTGTTTCATAATGTCACCAAATCTGGCATAAACTTCAGCATGACAAAACTTACAAAAAGCTTTAGTGGGATCATTTGACACAGGCCGTAACCACATTTTAAATTCTTCTTGGGTTTCCCATTCTTTTCGATATTTTTGAGGATAAACAGTCTTTTTTTTCACCGGCACATCTATGGTAAAATAGGTATTTCACAAATTAGAACTTCAATATAACTTTATAATAAATTAATAATTCTGATACATTCGTTACCGAAGAGAACAACTGACTACACTTACACAAACAAAACAATGCATACGTGTCTTGGTATGGAATGGGAATTCCCCGATCATGACCAATATTTAGAAAAAAAGGATTGCACTATTTATTTCATTACGAGTAGGTGGGTGGTCTACACTCTGGCGTGGGGATTCCCGTCTTCAAGGGCAGGCAAATAGGGTTGACATTTTGTTTTCTCTAATTACCCCAGATTTTAAAAATATCATTAAAAATCACCAGATATTTTTCTAGTGATTTCTTTTCCAAAATTTCACCATGTAGCCCCTAAAAATCACTAAATCTAGCGACAAAATCACCAAACTGGCAACACTGGCGAGTAGTGATAAGTGAACGAGTCCGAACCTGCGCTCCGCCGCTCCGTCTCTCGGGACCGGATTCATTTGGTACCGCGGTGCCGATAAGGATTGTGAGGAGTCAATAAGGTTTTCGGATCCGCGTTCGGAACCGGCACCTTTGGATCAGTACCACCGGAGTTACCCACCTCTATTCTCCTGCCTTGGATTCTACCGAATGCAACTAGAATGTAAAAAAAAAAGCGGTGTTTCTCACGACATGGATTAAAGGATAGTTAGTATGGAATAAGGTTCGGGATAGGGTGATGATGATGTTAGATTTCGTGAATCTAAGATATTTCCGAATTACAGATACGCTAGTAGTTACTATGACACGGGATTCTTGCTACTAACTATTATCTATTCTGTGACGGACAGTTCACAGAATAGATAGTAGTTAGTAGCAAGCATCCCAAGGCGTTTTTCGTGACTGTAGATTTGTAGATTTTATGAACTAGCGGCCGCCCGCGGCAGGCTTTGCCCGCGTAGTAGTGGTCATTGCTATGCTAACATCCATCCTGTGGAATGTTTGTTTTATTTACCTACATGATTTTGTAGATCTACTGCATTTAGTTAGGTATTATGAGTAAGGTGGGCACTGATGCCAACGAGCTTACCTGATGGTGGATTCAGAAGCTGAATGTGTTTAAAATGATTACCAGCTCTTAGGTAGGTAGGAGTTCTGTGTGTAAAATGGGACTTCTCAGCAAATAGGTAGATAGACTTGGCTACCTACATAGAGGTACCTTTTCATCATCATCATCATCATTAGGCCTACCTTATTAGGTACCTATTATGAATAAGGTAGACAAGGCACTGATGCCAACGAGCTCCGGCAAATTTATCATCCACACTTAATGTGCCGGCTAGTTTCCGCAAGGCCTTTAGTGGGCCCTTATTGCGTGGCGCTTGACACGAACGAGTTGCTCGAACTTTTGTAGGTTCTACAACACGCCGGTTTCCTCACGATGTTTTACTGGCACATACATTTTTCTACAGAAAAACTCATTGGTACACGACTGGATTTGAACCCACGACCTAAGGATCGGAAGGCGGGTCCGCTACCACTAGACCACCAATGCTCTCTGCCAACAAGCTTACCTGATGGTGGATTCAGAGGAGCGTGTAATCCTATTACTTAATCATATTATGTATGTGTAGGTAGGCGTTCTGTGTGATAATGGGACTTCAGGGACTTCTCAGCAAATAGGTAGGTATGTACTTAGGCAGGTAAATTTATCATCATCATTCTTCTTCTTCTTCTTCTTCCTGCCCTTATCCCACTTTATGTGGGGTCGGCACAACATGTCTTCTTCCTCCATTTCCTTTCATCATCATCATTATTATACAGATTTGTATTTTTGTAAGGAATAAACTCAAAAACTACTGGACTGATAAATTTCTTTCGCCTCTTTAATGATGAATTGTCCCCGAGTAACATAGTTACATTATATCTAGTTCGAGCAAATGAAACCTACAGGAAATGAGTCTCTTTCACCAATAACTCTGCATCTGTAGTTCAGTAACTACTGAGTAGTTCGACAGTTGGTACAAATGAAATGAAATGAAATATATTTATTTGCAAGAAGTATTGTACAATTATAAGATCATACGGTATGTAAAAAAGTGGCTCACATACTTCATCAGCGATCAATATACAAAATTCAAACAAAAAGTAGAAAATATAAGTTAAATTAAAATAAATCAGTGTGAGAATAATAACAATAATCAATTCAGAATAATAATTCTTAAATAAAATATAAAACAATTTAAATGAAATCTTTAACGGTATAAAAACATTTAGACAACATTGTAGATATCTCTAGTAGGTAGTTACTCCATCACACACATATAGCTAGTTTCTTCATTCACAATCTGACCTATCACACTTTTGGCAGGGTTATAAACACACATCACACACCCACTAAAGTCGGGTCTACCACCTTCTACGGCTAAGTTTGACACACATCTTCAGCCCACTAAAGATGAAAGCCCACGAGGTGTCTGGTATGCGGCAGAGGTGTCCAGCCCTGAAGAATTAAACGTTCTTCTCATTAGTGATGACTGCCCAGTTCTAACTATGCGTAGGAGTTGCATAGGAGCGGTTGGTTCCCATCCCAACGCTGCTGGAGGCATTGGAGTCGTCTGTGCTGTAGGAAATGGTAAATACTCTTCAGATGATAATAATAAGACAGATGATTAATTACCGATGCTGTTGCAGCCATCGCATTTCTGTCTTATTTAATATTTCGGTGGATTTTATTTCGTAAATATTAGCTCGTATCCAGTGTTGCCAGATGCGAAAGTTGAAAATGCGGTAACGGTACTCCAAAAACGCGGATTTTCAACAAAAAAAGCGGAATTTCCTGTTTTAGCGTTAGATCGATTTTTCTCACTCAGTTCATAATCGTATTACAAATCAAAGAGTTATGTGAAGTAAACTTCCTTTTCATTGCTCATACTCGGAAAGTAGGTCTGAAGTTGCCTGAGGGGCCTAATTGAAAGTAATACTTTCAGCCCTAGGGAGAATCGCTTTCTACTGACAGCTGTCAAATTATAAAAAAAAACAAGTTCTATTTTATTCAACCATGTTCCAACTTTCTAAAGTCTTTCTAACTGCCAGGAGGTTTTTTTTAACCTGCACTGGCCCACTGCTGGGCAAAGGCCTCCCCCAAAATCTTCCAACTATCACGATCTTCGGCGACTTTCCACCAATCCTTCTCCAGAGCTTCCAGATCGTCTCGCAATCGTTTTTTTGGGTGGCCACGCCGCGCGCCGTCACCTTCCGTCCTCCGGCACCCAATGAGTCGTTATGTTTGCCCACTTTTTAGGGTCCATCCTGCTGACGTGGCCCGCCCACTCCCACTTGAGCTTGGCTGTTTTGCTCTCTACATCGGCAATGCCAGTCATTATACACAGCATTGTATTTCGCACCCGGTCGATGCGTTTAAGGCCGAGAATGCTGTGTTCCATTGCCCTCTGGCAAATCTGCAGTCTAGACTTCTGTAACTCAGTCAATGACCAAGTCTGGCAAGGAGGTTATTAAACCAATTTCCAACTTTTTATTCAGCAAGAAGGTTGGAAGCCGGTACATTACAACGGTAAGAAGTTTAAAAAGTCTAATAAGAGCGCGATGTGAAATTTAAATTTTAATAACATAAAGAGTATTAAATAAAGAATATATTTTTTAAATGACTTTATTATTATTTAGCTTCAACTATTTCTTTAAAATAACATAGGTTTTAGCAAAAAAAATACCATTTTTTAAATTATGAAAATGAAAATAAAGGCTGAATAATGCTGGCCAGCCGAAGGCCTGCCAGAGAAAAAAAAAAGCTGGAAGGCGGCAATTCAATCATCATTTTCACCATCGAGATCTAAGTACTACGTGATGATTTTCACTAATTTTTCTATCATGTTTTTAGTTTTACTTTCCTTGTATTCGTAATGAAAAGCACAGTGTTTACCTCGGGTGAAAGACTTATTTAAGTCCCTCAAGCTCCATTGGCGCCCTCGCTACGCTCTAGTGCCAAACCCGTCTTGGGACTCAAAAACGTGACTTTCAATCCTCAGGTAACAATGTACTATTACTTCACAGAACAGAAACAGAAGGTGGCTCAGGGAGGCACAAAAGATATCACTCAAGTTCAATCCACATTCTTCACAGTCAGTGAAAAACTTGTAGCTCGATCTAAACTTGCGCGTGTGCAACTTCATAACACTGTGTACCAACATGACAATAGTGATTTGACAACATAAATTTCACGGACTATATGGGACAGCGCTATACTAAGAAAAGAGATACAAGTATTTCTGTCTTGCTTTCTCGTATAGCGCTGTCTCCTACCCAACCTATCTCCCTATTACCCAAAGGTTAGCTGGTAGATAATGCTATCTAGCATTAAGTTCGCCTGTGTACAGTAATTTTTAATTTTGTGCAATAAATAATTTTCTATCTATCTATCCTATTTGGCGTAGTTTTGGCAGGAATGTAGAGCCCGCTATAGACATTTTTTAGGTTCTTCTATTTGAAAGAGTAAACGGATCGGTGCCCATAAAAAAGTCTTTAGTGGGAAGATAATATTTTAATCCTCATGTCCTATCAAAGTCGAAAAAAGTGGAACCCCGCTGGCTAAAAGCGGATGGCGGATCCATTGTCAAAAAGGCGGTGTAAAAAGTGGAAAAGCGGTATGATCTGGCAACGCTGCTCGTATCTCGAAATAGCCTAGCAAGAATTATAGAACAGTAGCAAGCAGAAGCAAGCATGACATTGACCTCTTGATATTTGACAGTTTGAGATGTCAGTTTTGACAGTTAAAATATAAGATTTACGCACACAAATGTAGATATACATACGTATACGCACACATACACCATAGAAATCTGCTTCTTCGTTTTTCGTGAAAATAAGATCGGCCCTTTCTTTCTTGTTTTGTTTTTTTTTCTTCTTCTTCTTAATGAAATGAATGACATCTGTCCATTTCAAATCAATTTTGCCAGTGTCGAGATTTGATCGAAACCTTTTCGATCAAATCAGAATATCACTTAATACACTTTTATTCCCACTGCTAACACTTTGAGTCATGTTGGTTATAATACCACCGAAATTACACAACAAAACTCAGAATAACACCAGAAAAACAATTAAAATGAAAATGATAGGTGACTTCCCAAAATGACAGAAAACGAATCCTGTTGGTGTGCTGTGTGGTGCTGGTGACCAAAGAGTTTAATGGCTTCCAATTGACATGCTGTCAGAATGTACACCCAGTTAAAACGAAACCTTTTTTGCCAAATGGCAAAAACGGAACCCCTCTATATGCGTCATGTCTGTCAGTCTGTCTGTCCGTCCGTATGTCCGTATGTCACCCATACGTGTGGGGTATCTATGAATAGGTCTTCATAAATGGTGATAAGGTCTCTAATATAGTTTTTTTCTAAACTGAATAGTTTGCGCGAGAGACACTTCCAAAGTGGTAAAAGTTTGGTCCCCCCCCTCTAACTTCTAAAACAAGAGAATGATAGAACTAAAAAAAATATATGATGTACCTACATTATTATGCAAACTTCCAACGATATTTGGTTTGAACTAGATCTAGTGAGTAGTGTTTTTTTTATACGTCATAAATCGTAAACCGCAATTTACCTTTCGACGAACTACAAGAACATATACTAAGTTACTTGTTGCTACGGAACCCTTCATGGGCGAGTCTGACTCGCACTTGGCCGCTTTTTTTGTTTTTCAGATTCGTTGTAACCTGCCGTGCAATAATAACTGGCTGCGAATCAACTGGGTGGACAAAATTGTCATGTGTGTAAATCCATGTCATGTGTGTTATGGGTCCGGTTAATGTACGTCCAGATAATGTACACCCAGTTAAAACGAAACCCTTTTTTTTTCGGTTTCGTTTTAACCTGCCGTACAATAACTGGGTGTGCAAAATTAATGCGGTGGCCTCTGTCGCGGCACGCTCGCTTTGCTCGTTCGCCTTGTGCGTAATTAATATGTTCTAACATAACTTAAGCTGTCCAAGTCAGATCCGCCCTATAGTCTCAAGGAGAAGTACTAGTATCCGCTTCCAGAAGAAAAAAGTAAAAATCAGATTGAATTGCTAGTGTGAGCGGCGTCTTTACCTATTGTGCAGGGTGTGCGGTGCACACGGGCGCAGCGGTCCTAGGGGGCGCCCTCGGTGCTACGGAGGACCGCTACTGAGCTCAACTTGGCGGGCACGTTGGACGGGCGCCGCACTTTCAATGACCAACGTAAAAAGCGCTCCGCTCTGCGTTCGGCGCCCTCAGGACCGCTATTGAGTTCAACTTGGCGGGCGCGTTGGCCGGGCGCCACACTTTCAATGATCAACGTAAAAAGCGTTCCGCTCTGCGTTTGGTGCCCTATAAGACCGCTACGGAGCTCACCCTTGGCGGGCGCGTTGTCTGGGCGCCGCACTTTCAATGACCAACGTAAAAAGCGCTCCGCTCTGCATTCGGTGCCCTCTAGGACCGCTACGGAGCTCACCCTTGGCGGGCGCGTTGTCTGGGCGCCGCACTTTCAATGACCAACGTAAAAAGCGCTCCGCTCTGCGTTCGGCGCCCCCTAGGACCGCTACGGAGCTCAACTTGGCGGGCGCGTTGGCCGGGTGCCGCACTTTCAATGACCAACGCAAAAAAAGCTCCGCTCTGCATAGATTTAGTATAGCATCTTGAGCTCTTCTAATATTTGATGAATAATATCATAGGGGCCGACGAGCGCCGCTGGCACTTGGCACCCCCCCCCTATTTATGAAATGATTTTTTTTTTAAGTTTTGTTATGAAAATCCTGAGAAAATCGATAAAGAATATCCTTTGGAATCATTGGCGCCTGACCTATTTTGACCTTTGATCCGCGCCAGCGCGCCGTGAGCGACACTCTGCGTTCAGTCACCGCCTGGGTGGGTCATTGTCCTGTTCTCCATTGCAATCATTATGCAATAGCCGTAAAAAAATTAATAAAAATAAAATTTTGTTACAAAAACTTAAATCAAAACTTAAAAAAAATCATTTCATAAATATTTTTTATTTTAATTGTTGAACCTAATTCCTGAGTATTTGCAGCTAATTATGAATAACCCTGTATAGTTAACAGGACATTGTGGTAACCAAACTGAAAAATTTCTTCTTATAAATCTCCAAACAATATTAGAGTTAATTACCCATTGGGGAAATTTGACAGTTTGTGGTAACTTGATGTGCTGTTACTTGTACTTTGTATCCATTCCATTTTGAACGCACACTTATTAGGGGGCGCTTGGGTAATGTTTGCACACGGGCGCTACATGGGCTAGAGACGCCTCTGAGTGTGCATGAGGCTTAACTGGCCCTACATTAACCGAACCCGTGTGCAAAAGCTATTGAAACTTACTGCAAGTGTAAGCATTATTAAAAAGTTACATTCAACTGATTTCAAGTAAAAATAATGTACATAATAATAATAATTCATCATTTATTTCCTAATTATTGAATAAAAATATATCGAAAATTTTATTGTAACAACAATATTTATTTATTTCATTTTCTTTTGTTTTACCAAATAATTTCTAAAAGCAATTTGCTTATCTTTAAAAGACCTTTTCACTTTACCCTTAGCTTTATGCTTTACCATCTGGTAGCTCTTAGTTTTCCTTTTTTCTCTATTAGTTTTAGAGCAATGTATATTTTTCCTTCTATCTTTATATCCAAACTTATCTCTTTCTTCCCGGCCTTTCATAACAGATTCCATTCTTGCATTTTTGTCATGTTTCCTTTTTTTGTAAATATTTTCAATGTCAGCAAGTTGTACTAACTCTCCAGATTCATTCTGTTCTTCTTCAATTATATTATGCTTTCTCTTAGTGCCTGTCAGGTTTTTTTTGATTTGAGCAGCTTCAATTCTTTTAAAATCCTCATCTGTGAATATTGTATCCATAGCAATTTCTCTTGCAGTATTGACTTTTTCTTCTATAGTTTTAGGGTCAGGTTTGCGTTTGGCTTTAAGTATTTTTCTAGTTGAATCATCTGTATTGTTGAGTGAGTCTTCTGTTTTGTTTTGATCACCATCTTCATCACCTTCCTCTGCTTCACTGTCACTTTCTTCACTGTCTGAAATGTTGATTTCATCATCTGATGATGCAACATCTACCCATTCTTCATCAGAATCATCATTTTTCTTTTTGTTAGTTTTCTTATTATCTGCAGGTTTTATTTCTTCTTTCTCTAACAACACTTCTGAGCCTGGTATGTAATTTTTAGTATCTACTTCACCATATTTCTTGCCTTTCAACTCTACAGATGCCTCAGTTGGCCTTCCTCTATCTTTTTTATGCAAAAGTTCAGGCATGGAGTGCCTGTATAGTTGAATCAATGATCTTGCCGCCATCATTACAGATTTCTCTTTATAGTTTTTGTATTGGACTAAATCTCTCAGCAGGTCTTCTCCAATAGCCAATGGACAACGAGAACAAATCTCCCGTACAGCATTTAAACCAACTGCCATTACATCAGTTGAGTTCCTTTCTGTAATAAAGTTATTGGCTATGGCTCTCATAACTGGCTCTATAACTTCTGGGGGAACTAGCTCATGCGAGGATTGTGCAGAGAATTGCAATATCCGAGTGACTTCTCTCTGGTGAGGCATCAGTAGGCGAGCAATAAATGGATAATAGTTAAACAGGAATAAACTGTGCAGTCCAATAAGCCTAGAAATCACATCTAGTGACATTAGCTTCACTTCAAACCTCTCATTAGTAGATTCCAACTGCTTGAATAGTTTTTCAGCAAATCCTTGTGGATTGTTGATGAGATGCAAAGCTGAAAAATTAAAGGATGGGGCTTTCTGTTTCTTCTTTTTCATTTTCTTTGCTATCTTTTTGACTTTATCAACCATCTTTTCTCTTTTTCGAGTTTTCTTATTAAACTTGTTTGCCATCATAGTATCTTTTGGATCAATTTCTTCATCACTGTCTGAATTTTCCTCTTTCTCTTCTTCGTCTCTTCCCAAGAAGAATTTAAGAGATGCCACCATGACTTTGGTGATTTTTGAGAAGCATCCAACATCAGCAATGATATTGACAGTTTTATGGTCGTTCCAAATATTTTTGTGGTACAGTTCTATCAAAATGTCAACTGATAACTTAGCTGCCTTTGCATCTGAATCTTTTAACATGGAGAAGATGAAGTTCTGTAGAGTTGAATTAAACTTCATATCTTTATGCTTCATATTCATATTTTTTATATCAGTAATTATGTGAGTTTTCAGGAATTCCCGCAAATACTTGTCTTGACATTTCAGCAGTGAAAAGAATAATTCCAATAGATTAAAAGGTGTTATGAAATTTTTGTTTCTCAACAGGATCAAGCATTTACATAGAGACAGTCTCATGTCGTTATGCAAGATTGTGTTATGAGTCTTTAGAATATCCACAATTTTTTGAGGGAAAAGCTTCATTTCATCTAAAAAACATTGTGCCACTTGAGCAAGAAACATAGATTGCTCATCTAGTTTTTTGCTGTACTGTGTGGGATTTAAGTTGAATATCTCTAGGGTTGTATCGAAATGAGCCAGCTGCTGATGGAACTCTTCTTTGTAGGACTCCGGATCCCTCTTGATCAAGTTTTGAAGTTGTGTCAGGTTGTTCGGCAACTGATTGTTGTGACGCACCATTTTTAGTGATTATCAAACGCTCTTTGCACATACACAGTAATCGTAGCTCTGCCTGCAGGAAGTAGAACACTAAATGTATTTGATTCTTTCGAAACCAAATTTCTAACCTCTGAATAAAATTCTTTGAAAAACGTGGACTTGGTTTGGTTTGGATTGGTAATTGGTATGAAAAAAAAAGATTTTGTTTTGTTTTGTCCCTCTCGGGTCAGGGCTAAAATATCAAGACCATACTACCTCATCATCTTCCCATATTAAAAAATAAAAGCTATTCTCGTAAGCCGACTGACACCTTCGATCTGTGACACAGTCAAACGTATGTCATGCTTTGTTTGTCATCATTTGTCATGTCAAAAAGCCACGTCATTTTTAGCTTCAATGCTAGTGTACGCGGCGCTCTGATACAGATTTTTCTCAAATAAATTGAAAAATGAACATATTCCGCTTGCTCGGTGATTTATCTCACCTTTTAGCCATTATAATATTGTTATTGAAGATATGGAAAACGAGATCATGTGCTGGTGAGTGAGAAGAGCTGTGGAATGCCGGCTTGCCGCACTACTTGACGTTGTTACGATTCGTGTAATTTCAGGCATCTCCGGCAAGAGTCAGATACTATTTGCGATTGTTTACACGACACGGTACCTCGACCTGCTGACGACGTATGTCTCCGCCTACAACACCGTGATGAAGTTCGTATTCATCAGCGCTTCATTTGCAACTATTTACTTGATGTACGTGAAGTTCAAAGCTACATACGACCACAACCACGATACCTTCAGGATTGAATTCTTGCTTGTGCCGTGTCTGGTACTAGCTCTACTCATCAATCATGAGTTCACTGTTATGGAGGTAAGTTGTGTGCATATAATGCTCAACTATGTGTTTTTACCTGACAGTCCTCATAGCTTTGTTGGCACTGCTGTCTGCGCTGGAAAGAAAGTGACTTGGGTTCGATCCCCACCGAGGGCAAATATTTGTGTGGTGAACGTAGATATTTGTTCTCTGTCTGGGTGCTATGTTGTTTTATGGGTATGGTATGTATTTTTATTTATTTGTATGTATTTACAAAAAAACTATATTTATTATTGTATCAGCTAGCTGGTTCCCATAGTACTAGCTTTGCTTAAACTGGGGTGGTTCTGTTGTGTAGTCTACAATATTTATTATTATCATTTGATTTTATCCAACTTTTCTATTTACTGTAACAATGCACTTAGGCCCGTATTCCGAAACAGCGCTTGAGTCTGAGTCGAACCTCAAGCATAGATTTTATGACACTTCTCCATTGAAAAGTGTCAAAAATCTGTGCTCGAGGCTCGACTCAGACTCAAGCACTGTTTCGGAATACGGGCCTTAGTCTCCGATCCATAATCATGCATAACCAACTTATCACTAGGTCGCTGACCATATCACCATGTGCGAGTTATAAATTTGATGTGTCCTTTATATTTATGTTTCAGATTTTATGGACATTCTCAATATATCTGGAATCAGTGGCTATTTTGCCACAGCTATTCCTTGTATCGAAAACTGGGGAAGCCGAGAGCATCACTTCTCACTATTTGTTTGCCCTAGGATCCTACCGAGCACTTTACCTTTTGAACTGGGTAACCTATATTTTTATTAAAATACAAACCTGTCTTGACCACATCATCAGGATTTACTTTTATTTGTACTAATCAATAATGTAATTACAAGTTGTTTCACTAATTTGATTATGATTATTCATGGTCATGCATTTGAATTTGTTTGCGATGCTATTAGTTTTTTCTTGGTCAACCCTCCTGAGAGCATAGCCTCAGGTAACAACCTGAGGCTATGCTCTGAAATGTTTGGCCTATGGAGATCACCTTGAAGAATGCCAATAGTAAAAAAAAAAGTAAACAGGCCTTTGTATCTTTTGTAGATGATTTATAGTGTCAGGGGCAAATGGTGATTAATCATGCCCTTACTCATGGGACGCTACAGTGCCTGGGACTGAATTTTAGATGGAATAGGCTTGCCCAGCACCTATACCATCCTGACAGTTTAGTCAATAGTAGTGCCGTAGCTGACATTTTCCTAATAAGAAATTCATTATTTGAGGTACATACTATTATGAATAAACTAAACTCATTCAAAATTTGTTTCAGGTTTATCGTTACATGGTTGAAGACCACTATGAGTTGATTGCTATCATTGCTGGAGTTGTGCAGACAGTGCTCTACTGTGATTTCTTCTACCTCTATATTACTAAAGGTAATCATATTTGGTTTATACCATAGTTTAATAGTGATAATATTATTTTATACAAAAACAGTCCTGAAAATAACAGTCAAATAAAACAAAAAAAGATTATCCAATTTGGTGCATTAGGATTCGAGTATCAGGCAGTAGGCAAGCAGTAGGATCCGATGGCGCAGCGGTCAGCGCAGCCCCGTACCAAGGGGAATGCCGCGGGTTCAAATCCCGCTCGGCTCTTGACTGTTGGGACTTTATAAAAATCTTTGGTGCAGTAGTTCGGAACTTTAGCGAGTACTTAAATTTCGACGAATCATTTTTATTTATGGATAGATAGTTTTTGTTTACTTACTCTGCAGTCATTACTGTTCATTTTTATGTCTTATGTGTCACGATTGTAATTCCAAGACAAGGTATTTAATCCTGTTAGAAAAATTAGTTTGGTATTGATTGGTACATCCACCAAGTCTCTACTCAAATCACTTAATTATGCAGAGAGGACACATTACAAAATTAGATTTAGCAGTAGTTGCAATTCCCTAAATGACATGTGGCAAGCCCCCTTAATTTAACCAATTTATTTATTTAAAAAAAATCTTGCATGTACCAAAATGTTTGATATTTTATCTATCTTTACCTTATAAAACTTGTTGTTATACTTATCTGATAAAGGGGGAATCAATCTGTGCAATCTTACTATTTATTTACTTACTGTAATATTTTGTTTCAGTGTTGAAAGGAAAGAAGTTACAATTGCCGGCATAAATGATCTTGCAAGAGGATTGCAATAAATAATAACGTACAGTCCTGCCGATATAACTATGTTGCCCTAATGTTAGCAGTTTATATGCATCATTGACATTGTGCAACCATCGGGGTTAACTTAATAGCGCCATAATTATATCAGCTGGTCGTACTTAATTAGGAAGAATGTCTGAAAGAATGTTTGGTATGAGCCAATATTACCTAAGATCTAGTTGTACGAACATAATGTACTATCAATTTAAAGTTTAATATAACTACCATTAATGTGTATCAATGTTGTGTGCAGTTGTGTACAATAACAACTTTTCCGTTTGGGATCTGGCTGTTTGGCAAGGTTGCATCAAACATGTGTTTTTGATAATAGTTGTAGAGAACAATTTTCTAAACTAAATTATTTACACAATTTACATGTACACACTATCTCACTTTGCAAGTGTGTATTGATCAATAACGGTTTTTATGTATTTAATAATTTTCCATAAAACAATTAAATGTGCTTAATGATCAGAATTTATCCAATTGTTTCATTCAATTCAATTCTATAGATATGTGTAGTAGTAGGCAACCAATATTGCACATCGGCTAATTTCGGTTTCAAGCGTAGTGTGCGTCAGAAAGAGATAGCGCTCTACAAAGCCGAAAAGTCGATATGCAATATTTATTGCCTACAACCGTATAGAAAATAACTTTTAAATGAAGTCATACCAAAACCTGGCCTTTGGAATGCCCAATTAAATCAAAACTAGTTATGATTGAAGTTTTTTTAGCAACTGACAAGGTTCCTACGAGATACCTACATCGCAAGGGGCGTCTTCTGCAAATTAGGAGCAATATTATTCTATTTCTATGTGACTAACACCATCAATTTTCATTAAGTAGGTAAGGTACCTTATGTGTGTGAAGTTGAAATAATTTTGTAGGTAGGTAAGTGCCTCCCTAATATCTTTATTTGCAATGTATTTTGATTAGAATAATGTGAAGTGAACTAAGTTTGACATTTTATTAAAATTAAAAATAACTACATACAACGGTATTGCAATCACTTTAATCTATATTAAATACTTAAATATCCTACTAATAAAGATATTAAAACCAAAACTAGTATTAATTTGCTGCATTTTTTAACTTTCTCGATCTTATCACAATTACATCAGAGTCATCATCATCATCATCATATCTGAATACGGTCTCGTCCACAACATATTTGATAAAAAAAACTGTAATAGGTTCAGTACGTGTTGTGATCACGCAAAGTTTAAAAAGTACTAATTTAAGTTTTGATTCAACTGTGTAGGTAGGTAGACAAGGTACCTACTTAGCCTGTAGATACTATTTGCTTCAAAATCTCTGTTAATTTTAATTTTATCATTCCTTTTCGTATGGCTATTGATTAATGTAAGCACATAGATAAGTCTTATTTTGTTTCACAACAATGTCTTCGAGCTCTTAAAAGGTTGAAACTGTGAGAAACTTCACGTTCTAATTTTGTTTGGATCAAAATTATGCGTTTCCTGAACTTTTGTTCAATAAATAATCTAAAACTATTTTCAAAAACGTCTAAATGAGAGTGTGAAGTAGTTTGACGGTGGTCTGCCTCTTGATCACTCTTGATTACAAAAACGCTAAGACGATGTCTGAAACGTGCAATTATTTTGACTTCGTAAAACAACGAATCATAATATTTTTTACATTTATAGTATAAGATTTTAACGTACGTAAAGCCTTGTAAGAGTTCTGAATAAATAAAATTGAAATGTGTTATTGTTTCTTGTATTTTAACCCCTCTGAAGTAAGAGTAAACTTGATAACAACTTATTATGGTACAGTAGGTGGGTTTTTAACTCACCTAGTACCTAAAGGTAGTATAGGTACTCACTCACATGTTAGGTACACTTAAAAACTTTGAGCCAGCATGGTCGCGCACCGTCCGGTCTCAGAGGAACTTCCTCGCGGCCACCTGAGGTTTTCCCTAGCTAGAGACTACAGTTTATGGTTCTTCGAAAGAGGCGTATTAATTTTTTTTAATATTCAGCAACGCGCGAATGGTTGTAGGATTTTCCATATTTGGGCTATTTGAAGAGTATTAGGAGACAGAGAGGGCACCATGAAGCTGACATGATCGGAAAATTACCAAAGTTCTAGATAAAAAAAAAAAAAACAAAGTTCAAAACTTCAATCTAAAGTGAGCCGATTTAAGAAATAATCGCACTTTATTAACCAGAAATGCCAATCTACTTTTGACGCCAATTATAACTATTTTGAACTAAAAATTAACGCTGCGTATGTATGGAAGTCAGCCACGTGGATTTGCTCCTGAAAAATAAAAAGTCATAGTTAAATGATATTTGCGTCTTAGGCCCGTATTCAGAAACTGTTGTGTTTGTGAATACGGGCCTTAGTCTAGTTTGTGTATATTATGTAAATTAAGTGGTTCTTTATTATAAATATTGAGGGTAAACAGAGCAGTGCAGAATATTTAAAATGACAAAAGTTTTGTTTGCAACCCTGGTTGACGCCGACGAAGATGGCTGGATTATTTGAATCTCTAGCCTATTAGCTAAATGAACTGACCTCATATATTTCAATTGGGCGGACATTTTAATCGGTTGATGACTAAGCAACACCATCATCACCATCAGCATCTTGAGCTCAGTAGGTATACTTGCGTTCAAGTGATAATAAAATTTATCGTAGCTAGAAATACTTAATACTTACACTGAATACTTTAGGTATAAAACTGCTATTAAGACCTTACAAAAAATTTGATCATTAAACCAGATAATATTATGTTCATTTGTGTTTCGATGCTGTCTATATACCTAGGTACCTAATTTTAATCCTCCTTCTTATCGAGTCAAGACTCTCTCAAACCCTCCTCGACTAATTTCTGTGTATATTATCGTGCCGTTTTTTAGATTACCATTGCGTCGAATTAAATAGCTATTTACTAAAGCCCTGCGCACATCTAGGCGATGGCGATGGCGATAAACTGACAGCGATATTTGATGTTACTTTTTTTTTGTAACAGATCGCCATCACCATCGCCTAGATGTGCGCAGGCCATAAGTGCCACATCTACAATGTTAATTTATTTACCTTCAACATGGTACTGCTGTTAAGCATGTAGAAAATGCCAGTTTCAAGTGTTCCTTCACTTAATATTGCAGTGTATGTCACACCCATGCGAAGATTTTCATTGACCTGTAAAAATAATATGAACTTCGAATCGAAAATTTCAAATATCTACCTTACCTGAAAATTAAAGTGGTTTACTAAGATTTTATTGAATACTAGCGGCATGTCCCGGCTTCGCACGGGTGGACATTTGTTTTTAACACATAATTATAGCCTATGTTACTCAGGGTGAATGTAGCTTTCGAATAGTGAAAAAAAATTTGAAATCGGCACAGTAGTTTTTGAGTTTATTCATTACAAACATACAAAAATACAAATCTTTTCTCTTTATATTAGTATGGAAAACTTTTCACAGTAATTGTTATGCTAAGGGCATATTTTTCCATCTACAGATTTATATCGCTATAAAACGCTAAAACCAGTAATATTTTTTATTCGAATACCAGCCCTTAGAGATACATACATACATACATACCTGCCAAGTGAGGACTATTTATTAATAAAATAACTACCTACCACCTCCTTTTTATTCGACAGTGAAGAGCCCGCTGAGAATCGAACCCGTTCTGCGAACCCGAACCCGAACCCACCCAGTAAGTAGTGCGGGTTCGAGTCTCAGCGTGTTATTCTTAATTGAATTTAAAACCGTCATAATTTATTTTATTAACCTGAGCCTCGATGTCCATTGTAAAGTCGGGTAGCCAAGCTGATATCTTTTCTAGCTTCAGGCGGTTGTACAACAAACTTGCGAGTTCCTTCAAGGTTGTTTTATTAATTGATTCTGTAAAACAATAACAATTGTAAAACAGTTGCTTGGTCTATCTACCAATCAGCCTTCATTGACAGCCTGCACAGCTCACTTTCTGTGCTGGAGGGCATGGGTTTAAAGTATGTCTCCTCTCCTCTTCTTTTTCTTCTTGCCCTTATCCCAATAAGTGGGGTCGGCACAACATGTATTTTTCCTCCATTCTCCTCTATCATTCGTAATCTCAGTACTGACATCTCTCACACAGTCCATCTATCTTTTCTATTGGGTTCAAAGTTACAATTGTAAAAAAATATGAATACTTATAGGTATTATATCAGCTAACTGGCTCCCATCATACAAGCTCTGCTTAGTTTGAGCTAATTAGTACTGTGTGGTTGTCCGCAATATTTTTTTATTAATCTATTTAAGATTCGAGTAACACAACGGGCAATGGAGCGCGCCATGCTCGGAATATCACTCCTAGATCACGTACCCAATGTTGAGATTAGACGCCGGACAAAGGTCGTGGAGACTTAGAGGCAGACCACCCGCCCGTTGGTCAAACGACATTGTTGCAAGTGTTGGGAATGAGTGGATGAGACTCGCGAGGGACCGGAAAGAATGGCGCAATAAAGAGGAGGCCTATACTCAGCAGTGGGTGCAAACGGGCTGATGATGAAGATGATGAATCTATTTAAACAGTTGCAACAGTTAGAGGTTACCTTGAAAATGCAATGCAAATGATATCTTGTACGGTGTAACTTTTCTGTGTAGCCGTAAGTATTTTTCATCAGAATTATTTGATCCATCTAAGAGTAAAATCATTAGAGCACTTTCCAGTGTCATTGTACATGTTAGACGGGAACAGTTTTCATAATTCTGCAACAAAAAACAGTTAGAGCATAATTATTATAACTAGCTGCACATAACTTGAGCGGTGAGCGATACGCGGCGCATGTGTCGTAGTGTGCCATGTCGCGCACACTGGATGTGTGGATGTGTGCAGAGTGTCCTATTGGTACAGAGAGCGGAGTGAGACTGGAGAGCCAATCAGCGCTACGCAAGCCCGCCCTTCATTCCGCTAGCCCCCCTCAGGTACCTCATTTTTGACTTCTGCGCAAGAACGTTCACCGCTCAAGCTATGTGCCGCTACCTATATTCAGGTTTGTTTTTCTTGAGCACTGGTGGTCTAGTGGTAGTAGCCAGGCCTTACGATCCTAAGATCGCGGGTTCAAATCCAGTCGTGTACCTATGGATTTTTCAGTTTGGAAATATACACAATGCTAGTGCTCTCAAACGGTGAATGAAAAAATCGTGAGGAAACCCTTATCAGCTCCGCACGTATTGACCATGTCTTTCCTGTGCATTAGGCCGACTAAGCTGTTAGGATGGTATAGATGCTGGGCAAGCCTATTCCATCTAAAATCCTGTCCCAGGCACTATATTGCCCCGTAAGTAGAGGCATGAGTAAACACCAGTTGCCTCTGACGATATACAAGGCTCGATGCAAGCCTTCGAGCGGTGAGTTTTGCAGTCCACACAGTAATATTTACTCGTTTTGGAGTAAAACTATCGAGTAATACCGAATGTGAGTACGGAGCTTTACGCTTCTATAGCCAGTAATAATTTCATTAAAATTTCAATTTTGTAATAAAATGATTTTTCATACTTCATCGTTCATTTTCATTTTGATATGTTCTACTGGCTGGGGTCCGGGAGATAGTCTAGCAATGATATCTACACTTGCTTTGGTCTCCTCTTGTTTGATGTCATCAGTAGCAAAGAGGCTGGGGGTTGTTGTAATCTGCAATATTAAGTTTGAATTAAAGTTTTTGTTGATTTTATAGTGTTAACTACACCTAAGGAAATAACAAAGACTTATACAGGGCGTCCCATGGATATGCCACCATGGAGGGAAAGTACCTTGAATATTGCAGATGCAACATTTTACTGCAAGAAAACATATTTTTTAATTTAAAAACAATTTAGCTGCATTCATAGATTCAAGATACTTTCCTTCCATGAGGCATATCTGTGGGACGCCCTGTATAATGTCCTAAAGTTAATCCATGGCTACAGTCACGTAAGTGCCGTATTAACCGCCCGTGAGGGTTATTCCTTGAGTGTGATTAGGATCTGAAAGCGCAGCGGTCAGCACAAAAAAGAAGAAGGTTGCAGGTTCAAAAACATTTAAAATTTAAATTATAAAAATCTTTGTAAACCAAAGTTCTTTTCTTGGCCTCTGTACTTGCTAAATTGGCTGATAAAATAAGTAAACTTAAAGCTGCTAAAAATGATGGCTATGAAACATCAACATTGCAAATTGATGGCAAATTCATCATCCACACTTGGTGTATGGACTGGTTTTCGCAAGTAAACCGCTGATGGGTCCTTTTTGCGTGTCTTTTGACACATGTCGTTTGAACTATTTTTTTAGATTCTACGACACACCAGTTTCTTCACGATGTTTTCTGTTTGAGAGTACTGGCATAGTGCACATACATTTACCCTTGAACCCACAACCTTAGGATCGAAAGGCGGGGCCGCTACTACGAGACCACCAGTGCTCTATCTATTGGGCATAAGATGACATTGCTTATGACACTCGAACATCCTCAAAGTTTATAAATTACTTACAGAACTCCACCAGTATTTTCTATATCTTAGCCACTGAATAAAATACTGCATTTGGTCATCCCTTGGTAATACTATGCTGAAATTGAGGTTTGTTTTCTTATCAGGAGCTAACTCATTTAAGTTATGTTCTAATATGGCACTTTTGTACTCAACTATACTGTTATGTATAATGCCGAAGGGTGGCTTGGGATCTGTAAGGGGTTTTTGATTAAAAACTATCATAGACTTTTGGGTTTTCACATGAAGGTAGCGAAGCCAGTTCATGTGAATATTTTTAATCAGTTCCTGAGCCGGTTTTTCCAGGGTGTACTTAGCATGATTTTTTGAAGAACTTATTATGCTAAAAAAATGTTTTGTTCTCAGTATTGCCTCTATTTTAGAGTTCATGTTTCTTTATATTCTGTTCTTTTTCTTCAACATCAACTTCATGTAGTGGTATGTTGCCCAGTGGTGCCACAAAATAATCATCTTCTTTTACAGCTGCATTTTTTAAGATATCTTTTTGACAGTTGCCTTGAGTTATTTCGTCTACCCGAAGGTTCAAGCTTCTGAAATATTTGAAATTCAAATAATTTATTGCACTTATGTTGTTAGATACTAGGTGTTACAGCAGACTAGCTTCAAACATAAACCTCATTAGGGCACCGCAACTAATTTTTCTCACTTTGGTGGGTAAATAAATTATGACATAGTAGATGAAACATGATTGTCTAACAAAAATTTAACACATTAGATGGCAGTGCTTCAACAAATCATCATCATCAGCTTGAATAACTCCACTGCTGAACATAGGCTTCCCGTACGCAATTCTACATGCCCTCTCCACCAACCATCCCACTATTCCGTGTCGTCGGGCCACCGGGTAGTAGAACTGAACTCACCTCTCTTCTAACACCGAATAAAGAGGTTCCACATGGTCTGTGTTTATGTGAAGAATTTGGTTCGCAAATGCGATAGAATCTTCTAGTATTTGCACCCCTTCTACAGGGTCTGTTTTGACTAAAGATAGTCTTTTTAGCAATGCTATGGTATTCTTATCCACAGTAACTTTTTCGGTGCCTTGATTTTTGACAAATGTTTGAACCGGTGCTGAAGGTACTTTGGAAGATTGATATCTAGCTATATGAAAATTATTTCTAAATGGCCGAAATGTACTAATCAAGCAACAATATTTCATATTTATGAAAATAAAATACTACAGCACGAAGCACGACCAATGTTTGTTTGTATAACATAAAGAAGTTACAGATTTTTTCTTTTTCTTCTTCTTAATTAATGACAGCTGTCTATTCGGCGTTCTTGCCAATGTCAAGTCAAGTGAGGATTTTCTACGACTAGAACGTACCAGGGAAGAGGAATAGTGATAGTAAATCCATGGAACGTACACACACACACACAGATTATGATTTATGGAACGTTTCCTAGATGGCGTGTGAGTACGTACCAGGACATGAAGTTCACTTGCATTTGACATTGATAGACTTGGAGGACTTCCAAGACGATTCGTTTTTTGTGTGACGGTCTGATCCCTTCCAAAATCACCATCTAAGTAAACCTAGAAAAGCACAGCACAGGCTGTTTTTATTTTGTTGAGTTTCTAATGAGTTTACTCGGTTCATGTCTTTTTCTTCTTCTTCTTAATGAATGGCATCTGTCCTTTTCGGATTAATTTTGCCAGTGTCGAGTAGTCTAATGAGAATGATGATTAATATCTAAATATATAAAACTCTTACGTTACTGACTGACTGACTGACTGACTGACAATCAACGCACAGCCTAAACCGTTAGTCCTAGAAGCATGAAACTTGGAGGGTATGTTCCTCTTATAGCGTAGAGGTGTACTAAGAAAGGAAATTGGAAAATTATTTCCCGAAGAGGAGAAAAAGGGGATAAATGGTTTAAAGAAAAATCAACACACAGCCTTAACCATTAGTCCTAGAAGCATTAAACTTGGAGGGTATGTTCCTCTTATAGCGTAGAGGTGTATGAAGAAAGGAAATTGGAAAATTTGGAGAAAAAAGGGATAAATGGTTTAAAGAAAAATCAACACACAGCCTAAACCATTAGTCCTAGAAGCATGAAACTTGGAAGATGTGTTCCTCTTATAGAGCAAAGGTGCACTAAGAAAGAAAATAGGAAAAAAATTCCCTAAAAGAAGAAAAAAGGGAAAAATAGTTTGAAGAAAAATCACAAAAAATGCTTTACAAAATACACAAAAAAACAGTAAAAAAAATTCAGCTACCGCAGCATCTGTCACCAAATTTGAATACACACAAAAGTTTACAATCATAAAACCCAACGTGACCACTAAGACAAAATCGCGGAAAACACCTATCATACCAAAACTAAACACCGCTTCAAAAACGACCACAACAACACTCGCCTTCACATTCAAACCTACCCTAAAGTACATGCTCAAAACTATGGTAACCAGCAGTTGGCCATGTCTAATTAAAAAAATCTGATTCGATTATACACCAACACTAATACAAACCCCCAAATCAGCCACTAATATAACATAAAATCACAAGAAATATCTTTACAAAATACGCAAAAAAAACCAATAAAAAATTTTCAGCTACCGCAGCATCTGTCACCAGGTTTTAATACACACAAATGTTAACAAAAAAAAACAATGATAACCACTAAGACAAAATCGCGGGAAACATCTATCATACTTAAACTAGACACTGCTGAAAAAAATCGGCTCCAACAGCACTCGCCTTCAAATACACTCTAAAGTACAAGCTCAAAAATATAGTAACCGGCAGTTGGTCATGTCAAATTAAAAAAATCTGATTCAATTATACACCAACACGCATACGAAACCCCAAATTAGCCACTAATATAACATAAAATCACAAAAAATTGCTTTACAAAATACGCAAAAAAAACATATGTTTACAAAAAAACCGATGATAACCACCAAGACAAATCGCGGGAATCATCTATCATACTTAAACTAAACACCGCTGAAAAAAAACGGCTACAACAGCACTCGCCTTCAAATTCAAATACACTCTAAAGTACAAGCTCTAAAGTACAAGCTCAAAACGATGGTAACTTGCATTTGATCATGTCAAACTAAAAAAAAAAGATTCGATTATACACCAACGAATACGATAGCCCAAATTACCCACTAAAATAAAATCACGAAAAAGAGCTTTACAAAATACGCAAAAAAACACTTAAAAAAAAATCTGCTACCGCAGCATCTGTCACCAGGTTTGAATACACACAAAGGTTTACAAAAAACCCCATGATAAACACTAAGACAAAATCGCGGGAAGCACCTATAATACCAAAACTAAACACAGCTGAAAAAAATCGGCTACAACAGCATTTACCATCTTTCGAACACACTTTATATAGTTTTGAATGCAAACTCAAAATTAAGGTAATCAGCACTTGGTCATGTAAAACCAACGCATACATAACCCAACTGAGCCACTAAGACAAATTCACGAAAAATAACTCACAAAAAATACGAAAAAAACAGTGAAAACATATCAATAGTTGTCCGCTTTCCACCACAAAATAGTTTCTTTTAAACGAACTCAAACTATGACTTTATACTAACCACGCGGACGAAGTCGCGGGTGACAGCTAGTATTACTATAAAATACTTTTCCGTCAAGTCGTCAGTCTTCAGTCAAAGTCAGCCCTTCCCTAATTGGCATAGAAAAAAAGATGGCCGTTTTTTCCCAAAACCATCTGAAACATTTTCGATCAAACCAGAATATCACATACACTTTAATTCCAACTACTAACACTTTGAGCTAAGACCTCAAGTAATTAATGTTGGTTAAAATACCACCAAAATTACCCAACAGAACTCAAAATAACACCAGAAAAACAATTAAAATTAAAAAGCTATGCTATGTCACTTCCCGAAATGGCAGAAAACGAATCGCGGTTCATGTCAAACATGTCAACGGATGGATAGATTACTTTTTTCTTTTTTTGTATGTAAAATAGCGCTGTCAATGTCAAGTCATTCAATGTTGGTGATTGTCATTGTCACTGCCATGCCAGCCACAGCTGATCAAACCAAACCAAATGAACTTTTTGATTTTCGTCTCGAATTGGAAACTTTCGTGAAAAATAGAAAATAACACAAGTAAGACGATTGATGAATGTACGAGTAACTTATTTAATTGAATATCTAGCGTATTCCTGTTGAATTGTTTGTAAAAAATGCATACTATGTTTTTTTTGTTTATATCTCCTAACCTCTGTCTTTGTATAGCAGTTCGGTAGCGCTACAAATATTTTCATGATGTTTTATTTTTCATAGTGTTTTGGTTCCATAGTATTCGTACATTCGTAACCTACTTTTACTATTTACAGAAAATATGAAAAAGTATGCACGTAGTCTCCTGTACGATAAGCTGCACAGAGGAAGTGTACTGGTTTGCATTGGCCTAACCCTATATGGCTCTGTGCTACTCGTGGACCACTTCTACCACTACTATAGGTATGTCAAACCACAGATTGAGGCAACAAAGCGGGCTGCAGAACGAGAATTACTGGCTGAGGGCTCCTCGGCAAAGCTTTTGCAAGAGTAATATATTTATTTAGATTAGAATTTTAAGTTTGATGTAAAAGTAGTGTTTAGTTTAATGTAATCAACTAAATGAATGCACTTACAATATTGAACTTTAGGTTTGTGAAACCCCAAATCGAAGCAGCTAAACAAGCTGCTGAGCATGAATTGTTATCTGAAGGTTCATCTGATAAAATATCAAAAGAAGAATAGCCATCTAACCTAGACCCATGTAGGGTGCTTACCTACCACCACCTTCGAATATCTATGAGTTTAAATTGTTAACTCCCTACTCTTTAATTTAATGTGTAAAAACTTGTTGTATTTTTATTTCATACAGATAAATATAAATCAATAAAATAGCAGTGAAATTTATAATCTGCTGTTTGTTTATAGTTAATACCAATACTAAGGCTTGTATTCAGAAACAGTCTATGAGTCTAAGTCGAGTCTCAAGCATCTAATTTTGGCATTTTTCAATGGAGAACTGACAAAAAATCTATGCTTGAGGCTCAACTCAGGCTGTGTCTTTCTGAATATATAGGCCTTAATACCAATTCCATATGCATCACAGCATGGCACTTTCATTAAATTTGCATAGTTTTTATTTATCTGTCTACATAAATGTGACTTACATTTATTTTTCCTATGCAATAGACTGAACTCTCACAATGCAATCTACTTTTATGTATTGTAAGTGTACATAAATACCTTTACAAAAAGCCAACAACAGAATAAATAATGATAAATGACCAGCAAAACTTCAGTGCTGCGTTAAATCCCTATAGGCATGAGGTATCGGCGATTCGCGGAGGTTATGAAAATTCTGTGTATTATTTTTATGTAGATTAATACAGCATTTACTACATTATATATAATATGTCTATCAATTTTGGCATGAAAATAAACGATAATGTGTTGCTCTGTAACAAAGATTTTTTATTTAGAGAATTATTAAAATAACAGTTAGGTAAGTAGGTACACAAATTTCACATTGATTGAAATACCTACCTGTAACAAAGAAACGACATTTAAAGTTTATTATTCATTAATATGCCGATTCCTTTTTATAACTTTAGATACAACTTTTACAAATTTAGCACAATGATTTTCACGGTAAACAAACCGCCATGTTTTTTTCTAACACCTTTATCGACAATGCCGACATCTTTTCTCTGCTTCATCAACAGCGCCATCTATCATCGTAACATATCAGTTCAATTCTTTTACCGACATCCTTACACGCAAAGCGCGGCAAAATTTAAATTCTAAAGAAAAGAAATGTTTCTTTACATATATATAAAATGATTATCACTGACAGTTTCATGGTTAATGAAATATGACCTATTATGTTTTCACCGAGAGCACTGGTGGTCGCAGGTTTGAACCGATTCTTTGTTGCCTAGGTATTTATGTATTTTTCTATTCAAAATATTTAGGTTTTTGAGTGCCATGCAGTAGTAAACAGTAAAGGATAAAGTCGCAAAAAAAGCCGCGGCCTAGACACCTTTGTACATAGGTACCTATCTAGTAGGCATATATGTACATACCTACTTATTGACCATGGTCTCTCCTATGAGAAATATTGTGATGGAAGAAATTCTGACGCTGTTGTCGTAACACCGTCCATCATATTAGGACTACTAAGTATAATGTCGAATACGCGCTGTCGTAAGAGATCATAAAATGAGCTTAGGACAGAGCCCCTGACGTACAAACACCGGCCCTCCTGACCCGACTTAGTTTGGGTCATCTAAGACCAAATGAGAAAAAGAACAGAGATAAGAAGACTCTAGTAATTAGAAATTACTTAAACTTCAGCTTGCGCGAATTCTCCATGCGGGTGGAGATTCCGCGCGTGAAGTTTAAAACTGTACATTAATATAAAGTACCTAGGTATCTAGAGGTACTATAGGGAGGTACCTATAGCGACCTAGAAGGTTATAATAAATGGGCTGATAGGAGTGGTCACGTGCAGGCCGGCCCATTTACGCTTCTTGTGAACATTGAAGGAAGTACTGCAATTACCTGTGATGGATAGTGAGAGTTGGGTGTGGCGCAAGGGCCGCGCCGTCCATATAACTTTCTTATCTCCTTGGAAAGGAAACTTTATGACATCTTTACGGCAATGGAAAAATATGGAATACCTATGCAGTGGACCCTTGACATTATAAGGCGACCCTCGTACGCAAATCCGATTTGTGAACTAGGGCTCTGACTGAGTGCCTGCTAATCTATGAGTGGTGGTCTGTGCCGAGAATCGCACTACCTTCGATTTTTTTACGATCTATTATTTATTAATATTTTTTTCTGATTTCCATAATAGTAGGTACATCAGGATAATAATGTTCCATGGTAGGTACAATAGCTTACCTCCAAGCTTTGCTTATTTTGGGGCTAGATACTGTTGTAGGAAAACTTTGGTTTTATTATTGAATAGATAAATATTCAAAATTGTAAGTAGGTGTATACTTAGGTAATAGGTAAACGTACCATATAGCTAGATAATAACTTGAGAAAAAACATTCAACAAATGAGTCGGTTGTCAAACAAACTATTCATTGCATCTTTCAACAAAACACTACGGATAACTTCACCCGTCTTTCTTTATATTCCTGCAGGTACGTGGTCCTATTTACTTATACTAAAAGGTTCCTTTCAACCTGCATCCTATCCTGTGGGTGGTCAAGTAAAGAAGCCGTCAATCCGCGTGGGACCAGGCAATATCCGGCCGGCGATGTTCGCCGTGTGTTTCCGATACAACAGACCTGCCAGACCCCTGATTCCCTGAATGCTAAAGTTTTCTTTTACGAAAATCACGTATCCCTCGTCCCTTTTATCGTAGCTTTTGAACGTGGCCTTTACGTTCTGCTGGAGGTCCTAGAAGGAGTTGATTGCATGTTTTAGGTTTAAAGACATTTATTTTCTCATAAAACATAAAATGTTCACTTAAAATGAGATTACACAGCTTAATTTAATAATAAATTGTTTTGCCTCTTGACGGCTTTTGTTGACATGGTGTGGTGTAGGACACGCAAATTTTATATCGACGAACGAAAAATACCTCCTAGCCGAAGACGACGACGATGTAGAGATCTTTGAGTTTCCGTTTGCGGGTAGACCACAACATACACTGTAAAAAAAACTTGCGTTTAAATCCTGTTAGGCCCTTAGTATTCTCTTGCAAGTTGTAGTAGATAAGTACAAGTTGGAAGTACCTAGTAGTAGTATTTGAGAGCACTGGCATAGTATACTTACCTACATACATTTTTGGGCAGAAAAACTCATTGGTACACGACTGGATTTGAACCCACGACCTTAGGATCGGAAGGCGGGGCCAGTACCACTAGGCCATCAGCGCTCTCAGCCATGTACTAAGGTACCCGAAACTACCTCTCTAATGTGCGACTCATTTTGTCCTAAAGCATAATAATTATTTTTAATATTGAATACACGAATCATAATGAACATGACCTTACAGCATGACCTAGGTTTGAACCCACGACCTTAGTATCGGACGTCTGATTAGTTAGACCATAGTGGGCTCTCATTTAAAATAAGTTCGGTACATTAGTTTGTCAAATGTTGACTAAAAATAGTCGACATTTGGCAACTTTATGTTTCCTAATTACTTTTATTATTATTAATTCATTTATTTCGGTCAACAAAGGATCATTTTGTTAGTAAGTACAACTTATAAATCTATAGTTAGTACTTAAAACTTATGCTAGAATGTACTTTTACTTACATGTAACAAACCCCTTATCAAACATTAGTACGGTTGTAGGTAAAAAATATTGCACATCGACTTTTCTGCTATCGTAGAGCGCTATCTCTTTCTGACGCACATTACGCTCTATGAAGCCGAAATTAGCCTATGTGCAATATTTGTTGCCTACTATTATAGCTTGGTTCTTGAAAACAATACAATTTTAAGCTTAAATTGTTATAAACTTAATAGCTTAGGCATAATAACATGGATTTTCTTTTATTTGCCAATTTTGTGTTTTCCATAAAAAGGAATTACTTGATCTAGCTAGATATTTGGCCTACGAGTTTTGTGAGTCATAAAAACAGAATTACTTACGAGAAACGAAATGTTATTTTGAAAATTGTGTATCACGGTAATTCTCTAGAGCCCCCTTTCATTTGGGAGCACTTACACACTGTTATTTATTACATCTGCCGTGCATGCTATCTTATTTATTTATGTTTTTATACAACTGGCTTGTTCAGTTTGCATTGGATTAATTTATTTTAGGAAAATTATCTAAGTATTTTATATGCGTGTGAACTTAGCAGATCATTGTCCAGCAGATCAAAAAAAAAAGTGAGTTCTATTCGCATGCAGCATAGTTCTACAGTTCCTGATACTTTTCAGGAATAGTTCTGGCCTGAAAACCTGAAAAAAAAACAATTGAAAATATGCTCTGCCAACTTCCCGTAGCAGATCATTTTTCACCAATAAAATAAAAAAAAATATTTTCATGTGCCTAAAGCTCTGCTCTACAGTTCCTGATACTTTTCAGAAATAGTTCTGGCCTGAAAACCTGAAAAAAGTGATTTGAACAAAAAATATTAATATTTTTTTTATGGTTTTAAACAGTTTGCAAGAGCTAGAACTCTTTCGTCTCTCATAGATCCATACTAGAGCTACTACCTAGAACTTGAATCAAGTCTGGAACTCACGCAAAAAAACCAGCAGAGCAGGGTTGAAAGTTTAAAATATTTTTTTTATAGTGTTAAAGGGTTCGTAAAAACTAGCACTCTCGCGTTTATCATAGGTCCTTATAAGACCTATTACCTACAAATTGAATCAAGTCTAGAACTCACGCAAAAAAACCAGCAGAGCAGGGTTGAAAATTTAAAATATTTTTTTTATAGTGTTAAGGGGTTCGTAAAAACTAGCACTCTCGCGTTTATCATAGGTCCTTAAAAGACCTATTACCTACAAATTGAATCAAGTCTGGAACTCAAGCAAAAAAACCAGCAGAGCAGGGTTGAAAGTTTAAAATATTTTTTTTATAGTGTTAAGGGGTTCGTAGAAAATAGCACTCTCGCGTTTATCATAGGTCCTTATAAGCCCTATAACCTACAAATTGAATCAAGTCTGGAACTCACGCAAAACGTTCAGCAGAGCAGGGTTGAAAGTTTAAAATATTTTTTTTATAGTGTTAAGGGGTTCGTAGAAACTAGCACTCTCGCGTTTATCATAGGTCCTTATAAGCCCTATAACCTACAAATTGAATCACGTCTGGAACTCACGCAAAACGTTCAGCAGAGCAGGGTTGAAAGTTTAAAATATTTTTTTTATAGTGTTAAGGGGTTCGTAGAAACTAGCACTCTCAAGTTTATCATAGGTCCTTATAAGCCCTATAACTTACAAATTGAATTACGTCTGGAACTCACGCAAACCGTTCAGCAGAGCAGGGTTGAAAGTTTAAAATATTTTTTTTATAGTGTTAAGGGGTTCGTAGAAACTAGCACTCTCGCGTTTATCATAGGTCCTTATAAGCCCTATAACCTACAAATTAAATCACGTCTGGAACTCACGCAAAACGTTCAGCAGAGCAGGGTTGAAAGTTTAAAATATTTTTTTTATAGTGATAAGGGGTTCGTAAAAACTAGCACTCTCGCGTTTATCATAGGTCCTTATAAGCCCTATAACTTACAAATTGAATTTCGTCTGGAACTCACGCAAACCGTTCAGCAGAGCAGGGTTGAAAGTTTAAAATATTTTTTTTATAGTGTTAAGGGGTTCGTAGAAACCAGCACTCTCAAGTTTATCATAGGTCCTTATAAGCCCTATAACCTACAAATTGAATCAAGTCTGGAACTCACGCAAACCGTTCAGCAGAGCAGGGTTGAAAGTTTAAAATATTTTTTTTATAGTGTTAAGGGGTTCGTAAAAACTAGCACTCTCGCGTTTATCATAGGTCCTTATAAGCCCTATAACCAACAAATTGAATTAAGTCTGGAACTCACGCAAAAAAACCAGCAGAGCAGGGTTGAAAGTTTAAAATATTTTTTTTATAGTGTTAAGGGGTTCGTAGAAACTAGCACTCTCGCGTTTATCATAGGTCCTTATAAGCCCTATAACCTACAAATTGAATCACGTCTGGAACTCACGCAAAACGTTCAGCAGAGCAGGGTTGAAAGTTTAAAATATTTTTTTTATAGTGTTAAGGGGTTCGTAAAAACTAGCACTCTCGCGTTTATCATAGGTCCTTAAAAGCCCTATAACCTACAAATTGAATTAAATCTGGAACTCACGCAAAACGACCAGCAGAGCAGGGTTGAAAGTTTAAAATATTTTTTTTATAGTGTTAAGGGGTTCGTAGAAACTAGCACTCTCGCGTTTATCATAGGTCCTTATAAGCCCTATAACCTACAAATTGAATCACGTCTGGAACTCACGCAAAACGTTCAGCAGAGCAGGGTTGAAAGTTTAAAATATTTTTTTTATAGTGTTAAGGGGTTCGTAGAAACTAGCACTCTCGCGTTTATCATAGGTCCTTATAAGCCCTATATTATACAAATTGAATTACGTCTGGAACTCACGCAAAACGTTCAGCAGAGCAGGGTTGAAAGTTTAAAATATTTTTTTTATAGTGTTTAGGGGTTCGTAAAAACTAGCACTCTCGCGTTTATCATAGGTCCTTATAAGCCCTATAACCTACAAATTGAATTAAGTCTGGAACTCACGCAAAAAAACCAGCAGAGCAGGGTTGAAAGTTTAAAATATTTTTTTTATAGTGTTAAGGGGTTCGTAGAAACTAGCACTCTCGCGTTTATCATAGTTCCTTATAAGCCCTATAACCTACAAATTGAATCAAGTCTGGAACTCACGCAAAACGTTCAGCAGAGCAGGGTTGAAAGTTTAAAATATTTTTTTTATAGTGTTAAGGGGTTCGTAAAAACTAGCACTCTCGCGTTTATAATAGGTCCTTAAAAGCCCTATAACCTACAAATTGAATTAAATCTGAAACTCACGCAAAACGACCAGCAGAGCAGGGTTGAAAGTTAAAAATATTTTTTTTATAGTGTTAAGGGGTTCGTAGAAACTAGCACTCTCGCGTTTATCATAGGTCCTTATAAGCCCTATAACCTACAAATTGAATCACGTCTGGAACTCACGCAAAACGTTCAGCAGAGCAGGGTTGAAAGTTTAAAATAATTTTTTTATATTGTTAAGGGGTTCGTAGAAACTAGCACTCTCGCGTTTATCATAGGTCCTTATAAGCCCTATAACTTACAAATTGAATTAAGTCTGGAACTCACGCAAACCGTTCAGCAGAGCAGGGTTGAAAGTTTAAAATATTTTTTTTATAGTGATAAGGGGTTCGTAAAAACTAGCACTCTCGCGTTTATCATAGGTCCTTATAAGCCCTATAACTTACAAATTGAATTTCGTCTGGAACTCACGCAAACCGTTCAGCAGAGCAGGGTTGAAAGTTTAAAATATTTTTTTTATAGTGTTAAGGGATTCGTAGAAACTAGCACTCTCGCGTTTATCATAGGTCCTTATAAGCCCTATAACCTACAAATTGAATTAAATCTGAAACTCACGCAAAAAAACCAGCAGAGCAGGGTTGAAAGTTTAAATTATTTTTTTTATAGTGTTAAGGGGTTCGTAGAAACTAGCACTCTCGCGTTTATCATAGGTCCTTATAAGCCCTATAACCTACAAATTGAATCAAGTCTGGAACTCACGCAAAACGTTCAGCAGAGCAGGGTTGAAAGTTTAAAATATTTTTTTTATAGTGTTAAGGGGTTCGTAAAAACTAGCACTCTCAAGTTTATCATAGGTCCTTAAAAGCCCTATAAGCTACAAATTGAATTAAATCAGGAACTCACGCAAAACGACCAGCAGAGCAGGGTTGAAAATTTAAAATATTTTTTTTATAGTGTTAAGGGGTTCGTAGAAACTAGCACTCTCGCGTTTATCATAGGTCCTTATAAGCCCTATAACCTACAAATTGAATCACGTCTGGAACTCACGCAAAACGTTCAGCAGAGCAGGGTTGAAAGTTTAAAATATTTTTTTTATAGTGTTAAGGGGTTCGTAGAAACTAGCACTCTCAAGTTTATCATAGGTCCTTATAAGCCCTATAACTTACAAATTGAATTACGTCTGGAACTCACGCAAACCGTTCAGCAGAGCAGCGTTGAAAGTTTAAAATATTTTTTTTATAGTGTTAAGGGGTTCGTAGAAACCAGCACTCTCGCGTTTATCATAGGTCCTTATAAGCCCTATAACCTACAAATTGAATCAAGTCTGGAACTCACGCAAACCGTTCAGCAGAGCAGGGTTGAAAGTTTAAAATATTTTTTTTATAGTGTTAAGGGGTTCGTAGAAACTAGCACTCTCGCGTTTATCATAGGTCCTTATAAGCCCTATAACCTACAAATTGAATCACGTCTGGAACTCACGCAAAACGTTCAGCAGAGCAGGGTTGAAAGTTTAAAATATTTTTTTTATAGTGTTAAGGGGTTCGTAGAAACTAGCACTCTCGCGTTTATCATAGGTCCTTATAAGCCCTATATTATACAAATTGAATTACGTCTGGAACTCACGCAAAACGTTCAGCAGAGCAGGGTTGAAAGTTTAAAATATTTTTTTTATAGTGTTTAGGGGTTCGTAAAAACTAGCACTCTCGCGTTTATCATAGGTCCTTATAAGCCCTATAACCTACAAATTGAATTAAGTCTGGAACTCACGCAAAACAACCAGCAGAGCAGGGTTGAAAGTTTAAAATATTTTTTTTATAGTGTTAAGGGGTTCGTAGAAACTAGCACTCTCGCGTTTATCATAGTTCCTTATAAGCCCTATAACCTACAAATTGAATCAAGTCTGGAACTCACGCAAAACGTTCAGCAGAGCAGGGTTGAAAGTTTAAAATATTTTTTTTATAGTGTTAAGGGGTTCGTAAAAACTAGCACTCTCGCGTTTATAATAGGTCCTTAAAAGCCCTATAACCTACAAATTGAATTAAATCTGAAACTCACGCAAAACGACCAGCAGAGCAGGGTTGAAAGTTAAAAATATTTTTTTTATAGTGTTAAAGGGTTCGTAGAAACTAGCACTCTCGCGTTTATCATAGGTCCTTATAAGCCCTATAACCTACAAATTGAATCACGTCTGGAACTCACGCAAAACGTTCAGCAGAGCAGGGTTGAAAGTTTAAAATAATTTTTTTATATTGTTAAGGGGTTCGTAGAAACTAGCACTCTCGCGTTTATCATAGGTCCTTATAAGCCCTATAACTTACAAATTGAATTAAGTCTGGAACTCACGCAAACCGTTCAGCAGAGCAGGGTTGAAAGTTTAAAATATTTTTTTTATAGTGATAAGGGGTTCGTAAAAACTAGCACTCTCGCGTTTATCATAGGTCCTTATAAGCCCTATAACCTACAAATTGAATCAAGTCTGGAACTCACGCAAAACGACCAGCAGAGCAGGGTTGAAAGTTAAAAATATTTTTTTTATAGTGTTAAGGGGTTCGTAGAAACTAGCACTCTCGCGTTTATCATAGGTCCTTATAAGCCCTATAACCTACAAATTAAATCACGTCTGGAACTCACGCAAAACGTTCAGCAGAGCAGGGTTGAAAGTTTAAAATATTTTTTTTATAGTGTTAAGGGGTTCGTAGAAACTAGCACTCTCACGTTTATCATAGGTCCTTATAAGCCCTATAACCTACAAATTGAATCACGTCTGGAACTCACGCAAAACGTTCAGCAGAGCAGGGTTGAAAGTTTAAAATATTTTTTTTATAATGTAAAGGGGTTCGTAGAAACTAGCACTCTCGCGTTTAAAATAGGTCCTTATAAGCCCTATAACTTACAAATTGAATTTCGTCTGGAACTCACGCAAACCGTTCAGCAGAGCAGGGTTGAAAGTTTAAAATATTTTTTTTATAGTGTTAAGGGATTCGTAAAAACTAGCACTCTCGCGTTTATCATAGGTCCTTATAAGCCCTATAACCTACAATTTGAATCAAGTCTGGAACTCTCGCAAAAAAACCAGCAGAGCAGGGTTGAAAGTTTAAAGTATTTTTTTTATAGTGTTAAGGGGTTCGTAAAAACTAGCACTCTCGCGTTTATCATAGATCCTTATAAGACCTATTACCATATATTTGAATCAAGTCTGGAACTCACGCAAAAAAACCAGCAGAGCAGGGTTGAAAGTTTAAAATATTTTTTTATAGTGTTAAGGGGTTCGTATAAACTAGCACTCTCGTGTTTATCATAGGTCCTTATAAGCCCTATAACCTTATATTTGAATCAAGCCTGGAACTCACGCCAAAAAACTAGAACTCAGTATAAAAAAACACAAATAAAAACACTTTAAAAACTTAACTTAACACTATAAAAAAAATATTTTAAACTATTAACCCTGCTCTGCTGGTCGTTTTGCGTGAGTTCCAAAGTGATTCAATTTGTAGGTTATAGGGCTTATAAGGACCTATGATAAACGCGAGAGTGCTAGTTTCTACGAATCCCTTAACACTATAAAAAAAATATTTTAAACTTTCAACCCTGCTCTGCTGGTCGTTTTGCGTGTGTTCCAGATTTAATTCAATTTGTAGGTTATAGGGCTTATAAGGACCTATGATAAACGCGAGAGTGCTAGTTTCTACGAACCCCTTAACAATATAAAAAAAATATTTTAAACTTTCAACCCTGCTCTGCTGAACGTTTTGCGTGAGTTCCAGACGTGATTCAATTTGTAGGTTATAGGGCTTATAAGGACCTATGATAAACTTGAGAGTGCTAGTTTCTACGAACCCCTTAACACTATAAAAAAAATATTTTTAACTTTCAACCCTGCTCTGCTGGTCGTTTTGCGTGAGTTCCAGATTTAATTCAATTTGTAGGTTATAGGGCTTTTAAGGACCTATTATAAACGCGAGAGTGCTAGTTTTTACGAACCCCTTAACACTATAAAAAAAATATTTTAAACTTTCAACCCTGCTCTGCTGAACGTTTTGCGTGAGTTCCAGACTTGATTCAATTTGTAGGTTATAGGGCTTATAAGGAACTATGATAAACGCGAGAGTGCTAGTTTCTACGAATCCCTTAACACTATAAAAAAAATATTTTAAACATTCAACCCTGCTCTGCTGGTTGTTTTGCGTGAGTTCCAGATTTGATTCAATTTGTAGGTTATAGGGCTTTTAAGGACCTATTATAAACGCGAGAGTGCTAGTTTTTACGAACCCCTTAACACTATAAAAAACATATTTTAAACTTTCAACCCTGCTCTGCTGAACGGTTTGCGTGAGTTCCAGACTTGATTCAATTTGTAGGTTATAGGGCTTATAAGGACCTATGATAAACGCGAGAGTGCTAGTTTCTACGAACCCCTTAACACTATAAAAAAAATATTTTTAACTTTCAACCCTGCTCTGCTGGTCGTTTTGCGTGAGTTTCAGATTTAATTCAATTTGTAGGTTATAGGGCTTTTAAGGACCTATTATAAACGCGAGAGTGCTAGTTTTTACGAACCCCTTAACACTATAAAAAAAATATTTTAAACTTTCAACCCTGCTCTGCTGAACGTTTTGCGTGAGTTCCAGACTTGATTCAATTTGTAGGTTATAGGGCTTATAAGGAACTATGATAAACGCGAGAGTGCTAGTTTCTACGAACCCCTTAACACTATAAAAAAAATATTTTAAACTTTCAACCCTGCTCTGCTGGTTTTTTTGCGTGAGTTCCAGACTTAATTCAATTTGTAGGTTATAGGGCTTATAAGGACCTATGATAAACGCGAGAGTGCTAGTTTTTACGAACCCCTAAACACTATAAAAAAAATATTTTAAACTTTCAACCCTGCTCTGCTGGTTTTTTTGCGTGAGTTCCAGACTTAATTCAATTTGTAGGTTATAGGGCTTATAAGGACCTATGATAAACGCAAGAGTGCTAGTTTTTACAAACCCCTTAACACTATAAAAAAAATATTTTAAACTTTCAACCCTGCTCTGCTGAACGGTTTGCGTGAGTTCCAGACTTGATTCAATTTGTAGGTTATAGGGCTTATAAGGACCTATGATAAACGCGAGAGTGCTAGTTTCTACGAACCCCTTAACACTATAAAAAAAATAATTTAAACTTTCAACCCTGCTCTGCTGGTTTTTTTGCGTGAGTTCCAGACTTAATTCAATTTGTAGGTTATAGGGCTTATAAGGACCTATGATAAACTTGAGAGTGCTAGTTTCTACGAACCCCTTAACAATATAAAAAAAATATTTTAAACTTTCAACCCTGCTCTGCTGAACGTTTTGCGTGAGTTCCAGACGTGATTCAATTTGTAGGTTATAGGGCTTATAAGGACCTATGATAAACTTGAGAGTGCTAGTTTCTACGAACCCCTTAACAATATAAAAAAAATATTTTAAACTTTCAACCCTGCTCTGCTGAACGTTTTGCGTGAGTTCCAGACGTGATTCAATTTGTAGGTTATAGGGCTTATAAGGACCTATGATAAACGCGAGAGTGCTAGTTTCTACGAACCCCTTAACATTATAAAAAAAATATTTTAAACTTTCAACCCTGCTCTGCTGAACGTTTTGCGTGAGTTCCAGACGTGATTCAATTTGTAGGTTATAGGGCTTATAAGGACCTATGATAAACGCGAGAGTGCTAGTTTCTACGAACCCCTTAACACTATAAAAAAAATATTTTAAACTTTCAACCCTGCTCTGCTGGTTGTTTTGCGTGAGTTCCAGATTTGATTCAATTTGTAGGTTATAGGGCTTTTAAGGACCTATTATAAACGCGAGAGTGCTAGTTTTTACGAACCCCTTAACACTATAAAAAAAATATTTTAAACTTTCAACCCTGCTCTGCTGAACGTTTTGCGTGAGTTCCAGACTTGATTCAATTTGTAGGTTATAGGGCTTATAAGGACCTATGATAAACGCGAGAGTGCTATTTTCTGCGAAGCCCTTAACACTATAAAAAAAATATTTTAAACTTTCAACCCTGCTCTGCTGGTTTTTTTGCGTGAGTTCCAGACTTGATTCAATTTGTAGGTAATAGGTCTTTTAAGGACCTATGATAAACGCGAGAGTGCTAGTTTTTACGAACCCCTTAACACTATAAAAAAAATATTTTAAATTTTCAACCCTGCTCTGCTGGTTTTTTTGCGTGAGTTCTAGACTTGATTCAATTTGTAGGTAATAGGTCTTATAAGGACCTATGATAAACGCGAGAGTGCTAGTTTTTACGAACCCCTTAACACTATAAAAAAAATATTTTAAACTTTCAACCCTGCTCTGCTGGTTTTTTTGCGTGAGTTCCAGACTTGATTCAAGTTCTAGGTAGTAGCTCTAGTATGGATCTATGAGAGACGAAAGAGTTCTAGCTCTTGCAAACTGTTTAAAACCATAAAAAAAATATTAATATTTTTTGTTCAAATCACTTTTTTCAGGTTTTCAGGCCAGAACTATTTCTGAAAAGTATCAGGAACTGTAGAGCAGAGCTTTAGGCACATGAAAATATTTTTTTTTATTTTATTGGTGAAAAATGATCTGCTACGGGAAGTTGGCAGAGCATATTTTCAATTGTTTTTTTTTCAGGCTTTCAGGCCAGAACTATTCCTGAAAAGTATCAGGAACTGTAGAACTATGCTGCATGCGAATAGAACTCACTTTTTTTTTTGATCTGCTGGACAATGATCTGCTAAGTTCACACGCATGTATTTTATGGTCACCACAAATTGGACGACAAAAATTTGAATTCTCGACACCCGTTGAACTGACGATATAGAAAGATCACGGAAGTCGATGCTTAGAGCTCAAAATAGTTGTTCCTAATTAAAAAGGATGGAGGCCAGAGGCCTATGTCCAGCAGTGGACTTCCTCAAGCTGATGATGATGAAATATATTTAATTTTGGCTGTTCACATTGTTTTGGATACATCCTTCAATCCTTTTCATAATATCTTAATTGGACTTAAAGTGGGGGGTAATGAATTGAAGTTTGGTTTTTACCCGACTACGTTACAACTACAACTATTTACATTAAGAACTTCAAAGTGGATTTTCCATGCGAAAGGAAACGGAACACCAACATCCTAATCCGTCTGTGAAGTAATTCCCTTCAGCAAGCGGTTTCGCCAAGCTACAAATGCTACAATTGCTACAGACCGCTACGAAGTGCTACGCCAGCGAACAAGTCTGCTACGCCAGTGCAGCGACAGCATTCTTGGTAAGTCAGAGCTTAGTCGCCACGTTTTTTGAATAGTTTATGCATATTCGTTTAGTAACCATTTTTTTTGGTTCTCATATGAAATAAGCGTGTATTCTTTAAAAAAAGCAGCCAAGTGCGAGTCGGACTCGCCCATGAAGGGTTCCGTAGCATCAAGTAACATAATATAAAGGTTCTTGTAGTTCGTCGGAAGGTAAATTGCGGCTTACGATTTATAACGTTTAAAAAAAAAACTACTGGCTAGATCTCGTTCAAACCAAATATCGTTGAAAGTTTGCATAGTAATGTACAACATATATTTTTTTTAGTTTTATCATTCTCTTATTTTAGAAGTTAGAGGGGGGGGGGGGGGGCAACTTTTTTCCACTTTGGAAGTGTCTCTCGCGCAAACTATTCAGTTTAGAAAAAAACGATATTAGAAACCTCAACATCATTTTTGAAGATCTATTCATAAATACCCCACACGTATGGGTTCGATGAAAAATTTTTTTTTGAGTTTCAGTTTCAAGTATGGGGACCCCCAAAATTTATAGTTTTTTTTCTATTTTTGTGTAAAAATCTTAATGCGGTTCACAGAATACATCTACTCGCCAAGTTTCATCAGTCTAGCTTTTATGGTTTCGGAGAAAAATGGCTGTGACACGGTCGGACAGACAGACAGACAGACAGACAGACATGACGAATCTATAAGGGTTCCGTTTTTGCCATTTGGCTACGGAACCCTATAAAGAAGTAACATTAGCGTTACTAATGTTGCCTTAGATTTACAATGTAACTAAATTTAGTGTAGGTTATTTTAATTAGACAAAAATATTTTGAACATGAAAATTGGCTATTAATAAGGGTAATCAGGGCCACGTAATTAAATATTATAATTTGCGTGGTTTTGAGCCTGGTGGTGAACCTACTTACAATCTGGTTTACACGGAGTTTTCTTTCACCTAGTAAGAAAATGTTATGTTTGCCATAAATTACAAGTTATACTTCATTTCTGTTTACCGAAACCTGTCAGCAAAACTCCCGGCCTAACGTCAGACCCCTGTTTACAAAATTCGAAAATATTGTTTGTTTTTACGAATAGAAGTTCGTTTCGAAATGAAAAAGGATAGCGTCAAAGTGGCAATACCCTCGGATTCCTGCCATAACTTCTGCGTCGATGGAGTCGGCAGATACTCGATGATAAAGTGCAGATTATGGCCCCCAAATGCCCCCAATAAACTGCAAAGTTCAATTAGATCGCGCTCCGGTTAGGAAATTGAAGATTAAATTGTACCCGTTTTAAAAGTTACTTCTGAAAATAGCTTTCAGTGTTCGCTTTACTCTAAGTTTAATTTTCTTATATAATATCAAAATACTATGTATAGGTATTTAATCATATTTTAAGAAGGTTATTACTAACGCTGTAGAATATGTAATTTATTCAGAATGTACGGAGTGTTCAATTTACAAGCTGAAACAATGAAACTGTAAAGGTCGTAACTATAAATTCTTATGATGAAAACATTTTGTGTGTACATTAAAGTTAATGACGTCATCATGGATGAATTTTACGCTATAAACAAATGTTTTTATTCTGTGCTCCTAATAAGTACGAACGATTATGAATATTGGAAAGATTATGATTATATTACGTGTACTTAAGGTTGTTCGATTCTGATACAAACTGAATTTACACAACTATGGGCAAACAAAGTATGAATGTACACTGAAATAGCTGTAATAGAATTTTAAAGTGGTCTTTATTGCCGGCCAGTTATATAAAGTTGGAGAAAACTGTAGGATAACAGAAATATTAATAAAAAACCAAAAAAGTAATTTTTTCGTCATTCTTTCTAACGGGTAAGTACTAGCTTTTAGCATAGAGTCAATTTTGTACATCACTGTTTCAAAATAGACGTAAAAGTCTGTTAGATCTTTTTCTGAAGCCCCGACTGCCACGACCAACGGCTGACACTCCAACTTTATATAACTGGCCGGTAATAAGGACCACTGTAAAAGCCTATAACAGCTATTTCAGTGTACATTAATACTTTATTCGCCCATAGTTGTGTAAATTAAGTTTGTATGGAAATCGTACCCCCTTAATGGTTTAAATTGAGGTAAATACTCTCACTCACGATAAATAAACAGTAAGTCTATTAAGAAAGGCTGTATTGCAAACCCCACTTAAAGACAAAGGCAGTGGTACTCTATTGTGTAATGGTCACGGGCCGGTGGGCGGCACTCGGTCGGCACATGATTATAAATTCAACAAACCATTATTCAAAATGGGCTTTCATACCGGTACTGACAGCTGGCCAGATAATTCGTTAAGTCCTAAACTGCGACCGCTGCGTGCACCCGATAACGCTTCAATAGGATTCAACAAAATGTACAAGCTAGGAATGGCTTTGAGTTGCCTCGTTGCCTGCTGCTGCTGCAGATGCTAACCTAGATTCCTATTGGATATGGAACAGGTGCACCGACTTTTTATATTAAAAAAAATACAGCCGAATCGAGAACCTTCTGCTTTTTTTCATGCCGGGTGATGAAAAATGGAAAAGAGATAGAAGTCTTTGTCTTTAAAACCGCCATATTAGGAACAGCAGGAACGTTACTTTTGTGCCTTGATGTCCCGGAATTATTTTGTGAAAATTATTATGAGCTGCACAAACCAAAACTAGGTAACCTTTAATAGGAAATAAAAGTAAACCTGAAACTAGTTTAAAAATGTAACTCCTTCAATCTTATTATATTATGTCTCAATTTTATTATATCCGTCTGCTCAGCACTAGAGTAACAAAAATAGCAGAATGCGAGGCGTGCCGTCACCCGTGCTCGACTCGTTAGCGAATCCGGTTATCGCCGCTCAAAGTTTGTGTTTTCACCTCCTGTCTGACGGATGTCCGTACAGATTGGACGGATTTCGCTCCCCATCTCTAGGAGTATTTTTCAGTGTGTGATTGCATATTTCTGACACAGCCAAAGAATTGTAGCCGAGTGCACCACACTTTCTTAGTGGCCGAGTCAGCAACACGATCCCAGCTGTGAAGAATCGGGTAGATACTTACAACTTTTCAAGTTAGTAGTTCTGGTGATGATTTGTGAGTAGTGACAACAATAGGTAGAACATACTGCTCATACCACATACACATACCACTTACATTCTACGTATCAGCTTGTAGAACCAACGAACGAAAAAGAAAATAGTTTCTTGAGTGGCAACCAATATTTGGACAAAGCGACTTCGAAACATCGACGTTGAAGTCGTCGGTCCGTCGGGTAGGCAGCGTCCTACGTTACCCTTCGCTTATTGAGATATTATCTAGGTAAGTATAAGATTGATGCCTGAAGCTCTGATAATATTTATTTACGAAAATACTCGATCACAGTCGGACAACAATGATAATGAGCAAGTAATAATCAAAGAGACGAGATGAAGGGTGGCAATTAAGAGTGATGGATTGTTGAACTTTTCCAGAACTGAAATGGCCCGGTGTTTTAATATCGTCTTGTTTCTTTCCAACTGCTGCTGGTGATTTGTCACTAAGGGATTTTCCAATGAGAAAATTGTGGAGATTTCTAATGACTGAGTATCATTCTGTTTGGATCGGAGGACGCAAGCTGATGAGTTGAGAATTGAAAAGTCAACAAAAACTGCTCTTAGCGTAGCTTGTGTGATCATTGACTTAGTTATGCAACGGTCTGCGCGGGCACTAATTTGAATAGCTAGTGCCATTAGAACGCTTCCATGCTTCGGAACGCTTGTGAAGCGTTTAGTCCCGGTCCTTTCAGCCGAAAGACCATGATTGATATCAGGGCACTCTAAATCATCTTAATCAGAGTTGCCCACTCGTTTATGAACTTACTATTACATAGTAGTTGCTCATCAGCATAAAGATTAACTCCAGTAGGTAGCACACATAAATGTTATTATACAGGGTTATTCATTATTAGCTGCAAATACTCAGGAATTAGGTTCAACAAATAAAATAAAAAATATTTATGAAATGATTTTTTTTAAGTTTTGTTATGAAAATCCCGAGAAAATCGATAAAGGAATCATTGGCGCCTGACCTATTTTGACCTTTGATCCGCGCCCGCGCGCCGTGAGTGACACTCTGCGTTCAGTCACCGCCTGGGTGGGTCATCGTCCTGTTCTCCATGGCAATCATTATGCAATAGCCGTCAAGAAATTAATAAAAATAAAATTTTGATACAAAAACTTGAAAAAATTTTGATCAAATTTAAAAAAAATAATTTCATAAATATTTTTGACGTGATAACGTCTTATAAATCGATGGAGCCGGCTGCACGCACGAAAAAACATGACTCATTCGTCGTTACGTCGTTTCGTCGTTCCATTTACCTGAGCTCGAGCCCGGGTCGGGTAATGGGTAAGGGTAAATGAGGGTAAGGGTAAATGAGGGTAAAGGTAAGGGTTCGGTCGGGTTCCGGGTCCGAGTCCGAGTCCGAGTCCGAGTCCGCGAGTCCGCGAGTTACAAATATTAATTAAAATTCTTTTGAAAAATGCAACCATTCCATCAGTATTTTCTTATGACGTTATCACGTTCAACTATCGTCAGTAAACCGACTTTACAGACAACCGATTTTTTATTCTATTTGTTGAACCTAATTCCTGAGTATTTGCAGTTAATAATGAATAACCCTGTATGTTATTAACTATTTCTCACCTTACTTTTGAAATCTCAATAGGTGCCTACGTAGGTATTTATTTCCAGGTTTTTGCGATCTATTTCATTACATGTGGTATGTGGCTAAATTCCATTTTCATGTATTTGAGTCACTCGACGCGTCATCCATCTCACAGCCGCGGGGTACCTGCGCCGAATCAACCGTGTATTGCTGTGTAATGCAGACTGTTCACTAGCCTAAAAAGATAGACTAGAGAGGACACTCCTGTACATTTATATACAGTGCTATCTATCTCCAAACCAAGCCATTGTAAAAGCAAGTGCACTCTTCATAATACTGACTGACAGATCCTTTTCTCGTTTTGAGAAGTAGGAACTTTTTCAATGATCTAGAAATCAAATCCATCCCACTTCAGCCGCTTATTTTAACGTTGCTTTATTGGTAGACCACGGCGGGCGGCGGCCGTGCGGCCGTGCCCGCCAATGCGTGTTTACATTTTAATTCAAGTCAGTCGTGGCTGTGTCAAAATTAAAAATTTATAAGTTGGAGAAACGCTGAAACAGCGGGCGTGTCGGCACTGACAAGTACCCGTTAATTCTTACTCTCGACGAGCTTCTAAACTGTTAAAAGAGTGAGGTAATTAAGTATGATGGATATTCAGAGTTTATCGCGGGTGCCAGCGACGCGGGCCACTCGCAACTTTCTTATCTTCTTCTGGGTGACTTACAGTCTTTATGAAGGTGCCTTCGGCTGGATTTTTCGGGCCAATATCTATCTGTCTCTTGAGAAATTTTCATATTATCTATCGGCAGGAGTTTTTCCTCCAGCAAAGTTCCCAAGCATACATATTTTATGGTAGCTATACTAACCTAGAGGAAATACTGCGGACAGAGTCGAGTATTTTTTGTAAGCTTTGCGGACGGTCCGACTGAAGTAGCTAATAGGTATGGAGATAGCTAGCTAGCCAACCGCAACTCATTTAACATGCACTTCGCATCCTCGATTTGCGTTTGGAGCGCAATGTAACGTTTCAACCATGTACCCACTCCTAAGTAGATAACCAGTGCTACGAACATGATCCATTCTCGTTTAGAAAGCCTTTCAATGTGCGAGCGTATTTCATGCGCATGCCGGATGTGAGCTCTATATTCGACTATTCGAAAATAAGCTTCGCAGAAAACATTAGTCCGGCAGGAAAACAGAACATACGACTGTTTGACTTTTTTTTATACCAAAGTAAGAACAGTTATCCAGGTTCTAAGCTTTAAATTCTGTAACTGTTTACCCATGTTTCAAATAATCTCTTTTCACCTTGTCTCGCGAGAAGACAGAGTTACTTTTTACCTGGCTTATTACGTATTCTACCTTCAAGTGATCTCCTGTCAGGCAAGAAGAGATCTACCCGTCACCCGTAATCTATCTTCAATATTTAACTTGTTTACTACATCGATAAAATCCTCTGGTTTAAGCTACTACGAGTAGCAACTACATAACCCATGTATTTTTCATGACACTTAAGATAGAGGGTTAATGTTGAATGAAACTATGTAGATTGCTAGTGCATGTTACTTGAGGGCGACCCTTGTCATGGGAGATTTGCAAAGGAAAAAGCCTCTAATTTGGGTTGTGTTTTGACAAGTCATCTGTGGAGGTGCCCTGACTTTTAATATAGGATAAGGACCCTTCTGGATTCGGATAATGCAAGTTCTTTTCTGTTTTACCTTAGTTTAGTTATTTCTCTCAAAACTCAACAATTAACCTTATGTATGTAAACTATTGTACCGAAAGTCACGGAATGCGTAAAAGTTAGTTTCGCAGCATTGCAATGGATGTACTAGGCAAATGCTCCAAAATAATAGGTAAACTTATCAACTACTTTCATTACGACCTACATAAAGATTGCATACTTACCTACCTATGCACTATAAATCTGTTATATATACTTATAGGATTTTTAAAAGCTCTCTAAATTGTCTAAATATATAAAACTCTTACGTTACTGACTGACTGACTGACAATCAACGCACAGCCTAAACCGTAAGTCCTAGAAGCATGAAACTTTTTTTTTTATAACCATTGCCCTATCCTCGCAGGAGTATACAATAGTGCAGCCTTTCATAATCGGAATTTTAGTTTCTATAAATTATACATTACAAACAAAAAACACAATAAACATAATCACAATAATATACCCTGAATCCAATCTATTACATAACAAAAATAAAAACAAAAATAAAAACAATACACATTCAAAATTAAAGAAATTAAAATTAAACACGACAGATTATAGCTCCAGGATAGACAGAGAAGCTTTTATGAATTCGCTCAAAGAGCAACAACTTGGAGGGTATGTTCCTCCTAAAGCATAGGGGTGCACTAAGAAAGGAAATTGGAAAATTATTTCCCTAAGCGGAGACAATGCGGAAAAACTTTTAAAAGAAAAAGCAACGGGGCGAGCGAAGCCGTGGGCGGCCGCTAGTAAGCTATGTTCTGATTCTTTTTTTAAATTTTACCCTCAATCTAAGAAGCAGGGAAGCAGAAATGCCAAGGGTAATTGATGGAACGCAACTGAAAGAAACAATCCAAAAGAATGAATCCAAAAGTATCATACCTATCTTGATCAGGGACCACAACAAAGCGCAAAAAACAAATTGTAACTACGCGTTTTAAATAAATCCGTCTTGACGAGGGTTTGCTGTTTTCTTGTAAAAGTAGAAAAGAAACGTGTAACGAACAAATCCTGGTAGATCACATCCAAGATCGAGATTTTTTTTTCAATGAATTTATAAACAAAACTGCGACTGACTATACAATGAAGCACAATGGGGTCAACAATAGGTTGGGGGAAACGAGACTAAAATGAAGCTCGGCCTGCCTTATCTAATCTTCTATCACTTTATACCTACGCTTTTAGTAAGTATTCAGTATTCAGTATTCAGTATTCAGTATATTTATTGCCTTATTATGTATGTAAATATAACAGTGTCAGATCTTAGAACTAATTTTTGAATCAATACATAATTTACCCTGTAAGGGTGTTGCAATACTGGAGAAGCGGGCCGATATGATTATAATCACGCAGATTTGTAAGCAGGTTTAGTATAAAATGTTATAAGGGTTATTTATTATTATAGTTAGTCTTTTTGTTCGTCGTTAAAGAACTCGTCTAGTGTGTAGTAATTTTTTTGTAAAAGCATCTCTTTAATTTTTTTTTCAAAAATGTTGTATTTTTCTAGATGTTTGATGTTTTCCGGAATCTTGTTATATATTTTAACCGCCATAACATTTGGTCCCGAGCTGTGTATCTTTAAATTAGATGTAGGTAGCACTAGGTTATGCTCATACCTACTTTTAAAGCGCCGCGGTTCATCGCTTTTTTTTTTAAAGTATTGTGGATACTGCCTCACAAACTTGCAGATTTCTAGGATATATATCGAAATAAGGGTCATAATTTTTAGTTCGCCAAAATACGGTCTACAGCTCTCTGGAGCTTTTATATTACTAAGAATACGTATGCACTTTTTTTGTTTTATAAACAGGTTTTGAGCGTCGACACTGTTGCCCCACAGAATAATTCCGTATCGGATCCAGGAGTAGGCATAAGCGTAGTATGCAGACATAGCTGTTTTTATGTCTGTAGCCTTCCGTAACTCTCTAAGTGCATACGTAAAACTAGATAGTTTTTTTGTCATCCTTTGGACATGGTTTTTCCAATTAATATTTGAGTCAATCTCTAAGCCTAGCAGTGTAAATGTATTTACGCATTCCAGTTTAGTATTATTGTATATAAAATTAATGTCAAGGGGGGGCTTTTGATACGGTCTAAATTGCATTATTTTGGTTTTTGTATAGTTAATGTCAAGATTGTGGTCGGTCATCCAATTTCCAATAGTGTTAAAAATGTCAGTTAGGTTTTCATTTAAATTAATATTTGTTTTACAAGATGTAAGAACGGAGATGTCATCAGCAAATAGAACACATGATTTATTAATTGATTTTGGTAAGTCATTTATGTAAATTAAAAATAAGATACAGCCAAGGACGCTTCCTTGAGGGATTGAGCTATAAATTTTTATTGGTTTCGATCTGACCATAGAAATTTCTCCGCTCTTTTCATCAAAGTTTTCTATTTCAACAATTTGTTCACGTTTATCTAAATAAGACTTAAACCATTGATGTGAGATTCCGCGAATGCCTATTCCGTATAATTTGTCTAGTAGCATTTTAAATTGTACTTTATCATATGCTTTAGTCATGTCCAAAAGAATTCCAATTGCATAATATTTGTCGTTAATAAGGTTGAGTATTTGTTGCATGTATTTATATACAGCTAGTACTGTCGAGCGATTCTTCCTGAAACCGTTTTGTGAATCGTCAAAAATGTTATATTTTTCGCAGAACGAATTTAATCTAACTTGCATTGCTTTTTCAAAGATTTTTGACGATGTCGGGAGAAGAGCAATTGGTCTATAGTTATTTGGATTCGTTTTAGACTCTTTTTTGTGAATGGGCTTAATTATTGATATTTTCAATAAGTCCGGAAATGTTCCTTCAGAAAACGATTGATTTATTAGTAGATAATAAGGAAGAGTAAGTTCCTTCGAACAGTGTCGTATTAGAACTGGGGGTAGTTCATCTATTCCGCAGCTATATTTATTTTTTAAGTTTTTTATTATTTGAAAAATTTCACGTGGTTCGACCGGACTTAGGTACATAGTGTTATCAGTGGGGTTAATGACCGGGCGGCCAAGCGTCTGCCCTGCACTGCTCGATGCACCAACTGATGCAAAAAACTCGTTAAATAGGTTAGCTACCTGTATAGGGTCTGACGTAAGATTATTATGGATCTTCAGTTTAATGTTGTGTTGTGTTTTCTTAACGGTTTTATTTGTACGCTCTTTTATTATTTTCCACATTGATTTCGTTTTGTTTTCCGATTTTTTCATTTCTTTAATGTATTGTATTCTTTTAGATTTGTTAACGGTATTTTTTAATAGTTTAGTGTATTTTTTGTAGTGTTGAATGAGTACTGGGTGTCTACTGTATGATACAAGCATTTTTAGGTTTCTTTTATTTTTGCATGATTTTTTTATTCCACGGGTAAGCCATTTATATTTATTGTTTGTTTTTAATTTTAGCATCTTTTTTGGTATGCATGTGTTTAAAATTTCCAGTAATTTATTATTAAATGAAGTATAGTTTTCGTTCATATTTTTATTTTTGCTAATAATTTTTTCCCAATCAACGTCTGTCAGTTCATTTTTAAATAGGTCAATGTTATTTTTATTAAATATTCTTTTTTCCACTATTCGTGATTTTATTTTAAAAGAGGGAATTGATAATTTTTTTACATTTAATATCACACCTTTGTGGTCTGAGAAGCCGAAGTCATACACACGTGCACTTATCATGGTTTTGTCGAAGTAAATGTTGTTTTTACGAAACGGGATCTTCTGAATAATTTTTGAGTATCTGCATAGAATATTATAACAATACGTGTCTGGGAAGATAATGCTAACCAAAGCAATAATTATAATTAATAACCATTCATGGACAATCCACACAACACTGTTCAGCCCCAAACTAAGCAAAGCATGTAATCTTATACCTTTAAACGAGAAAATCTTGTATATATATATATATATATATATATATATATATATTTATATATATATATATTTAGGATCTCGGAAACTGAGCCAACAATTTTCACGAAATTTACTATACAAGGGTTTTCGGGGGCGATAAATCGATCTAGCTAGGATTCATTTTTAGAAAATGACGAGAAGTCGGTGTTTTGCAATAATCAAACATAAACTCAATATACGACTGTTCCTGCCATCTATTGGCGATTGTGAGCAACTAACTGCAAGCTAGAAGGCGTTGTTAATTAAAAATTAGCCAATAAAGATACGACTCTTCCTGACATCTATTGGCAAATAATAATACTATTTTTTTTTAAACCCGAGCGAAGCTCGGTCATACCGGCTCGTTACTATTAATAAGTATAGGTATATTCAACTACAGTATAATTATCAGAGCAATACTATACTTACTATTCGTTTATTTTGTTCGAAATTATGTAGGTATTTAGGCTAAATGAAAAGCTAATATTTGCCAGCTGCAAAATACAAAGTGAACATTTATAAACACACTTGCAATGAAATTCGAATAACTTTATTAAAAACCACTTATGGAGGTTATCACAAGGTGTATATTTGGCGTTGGGCCGTACGTAATTAGTCGAGACCATGATAAAACCTCCAGTTATAATTGTATGATTGTTGCCAAGAGTTTTTTTTTCAGTGCCGTGGGCTTATAACTATTCTATGTTTGTGATTTGCCTTATGTTTGCAAGTAATCCTGTTATGTTTCTGAATTGATGCTGAATTCAATAAAAATAATAGCCGTAAATCAGTAGGCCTACCACAAGCTCTATCTGGCTCTGGTTTTGAGTCTGTGTGAGTGTTGACTAAATAAATCCTACGTCGAAACGTCACACACACAGTTTAATACTGGTCTGAGCCAGACAGAGCTTTACGTAATATAGCTACCTGAGTTAATTAATACTTGTAATTTTCTCTGATTGGATTGAAGCTGCGTTAATACAACAGTATATAATCTTTGATACAACGTGGATTATCAGAAGTACATTCTATGATCATTTCATAGAATGTACTTCTAATAATCTTCGTGATAATCCACGTTTTCATTTTATTATCAAGTACTATATTATATCCATGTAATAATATTATGTATTTACCTACTGTTTTTTGTAAAATAAAAATCAAACATAAAAGATAGCATAAAGGCGTCGCTTCCCGTTTATATACAGGGTTATTCATTATTAACTGCAAATACTCAGGAATTAGGTTCAACAAATAGAATAAAAAATATTTATGAAATTATTTTTTTTAAATTTGATCAAAAAATTTTTCAAGTTTTTGTATCAAAATTTTATTTTTATTAATTTCTTTACGGCTATTGCATAATGATTGCCACGGAGAACAGGACGATGACCCACCCAGGCGGTGACTGAACGCAGAGTGTCACTCACGGCGCGCGGGCGCGGATCAAAGGTCAAAATAGGTCAGGTGCCAATGATTCCTTTATCGATTTTCTCGGGATTTTCATAACAAAACTTAAAAAAATCATTTCATAAATATTTTTTATTTAATTTGTTGAACCTAATTCCTGAGTATTTGCAGCTAATAATGAATAACCCTGTAGAATGCGAGTTTCCAAGTCAACACCAACCCGTCGCTTCCAGTAGGGTCCTGGACCAACATAATAAAAAGATTTATATGTATTCATGTCAGCTGAAATATTTTACACCGTAACACTGTGTGCTTAAAGGCGTAGAACCGTGGCGGTTGCACAAGCTAAGGTCGTAAGTAAAAACTGAAATTGTTCATGTATACGTGTTGTATGCAAACTGTCATAATAGATCACGCTAACCGCAATATACTTTGCAATTAACGGTAGGCTGGTTTGCAGGTGCTTCTGTATCATGGACCGCAGTCAGCTTCGGCCACCACAAACCGATTACGGAGGCCATCGCATCCATGATTTGCTCTCTGCCCTTTTTGGAATAGATAAAATAATGGACAAAGGAATGGACTACTAAGTTGGTGTTAAATTCCTGTGTGTTTCATAATGTAGCGAAATTGTTTTATCCGAATAACAATGTGGGTGGGTGTATTCGTCTTATCTTTGTAATTTATTAGTTTTCTCTGTAAGATGATCAGGTTATTTAATCCCTTTGAAGTACAGTAAGCCGCTATTCGCGATCCTATTTCTTCTACTTTGCTAAGTATAGACCGGAAAAACGTAGAGTCAAAAGTTTTCAAAGAGGCAAAGGAAAACTCGTTTAAATTATAGGAAAGGTAGATGTTTGAAATTGAAGAACCTGAAACAACGGACACCGAACCTGCCCGTCCAACTAGTTGAAGCAGGTGCGCCGTAGGTAATTTAGGAAAGGCAAATACACATAGGTATAGGTAGAACTTTAAAACAATACCAACTCAAAGCTTTCAAACGAAAACCGAGCGTATTGTTTGACCTCTTACCCACGAGCGGCCGTTCGTGTTAGTTTTCCTTTTATAGAGCGTTAAAAACTACGTCAACTTTGAAAGCGTACCTATCTGAAATAAATGAGCTCGCATTAAAATGGAGACTGTTCCACATCGGGATCAACGAATTACCGCGCTCGTTTTAGTTATTATTCAAACAACTAAATCCTGCACTATTAAACTACTGAGGATTACTATTAATCACGTCAAGATGTTTACCCTCATCCCGCGTCAGTTCAGCGGGAATTATCTAGTCGAGATAAATAGGAGCGTCGCCTCTAGCTCGCGCCGCGCTATTCACTCCACCCGACAGCGCTAGAAAGTCTCCCGGCTCATTGCGAGGTTACTTAACACTAATCTTGTTTATAAATGAATCAATTTATATACGATCTATACAAATCACGCCGATTCAGAGCCAAACAACCTCTCTATCTCCGCTTTAATGCAAATACTGGCAACTTCGTAAGCCTCTGTTTATACTTAGCTGTTTTATAAGATGCCAATTTGCGACAAAATTCGATCAAAATTGTATTACCTACTGCAGTAATAACAGATTACATTTCTTAAAATCTTATGCTACCTTCCTACGGTGCGTGGTTCTGCAGATCATCTCGCACAGCGCACGACGACGCACGGCAACGCACACAGAAAGGGCTCCTGTGCTACCGCATGCACGATGTGCACGAGACCGTTCCCATGGTGTGTCGTGCGAGCTGATCTGCCTCCGTGCGCGATATCACACACCGCCCGGTGGGAAGGGGCTTTTTTAAGATTGTTGATCTATGTTGACATATTTGCAACAGGATTTCAAGTTCTTTGCCTTGCAAAATCCTGTTTCCAGAAACTCAAGACAGCACAACATCAACACGTTTGACGAGTTTCTGGAAAGTTTAGTATCGGCTTCGCGTTTTTCTGTGCGAGAATATGAATCTCGTTTAGAGTTGGTAGCAACAATGGACTTTTAAAAGCTCTAACTAAATAAATTTCAAACAGAAATACCTAGCCGCTGAAATTATTTTCCCAGCGAAATGTGCAGCATTTCCTACCTCAACCAGATATTGCAGATCCAAGCTGTTCCTGACATGTATTGTGCTGTGGCGAACTCTGTAAATTGCTTTTCGTGACAATAAATATTTTAATCTGATTGGTGGCCTGTAACCAATTAATAGTGGCTTTATTTTCGTCCGAAAAACGCTCAGAATGTTATGTACGGACCGACTTAAAACAGAGAGAGCTAAAAAACCACAAAATAGAAATAAGTTTGTAAAAAAGCTGAAAATAAGAATGAAAAGGTTGAATAAACTAAAGTGTTTATATAATACGAAATGGACTTCATGAAATACTTTTATTATCTCTACAATTTGAGAAAACCATGTAACCTAAGCCCCAACAGTAATTTCATAACCCAGTAACATTTCAAAAACGAAAGGCCTTAAAAAGGAAGGATTTAAGGGCAGAAACAGTGCTTGAGTCTGAGTTGAGCCTCAAACATAGATTATTTGACAGTTCTCCATTGAAAAGTGACAGAAATCTATACGGGCCCCCAAAGCTCAGTTACACGGATGACTTATCGACCAATCAAATATTTGACAGTTGTTTTACTCGAATTTAGGCAGCAAATTTTTGAGTTAAAAAGCTGTTAAATATTTGATTGGGCGATCAGTCATCCGAGAAACTGGTCTTATAGGTCGGTACACTACAAAAAACGCAACCCCCACACAATTCACAATCGTTAAATAAATGTAGAGGTACTTTTTATATATTCCGAGGTAGATATTTTATAATCTAAATGTTCAAACTCACAATTTTTTGTGCCTGAACTGAATTGCATAGCTACGATGAATTTTAATAAGACCTTCCTTTATGATTTTGTATTCATACTGAATAACTCTCCGTGGTTAAGAATTGATTTATGCTATTACACTTATAAATGGGACTTCTTTTCAAATAAGAAAGTTACGATTTTGTCGGAGTTTCTTTAGGAATTTTAAGAAGCACTCTACCTGTTTTCCTTTCAAATTATTTTGTTACAAGCTGTCATCAATATTTATTCAATTTCAAGTGACAAGAAAACTATGTACGTTTATTACAGAAAATAATAAAAACGTCTAAAAATATGAACGCAAATATTTTTTTCACTTTGCATCAAGCAAGCACCCCACCTTCTTACCTACTAAAACTCTAAAACTTGGGGTTCCTTTCAAATAAGTAGGTAATCTTTTCTATGAATTAAACACGCTTGAGAGTCAGACTTGACTTCAGGATTCCGTTCAATCCGAGGAAAGTTTACTGGGTATAAACCAACCGGTTGGTGGGTAAATATACCAGTCAAAGTGGAATTTAGCAACTCCAACAAGACGCTGTTCATTTAAAGAGTTGCGCAACTGGCTCCGCTAAAGTTGCTCTGGATTCTAGGACGAAGTGATACGACGTAACGTTTTAACTTCGAATGCTTCTAAACTAATGTTTATGCTCTGAAAAATGTTTTCGGTATCCGAACTATGCGGTTAGTTCCGCTATGCTCGATTCCCGATATGCTCGGATTTTAAAATACCTAACAAAAAGTCCCGCTATGCTTCGAATATATCAGTTCTACCCTAAACAATGGAAAATGCTTCGAATATATCAGTTCTACCCTAAACAATGTACAGTTCAATAGAAAATTCTTTCTAAAATAATACTCTTATTATAGCTAGCCTAAGCGATAAAAAACATTAATCAACTCAAATCAAATGACAAATTTCAAATAACACTTACATAGATGCAACGCTTACGCAACTATGATATAGAGCGATGTGCGAAGATAAAGTTGCAAAGTATGTTAGCACGTTTTGTCTTGTTTGTCTCGTTTTATTGTTGATTTGACGTTTGTTTGGCATTTTGTTATTTTTTTATTGCAAATTCTTTGCCTCGGTTATTTGAAGTAAGCCTCCATGAGTTGGCATCCTATTAGTGGCCTCCTGTGGTCTTGGAATAATATTTTGTATGAACGCAGGTTCGTTTTTAATTATAAGAAAAATAAATCTGCTGCCTCGCATATTTGTTAAAAAAGTGTCATAACCATGTTGAAATATTTAATTACATTTTCCCTGTTTTGTTAGGACGTGATTGAGATAGGGCACAAGGTTTTTATGGATCGAGATTTAATTTTCCCAAAGTAATTGTTTTTAGTTGTAGCTGCATTCCGCGTAGGAAAAGATAAGAAAATAAACAAAGGTTTTTTTCGTTTCCTGTAAAAGCCTTCTTGACGAGGGTTGCTCGGTGTTATTCAGCATCGAAATGAAATGAGGGATAAAAACTAAATTAAATGCTAATTGCGAGATTCAACAGGAGCCGGGAGGGATCCGATCGCCTCGTTCAGTTTCGCAACGATATTGAGGGGCGCTTGTACACGCTAAGAAAAAACGCCGGGTCTACCCAAGAATTCGTGTCGTAACTAGAAAATAACTGTGTACACTGCTCGCGGCGGTGCACGAAAAAAATCTTATCTGCGCAAGACACGACGCGGCGAACGTTGTTGCGTTTTCGTGTGTGGAAAAGACAAAATTCTTGTCTTGCGCAGATAAGATTTTTTTCGTGCACCGCTGCGAGCCGTGTACACAGTAATTTTCTTGTTACGACAAGAATTCTTGGGTAGGCCCGGCGTTTTTTCTTAGCGTGTACAAGCGCCCTAAGGTGTAATGATGCGCGGGAAAAATCCAATTATTTCGAACCAATTTATTAGCAACCCCTCATATTCGAAGAGCTTTTGAATCTGTGATTATAGTGATTGTTTCAGGCAGAGCAATACTTTGATTTTCGAAGAATCTTTGTAATAAATATGTAGGTACAATTTTTATTTATTTCATTTTATCTAAAAACTCCTGTAAGTAAATAAAAGTTTCACCGCGCCGTCGTCGTCGTCGCGTCGCGTCGGTTGGTCGGTCGCGTCGTCGGTCGGCCAAACACGGGGAACCTTTCCGTTTGCGTAATAGCTGAAAGTTAAGAGGAGTTTTTCCCGTTTATTGGGTCGTTAGGATATAATTTTCATCTCGTGTTTATGATGCTATAAAAAGTTTGCAGCTCAGATACAACCACCGTCAATTACTAGCTCTTGTATCAGCTTGTATTCAGCATTCATCGATTTATTTATGCCTTTACCAGTTGGGTTTTTATTGGTATTACTTGTGGATTTTAAAATAAATTCATCTTAAAAAAAACCTGTTGGTTATTACTTTATTGCGTAAGGTTTTTTGGTTGGATTCATAATAAAAATAGTAAACCTAGGGCTTTTGGTATTTTTATCCATATCAAATAAATGTATATAGGTACCTATGTATGGTGTTTTTTTGTGTTGTCACTGAACTTAGCCGATTGAGATGTAATTTAGCACGTTAGAGAAAGCTTGCGTTCGAGTGATGAAAATAAACTTCACTAGACTAGTTTATCATCTATTTCGGATTGATTGATAGTGTTTCCACAAATGGATTACATATTTTCGTTTCATTTGTCATTCATCAGAAAAGTCCGGAACTGTAAATACTCCTGTTTCACTCATTTACCTACAGATCACATCATACGTACTATACTAGAGACGCACGGGAGGAACAAAATGACGGAAGCCGACGGTGACGGAAATGATGGAAGCAGTGGGTGATACCGGGATGAGACGATAATCCAAGGCACTATAGTATAGGATCCCTAGAAGAAGGACCTTCACCGAGCTGGTTATTTAATGAAACGTATTTTATATTTAATTAAACATGCCAATAAATATATTCTATATGGGTTGCCTATCAAATTTCAGTCCAGGATATGATTAATTAATAATTAAAAAAAAAAACAATGTTTTTTTAACTTTCCACCGGTTTGTTTATTAGACAAATTCTATACCAATCGAAAGTATAGACCCCATAAAATATGCAAACGTTAGGTTGCCTATTTTTTTCCGGTCACAACTCTCGGGTAGCCAGGTATAAACAGGAAAATCGATACTAGCATTATGCACCGGTATGTTTATTGAATAAAAATACTGGGGTCTATACTTTCGATTGGTATAGAATCTGTTTAATAAACAAACCAGTGGAAAGTTTTTTTTTTTTTTAATTATTAATTAATCATAATTATCCTGGACTGAAATTTGATAGGCAACCCATATAGAGTATATTTATTGGCATGTTTAATTAAATATAAAATACGTTTCATTAAATAACCAGCTCGGTGAAGGTCCTTCTTCTAGGGATCTTAGACTACTATTTGTTATTTCTTATTGCAATTTCAATCGGGATTTTGTATCAAGTGTCCTTGCTGTTTTCTGTTCTTCTGTTGTTTAATCCTAACAGTACCTAGCCCTTGTTTGTAATTTTATGAAAGTGTAATAACGACTACGTTTGATGCATGACGTAAGGGGTTGAAGTGACATGGCACATGAGCCTGCGGGTAACAATCACCTATAGCCGATGCATGATTGATGGTGTGCTAATACGAGTTCTCATTACATACACGTCACTATACCTACACACTTTTATACGTATCATGTTTTTGTGATTACTTAAGAATTCCCACGGCGAAAGAATTTTCGCCTGAGAGGTGATGATTATTAATTATGTTTAAATTTTGTATAGTATGCTTTATGTTTAGGACTAGAAGACACTGGATGAAAACGTTGATTTATTTAAATGAACTGTTAAGTTTCTTTGTTCAATGTCGTTACATATCTTTTACGTTCTATTACATATACTATATGTCGCTACTTATAATTATTAAGTTATACACACTGAAAATACCCATTAGAGACATATTGAGTTGTGTCATTATCCCCTGCTGGCATCAACTATGACTCCCTTGACGGTCAATTTTTTTACGTCAATACTAAATCAATGTGCTGGACAGCGCTACGAAAATGATGACGCATTGCTTAGAAAAATAAACTTTGACTAAACTCATCATATTATATTCCAGTCTAATGCAACTCAAAGGTATAATAAATAATCCAGCCATAGAACTGCATTTAGCAAATTGAAATCGGGAACATGCCATCGAGAATCGGAGTTGGTAATAGTGTAGCTAATAGTTTAAGACCATTTCCCGCAAATATCTGTTGATCGAAATAGGGTTAAATGTGTTACCAATCCCCTCTAAATTGCACGATTCAGAGCTTGCTTTGACAACCTGTCGCATGCACCGTTTTCACCGTTTTCACGTTGCAACAGATTGAAGCATTTTTAATTGCTTATTTGTGAGGCTGCACTGGAATACTGTACTAAATAATACAAACAGTCGAACGCTATAGTTTATTTGCGGTGAGAACTTGTAGCTTTACAGTAATTAACAATGAGTGAAAGAGATACATTGACGCTAGCAAACTGGGAATAGATAATGGCAGCTAAATTCTGTGTAAAAAGGAGTTAAACTCAATAACATCAGGTCTTTATTAACCGACTTCAAATAAGGTGAAGGTTTCTCAAATCGACCGTATATAATTATGTTTTTTTTTTATGTATGATCGCGGATAACTTCGTCGTTTATGAACCGATTTTGATGATTATTTTTTTGTTGGAAAGAAGATATTTCAAAAGTTATTCTATGATAAGGAAATCAGGGTTTGATGATTGCATACCAGAGAAATCAAGGGAACCTTCCGAAAATTGCAGGGGCGACTAGTGCGGTTGTAAGTTTTTCAATAAGTATTTAAATCAAAATCAGTTCAGCAGTTTGGCCATGAAGTCGGTTTCTCAAGTTTTTTAAACTTTACTTGTTTCACTATAGATTCTATATTCAACTGTAACTTTATTTTTAATAATTAAATTGCTATATAATGTGGGCATACATAATGTAGAAATTTAATCATTAAAAGCAAGGCTATGGCATGTGATTCCAAGAACATGCCGTGTTTTAGGATTTGGTCCGCTCAAGAGGAAATAGCGGAACCCTTAGGGATCACTTTGTCCGCCTGTCTGTCAAAACCCTTACCTACCCTACCCTTGATGGAAGGCGAACTGTATTTTTTTGCAGACGTAACTGGCGCGTGTGAAGTGTTAAGTTTGTGCAAAATATTATGTATTACTATATTAGTTGTATATAAAAAAAAAAAAGTTTTAAGTATTTTAATAAAGTTACCGCCATCTGGAATGTATGGTAAGTAGTTCCAACAAGTCTAAAGTGGAAACAATCGTACTTTTATTTGACGTTGCTCTAAGACGGTAAAATCCACCCTTAGTCGGTTAGTTTAAATTAATTTCGCCCTGACCCGTGTATTAATATTCAAAGCACTCGCAAAGTTCGCCTTTAACAGCGAGTGGTAATACTCTAACTTATTAATTTACCAGCGTTTCTTCTCCAGCTTTCTGAATTACAACAAGACTGGTTTACGATTACCATACATACTAATAGCCCAAATATTGTTTGCAATATCCAAATTTTTTTTAATGATTAGTGTGCGACTTTTTATTGGTTTTATAGAGGTAGTGTTTACTAAACTTAAGGAAATAAAAAATAAAAATATAATGTCCCAAAAGTTAAGAGCCGAGTGGGATTTGAACCCGCGACCTTCCCCTTGGTACGGGGCTGTGCTGACCGCTGCGCCATCAGATACTAATCACACTCGACGAATAACTCATAGAGACTGTTCGGCACTACGATCTCTGCCACAACTACTTCGCGGGTTCAAATCCCGCTCGGCTCTTATATTTGAGACATTATAAACTCTTTGTGATTAGCGTGTGCTTCAAAATATGAAAATTAGTTTCTTCTGAGAATAATTCAGATATTATTAATATGTCTTGTATGCTCCGGCAAAGCTCTTCCCAGTATTTATTCGCAAAATATAGAGAACTGCGTTGCAGTTCTTTTCTTTCATCTGTGGTAAATGCGGCCGTGCCGGCCACTCTCGTATCAGTCTTTACAGCCATGAACGGAAGTGTTCTACTTCTGGTAGTGGTTCTTCTGGTGGTGGTGGTAAATCATTTGCAATAGATGTTACAGGTCAATGATAATTAATATGTATAGAACTACAGCTTTTCTTTATGAGAACCCTAAATTTAATATGTTTTAAGAGAAAAATATATATTTAAAGCATAATCTTGAAGCACATCAAATGAATTCACGTTATTTATGTCGTGTCAAATATAATTTAACACCATGGCAATGTCGACTACTCGATGAAAAGGCGAGGTCGGCTCTCAATGGCTGACCGCGTAAAAATGTTACAGCAAAAAACATTTTTACACAAAGTGTTTTTTCCCGAATTGGTTCTACGTACTAGGTACCTACTAAGTAGCCACAAGATCCGACGAGATACAATTTACTCTCGCTCTTTGTTTGACACAACCTTTGTCGGAATGTTACAAGGGATTATGTATGTCCTTGTGTAGTGGGTGGGTGGCTATAGGACGCACAGACAATGGACAAGTGAAGTAGGTATTTAATCCGTAATGTGGGTTACACGTAGGTGTTTCTGTACGCGTAATGAAAATAAATATATGTAATATAGAGTTTTAAGACGTTGCAAAGTGATCCTTGTGACTAATATAACTGAAGGGTAACTGAAATAAACTTTGACTTTTGGTAACTTTTTTCTTCAAAATGTTGTCTAGGCGACTGATCGAAGCGACGCGTGAGAAGGTGGGTATGGCGCAGCGTATAAGCATTGCTATTCAGCGTGGCAATGCCGCCAGCGTCTTGGGGACGCTTCCGTCTGGCACTGATTTGGATCAATTGAGCTATCTCTAGATCGTTTGTAACGATCTGCAGATAGCTCAACTGTTTCTTGTGTATTTTGTACATTTTGTAGATATTTGTTTAATTGTAAGTTTATTTGTGTAAATAAATAACTTTTTGCAAATCATTATATTTAACTAAGTTATTTTTAAATGAAAATTGCGTAAAATTATACAAATGGCCAAGGTATAACAATTAACAACAATTAAAACTCATTTTATAACAATTTAAAAGTTTATTTTTATTTTCTTTTAATTTAAATTAGACATTATGCCACAGTGATGAGAAAAAAGCTTCAGAATTTCATTTCCTCCACTCAATTTTGTATCAAAGGCACTTAAAAATTTTGTCACGATTAACGGGAATTCTGTTCGTTGCTTTGTAAATACAAATTGACTAGGCTGGTAACATCCACAACCAGGCTTCCTTATGATGATGATATTTAAACCTAGCTTATCCTATTAGCCAATATTTCATTAGGCTTCAAATGTTTTAAAGTACGTTACTTTATAATACACACTGCGCAAAAAATCATAATTCCTAGTATATTCATAGTATACAGAGGTTTAAAGATCTTGATAGACGGTTATCCAAGTGGTCCTGAAATGGGGAAGAGATTAGAAGAGGGTTAATAAAAACTAGGGTTGAGTTGAAATACAGTGCCCATTTACTGAGCAGCAGGTGTCCTTCGCAATCCCATCGTCAGCGGATTAGTCCATTGTACATAAATCTCCATCTGAGAGGGCACGCTAACCACATTCTTTTAGCTTCATCCAAATTACCTGTCTCTCATAATGCTATGAAAACAATCCTCGCTGGAACGAGATTACAATCCACATTCAGAAAGGATTTACGGTGCTAAAATAAAATGGTTATCGCATTGTGCACGTTTCCAAAATGGGTAGCGCTAGTTAAGAAAAATTAACATTGTACGACCAAGAACAAACCAGTATTTAAAAAAATAATGATTTGGTACATATTATCGAAATCTGCACGTATTTACTTACAAGCCAGGAAACAGGGTGACAACCTGGAAAAACTTGTCATCACTGGCAAAATCGAAGGCAAGAGACCACGAGGTCGAAGCCCGATACGTTGGTCCGACCAAATCCGCTCCACTCTCCACGTGAAGGTCCATAAAGCCATTCAGGTTGCCGGTGACAGATCCAGGTGGCGAAAAATTGTCAGGGACAAATTGATCCATGGAGGGGGTCACGACCCTCAGCAGTGAGGAGCACGACGCGAGGAGGAGGACTTACAAGCCATAATAGTTTAATACCTAGGTTTGTCGTACGTATCTAATTGCATATAATTTATATATGTGCTTATTGCTAAATAAATTTATAATAGTATAGATACAGGAGAGATCAGGAAAACAAGAATTCACCAACTTTTTCTTAAGTAATTGCTCTTTTTATAAGGCGAGCACAAATGTGTATGCTTTTCAACTCCTCTTCTACTATAATATAGCTATTAGGTTTCCATAACGTGATGTCTTTGCAGAGATTGCTTGTTTACGTCAACTAAAACCGAGATACGATTATGTAGGTTCGTAAGCATCATTATTAACTTGGTGTAGGCAGATGTCGTTAGTAAATTATGTTTATCCGACAAGACGCAGCTGTGGTCGTCTCTAATCCTATGCCTACATAAGACAACGTGAACTGCCAGTACCGCCAAAGAGAAACATGAATAATATATATATTTTTCACTGTAAATAAGTTAAACATTATGTAGGTAATTCTAAAATCCTGTAGGCCTACCACAAGCTCTGTCTGGCTCTGTCTCTAGCTCTGGTTTTGAGTTTGTGTGAGTGCTCACCAGTGTATAAAGGTACTGTGTTTGTGGCGCTTCGATGTAGGATTCATTTAATTAAAACTCACACAGACTCAAAACCAGAGCCAGAGACAGAGCCAGACAGAGCTTGTGGTGGTACGACTGTCGTGAAGCTACTTCCACACAAACTTTGGCACCTCTTTTCAACCCCTTGACGTGTGAGTTTTCAACGCCTACATCTCTCAAAGAGTGCTTGAGCCAAATTTCGGCGCCACAAAGGCCGTCATACCACTAACGCGCAGGATGTTGGAAATGACGGGAAATATAAAGAAAATGGCACGATCGCATCCGAACGTCATCGTATGAGTGTGATTAGTGTAACTGAACCCTAATTTTGGCACTGGGGTTAATTGGGTAGGAACGAGAATATATTAGGCTCAAATTCAATCGTGGCTTATTTTAAATTAGTTTATTTGATGCAAGTATCCTATAATATCCATAACTCTCACTGGCCTCACAGCTCACCTGATTGTAGCTCTGCCAGAGCACTGGTGGTCTAGTGGTAGTGGCCCCACCTTCCGATCCGAAGGTCGTGGGTTCAAATCCACTCGTGTACTAATGAGTTTTCTATAGAAAAATGTATGTGCACTATGCCAGTTCTCTCAAAACGGTGAAGGAAAACATCGTGAGGAAACCGGCCTGTTGTAGAACCTAAAAAAGTTCGAGCAACACGTGTCAAGGGTCACGCAAAAAAGGGCCCACCAGCGGCCTACTTACGGAAAAACCTGCCCGCACATCAAGTGCGTATGATAAACTTGCTAGCTGCGCATGATTAAGTTGCGAACTTAGTAGCTCTGCCTTCTGCGCTGTAGGTCGTGGATTCGATCCCCAGCGAAAACGTTATTAATATTAGTGCGGTGATGTTTGTTCTCTGTCTGGATGTTATATTGTACCAGCTCGGCTTAATTTGGGGCTAGATGGTGTTTTGTGGGTTGTCCGTAATAATAATTTATTTATTTTTTATACGCGTATTGCTGTGCTTCATTTCCAAACATGCAACGTGTTTGCTAGCACAGCTAACACGTTTTAAGTTTTATTTCATAGAAATGTGATGACAAATATTTATTGTGAACATGCACCAGCACGGAACATAGATAATTACATGGCAACCGATAAGTGTCAGTATGTAGGCGACAATATTTTTGTTGAGAGCGGACACTCAAATACATTCAATCTTAGTTCTTTACTAGCATAGTGACCAGCGAAAGAAGCATTGATGGACGAACGTTTAAATGTGGGCCAAAGCTCACATACGTAGTTAAGTCCATCAATGCCTACTTATGGGTAAGGCTTATGTATAGTTATTTTCTCAAATAATGCGAGGTAATTAAAACTAAGTAGCAATATTTTAACTCATTTTGTGAAATACAATAACGACTAACAACAACAACACTAGTTTTTCTCAACTGAATTGTTAATTTGTTTTTTATTTCAAATAAACAGCATTTAATTTTGCATACCCAGTTCTAAATTTAAATAAAACCTTTGATAGGTTACCTCCTTGGTTGCCATGTTTTGGAGTAAATGATCGTTCCATTTTTAAATCACACGACAGATATGGGTTTTCTGTAATGTAATTTATCTGGCCGCTAAATACGACTCATGCAGAGTCATGCAACTTTTGCCGTCCGCTGTTATGTATTTGGCCAGTTCAATTATCTCAATTCTCGAGGCCAATTTTATCTCGAAAGTCTAGTCTAAAATTTTTCAAATTTTCGAGAACGTTTCAGAAAAAATATTTATGTTGCGTTCTCAACGACGCGTTCTCTCTTATCCAGTACTCAGCTGATCGCCACCGTCGACGCAACCGCGAACGTAAAGGAACGCATCGATGTGGCTTTCACTTTAAAGTGGACATGTTATTTTTAGCTCTAGCTAGCTCTCTATAACACTATGAAATAGTATAAGATTATTCATATATTCGTGTGTTTCCGACTGCAATGCCGGAGATCCTTTCAATATAATGTGTAGTGCTGATTACCTTGGAAATGGCTGCACAAATTGTCGTTATATTGCTTGGGACCGTTTTAGAGTCGTAGCTATGTTTCGTGGAAATTCGTGCAGCCGTGATAATCAGCTTTCTTACAAAAGGAACACTTTGAAATGGAGCTTCCGTTTCAAAGGCTCAGCCCCTAGTTCTAAGGATACATACATATCCAAACATCTGGAAGGGAAACACATCACAATGACAATCTTCATATTATTTGGGAGCTAAATAAAGGGGTTTTAGGAAAATAATAGCTAGTTGCAGTTGTACCACAGACGAGATATATGCATACAAAAATCGAAAAGCTGTGGTGTTCATTTCTTTCCTAATTCCATTCTTCATTTAGGGCTAAGTAAGAATTCCAATCGGGACCAGTTGCAATTCAAACTTATAGTCACTGATAATGTTGTTGAATGTCCTGACGAAGTGTTCCTCTTATAATATAACTCGCGTAACAAAGCAAAAACAACTATGACGCTTTGAATGCTTTCGCTATACATTTAAAAAACTCTCAGTTCAGTCTCCCAGCAGTTAAATAAATGCAGAATTTGAAACCGTGCGTACATGTTACACACGAGCTTGCATTGTTTGCATGGAGGGGAAAAATGAAACCATTTCAAAGGAACGCTCACAGCTTTCTGCCGAACGTATATAGAAGTGTAAAAGTTTACGATATGCTAGGGAGATGAGCAGTAAACATGTTCATTCCACACGTGTGAAACTTGATGGCGTTTTGATATCTCCCGGTAATTTAGGTTATACCTAGTTTACACCTTATAATAAGGTTGGTCGGTCATTTGCATTTCAGCAAATATGAATGAATTAATAGGTAGACAAAATTTGAGAAATCCCGGCACAGCTTCGTATTAAAGACTATGGTTTCCCTTAGATCGACTAAACTTCACAGTTCACTACTACTAGTAGTACTCCATCGAAAATCCTATCTCAAGCACTATTACTGCATTCCGTCGTGTAAGTAAATAGTAACACTATAGAGAAAAGTTACACCTGATGCTGTAAAAATCATATACCTACAATAGGTACATACAAAGGCTTGCTTACTATTTATAATTACATTGGTACGACTGGATTCGAACCCGCGACCCTAAGATAGAAGGTATGTACTTAATAGTTTATTAATATCGATAAAGTAAGTGTTATTACTGCCTAAGACTTCTTCCTAATATGCCTTGATATATTTTATTTACCAAAGCGAACGTTACGAAATTCAATTTCAGATTTCATTTTCTTTTATTATCGCAGTCTTAGGAGCTCACTCGAGGAGAGTTAAAGGGTGGAGTGTCCTTTCCTTGTAGCTTTAACACATCGATTACACGTCACACTTGAATTACGAGCCTTTAAATCATACTTAATGGTGAATACGCATACTCTAGCCGGAAATTTATTGGTTGATCGTAGAATATATATCAAAAATTCACCGCTCAGTAATGGTCTCTCTATAACTTACAAAGTAATAGTTCAGCTAAAGTATGATAAGTTTCGAAATAAAGTGGTTACATAGACTGAGTAGCCTTATTAAATCTTCATCTTACAAGTACCGTAGATATCTGTACCGTACCGGGAATAGACTAGTTTACTTCGCTCTACTTCGTGAAGTTGTACCTCCAAGTATCTCGAATATCGTCGAGGTTTGATGCTTAACCTCTACATGTAGATTATTATCGATGAATACATAATACGCCCAGTATCTCATTCTTGTATATAATGTAACAACCGCGATACAAAGTAAGCATCTCCAGATAGAAAACAGCAAGGAAATAGCAATTTTCCTGGGTAGTAATTCGTTTCTAGCACGCCATTTTTCCATTATCCAATATCAATATTGTTTCGTCTTCATCGCTCAGAATTTGAACTCTGAGACTTCACTAATGATAAGATTGCATGACCTACACAAAAATAGTTCTAAACGTATCTGTGAGGCAAGAATAGTTCATATGAAACGCGATTCTGAAACGTCTATTCAATTTCTTACGCTCTGCTTTTATTCGATGTAATGACCTTTTCTTTTGTTCAATATTTTATCTATTTCTGAACAAAGTTTTATAGATACCATTAGAAGAAAAGGAACGAGTTATTATGGTACTCGTATATAACAAAGGGCTTAGACTTCGTTACCCTATTTTAGTGCTCGCATCACTGCTACGAAACGCCTACGCGCGTTCTACGAAACCTACGCGGCACAAACAAAGTAAAGCTACATCATGGTACCTAAGGCCACAGCCGCGTACCAAGATTAATGTACGCCTAATGAATCAGCTCCTGTGACAAATCAGTACCTATCAGTACATTGAGTATACATGCTACAATGGGGAGCGGGATGCTAAAGTTGAAAGTTAAATTGAATACTGTGGTTCGTCTTTATTTCTCTAAGGAATAAGCGACTTTTCAGCGTGTCTGATGTTATTTGATTCGTTAACTTCTTTGATTCACTTGTATACGAGTAAATAATTATCATATAACTTTTGTCTGGTTCGTTTGAACTGGTTTATAAAAGAAAGAAAGTAATCTTGTTTTGACGCGTGAAAGCAACTGAAAACAGGCTCTAATAATCTTTTGTCACCCTCTGTTGGGCAACGAGCAGACCGTTATACGATGACCAGAGAAGTACAGGCTCAATTCCCGCGGTGGGAATCGCACGATCTGCATAATATATTCGTTTCTGTGTTTTAGATTTCTATGAACAGTAAATATAGTAGTTTTCTAGTGTTATGATTAATTCATTTCTATTTGGGATTTTTCTTTAATCCAAAAGTTCATTCACACCAAAAAACTTAGTGTTAGTAATATATGTATTATAAGCTAAAAACTACAAAAATAAACTCTAAATTTTACACATTAGAGCAGAAAGTTTCGAAACTCATATGAAAATATAACCATTGAGATAAGTAATAATCGCATTGTGTCTTCTGAGATAAGTAAACGTGTAAAATGTATATTGTACCTTACGTAGGTAGCCATGCGTGTAAGGGTTGAGCCCAATGTCATCGCTTGGTTCAGCACAGCGCTAATCATTAGTCGGGGTCACCATTTGACTTTGATGGGGTGATATTAGTGACATTTTCAGCTGCCATTATGTATGTACTGAGGTTTTGAAGTGTTCTTAAGACTCTGACAACCGTCAGATACTCAATACTCAATACATTTATTGCATAAACATGGTTTAGTTTAGGTACATACATAGTTCTTAGGTGTAAGTCAGTATCACATGGACCCTCACACACAGATAACATCACACTAAAACAAAAGACGAACTGGAAAAATATTTGTTTGGTTAGAAATCTTAACTGAATAAAATTCAAAAAATATATTTCACTTACCCTTTACAATGGCAGTTTGCAATTATTGACAACTCCTGCTATATGTGGAACTAGCGCTAACTTCAGTGATTTTATATCAGTTTTTATTAAAGTTCTAGCGAATAGTTGCCAGTGTGATTGTCATACTAAGACATAGTATCCAGACTTGGTCACTAGCTTATACGATTACTCACTTTCTGACGCTTTACGACTGTTATTCCGGATTTACTGGGTCGAAAAAGGATCGGGCCCTGGAGGGACACAGTCCCAGATATTTGAGGATCAAAGGTGTCAAAGGAAACCTGACGAAGACGGTCATAAAACTTATGATTTCATGGTCTTTCTCTAAATTAAATGTCATTTTTTTATTATTTATCAGTTTTCATTTACATATTGGTACAGGTATATAATATTTTTTTTGTGTTATGCTAAAATAATCGATTCTATTATTTTTTTCACGTAATGCGAGCCACATGCTTGTACCATCACATTTTTCATTAAAAACGCGAGGGCGTGATGTTGAAATAGGCTTACGTATGTAGTTTTACCCTAAGATTGAGCATAAAAGTAAAGTCATGTTGAGAAAATAGAAATTGCTTATGAAATAAGAAAAGTAAGTGAGTTTCGGGTCTACCTTTCTTAAACGGTTAACGATGAAGACCACCCCTAATTGTATTCTATGGAAATATTTGATGCTCACATTTTAAAAATAAGGATAAGTAAGACTTGTGCTCGACATTTTTTTCTAGTCTGTTTGTAAGTGCTGGCACTTGGCTTTTTTGCTTTTTTGTGACATTTTACTAAAACATTTTTTGGTCTCAATCTCTCTCGATTTGAATTTTAAACTCATCTTAATCAAAAATACATTATAGAAATTTTAACCAAGACCTTTGAAATATAAAGTGTTGGCATTTACCAAGAAACAGTGTGTGGACGGTAATAGTTTATGGCATTGCTCTTATGGTACTTTATAACGAAATGAGACCACTAAGTCATCACTAGATATCAAAGTTGATCACTATGCAATCTCAATGCGACACGTGCCCCAGATAACGTCTGTTCTTCGTAATCAAGTACTGGAGCACGGTAAAATCATATCGTATGCAAAGTCTACCACACTTGCAATTTACATACCTAATTTGTAAATTCTTTCCGCATAACGCTATGCTCTCCGACTAACATTTTCAGATAAAATGAAATGAGGATAATCCTAAAGCACGGTAGTCTTCCTCAGATCTTTTTGCAATCTAGATTTTTGGATGTCTTAAAGGTAGTCAGGCGCACGTATCCAGCTAAGTGTTACGGGTCCAGTTTTTGCAATAATTTAGATTCTAAAAGTTGGGTCATAGCATAGCTCATAGCTACTAGAACACAGATTATCTCACTAAAAGCACTGGTGTTCGAATAAAAGCTATACGACATTCTGATTCTAAATGTTGGGGACTCGAATCTGATTTTGTTTTAAATCATTTTATATTCGTATTTTGTTGTGCACAATGCCAATGCTGGGTGCATCGGTTAAGAAAAATATCAGTAGGAAAGAATATTTTACTGTTGCGATTGGCTTGCAGCCAGCATGCATGTGTAATACTGAGACACTCGTTTCTACGCAATTCTATTTCTGCAGTAGAAAGAGAACGTTTTAGTAAAAGATAATAAAAACACACGTAACACATATAAATAAAATAATACGATGCTTTTGTAACGATGGCTAAGTATTTAATTTATAAGGTGTTGATTTATGTTATGAAGTTAAAATTAGTAGTAAAAAGTTACATTAATTTCTGAGCGTCCTATGCACGTTTTGAACTTTTTAACCAACGGCATAGATGCGGTGTCTATAGACTACGGCTGATTTTTATCTAGATCTTACATTTTCTTGACAGTTTTCCTTTAGGTTACTTTATCTCATACGTCGACCGCAGGATGTTATCACATCAAAGTTTATTGAAGTTATAATTACCTATAGCATTGCGTCAGATAGTAATACTTCGGCAGATTGCTAGAGCTGCTCGTGACAGCTTATCAGGGACCAGCGTCGTGTAATATGTTGCACACACTCGCTCTAACTAGCTGTATCAAAACCTATATCTCTCAGCTCAGTTGATAGTAGCTCTGCCTTCTGCGCCGTAGGTCGTGGGTTCGATCACCGAGAACACTTCTCAATCTCTTTTTATCAAGTTATTACTTATATAAACTAATTTATAATTGTTTTTTCATCTTTTTCTATATTGTATGTGGTGTGCTAAGAAGCAAATAAATGAGTGTCTATGTCTATGTCGAGAACAAATATTTGTGTAGTGAACGCAGATGTTTGTTCTCTGTCTGGGTGTTGTATTGTATTCTAAGTATGTATTTACAAAAAAAGTGTTTAAGTATTATATCAGCTATCTGGTTCCCATAGTACAAGCTCTGCTTAGTTTGGGGCGAGATAGTGTTGGGTGGATTGGGTGGATCCATAATATTTATTCATTTGTTTATAGCTTACGTAATAGATCAAAATTTGTTCTTTGGTTTTATTCTGTTACAAGAAAAACTGCGGCGAGTGATTTGAATTGAATAGTTGGCATCATCAATCTTCAAGCCTTCATAAAAATCTTAGGTTTTAGGTTACTTAGTCTTCAAAATGTTGTCTTGGCGACTGATCGAAGCGACGCGTGACCCAAGGGCTGGTGGGTATCTGGCGCAGCGCATTAGCATTGCTTTTCATCGTTGCAAAGCCGCCAGCGTCTTGGGAACACTTCCGCCTGGGACTGATTTGGATCAGTGGAGCTATCTAGATCGTTTATAATGGTTTGCAGATTCAACTGTTTCATGCGTATTTTGTACATTTTGTAAATATTTGTTTAATTGTAAGTTTCTTTGTAACTAAAGAAATGTATATCTTACACAGTTAGATCGATGGCTAAGAACTTCTTTACCTTAACATCTGATTGATAAAAAATGAATATTCGTTAGTTCTCAATGTGGGAATGAGTTTAATTTATGGCGCGAGTTAAGTCCGAATGATTTAAAGGCAGCATTACGCTTTCAGATACGAGTTAGTGTGAAAATATATTACATGAATTCAATTTACTTCCAAAAAAATCCTTGCACGAACTGCGAAAATGATTTATTTTGCAATAATTTTTAATGTAAAATATTACAATGGATGACACAATAGGAATTACTGAAAACCTGAAAAATATGAATAGATAGCAGAAGTTTCTCGCTCATTCAGACGTAATATATGATTTTTATATAAATAAATGAATAAATATTATGGGCAATCCACACTACACTATCTAGCCCCAAACTAAACACCAGCTTGTACGATAGGAACCAGATAGCTGATTTAATACTTATACACATTTTGTAAAAAACTCAGAATATTATAACACCCAGACAGAGAAGAAATATTTGTGTTCACCGTATAAATATTTGTTCTCGGTGGAGATCAAATCCACGGCCTGAATACGATATGTTATGGCGTAAGTGACAATATTCTACTGTTCCAACCATCAGTTTAATCAACAACATTATCCAATCAATCAGGAATTAGTTGAAATTGAAGGCTAATTATTATAACAAATATAAAAAAAAACCGAATTGAGAACCTCCTCCTTTTTTATTTGAAGTCGGTTGAAAATAAAACAACACTGTTTAATTTACTTACCTCAAGAAAATATTAACCTTTTTTAGAACGAAACCACATTCTAGAGCAAGGTTGACTGTATTTTCCTCAGTATTTTCAAAGTGTTTTCTTCACAATACACTCTCTCGCGAATCAACGAAGAAGTTTCTTCTCAGAATTCTAAATAAAACCGATTTAAGAGTGCTTTCCTGAAACACTCTATATGAGTAGATGAATTGGTGATTGCTTAAGTGATGTTATACCACAGAACATGGTGGTTGTGCTACTATAAGGTAAGTAATAGGTCCGTTGTTAGGTAGGACCGGGCAACGAGACACATCACTAGTCGTGGGGTATAAGAAAATGGCGTCGTAATGCGTAGAGGGTTATTTTACGTGCTAAATAAATAATAGTTAAAAAAACTAAAAAAAACGCTTTTATAACTAATTGAACTAAAAAGTTAAAAATAATACAAAAAAGCGTGGGGTGCTTTTTATAATAACTTCAGATATAATAAACTATTGATAAAATATTTACAACAATCAAAATAAAGCACACCACGCTTTTTTTGTACAATAATATACATTTTTCAATTAATTATTACAGTTTTATTTTTAACTTTTTATTTCAATTAGTTATAAAAGCGTTTTTTTAGTTTTTTAAACTATTATTTATTTTTAATATTTTAGTTTTTTTTTTCAATTTTTTTAATTTTTTTTTTTCATATTATTGCATTGTCATCGACCTTTGACAGGTGTGCAAAGTTTGAATCAAATCTGATCGTTCAAAGTAGGAGAAAATCGAGCTCAAAGAGGTCGGTTACATACATACATACATACAGGTGAAGCTAATAAAAGCGTTATAAAAAGGATGAACCGATTTCTAACTTTATTCAATGGATAGTTTTCGCCGTATTAAATGAACGTGTAGTTCATACCTGGGCAAGCCTATTCCATCTAAAATCCTGTCCCAGGCACTATAGCGTCCCATAATTAGGGCTTGTGTAATCACCAGTTGCCTCTGACGCATCATCGACAATAGATACAAAGGCCTATTTACTTACCTTTTTTAGTTTTTTTTTATTTATTTTTTTAAAGGGCTTTGTCGTTTAGCGACCACACTGCCCTATTATAAAACAGCAATGAAGACTTAACTTTAAATATTATTTACCTATACAAACTATAAAAAAATCCATTGTATGCTATATAGGTTCAAAATAATGGTGCTGCTATCCATTATTAATGAATATGTTTAAAAGTCATACCGCGTATGAATTAGTTTAAGTGCTTTACAAACAACGAAGGTTATGCGTTCTATTTTAGGTCAGAATACACCACAGTTGACAATATTAATAAACAAACAAGCCTAACCCATAGTTTATTCATCCTCCGGCTGACCTGCATTACTGGCACGTCCACGTACGAGAAGTCTCCCGCGGGACTCGCTGACGGGACACGTCACAATTGGATCGGTAACGAGCACGGTATTGATTGAAACTATTCCCCATTGCATTGTCACTATTAGTATTGTAATTACTTCACTAAAATATACTTCCTTACCACTTTGCTGTACTGCTGGCCTACCATGAGCTTCATGGTTATGGTTATGGCTGTCAAAATTGTGTCAACAGAGTCAACACATTCAAACCCAAGAAGAAAATGAATGTGTGGGTCAGCCTATTTATACACAATTTGACAGCCATAGCCATAACCATATGGGCTGCATGTGGTAGCCCTGCAGCAGGGCTACCATGGTTATACTGGGTTGAACATGATATTGTACACACAGAACAAACCAATATAACAAGCAAACATAGAAGTCACAAACTGTCCAAAAGACGGTTTTATACAAAATACGGCTGAACACTTTATCATTCAAGTAACCTTTGCATGAAAATGATTAAGTGTTCATCATAGTTATCATAAACATATACTGTATAAAGAGGAAAGATTTGTATTTTAGTATGTTTGTAACGTGCTTAATATGTTTGTACCGTGTAAGCACGGTATTGATTGAAACTATTCTCCAGTGCATTCTATTAGTATTGTAATTACTTCACTAAAATATACTTCCTTTACCTCTTTGATGTGATGTACTGGACTACTCGCATTATCCTCTTATCAGACTCTTGGAAAGTTCGCAACTTTAGTTGAACATGATATTGAACAACAAACAAACCAATATAACAAGCACACTTATAAGTTACAAACCGTACAAAAGACGGTTTTATCGCTGAAAACTTTATCTTATATGTAACCTTTGCATGATATAGTATTCCTCATAGTTATTTACAAATAGTTTTTACCTTTTCTGTTCCCGTTTATATTTATTTTTAAATTCACTCATTGTCAAATAATATAGGACCTGAACAATGCTTGAGTCTCAGTCGAGCCTCAAACATAGTTTTTTTGTGACAGTTCTTCATTGAAACGTGACTCAAGCATCTGCATACAGGACCTACAGTTGAGTTACCTTTAAGCTAGTTGAGATTAGCTTGCTATACTACTGATATCATAAAATCATGATCAACCAAAACGATCCTGCGCTTAATTCATGACGTGTTAATCTGTTGCTGCTTGCAACTACACGTATTAATTATTACGTATTAGGTATTTAGTGTCAATGCCAATGTATCCGTATTATTCTCGATTAGATGGTTTATCTGTTTCAGGCTCAAATCCGGGCTTAGGCAGAAGCCTTACTTCAACTACTATAGTTGAACTGAATTCAACACTTTCGTAGACTGTCGAAATTACCCTTTGAACTTAGAGCATCATCTAATCAACCTCCATCATATCATCTATCTATAGAGTCTGTCCTATCAGCTAATTTACCTAAGTAGACCTATTCTGTCTCATGTGTCAGTAATTTTCTGAACATCCTGTATTTTATTCATATCGATTGATATCGTTGGCAGGCCTATTTCGCCGTTTATACCAATATATTCAGGAAGCTTTAATTTTCATAAAACCGTTTGTTATTTTATTAACCAATAATTTAATGGAAGGGTTTCGTCCATCCATCCACAGCTGTATCTTTTATACAGGTGTGAAGTTATTGATGGCAAAAGAAAGAGAGAGAAATAGGAACAGAAAACATCATGATAGGCAGCCTTTTTGAGATCGGTTCAGAGTAAGCACTCGATAACCCACCTTTGACATCTTCAAAATGAATAAAGAATCAGTATGACATACTGATTCTTTGACGGCATGAAGCTTTTGTTGTTATGGAAAACATAAAACCTCTCCTCGCTAAACTTGTGCAAGATAAAAAAGTTGGTGCCATAATAATCTTCCTTTCTCACAACGAAAAGAGATTAGAGTTTCTTCTTATGTTACTCATACTTATGACATCACGGTACAAAAGTTGGTGAATAAAAGGTTTTGAAACTACTTAGAACAGAGTTATCTGTCTACCTGAAGATACAGATGTACTGGATAGCTATTGATGGAAATGTATGTTTACATGTTGGTGTTTACTCTATTGGAATTGATTAGGTACTGGTTCTATCTAGGTACATTATTATACAGTGTGTTAGGTTAAACGAGGGACATATTGAAGGAGGGTATTCAGTATTCGATTCTCGTCCCAAATATGTAAAAAACCTATAACCTTAATTTGTGACGTAATTGTCCACTAAAATACATTCTAATGAAGAATATTGGGATATGGTTCGTGCCTACGTGTTATCTAATGATAGTGTGCGAGGAGCCATTATTTTGTACCGAGAGATGTTTCCCAACCGCCAGATTCCGTCGTACAATCTTATGCCAACGATTGCGAACATTCGGTCAGTTCACCGTACCGACGCATGCCCAAGGACGAGGAAGGGAGCCATACCTAGGTAAGCCAGGTTTAAAGTATGAAGGGAAAATGGATTATACCTAAAGGTCATTGACCCGCGCACATGTTCTGCGATAATATTAAATCGCTAGCGCAAGGGTGTACACACGTTGCGAGACTTTTGCGAAATTTTTGTTATGGTTCTGTCTGTTATTTATCAGTGTTTTTTTTTTGTTCATATTTTTATTAGTATCATATAATCATGCACTATTGTGGGTTTCAATACGTCCCTCGTTTAAACTAACATACTGTATATCTACCAATTTTAGGAACTCGCTTCTCAAATGGGTATGGGTAAATATTTAACCTGCCTTTCTGCTGTTCATTTCGCATTTCTATTTTATGAAACTCACTGGAAAAACGGGAATCATCAATTTTATTTGGCAATATATTTCGATACCTATAGACACATTTGCGTATAAAGTCAGCAAAATTTTATACAGCATTGTTTCGTTTGTGAATGCATGCGTGTTGGTAACATTCCGATAGCGATATATTCATTAAATGTTGAGCTTGTTGTTAAAACCCGCTTGTTCGATTGTTGTTTCGTGGAAATATTATCCTCATAATATTATTAGCATAATAATACATTCCGGCTCAGAATCGTTCTTCCTGGAAATGTGTAGGGGAGGCCTATGTCCAGCAATGGACTTCTTCAGGCCGCTGATGATGATTAATAAAATATAAGATTTTGAAATGACTTGCTTGTATTAATAATTATTTCAGCGCATTACAAATATATGTAATATTATAAAATACTTTTTTAAGTTCATAGTAATCTATTCTTATATTTTTTATTGTTGGCAAGGTTTTAATTTGACATTGACAGTTATTTGGCATAAATTAAAATTATATTAAAAATATGAGGTCGGCCGCGATGAAGAAGGAACTGCGGTTGTTGCGAGTAAGGTCTCCACAGACTACTTAGGATGCTAACACATGGGGTCTCTAATAAAACAGTCTTATTTTTTAATTATTTGCATTAAATCTAAGTAATATAAAATGAGATAACTTCATAATTTTATATTGCAAACCTTGATATATTCGATCAGTACCTAATTGATCATTTAATGGTGGGTTTATTATCAATATCAAATGCCAAATTAATGCTTAAGAAATATTTAGCATTAATTTAGTCACATAAATAACTACACTTAGGCACACTACTAGTTTTGCAAAATACAAGAGGTTTTTTAAGTCAACATACCGCTGAAAACGTTTTTTAAATTCAATTTGAAACTTTGCATAGTTTTATATTTTTCTCGAGGTGCAGTGAGTGCGATCGTTTTATACAAAGAGGATTGAAAGGTTCGCACCTGGTGCCGTCTGGCGGCATGGCACCGCTGCCCGCGGCGGCGCAGCGGCGAGCGGAACGCGGCAACGTTCTAGTCTAAGATCCCTAGAAGAAGGACCTTCACCGAGCTGGTTATTTAATGAAACGTATTTTATATATAATTAAACGTGCCAATAAATATATTCTATATGGGTTGCTTATCAAATTTCAGTCCAGGATAATTATGATTAATTAATAATTAAAAAAAAAAAAAACTTTCCACTGGTTTGTTTATTAAACAGATTCTATACCAATCGAAAGTATAGACCCCAATTTTTTTTTCTATACCAATCGAAAGTATAGTATCGATTTTCCTGTTTATACCTGGCTACCCGAGAGTTGTGACCTAAAAAAAATAGGCAACCTAACGTTTGCATATTCTATGGGGTCTATACTTTCGATTGGTATAGAATTTGTCTAATAAACAAACCGGTGGAAAGTTAAAAAAACAAATATTTTTTTTAATTATTAATTAATCATATCCTGGACTGAAATTTGATAGGCAACCCATACAGAATATATTTATTGGCATGTTTAATTAAATATAAAATACGTTTCATTAAATAACCAGCTCGGTGAAGGTCCTTCTTCTAGGGATCCTATACTATTCAACGGACACGTGTTTCAAACTTCAAAGTAAAGTTAAAAAAAACTCAACCTCCGATTCCTCGTTTGCGTAATGGATGCTTGGTGTGGAAAATCGTTCTCAATTTATTTTATTTCATGTTAATATTAACAAAATGATCAAAACGCTTATATCATATCTCCAGTATTAAGACGAGAACTATCCATTTATTATAGCTAGAACTCTGTTTATCTTTAAAACACGGCAAACAATAATCAACGCATCATTACGACGCCATCTTTTATTCTTCCCTCTAGTGATGTGATGTGTCTCGTCGCCCGGTCTCAGTAGGGATGACCTCTTCACAAAACCGTTTAATATTGGGTTATTATTTATTATTGAAATCATTGTACTTGTAGTAGCGTGGATGGATTGAGGATGAACAATGAACTGACAGTATTTGGTTCTTGAGAATTGAGTCATTTGAGTCTGGAATAGCAAACTAGTAGTAGATATGAGATATTAAATCCAAGAGTAGGTATTTTAGACTGTAGTTCAGACTAGAACAAGCATGAGTTCTGATCCCCATTAGCACGGGTGATGGTACGGTAGTGTACCAGATCACACCGTTCCGCTCCGCGAACACCTATTAGGTACGTTCTCATTAACGTGCTCGTCCCCGCTTTACCCGCTCGTTAACAATGCCCTACTAGCAATTTGTGCCTTCAAAATGAATGTATACGATACGCCGACCTTTAACCAATTTTCATCACTTACCTCTATATTACATAATTATGAAGCCAGTCTATTGGAAGAGTTACGGGTAAATATTTTTGTGGGAAGGGTTTAAAAGAAAAGCAAAAACTGTTACCAGAGAAAACTGTAAAACTGTTAAAATATTTAATTTAATAGTTTTTGCTTGGATAGTAAGGTAACAGTTTTTGGCAGTTTTTAAAGGCTTTGGTATGTAGACTACTATTCGGAAAAGATTGCTTTGAATATGGCTTCATTGGAGTGTAAAAATGATATCGATATCGGTGGAATATGTAATCTTTGTATTTTGCCGATACCTATAATACTAAAATTGGGTTGAGTATAAAAAAAACATTTGACTTCTCGAAAATGATGTGAATTTCAAGGGTTTCTTAGAAGTTCTAGTAAAAAAAAAATTCTACGACCCTTATTTATTTCACATTTAGAAAAATTACCAAAGCCACAAGAATCCGTAATTTTACTTAATACAGAAACAGGCTCGTTTATGTTTCTAGCAGAGGAGAAATCATTTCAATAGCACGTATGTATAACAGACCGAAATTAATCTACATCTGCACTTATACTTTATAGAGGAAAGCTGAGTATTTATGTATGTACATTATGCTTATAAAGAGAGATTTGATTGTTTGTGTTTAGGTATGCATTGAATGGGCTCCAAAAATACTGAACCGATTTGACTAAAAAAAACAGATAAAAATAATATTATACTAGTACTGCGACTAAAAATAGAGACGCTTATAAGAGGAATTTGTCAAGTCAAAAGAGTATTCGTGGTTGTAACAATATATTTAAATGAAAATATTCAGGAGTGGTCGATGGTGCTTCGCATGAAGCGCTCGCTCATCATAAGTTATGTGGGAGCCAGCATTCGTACGTACATTGTGTGAAACCGTTACATTACACGTTAGAAGTAATAGATAGTGCAATTTCCCGTGGCCTCCACAATATTTGTGTTAGTTCTAGCGCTGTATACCGGCGGAATTTGAAGCTTAAATATGCGGGAACAATGTGAAAATACAGATATTATTCACGTTCAATTTCAGTCAACTACGGCAGTTAAGTTTCACGGGCTGATTCCCTTAAAATCGAGTTGCGGTCTTGCGGCCCTGCGCACCTTCTTTCATTAATCAACCCAAACATTTTATCGCTATGACTGAACTTCTGAACATTTATCTAAGTTAATTAAAGAAAGAAAGAAAGAAAAGAAAGAAAATACATTTATTTGACATAATAGGTACATAGGTGTAGACGTTCACAACATATAACAATAAAGAACTATGCCAAATAGGCCCCGACTCAGCTTTTTGCTGCCTGACAAGGTATCATCTACCATGCCAAGCAGCGCTGGTTTTCAGGCGGAGCCCTTTGCGAAGAGGTGACGTCACATGAAAAATAAAAATAAAATAAAAAGGGAAGACTGTCAAAGGATAATATATAAATGAACTGTGTATTAAATTCTAATAAACAGATAATAAAATACAATATAGCTACTTAAATGATACTTACAATATATAATCATAATTATTATCCATCTCATGTTTCGACTGTTTCGAGGTGTAGTTATTGTCTGTGGTACGTGTGGTGTATCTGTGACGTGACGTCTATGCGCGCGCGCTTGCGCTGCATAGACAAAGTGAGACGAAAACAAACAAACATCGAATTAAATAAACACAAACCAAACAAGAAGATAGAATTATTGATATTGAAATTATTGTGAGAAAATATTGTGATTGATATAATAAGTGCTACCCTATATGGAAAACTATGTAAAGTATTTTAACAAAACACCATAGCTAAGGTGGTGGGATGTTGCATGCAGTGAAAGTGATATGTGTAATGAAAGTGCGCATTTTATGGTGAGTTGCTGCTGCTAGAGGCTAATTTGGGAGGAAAGGAGTAGTTTTTTATACTTAGTTCGGAACGCATTTAATGTTTTTAGGGCACGGACTGGTGGGGGCAAGTCATTCCAGCACCGAGACGCAGCAAACTTAAACGAACCACGGAACGTGAACAACTTATGCCTCGGCGTAATAAACACGTGAGTACAGTCTCTTTTACTGTAGCGAGAAAACTCTTGTACTCGCTGTAACTTCTGAAATAGATAGCACGGAATTTTATTGCTAACTATCCCAAACAGTAAAGTAGCCAGATGAAGTTTTCTTCGCGCTTTCATTTTCAGAAGGTTCGATGAATTTAGGAAGGGGGTCACATGTGCACGAGGTGGAATATGAAAACAAAAACGTGCGCATGCGTTTTGTACCCGCTGCACCAATTTTTCGGTCCTACCCAGCAAACAAGATCCATAAACTACATCGCAGTAGTTCAACTTGGATAGAACCAAGGACTCACAGAGTGTTATACGGATTTCCTCGCTCAGGTATGGACGGATTTTATAAAGGGATCTTAATCTATAAAAACAGTTGCGCACACATTCCGCAATATGTCCCTCGAACCGGAGGTGCTTATCCAACGTTAGCCCAAGACTTCTTGCTTCAGAAACACACTCAACATCCACACCACCCACTTGAATGTTGAAATGAGTACTTGTTAAATTTTTAAGCCTGGCCCTTGTGCCTACCAGCATATATTTGGACTTCTTAGGGTTAATTAGGCATTTTTATGCGGAGTTGTAAATGATGAACTAGCAAGCTGTCTGTACCTACAATATTTATTCAGCTCCGTAGTACTTCGCCCAGTAGGTGCCTCTATAACTTTAGCAATACAGATCGTATTGTTATGAGAGTTAACACTTATTCTGCAGTAACATTCGTAGATTTTCGTTTGTGTGTTTGAAATCTTGAGGCAGCCGTTATTTCTCTGGCTTCCCTGCTTTGAACTGGAACGCTGATTCAACACGGAAAAAACGTAACGGTTGGATTTAAATAACTTATTGCTATTTACAACAAAGCAACTCGTTTCGGAGGGAACCTGCAAAGTGTATTGCTAATGCTAGACAAGCCATCTTTGCTACTGTAAGTTAGTAATATTAATCTAGAAAGTTGGTTAAAATTTGATAACCTGGGCTAGGTAGCTTCCAACCTTTTAATTTAATAAAGACAACAAAGCTAATTGTGAACGTGAATCGAGTAATTCTGTTAATTATAACCAAGCATCTTAGCTTAAATCGTCGATTTTATCAAATCAACTTTGTAAACACAGCTAATGAACGTTTCTATGTTTAACAAAGTAACTTTGTCAAATTTTGGTATACTTAGCAAAGTTACTCGGCGCTGTCAATCGTGTCCACTGGATAGCCATACCCAATATACTTTGTTACTTCTAACCAATTCAAATAGGTATACTTAGCAAAGTTACTCGCGCTTTCAGCCGTGTTGAGTGGGTTCGCTACAACCAATCTACATATTTACCTCTAGCCTACTTGAATCGGTATATTCAGCAATGTAGTTTGTTGTTCTTCAACGGGTTTATTGGGTTCGCTACAACCCATCTAGTTTGTTGTTCCTAAGCGGGTTTATTGGGTTCGCTACAACCCATCTAGTTTGTTGTTCCTAAGCGGGTTTATTGGGTTCGCTACAACCCATCTAGTTTGTTGTTCCTAAGCGGGTTTATTGGGTTCGCTACAACCCATCTAGTTTGTTGTTCCTAAGCGGGTTTATTGGGTTCGCTACAACCCATCTACATTTTTACTTCTAGACTACTTTAATTTGTACCTATTTTAGCAATGTTGTTTTTTGTTCTGCAAGTTTATTGGGTTAATACTGCTAAATACTTAGCTGCAGGTACCTACCATTTCCAAGTGACATGAATATTAATAAGCTTTATTTTAAGTTTGATAGCTGCTTTTAGTACAATGCACGTTCAAACTTAAAATCTGTAGCATAACTAAGTATATTGTTGTCAATCGGAAATGGTACCAGCAGCTAAGTATTTAGCAGTATTAATCAACCCAATAAACCAGCAGAACAATAAACAACATTGCTAAAACTCCAATTAAAGTAGGCTAGAAGTAAAAAAGTTCTTCATTTTGACGCTAGTGAAAAGTTGATATGTAGGGAATTGAAAAAGATCGTTAATCTGGCGAACTCGAAAAAGTTAAATCACCCTTTTAAAAAAAGGACTGAACGATCATATTTCATTTGCCCACAGACCGTACTTCAAAGTTAAAAGAATGTAATATGAAATAATAAAGTTTTATTTAAATTCTTCAACAATCGTTAATAAATTCTAAAATTCTAAATTAGACCAACTAAAAATAATATTTTTAAGAGCGTTTACATCTATCAGCTATCTTTATAAAATTTTAATAAAAAAATATAAGTAAATTCATATGTTTATGATTTTTTTGTAACCATCTTTAAAAGCTAATTATGATTGATGTCCTATATCTATAAATGCTAATATAACTTTTTTTTAAGTTACTCACATAGAAACATTATTATTTCTAAAAAAAGCTTAAAGGCAATAGAAGGATGTAAGCGCTCTTAATAGCTAGTAGATACACAATACTAAATAACGATGTATGCATCAGAGAAGAATCAAATATGTTATTCGTTAATCAACATAAAAAGTTACATTCGAGAGTAGTTAATCTTACATTGTTAATTTGTACAAAGTCATTTTTACCTCAACTTTTTCAATTATTATATTAACCAATATTTATCATAAATATTGTTTGTTAACTTATGAAATAGGTACTTAAAAATATTTTAACAAACATAAGTCTAACGAGTACTTATACATAAGTATTTTGTATGATAACAAAACATTTAATTTTTTTTAGGTATTTAATTTAAATTACTCATCATGTTGATGATGATGGCTTTAACTTAAGTAAATGAAGATTATTTTACCTACATAGTCTTAGCAAAATATACAGTTTCTCATATAAATGCACAATATGCGAGATCGGTACTTAGATCATAAACATTATAATTATACCCACCCCTATTTTGTAAGCACCATACTGGTAAGTTACAATTATGTTTACCACATTTATATTATAAATACGAAGTTTGTGCTTTTTGCAAATAGCTGGAAGGGTGTTGATGAATTCATCTATCTATAACCACGAAGTAGTTATTTATACTGTCAAGAGATTCGCCTACGATCATGATAAAAGGTTGCATTGTAAGTCTATATTCTTGAAACTTTGTTCGCTTACTTGCTATTGCAATGTGGATATCCGAATCGTTTTTCACATGCTGTACAAAACTAGCAGTTGCTTCAGCTTTCGAAGGACACCAAATCTTTTTGCGACTATTCTTCAGCCGAACACTTACTTGTAACAGCCACGAGAGATGGCATAAGCAGCAAACAAGCTATATTTGATGCCTCCTCTGAACCTAAAATTAGAAAATATAATTTATAAACGCTAAAATAGATATAGTACTCGTAGTTACTTACATAACAGGATGAATTAAATTTTAATAAAATGCTATGTTCAAACTTATGAGAGCATTTTTCGTTTGACAGCCTGACAGCTCAGTTGGTAGTAGATCTACCATCTACGCTGGAGGTCGTGGGTTCAATCCCCACCGAGAACAAATATTAATAATATAAGAAATAAATTAATAAATTACCATGCTGATAAGTGGTGAGATAATCCAAATTTTTGTCCTTGGTCTTGGTGCGCAGTTTAGCTAGCTCAAAGATGTTGTCCTTCAAAGCAGGATTTTTTTCTGTGAAAGGATAAATAAATAAATAAAAAAAAAATCGGCTTGTTCAGCGGCACGCACCACACTTTGTTTGCTATACCTAGTGAGCCAAGCCAACCGCGGGCGCACTGCGGCTTGCCTGGCGCGCGGCGCGGCCGGTAAAGATGCTGTGGCAAGCCACGCATAGTGTGCTAGGTACCTTTAAGTTAGGTAGGTATTATGGCACATATAATTACAGAACTACGGCTTTTTTGCAGAAAGTTCTACCAGGTAATTCTTTGTCTTTCACCTAATGTAGGTAGGTAGAAGTAATGGCTTCAAGCACCAATTAGCACACACGATAGCAACGAGTTCTGCCAACTACAATAATCACCGTGGTAATACTTACTTTGAAAAACTACGATATACTCCTCCAAGCCCCAAGCAGTAAGGAGATTCCATACGTCTTCATCCATCGGGCGTTTTGTACTTAATGCAGTTTTATCAAAAATGATGAATGACAAACTGGTAAAGCGCTGCAAATTTTCTATGTTTAGGTGCCAATCTCACTTAACTCACTCAACCTCTGCTCTCACACTGTTTATTATAAAAGCAGATACTCTCGTGTCCGCACCCAAGAACTTGTTGAAAAGAAATGGCCGTTGTCCTTGAATTGCACGCGTGTCTAAACGCATTAGCCGAGTTTACACAATTCACATGTCAACGAATAACCATTTTCTTCGGTTGTTCCAATTAAGTTACTTGTTTAAAATATAAAATAGCCAAACACTTATCTATTGATTGCTGTGTTACTTGCTTGTTGATAGCTAATTTACTTGTTTAAAGTTTTATAACCCACAGTCGTAAATAACAAATGTAGGGATAAAAAAGCAGCCAAGTGCGAGTCGGACTCGCCCATGAAGGGTTCCGTAGCAACAAGTATCATAATAAAAAGGTTCTTTTTAGTGGAAGTTTGCATAGTAATGTACAACATATATTTTTTTTAGTTTTATCATTCTCTTATTTTAGAAGTTAGAGGGGGGGGGGGGGCAACTTTTTACCACTTTGGAAGTGTCTCTCGCGCAAACTATTCAGTTTAAAAAAAACCATATTAGAAACCTCAACATCATTTTTGAAGACCTATTCATAGATACCACACGTATGGGTTCGATGAAAAAAAATTATAGTTTTTTTTCTATTTTTGTGTAAAGACCTTAGTGTGGTTCACAAAATACATCTACTCGCCAAGTTTCATCAGTCTAGCTCTTACGGTTTCAGATAAAAATGGCTGTGACATACGGACGGACAGACAGACAGACAGACAGACATACATGACGAATTCCGTTGACGGGTTCCGTTTTTGCCATTTGGCTACGCGGAACCCTAAAAAAGCGGCCAAGTGCGAGTCGGACTCGCCCATGAAGGGTTCCGTAGCAACAAGTAACATAATATATAAGTTCTTGTATGTTCGTCGAGTTTTGTTATGTACGGCATTGCGCTGTCAGTTGTGTAGGTAAAAGTAGGTACATGCACACAGACCAATACACGAATTTTCGAAGGGTTCTTTATTGGTGATAAGTGCCATCGCTAAAGAAGTTATTCCCCGTTTCTGTTATTTTTACGGGAAAAAAGTAGCCTATGTTTAAATACCGGATACAATCTATATTTGCTCAAGATTTCATCCAAATCGGTCCACTGGCTTGAGCGTGAAAGAGCAACAAACATCCATAATGTACATAAAAACTTTCGCATTTATAGTTGTAGTAGAAGAAGCATAGGTTTTTAAACTTCTGCTACGGTTACTTTAACAAAGATACTCACTGGGAAATAATGATTTACTCGGAAGAATATACAGCAAAACAAGCTTGTTTACTACAAACATACGTCTATTCCCTCTATTGTACGTTTTAAATGAGTCTTGGTTATTTGTAATCATACCAATCCATACAAATTTAACCGAGTAGGAGTAGTCTAAACTTAGATAGGTCAACTTGTCAGTTTATAAATCTGAAAACTTATCTATATTCAAACGTAAACTTAATAGGTTACTATAACTGAGGCACTCACTTTGAAACTATCAAGTACTCTGTTAGAATTACCTAGAATATACAGCAAAACCGGCTTGTTTACTATTAACAGAGCTTTATTGTGCGATTTAGATAAGTCTTAGTTATAAGTAGTCAAAAAAAAAATAACCAAGCCAAATTGGTACTTTGCTAGTGCTCCGTTTTTTCCGTGAACATTTCGTAAAAATAACAGAAAATCGTTTTACCATTTTTGAACGTTTAATATTAGGATTTCTTGAAGAGTTTTATGTTATGAGTTGGCTCTCTTAGCTCAAGAGCTACGAGTAACTGTATCCGATTCTATAATTGGTAGAATTGAATACAAAACGATGTCAAAATAAAGGATTTATTTTTTGTGTTTACGTGTACGCGCTAGTAAACAAATACCAAATAGGATTGCTAATCGACCAACTCGATATTTGACAGATGTGTAAATTTTTATTGCCTTTGAGATACACATACATACATACATATACATAGATAAAATCACGCCTCGTTCCCATGGGGGTAGGCAGAGATCACGGATTTCCACTTGTTGCGATCCTGACATAATACCTCTTTCGCTTCATTCACTCGCATAAACAATTAGCTTATATTGAATTGGTTGATTAGCATTCCATAAAACCAGCACAAAACCGATTCCGTTATCACTTACTTATCAGCCTGTTATGTCCACGGCGCGGGGCGTGAAACATAAACAAATATAGCACTCGACTTTAATTATCAACATGCAATAACAGTTACCAAAGACCATTGGAAACTGCTCAGTTACGTTCAAATAGTAATCAACACAACTGTTTCGTGTAATTAGCGACCACGACTATGGACCGGCCAACCTCGATGACTTTATTTTGAATTTGAACCGGCTAGTGGCCTAGATTGGGTATTTTCAACGGATATTTTGTTGAGTGAGTTCGCATACAAAGAGAGCGAGTGTGTTTTGTTGCCACCTGTACGTGCTTGGATACTGCTGTTGGTTATTGAAACAAACCTTCATTGTTTTAAGGCTATATGTATATAATGGAACTTTTTTTTTACTTTAAAATTAATAAATATTTGCCGATACCGAACTGTTGCGAACCACCATTTCTTTTCAAAGGCTGACTTGTCTATTGACTGATTTGACTTGACAAAAAACTATTTTATTTATGTAATATATCTTCACTTGACACGGGAAAAATTTATCCAAAATGGATTAAATGGAAAGATGACATTAATTATGAAGAAGAATTTGGGTTTGATGTTGGACTGAACAAACTTATGGCCCGACGACTTTGAGGATTCCAACTCATATGCTGGCTACTATACCTACTATTGTTTCCAAACCCTTGTGCGTGTGTGTGTCATGGGGCTTTTGGGAATGTTTTATTTATTTATTATACAGCTGGGAACAGAAACGACTTTCATAAGTTCATCCGTTTACAAACATAATACGTGATGTGAAAGTGATAGTTTGGGAAGACGAGGGGTCAGGGTCCTCAACCGGAACTGGAGTCTTCGGGACAATCCATCTCGAGTAATTACATTATATTCCGAGCGCTACCAACAGCCTTCCGCGCCGTTAGATAAGCCCATCCGAAAATGGGAACGGAATAAGTTTAAAAACATTTCACTATTTCTAGTGTTCCATACCATTATGGGCAAAGGTTATGTACTTACCAAATTATGTTATTTCTATTTTTGCATGCCGATTTAAGCGGTGAGGAGTGTGAACACAATACACAACCATTCTTCAAGCAAACAATAAATCATTTCAAGGGTTCTTTTATTCGCTTAAAACTTGTATGCATTTTAAAGCTTATTGATTTCAATTATATGCCAGTCTATAGAATAAATAATAAAAAATAAATAATATAGTGGACAATCCACACCACACTATCTAGCCCCAAATTAGGCAGAGCTTGTGCTATGAGAACCAGAAATAAAAAAATTAAAGTGAAGAAAAAAGTTCACCTCACCATTATTCTCGGTGGGGGTTGAACCCACGACCTTCGGCGCAGAAAGCATATCTACTACCAACTGAGCTAAGAGGCCAGTCAAAAACGCTACGAGCTGTCCCAAAGAACTTAGTTGGTCTGTAACTCAAACAGCAAAACGTTTCAACGTTTGAACAAGCAAAACCGTATCGAGACTTCGGGATGTCTCCGTGGTCCCCAACAAGATACACTTCCAGATTTCAGTCTAGTTACCATCGACAAACATGTACTGTACAGAGGGTTGGAACGATGCTATACCAAGACAAAGGGACAAATTTGGGTTAATTAAATTCCAGTGTAGGGCTTTGGAAGCCAGCGTCTCGAGCTAGTCACGGTTTCTTGAACAAAGTAAAGCCTTATCACCGCGGTGGCCGGTACCCCCCGCGGCCCGTGGCTCACACCTCGCCTCGTCGAAGATTAATGCTCGTCTAATGAATCAGCTACCGTGACAAATCAGACCCCGGTAATGGATAAAGCCTTCCTGATCTTGCGGCCACAATAAATTAGCTTACTGATAAATTTTTGATGCTTACGCTGACCTAATTCCGTGAAGGGCGCTGTATCCTGTACGTTTTATAAAAATGTATTTTCATGTGCAAGTGCTGAATAAACGTTACTGTTAGATAACGCTTTGTGGGATGGTAATGATCCGAATAACTTTTTTCAGCAGTTTTTATGGCTATATCTGTGTATGGTTGAATGAGTACCTACCAGTTTCGTGCCCCCAAATCGGGAACTCGTATATTAGTAGTAATATAAAAATACCTTGGACACCGTTATTTATTGCCGTGTTTTAAAATGTAAAAGGTGTTTGGAGACTTTTACAGCCCGTATTATGAGGCTGTTACTTTTTATCTGATTTTTAACTTTGTGATCTAAAATGCAAATCACGCTTACCAAGGTAACATTTAGGAAAGGTTTATTTCATTTCATTAATTCTGGAAAGGAGTTTAAAAGTCACGAATGACTTATTGGTATTAACATTTTATATGAAATCACGGGCTATTTTATGATTATAATTATAATATGTATAAGTTCGTTCACCACACTAGTTTTTGCGAGTGTCGTATTGTTATTCACACATCTCCGAAACGACTGAGCGTTAAAAAATGGAATAAATAAATAAATAAATATTGTAGGCAATCCACACCACACTATCTACTTAACTTCATTTAATGTATAATAATATCAGGTATATATATCAATTTTTTTTCTGCAAATACAATACAAATATTTGTTCTCGTTGGAGATCGAACCCACGACCTACGGCGCAGAAGGCAGAGCTACTACCAACTGAGCTGAGAGGCCAGTCAATATAAAAATATATACAGGCTGAGTGCCTAACATATTTTTTTTGTTATCTAGGTCAGTATCACGCGAGCGAAGGCGTGGGCGGATGCTAGTTAATAACAGAACGATGACAAAACAATCATCTTCTAAAGTCGATGAAGTCTCCATGCTACATTTTTAGCATTCTTCTAATTTATTCTAATTAACACGGTAATTATAAAAAGCAGTTGCGTGTTTTTACTCCTTTCTACTAAATGCGACCTCCGGTTTATAGCAAAAAGGTCAAGGGATAAAAACACTAGACGTGAGAAAAACAACCCTGACTGTTACAAACTGGTATAAAAATAATAAGAGGACAGGCAGGAATACTTTTGACAAATTACCTAAATATTTTTGATACCTTTTTTCAACCACAGGTTGGTTGAAAAAAAAGTGGAGTGGTTGGTGAAATTAGGCAAAATGAATTTGATTCTTTGTCTCACCACAGAACACACAAATTCCCTCTTCTGTATACGTGCTATAATAGAGTTCAGTACATACTCGTATCATACACTTCATTATATTCTTAGATTTATCTCGTTTTTCATCGTGTTATCAACCTATATCAGTCCACTGCTGGACGTAGGTCTCTCCCACGACGCGTACTGAGCCTTCTTCTTGATAGGAGGTGCTCAATTGAATTGTTTTGTTTTTATGTTTGTTATCGATAAGAACAAGAGATAGTGATCAATCTGATGTCTGGTAGCACTGGCATATTTCGGTGTCAGAGTGGGAAGTAAATCTAATAGGAATTCATCATCATCATCATTATCAGCCTGAAGAAGTCCACTGCTGGACATAGGCCTCCCCTACTCGTTTCCAGGAAGAACGATTCTGAGCCCTTTCCATCCATCGACTTCCCGCGATCTTAACAATGTCGTCGGTCCACCTGGTGGGTGGGCGCCCAACGCTTTATCTTCCGGTTCGTGGTCGCCATTCGAGAACCTTTATTCCCCAACGGTTGTCGGTTCTTCGAGCTATATGGCCTGCCCATTGCCACTTCAACTTACTAAATTTACGAGCTATGTCGGTGACCTTGGTTCTTCTACGGATATCCTCATTTCTGATTCTATCACGTAGTGAAACTTCCAGCATAGCATTTTGTATTTATAGAAATTAATACAAAAGTATAACTTACAGATTATATACGAAACCAGATATTATGTAATCTTCTTTTTATCGTGTCACTCGTTCTTTCGAACTTATTATGGTGAAAGGATTTAAATAAAGTAATCAAAGAGGCTGCTTTTGTACACTTGACACATATTTTCGAACTATTTAGGTTCTACGACATGCCGGTTTCCTGACGATGTTTTCCAACACCGTTTGAGAGCATACATAAATTTTTGGGCTGAAAAACTCCTTGGACTGGATTTGAACCCACGACCGGAAGGCGAGGCCGCTACCACTATCGCACCAACGCCCCCTCATCTCTCTCTCACATTATGTAATGTAACTATATGTATGACTGTTTTATTCATATAAAACTATAGAGTGATGGTGTTGAATATCCTGCATCGTTGACATACAACAACTTCGTCGATCAATATAACTTTCGCAACTTGCCCATTGACCTTAGCGCAGAGTGTCAGCTCATGTTCTTGAACACACAAACGAACTTATCTACTTCTCAGGGTTCCGTACCTCAATTGGCAAAAACAGAACCTTTATAGGATCACTTTCTTATCCGTTAATTTATGCGTACTTACCCAGTTTCAGTTCAGTTTAGAAGTATTTTGTACTTATTTATAAGCTTTCGACTTATGACTCTCTCGTAGTATTATCCCTGCAAAACGTAGTGGTTTCCTAAGTGCTATTTGTGTAGTGGTTTATAGATAAGGTTATGTATTTTTTATAAGGTAAATAAATAAAAAATCGTTTATGAGTTTTATTGACAGAGTTTTATAAACATACGTGTACACGTTATACTTACCAGTCTACCATATTTTTATCTCGTATAGTTAAGGTACCTGTGATTTTAATTTCTCCGTTTGACCTCTACAGGCTGAGCTCTTTCTCGTTTCGATAGTGTATATACAATACATATATAGTATTAAACACCACAGCCTTTTATGTATTGAATTCTAAGTAAAAGCCTGCCCTGGCCATGGTAAAAACGAAATACGGCGAGTCACCCAACAGTAATTTAGGAAAGGCTTCGCCCTGTCGATTTCAACAAGATCTGAATTAACGAGTAAAGAAAATGCTACAAAATATTTTCACATTACATTATCTTAAAAAATAAAAAAACAAAACTTGCCCTCTATATTCCAAAAGTTATTCGAGAGCTACCTCTTAAACAGTTCAAAACGAAACTTTATTCATGGCTTTTGGAAAAATGATTTTATAGCGTTAAGGATTTCGTTTGATTTATGTTATATTGTAATTATGTTGTTATGTTCTATGAGTTATTATTTTTTTAATTAATTAATATTTTTGACTATTATTATTATTATTATTCTGACGTAGGTACCGATTTATTTTAATTTAACATATATAATCTGCATTGTGAATTTTGTATGTCGGTCTCCGACGAAGTATGCGAGCCACTTTTTCTTACATGACGATCGAATTGTACCATGCTTCTTGCAAATAAAATATTTCATTTCATTTCATATAGTAGATGTTTTATATAACGACAGTGATAACTGGTGTTCACTCATGCCCCTACTTATGGGACATAATTATAGTGCCTGGAACAGGATTTTAGATAGAATAGTCGGCTTAATCAATCCACAGAAAAGACTTGGTCAATACATGTGAAGCTGACTGAACCGCGACATTGCCTAAGAAACGAAGACTTGCACGCATTTTTTCGAAATTTAAAAAGAAAACTTTCGATTTTACTTATTATAAAAAATGCATTGCATTTTACTAAAACACTACTAGATTACTTCAAACTATACAACTTCCAAGTATGATTCAAATTGTTCCAGTCCGTCCAGTGTGAATGAGTGCATACAAATTAAACCTTTTTCGCAGTTGTAACCATGATTAATTATAAACCTAATCTAATGTTTCTAATGCTGGAACTAAAGACCTCTCAACGAGATTGAATAGGCTTAATTTTCCACGCCAAAGCAGGCTAAATGCGGGTTTATGGATGTCACAAAACAAATGAGTACCTATGCCGTTTTACTCACGACGGTTTGCTTTATCAGATGAGCAATGAGCACGTCGTATGTAGGAAGTATAGAGTTATGTTTTGCTGTGTGATCTACACACCTGCTGCACATAAATTTCATAAGCTTTAATAGTAATTATATTTTTTTTTAATAATGATAAGTTGTAAAAACTTAAAAAATAAGAAACTAAATAAATATCAAAATAATAATAAATGTATTTTACCAAAAGTTAGTCTAAATATATAAAACTCTTACGTTACTGACTGACTGACTGACTGACAATCAACGCACAGCCTAAACCGTTAGTCCTAGAAGCATGAAACTTGGAGGGTATGTTCCTCTTATAGCGTAGAGGTGTACTAAGAAAGGAAATTGGAAAATTATTTTCCGAAGAGGAGAAAAAGGGGATAAATGGTTTAAAGAAAAATCAACACACAGCCTAAACCATTAGTCCTAGAAGCATTAAACTTGGAGAGTATGTTCCTCTTATAGCGTAGAGGTGTACTGAGTAAGGAAATTGGAAAATTCTTTCCCCAAGAGGAGAAAAAGGGGATAAATGGTTTAAAGAAAAATCAACGCACAGCCTAAACCATTAGTCCTAGAAGCATGAAACTTGGAAGATGTGTTGCTCTTTTATAGCAAAAGTGCATTAAAAAAGAAAATCGGAAAATTATTTCCCTAAAAGAAGAAAAAAAAGGAAAAAAGTTTCATGAAAATTCACTAAAAATTGCTTTACAAAATACGCAAAAAAACAGTAAAAAAAAATCTGCTACCGCAGCATCTGTCACCAAATTTGAATACACACAAAAGTTTACATAAACCCCACCGCAACCACTAAGACAAAATCGCGGAAAACACCTATCATACCGAAACTAAACACCGCAACGCTTCAAAAAACGACTAAAGTACATGCTCAAAACTATGGTAACCAGCTGGTAATGTCAAATTAAAAAAATCTGATTTGATTATACACCAACACGCATACGAAACCCTAAATTAGCCACTAATATAACATAAAATCACAAAAAATGGCTTTACAAAATACGCAAAAAAAACCATTTAAAAAATTTTCAGCTACCGCAGCATCTATCACCCGGTTTGAATACACACAAAGGTTTACAAAAAAACCAATGATAACCACTTAGACAAAATTGCGGGAATCATTTATCATACGTAAACTAAACACCGCTGAAAAAAATCGGGTACAACAGCACCTGTCTTCAAATTCAAATACACTCTAAAGTACATGCTCAAAACTATGGTAACCAGCAGTTAGTCATGTCAAATTAAAAATCTGATTCGATTATACACCAACACGCATACGAAACCCCAAATAAGCCACTAATATAACATAAAATCGCAAAAAATAGCTTTACAAAATACGCAAAAAAAAACATTAAAAAAACTTCAGCTACCGCAGCATTTGTCACCAGGTTTTAATACACATAAATGTTTACAAAAAAACCGATGATAACCACCAAGACAAAATCGCGGGAATCATCTATCATACTTAAACTAAACACCGCTGAAAAAAAACGGCTGCAACAGCACTCACCTTCAAATTCAAATACACTCTAAAGTACAAGCTCAAAACGATGGTAACTTGCATTTGATCATATCAAACTAAAAAAACAAGATTCAATTATACACCAACGAATACGATAGCCCAAATTAGCCACTTAAACAAAATCACGAAAAAGAGCTTTACAAAATACGCAAAAAAACATTTAAAAAAAAATCTGCTACCGCAGCATTTGTCACCAGGTTTTAATACACACAAATGTTTACAAAAAAACCGATGATAACCACCAAGACAAAATCGCGGGAAGCACCTATCATACCAAAACTAAACACAGCTGAAAAAAATCGGCTACAACAGCAGTTACCATCTTTCGAACACACTTTATATAGTTTTGAATGCAAACTCAGAACTAAGGTAACCAGAACTTGGTCATGTAAAACCAACGCATACATAACCCAACTTAGCCACTAAGGCAAATTCACGAAAAATAACTCTCAAAATATAAGCAAAAAACAGTGAAAACATATCAATAGTTGTCCGCTTTCCACCATAAAATAGTTTCTTTTAAACGAACTCAAACTATGACTTTATACTAACCACGCGGACGAAGTCGCGGGTGTCAGCTAGTTTATCATAAGCCTAAAATATGAATATTCTAGAGTATACCTATTTTATAATTTGTTAGTCTATTTTATGCTATTCTACTCTTAGTAGTTCTGTATGTGGCTCAATCATGCCCTAACTACACCGACCGATTTAGATAAAACTCTGAAAAATATGGTTTTAATTTGAATTAGCGTGTAAGCTACTTTTTATAAGGAGAAAATAATGGAGTGAGAAAGAAAGATAATATATCAAAGAAGAAAACACTTTAAATATTGATGATAGCAATTATAACGCAGGCAAACTCGTGGGCGGCTGTTGGTTTAAAATAAATAAGGCCAGATAGAATGATATAATACGGTTCATATTCAAAAATCCTCTATCCAAAACGCTTACGTCACAGGTTATTACTAGACTGAGTGCCTCGAGCGACTTAAAAAGGCGTATCTAGGTAGGTACTTTCAGATTATAATCATTAAATATTTCTGTTCCAATTTATGTGAAGTGAATTTTCACATTAATGTCAGTTTTAATACGACCATTTTATGAAATACTCAACGTGCGTCATGAAAATAAAAGAATTGGATAAATTCTTTTTAAAAAGAAGTGAGCAATTTGCATTCATTGTTGGTTTAATAAAAAACTTATGAGATCTTTAAAGAATATAAGGGCCTTAGGAATATATATGTCACTGCATTTTCATAATGCTTTTAAATTTAGATAGAACAGCTTTTAGAATACGTGGTATTTGGAAATAGATGAATGTTTATCATTTTCCCCTATTCTCTTCAAACAATAATTTTATCGATAACTCACTCCTGCCGTTCGAGAACATGGTGTGTGCTCTGATGCTAGTTGATTTTATTAGTCTCAGCAGAGCTTAAGCTCGAGTAAGGAACGTAAAGAAACTTCGGTCGACCCAAAAGTTTTGTCATGTAACAATGTAATTAGCCCCCGGGAGTTGCCGGCCCATAAGTTGTAACAAATTCTTTATCTCGCCTCAGCGTTTTCACTTACTACCAATTTGAATTCTTCAATTAATGAGTTGAAAGGGTGGAGTAGTGACTTCGGTAACTTCAGACTTTTTAAGAGACTTTAAAACGAAGAGAACTAAATGAATTTTTAGTAGCGAGAGTGTCTTTTTGTTTGGCTAAAACTTAAGCTTGTTCAGCTTTTCCCGAGTGTGCTTGTTTGTGCGTAAAACCATTATTGTGATGTTTCCCTCTGTTCCGAGAATAGCTTTCAGCAAGATGTTTGAGTTAGCATTATGTTCTTATATAATACCTCGCACGCGACCCCTTTTTTGGAGGATTGTAGATAAGATTAGTTTAACAAATATTGAACTTGTAAATTGAGTTTCGAAACTTTCCTTTGAGCAAGCAAGGCAAGTTATAATAAATGAGAGTTATATGACACGCTTACAACTCTCCAATTAATATTTTAATCATAATCCAAGTTGATTACGTGATCACACGCAACGAAGAGATGCTACAAGATTAATCCTGTGCTTTCGTGAGAGGCCCAAGTTGCAAGGTTGTTAGCAATAGTGGTCTCAACGCATGTTTATTTCAGAGATTGCGAGGGTGTAACTTGAGTTCGCCGGTTTGAGGGCGGCGGGCAAACAGCGCGCGTACACACTACAGCTTAACGAGCTAACTCCCGCCCATCGGGGAATTTCGTCATGCTGAAATTGTGTCAATAAAACTTTATGCGACAGAAATTGAATATTTATCTATTCGTGTGTGGAGAGGATGTGAACGTTTGGCGTACAATAAACGCCGCTCGTGGAGTTGGTATCACGAACAGTTAGTTACTATTGTGCGACACAATCGCTTGCCAGAGCGCCTCCTGCCATCGCCGCCGTCGCCACCGGGGACTCACGCCTGAACACACAGACGCACGACGCCGTGTTCACTCTCTGACGGATATTGGGTAGGCGAACGTACCTACCTACGATTTAAACTGTACACTTGTCTGACAAAGCGAAAAGTTTGTGTTCAACTAAATGCACATGGCTACGCTGCGATGTCCCGTTTGTGCGCTCAACTTTACATTTGTTAAGTTAGAATTGAATGTTCCTATGCCAACTAGCAGTTGGCAGCTTTACATACCTGTGTGAATGTATAGCTAAGTAGCTTTATAGGTAATTTAGTACACTTTATTATTATGATCTTTCTTTAGGTCAAATCAATTAAATTTTAAATACCAAAAAATTCAAGTCTAAAAAAAGTTGAGCTACACACTCTTTGCATTTAAGGTACTCGTCCTTTTGAAATCAGATACAGTTAAAGATTATAGCAGACAATTTGACTAATTTTATAACAAAAACTAAATCTTTATCAGGATACTGTCGTATGTAAAGCTTAGCTGTAAAGCTAAGTAACATGGAATACCCTCAAGAGAATTGTAGTATTTCGAACGAAAAACTTTCGTTACAAACTACACTTTCAGCTAAATGAATTCATGTCGTGTAGGCACCAAACGGAACTACCTCTGTTTTTCAATTACCTACGGAGGTTGAGTAAAGTAGTTAATACCGGAGCGAACCGGTGTAGTTGCAGAGATGAATGGTTTTCTAATGAATCTGCTGCCTGAGCACAAAGTTCGTTACCGTAATGGATGACGTGTACGCGCACAATACCGGGAACGACCGGTTGAAACGACTACCGAAGGACGTTCCTTTTCAAGAACACACGCTCCATCGGGATTTTCTCTTTGATATATAATTTTATACAATTCTACACGTAAAATTATACCGATGAATTCTCTCGGTGCTTCTCAAATGACAACTTTAAGATAAGCCTTACGTACAAGGGATTCGGCTGTCTCCGTAGCACGTAGATGTGTAGATATTTCACATGATAATCCTCCGCGAAGAATTTCATATTTCACCGGCGAAGCCGAATAAGTAGCGTATTATCTCGTGTCAGACAGGTGTCGCTCGTGTCTGCCGCCTAAATTCATCTCTGGGCTGGCAGGTGCACCTAATCCGGCCCTGATGTCAGCGTCGCGTCCCGCTATACATACAACAACGCTGAATAATACTCCGCGCTCGCGCTATCACCATCAGCACACACAGACAACTCCATTATACTACTGGCTTACTTGTGTGTAGTGCTGAAAAGATAATTTGTTTGCTGTCTGCTAATGGTAGCTCAGCTTTAGTTCCTAACGTAAACCTAAAACAGTCTGCATGGTGGCGCTTCTACCCACCTTAATCGCTCTTGTAATGTAGATCTACACTATCCTTGCTGCTTTATTGCGCCTGATATTACTGCTGCGAGATACATAGCGACAGTTAATACTACCAAAAGTGTAATAAAATGCCGTAGAATCAGATATTACGGTGAATTGAAGCAAGCATAAAAAACAATAAAATAAATCGCCTCCAATACCGACCACTCGGCAACAATGGAGGCTTCTGATGAATTATCAATTTTCTCTTTGTCACACGCCAAACAAAAACTCACGATGATACCTGGGGAGCGCGTTATCTTGGCAGAGACGTATGACCATTATTTGTTCATGTGTGTTTGATATTGCGTATCCGCGCACACAGCCCAGCCACCGCCGCCCGCCGCTGCCGCCGCCCTGAGCGACGCTCGTATATCAATCAATCCTCGACGACGACACTCCATTTCAACAAATGCACTTACTTTATTAAAATTAATGAAATCCCGAATTGATCTTCATTGACATTAAATAATAAATAAATAAATAGTGTGGACAACTCACACAACACTACCCAGATTGGGTGGGTATTATAACAAATAACTGGAACGTGTTCAGTTCACGTAGGTATATATTCTGTATGAATTGCTGGCAGTGTATCTGAGCGCACTTTTAAAACATTATTTTTAGTAGATTGACGCTTTTGTTCCCAGTAGTTCTATTGAACATTTCTGTTGGTTGAACTACTGGGATATTTTTTCAACAGAACTGTTACGAAGCAAACACACTCTAGTACAGAAATACTGGGATATTTTTTCTCCCACTAGTTCAGTATACCTAAAAGAACTTTCCACAGAACTACTGCGATATTTTTCCCATGCTATATACTTATGATTCTGAATTAATAAATCTTTCTTGTTTCCAGAATCAGCACTTACACAAAACTATCACGCAAAGCCAACATCAATCCTATTACGGAATGCGAAACTTTCGCGGAAACTTTTAATGGCTGGGATCTCTAATTAGCCGGAAAATTACGCTAACGATTCACCTACTTCATTTAGTTTGGCTCCAAGCTTTCAATTCGAAATCAGGTATGATCATATTTTACTAGGAACCTTTACACGATCTCTGAGAAACTAAAGGTAAAGAGAAAATCAGCGTGCTCGAAAATTCCTAGTATGCAAATCAAGCTAAATTTTGGGATAGAATTGGATTGATTGAATTGGTTGAGGACACCTATGCTATTTTGTAAACCGGATCCATTTTAAAGTGGCTGTGGATATCGTGGAATCATTGAAACAATTTGTCATTGATGTGGTTTCACGATAGGTAGAGATTGTTCGTGATAATGAAATAGGTAGGGACGTGGATAGATGATTGGATTTCGACACTTTATTGGTAGCTGACTGTACGTCGGCTTGAATAAAACATACCTTACGACAATGTCTATATATTCTATATTCCTACTTTGTCCGAACACTAGCTAAGCTAGCTGTTTTAAATGAGTTTGAATTCAATAAAGAAGAAGTTGATAAATCAGCCAGCATTGTCTTTATTATATATATTCTATTCTCTGATATTCTATTCACTAGAAGTCATAATGGCAATCTTCAGATCTGTTTTTTCCAATACCTACACTGTGAAATGTAGTACATAACTACACTTGCGAGCCTTAAACTGGAATCGCTTCACCCAAGACAATTTCTGTCCAATGAATTAGGGATTGTTGTATATCATTTGAAAACTATTTCATATTACTCCATCCATTCATCACAACATCCATTAGTCACAACGTTGTCCTAATTGCTATAACTTCCTAAATTTAGGTAGGAAATTTAAGTAATTTTAAAGCTTCTTGATATCACTTGAAAGCTAACAAAATTAGCATAGAAATTGCATAAAAAATTGTCTTGAACAACCTGCCATGGATCGTTTCCAGTTTAAAGCTCGCAAGTGTATTACTGTTGTACAGATAGTAGGTATGCTAAAATTATTATGGACGAATTTGCATATTTAGAAGACAGACGATACCTAAGGTAGGTTGTTCTATGACTATTAAAGGTGTTTTCATCAAATAAACGTGACTAAACCAGGGGCAGATGTATTAATTCACACGAGTCAACAGACACCGACAACGCATGTAATAAAGAGAGAAAATATTGTTATTTACCTTTCTTTGTTCCTTTTATTACTGCGGAAACGAGCCTTCAAATAATGTTGCTTTATTTATTGTGCTTTAATTTCAGATATCATAAATATATTGTTCTAGGACACGTTTTACCGTGTTGGACGGAATTGTTTACAAAACTTAAAATTGTAAAGTCTGTAATCTGCGATGGCGATCAGTGAAACGTTGTCAAATATGACAGCGAGATTTGACAGCGTTTCAGCTAATCGCCATCGCCATCGCTTAGATGTGTGCAGGCCTTTACAAAATAGAATTATAGGTAGGTAAGCATTTAATTTAGAGTTTCTGATTGGAACGAACGTTCCTATTGGTTTTCCAAGAAATTCTTCGTCTGATAACTAGCATTCGCTCACTTGTTACACCTGTATAAAACGTTTTTGTTATTTCAGGTAATAACTATGCTAACTCAAAGTTTCATCCTTTGTTACAGAGAGGAGTAGGAACAAACTTACTCACAAACTTTAGATTGTAATAATAATTAGTAGAATCGTACGGTTGTTGGCAGTAAATATTGCGTTGCGCATCAGCTTTTCTGCTTTCGTAGAGCGCTGTCTCTTTTTAACGCACACTACGCCCTATGAAGCCGAAATTAGCCAATGTGCAATATTTGTTGCCACTACAATAAGTCATCATCATCAGCCTAAAGAAGTCCACTGCTGGACATAGGCCTCTCCTACACATTTCCAGGAAGAACGATTCTGAGCCCTTTCCATCCGTTGACTTCCCGCGATCTTAACAATGTCGTCGTCCATCTGGTGGGTGGGCGCCCTATGCGCTTCGTCTTCCGGTTCGTGGTCGCCTTTCGAGAACCTTTATTCCCCAACGGTTGTCGGTTCTTCGATATGGCCTGCTCATTGCCACTTCAACTTGCTAACTCTACAAGCTATGTCGGTGACCTATCAAATGTACCTTACAATAAGTATAAATCTAAAAAAAGAAGATAGTGAGACCAGTCAACAGCTATTTCCTTCATTATATCTCATTCTTTACGCGTAGCATTTGTTTGTCATAGCTATCGGTTCCGCCAGTGTTTGCCAAGTTGAGTGTTTCCGGCTGTCAAACCACCCTAAACCAATACAGTAATGATGTCCACCACTTGCCAATCTCCAACACCCTTTATCATCGTTAAAGCTCGGACACATAGGATTAGTGGTGACGGAGAGATCCTGAAGACTAGACTTATATAATATAGCATGGAGTGCACTTTGGGGTGTAAAATCAAAATCATAAGTTTAATTATTCAGGACATGTCTAGGTTCCAGTTTTGCGCGACCAAGCCTATAAGAACTGGCAACAAACTAATGGCTTGGTTCCTACTGTTTTTTTTGTAGCTCTTTTTACAAATCAACAACAAAATAGCAGTGAAGATTCAGTGTGGTACGTAATAATAAGTTGGAGGCCACAGTGTTTGTCTCTATTTGTGGCATATTAACCAATGCTCCAATTCCATGTTTTTTTTGAACACTTATAGCTATGTGATGGTTCTTAGGCGTTTTTATTTTTCACATCATTTTGAAATTTTGCTACTTGTCTGAATAATAGCAATGGTACAAAAACACCACCTATTCCAAACAACACATAAACACACATCGGGTAAAGGCCTGCGCACACCTAGTTCGCTGGCGGTAGCGATCAGTGAAACGCTGTCAAATATAGCTGTCAAATCTCAAATCTGACAGTGATATTTGACAGCGTTTCACTGATCGCTACCGCCAGCGAACTAGGTGTGCGCAGGCCATAATACATCGGGTAATAAAAAGGTTTAAAAATCAAAACCAATAACACTGAAAAACATAAAGTAAAGTAACACTAAAAGGTTTTTTGCATGGCACCGAAATAAATCCTTTTTTGAAGTTGGTTAAATAATATTGTTTGTATTCTTGCAAAAAGGTTCGACGTAGATACATTTGCTGTGAAAATTGTAGTTCACGATCGAAGTGATTTTTCATGTAGAGCCGGGCATGCCCTGAATTCGATGGTATTAAGGCGAATTAACTGGCGCGCAAAGCTGAACTCGAATATTTTAGACCAATAATTATATGCGTATACATAAGGCTGCAAAATTTTCTGAGACTGGTCAATATTTGACAATTATAATTATAAAAAAACTTTCATTAAAATTGGTACAAGTCGCCTTATTGGCCGTGCGAAGCCAGGGCGGTCACTATAGTAAATAGCATATGTTACGCAGGGATAATGTAACTTTAGAAAGCTTGAATACCTGAGTGAATAGGCTATGGTGATGACGATCAGCTGAAACGAATATGACAGAAAAATTTTGCGTTTCACGAGATCACTAGCCACTAGCCATCGCCCAGATGTGCGCAAGAAATGATGAAATGTGAATGTGAAAGAATTTTTGAAATCGGAATGGCAGTTTTAGAGTTTATTCGTTACATACATGTAAACTTAAAAACTATAGGTACATCAAACTACACTGCATCTATATTTAGTGTAGATGTAGATTTTTTACTCTTAGCTTGTGTTAATTCCGTTTCGCACTCAAGTTTGAAGTTTTTTTTAAGGGAAGAAGTGACGAAAAAACCAGATGGTCTACCTTAAACAAGGTTTGTTTTGACGTAGCTACTTTCTATTTATGTTCTCCGCTTTATCTGTTGACCCGTGAATCGGACGCTTCGTTTAACCGGATACCCTATCGTGATCATAATCCATCGGACCAATTCGCAAGCTCGAGTTAATCCACGGATTACACCAACTTTTGCGTTAATCGGTCAATAAGGTCCGTTACCTAATTCATAGCGTGTGGTATGATGGCAGTTTAAGGCAGAGCAGCCAGCTGCGGATAGTCCCATTTTAGCTTCACATTTTATGGTTGCTATCACATTGTTGTTACATCTATACTAATATTATAAAGAGGAAAGATTTGTAGTTTTGTGTGTATGTTTGAAATGAATAAACTCAAAAACTAATGTGCCAGATTTCAAAAATTATTTCACTATTGGAAAGCTACATTCACCCTGAGTAAGGGCGCGTTCACATATAACGTCCGTTTTACAGGTCCGTTTAAACGTATGTATTATTGCATTATGTAGTTGTATGAGCGAGTTCACACAGAATACAGTATTCCGGATCCAGTAAAAAATATCGATCCGCTAAAATAATCAACAATCCGTTTTACAGGTCCGTTTAAACGTATGTGTTATTAGCGTATGTAGTTGTATGAGCCAGTTCACACCATAATACAGTATTCCGGATCCAGTATACTGATCCGTTTATCGGATCGAAACCGCGCGAGGCTTGGCACGCGGGGGTGCGCGGGGTGTGGGGTGCTGCACACAGCCGCCATTTGCGGCCATTTAATGGATGTATCCAATAACGCCGGGGCTTCCTCAAACGCAGGCGACGATAGTACCAATACAACACAACTCCAGTAGCGACGGATCCGTTAAAAAAGATCCTGTAAATGCTGTGTGAATACTATCTCCAGTAGCGACGGATCCGTTAAAAAAGATCCTGTAAATGCTGTGTGAATACTATCTCCAGTAGCGACGGATCCGTTAAAAAGGATCCTGTAAAAACGGACATTATATGTGAACGCGCCCTTACATAGGCTATATTTATGTGTTTAAAAAATAAATGTCCACCCGTGCGAAGCCGGGACAGGCCGCTAGTAGTAAATAATAAGAAACTTACCAATTTACAATATGCAAATAATATAGTACTAAAAGAAAACTCTAGGTATATGCTTGAAAAAAGGAATGCAGGGCGATGTAAGAATATTTATAAATTCAATGTATCCTCACGATAAAGCACTTACTATGGACGGTTTATTCATGGAAACGGAATGCTATGTCACATCGCATTCTTGCTTGGATAATGTGCTTATTGAAATGCCTCACTTCTATGCGCTGGTCGTATAATACTATTTGAAAGTTGGTTCAATTACGAGAAGTCGAGATCTCCCGATATATTTTCTTAAAAAACTAACCCTAAATACACTTCTACAATAAAACGGGTTAGGTACACAAATCTTGGCAAGATTCACCTCTAACTTTTTCGATAAATAATAAAAGAAATAGAAAAGTTGTCGTTTGATCAGTAAAGTACTTACAAAAGAAAGTTCCGTATTCTGGAACAATACAAAGAATTATAAGAAAGCCAAAGTCATCGGTTGTTCATTTCGTTCGGTTTTCGGGCCATTGCTTTTTAGTGGAAGTGGAAAACAGCTATTGTGGAACTGATAGTTAAGGGCGAATAACTAATTGTCCGTACTCCAATGTTTACTAAAATTCTTTTCAAGAACTTGGCTTTTTGTCTAGGCGAAAGTTGTCTTTTAGGTTAAAAAGATCTCAAAAGAAGGTGTACGTGGCATACGTTGAAAAGCAACTTGGCACAAGTGTCAAAATGTTAGCAATTTTCCACAAACTACTTACTGAAAGCCGTTGCATTGCGGGAATGTGGGATTATTATTTTTTTAAATGTCAGTTTCTCTAAAGTAGCCTAATAAAATTCAGTTGTAAGAGACATTAAGAAAATTGCAAAAAACCCTCGCAGGCAATAAGCAATAGAAATCGTTTGGTACGAGCGCGGACAATTACATTCGGGCGCGGAGACGATCCTTCTTTCAATTCACATTTCGTTATTGGAATTGGAACGATTAGTGTTCTCTGTGGATTCAATGTGATTGTGTTTAATAGTTTCATCGCTTATCGTCTTTGGTCAAATAATTTTCTAGATAATGATCGCTCGGTTTTGTTAATACACTTGGGCTGACAGGATGTTTAAACAGGTACCTATACCTGATGGGCCTACTTGTAATTAAACCAGTCAAATAATTACACGTTATCACCATGGAGACCCGTAAAATTAGAAAAGTTTATGAAAACCACATTCAACTTATTTTCCCTCGGGTGAAAAGGTCTCAAAGCAATTTGTGATACAAAGATAATATAAGCATTTTTGTGGATCAAATAAACAGTCTCCCCAAACGGTTACACAACGCAATAATGTAGTTATGTTATGAAACTTTCGACGATACATATTAAATTGGATGGCACAAGTTCTGTAGCGAAGAGTATTTCTGTTGCTGATTCTAGGAGCGTATGTGGAATGTAATTGAGGCGTACCATCCAGGTTCCAAGTCCCGACGGAGTTCGACAGATGTGCACGCACGCGCAAATGTGCTACACTAGGTACTGATATTAATACACATTTTAATCAATTCTGAATCTTAGTAGTTGGTAATAACGTTGGAAATAAAGGAATGCGTTATGTTCTTCCACTTCCAGCATGTTTACAGGGTCACAATGTCAATATGAAAATATTATTGTTTACTCAAATGGTGGTTTCCCGGTATAATAACTATTCAGTTTCTTTTATAGCGAAATGTATTTATACCCAATTTTACTTCTCTAATTATGCAATGATAATCTTTGCTTTGGGATATTATGATGGAATTTAAAGTGGTATAGGTCACATTTTTCAGCTGCAATATTTAAGTATCCATATTTAAGCAGCTCCGACGTCGTATCTCATTTCAGTTATTCATATTGAAAATGAGATGTATACTCGTATGCTATAAAACTTTTAAAGTGCTGGTTTTTCATTTTTGATATCATCATCTTTAGAGTGCTTTTGTTCACACATCACGTGGGTAGTGGGTACGTATTACATCGCAATGGGTATCATCGGATATACAGGAAAAACAGAATAAGGTGGTTTTCTTTTGATAACCTTTCTCAACTCATGTAAGTACGAGTATGTATGTATGTATGAAACGGAACCCTTCGTTCTCAATTCTGACTCGCACTTTAGGTTTATTTTTTAATTATTTATAATTTTCTTTGAACCATCGTTTTAATAATCTAATTACCTGTTCCAAGTTCTAAAACGTGAATCAGGTTAAGGCTATAAATTTTTCGTCTCAACCACCGACCTTCGTCAATTTGACGGCCCCGGCCCGACTAATACCACAGCCTGATTGGCGGCCTTGGTGACCTAATGATGTAATATAGTGGGAAATGAATCGAGCAAGTAAATAGTAATCGCACAATAAATACCACCCAAGGTTACTACGGTAATTTTCTTTCCGTGATAAAGTAAAATCGTATAAGCAGGCAAGCAGAGAAAGGTGTGAAATAATTAAAAGTGAAAATAATTGCATCTAATCTAATTTTAAATTGAAATCCGTTTCATAAACTACTTTGAAAATTGAGTAGATTGGCGGTCGAGCCACGACAGCCTCAGTGATTTGCTTATTGCAGAAACTTTGTTCAAAGAAAATCTATTTACATTCTTTAGAAGTATTTTGAGAAATATTTTGCTTTCGCTTTAAAGTACGGCGTTCGTAATTCGGTCGTTATTTCACTGATTTGGAAGTTATTTTTCTAGTTCAGCGGAGCTGTTTTCTGAGTTGGGGTGGCTATAAATTGCGAAGTCTTGAGTGTGTAGGCATGTCGAATTGTTGATGCCAGCGAGTTGCCGAGCTCACAAACTTGCCTCAAATCTCTAGAATCTCCGCAGGAATGCGTCTTGGTTAATCCCAACGTATTAGAGAGAGACTTGGGACTGTCACTGCCAAGATATATATTACTGCTCTAATTACGAATATGTTGGTTTATACCGAACTGTTATGTGTAGGTTAAGAATAAAAATGGAGTTTGTACTGTTAAGATTTTAAAAATTTTACTTTTAACAAGATCTCTGGTAGCGTTATTTACCAAATATGTTAGATAACTCTAAATACTAAAGTTTACGATGCCATTTTCATTTTCTAAAATAATAGATTAAGCCTTAACCTTTTTGATTAATGATAATAGTTAAAGAATAATTTTTGAACTTATCTCAATATTTAATCCCAAAAGTACACTAAGCAAGCACTCGGGCTTTTAACATAATTAATTTTCCATGTCTAGTCTTTTTATGGCTACTTGCAAACAAATAGGTCCCCGCGGCGTGATTGTGGTCTAATATAATGATGTCAATACATTAATGAGGTCTGCTTGGGGTCGGATTTCACCGGTGAATTAAGCGTCAAGGCTCATTTGGCCAATCATTATCAGGCACGGACTTAATCCACCAATGCCGTAAAAATCAGTGAAAATGGTACCTATCTGTATAAAGCATGATTTAAGAATATTTAGGGCTTTTTACAAAATTATAGGTGAATTCTATCTTATTATCGACTGGCCAGAGCAACTAACAAGTGAGATGAGACCAGACCAAGTTGGTAGTTGCTCTGACTTCTGTGCCGTAGGTCGTGGGTTCAATCCCCACCGAGAACAAATATTTGTTTGGGGAACGCAGATGTTTGTTCGCTGTCTGGGTGTTATATTGTATTCTAAGTATGTTTTATAAAAAATACATTATTTAAGTATTATAATATCAGCTATCTGGTTCCCATAGTTTCCCATACCTTGGCTTAATTTGTGGCTAGATACCTAGTCTTGTGTGGATTGCTACAATTTTTTTTTCTATCATGATTATTATTTGTAAAATAAAATGTCTATTACTTTAGAATTTTTACATCACCTTGAGTCAAAACTTAGGTAATCTAAAATTACTTAGTCGATACATATTTGAGTAGGCCGATACACTGGAGAATAAACCATTATAATTCTTTTCGTTTGAATAATAAATAATTCAGCACTGATGTCTGACTTTCTTTCATTTTCAGTGAAAATGGTACCGTGAAATAATAAAATATTCAATTTACAATCAAAAATTGCCTTTTCAATCGAAGTCTCTCAAAAAATCTCAGGGAAAATACAAAATTCCCAGCTTTACTAACAAACCTAGTCAATTATTAAGACTCAAAGTGGTTACCCAAATTCTAGGTCAATCCAAAGATTTTCAACCTTTATCTATCATCATTTAAAATGTTAATATGTTGGTGAACTTTAGGGTTCAAATGGTTCGATAATTTGATAAGCACCAGACTTCGCAAATAAACAAACGGAATAGAATAGTCGTAATAATTGTATTGATTGGACTGGGTTATTCCATTTGTCAATAGCTTAACGAAATGAATACCACATCGGAAATTAAATGAAGGCATTCATTGACAACCTTTTGATTTATACCCCCGCTAACCGAACCTATAGTAGAGCCGATTCAATAAAATAAACTATTCACTTCACCTTATTTTCCTGATACAAAGGGCTTGATTAATTGATTAGATTACTGAAATTCCAATTAAAATAATTTCAGATTTTTCAATGACTCACTAATCGACTGTGTTTTTTGGATTAATCAAAGTAAGTACAAAATCATTGTGTATTTTGGAAAAATATTTATTTTTCACATATTTACATCGATATAACAATCGTTTAATTGTTTTTCTATGATGACTTTATAGATGCATATCTACATTAAATAGTACATACCTGTGCCATTAGTTAAAGTTCCGTCTGTAAATTTTACAATTAAATTAAACATAACTATGATGTTTTAATATTTTATACACTATAATTTACAAAATATCTTACGAAAATGTTCTATCTACCTAAGTTTTACTGAAAAATTTAATAGACTTCATAATTGTATTCGTCTCAATTATCACTAAGCTATACACTTTCACATGCCTAAGGAAGATTCGTATTGTGTATAAAATACCTACCATGAAACTACTGTCTGATAATCTGCATAAGAGGATTATGTACAATTTGCTTAGGGGGTAAAATCACTCGAGGTGCATAGACGGATATCATCTTAATAGTATAGTCCATATGGCGAGTATGAGAGTGTAGATGAAGTCTGTGTAGTTGGGTTGTGCGTCGCTGGAGAGTGCGGAGGCATGGCAGTCGGCCTCGTCAGCGCGGAGCTGGAGCAGCGGCACGCGCCGCCCGACCTGGTCCGTGCAGGAGGCGGAACGCACGGCGTGCCGCAGTTCCACGTCCACCTCGTTCTCCTGCAGCCAGCGGCGCAGCCAGGCGCCGAGCCACGCCAGCTCGCACTCGCAGCGCAGCGGGTTCCCGCTCAATATCAACCCACCTGCACACATATAAACAAAATTAATGGAAGTTCTCGCAAATTGCGGCTTGACGATTCAACCCCGTCTAGAAAAGTTTCGAGTGGCGTATTAAGAATTAAAACTCATTACGAAGAGTTGCCAGGTTTACTGTGCGGCGGGAGACTCTGTAAATTTTAATAAAATACTAGCCTTCGCCCGCGGTTCGTCCGAGTCATCGTAAATATTTAAACAAGTAGGTACGATCTAACTCATTTTTGAGATATTGTTGAGTTAATTAGAAGCTGTTGTTGTCGGAATAAAGGGTTGTAAAAGCGTTAACACCAATAATAAAGATTGTGTTATTTAGTAATTAGTGCTTCAAATTTTGATTACTCGCTGAAATTACTTTTAAAGCTATTATTGCTCACAATAGAGTTACAAGTATAAGCAAAGATTGTTTGAAGATTTCATAAATGTTCCCCTGAATCATTAACCTGCCAGAGGGAATAATTTCAAACATTGAAATTATAAGAACTTTTACAGAACATACGTATACACTTTTGTTGATTTATATAGCTTACCTGAGAGTAATTTGGTTGCTACATGACTCCAACTGGTGAAATTGGGGTAGAAAATACCCGGATTAAGGGTCGTAAGCTGATTATGGCTCAAGTCAACACCCAGTTGCGGTATTTGTCCCAGGTGCCGCATGAACGACATCGGTAGCTTAGTCAGCGATGTTTCCGTTATTCTGATAAATATCTCTTGACTATCAGTGAAAGGTTGGAAAGCTTCGTCGCATATTTTTTGCAGCTTTGCACCACGTATTTCCAGGTAGCGGATGTTGCCAGCATCGATCCCGTGCAGCTGTGTGTTCATAAAATCATCGGTCCAATCTATCACCAGCTTGTACAGAGATGGGAGTGAAGATGTGACATTCGAAATACGGAATGTGGAGTGATTTATAGTGGACCATGATTGGATATGCAAGGAACGCAACGATGCCAAGGGACGGAAGGAATCTTGCTCAACTATGTCTAAATATTTAAGACCATTTAAATTTAAATGCGATAAATTATTCAACCATTTAAAACTATTTGGCGTTATTCTCACGATAGGATTATACGACACATCAAGAGAGTTGAGATTATTCAAATGGAACCACATCTTTGGCACTAAAGAGGTAAGGCGATTATGACTAAGATCTAAGTGGCGAATACCCACTAATCGTTTGACATCAGTCTCCTTAAAACTGCTAATGTAATTTGATGTCAAATTGAGAATAGTTAAGTTCATCAAAGGTAGATAAGGCACCGACTTTAAGCTTATATTTGCAAAATTCAAATGCCTCAAGTTGGGTAGATTATGAAACAGCTCCTTGAAGTTAGCCTTGACGGCATTCGAGCTGAGGTCAAGCTGGCGCAGGCCGCCGATGCTAGAGAATGTGTTATCTGATAGTACCGTCAAAAGATTGTTAGCTAAATTCAAGCTCAGTAGAAACTGCGTATTCCGGAATATGTTACTGTCTAGATATTCTATACGATTGTGTGACAAGTCGAGATACCGTAGCGTGAAACCGATCTGGGAGAGAGCAGTAACGGGGAACAGAGATATTTCGTTGCTGCTCATGTCGAGATGGTCGATAATAGTATTCTTGAATATGTCTCTCGGCAGTAATCTTAAATTGTTATGACTCATTTTGAGATATCTTAATTTATTTAAATTATAAAATTGTTCTACCGACAACTGAGAAATATAATTGTATGAAATGTCTAATATTTGAAGCGAAACGAGATAGTTGAAAGATTTTCTTTTCACGTTCAGAATGTTATTGTTGTGTAAATCTAATATTTCTAAACTGACGGCTTCACCAAAAGCCTCGTTCGGTATGTGCGCAATCTTGTTATGCGATAAAATAATATGTCGAATAGAGAGCTCTACCGCGATAAAGAAATTATTTGGCACTTCGTGAAGTTCGTTGTACGAACCGTCGAATATGTTTATTGATGTGGTCGATTCACCGTCGATTCGGTGGATGCAGTTCCTGCTCACGTTCAACGTAAAAGTCACGTCTACATGGGACACATTGTAAAACGTCCTCATTGATAAATAAGTTAAGTTATTGCCCTGGAGTTCTAATATTTCCAGTTTTGGTAAATTGGCAAAGGTCTCGACTTCCATCGAATCGATTATGTTACCCGCAAGAGATAAATATCTCAAGTTTGGTAAGTTTCTGAAACTGTGCTTAGTTAAGTTGTTGATTCGGTTGTAAGATAAATCTAAGTTTCTTAACTCTGGCATATAAGCAAATGTTCCTCTGCGCAAGGAACTTAAAAAATTGTAAGCTATTCTGAGACTACTGAGAGATAACGACGTATTCTGGTAGTCACTATTAACTACGATATCGACGATTCTGTTGTTTTCTAAATTTAAATACTTAATGAATGGAAATGAAACGATATCTGATAAAATCAAAATATGAAAATCGTTGTTGTCGAACGACAGCCAACTTAAATTCTCTAGTCCTTCTTGAATTTCAAAAGGAAAGTATCCACTGAAGAGCGTCGAAGACGACTCCAACACGTGTAAAGAACTCGTAAGATTGGAAAAAGCTTGCGGATGCACGTAGTATAAATCGTTAAAACTTAGATTTATCTCTTTCACCGGCATACTAGCTGGAAAAACGTTCTTATAAATCTGTGCAATCCTGTTACCCCTCAAGTTGATAGTGCCGAGCGAAGTGGACCAGTCAAGGAATTCGTTTGGTAACAAATTAGATATCCTGTTGTAGCTTAAGTCGAGGTAACGAATGGAGCCGGGTTCGAGCGTTTGAAGTGCGGAGGGTATTGAAGTTAAAAAGTTGCCGGCCAGCGAAAGAGTCTGGATCCTGTGCGGGAGCGCGGGTGCCTCGGCGAGCCGGTTGTAAGCCACAGACAAATGGCGGAGGCGCGCGACCTCGCCCAGGCTGTCTGGCAACTCCGACAAATTGTTGTGCTCCACTTCGAGATGCTCCAAAGAGTTTTGTAACGATAAAAACAAATCCCGGCTAATAGAAGTCAATTTATTATACGAAACGGATAATCTTTCTATTCGATTGTTTGAAAATACTGTTCTGGGAATGGCCGACAACTCGTTAAGGTCGAGTATAATTTGCCTAATCTGAATTTTCTTAAGGAAATTAAATTCCGAGGAGTCGTTAATTTGATTATTACTTAGGTCTAACTTTTCTATCTTTTTGGTTTTGTTGCTGTGGCAGCGATTTTGGGTGTCAAAAGTAATGAAGTTATGTCGCAAGTGAATGGATTGTAGTCTAGGGAGGTTAAATAGTAAATCACAGGACAGCTCATGCAGGAAGTTGTTGGATAGTTTTAGGATGGTGATGGAGGGGGGTAAAGAGTCGAGGCTGATGCTGCGCAGGTGATTTCCTTCTAAGTCCAACTGCACGAGGTGATAAAGTGCAGTGAACGCTTGAGGGTTCAACTCATTCACTTGGTTGTTACTCAATGACAAGCTCGTCAAGGTCTCCTCCAAATGGTGCCATCTTATTTCTGGTCCAATATGCACTATGTTATTGCTAGAAAATGAAATACGTACATAAATCAATGCTGTAAAGCGGCAAAGTAAAACTTTAATACAATGTAGTTTAAAACTTGTGCTTACTTCTGCAGATTTAACCAGTTTAAAACTTTTAAATCTTTTAAACCCTGCTGCGGCACTTCAGTGAATTCGTTGTAACCGAGGTCTAAAGATGCCAGTGTTGCAGCCATGGAACTGGAACAGAATACTTTTATCATTTAGCCGTTCCATTTTTAAAACATTTTGCTTTTTAAATTGCGTGTGGCCAATGCGGTTGATTGTAGTGTAGCTAATACTGAAATTCGAAGTTTGAAAATAGTGAACAGTAACTAAGGTTTAAGTAAAAACTATGCCAAACTACTACATACCTACTACGTACGAGAATATAATACTTTGAAACTGTCCTGTGTCGCTTTTTCATAATTTCAACTTCACATTACAGTATTTTGCCTGGATGCTTACCTAAATGCATGCAGCTCGATAAAATGTAATTTATTTGCCACTAAAACTAGTGTTTGCAATTTCAATCCATCCAACGCACTCTCTGGGATGACTTGTAGATTAGACATGCTTATATCCAGATGTTGAAGCTCTATTCGCGGCCATTCTGAAACAAATATGTAACAATTGGAATAAAGTTCTATAATTAAATACTTAAGGGGCCGGCGGAGGGCGCATTTTCATACAAACGTAATACCAAAATGATTACTAGTTTAGGCAGATTCTCACTATATTATTGTAATAACGGTATTCATATAGTATTTATCTAGGTTCCTGATTAGTTTTTATTTTAAATAACTTACCTCAAATGAAATAATCACCAATCGCATTTTACACATTTTTTTTATTGAAAATTGTGATTGGCGTTAATTTCATTTGAGGTAAGTAATTTAAAATAAAAACTGTTTAGGAACCTAGATAAATACAATATAAATACAATTATTACAATAATATAGTGAAAATCTGCTTAAATTAGTAATCATTTTGGTATTACGTTTGTATGAAAATTCGCGCTCCGCTGGCCCCTTAAGGCGCGTTCCCACCAACTGTATCTTCCTAATTGCCAGCTGCCAACTGTGAGCGCGCATTATGGAGTTTCCTGTTTTTTTTATTATATTAAGGTTTTGTTCATACCCAATCAACACTACACTAACAGTCACAATGGGGCTAACAGTGAGCCGGTTTGTAATGCGGCGGCTGACAATACGTATGGTTTAAACACGGCCTTAGACTTCAAAGTGGTTAAACTCTACCAGCCATTAAATAGAAACGCAATTTAAATTTTATCTTTGTCATTACCCAGCGGTAAGAGATGGCAATAGGTTTAAGTACTGTTTGTAGTAAGCAGCAATACGCGCGTTTCTTTTTGACAGTGAGCAATAGTAGGTATTAAACCTTGCGCAAATCTAAGCGGTCTGCGATAGCGATCAGTAAAACGCTGTCTAATATGACAGCGATATTTGACTGCGTTCCACTGATTGCCTTCGCCATCGCCTAGATGTGGCCTTTACTACGGCATCGTGATAAACATTAAACAAACGCGCGTTTTCATAGTCACTAAAACAATCGTAGTGTGAAATATGTTTAAAACCATCAAATCATTTAGATGTCTATTAATTGTATTTAATGGTCCACTGAATATCAATGATAATGAAGATTGAACCTGGAAAATGTAGAAGGTATTTATGATAATAAAGTATGACAAGCAATAACTCCCTTTGATTTAATTTGGAAATGGTTCTTCGAGAGGAGACAAAAATATACTCAAATATTCCCTCTTTATTGTTGATATCAAAGGTTCATGTATTTGAAAAATAGAGCCTACGCATGTTTTATTTGGTGTACTTATGCAAATATACGTTTTATTAATATTAAGAAGAAAGAAAGAAAACATGTTTGAAGACGCTTTTAAAGACGGAATTTAAAGTACACGATATACATGGCATACAGAATACAGAACTACTAGTTGTAGACTACGCACATAGCACTATCTAGCCCCAAACTAAGCAGAGTGTTTTACTATGGGAACCATTATAGTTTAATACAATGAACAAACATTCTCTAATCATCACACTAAAGTGTTGTATACGAGTTTATTTTATAGCGTATTTAGGGGCATGAGTAAAAATTTGATCCTAAACCTGTATTACCTGTAGTGTGTTTGTATTGTTGTGTGTTGTACATACTACGGTATCGTTTTTATTGATCAATATTGTGACTCTATAAACAGGTTTCCCTGGCATGGTAGACATCCATTACTATAAATTAATTCATGACAGACAGGCGGAATAAATAAATTATGCCAATATTTGGGGGTAATCAAGATATGAAAAACAATCTTCATCCAGATACGCTTGGTCTGTGTATTCACTGCTTTATATCATCGAACCTATGAGTGTCTCCCATTAGTCAAAGAATCTACCCACATTTTTATAATAGTTAAAATATATTAGTTTAATAGGGCATAGTTATTATGATATTTGTACCTATCTAAATTTGTTTACCTAGCTATTACCTACCTATCTAATAGGTACTATTATCTACCTACGCACTTAACAATATAGATTTACTTTAGTATTTAATTGCTCATAAATGTGAAAATGTATTTTCTTCTGAGAAAAATATTTAACCTGAATCTTCAACAACTTCGCCTGATGGTAATCTAATGAATGCTTAAAATCAAATAAGCAATACTTAACTTACTGTTATTTTGTAAAATAATAACTCACCAACCATAGTATAATTTTCTGACCACTTCTTTCTCAAAATGTTAATTAAAATACCAGATCTTTGTAGCAAGTAGATTAATACAGCTTTATGACCCTTGAAACTATAATGGTTTTAAACACTATTTTTATGAACAATGGGATATTTAACATAATTTAATTTTGCGAGTTTTGACCAACCCGTGATCATGCTGGTGCATGCAACTGTGCCGAAATATCGGGAGTCAAACCTTGCAAAATTAAATCAAGGTAAATACTTAAAAACATTTAAAAACATTGTTAAAACTATTCTAAAATATCTAATATCACAATACCATACTTTTAAAAGCAAATAATAAAATACGTTGAGACTACTCTTATAATACTCCTTGAAACGGTTTAAAAATAGAGCTGGTCTAAGCATAGTTTTCAAGTGAGTTCTATTTCACGGTAACATTTCTCCTGGAACAATATTTACTAGAACGGAGATTAAGGGCCCTATCTCACTAGGATACTATGGTTGCGCCCGTAAGCAAAAGCGTGTTTGGTGCTCTGTGGTTGCGCCACCAGTGGGGGATTCTATAGCCACTGTAAATTTTTTTGCGCAACCAAGCGGAAATCAGGTGAGATTCATCTTCTTATCGTCTCACTGATTCTATCGAACCAAGTTTGGTGAAACGGTTTTAAATGCGCCTCGATGAGGCTTCTTTCGTGCACTTGAAACATTTTTTAGATTTTTTGAAATTCTACGATATGCCGGTTTTCTCACGATGTTTTCCTTCACAGTTTAAGAGCACTGACATAGTGTACATAAATATGATCCGTTCAGATATATGATTTCAGATGTATACACATGAGCTATGGAGAGAGCTATGCCGGGAGTTTCACTACGCGATAGAATCAGATGAGGATATCCGTAGAAAAACCAAGGTCACCGACATAGCTCGTAGAATTAGTAAGTTGAAGTGACAATGGGCGGGTCATATAGCTGGAAGAACCGACAACCGTAGGGGAGGCCTATGTCCAGCAGTGGACTTCTTCAGGCTGATTATGATGATGATATACATACTCACATTTTATTGGTGGCGCAACTAGTTCATTTACCACTGGTACCTTAGTGAGATAAGGCCCTAAATTTTAAAAAGTATGATAAATTATACAAATGCTTGTATGCCAATAGCGGATTCTCCGAGCGTGAGTTCGTCGAGTTTTACCGACGCCATGGCTCCGTAATATGAAGTTGAAACTAAAATCCACGCGATTTTATAAAAATAAAAACGAAATTTAATATACTTCACAACTGTCATAACTTTACGGATTTGAAATAATATAAAATGTTTATAAAGTCAACAATTTAACATATTATGTAGTTTAAAATTATTTGGTTACTATAGTATGATGGTATGGCACATTAGGTCCCATTGTTTTTCAGTAAAAATTAATATTAAACATTTCTCCACTGACTTTCTGGAATTTTTAGAATGTGGTCTTTCACATGTCTTGTCGTGAACTTCTTCAGGCTGACGATGTTGATCATGACTCTTATTTATATGTAATCTTCGTATCACTACAATTATGCTTTTAAATTATTCTTTAGATATTCTGAAAGTTATTGCTTAGATTCCCTAAGAATAGACAAACAGATGACAGGTCTCTCGGGGATCCTCCTTTGATTACAAAGCCCTAAAAATGATACCAAGCATACATTTGTTCAGATATAAGTATCTAAGAATGTCTAGCTTCTTGAATTCTTTCTGCGCTGCACGTATGTTTCTTCGTTAAATATAAACGATCCCTGCAAAGCTGGTTGAGGATCCAAGTTAATAAAGAAATCATTTCTCTTTTGCTTTCGTTTAAAATACAAGCTACTTGTACCTCTTGTGTAAAAAAAAATATGAAAAACGTTAGTAACATAAATTCTGATAGTATTAAACTTTTAAAATTCAGTACTCATTATATTTATCGCCATATTATGCATGTAAATTTAACAGTCAGATCTTAGAACTAGTTTGGAACTAGTTTTGTAATTCATTTTGTCAGTGCCCCTTATTCTTTTGAACCAGTGCAGGGCAGTGTGGCGAAAGGAATTTATTTGCTATCATAACGTTGATCGAGTTCAAGAAAAGATGAATAATGCACGGTCGCTCTCTTTATGAATTGATCTGTGATACAGATAGGATGAACTAGTAATTTATATTTTGAGTTTCACTGCGGGCTAACTTAGTAACCATTCCACATGACTGTTTGTGCCGCCTAGAATACCGCACAGTGTAACTCAAAATGTTTTCACGAAACTTTGCCCATCGTTTTCATAGTAAACCAGCAGGGTTATTAGTCACATACAATTCCCAGAGGCGATTTTGCTACGAACGTAGATGCGCGTAGCGTTTCGGCAACCGAGCGTAGTAATGCGTCGCCGATTTTGCTACGAACGTAGACGCGCGTAGCGTTTCGGCAACCAAGCGTAGTAAAGCGAAGCGTCGTCGCTACGCGCTTTTATAATAACGCAGAGCAATTTCAAAATGGGTTTTCATCTGTTTTCGTATTTGCTTCGACAGTTTCAAAAAGATTGGTAGGCCAAATATTATTTTTAAAACCGTGGCTGACAGTAGGCCTATCACAAGCTCTGTCTGGCTCTGTCTCTGGCTCTGGTTTTGAGTGTGTGTGAGTGCTCACCAGAGTATTATACTGTGTGTGTGATGTGTCGACGTAAGATTTATTTAGTCAACACTCACATAGACTCAAAACCAGAGCCAGAGACAGAGCCAGACATAGCTTGTGGTAGGCCTACTGGAGGAGGGCATCGATGATTGGAACGTCGGAAAAATATCAACTGTCAAAACAAATCGACATTGCAACATCTCGCTGGTTAAATGCTAAGGTGCCACATCTCAAAATTTTAGGAAATTGTTTTTATTACAAAAATGGCGCTTAAAATAACCATTTCATAGTATGAGTAAAAGACACCTTTCATTTTCGCATTTAAAACTACCAAAAAAGCAGATATGACTGTTTAGCATTTATACACTTTGGCGCCAAATTTCAGAGCTAAGCAGCCACTTTGTGAGTTGTGGTTGAGTGGTTGGCAGTATCGCATGCAAGTTATAAGCTAGAGTGCCGTATCTCAAAAAAATAAGCTATGTTAACTAAGATTTATATTCAAAAGTGTCTTATTTCAAAATGTGGTCCTTTTGAATATAAATCAACGTCAAGACATAATAATTATTTTTATGTGCTAAGGTAACACATTCTAAAATGTGGTACCTTAGCACGAGAAATCTTATTGTAATTACATCGTTTTTATATTCAACAATGTCATTTTTGAAATGCGATTGTTTTGTACATAACTTTTACGTGAACCTAATTATATTGCTTGGAGCTTAAGTGACATTTTTGAGATGTGTTTGCTTTGCACATAACTTTTACGTGAACTTTATCATATTTCTTGGAGCCTAAGTTTAATTTTTGAGATGTGTTTGCTTTGCACATAAGTTTAAGGTGAACTCAATCATATTTCTTGAAGCCAAAGTTTAGTTTTTAAGATTAATTTTTCTTGATCTTACTTGTTTCAAATTTTGTGTGAAGGCTACCATTATTGTTTAGCACGTTAATGTAATTTTTGAAATGACGTGCTTGTTATAAATATTTTTAAAGGGTTGTAGGTACTGTTTAAACTGTAACATAGGCTATGTTACATGATATAAAATGCGTCTATTTTGCATATAAAACCTACACGAAATTCAATTCATTTTGATGACGCGAGCGTCACTGGGTATAATTATAAAATTAGACAAAGTTGTACAAATTCTCTCTCAAATTCGAAAATTATCCCTATCGGGGTTTTTAGTTTTTAAAAAGTTACTTAAATTTAATTAAATCAAATGAAGAAAGTATTTATTTACAACGTCTATATTTTTTGAGAAAACCAATTGCTTGTACAACTTTGTTTTATTTACTTTATTTGTATTTTCATAGAATGAAAAGCACAGCACAAATAATACTAAGCATGGTTTCAAATCATGCTCAACCAAGGAATTATGATGTTTATGAAGCTTTGGCTCCAGCAGTTCAAAAAATATCAAATTATTTATTTGAGAATTCAGTTTTACGAAAACTAAAATACACAATAGACTAATACGAAGCCTGTATCGCTGGAGACATATAAGAGTTTACAAAATGCGCTAAGTGGCGAACAAAAAGACGTTATTTGAAATGTAAAGGAACAATAAATAAACCACAGTTGATAGAAAACATCATACGTCAAGAACAGTAAGCCTACCACAAGCTCTGCCTGGCTCCGCCTCCGGCTCCGGTTTTGAGTCTGTGTGAGTGTTAACTAAACAAGCCCTACGTCGATACGACACACATACAGTATAATACACTGGTAAGCACTCACACAGACTCAAAACCAGAGCCAGAGAGAGAGCCAGACAGAGCCTGTGGTAGACCCTAAAGGAATATGTTTAAATTGAAAAGAGATGTGATTAATACTATGTTAATGGTAGTAGTTGCATTTTATTTTGATAGGAATATTATTTTTCTTTGTGTTTTAATTTGAAAAAATTGGTTTATTAGTATTTTTTTAAAACTTTGTTGTTCATGTAGCATTTATATTGCATAATATTACTAGTTTGTGATTCAAAACTTTAAAAAAGGTTGATTTAGTGTAATCAACTAATAATAAATCATAACTTTTTCTGCGATCTGTTGTTTGCCATACCGTGTTTTGATGGATTCGATATTTCGCTACCTTTACTAATAGCCTGTGCTAGTGTCAATTATATACTAAAGCCTTGCGAACATCTAAGCGTTCTGCGGTGGCGATCAGTGTATCTTGTATATCACTCATCGCCACCGCAGAGCGCAAGACTCAACTTGTTGTTTTTAGTATAAGTATGCATTTTTTTTACAAATTTGTACTTAAAATCCTGACGCTATGTAGGTATTCGATTTTAAACATGACTGTATACTCAAAATAGGTAAGTAATACGGTGATACGGTAATACTAATAATATACTTGAAATCAGAGGTTTGAGTTTTCCGAGTTAATACAAGCAAATTACGGACGCACATAGGTTGCAATTAGATAGGCTTTAGGTACACATTAATTAGCATGCAGTACCTACCTACTAGGATCTGATAAATAGGGAGGGCCAATCGATTTATGGCCCAGTAAATCTCTAGATATGTGGTAGCATGCCGAGCCATTACTGCGATTCTACAATCACGAGGTCTGAAATTAGCTACGGCGGTGATGGGAATTAGGAATTAAGTAATTTCCATGAATATTTCTCAGTTAGTAAATTGAAATTTCAACCAAATTTCATCACAAAACCACAGGCGGAATCAGAATTAGAACAAAGTAAAAAGTACATAATTTATAGTCACAGCATGAGGTAACTTTAACCTTTGATAACTTGGCTGAATATTAATAGACTGTGTTTTTGGTAAATGATTTCATGATGTTTTTAGGCATTTTTTGAAATTGGAAAAGCCATTAAAATCGCAACACCGTTATCGAAACCGTTTTTTTACAGCTGTATAATATTATATAATATGTATATTGATATACTGAGCAATATTATGCATAGGCCTCTATTTCCTAACACAATAGAGATCATAATCAATTGTTTGTAAAAATATACACTAATTCAAGGAAATAGAGTTCATAATCAAAAAAACTCAAAACTGCACAATTGCACGAATATTGCCCACTTTTACAGAACTGCACAACTATTGTGCAATATTTTATTACATGTGAAAAACAAGGTTGTTTAAGTTTTTACTTCTGTCGGCAAACTGGCCAAACTGGCTCTTTCGCTTTTCCAGAAAGAAAAACTCTTCTTTAAACTTTTCCAGAAAGAAGAAAGGATCAGCCACACCTAGGCGAACAGCTGTGAACTGCGATGGCGAGCTGATCGCGTGAACCCATGTGTGAGCAGCACATATCCCATTGGTCATCATTACCATCGTTATGGCGCATCCTTAGATAGGTCAAAGTTAACACACAGTTTCAAGTTTATTTATTTATTTCACTGCAGGCCATTGCCTGTTCACGGCAGTGTGTGCGGATGCAAAAGTCTGATTGCCACCGCCATCGAAGTTCTAACAATTCGCCACGATCTTTTCAAAGCTGAATTGGTCTTCAGGCTGATGGTGATTTCATCATCATCATCATCAGCCTGAGAAGTCCACTGCTGGAAATAGGCCTCCCCTACACATTTCCAGGAAGAACGATTCTGAGCTCTTTTCATCCACCGACTTCCCTACGTTTCTTCTTCTGGTTCGTGGTCGAAAACCTATAATCCCCAACGGCTGTCGGTTCTTCGAGCTATGCGACCTGCCAATTGCCACTTCAACTTACTAATTCTAAAAGCTATGTCGATGGTCGGATGGTGATATAATTACCTGGAAACCGGTGCATGGGTACAGCGATGCAGGACATGTGCTTGGCTCGGCAGGAGCAGAGCGGGCTGCGCGCGCATGCTTCCAGCTTTTCCGGCGCCAACGTGCCCACCAGCAGGCACGCGACCAGCGCCGCTCGCTGCCACATCCGAGTGGACCATCCATCGCCAAGCACCATCACTGGAACAAACAAATTTCTCGTACCCACATTTTCGTAACTGGAGCTGGGTTAACGGATCTAGCGAAGATAATTTATGCTTCTTCGTAATGAGAAAAAAAATATCTCAGTAAATCCACGATGAACAATGGATCTACTGAGATTGAACGCTTTTTTTAACCGACTCGATTATTATGCAGTCAATTATCTTCTAAGGAACAGTACGAAAAGAAGTTTGGTACAGCAGCGAGTTGCTTAAATGTGGAAAATAGCAGTAAAGTTCAAAGCTTAATGTTTTACGAAGAGAATAATATTATAATTTCTATCTATCTATAATTTTTTGCCGAATTCCAATAAAATATAATAATAGGCATAACTTTCATTTACAAGCCGATTTTTTTTATCTGAAAGATAATATTTCCAGATTAGTGCCATTAAAACTAGATCAAAATCGGTTCAGTGGTTTTGCCCTGAAGTTGGTTTCTCTATTTTTTTATTTTTTGAAGTTATAAGGTTTTAAATTACTACTTTATTTTTATTTCCACCCCAAAAACTTATTTACTGTATTGACTGAATCTTGTCTTGCCAGAACATCCATGTTACTTTCGAAAAGCACTTTGCTACAAACTTTTGCTACTGTACAGAATTTTATGTGTTCTGTGCAGCTGTAACATACAGAAACATACGACACAATTTCCAAATACCATTCTCCTTTGTGCCTTTTGTTTTGCACTGGTTTGTGTGTGCATGTAAAGCAAATAAATAAAGTATGTCTATGTTAAAGCTACACAACACGTGAATAAGTATTTTGTGTACAGCGTCAGAGGTAACTTTTATGCCAATTGAGCTGTGAGCGCTGTCAAACCCATGGAAAACCTATCTAATGTATGTTATCATCAGCCTGAAGAAGTCATCTGGACATAGGCCTCTCCTACGCATTTCCCGGAAGAACGATTCTGAGCCCTTTCCATCCACCGACTTCCCGATTTTAACAATTTCGTCAGCCCATCTGGTACGTGCCCTACGTTTCGTCTTCCGGTTCGTGGTTGCCATTCGAGAACTTTTATTCCCCAACGGTCTAATGTATGTAATTTTCTAAATTCACTACATTTACCATGGTATGATTACTAGTTTGAAAGTTTTTAGATTAAACAATGTTCAGTACGATGGTTGTTTAAAAAGTATCATCTATTTAGTTTACCAAACAAAATAGACCCAATTATGTATTCATATCACTATTCTCATTTTCCCTGGAATCGTTTTGTCGATGGCCGTATTGATCGCGGACTCCCGTTTAGGCAGAATATATTTGGATCATTCATTAAAGTTCCAAATTTGTATAACGATGTTGCTCCGGTGTGTATATTCTGTGAACAGGCCTTTGATCATTACATATTGCTGTGACTTTTGTGTGTGTGAGATGTGTGTGAGGCTGTGACTGGCCTTCCAGCTCATTTGGTCTGGCTCTGCCTTCCGGGTCCGATCCTCACCGAGAACAAATATTTGTGTGGTCGACGCAGATGTTTGTTCTATATCTAGGTGTTTTATTGTATTCAAGTATGTATTTACTATATAAAAATTACACAAGTATTATACCAACAATCAGGTTGCCATATAGTACGAGCTCTGCTTAATTATTATACCAACAATCAGGTTGCCATAGTACGAGCTCTGCTTAATTTGGGGCTATTTGGGGCTAGATAGATTTGCATGGATTGTCCGCAATATTTATTTATTTATTATTTACATTTTTAATGCCATAGCTAGAGACGAGCAGACGGGCCGCCTGATGGAAAGCAGTCACCGTCGGCCATAGACACCTGCAACACCAGAGGTGGTGCTGATGCCCTGCCGGCCTTTTAAGAAGAGATAGACCCGCCATTTGATGGACCCCATGTGTGTGCAATTGGCTTTGTGTAAAGCAAAATCGTGCGAAAATAACGACCTTTTTTTAATAATATCTCTAACTCAACGCTGTGACAAACTTTTTCCTTGTTATGTTTAAATGTTTAGATTTTTTTTTATTTTCTTTTTGTTTAATACTTTCCGCCTATTTTTGTATCTAAGGAAAAACATACTCAATACTCAATACATTTATTGCATAAACATGGTTTAGTTTAGGTACATACATAGTTCTTAGGTGTAAGTCAGTATCACATGGACCCTGTGAATAGGGTAAAGCAACATGGAGGTAGGTCGAGGCTTATACACAGTAGTCGGTACGTATATATTATAATAGATTGAGAAATTCCAGGAATTATAATGTAGATAGTTTGTTACTTTATTTATATGTCACTAATTAATAAGCTTGGTAAAACAGTTTAAACGATAATGTCAAGGTCTTAAAAGTAGTCAAAGTTAGGTTTAGTGCGTAGTTATACATTTTTATTTTATTTATTTAGTCATTAGTTATGTCAAATATTCTTTAATGTCATAGTAGGCTTTGTCAATTAGGAACAACTTTAATGTTTTTGTAAAAAAGGAATCTTTTTCTATATTTTTTATTTCGGTAGGAAGCTTATTATATATTTTTACTGACATTCCATACGGGCCGTCGCTGTGCATTTTTAGTTGAGATCGCGGTGTTATTAATTTGTTTCTTCCCGGTCTTAACACGTATCTTCGAGGCATGTCATTTAAGTTTTTATAAAGGTGGGGATATTTCCTTACAAATTTACACATTTCTAGAATATAAATACTGGGTAAAGTTAATATTTTCAAGTGTTTAAAGTGTGGCTTGCAGCTTTCTCTTCGTCTTATATTTACTAGGATACGGACGCACTTTTTCTGAAGAATAAATAGGTCCTGCACATCTGTGCTATTGCCCCATAATATGATAGATTGGGAAATATGGGAGAAAATATTCGCATAATAAGCAGTTAGCGCGGTCGCCAGGTTAGTAGTCGTTTTTAATTCGCGCAAGGCGTACGTGAAGCTTGATAATTTTGATTTTAGCTTTTCTACGTGGTTTTTAAAGTTCAGATGGGTGTCGATGTTTATGCCTAGTAGGGAGAAAGTGTCGACGCATTCCAGTGGAATACCATTATGCGTCGCTTGTATGTCTATTGCACGTTTTTGAGTCGGTCTAAACTGCATAACTTTTGTTTTTGTGAAGTTTATTTCCAAATTGTGGTCCGACAACCAGTTTGATACTTCTGTGAGGGCGTTTTGAATTTTACCGGTGATGTTGTCAGTGCTGCAGCATGGCATCAATAGGGAAATATCATCCGCAAAGAGAACGCTCGGTGTTTTTATACATTTAGGTAAGTCATTAATATAGATCAAGAACAATAGGCATCCGAGAACACTGCCTTGTGGTATTGAGCTGGTCACGTGGTGAGCATCGGACCTTATGTTTTTTATAACACCTGCGTCATGGTCAAAGTGTTCAATTTCTACATATTGCACTCGTTTATGTAGGTAGGACTCAAACCAGTTATGTGCTAGTCCTCGGATACCTATGTCTTGTAACTTTGTTAAAAGGATATTATATTGAACTTTGTCGTATGCCTTCGACATATCTAACAGTAATCCGACCGCGTACTCTTTTTTGTCTAGAATTCCTAACACTTTATTAATATATTTATAGACTGCTAACGTCGTAGATCGATGTTTCCTGAATCCGCATTGGGCTTCGTCAAATAAGTTAAATTTCTCACAATATGAATAAACACGGCTGCACATTATTTTTTCTAGTATTTTTGACGAAGTAGGAAGTAGTGCTATGGGTCGATAGTTGTTAGGGTCGGTTTTTAAACATTTTTTATGTATAGGTTTTATTAATGATATTTTTAGCGAGTCCGGGAATGTTCCTTCTGACAAGGATTGATTTGCTAGCATTAAGTAAGGTAAAGTTAGCTCGTCCGCACATTGCCTAATTAGTTTAGGTGGCAATTCATCAATTCCGCAGCTCAGCTTGTTTTTAAGGCTTTTTAATATGACATTAATTTCTTTTTGTGTAGCTGGGCTCAGGTACATGCTATTTGTTACGCGGGTTGAGGTAGGTATGCCATTGGACGTACTCACTACTTGACCTACGGAAGCAAAAAAATTGTTAAATTCATTCGCAATTAATTTTGGGTCATTTATTGTTATGTCGTTCATTTTTAGTTTTATATTTTGTTTGTCTTTTATTAGTATTTTATTGGTTTTTTCTTTTATTATTTTCCACATACATCTGATTACATTATCGGATTTTTTTATGCGTTCAATGTAACTAAGTTTTTTTGCTCTATTTACTGCGCATTTAAGTATTTTACCGTATCGCTTGTAATATTTTTTTAATACTTTGTTGTTCGTAGTGTTTAGGTGGATTCGAAGGAGTCGTTTATTTTTACATGATATTTTAAGGCCGCGCGTCAGCCAACGATTTTTTGATTTCTGCTGTAACTGAATTGTTTTTTTTGGTATACATTTATCCAAAAGTAATTGTAATGTTTTGTCGAATGAATTGTAGTTTGTATTGATATCTGTATTTGATTTTATAATGCTAGTCCAATCTATATTTACATTTCCGAGGCATAAAAGTTTGTGCCAGTGACCCGAATTAATTGCTCTCTAGTGTAATTTACTAAAATTAATCATTGTGTTAGGACTATAATTACAGCTATTAGCGATGTACCTACATAAGTCAAGTTACCGGGTAAATATTTTATACCAATTTATTATTCTAATTTTGTGATGAGTATTAGTCACTTGTCCGTGCTTGTGGCTGATGATGATGACTGTTGATTTTTATGATTATTAATTGCATATAAAATCGTTCTCGTATTAGTAGCGAGAACCGGCAAAAACATTGTCATGAAACCTTTAAATTCCAACATGTGCCTTTATTAAATAGTAGGAATTACTTATATGAAACGACTACAACTTGGACAATTAGCCTTTGTCAAGGATATGTTCCTGTAGAGAAAATAAACCAGGCCATAACATTGGTATGTTCCTTTTTTGCAAATACTTAAATAAAACCAACCCTCTTTTGTGTATAACTCATTCGTACTACGGCATTGCTAGTAAAAAATAACGAAAATTTTTGACTCTTTCGACTCCACCAAAAGAGCCAAAACAACTTTTAGTATCGATTTTGAGAGTGCTTCCTCATTTAGTTCAAATACTTTCGTCGTAAAAACAACGTTGATTATCGTTAACCAACCATCATCATCAACCTATATCTCACTCCACCTTGCCTGAAGGTGTCCTACACTACGCTTACCTAACCGCGGTCTCCACTCTAGTATTCGTTTGCTCCAACGACTGTCAGTTCTACGACAAACATGACCGTGCCACTGCCACTTCAGTTTACTAATCCTTTGAGCTATGTCGACTTCCTTTGTTAACGAACCAAAAAGGTGAATTTCTGTTATTTTCTCATAGCATAGACTGTTAAACTCATGGTTGCGCAAGCTTCTAGTTTCATTGTATTTTCTCCTGGCACTGGCATTAACATTACATTTTGTTGCCTCAGGACAATATTATACAAAAAGCTTAAAAGGCTTCCTTATTTTCCTTCCCAGCTCTATTGATCTCATGAAAAACAAAACAGGGTAAAAGAAAATTTTATTCATTTTCCTCGTGTTTGATCAAAGGTCAGCCTTATTCATTGAATTTCCTGCGATGAAACTAATTTCAACAACTCCGTCCAAACAATGATTCATTTAAAAGTTTCACTTGTATTTGAGTGTTCATTCAAAATAAAAGAGTAATTTGATTTTCACACATGAACTCTCAAAGGGAAAATGTTCGGCTGAAATGCCGCAGCTTATATCTGAATGGTTGAATCACCATGGCTAAATGCGGTGGTTGTGAGATTCCTAGCTGTACGGAAGAGGTTCAGATCAGGATCTAGGGACGTGCTTATAGCGTTTGAGAAGCGTCACGTTATGGGCTTATCTTGGCTTAACCCCAGCACGCGCTTCTATTTTCGCTAAGCTGTACTTAGTAAGTATGTACCTATAGGTATCTTAAATAATATAATTACTATAGCATTTGTGGATTTTTAGCAGTTTTCTCTAGCAGATTTTATCGGATCTGGTCTGTTGAAAGTTATTTATTTATGCTATGCGATGGTGCTGCATGGTAGTGGAGGAAATAAAGATTGGAGCTGTGCCAGGACGCCAGAGGTCGAGAGAATGCATATATTTTGGTAGGATTTCAAATGAGATTGTAGATAAAGGGCTTTGCGGCGGGCACTACTTCTTGCCAAATCAAAATGTTTAAGTATTATTCAAATTAAAGTTTTGAAAAAATTTTAGAAAAAATAAATGATTGTTGTGCCAGTGGTATTTTTCTTGAATGATCAAGTAAACCACATAATTTTGTACATTAAAGTGGCTCCAAAAATGAGCATGTGACATGAGTTTTAGGAAACTTCTATCCAAAGTAAAACTTTCACGTTTTGCTGACGAGTTTTCCTCGTAGGGTAATTTTCTAATGCTCTTGGGAGTAGTTTTTGTATCTAAGCATCAAAACACGCTGTATGCTATTCTGGTATTTTTTGTTGATTTTTATCACAGTTTTTAAACAGCCAGTTTTCAATAGTATTTGTAAAATACTATTTACACACACTACACTATCACAACATTTTTGCGCGATATCTAAAAACTAATTTACAATGGATCAACTACACGAACAGGCACAACGCTCACGTTATAAACCAATTTGCTCCGATAGTAATTAATATTCAGAGCTGTAGTCCTGTTTTTTATTGAAATTTAGTCTAAAATGGAAATACAGTAGTGTTTCCATTTTTCCCAGTAGTATCCATTTGGCAAAGCATTTCCCAGAAAACTGTTATTTCGACCACTTATTTAAAAAGGATGATAAAGGCCAGGTCAAGAGTACCCTAAACCAACGAGCAATGTATGATGAATGTTATGAGAATGAATGAAGCGGAAGAGGTATATGTCAGAATCGTAGCAAGGTGAAATCCGTGATCTCTGCCTACCCCCAAAAGAAAGCGGCGTGATTTTATGTATGAATGTATATAAAAAAATCGGAGTTTTAAAATGAACACTCATCAGATTAGTCTTCCAAAAACCCAATTATGAGAAAACCCCAAATAATATTTAGCTTCTCTTGTTTTTATAAATAAAGAACTTATTTAAGAACACAAGAACCCAATAAACGTCTTCCCGTAAAAGAGACTGTAAAAAAGTTATATATTCTATAGGCAAAGCTAAATTACTCATTAACCTATTTGGCACCGTTAATTTTATGGATATAATAATTTAAGGCCTGCGCACACCGAGGTCGCTGGCGTCGGCGATCAGTGAAATGCTGTCAAATTTGACAGCGATATTTGACAGCATTTCACTGATCGCTATCGCCAGCGGCCAAGGTGTGCGCAGGCCTTTAAGGTACCTAGGTAATAAAGAAGGAAAAACAAGTTACACACGGTAAAGGCATGCGTACGTCTAGATGACGGTGATTGCGATCACGTAAACCACTGTCAAATATGACAGTGATATTTGACAGCGTTTCAACTGCGGCTTTGCCTTTCGATCCTAAGGTCGTGGGTTCAAATCCAGTCGTGACCAAAATACTCTCAAACGGTGATGGAAAACAGTGAAGAGACCGACATGTTGCAGGATAAAAAAGTTCGAAAACATGTGTGAAGTGCACGAAAGGAGCCTCTTTGAACCGCATTTAGCTACATCACATGAATTCAAAAGAACCAGTGACACGACAAGAAGAAAAATAATTAAATGGAATTCCCTGAAAGGATGAATAGTACATACAAAAAAGTCAAATTCAAGATCTACCTGAGGAAAGGTTTTTACTAAAATTTTTGGCCAAGGTCGTTACAAGAGTGATTTAAAAGATGAAAGAAAGCCCAAAGTATCCAAGAGTGAAAAAGTTTGAAATTATTTTAAAGAATCTGAATTGACAATAAGTAGCAAAAGTTCTTGCGGAGATTTCCACGTTAATGGTAATCTGGGAAAATTTCCAAATGCGGTAATCGGATTACCCGCCATCTTAAGTGTATTTGGAAATCTTTGGAATTATTCACAATGAAAGTAAATCTTTGTCATCAGTCATTTTGTCCGTTTTGCGGTAACGAGCGAGAAGCCATTTATATTCCTACATCAACCTTGATGATAATGAATAATTTAGTAATTGAGTAATGAATTAAAACAGGGTATCAGATTTGATCGTTTAAATTTTAATGATGGCATAATATTACTAAACTTTCAGAAGAACATTGCTACGTCTTCTTAATTTTATAACCATTGTATTTAGACGAATAATATTTTAGAGATGCTAATATGTACCCACCAGATGGACCGACGACATTGATAAGATCGCGGGAAGTCAGTGGATGGAAAGGGCTCAGAATCGTTCTTCCTAGAAATGTTTAGGGGAGGCATATGTCCAGCAGTGGACTTATATGCGCCATATGCTTGTTTCATCAGCTAATTGTATAAAAGAAATAATTATAAGTTTAAAAAACTAGAGAAACCGACATCCCCGTCATTGCCAAACGGCTAAACCGATTTTAATGAAATTTGTTGGAGTCAATCTGGACGTAAAAATAACCTTCCAAATAAAAAAATAATTTTTCAAATCAGCTCACAAATGACGAAGTTATGCGGTAACAAACATTAAAAAAAAAAAAACAACCGAATTGAGAACCTCCTCCTTTTTGATTGGAAGTCAGTTAAAAAGAACTAAGAAAGACCTTACTTTGTAATTTACTTATCCATTTTAATGTAGGTAAGCTAACTTACAAGTGCACAACATTTCAGAACCCAACACGGGGAAAACATTCATATCTCGAACTCTGCGAGTCAAAGTTGTTTTTTGCAAGCGTCGGATTTCCTGCTGGTGGAAAAGTTACTCGTGTTCCTTGCTGTCCCAGATATTTAACTCGATAAAGTCCGCTCAACAACTTTAAACAACAATACTTTGCCATGTACGAATACGATTACGAATTATAATTACGAATTATACAAAACTGCGCGGGAATATCACCAATTTTTACTATGAATAATTTGATTACGGAAATTGCATGAAAAATCACAGGGTATGAATAATTACGTGGCCATATCCATTATTTTGCCAATAAATGTTTTATATAGATTTATTTTTGTAGATATGCCAAAAGTAGTAGTTTAAAAAAAGTGTGCGGCAAGTATATATGGAAAGCGGTTACATAAGCGGCCTACATCAGAGGCCTGAAACACAAGCCCCCCCGATTTATCGTTGCGCAGTCCCTTTAATAATTATAAAACATCCTTTTTGAAGAACCCTGTACTATAGGTTACTTATGTCAGACTTAATAAATATTGTGATGAGTAGCATTTCAAATTTATTCATTATTAAATATATGAATATCTGAGTCAGTAATGTTTAGAACCTTTCCTATACATAGACTTCCCGCGTTCGTTTTCCGGTTTGTGGTCAATATTCAAAAAAATAATTTTGAATTCAAGCGATTGAATTTCAACAAAGCAACGAGCTTCACAGCAACGCCTAGATAGGTCATTACGTAATTATGAAGAGGCGCTAGACAAAGTTTACGGTGTATTTTGTCAAGTTCTGGGAACTAAGAAACCTCAAACAGTTTTGCTATTAAACGCAGTAGGTACGAACTATGTAGCTAAGAGTATTATCCTCATTAGTCTTTGACTGAAAATGCAAGCTAGAGTTTATTTATCTAGTAATTAATACCCTATGATAACTAACAAGCGGAATTAGTTACGCTTCTGGTTCTAAATTTATCAAAGTGGTCTTTTAGCGCTACAGTTTATTAATTGAGCTTAGAACAAAACAGAGTCAATTTAAATATAATTGTAGAATGGTGTGGTCGTTATAAATAAAAGTTAGTTATATAGGGGCTAGATAGTGTTGTGTATAATATTTATTTATTTATTTTTATCTGCAGAGAATATTCCTATTTTTTTTTTGTTGAAGATTCACAAAACACTATCTAGCCCCAAATTAAGCAGAGCTTGTGTTATGGGAACCAGATAGCTGATATAATACTTATGTATTTTTTTGTAAATACATACTTATAATCTTATACCTTTAAACAAGAAAATCTTGTATATATATATATATATATATATTTAGGATCTCGGAAACTGAGCCAACAATTTTCACGAAATTTACTATACAAAGGTTTTCGGGGGCGATAAATCGATCTAGCTAGGATTCTTTTTTAGAAAATGACGAGAAGTTGGTGTTTTGCAATAATCAAACATAAACTCAATATATGACTGTTCCTGCCATCTATTGGCGATTGTGAGCAACTAACTGCAAACTAGAAGGCGTTGTTAATTAAAAATAAGCCAATAAAGATACGACTCTTCCTGACATCTATAGGCAAATAATAATACTATTTTTTTTAAACCCGAGCGAAGCTCGGTCATACCGGCTCGTACAATATTACACCCAGACAGAGGACAAACATCTGCGTTCACCACACAAATATTTGTGCTCGGTGGGGATTGAACCCACGACCTACGGCGCAGAAGGCACAAGTACTTCTAACCAAGCTGAGAGAGGGCTGTCAGCATATAAATATGTTTTTTTTATATTTCTGTCCGTTATCCACTTTTATCTTACCATCTCTTTATATCAAATAAAATCCTTTCTCCACACTCTGGTTTGTAAAAATTAGTGACACGATAAGAGAAATAAAAAAAAATATACACTTTATTTCCCAGCCGGCCTACCATGAGCTCTGTCTGACTCTGTCTCTGGCTCTGGGTTTGAGTCTGTGTGAGTGCTCACCAGTGCATTATACTGTGTGTGTGACGTTTTGACGAAGGATTTATTTAGTCAACACTCACACAGACCAGAACCAGAGGCAGAGCCAGACAGAGCTCATGGTAAGCAGGCAAGTAAGATAGTCCCACATTTCTCTTAATATTATTCATTATTTCAATTGATTTTTCAATAACACAAATATGGTTGAAGCTTAAATATCGTTATCTAACGAAAATGTATGAGCAAAAATAATTCTGATTTGCTTTAATCCCGATACATCAAGCTAGAAAACCACTTCGTACGAGTACGTAGTAGCTCGAAGTATTTTCGTCTTTGACCGAGAGCGTAGACTGCAACGTCGAGTAATATTAGTAATTTGATTGTACCATGCATCAGCTCGGAGTAAAGAGAATCACTGATGCAAAATGAATATACTAGTTCCTAGTCTTTTTGGAATTATGATACTAGTGTGTAGAACGATGTATGTACATCATTGAAGGAAAAGTTGAAGGAAAACGGGAAAGAGGAAGGCCAAGAATAAGTTACGTGAGCTAGACAAAAGAAAAGGTTGCTGTCGTGTCGTATAAGGAAGTCAAGGAGGCCGCATTCGAAAGACTTAATTGGAGAAAACTGCATCAAAACCCCGACATGAGCTAAGTTCTTAAATTTTATAAGAAGAGAATAAGATGTAGAACGAAATTGATAGTAGCGATAGGCTTACAAAGATCAGTTAGCTTGGCTAAGCCTTGCCTTCTGTCATGTAGGTTCTATTAGTACGTAACCGGGTTTTGTAATCAGCTACGTAGAAGGATTGTTTTTTCTCTCTCTCTCTCTCTCAGTTCATAACTGGGTTAGGGACGATAAAAAAGTTTTGCCATTCAGTTCTTAGTTCATAACCGGGTTATGAACTAATAAAAGTTCTGTCATACAGTTCTTATTTCGTAACCGGGTTACGAAGCAAGACAAAAGTCAAGCGTATCATGTCTTAATTCACCACTGGTTACGAACAAGGAAACCACCACTGAGGGCCAACCGGTGAACATAGATACTAGTTCTCAATCTGTACGTGTTTAAAAAACTTTTGTCAGTACCTATCAAAGTATTGATATGAACTTGCTTATTTCTATCCCTAATCTAATATACTCCAGAATCTAAGGCAGGTACTAATAATATTCTGCACAATTTTCTTTATAATATTTTGTACAATAATAAACATTCTTAAAGCTGAACAGCTATCTCTAAAATAAATATTCAGTAAGTAAATTTTAAGCCAGTATTGGTTATAAAAGCTAGCGGAAATCTAATAGAAACCAGCTGAATTAAACCCTGATTACTAGGCTACGTCGTAACCGTAGCCAGTTCTACGAAGCCGTAGCTAGCGTAGCACAGCTACGATAGATTTAAATTATTTCGCAGAATCTCTTCCTTTTTCAATTTATCATTTAACTTTGGGATGATACACGTATAATTAATAATTATTTTAAGAGTAGTAGAGCTCTTTGTGAAGCGCTCGTCCGGGGAAGTACTACTACCTATTTTAGCCTATTTCTGCCGTGAAGCAGCATTGCTGTGTTTCGTTTTGAAACACAGCTAATTATTATATATTATATAACCCCTCAAGGATCTGGGACACAGTATATAGGATATGTCTAACCGGGTGTTGATAATTAATTTAAAGACATAAAATTATGGCATAAACTCTTGCTAGCTACCCATTAAACTATCGACCGACCAGAAGTCGGTAGTCTGCGGGGCAGTAGTGATTCCACTGCAATATGTAGAAGATTTATCGTACCTTCGTCCTATTCGATACTGCTCGTAAAACGGAAAATGGTGGATCCAAATAGAATTGAAACCCTATTTCAAGAATGGTCGCTTTGGTTTCACGATTGTATGCTTGTACAATAGAAAACTTGGATGGAGGAGCTCAGAACCGTCCTTCCTAGAAATTTATTGTGCAGGCCTATGTACAGCAGTGTTCTTTTACAAACTGATGGTGATGTTGATGATAAAAATGGAAAACTTTGCGTCCAAATAAAAATAATAATGATTTTGAGCCATCTTGCCGCCTTCTTTCCGAAATCAATTTCTTACTCCAATTTTATTCATGCTGTTATGTGTGTGTCTAAAATAAATTAGTTATGTTCTGTTGTTTTTTTACGTCTTTATTACATCTAGGCAATTGCGATGGCGATCAGCTAAAACGGCTACTGATACAGGCGTTAATGTCATCGGTCTTTATCAGATGGAGTTAAACGCTTTGTCTGAACAAAAAGCGCCCTTAGCCAACACCTAATTAACTTCGTGTTTCCATTATAAACATACGTGTTACACCAACACCATACCCACTGTGTAATTGTACCAAAAAACTCGGATATGGCCTTGATCGCGTTCACCATTCAAGTACCTTTATTTCCCAGAGGTTGTCAGTTCGACAAGTTTGAACCACTGGAATATTTTTTACTAGCTGATACCCGCGACTTCGTCCGCGTGGATATTTGAGTTCGTTTTTTTTTAGTTTGATATGACCAACTGCTAGTTACCATTGTTTTGAGCTTGTAATTTACAGTGTATTTGAATTTGAAAGTGAGTGCTGTTGTAGCCGATTTTTTTCAGCAGTGTTTAGTTTAAGTATTATAGATGTTTCCCACGATTTTGTCTTAGTGGTTATCATCGGTTTTTTTGTAAACATTTGTGTGTATTAAAACCTGGTGCCAGATGCTGCGGTAGTTGAAATTTTTTTAATGTTTTTTTTGCGTATTTTGTAAAGGTCTTTTTCGTGATTTTGTTGAAGTGGCTAATTTGGGCTATCGTATTGACATGACTTCAGCAATGTTTTGTTTAAGTATGATAAATGTTTTCCGCGATTTTGTCTTAGTGGTTATCATTGGTTTTTTTGTAAACATTTGTGTGTATTAAAACCTGGTGACAAATGCTGCGGTAGCTGAAATTTTTTTAATGTTTTTTTTGCGTATTTTGTAAAGCTATTTTTTGTGATTTTATGTTATATTAGTGGCTAATTTGGGGTTTCGTATGCGTGTTGGTGTATAATCGAATCAGATTTTTTTTATTTGACATGACCAATTGCTGGTTACCATAGTTTTGAGCATGTACTTTAGAGTGTATTTGAATTTGAAGGCGAGTGCTGTTGGAGCCGATTTTTTTCAGCAGTGTTTAGTTTAAGTATGATAGATGTTTTCCGCGATTTTGTCTTAGTGGTTATCATTGGTTTTTTTGTAAACATTTGTGTGTATTAAAACCTGGTGACAAATGCTGCGGTAGCTGAAAATTTTTTAATGTTTTTTTTCCGTATTTTGTAAAGCTATTTTTTGTGATTTTATGTTATATTAGTGGCTAATTTGGGGTTTCGTATGCGTGTTGGTGTATAATCGTATCAGATTTTTTTAATTTGACATGACCAACTGCTAGTTACCATAGATTTGAGCTTGTACTTTAGAGTGTATTTGAATTTTAAGGTGAGTGCTGTTGGAGCCGATTTTTTTCAACAGTGTTTAGTTTAAGTATGATAGATGTTTCCCGCGATTTTGTCGTAGTGGTTATCATCGGTTTGTTTGTGAACCTTTGTGTGTAATCGAACCAGGTGCCAGATGCTGCGGTAGCTGAAAATTTTTAATGTTTTTTTTTGCGTATTTTGTAAAGCTATTTTTTGTGATTTTTCTTAAAATCATTTTCCGTTTTTTCTTCTTTTAGGGAAAGAATTTTCCTATTTTCTTTCTTAGTGCACCTCTGCTCTATTAGAGGAATACATCTTCTAAGTTTCATGCTTCTAGGGCTAACGGTTTAGGCTGTGCGTTGATTTTTCTTATAACCATTTTTCCCCTTTTTCTCCTCTTTGGAAAATATTTTTCCATTTTCCTTTCTTAGCGGATGCCTACGTCATAACATCTACCTGCATGCCAAATTTTAGCCCGATCCGTCCAGTGGTTTGGGCTGTGCGTTGAAGAAAATTTTTAATGTTTTTTTTTGCGTATTTTGTAAAGCTATTTTTTGTGATTTTTCCTAAAATCATGTTCCGTTTTTTCTTCATTTAGGGAAAGAATTTTCCTATTTTCTTTCTTAGTGCACCTCTGCTCTATTAGAGGAATACATCTTCTAAGTTTCATGCTTCTAGGGCTAACGGTTTAGGCTGTGCGTTGATTTTTCTTATAACCATTTTTCCCCTTTTTCTCCTCTTTGGAAAATATTTTTCCATTTTCCTTTCTTAGCGGATGCCTACGTCATAACATCTACCTGCATGCCAAATTTTAGCCCGATCCGTCCAGTGGTTTGGGCTGTGCGTTGATAGATCACTATGTCAGTCAGTCAGTCAGTCAGTCAGTCACCTTTGAGTTATATATATATAGATTATTATTGTAGACCATTCACACATCACCATCTAGCCTTAAATTAAACAGAGCTTTTACTATGGGAACCTGATACCTGTGATATAATAAAGTATGTATATTTTTGTAAATACAATACACACCCAGGCAGCGAACACTAATCTGCGTTCACACATAAATATTTGTTATCGATGGGGATCAAATCCACGACCTACGCCGCAGAAGGCAGAGCTTTTTCAGTCAAATTGTGGGAGCTATGTAAGTGAACATGGCTCTTCTACGGATTTCCACCTTTCTCATGTATTAAGTGGTTACGAAGGATTAAGGAGTAAGGATTTTAAGGAGCCTCTTTGAGGTGCACTTAAAATCCTTTCACCACACTTGGTTAGAAAGAACCAGTGGCACGATAAGAAGAAGAAGTGGTTGCGGAAGCCTATTAGCAATGCCAGTAAAGTTTGTGTAAACGAGTGGTAATTACATTTTTAGGCTGCTCTACAGCCTTGCACGTTTAAGCTGTCAAATATGACAGCGTTTCAATGATCACCACCACAGAACGGCCAGATGTGCGCAAGGCTTAAGATCTGACGTGCGTTACTTACGAAGCATTGCTTTATAATAGGCGATGGTTACCACTTAACATCAGGTGGGCCATAGGCTTGTTCCATCAGCTAGTTAAAAAAAAACCTGCGTAAAGGCACGAATTAAATTGGTTAACCATTCTAAAAAATACCGCCTAGAAACCCAATATTTTAATCTGAATGCATGGTAGACAAACACTTACACCATATAGGTCCTCAAGAACTTTGAGGGTCTTGAAAGGGGCTAGTCAGAGACACGTGAGACACATGTCCAAAGTGGGTCTTATTTCATAAGTACGTGACAGGTTGCAGACCCATAGACGTTACTAGAATACTAATGATTGTTTGAAAAAACTGCTTCTTTCGTTGTACTGTTTATATCAAAGCTGTAGAACGCAATAAAGCCTGCGCACACCTAGGCCGCTGGCGTCGGCGATCAGTGAAACGCTGTCAAATATCACTGTCAAATTTGACAGCGTTTCACTGATCGCCGACGCCAGCAACCTAGGTGTGCGCAGGCCATAAGTTAATATGAATACTTCATTAATTAGATGTCCCCGTTGACAGAAGTTAAATGAACCCGTCTACATTTCTCTGTCAAATCAAAGGTTATCTTCCAGTAAGAATTTGCCATTCTGTGAAATATAATCTTACTGCTATAAAAACGATACCTTTTTGATTTCAGAATAGGTAAGCCAAACATTGGAAATAACAAAATTTTTCTTCACTATTTTATTGCATAGAAAATTGCATACGTGTGCTCCCCCGAAACTGATAATAAATCTTTCAAGACCACAGCTTTCTCGTTCTCGTTTCTTAAGCTAACACTTGAAATATATTTCAAGCACGTTTTGTAAAAACAATGATCGTTCTAGCTAACAAACAACGAAAAAACAAAGACTATTGAAAAAGTCGGAATACAAATACTCATTTAAATAAATGATGTCTATACCTACCATCAAAGCTTTTGAAGCAACCCTAAAGTTAAAATTAAATGTCCTGAAATATAATGTACAATTCTTTCTCATTATTTTTTATTTTTTGTTGTGCCGCGCAATATTGCCTGTTTCTTTTCATGTTGTTACTTCTCAAAGAACTCAAATAATAAGCGTAACCGCTTTACAAAAAAAGAGAAATAAAGCACTTACGAGTAATCCAACAAATTATGGCGTCCAATTACAAATAAAAAACCACTGAACTTTACTTACGAATAGTTAGTAAAACAGTAAATCACATCGCAAAACAACCACTCAAATCCAAAAGTTTCCTATACTGTTAACTTTCGAGGTTTCATTCGTCACTTCTAGGTGTTAAATTCACTGTGGACGAGGATCGAAATTTTAAGTGACATTTTAAAGTTCACTCTTCGAAGTGGATGGTCCAAGTGGGGTGAGCAGAGATCCGTGACGCGACCGGTCTCGACGGCGGGTGGCTTTGGACTGAGTGCCAAGGCTGCGAGCCGGGAGGGAGGCGCTACCTCACAGGTATGAGGACCTCAGCTTTATCATATCATCAACTAATTCGTGTATGTATCTTGACGGTTGCCTTGGCCTTTGTGCCGTAGGCTTAAGCCTAAGGTGGGCTGAACTTTGTAACGTTTCTAGTGCTGTTTCATCTCAGAAAAATATTATTTGATGGATCTAATAAAGGGTTAGCGGTACTTATTGTGCTGGGTTTGAACGGGTCACACGAATCGATCACACTCACAATATGTTTTGTAGTATTTACTACTTCCGTTGATTTAAAATTACAAAATATGATGGATTTTGAAAAATAATAGTGCAAATTTTTGTACGTACTGATGTATGGGTGTGAAATGTATGATGTTGACCCTAGGCTGCCATTTCACAGTCGCTTTGGCCACTGCCGCTATAAATTAAAGACTGAATATGAGATTAAAATACAATGAAAATATGAATAATAATGACAATAAAGTGATTTATCCATTTTCAGGTTCCATTCGTTAAAGTACACGGGGTATAAATACAGCTACACATGTACATATCTATAGGTTTACCTAGCTAGATATAAAAATTGACGATGAAGATAAAAACGACGTTGTAGGTAATAATTGATTTTTGATCCGAACTTCCCGGTTTTCGGTTTTGGAGTTTCTTTTATCCACGAATCCCTTTGATTTTTAGGTACAATAAAAAACCCGGTCAAGCATGAGAGGCTCGCTCCACGTTGAGCTCGGCTTTCCTCTAAATCCCTTTAGTTGATTAAGCTATCAAATAGTATAGTTATGGAAAGACAATATTGTCTTTTCGTAAATATGTGACCCTTTTTCCACTAAGGAAGGACAACATCCCGTGACTTCGCTAAGTAAATGTGTGTATTTGACCCAGTGAGCCGATTTCGATCAGTTTTTTTTCTATTATAGAAAGTCGGTTGTCCCATCTGGAATGGGCGATTTAGTTTCACGCTTAATAACCCAAAGGAGGAGAAGCAAACATTAAAATACGGATGAGACTCTTGGGATGTAGAGTTGTGTATACTAGCATGATTGCGGCGTATCTAGCTACATTTTTGTATTACTCTCGGCGCGGTGTTGGGAACTAATCGTGGAATCATAAAAGTAGTACGCTAGTTGCGTTCGGTAAATTGTTCCCGTGTTGATTGTTCGCTGGGAAACTGAATGCGTCTAGACGATATTGTGTTTTACAAGTGAGGGGAGTACCGCAAACGAATAAAACGATTGTTATGCTGCGTGTAATGAAGCGCGGGAGAAATCGCGAGGCCTCTACTTCAATGCGGCACTGCCGGAGTTGGGGTTCTACTATACTCGTTGAAGCCCGTTTACACGAGTCGTTTTTTTCTGTAAAGCTTGTCTCCGACTAAATTGCCTTACAACGACGCGCAGCTAGTCTAGTTGAATTGAAAATCTTACATGCGTAACTTTTCGCCGTCATCCACTGAAAAAGCCCCGTGTAAAACCACCCTTATACCACGAAATGGGCGCTACATTTTACTGACCGTAAATTATATGCAGAGTAAATTTTACAGGGTTTGGGACGCTCGTCATATAACACCACAGAGTACGGCTTCTGTATCAAGAGATACTTACATTTTCAACACTCGAGTAAAAGAGTAGGCGCACGACTTTGCAAATTGTGAGCAATGTGCATAATAAAGAAATAATGACAATGTCTGAACGTGCCTTTTACTACCCTTGGTTTTTATCCTTTCACCTTTAAATCACCTTAAAGCTGTAACTAATTAGGTAAGTACCTAACAGACCAGATCCACTATGAATGCGTCTAACAAATTAACTATATTAACTTTTTTTATCTCAAGAAGTAATACAGACCTTTATTTAATGCATTTACTTTGAACTTGTCTAGATAATAACTGAAATTGAATACTCTGTCTCTGTCTATTCTTGTGACGACAACGCTACAATCACGAGCTGCAATTAGGTACGTTTATTTTATAATTAAAAATGATACTTTAGGTTTTATTATTTTTACCCATAAAGATGGACCCTTTTAGAGACGTGTCCTGGCTTCTTGTTTGGGGGATTTTAACGATTTGGCAAATCTGAAGCTACGTTTATTTACAGATTCGCCTGCCAAGTGTGGTGACTCCAGTAACCCCTCTCACCCCCTAAAATATGGAGAAAGCCTATTCAGATAGTCAATATTAGTGGACTTATTCAGGCTGACGACAATGATGATGGTGAAAGCTTTATTGCAAGTATCCTATTAACGTAAAATGCGAAGTCTCAAGCAAGGTTTCTGAATTCATGTTAATGAGCTCCATTCACTTTTTAGTGGCATTTATACCTTTTCTTTATAACTGAAGAGATCTTAACCTCCTACATTGTGTTTTACAGCCTTACTAAGGCAGTGCCAGTGATTTTTCTCGAGCTGAAAATTTCTTGGGTCTTATTCGAAGTAAATTTTGTATTGCTTTTGAAATACGTCACGAAGAAAGTTATAGTGTATTGCTTGTGCTGTAGAGATTTGCTGCAATGATATGAAATTAAAAGATACAAGAGAAAATTATTCGTCGTCATTAACAAAAAAGTAAATAGGTAGGTGACATAACAAGATAAAAACTTTGCCCTGTAACAAGCTGCTTTGTGATAGATCACGACGCACATTGTAAGCGTACCCTAAGCTGCTCTGTGTCCATCAAGTTGAGACACACAGAATGTCACGCCTCATGTGTAATTTCATCGGCACCCACACCCTTCAAACTGTAACACAACAACGCTGCTTGACGGCGGAAATAGGCATGGGGGAGAAACTTCCCCGGACGAGCACATCTAATCTTCTTCTTGTCGTGTCACTAGTTCGTTCGATCCTGTGTGGTGAAAGGATTTTACGTGCGCTCCTAAAAGGCTCCTTTCTTGCACTTGACACATTGTCACGTTTTTATTTTTTTAAGTTCTAAGTTTGTCAATAAATTATTCTGATTCTGATTATACGACATGCCGGTTTTCTCACGACATTATCCTTCACCATTTTGGACGCTGTTTAACTAAAACGTTCCAATACTCATAATGTTTCAATTTGGATTGGAACGTTTTAGTAAAACAGCGTATTAGCAAAAATGTATGCCTAGTCCTATGCCAGTACTCTCAAAATTTGAGAGTACTCAAAATCATCAAAATCAAAAATGTTTATTTTGGAATAAATACATGGCACAAATAAGGTCAAAGCACGATAACGTTCGCAGAAGTTATAAACTGTGTCGCGAACATTAACGCCCTCCTCCGACTTAGGGAATTCCAAACTAAACTGACATAGTGCACATACATTTTTGGTCATAAAAACTCATAGCCCTTCTAATAAAACAGATCCACCTACTAATGTCCAAGTTACGTAAAGCAAATTACTTATATTAAAACAACAAACATGGCCTTTTATCATCCATCATGTCAGCAATATCAGTTTTTGGAACGTCACGCAAAATACGCGTTACTAAGAGTAACCATACTAAAATAATAGGTTCTTCATATCTTACTTACTTACCCGTGGCTTTACTCATCATCATCAAACTATATTAAGCCCACTGCTAGACGAAGGGTTTGATTAAAAGTAGCGTGTATGTTATCCCAAGTCACGATTTTAAATCCATTCAAAGTTTTATATAACCCGGAATTTCTTTTATCCTACTAATATTATAATATAAACGCGAAAGTTTGTAAGTAGGTACCTATAGATGGATGTAAATGAAACTTTACAATAACATAGCTTTTACATAAGAATAACACATAGGCTACTATTTATAAAGATATTGTAACGGAGAACGGATGTTAGTAACGGGAACGGGGCGTAACGAGAAAGGGGCGAGCGAAGCCGCGGGCGGCCGCTAGTACTCTCGTAGAGAGTATTATATTCCTTGCGCTAGTACGTCTGGAAAGGTAAACTACTGTTGAACAACGTGTTCACCTATAATTTTCCCTAAAAATCTGTTTTGAGGGTTTTAGGCCTTTTTATTTGTACAGGGTTATTCATTATTAGCTGCAAATACTCAGGAATTAGGTTCAACAAATAAAATAAAAACTATTTATGAAATGATTTTTTTTTTATTTTGATTTAAGTTTTTGTATCAAAATTTTATTTTTATTAATTTCTTTACGGCTATTGCATAATTATTGCCATGTAGAACTGGACAATGACCCACCCAGGGGGTGACTGAACGCCGAGTGTCGCTAACGGCGCGCGGGCGCGGATCAAAGGTCAAAATAGGTCAGGCGCCAATGATTCCTTTATCGATTTTCTCGAGATTTTCATAACAAAACTTAAAAAAAATCATTGCATAAATATTTTTTATTTTATTTGTTGAACCTAATTCCTGAGTATTTGCAGCTAATAATGAATAACCCTGTAGACTAGACATTACGGAATGATTTACCCCGCCATTTATAATACCATGGCCCTGTTTAATAAAACTGACAATTCGACATTTAAGTCAAAAAGCGACAAAATTGTGGAATTGTCGCGCTAAAGCTGTTTTATAAAAGTGACAAATATGTTACAAACAGGGTGGCATTACGACATATTTGTCAAAACTCGACAATTATGTCATGAAACCACAGTCAAATTATTTCTGACATTTGTCGGGTTGTCGCGACAATTTTGTCGACTTCTGACATAATTTTGTTTTACGGAGCTAAACAAACACCTTCAAAATATGATTTCGTGACAGAGGGTAAAGCTCCTGTCAGAATCGTCCGACAATTCTACAAATATGTCAATATTTCGCGACAATTTTATGTTTTATAAAGAAGATTTGACAAGTTGTCAACGACAAACTGTCACCTGTCACTTGTCGTTTTAAAAAAAATATTATACAGAAAAAGGCCGAATTGTCGTGACAATCTGACATATTTGTAAATTTACTACCATCAAAACTTTGTCGCTTGTCGGTTTTATTAAACAGAATAATTGTCGAATTGTCACTTTTTGACATATGTCGGACTTGTCGAATTGTCAGCTTTATTAAACAGGGCCCAGACAATTTGCGGCTTGCTAATAAGTCTCTTGTCACGCTCACTTGCATGTCAACAAATAGAGATAGCAACAAACTTATCGGCCTACTAAGCTAAATGACTGCTATAGAGCCATTATGAATGTAAGCTACAGTGATTAAACCTATCCGAATTCAAATATCAAAACATCCCAAACTTTGTAATTTATACTAATTTACAAAGTAAGTAAGATAGCATGAAAGGTACCTCCTATAATTACTTGTGTTTAAGTACACAAGCACGGTTTCGAAAATGTTATCGCTATTACGTCAGGTAATCAATTTTAATAAGCTTTAAACTTCGAAACTTTGCCCAGAGTATCAAAACGCCTGCGACTTTGTTCGCGTCGGTTTATTTTGTTACAAACTTACTTCCGCTGTCTGAGGTAGAGAACTCGTTTTTAGTGCTGCCTTAAACCACAAAATAAAGATTCTCCTTGGGTTTTAGGACTTACGGCTTGACTACGCTGGATCGGCAGTCAGTCGTACAGTTTATTAACAGTAAACAGTTTAATTATATCGTTTTAATCTACCTACAATGTTATTTTAGGTTAATTTCGATTGAGCGTTGCTTTTTTTGCACTGAATTAATGTTTCGTAAAATATGAACCCAATAATTTAATAAAGAGTAATGAAATGTTCTACGTTTAGGTGCTTTCGACAAGAAAATGCCTCATATTACTGAATTTTTCATGAACAATTTTTTTCCTATAAAACTTTTGTTTATGTTTTTTGGGTATACTGTTGGATATTATGTCATCATCTCAGCCTAGTATCACTCAATACTGGTATAGGCATCCTTCATTTTCGACCAGCCTCCTCTGTCCTGCAAGTCTCTTGTGTTTGATTTCGGCCACAATTCGGTCAAGGCTTTCCACCGGCTATCACCACGTTTGGCAAGGTTCTGCACAACTCCACTTGAGATATACCGCCCTGTCTCCAGCATATTATGTAAGCAACATAGTCATTATGATGCCATTTTTATTATGTCTAACTACGAGTACCTTAGAATGCATTAGACCCGCATTTCGCTGACGACGCAAGTACTATGCTCGACAAAATTGCTGCAACGCGTTTAATGCCTAGCCATGTATAGCAAGATAGCAAGCGCGAAGCACCTTCAAATAAAGTGCACATAATTGTCAAGGTGAGTGGTGCGCGGTACAGTCGCAATTATTTACCGGCTAGACATAGGGGGATGGAGAGTCTTGAGTTCGCGCCAAGAGCTGCCCTCCGCGGTCGCTGAAGAACCTCACTCACTTGCATGTATTCATAAGCTTTATATGCGGATTCTTAGCGGCCTGCATTCCGTACATATTTTTAATTTGAATAGAACATGAATAGTTGAGGCGGCATCTGCCATATTTTATGCGCGTTGCAGAACTTAAATTTAGGTCAGTTTATGACGAATGTTATATTTACAGTAACAAATAGGAAATATTGTTCGTTGAATTTGCCAAACTCTCAGTAAGTATTTCTTAAACAACAGATAGGTACCTTTGATTGTGAATGTTTTAATGTTTTTTTAAAGAATGTCGAGGTAGCAATGTGAGATAGCAAAAACCACAGAGCACAGAATGTATAACAGCATGAATATCGGTGTCATTTCATTTCTCAACTCATTCATGACATTTTAATTTTAACGTAATTGCTTTCATCAAAGAGATAATGAAAATGGAGTGGAAATTTAATATTACTAACGAAAGCAAAAAAAGTACTGCCGACTGGCGTTTTTCACGACTTATAAAGAAACATTAAAAATTCTCAGTGTTGTTGAGATATAATTATTTTTATGAACGTGCCCGGAAATTGCTTCATTATTAAAAAATAACAATATGTCAATTGACTCGTCTAGGGTCTTCATCGGAAAAAAAAGCACACCGGAAATTTTAAATACGACAGTAAAAGAAATTGCTGGATAGTTTTTTTTTCATTATTCTTGGAGGGCTTATATCCTAACATACCTAAATGTGTTTTTGGGTACAATAATATTTAAAATTACTGCGCATTTCTTTTTAAATTTGATAAAAGTACAATACAACTTTCGGCCGGAATAGTAATTAACAGGGCTCGTTTAGTTAAAATGAACTTAGCTATTGCCCTTTTTAAATATTTGTCATATTACTCGGCAGCCAACTTCTTTATTTTGGATCTGGATAGTATTGTACACAAGGATACGCATCAGACTATACACTGCTAGCTTTTATATCCTTGCAGTAAGCGTCATTTTTCTTTGTGTTATGCAACTTGAGCTGTATCCTACTTTAAAAACGTTTACTACAATAGCGTTTGCTAACAGAAAGTACACTGATGAACTAATAGCCAATCGTTAACTAGTAGCAACCTAACTTACGAAATAAATTATGAAGGATGTAAAATATGTTATTATGATAATGGGAACGGTTAATTAATTATGCAGAGCACTTATTAGCATAGTGATATTTAAAGAATTTGTGTGAATCTTTTTAACTATATAAATCCCGCAATTTTTTTTGCGATGCTATTTGAGTGTGCGAATTTTCACAAATCGTTTACCGGATATTATGTGATACAGACGAGCCACGAGCATGTTGTGTATGAAGAATGTTATGCGAGTAAATGAAGCGAAAGAGGTATGTCAGGATCGTAGCAAGTGGAAATTCGTGATCCCCCATGGGATTGAGGCGTGACTTTATGTACTTATGACTGTATGTGATGCGCGCGTGAAGTGGAGATGAGTGCGGAAAAATCCCTCCGAGTAGCAAAAATCTGATAATCTGATCTTTCCCACCAAGTAGGAATCGACTAGCTGAGATTTTGTGTGACAGGCCTTTGCCGAATTTCATACCACGGTGGTTTTAGGCGCAATAGTTTCGGTGATATTATGTGATGAGTGAGTAGAGTGGAATGAATAGAGTGGTTCTCTTTTAAACAGATTTGAATTAATTTCTGTTAAAAGGTTACAGTACTGGGCTTTTGATAAAATACAACCTATTTTAATCTAAAATAATTACTCTTTCAAGTTCTGTTAGAGGCATATTAACTCAAATAACACAAGTAAGTTTATTCAAAGGCACACTGAAAATGTAAATTGCGCAGACATTTAACAAAGAAAAATTTTTGCTTGTTAAGTTAATACCAGGCGTTAAACTCTAAAAAGGTGTGTGTACATTTGTAAAATACTTGCGTCCGACGCGACGGTCGGCCTTATCAACGGAAACCAAGCAGCAAGCATTAGCATGCGCTATGTTGCATGACATAAGGAAAATATTTTGAAAACGTGATCTGAAAGCAGTTATATTCAGATATATTTTGCTTCTCAGCTTAGTCGGTAGTAGCTTTGCCTTCTTGCGCCGTAGGTCGTGGGTTCAATCCCCACCGAGAACAAATATTTGTTAGGTGAACGCAGATGTTTGTTCTCTGTCTGGGTGGTAGGTATATGGTATTCTTAAGTATATTTTACAAAAAAAAAGACTTTTTATAATTCAGCTATCTGGTTCCGTTAGTACATTGAATTTACAATTATATTATACCATTTGGGGCTAGATGTGTGTGGATTATCCACAATATTATATTTTATTTATTCATTGACTAGTTGCCGCTCGCGGCTTTGCTTACGTGGTGGCTCTGTTCTATCATCAAGGTAACAAACTATTTCATTCCAAGTTTCATTCAAATTGATCCAATGGGTTAATGTTCTCAGAGACATATCTAGTAGTCTTTACTTTCTCTCTCAGGATCATATGATAGGGTTGATAAAGATGAAGATAAAGATTATTTATATGGCTAAACATTGTGTTGTGTTTAAAATTAAGATGGTGAACAAATGAGTTGTTACAAACGTGCTTTACCTATGTTGGTGTAGGTGTAGTATTTGTGAGTGGGTAGCCAGAGGCACGTCCAAACACTACATTTGGCAAATGTTCACCTTTATCTAGGTAGTTGGCATCCCATGCTATCTACGTTAATAGGTTAACTTATGATATCGAAGAAATAAGAATAAACATTACATAAGTGTGTATGCACCTTAATTGTTTGCTTATGTATAAAACATTTGCTCTCTTTGCATAAAGTTTGAGTGAAGTTTGGAGCTGTACGAGTAAAATTAGTAAGTTGCCTCAAGCTGCATCAGCTATTACTTTAAAGCAAAGTTACATTCACACGTCTTCATAATATTATTTGTTGTGTTGAACTAAAAGTTTTCTACATGATTATTCTATACTAATATTATACCTTAACCTGAAGAGTTTGGTTAGTTGAACGCGCTAATCTCGGGAACTGCTGGCACGAATTGAAAAAATATTTTTGTGTTGGATAGTCCATTTATCGAGGAAAGCTATATAACATCACGCTACGACTAATATAGGAACAGCATAAATGCAAAATGTTGCAAAAATCTACGTCTATCCTTTTCTAACACTTAGGGACTTTCCTATGTCTGACTGGCCTCTAGCTCAGTTGGTAGTAGCTCTGCCTTCTGCGCCGTAGGTCGTGGGTTCGATCCCCACCGAGAACAAATATTTGTGTGGTGAACATAAATGTTTGTTCTCTGTCTGGGTGTTATATTGTATTCTAAGTATGTATTTACAAAAAAAAATGTATTCAAGTATTATATCAGCTATCTGGTTCCCATATTACAAGCTCTGCTTAGTTTGGGGCTGGGTAGTGTTGTGTGAATTGTCCACAATATTTATTATTTATTTATTATTATGTCTATCCCTTTCTATCAAGGACTTTTCTAAAACTTCTCAATTTTGATAAAAATATAGAATGCTCCTAAACGTTCTTGAATGTTCCTTAACATTCTGGAATACCCGGCCACCGCCCGGACTCGCTGCTAGTATTACACTTAATTATCTATGAAAGAGGCGCTATAATATTGAAATTCTACAGATCATCGTCATCAGCCTGAAGATGTATACTTACGTACGTACCGTTCTGTGAAGTCCACAGCTGGACATAGGTCTCCTCGGCAAATTTTTATCATCCGCACTTGATGTGCGGGCTGGTTTTTCCGCAAGTAGGCCGCTGGCAGGCCCTTTTTGCGTGACCCTTGACACGTGTTGCTCGAACTTTTTTAGGTTCTACGACACGCCGGTTTCCTCACGATGTTTTCCTTCACCGTTTTGAGAGTACTGGCATAGTGCACATACATTTTTTGACAGAAAAACTCATTGGTACATGACTGGATTTGAACCCGCCTTCGGATCGGAAGGCGGGGCCGCTACCATAGACCATAGTGCTCTCAAATGTATAGGCCTCCTCTATTCATTTCTAGGAAGAAACACGAGACATATATTAGGAATAACTCATTTGTATCCGGCGTGCTTTTTATGCTACTTGCTGGTGGAGGAAGTAGATTACCCACCTCATGTTAATCCGGGTACCATTATATACATATAATAAAGCATTGCTTCTTTTTCAATACTGTCTTATAAAAAAAGTATATACGTATTTTATCAGCTATCTGGTTCACATAGTACAAGCTATATAGTTAATTTGGGGCTAGATAGATTGTGTATTCTTATTTTATGTATGTTTTTATGCAACTTGCCGATGGAACAAGCATATGGCCCACCTGACGTTAAGTGGCATCCATCGTCTATGACAAAGCATTGCCTCGTAGGTCACGCACATCAGGAACGTGCCTTACGATGCACTGCCCTGCGACCATCAACGTAAGGCTGAACATCTGGTTAGCCTCACGTGCCAGTATTTTCAGTAATTGTAATATTGGACATCATAACATCTGGTGACCCCTATACCAGGAAGTTTTTGCAAGTACTATCTAATGTAAAATCTTTCAGATATCCAAAGTTGTAACAAAGAATAAAGCAACTCACCCTTCGGCTATATAACTACTTGGAGGATTAAAGTAGATGAGGAAAGTAAAATTTAACTTACTTTTTATGTCGACCTATAAAACTTTTAAGGAACATAAAATAAAGAGAAGTATTTTTTGGACCAAGCAGCTAAATAAACAGAGATTTTGGGCAGTCTCTGTTGAATTAATGATTCAAAATATGCCTAACCAAATACTTCGTTGGTACAAGCGACTGTTGGCAGTATGAATAAGAAAATAAAACCAGCCAAGTGCGAGTTTCACTCATACACTGAGGGTTTCACACCACCTTACTATACAGATTAACCGCTGTACCATGAATGATACTAGTGAAACGAATCGTTGTTAGCTGTATCTCCCGATGGTAGAAAAGATGGTAGAGAAGGATAGATTTTTGTCATTTTTCAACGGAGAACTGTCAAAAAATCTAGGCTTGAGGGTGCTTGAGGCTCGACTTAGACTCAAGCACTGTTTCTGAATACGGAACTAAGATAAGTACCTACTTCTTTTCTGAAAGTGAACCAACGATTGAAGAAAATATATTATGTACTGTATTTATACCTGTTTATACGAAGTGGTATAAACAGGTATAAATGTTCCAAGTTTTATCAAAAACCGCTCAGCCGTTACAAAAATGAGTGAGAATAAACATATACACACTCATTCGCAACCTTTCGAATTTATAATATTAGTAGAAAGATGAGATCATAATGTCACAATCTATCAAAATTTCAACCAACAAAAGGCCGGCAGTGTAGGTTTAGTATTAGGGTCCCGCTGGGATCTTTTCGGTACAAACCTCTCAAAACAAACCATAAAATAAATTATACAATCCCTACTATCATACGTCATCTACGCAAAGCGGTCCAAACTGAAGAATCTTAAAGTTCTCAAACTTTCCGAGTTCTTTAGTAACAATGTAACTTGGCTTTACACAAGCCTCATTTGTGTTCTCACTTTCTATTGTCTGCCTGCCGATTCCTTTGGGGCCACAACACTTCCCAACCTGCAAATTGCTAAACTCTAAAAAGGTTAGGATGTGCTAAACATGAAACTTTTACGCACGTCTTTGTGCCAAGACACTTTATTTAGGAAGTAGCAACGTAGTGAGAGTATTTTCCGTGTTTGTGAAACAATAATTGTAAATTTCATTAAAACTCAACGTGCACCTTATTATGGCAATAACATTATTTCTGTTAGCACTGGAAACACTACCAGCCGTATTAGTCCCAGACAAATCCCTGAGGTTCTGCGCTGAATTTCGAGATAATTTTGCAGTCTACGTGCAAGTTTGAATCATTAGCGAAAAATCTCGTTAAAACCATATTTGAGTAATTGAAACCGAAGCTTTTGCACTTGCAAACAAACTTTTGCACTTTGTTACATATCTAGTGCAAGTTTCACGAACCTACTTTTGTTCAGCAAAAGTTCGTACTTTAGCGAGATATTTTAATTTAGCCCGAGGCGTGAACTCGTGCAGCGGAAAGATAATAGCTGTTCTTAAAATAAAGCCTTTGCGTCATTATTCTGTGACAGCGCTATACCGACCGCGCTGCCTCGCTACGGCACAGCTAAGGCGGATAACACACAACATCGTCAACCACGGCCAGTGGATCCAGATTTGGCACTGCTCTGTAAATAATCCGTCATGTCTGAAATACTGCTCTTTGCTCAGAGCTGCGGGAGGTTTCCACTTGGCTGCGGCAAGCGGTGTCGTCTGTACCGCCTGCAATTTTGCCCCAATGTTTCCTTTAACTTAGATATTGTGTAAATGAGTTACTTTGACGTTGTTACTCGGTATGAATATGTATGCAGATAGCGTGACGCCACACTTTGGTACTATTTGCAGAAGCTGCTTCTACTAAAAGCTAGATGATGGTATAAATTATTAGAATATGATAAATCTTCTACTGCAATAAATACATACCCGTTTCGTCTTAAATTCATAACCCAACTGAATCAAGACTTATTCAGTATTTTTTCTGATCGTGTTTCAATATATTATTGTTCTCAATGCTTACGACTCAGCATTTCTCACTGACAACCATTGTTTTTTAATTTTATTTATTAACAAAATCGGTTTACAAATGTATCTTTTTTCGTGTAAAACTGATCATATAAAAAAGCAGCCAAGTGCGAGTCGGACTCGCCCATGAAGGGTTCCGTAGCATCAAGTAACATAATATACAGAAAATAAACAGGAAACAGGTTCTTGCAGTTCGTTGAAAGGTAAATTGCGGTATACGATTTATGACGTATAAAAAAAAAACTACGGGCTACATCTCGTTCAAACCAAATAACAAATAAAAATATCGTTGAAAGCTTGCATAGTAATGTACAACATATATTTTTTTTAGTTTTATCATTCCCTTATTTTAGAAGTTAGAGGGGGGGGGGACCAACTTTTTTCAACTTTGGAAGTGTCTCTCGCGCAAACTATTCAGTTTAGAAAAAAACGATATTAGAAACCTCAACATTATTTTTGAAGACCTATTCATAGATACCCCACACGTATGGGTTCAACGAAAAAAATTTTTTTGAGTTGCAGTTTGAAGTATGGGGACCCCCAAAATTTATAGTTTTTTTTCTATTTTTGTGTAAAAATCTTAATGCGCTTTACATAATACATCTACTCGCCAAGTTTCATCAGTGTAGCTCTTATGGTTTCGGAGAAAAATGGCTGTGACACGGTCGGACAGACAGACAGACAGACAGACAGACAGACATGACGAATCTATAAGGGTTCCGTTTTTGCCATTTGGCTACGGAACCCTAAAAACGACTATCACAAAACAGAACTAAGTAGTAAGTAATTATATACTAAAAAACAATATAAGTATTAGGTAGGTAAGTGTGTGGGTTGTAATTGTATTGCATGTTTTAGGTTTCCATGCTATTTTTAAAGTACGAACAACGGAACCCTTGTAAGATCACTTCGTTGCTCGTCGGTCTATATAGATCAAGACCCATTTTCCCTGAAACGTTTGAAAGTATCAAGTGTGCACTTGAAATCCTTGTCTTTTGTTATTATGGAAAATCAAGGTCGGCTAAATGTTTTCCCGAACTTTGAAGAAAATGGATTTATTACAACACCTAAATGTGAACGTGTTATATTTGTATCAGTAGGCCTACCACAAGCTATGTATCTGGCTCTGGTTTTCAGTCTGTGTGAGTGCTCAACAGTATAATATACTGTTACGGAAGTGGGTACAGGGATTGGAAGGAAACGACTGATTTCACCGAAAGTAGCGATTTATTCGCACTACGAACACGTAACACTGCACTGAACGCGTAGCACTGCACGAAACGCGTAGCACTGTCCGTCACTGTCCCCGCGCACTATGCGTTACACGGTCCAACGCTGTGCTCCGAACACTAACAGTCCACTGGGAGCACTTCACCACTTTGCACTTCACTTCACTTTTCACTGTTCACTGTTCACTGTTCACTTTTCACTTTCACTGTTCACTTTTTCCACTTTTTCTTTTTGTTCCTTTCTTCAGATCACTTTCCACTGAACTGCCCGTAGACGCGCCTGCAGCTCCTTATATACCCGGAATTTCGATTGTCATTTATTGAATTTCGATCGTCATTTCGTTTTCTTCTGTTGGATTCCGATCGTCTTTCCCTACCTGTATAATTTCTTGTTTTAGTCCAGAACTTTCGGTTCTTTATTTGAATTCCTTAAAGAAGGCACTCGCCGCTACTAGAATTTTCTGGTAAGATTTGAATGTCGAACAAAAATCTTCACGTAGTTACGTCAGCACGGCGTTACACTACCCCCTCCTTAGACGTGCTCGTCCCGAGCATCGTTAGAGCCGTAGTACCGTGCCAACCTGTCCACATGAACCACTTTCGCTGGACTTCTTGGCGTTTTCCGAATTCTGTATGTGACATCATTGATCCTCGTAATTACTTGAAAAGGGCCTTCCCAACTCGGTTGTAGTTTTGGAGATTTTCCTTTCCTTCTAACGGGGTTGTGAAGCCAAACAGCAGAACCTTCTTCAAAGGACTTGGAGTTGACGCTTCTGTCGTATCGCGTTTTCATTCGCTCACTAGCACGCAGATTCTCTTCCCTCATATGCCCGTGAACTTCCTCCATTTTCTTTCTCAAATCTTCCGCGTATTCCGAAATACAGCTAGGCGTATCTGGAGGACAACCCGCGAGAAGATCCGCTGGAAGTCGAAGCTCCCTACCAAAGTTCGCTCGGGCCGGAGTAGTAGAGGTACTCTCATGAACTGCCGTTCTATACGACAGAAGAAACAGAGAAATGTACTCATCCCAATTGTTCTGATGACTTTCAACAACTTTTGCCAGATGCCGCTCCAGAGTTTGGTTGAACCTCTCTACCATTCCATCAGATTGCGGATGATACGGCGTAGTCCGAGTTTTGTGTATCCCCATAATTTTGCATGTTTCCTGAAAGACTTGCGACTCGAAATTCCTGCCTTGGTCACTATGGATTTCAAGGGGTAGTCCGAATCGGCAGAAAACTTCATTCACCAGTTTGTTAGCCACAGTGATAGCTTCCTGATTTGGTAATGCGAACGCTTCTGGCCACTTTGTGAAGTAATCCATTATCACCAAAATGTAACGATTTCCACTATTCGTCATTGGAAACGGCCCGGCCACATCCAAAGCTATTCGTTCCCAAGGAGCACCCACGTTGTATAACTTCAACGCTCCCCGACTTCTTGTTTGTGGTCCTTTGACAGAGGAACAACTCTTACATTTCTTGCACCAGTCTTCAACATCTTCCTTGCAGTGCAACCAGTAATAACGTTGACGAATTTTCACCAAAGTTCTCTTCACACCGAGATGACCGCCTGATGTTCCGTCGTGATACGCTCGCAGTATATCAGAAATCTTTGACTTCGGCACAACTGTCTGAAGATGATTGTCTTGTCCTGATGCACTCTCCCATTTTCGACATAAAAGACCATTGTGTAAGAGCAGGCTATTCCATTGTGCCCAATAGCTCTTCGTTACTGCACTCATTCCAGCAACTTCACTCCATCCTGGGCGTGCGGATCCATCTCTCACCCAATTGAGTATTGGTCTAAGGTCTTCATCTTCTTCTTGTAGTTTACGCATGGCATCGCTGCTCCAATCATCATTTACTGTATCAGTTCTTATAACTCGGACCATAGATTTTTCTTTATCTTCCTGTTTCACACAGTGCTTGCAGTCTTCAGAACACGGCCGTCTTGACAAAGCATCAGCATTCCCATGAGACTTTCCACTGCGATGCTCTACTACAAAGTCGTACTCCTGTAGTTGTTCAATCCATCGCGCAACTTGTCCCTCAGGATTCTTGAACTGTAGTAGCCACTTCAAGGCTGCATGATCTGTTCTGACTAGAAATTTCCGACCCAATAAATACTTCTTAAAATGCTGAAGTGTTTTGACAACTGCTAGTAGCTCCCTTCGAGTGACACAATAATTCCGCTCTGGTTTTGACAGGGATTTACTGTAATAAGCTATCACAACTTCTTGATCTCCTTTTCTTTGTGAGAGTGTTCCTCCTATCCCTGTATTACTTGCATCTGTGTCAACTACAAATTCATTACACTGATCTGGATATCCGAGTACTGGTGTTTCACATAACCGGCTCTTAAGTTCCTCGAAAGCCGCCTGGCATTGTTGGTCCCAGACGAAAGGCCGTTTTTCTTCTGTTAGTCTATGCAATGGCTTCGCTATATCTGAAAAACTCTTGACAAAACGACGGTAATAAGAGCAAAGTCCCATAAACGCTCGTACTTGTGCTTTGTCAGCAGGCACAGGCCAATCTTTAACTGCCGTAATCTTCGATGGATCCGTTTCAACGCCGCTTTCCGAAATAACGTGTCCCAAATAGTTCACCTGCCGTTTGAAGAATGAGCACTTCTTCTGGCTTAGTTTCAGATTTGCACTTCTCAACTTGTTGAATACGGATTCCAGCTTCTTCAAATGGTCATCAAATTCTCGCCCCACTATTATAATGTCATCGAGATACACCAAGCAGGTTTCTCCCAGCAACCCAGCAAGAACACGTTCCATTAACCTCTCGAAAGTAGCCGGGGCGTTGCACAGCCCAAACGGCATCACTCTGAACTGCCAGAGGCCCTTTCCTGTGGAGAACGCGGTCTTCTCCTTATCCTTGGGATCCAACTCCACCTGCCAATAGCCACTTTTCAGATCCAGCGTAGAAAACCGTTTCATGTCATTGAGAGTATTCAAGGTGTCGTCTATCCTTGGTAATGGATAACTGTCCTTTTTGGTCACGTCGTTTAGGCGGCGATAGTCAATACAGAACCTCGTTGACCCATCCTTCTTCTTTACCAAAACCACTGGTGAGCACCACGGACTGGACGATGGTTCGATTACTCCATTATACTTCATGTCTTGAATCATGTCGTCCACCTCCTTTTCTCTGGCAAAAGGAATTCGGCGGGGTCGTTGTCGTATAGGTTGTTCATTTCCAGTATTGATTTTATGCTGAACCATGCTCGTCCTTCCGATATCACCATCATTCTTCGAAAATATATCGGAGTACCGACGTAGCAAATTCTTCGCCTTGAGCAATTCAATACTTGTCAAATCTTGCTTACATTTTTCTAGTATACTGTTAACGTCGATTGTACTTGCTTCCGTCTTTTTGGTTTCCTGACAATTCCGCAACCACACAATTTCTTCGCTTCGTCCTATTAGCGTACCCTTCTTTAACACCTGTTCTTCATTGCTCAAGTTCAATACAGGTACCACTGCTTCCATAGATGAATTGACGACTGTACGTGCCGGCAGCCATGATGACTCGTTATCCACTTTTTCCAGTATTGTCCAACGTCGCTGTTTCAAACTTTTGTTTCCGGGAAAAATTACTGGAACTAGCGTTTGTGATCTTGGCAACAGTTTAGTGTTCTTAATGCAGTACACCTTGCCCTCGCCACCGCCCCTCATTGGTATTTCGTCTTCCCCACACTTCAGGACACCGGAGTGAATGTCGAGCTTACATCGATGATCCTTTAAGAAATCAAGGCCGATAATGCAGTCATCCACAATGTCAGCTATTACCGCTTGTTGCCAGTACAGCTTGTCACCAATCTTGATAGCCACTTTCTGTTCACCTGATACTGGTATATGCTGGCCGGTAGCCGTTGTTAGCTGGTAAGTTCCCTTCCGAACGTTGATCTTTCCGTTTCTTCTTGTCAGCTGTGTCCCAATTACCGTACGTGACGCTCCAGTATCTAAAGTCAATGAGCATGGACTTCCATTTACTGATCCATTTACAGTTAAGCTGTTGCCATCTGTACTCTGACAAATCTTGATTTTCGGGGCTTCCTGTCCACCGGCCAGTGCCCACTTTTCAGCCCTGGCTGGAATTAGTTTCTCTGCTTCTCCAATGCTTGTACACCAGCATCGGTCCTTCGTCTCTCCACAGTTGTAACATCTAGGGACGAAAGCTCTGTGTTGGCTTACCCGCGCCACTTCCATTGAATTTATTCCCCTCAGACGTCCACTCCTCGGGTCTCGCCGAACGGCTTCCACCTCGAGCGCATGCGCGACGGCTTCCTTGATGTGACCGTGATGACCCAAGCGTACGGCAGCTCTTACTTCCGCGTCGAAAATACCGTCGACAAACGACTGCAAAAGCATGCTGTCAATGACCGATGCCGGCGATGTTTGGTACGCCTTCCGGACCAACTTCTCTACCTCCAGAAACCACTGTTGCAATGACTCATTTGCTTGTTGGCATCGATCACGGAGTTGAGCACGGAAAACATGCTCCAGGTGCGAGTCCCCGTAGCGCAATTCCAGGGCTTCTAGCAACTGCTCGTAGGTAGCATCACTCCCCACGGCCTCCAGTACGGTCAAGGCCTTGTCACGTAGTCCCAAAATGAGTACGGTTTTAGCCTGGCTCTTGGTCCACCCATTAAGGTTCATTACAGCCTCAAATTGTAGCCTGTGGGCCGCCCAGGAAGTGGTTCCATCGAAAGGCGGGACTTCGAAGTTTCCGCCTGCACTTACTATGGTCGCTGAGGCCGGGATTCTATCTGTTTTGAGCTTCTTAATATCTTCTTCAATAGAGGAGAGGCGGTTTTGATGTCGCCGTAAAGCTTCCTCTACCGCTTCTACCCTCCGCATGCTCTCGGTGATAGCGGCCAAAAGATTTTCCTGCAAAGCGCACAACTGTTCCTCCCGTCGGCGACCTTGCTCCTCCTGTCGGCGAGCCTGCTCCTCCTGAATGGCACGCAGCTGCTCCTCCCGCCGGAGGCCTTGCTCCTCCTGCCGGCGAGCCTGCTCCTCCTGAATGGCACGCAGCTGCTCCTCCCGCCGGAGGCCTTGCTCCTCCTGTCGGCGAGCCTGCTCCTCCCGGATGGCACGCAGCTGCTTTTCCCACCGGCGAGCTTGCTCCTCCTGCCGGCGAGCCTGCTCCTCCTGGATGGCACGCAGCTGCTCCTCCCGCTGACGGGCTTGCTCCTCTTGCTGGCGGGCGTCCTCTTCTTGGTGACGAGCCCGCTCTTCCTCCCGGCGAGCCTGATCCGCTTGCATGGCGCGCAGTTGCTTCAACAAGGCGCCAAGGTCCGCTCCAACCTGGGTCATTGACGCACTTTCAGAGGTTGCCCCGCCAGAGTTGTCTCGACGCCCCAAGGTTTCTTGAAGCCTCGGCGCCGGAGCCACTTGCTTGCTGCGAGGCAGTCTTAGCGCGAGTACTCATGCCTTCTCTCGGCATGACAGGCATTTTACCTTCCAATCCCACTTCTGACACCAAATGTTACGGAAGTGGGTACAGGGATTGGAAGGAAACGACTGATTTCACCGAAAGTAGCGATTTATTCGCACTACGAACACGTAACACTGCACTGAACGCGTAGCACTGCACGAAACGCGTAGCACTGTCCGTCACTGTCCCCGCGCACTATGCGTTACACGGTCCAACGCTGTGCTCCGAACACTAACAGTCCACTGGGAGCACTTCACCACTTTGCACTTCACTTCACTTTTCACTGTTCACTGTTCACTGTTCACTTTTCACTTTCACTGTTCACTTTTTCCACTTTTTCTTTTTGTTCCTTTCTTCAGATCACTTTCCACTGAACTGCCCGTAGACGCGCCTGCAGCTCCTTATATACCCGGAATTTCGATTGTCATTTATTGAATTTCGATCGTCATTTCGTTTTCTTCTGTTGGATTCCGATCGTCTTTCCCTACCTGTATAATTTCTTGTTTTAGTCCAGAACTTTCGGTTCTTTATTTGAATTCCTTAAAGAAGGCACTCGCCGCTACTAGAATTTTCTGGTAAGATTTGAATGTCGAACAAAAATCTTCACGTAGTTACGTCAGCACGGCGTTACAATACTGTGTGTGTGACGTTTCGACGTATGATTTATTTAGTCAATACTCACACAGACTCAAAACCAGGGCCAGAGACAGAGCCAGACAGAGCTTGTGGGAGGCCTACAGAAAATCACTTTGTAGGCGAGTCTAAGTAAAAATAACGATGCGAAATCCCAGGGTTTTTCTATTCGTTCTGGAGAAATATTGGTACATATTTAGCCATGATGAAGAAGTCGTAAAGTGTAAGCCTGGGGTTCACCAGCCACTGCTCCCGATTACGTATCTCGCGATAGGTGAGCGACAAACGCAAATATACATTGGCTGTTTACCTTGTCATAGACCGTGGCGTCATAGACGTATACACACATAGTGCCAGTGGACATGCTTCTATGTAGATGGAGTACATAAAGGTTGGTTAGGACCCGGTGTTAAATTAAATAAAAATAAAAAACCTTGCCTATATTTAGAAACAAATTTAAAATGTGCATGTACTGAATATTAAAAACCTTCACTGAACTGTTGAAAGTAAATTCGACTGTTCGTAGACCAGAATAAAAAATACGGTTGAGTGTCTGAGTGACATTAGCCTTATTTTAACCCGTTTGTTTTTCACACGAGCATTTGCTGCTCGCGTGGACTAAGTACTTTGATTTAGCATTGGTCACGTTTTAACAGAACTTTGTTGGGATGCGGCACGAACAATGACTGGCTAAAGTAACATAAAAACTTACAGTTTCAGAACGTGCGATCAAACCGTGATATTCTGCCTTGGCTTTGCAACTGTGCCGGATTCGAAACAAAGTTACCATTTATAGAATTTAATGCATTTGCTGTCTGATATAATTTCGAAACAGCTATATTTAAAGATGAAATGGCTGTCGTACTCACAAATGGTCGTAAAATTCGTTAAAGCGAATTATTTTAGTGCTGCGATAAATTATGTTACTGCTTTAAATTGCATTTGCACTCGAAAGATCGATTTCATGTCAAACTGACTATAAAGTTTTCCATTTGTAAGATTACTTTCAAAACTGAGAAGCCGCTCACAATATTATGGAAATTAGTGTGAAGCTAACAGATGGCGCGTTTGAATCAGTCTGACACTTCCACTATAGGCACTTAAAGGGGCTGTCTCGAAAACGTGCCTCAAAATTATTTTCATCCTTCCATGGAAATTCAAAGTCTGTTCTATTTATCTATGACAGGGATCCGTGTTGTTTCCGTGCAAGTTTCTGATGGCCAGCGTCAATTGTGGTTGTATTGTAGGCGAGATAAAAAAGGCCTGCGGTATCAGAATCTAAGTTTATAACGGGGTCAAGCGGCAGGCCGCATCGAAGCCAGGCCGAACGCTCGATGGCAGAGCAGTTGTTCTCAAAATATCGCGCAGCCAGTGTGCTATATTTGAAGTGTCTCACTACTTGAATAATTTATAAGTCGAGTCGAAGTGCACTGCATTTCGTAGCGGGGCCTCCGTGAAGCGGAATAAGTTTGTGCTCAAGTTTAACTATGAAAAGACTGTATCTTCTTAATAATGCCGCTCATGGAGTGTTGCGAACTGAATGACTCGAATCGCCAACAAATAAGGCCAACAAATAAGGCTTAACAAATAAATTGAAGTTCTGCAAAAGGTTAAATAAACTTGAATGTCGGTTTAAAAACGAGATAATAACTACGATTTTCGAGTAATTCGTTTACAACTAGCAGTCAAATAGTTGTAAAATGGTTGTAGCGAGCCCATCAAACCTTCTGTTTGTGTAATTAAAACCAAACCAAAGTATCTCATTTCATTGAATCTTTTATGACACTTTAAAACTGGAGGTAAATATAGCATTAATAAAACAGAGAATCTTATTTCGAATTCAAATGTTTATAACCAGCATACCTGACCTCTGCCACAACACAATAACGCAGCCATTATTACGTAAACATTTGTAACAGCATAATGACAAAATACGTTTATGTACAGTAACGAAAAAGGCGTAGCAATACAAAACCTACATAATAGCTTTGATAAGTCCCTTTTACGGTTAATAACGTGGATAGCTTTTGTTTTGAACATTGTTGAACATGAATAAACAAGTGAATATGTGGATATTCGTGCCAATTTTGTCATTGCCTGGCTCCCTAAGTAAAGTACTGTGTCGATCCATTAAGAAATAACATCCGAAGGCCTAGCTAGTGCGAGTTTTGAGCAATGCTCTGTTAAAACTTGCTCGATAGGTTTTTTCATCTAAAAACCGTTTTTATAGGCCGCTGATGTGAGAGTTTGTGAGTTATATTATGTTCCTTCCCAACCATCTCCGTAAAAGCTGAGTAAATTTGGATTAAAACTAGAAAAACATATTTTTGGGCCCAAAATAAAAAACAAATAAATATTATGAATAATCCACACAAAATTATCAAGCCCCAAGCTTTTACTATGGGAACCAGATATAATACATATATACGTTTTATTTTGTAAATACATACTTAGAATACAATATAACACCCAGACAGAGAATAAACATTGATTGTACATAGTTTAAGTGTTAATTCGAGGGTGGCATAATCTTGCAGATTAAACCCTCTTTAATAAATAAAGATTAAAAAAAACATCTGTTCACAAATATTTGTCCTCGGTGGGGCTGGGGATAGAACCCACGACCTACGGCACAGCCGGCAGAGCTACTACCAACTGAGCTGAGAGGCCAGTCAAATATTATTTTCTATCTGATACTCAAATCATTAGAAAGGAATGGCACATGGTCGCTTGTACACAAGGATACGCATCAGACTATACACTGCTAGCTCTTATGTCCTTACAGTAAGCGTCATTTTTCTTTGTTTTTAGGTAACTTGAGCTGTATCCCACTGTACCTCTATTATAATAAAATGGTATTATCACACTTTTTTAATGTGAGATACGAGTTCAAATCAAGGTTGATACAAAATGACAGTGGCTTTATTTGAAGAACGTGTGCACGATATACATAATGGTGGAATTAGTCGTTTGCGTGACGATGATAATTACCACTTTCAGTACCTACCCGCAGGATGTCGTACAACATACGACCGCGGGTTCACACTAATTGTCCAATTATGTCGTTTGTACGTATAGCACATTATTTTAGTAGAATCAAATTGTTCGTTGAACCTTATTAAATATGCAACTTGTGAATTTGTCAGTACCTATTTGTCTGTAACACCTGGATCACAAACAATGAATGATTTATTATTTAAGCTAGTAACACGATGAAAGCATTTTAATAAAAAGTTTTTTGTGAACTAACACACGGCTCAATAAATAATACTACTAATTTATTTAGCTGTATGTTAGATTTGAGCGTGTCCCTGAAAAAAAAAATATATCCCATGGATATGCGCATGCGTTCTACTTAAAATATCTATAAAAAGGAATATTTTGTGGGCGCATAGTATAAATTTAGGCCTGAAGATTTGAGGAAAAAGAAACGTTAGATTTAACATTAGTGTTTCAGTTTTGGCATTTTAAAATATGAACTTATTTTTACTATATTATTATTAGCGTGCAAGTTATAGTAAATACAAGTAATTACCAGAAGTACAAAATACATAGGTACGAAACAGTTGAACTATCTGCAAAATAAACCGTTCTAAACCGTTGCGCAATATAATTTTGTATAACATTGTTTTAGCGATGAAAATGCAAATTACAGCATTCAAACATGAATCATTGAGCGACAATAGCCTTGCAATCTATTCGTAGCACAGCTACGCGTTTTGTTCGCAGCTCTCGTAGCATCGGCCTATGGTGGCATTCTTGTATATTTCATATTTTCCCATTCCATTTACACTGGTTTATTTAGGATGCAATGAAAATAAAAAATAGACAGGTCAAGGTATATAAGCTACCGACCACAGCCACCAGCGATATACAATTTTGTAGGGACTACAGTTGACCGCCACCTTGCCACCACCATTCACGAGTGTACGACGATTCCTTACAAAATGTATGAAAAGCGTGTGAAACTTGGGTGTGTGTGTGAGTGTGTGACGGAACTTCACAATTTAGTTCCCCCATCCCCATTCTATCGTCGGACCACTAGGACTTACGGAAATGCGACACCTATACCTGGTTGATGTTCCAACTGTCCGCACCAAGCGCTTTGCTTCAACTTTTATGTTGCGGACAGTCAAGTAATGGAATTCTTTGCCGGTGTATGTCTTTTTCCAGGTAAGCGCCGCATCTTCACATAGCAGCAGGTGAGATAGCGGTCAAACGCAAACCTATAAACCGTAAAAAAAGAACTGTTTTTCGCTAGCCACTGGTGGTTGATCATTTGTGCCGAGCCAGACTAACGAAATCAGTGCCTCTTTGTTGTTAGATCGACCAATGGTATTTTACCGAACATCTTATTAGGATTGCAAATTTTTCCTAATTAAAATAATTTTAATTACCAAAAAAGCTGTTCATTACGTATTCAAAGCGGGAAGTAGGGCGCCACCACAATATTCTCTGAGGGTATGGACGCAAACATTTTATTTACCTAAAATCGGGTCTACAGCTCCAGTTTAACTCACGACACTTTGCATACTTGGGAGTGCGGCTGATTATATTTACTCTTTCTTAGGCTGTGGAATGAAAAAGTTTGCTTTCAAAATATCTCACGAATATTCTAATGTAATCTTGTATGTTCGTGCCGGGGAAAAGGTGAAAGGGAAATGTTTGGATTTACTTAGAAGACACGCTGGAACTTCGGTAATTATTTAAGAACTCGGTGAATTACTCGTCTCTTTTTCACTAACAGCTCGGTTCTAATCAAGAGATATAATCCTGAGTACTGTATAGTCTGTGCATCAAGCTCTGAACTTCTTTGAAGACTCCTTTGAGTCCGCTTGACTCGTTGTTCAATAATCTAGCTGAACTAATTAAGCTAAGATATATTTAACTTGGTTTTTGGTAGAATACATTCGTAAAGGGGAATTTAATGAAGGTTGATTTCTTTGCCTGAGGTTTTTAAATAAATGGATCTTATTTAAAACTATGGATAAAAATTCGAATTTAATGGGATTTGTAGTGGGTTGCTAGGTTGCTAGGTTTTGACCAAGACTTTGTTTGGGTAAATATGTCTACCATGCTTGGGGATTACAGTCAAGGGTATTTATTTTTAATTATTGAATTTGCTTTTGAACGGTAGTAAGCCAAGCTTGAAAGCCCCCAAATCCAACAGTTTTATTTCCTAATAAAACTTTTGAATTTCGTTAGTTTTGTAACTCGTGCCATGTAAACAAATTACAATAAAAAAATTTGGAAATGGAATATTGTTTGTCAAACGTAAATTTTAGAAACGTTAGCTTGATTTGAATATGTTGGATTTCGTTTTCCTACACTTTTTGTTCTTGAAAACAGTTTCTAAAAGATCACTGGGTATTTTATGTACATTGCATTATGTACATATTGTTACGGAAGTGGGTACAGGGATTGGAAGGAAACGACTGATTTCACCGAAAGTAGCGATTTATTCGCACTACGAACACGTAACACTGCACTGAACGCGTAGCACTGTCCGACACTGTCCCCGCGCACTATGCGTTACACAGTCCAACGCTGTGCTCCGAACACTAACAGTCCACTGGTTGCAATTCACCACTTTGCACTTCACTTCACTTTTCACTGTTCACTGTTCACTGTTCACTTTTCACTTTCACTGTTCACTTTTTCCACTTTTCCACTTTTCTTCTTGTTCCTTTCTTCAGATCACTTTCCACTGAACTGCCCGTAGACGCGCTTGCATCTCCTTATATACCCGGAATTTCGATTGTCATTTATTGGATTTCGATCGTCATTTATTGAATTTCGTTAGTCTTTTCGTTTTCTTCTGTTGGATTCCGATCGTCTTTTCCTTCTTACATCATTTCTTGTTTTAGTCCAGAACTTTAGGTTCTTTATTTGAATTCCTTAAAGAAGGCACTCGCCGCTACTAGAATTTTCTGGTAACATTAAAATGTCGAACAAAAATCTTCGTAGCTGGACCGGGCTCGAACTCGCGTACGTCTGCTTTGCAGTCGTAGCTCTGACCGCCCGGCCGTTGTGACATTGACGATGTTTGCCGAAAACTTCACTGCCTTGCACGCTTGCGTAGTTACGTCAGCACGGCGTCACAATAATGTAGAAAAAATGGTTTAAAATATTTGTTAATTTTTCTGGATTTTTGGTTATCCATTTTTAGGGTTCCGTAGCCAAATGGAAAAAACGGAACCCTTATAGATTCGTCATGTCTGTCTGTCTGTCTGTCTGTCCGGCCGTGTCACAGCCATTTTTCTCCGAAACCATAAGAGCTAGACTGATGAAACTTGGTGAGTAGATGTATTCTGTGAACCGCATTAAGGTTTTTACACAAAAATAGAAAAAAAAACTATAAATTTTGGGGGTCCCCATACTTGAAACTGAAACTCAAACATTTTTTTTTCGTCGAACCCATACGTATGGGGTATCTATGGATAGGTCTTCAAAAATGATATTGAGGTTTCTAATATCGTTTTTTTCTAAACTGAATAGTTTGCGCGAGAGACACTTCCAAAGTGGAAAAAAGTTGGTCTCCCCCCTCTAACTTCTAAAATAAGAGAATGATAAATCCAAAAAAAATATATGTTGTACATTACTATGCAAACTTCCAACGATATTTAGTTTGAACGAGATCTAGTCAGTCGTTTTTTTTATACGTCATATATCGTAAACCGCAATTTACCTTTCGACGAACTACAAAAACCTTTATATTATGTTAATTGATGCTACGGAACCCTTCATGGGCGAGTCCGACTCGCACTTGGCTGCTTTTTTAGACTCTAATTTTTCCATAGAGCTTAAAATGTTGCCATATCTGTCTAAATATAGTTTGAAATCATGCAATAAAAGAATCACAGACACAGACAGCTGTTGAATAATTATTTTGGGTGACTGAGTTTTTAAGCTACCGAAAGCCTGAAAATGTGCTGAATATAAATGTATTTCATAAAACATCCAGAATTGGTTTGTACTTACTTCATCAAGAATAAAAAATGATTTTATTTGCGAATCTGATCAGCTTTTGTTCGTTCCATCCAATGAATATTTTCAGTCCCTCGCCTGTTTTATCCGATGGCACTTTACATAATTGTATAAAAATATTTATCACACTCAAATAATATGCTGATGCCAACCAGGAAGGTAGTGTTGTACTTTGATGATTATTAACTAAGATGTTATTTTTTTATACAACTAGCTGATGGAAAAAGTACCTATATGGCCACCTGACGTTATGTGGCACCCATCGCCTATAACAAAACATTGCCTCGTAGGTCACGCAAGTCAGAAAAGCGCGTGACCCACAGTCAGAACTTTAAGGAAAGATACAGAACGAGTTAACGCTATTACAGCAGACAGCAGACACATATTACCAATATAGCAAAAATGTGGGGTACCAGATCACGCAAACATGTATTCCGCCGTGGGAATTGAACGCACACCACCTCCGTCTCATTCCCGCCCCACTATTAAAATCGCCAAAAAAGTTGTACAACATTTTCAAAAATAAATCTTATCGTGGAAACAAATCGAACAATTTCTCGTATGAAGTTCTTGTGTATACAGGACATAAACTGTATATTTTACGATCTCAATATGTCTTGCACTAGAGTAGAGACGTTAGGCCAGCAAGGTGTAGATACACATTTGTCAAGGTGCCGCGCAGTTCGCTCTCTGGCAATACATCTAGCTCGGCGCTCCATGAATATACATTACACATTACACAATTTACACTCATATTTCTAAAGAGAATAATGAACAAGAAATTATCTCCCCTATTTTACATCATAACATCTCCGCTTAATTGTAAAAGGAAAGAAAACACGCTTGTTCGATTTAAGTATCAAGTTTCTTCTAAGGCTGTAGAATTTTTTGCTTCCACCTTTTACTTGTTATAAAAACTTTTAGCTAATTAAATTAATATTCGTCGACCGTTGATTAAGAAGCCCTGAAATGCTTTTAGCTTCAATGTTGCTAAAGTGAATTTCGGGGAAGAACTTTGTCTTGTATTTTGGGAAATATTACTCTCAGTTTTGATAATTGCAGATATTTGAATAAGTAAAGAGTGGCTTTGAAATGGTTGAACCAATATCAAAGGATTTTATTCGAGCATTTAATTTAGAGGGGTTTAATTGTGGCTTATAACAGAGTTAATTGCATTATGATGTTCGCTTTAATCTTGTTCTACGCACGGTGAGTTGCGCATTTTGTAAAACAAATAAAGTCGGCACGCTCACGCTTATAGCCTTCGGAGATTATTCTGCAAAACGATATACGTAGGTTCATATTGTCATTTTGACATACACTACGTGGCAACGTGACAAACTTTCCGTATTCTGTCATATTTGAAATGCTGTCATATTTGACAGCGTTTCAGCTGATCGCTATCGCCTTCGCCTAGATGTACACGTGCCTTTATAATGTCAATATGTTTATGGCACACAAAGAAACATAAATACAAGTAACGATTGAGCTATCTGCAGACCGTTACAAAAACATGTTTATTGTTATTATTTTAAATCACTGTCGTCATCGATTGGGTATCGTTGTCTACCCACCCAGATATTTAGAACATGATTTAACAAAATTAAATAAAACATATGAGTTGTTTGTCGAGGAGAATACGGAAAAATAAAGCAGTTTTACAAAATATAAGAAGCTACAATCAAAAAAAGAAGAGTCGTTTTTAACGTTGCGTGCGTATTATGGTCCATTTATAAGCAGCTTCGTCTCTCGTAAGACAGACTTATAGAATTACGTTAGAATACGTCTGTGCTGAATTTTAAATGCGAATTCTTAAATAAAAATAAACCAAAATGAAAAAGGAAGATTTATTCATGTTCATGTCTATTCTACAATAAATATCTCCCTACTACGAATAAAATAGTTAGTATCAACGATTTCTCGTAATAATATCACGGATCATCAAGATTGAAATGTCGTGAAGTGGCTTTAGTAAATGCAGTTTTGGTGGTTTAAAAACAACAGTTACCTTATTTTAAGCAAATACCAAGCTTCTAATCTACTTTATAAAGAAAAGAAAAGAGGAACTGGTGCAAGTGCTTATGAAAATAGTTTGGTATTCACCGTATCTATTCCAAACAAAGTATGAAGTAGATAAAAGCTGCAGACAAAGCCCACAGCGTTGACCGGCACATTTCTCAAGTTTCAAGATAACGTGATAAAGCCTAAACGGGCCGGGCGTCCCATTCAGTGTTATTGTTGGAAGACAAGGGGTCGCGGCGAGTCGGGACGGTGACAGGAACTCAGTGGCTCTTACAAGACATTACAGTAAGCATCCAGTACCTCGTCACCCGGTACCCGGTGCCTCGGCCTGACAGACATTAACACGGCCATTCTAAACTTCCCGGTGAGACTCCTTGCGACTTTAGCGTCTCTGTAATTAAGAGTCTAATTAGCCGTAAATTGCACTCAAAATTGGGCTCTTGGCCGAGAATTGAGTTTTGAATGTCTAATTACGCGAGATAAAGGGATATTGTACCGCAGTTTAATGTCAATCTGTATCGCCGCAATAGATAGTATAGAAGCCGTTGTGGCTGTCGATTCTACTAGCAGACTCTCAGCTGAAAATAGCTCGGCATTTTCATTGTTAAGCTGATTTCACCAATTTCAATTCACTGGTTTCCTGTTGTAATTTTAGGAGTTCGTCTATGTTTGGGTCCAGTTTCTTAGCTCAGCTCTGAGGGCTAAAATAAAAATGTTTGTTTTAGAATATCATAGTATTCCAAGATTTTTTTAAATCGAGAAACCGCAAGCTATAAATAACATCTTGGCATTGTGAATTAGAGTGGAGAAATTCAAGCTCTGCGTAGTAACCAAAAACAACATTTTGAAAGATAACTGTACAACAAAATGTTTGCGATAAACAATGAATTGAATAAACAACGATTTGAATATCTTGTTAGAACAGCAATACCTACTTTAAGTTTAGTATAAACATAATATAAATAAGTTTAGCGTTCGGTCTGTGCGTCGAAAGCGAAATGATCTCAACAACGAGAGTTAGACCTTGAACGTTCACGTAGTGTTAGAGGAAGTTGGGAAATTAAAAGCTATTACAGGAATCTTTGTAACACTCTCCATACAAACACTTCAAAATAAAGTACAGTTACTCGCAAATACTCAACGACGTAATATAAATACACCCCTTATGAATACGTCACGCTGTACAGGTAAGGAAGTGGGTAAAAATGTCGAATAAAAGTAGGCGGAACATTATTATTTTTAGGTATGTTTGGTAAGCTTTTCCTTGGAAAGTAATTTCAGCTTAACTTTGATTTAGATGTACCTACTTAAAGACTTATTTTCTTCGTAAAAATTAAATCAGATTTCACATGGTTGTTTTAGAGTTTGATATCGCGCTTTGACTTTTTTGCAACCTAAGATACTATTATTTTTGTCTTTTTAAATAAGAATGACATTAAATACTTAACATGAATGATGATAAGTTATACGTGGTTAAATACATGGACATAAAATATAATGAATAGATTCTTTGTGATGCTGCACTGACACTAGATTGTATAGTTTCACTATGATTTGATTCTATTTAGGAGTAGTTTAGTATTTGCTATTCAGCGTGGCAATGCCGCCAGCGTCTTGGGGACGCTTCCGTCTGGCACTGATTTGGATCAGTTGAGCTATCTCTAGATCGTGTGTAACGATCTGCAGATAGCTCAACTGTTTCTTGTGTATTTTGTACATTTTGTAAATATTTGTTTAATTGTAAGTTTCTTTGTGTAAATAATTGGTATTTTCCATTATTTTGCGAGCGCCTAATCTTTACTTACTTACACTGACAGCTAGTGAAGATTAAGCGCACAAGCGCGCACGCAGCACTCGCTCGCGAAATCAGAGGGCGGCGCCGGCGGCCGGTAAGGCTCGGCTCGTTTGGCGGGTTTTTTGGTTGATTTCAAACCAAGCCGTCGAAAGTAAACCCAACAAGTTATTTGACACATTATTATTGTGCCATTAAAATATTTCCACATCGTTTATAGGAGCTTCACTCCAGCAAGCAAAATGATATGAAAAACATTTGAACCGACAGTTTTGAAGTAGATTCGTTTTCTGTCATTTCGGGAAGGAACATAGCTTTTTGATTTTAATTGTTTTTCTGGTGTTATTTTGAGTTCTGTTGTGTAATTTTGATGGTATTTTAACCAACATTACTTGAGGTCTTAGCTCAAGGTGCAATTAGAATTAAAGTGTATTATGTGAAATTCTGATTTGATCGAAAATGTTTCAGATGGTTTTGGGAAGAAACTGCCATCTTTCTTCCTATGCCAAGTAGGGCCGACTTTGACAGAAGACTGACGAATTGACGGAAAAGTATTTTATCTATGTAATATATTATCATTCATCATTCTCATTAAACTACTTGACACTGGCAAAATTGATCCGAAAAGGACAGATTCCATTCATTAAGAAGAAGAAGAAGACAGTTTTGAAGTGCAGTTTGTTATTCAAATGGCTGTCAAGATTGACGGCACTCGATGAGCGTGCTCCTTCGCGACGGGGCTGTACAGTCATTTGTACTAAAATGTTTACAAGTCGTAACTATCACCGTACGTCGTCACCTCACGGTTCAGCTGAAAATCAGCGTTGGATAGGTACCTGCCGACCTATTCAGCATATGCTGAGCTGAAACCTGTTGAGTGAACACAACATAATATAGCTTTTTAGGTGGATGGGTGGATGCGCGGGACTTTTACCTAGTAGATAGCCAATTTTAATAAGTACTCACCTTGTACCTATACCTTGTTTGTATTTAAGTTCTAGTTTGTTCTTTGCATCTGTGTTCATTCAATAAACTTTTTTCATTTCATTTCATTTCATATAGGTAGTATCGCAGCATTGCAATGGAAATTTACAAGATTAAAACCCAAGATCGTGGATTCTGTTGATAAGTTCACTTGTTTTGAGTATCGGTCCTGTTAATGTCAAATGCAAGGCAGCGACACTAATTTGAAACATACAAATTGTATACAATCTAGTGCGGCTGACTGTATTTACGTAAACTTGCACAAAGGAAATTGTTTTCGTCTTACATAAAGAAAGTAAAACGCTTGAAAGTTGAGAGTTAATTTATTTCGAAGTTGTTTGCCAGTAATTTGTTGTGGCCGAGTCCTCAGGGAAGACCGCGGGCGCACACTGTTGTTACACGAACTTTTTCGTGTTTCCAAATTTGACTTGGCTTTACTTGCGAGCTAGGGTAAGGTGAGCGCTTTCCGTGCTTTGCAAACTCGGCGGACACTCCAGTAAACACACTCGCGAGCGCAGTACAACCCAAATTAAATCGAGCTCGCTCTCAAGCAAGTTTGTTTGTTGTCGGTAAATCGAAGTTTGATTTTGTACGAACTTAGCGAATATAATTTGTTTGCAAATAACATGTTTACTGCCAAATGTTAACGTTAAGTTTTCTCGGCACTTTATTATGGAACATGCTTTGAAAACCTATATTACTTTGTGATTATTTTAACCTGACCTAGTTATTTTAAGCTTCATATCTTACCAGAGGCCAAAAAGTGGGTTTAATTTAGCTACATACCATCATATAAACACATAGCATAGGTTTAGATAGGTACATTTCAAAGTCAGGTAATTTGCCAAAGAGGAACACAATTGAAAACTAGCAGCTCTATTTAAATGCTGGACTCAAAACTCGTTTATAGTATTTTGTCACTATCACTTTCATGTCAACAAATAGAGATGGCAACACACTTATCAGTCTGATAATTTACCATGATTATGAAGGTACCCGTTTTCTGCCGCAATAGCCAACGGTTGGCTAAAATGCGAGAGATGAGCTTTCTCCACTATGATAATATGCTGACACATTCATTTTCCACTAAGTCTCTATTAAAATCAAGACGTTCGATACGCTGCACGATACGTAATTTTCCTCTCGAATGTGCTCCCATCATACGCGAAGAATTTGTTTAAGACAAATTTATATTCCCTATTTACCGGCTCAGCTCGCCGTGGGGGCTCCCGAGAGCGATTTGGCTCATAATTCGATCCCTGGAAGGGAGTCTGCCATTTGCCACACTTGCACCTTGTTCCGAACCCAAAGCCTCATTTACACGGTGACAGCTGTCAACACACCAAATGTCAACCCCGTTAAGCACGGGTTGAACGATCAAAGTTGTAAACTCACTTATACTTTTGGGACGATTCGATCATGGTGTTATTATGCTAATATGGTGAACGTGAAATACCTTTATTTACCATGTTTGCGTACGTGAAAAAATATTCATATTGCGTCAAAGGGCCACTGGGTATTATATTCGATACTACCCACATTTTTCTTATAGCAAAGTGTATACCTACCACGCGTATATTGTGTAAACAAAATACGCGCCAAACTCACATCTCTATAATATAACAGTATACTTTAGATGGCGATAAAAATAGCTGGAAATTTTTAGACGAAAACGCCACGTTACCTTCCCCAAGGCCTACCTCTATCCGATAAAATTATTGACACGCCAAGGTTTAGGGAAGAGGGTTTTCATAACGTCCAATCTATTTAGACAGGCTTGTAAATCAGGTTGGGATGACGTTATGTACCGGTTCCGGTTATTATACCCGCCACATCTTTCGTCCTTCACCACGGCGCGGCGGATGTCTCAACGATTGATCCACGAGCTACTTGAATACTCTACTCTACTAAGAAGGTCAAGAAAATGTTTTTGTGTTTGTAAAATATTTTTTTTAGGCCAGTGTGGGGCGGTGTTTTTTTTGAATACAAGTAAGTAAGTCAATGTCAAAGTCAAATATAATATTTATTCAGCAGTCACAAGGATCACCTTGAAACATCTTAAAGCTAGATGAGTTTAAGTGCCAGTTCCACGCGACCAAGTTCCAGTAAACAAGCCTATGGTCCACCTGATGGAAAGTAGTTAGTGTAGCCTATGGAACCCTGTTATAACTTGCGCTTTGCTGACCCTTTAAATTTTGTTCATCTCATCTATTTCAAAAGAAGATGTTCCTTTGTTCCTCGATAAGTGCGCGCAAAATAGGTCATTCCGGCGCACTTAAAAACAGTGAAGAAATGAATTTTGAATTTGGAACACTATTAAATAAAAAGTTTTGAACGCAGTTTGCTTTGGTAAAGTCCCTGGTCGATAGCAAATATAACAAGCCACCCTAAATGAAAAAAAAACGCGGGTTAGATTCATCTTTTTATAATTTTTTTGCAGAATGACTTAAGTATTTAGTATAAATTAGACCCTCCTTAGAACTGAAACCAGCAAAATATTTCTAAAGAGAAGTAGTTGTAATCCTTTGACGCCAGACTCCACCTCAATTTTAATTTGATGCTTTTTATAACAGGCTCACAAAATGCGGCGAGTGGTCCCAGTGACATGTGACTGGGCTCAAACGAGCACCGGTGGTGGGGTTCACATACGCCCGCCGTTTTCACACTGCATTTATTTTAAAGCCTTGCAAATGACTTAAATTTTCACATAATTTAAAAGTAAGTAACGTCTGCAGAGAAATAGCAGAATCACTTGAAATAAGCGAGCGATTTATTCTCCGCTCCGGGCGTTCGCATTGATAAATATGACCAATAAAGGAAAACAAAATGTCCACAAGAGAAATTATTGTGGTATCTGTAATTTACTTCCTTTCCTTATTTCTTTGCATCTTCTTTTCATTAGCTTTGTTCCTAATTATTATTGTATGCCTACCGTGCCTCGCAGTTTTTTTTTGTCATTTTAGCTTGTGTGTGGTGCTTAGTAAGAAAATGTTTTAAGTTTTTAATGTTACTTTCGTCGAGCCGAACTTTTTTGGATTTTATCAACTTTTTGAAAGTTTTTATGAACTTACGTATTGAATTCACCGAAAGAACGTTAAGTAGGTAAACCAATTATTGGAAGTTAGTTTTTTAGTCCATCAAAACAGTTTTGCCAAAGGTCTATTTGATCTATTTTGCATAAGTTCTTGCTATATGATTCTAGTTTATGTTTACTTATATTACTATAGATTAGTAGTAGCTTTTTATTATACCCACTCACAAATTTGTTCCACTTTATTCTTCAATAACAATTTTCTAACCAGTTTGCGGGTAGCACTTGAGAAATCAATTTATACGAGATACTTTACGTGGGCGCAACCGTTTTATTAGAAACAATAAATTGAGGCCCAAAACTCCATCGATTTTCAACTTCCAAACAAACACGATAAACAACAAAAAGGTTAAGAATGTGAGGAAAATGTTAAGCATTTCTGTAAGTGTATGTTATGTCAGTTGTATGACATTACATTATACATAGGCATTCATGAATAATGTGTACCCGTCCTCGGTAAGAGGTGCACCTCGGTCTCGGCCTCGGTCCCAACTCAGCACGACTTTGATGTATTGTGGAGCGTCGGTAGTTGGACCCTGAATATTTACATTCAGGGTCCAACTACCGACGCTCCACAATACATCAAAGTCGTGTCGACTTTCATGCACTACCTACCTAAATACTTTCCAGTACAATCGCCTGCGAAAAGATAGTAACATATCATCGTTTTCAAAATCAGGCCATCACATTTCTTCACGTTTGGTAGGTTAATTAGAAATATCATCGAAGGAAAGGTAGATGGAACGAGAGAAGACCAAGGATAAGATACATGAGCCAAATACCTAAAAGCGAAGATCGCCGTCATGTCGTATAAGGAGGTCAAGGATGTTGCCTTCAAAAGAAATACCTGGAGAAAGATGCATACGCCAACATTGCTCTTACCTAAATAAGAAAAAGATGAATGAATTACTTTTGTATTCACTTTCAGTAGATTGACCAGCTCCACCAGGATACAAAAGAAACAGCAGATCTGCTACAAGTGAACACAAAATTGTTTTGACAATGGAGTGTAACTATCCATTATTGTTGATGACTGTACTTCACACGTTAGCGGATATACTAACCAGGAAATATCAAACGATGCCGACACCTCGAATAAACTGTATAACAAACAAATAAAGATAAGAAATCGAATGGGTATTATAGGAAATATCACAAATATGATGAGGAAACGGAACAAACTCAGCTGACTGAGTTTGGGGAATGTTTACCACAAGGGATGGTTTTGGTATACAATAAAAACAATCTACAATTTCCGAGAATAACAAAGCCCAGTTGCGGAGTGACCTTTGAGAGGTATTTATACAGAGTCCGAAGGTATTATCTTTGACTTTAAACGCAAATGCTTGTTGCTTTTGGATATTGGACCATACTTTATAATATTAGTAGATTAGTTTAAAAACCAAAAGGCTATGCAATAATAATATTATGTTAGGAGCTGTATCTTTTTAAAATAAGATTTTCAAATGCAGGCTATGCCCAAATAAACGATAAGGTACCTAATCTTTAGTTCTGGGAGTGCCTGTTCAACAACAATAAATAAAAACTTAGGCTGAAATTTGGAATCTTCTGCCTTCTGGAAATTAAACTAGCTACCACTTTTAATAAAAATAGCAAAATATATAAAGTTGACGCTTATGAAATGAGATCCTACCTCAGAAGGTATTAAAATAAAACGCATGACCGTGCGAGGAAAGCTCCCTGGGGTGATAACTTTCAGTGGATTCAATCAAATCAGTTAAATGTAGCTGTAAATTGGGCAGTTCCACTTGAGTGATATTGAGTAATGGTGGTCGCGTCGATATTGATGGCCCAGCCTGCGAGCGCGCGCCGTATCTCGCGCCGACGTGTTAATTTGTCAAAACCTGACGTCATAAAGAAAAAGTTAGAAAACTCACATATCCGTCGAAGCACTATTCAGCTCAGCCGATCGATTGAATACTGACCCTAATTTCCACACACATTCCGATCAAAAAACGCTGCTTCGATACTTTTAAACCGTTTTTGACCAAACGAGAATTTGTGATCCCTTAAGCAGGCTAAAAGCTAGAGATAACAGGTCACGCGCGCACGTCTGTCGTAACCTCTAGCCTCTTACATTTTGTTACGCCCCATTACCTGGGATTAAGTCGGCATGCATTGCACAGATTCTGTTTCATGTCGCCAGCTCCGACACTAATGTTGCCCGCCACTTATAACCGAGTGAAGGAGGCAATTTTAAAATAATGATCCTTCGCACGCACGCTGCCTTGGAAAATCATGAAGCTTAGCAAAAACCATTGAATTAATAAGTTTGTAGAGAGCTGGATTCAGAGCGAAGTTATTACACCAGGGTTTTTGCGAGGCATGTGAGCGTGCACCACAAAGCCGCTTTCACCTTACTAAACCTCCGCTGTGCACTAATTGTAGTGTAGACAAGGGTATGTACACACCGAATGATAAACGAGTGCGACACCTCCTTATTCGAACTATATACGACTGCACCATGCTGAGTTTGCTTACAACAAAAGAAACCAGCCACGCCCATCTTCTTTTTTATTTGGCTTTAAAAACTGCCTGACAAGCAAATGTTCAATCAAAGAATCGTACTAAACTGATTTGGATCAGTTGAGCTATCTCTAGATCGTTTGTAACGATCTGCAGATAGCTCAACTGTTTCTTGTGTATTTTGTACATTTTGTAAATATTTGTTTAATTGTAAGTTTCTTTGTGTAAATAATAAACAATCGTAAACAAACAATATGAAGCAAAATTGCTAGTTTCGAACGGGATGTGTCACATTCAAGTACCTACCTCACGGAAATCAATATAAAAAATCACAGCGGATAATCCTGGTATTCTGTAATATTTGACTGCCTTGACTGCATTCAGTTGGCTCTGGAGGGAGTAGGTGTGATCATCACCGAGAACTAATCTGCCTGGGTACAACAACAACAACTACAACCGGGTACAATGTATCAACATTGTATTTCCAAAAAAAGACATTATACAAGTAAAATATCAGCTATATGGTACCTATAGTACAAGCTCTGCTTAGTTTGTATTGTGTTGATTGTCCGCATTATTTATTATTTATTTAGTCATATTATTGTGAAAGAATATACAAATATATAAAGGTGTATACTTAGGTGAGAACCTAGATACAAATAACTCGAGCAGACATGCTGCGATTTCATCAAGTACCGACTGTAATATGATTTCTGGGGCTGCGCTAATGAACGCGTATTTTGTTTCATCTAAACTGAGAACGCGCGGCACACTCATATAATCAATATTTTGACAGCACAACCAACATACAAATAACGAATAACAGTAAAATCGTCGTCGAAGAAATCCCTAGACATATTATTTTCAGGAAAAATGATTTTAATTTTCTCAATTAATTTAGTACACCATAATATAATCGTTATTATAGGTGTATACTTAGGTGAGAACGTAGATACAAATAACTCGAGCAGACATGCTGCGATTTCATCAAGTACCGACTGTAATATGATTTCTGGGGCTGCGCTAATGAACGCGTATTTTGTTTCATCTAAACTGAGAACGCGCGGCACACTCATATAATCAATATTTTGACAGCACAACCAACATACAAATAACGAATAACAGTAAAATCGTCGTCGAAGAAATCCCTAGACATATTATTTTCAGGAAAAATGACTTTAATTTTCTCAATTAATTTAGTACACCATAATATATTCGTTATTAGGTGTAAGTCAGTATTACTTGGACACTGTATGGGGCAAAGCAACATAGAGGTAGGCCGGCGAGGTTTTTGTTAAATTGTAGATAGGTAATAGTGTTGCTATAATAATCAAGTTAGGCCGTTTTAAATCGATTACTTACAGTTAAGCAAACCTTATAGCAAACGCAACAGTACAAATTGACTACAGTAATTTTCTTAAATGTATACCCCTACTCTACACCCCGTACTCTAGTAGGTATAGCCGTGACTTCGTCCGCGAATAGTTTGAGTTTTTTTAAATAAATTATAGTTTAAAAAACTAAAAAAAAACGCTTTTACAACTAATTGAACTAAAAAGTTAAAAATAAAATTGTAATAATCAATTGAAAAATTTATATTATTGTACAAAAAAGCGTGGGGTGCTTTTTATAATAACTCCTGTTGTGCCGACCCCACTTAGCGTGGGATAAGGGCAGGAAGATGATGATGATAATAAACTATTGATAAAATATTTACAACAATCAAAATCAAGCCCCCCACGCTTTTTGTACAATAATATAAATTTTTCAATTGATAATTACAATTTTATTTTTAACTTTTTAGTTCAATTAGTTATAAAAGCGTTTTTTTTTAGTTTTTTAAACTATAATTTATTTTTAACTTTTTTTTTTTTTTTTAATTTTTTTTTTCATATTATTTGCTTTGTCATCGACCTTTGACAGGTGTGCAAAGTTTGAATCAAATCTGATCGTTCAAAGTAGGACAAAATCGAGCTCAAAGGGGTCGGTTACATACAAGCTTTTTTTTTTTTTTTTTTTTCATATTATTGCATTGTCATTGACCTTTGACAGGTGTGCAAAGTTTGAATCAAATCTGATCGTTCAAAGTAGGAGAAAATCGAGCTCAAAGAGGTCGGTTACATACATACATACATACATACAGGTGAAGCTAATAAAAGCGTTATAAAAACAAACTGTATCTTATTTTTACAGCTCATGATATCTCTTTCTCTCGACTTTGCGGAATTGGTAACTGTAGTCTTGAGTTTGTGTTAAAAACTTCAGTGTGCTCAAACGAGATAGCAAGCTGTGGTAGGCGATTTGTTTTCAATGGTGTTCCTGTTTTGGCTTTTCGCTTTCAGTTTTTTCCGCGATTTCTTCTTAGCGGTTATACTCGGATAATTATAATTGACAACTCAAAGCCTAAGCCGCAGGACGTGAGTCTTGAAAAATTTTGCACTGCTAAACATAGGCCTCCCTTATACATTTCTAGGAAGGACGATTCTGAGCCCCCTCCATCCACCGTCTTCCCGCAATCCTGTCTAACAATGACAATACAATACACAACTAATATAATATCATGTTATTTCAGTTTACGATCTGGGTAAGATTACCACGCGGGTGAGGCCGCAGACAGATGTTAGTTCCAATTCATACAGAAAACTCTCCATTTTTACTCAAATAAAATGCCTATGTTTATGCTTCGTTTGAATTGCAAGCATCAGCTTAAAATTTGTGTCAGTTAATATTTTTCCTCTACGCTCGAGAGTCTATAGATAAATAAACTTTCGCAGAAACGAAACAAAATTGTATAATGTAAGTGGAAGGAAAATACGGAAGCGAATATTTTGTTTGAAGTTACGAAGGTGTGTAATACGAGCGAGTGGTTCGATTCCAGAAGTGAACACAGACAAGAGCAGTACGTATATAGGTACCCGTATTCTAAGATTTGACTGGCGTCTCAGCTCAGTTGGCATCTCAGCTCTGCCTTTTGCACCGTAGGTCGTGGGTTCGATCCCCACCGTGAACAAATATTTGTGTGGTGAACATAGATATTTGTTTTCTGTCTGGGTGTTATTATATCAGCTATCTGGTTCCCATCCCATAGTACAAGCTCTGCTTAGTTGCTTAGTTTCGGGCCAGATAGTATAGTGTGGATTGTCCACCATATATAATTATTTAAGATTTGTATTTTGATTTGAGATTTTGTATTTTGAGTAGCGTTTAATGACGACTGCACCGTGCAAACCCGTATTTTAACGGTTTTAGTACGTTGACACGATAAGCGGGGGCGCTTCTGGAAGTATTTCCATTTCAGATAAAAAAACTTTTTCAAATTGTCTCATAAATAATGAAGTTATGCGATAACACACATATAAGAAGAATTCAGCTGAATTGGGAACCTTTTCCTTTTTTATTAACCGACTTCCAATCCAAAAGGAGGAGGTTCTCAATTCGGTTGTATATATTTTTCATTTTTTTTATGTTTGTTACCGCATAACTTCGTCATTTGTGAAGGTACTGCTTCCAGATTGGTCCCATTTAAATTTTATTAAAATCGGTGTTGCCATTTTTTTTTAAATATTTTTTTTAATGTTTGTAACTGCATGCCTCCGTCATTTATGAACCGATTTAGAATTTTTTTTTTTATTTGAAAGCTTATTACGTCCAGATTGTCCCAAACAAATTTAATTAAAATCGGTTTAGCCGTTTGGCAATGAAGTCGGTTTCTCAAGTTTTTTAAACTTATAATTATTTAAAGTCAGTTTAAAACCGGACTCGCACGGCAAGGACATGAGTGACCAAAACTGAATACAAATCTTAGAATAGGGAATGTAAACGAATGTAGAGAATGTACTGGTAGGGAATGTAATATTTATTTTATTAGATGTAAACAAGTGGCGCATAACGTACAGTTGGGAGTCAGGTTTTGCCAAAGAGTCGTCCCTGGATAAATCGGCAGGATACGTGTTGTGGATCGTCGTTCGATGTATCACGTATCCAATAGAGCCGACGCAGACGTGTTGCGTGAGGCTATTTTCCTTCCTCTAAGGCCTCATAAATCCTCTCCTTATAAATTAGATTAAAACACATTGCCGGTAGTCTCAAGGAAAATCTAAACGGAATAGAGAACGGTTGATAAATACTTAAATATACTTTACCTATCACGGTCAGTGTCTAATAAAATTGACTGTAAGTTACACATCTTAATGAGCACTAAAACAACTCCGGACGAAGTTACTCGAAAAGGTTGGCATTTTGTACATTAGCTTCATGATGCGGTTAGCCAGATCTTGTATATCTTGTACATAATAGGTATTTTTAGGAATCAAAAGCAGATAACTTAAAAGAAAGCAATTTAATTAACCAAGAAATATAACCGTATTATATTATGTATTTAGTACCTATTATTACATATCCTCTATCTTATTAATATCCATTTTGAAGCAAGGTAAATTGGTGTAGACAATCAACATTCAAATTACGTGTATTTTGATACATTTTAAATGCCCAGAATTATTCATGAAATAACTTTAGTCAAATATGCGAAATGAGCATTGTGCTCGCAATAAAAATGTAAAAGACTCAAATATTTATTTACGCATTTATAAATTGCAGAGAATCAAAAAGATGTAGCGAAATTCAATAGTGATAAACTACGTTTTATTGACTAGCCAACATAACCAGCAGTAAGAAAATATATGCGCAGATAGGTATACCTTAAATCAGATAATTTTCATAGAAAAAAAATTGTGTTAAATTGTTTTAAAAATATTAAAATACATTTTCACGTCTCACCAAGAATAACTTAACCATAATTATATTGCCTAATTCATGACTTAATTACCTACACATGGCACAATTTGTATTACTACACGTTTTAAATCACTTTGCTGTTGTATAAAGTGTACCTACCTACCAATTTTTTTGGGAGCATTATTATTTTTAGTTGTATGAAGGTATTTGTGCAATTGAAAGTTATACAGTTATTTTATACAATTCAACTCGCTTATTGCTCGTTATTTATTTTGTGAAAAAGCTGGTTTTTCAATACAAACGCCCATTCCATGTCAATACTCCAGCTAATATAGGTACCCTGTCCAGATTTGTATAGTTCGATTTAACAACAATGCAATAAACTGATGTGGAATAATTGTACACAAAGCTTATTTATTTTCGTTATTCTACTTTATTATGACGTTATTTTACTTTATTTAGGCTCTATTATACCAAAAGCACCTATATCAGAAGTGTTCGAGTTTATATTTTTTCTGCAAATATTTTGTAAAACTCAAAGTTTATTTCAAATCGTTCAAGATTCTAATATTTATAGGCCAATCAGCGTAGTGACGTCTGTCACAAAAGCTGATATTCGAAGCATAGCGGGACTTTTTGTTAGGTATTCGTATTAGCGGGAATCGAGCATAGCGGAACTAACCGAACATTTCTGATCTATACTATTTTAGTACTTTATAACTTAAAGTTTTTCTCAAAATTTTCAAACTCCAGAGTAAAAAGGCTTTCATAACTGAAATAACTCACGATCCTGGCTGTACGAGATAGGCTTAAGCTCAGCCATAGGTGAGTCAGGCAGTCAAAAAGACAGACTGTGATTTTTTTGTCTATTTTTGAGCTATGTTTTACAACGTTCTATACTAATATATCGTATATCAACTCATGTCATGTGTAGTACTCAACTAATATTACAATCTAGCCATAATTTAAGCTATAGGTCATTGGTATCTGATATCATTACAAACTACAACGAGAAGAATGTGTCATGATTATGAATTAAAACTGCACTGTCTGTCAAAAACATAACCACGTGAATCATAAATTCCCTTTTACATGTTTTTGTTCTGATTGTGTTCAAGTTCCTAGGCCGCGGTAAATACGATAAGTAACCTTCATGAGCCAAATAATCTCACAATTAAGTAAAGGCTTTACGGACTCCTGTTTGCCGACCTCACTTAAGCACTTACATAGTTCTATGCCTCACTAAACTTAACGATCAAAACTTAAATTAACTTTGTTTTATGACTCAGGCAAACTTTTGATAAGCTATTTAATGCGACAGATTTGTGTATAGGCAGTGATTTAAGGCGCCATCAAACAACTTTTCGCTCGCATATTTGAACATTTTTCAAGGTTTTTACATTACTACAGTGTGATTTGTATCTTTAAAAATGTTGATATGCAACGAAAAGAGCTGATAAAATATCAGAAAAAAAAAATTCACGCTTGGATATTTGAACGGATACTCTATTTATATATGAATATGTACTAACATATCCAGATAAAAAATGTATAAAAAAGTGCGAACTATGTAATGTATATAACAAGTTTCATCCGGATCCTTTCAACCTTAACAGAGATGGTTTGTTTACGTTCGGGTCACAACACAAAACTGCGACAAAACACGTCTATCAATGTGAATTTTGGAAAAAAAATTGAAGCACAGCGCAAAATGCATATTTATTATTTTTAATATTTTTAAGATCTATTAGTACTTACTATGTTGCCTGAAATAAATAAATAAAAGCATCATTATAATATTGAACCGTAAAATTCATAGAAATCCACTATAAAGCAACCGTAATATTAAATAGAAAATTTTCTTGTCATGATATTTCAGAAGCACGTATTGGTATTGACTAAACAAACAAGCTAAGCGTTATTTATTTTCAAATGCGCACTAAGTATATAAAGCTGCAAACAAAAATAGATTGACTTAACATAGACCAACAAATAATAGACGTTCTGATTTAGGCATCGTCAAATATTAGTGAATCGTGACCACAATAATATATATTCAAAGCGGCCGCCTACCTATAATAGCTGTGTGTTGGCGGTGCAAATACTTGGTGTGTTTACTCAGTCTGACACTGTGTTACATTATTGTCTGTAAACTTTACGTTTAACGGAAAATTGTAATAGGTGCTGAGTAAATATAAACAGTTTAAAATAATAGTAATAATACTGAGACCTGTAGGCCTACGACAAGCTCTGTTTGGCTCTGTCTCTAGCGCTGGATTTGAGTCTGTGTGAGTGTTGACTAAATAAATCCTACGTCTAAACGTCACACTCACAGTGTAATACACTGGTAAGCACTCACACACACTCAAGACCAGAGCCAGAGGCAGAACCAGACAGAGCTTGTGGTAGGCCTACTGAATGCATCCTCATCAACATGAGTCTGAAGAAGTCTACTGATGGACATAGGCCTCTCCATTATTTTGGGAAAACTCAGCAAGATACTTACAGCGTTAATTATCAGACTTGATTTTACGAACTTTCTACTTACTTTAAAGAAATACCTTAACCCAACTCCACAGCACACTGCAGTCCTGTTAGTCGCAAAGGTGATTTGATCTGATAGCCAAGCAAGCTTCTCCACGAGCGCTCGCCACACGGAAAAATTTAACAAGAAGCAGGTGGAAAATCTAGCAGTAATTTCCACTACGCAATCTCTGTTATTTTAATTCATTGAGACAGTTATTAAGCTGTATTTCAAATGCACTGTGCACCCACATGCCTTGGGAAATAGGTTTATTTTTGTGCTCGCATTCGAGGCGCCTGGTTTCAATGTACCGCACCTGAACGATTAGTTCAAAGGCAGCGATGCCATTTTTAACCGATCATGGAAATGTTTGTGCATTTTTGAATGATATTAATTTGTAAGCAAGATTAGCCTAGACATAGGTACAATTATTTCGCTTATGCGTTCTCATGCTCAATAAACTATGATAGTGACTATTAAAACAAGTCCTTTTATCAATATTTCCACCTGATGTTGAGCAGTAGTCAGTTTTTGAGCTCCAGATCATCATCATCATCAGTCTGAAGAAGTCCACTGCTGGACATAGGCCTCCCCTACACATTTCCAGGAAGAACGATTCTGAGCCCTTTCCATCCACCGACTTCCGGCGATCTTAACTATGTCGTCGGTCCATCTGGTGGGTGGGCGCCCTACGTTTCATCTTCCGGTTCGTGGTCGCCATTCGAGAACCCTCATTCCTCAACTGTTGTCGGTTCTTCGAGCTATATGACCTGTCCATTGCCACTTCAACTTACTCATTCTACGAGCTATGTCGGTGACTTTGTACAACATTGGATGAATGTGTTTTATCATGTTTTTCACACGACTATTGTGACTCACGGTTCAATTCGGCAATCTAAGTCGCGAGATAAATTTTGGCGTGATGTGTGTATATTTGTATTATTTCTAATCCTATTGGTAACTATCACGTGAAATCAGTACCTAGGTAATTCACTTGCGTGGGTATAGGCAGTTCAAATACAATACTTATGGTGGGTATTAAATTATTATGTCCTAATAACAACTAAGTGAGCAAATGTATAACAAAAAAACTGAACTCCTAATTATTCTATGCGGTTCAAAATCATGTAACAGCTTAAGTTTCTCTGACCGATTGACGACGGCCAATTTGGAAATGAGCAGGTTGCAAGGGATCATGATCTGAGTTTACCCGCGCGAAAGCTGAACGTGTTTGTTCGCCAAAGAAGCATGATTATTAGATAAAGCCAAGATGGTTACTTACTTATACAACGCCTCGTAAAGTACCATCTGAATTTGTGATTGGCGTACCGTAACCGAATCTTCCGGTGAGAAGTCTCGTGGTTTCGGGGCTAATAGCACATTAGAGGCATCTCCCGCCAACCTTCAAATATTAACGCTCGAGGTCAGCTCCTGAAAAAGCTTTTTATTTGCAGGTAACGAGATCGGGCACTGCTTCTGTATAATGAGATATCTTATTCTGAATTAATGAGTTTGCGCGTATTAGTTTATTGGGCTAATAGATGAGGGAGTAAACTTTTATGAGATTGTTTCGTTCACTCGATTAAATTGTTATTCCGTCTTGTGCAGTTGGCCTACCACAAACTCTGTCTGCCTCTGTCTCTGGCTCAGGTTTTGAGTCTGTGTGAGTGTTGACTAATTAAATTTAGTAATTATGTTAGTATTTGAAATAGTAGCAAAATTACTTAATTAACGAAGTCAAAAAACGTGCCTCCAGCGCGTAAAATTAGATGTTAGCAATCACTGCTACCATGCGAACAAAACAGTGTGTGGCAGCTAGTGTACGGCAAAATAATAAAAGTTCCTTGTTGGACAACGTGACTAGGACTTAAATTTATTTTTTTCTTTCTTCAGAAAAGATGGCACTAAGGTTCTTTCTTATTTTATTCTTTGTTCGAAAAAGGTATTACAACGTCGTGATACGCTCAGTACGTTATCATAATAACTGGCAAGTCAAACATTATTTTGAAGTGAATAAGTCTGAGTGAAGTAAGAGATAAGAATACGGCGCATTGAAATATACCAATCAATAGATAGTGACGGGTCAAAAGCATTTTTTCTATACACATTATGTAAACGCCAATGTGCAGCAGTGATAATGATTTAAACATCATTTTGTCATTATTGACGAAATCAGAAATAAGTTGGTGGCACTGAACGTTACGTAGAGTAGCAACACCCAACATCCGCTTACAACAACTTGATAACTTCAAATGGCTGACCGAGGGAACTGTTAAACACAGTCCATTCAATAATCCACCCGCGTTTGTGAATTACTAGGAATGGGTAATTACTTACAAACAAAACGTAGATAATGTTTTTAATTTCCTGGCTGAGTTTATTTTTCTTTCTTACCCTCTTTTCAGGATATCCTTGACAATTGAGTGACATTTGTTGAGTGCCAATTTCCGCATGTCAACAAGTGTCAAAATTCATGCATGCTGATGCTAATTCGCCATTTTTTTTTGTGTTGCGGTCAACAGTGATACGTGGTGTCAGTCATCATAAATATACTGTTTGCCTTTTGTTCCTGTACAAGATGCGTAAAAATATTGTGGTGAACCCTAAAAATATTAAACGAATATTTTTAGTTTTTTCAACATCGTTAGGCAGGCAACAAAAAACATTCAGAAAACACGTGATTGGGACATGGACTAACGCTGGGATTTTTTCTCGAAAACTCATAAACCAGTCGGCCATTGATAAGTGCACGTGTTCCTAAAAAAACGCGCAACTTTCAAATCACTTTAAAAACAACCTAACTACGGACCTTTATGAGTGTCATAAAACATGCCAATAAGGAATACTGTAGCTTAAGAATATTGGACATCTTTTGTCTATATTTAAGATAAGGTTCCCTGCTGTGTTAAAAATAGCAGAAAGCTTTTAGAGTCAGACATAATAAAAACAATGCTTATACAAAAACCCAGGATAGCGTCATTGTCTGAGTTTTGCTTGCGACTTCGAATCACTGGAATGGTTACCAGATGTTAACGAACGGCCACTAATTCAGAGTTTTATCTATAAGGAATGACACATTATTATACAATGAAATAGCCAAGAAATGTGTGATAATGTCCTACCATATTCTGAAATAAAGTACGAGTAATTAATTTATACTATTACAGTCTTACGAAGACGTGCTATCATCTCATGAAGTGATAATCTTCTTCATGTGAATGTTGATTAGTACCTTTTATTAGAATAAATAAGGTCTAGCAACACAATCAGTATTAAGATGTACTTTATTGTACATGAACCACATAGAGTACAATGAATAAATATATACTACGCCTAATAAGCTTTGCTTTGAAAATGGTGCATAAATTGGTAGCATATTACCAAGTTAATATAAAACACTCTGCTGAGACATAATGTCACAGATTAATGTTCATTTCATGTGAATACTATTATGTACACACAGTTTATTTTATTTCATATTCAACGAGGTCCGAGACGCGTAGCGACATCTACTGGCAGAAGGCATCTTCTAGCCAAATGGCGCCAACGTCGGTGATTGGTTATCCTGACGAGACGCTTTCTGGGATCGACAAATCAATACGACGTGGGAGTGGATTGAGTTCACTTGCGTTTATGAAACAATGCAGTGGGCGTGACTTATGGCCTTGTGGGATGACAAGGGCACCACCCCCAAAAGGACGACGTAAAAGGAGACGACAGGGGCAGTTCAGGACAGTTCGCGATTTGATCGGGGAGAGCTTGGTAGTAGTTGAGAGTTAGCAGGAGTTATACAGTTCGGGGGTTGTCAGTTAGACCTTTGTGGGAATACTTTGTGCTACGTTTTAGAGTGGCATTTATTGGCCTAGTCTAGTTTAAACTCACGTATAAACTCAGTGTAGTTCTGTATTCATGTATAATGATAGTTGCTGTAGTTTATAGAGCCAGTGTTTGTCTCTAGTAAATTTGTAAGACAGTTGAATCCTGCGCAGATTTGTTTGTTATTAAATATAACTTCAGTGTTATTAGCTGCCAGTTAAAAGTTAAGTCTTTTGTACTTTGTCGTGGTAATTTCGAATGATTAAAGGTTTTCTAAATATTCGGTCATACGACTGGATTTGAAGTAAGGGTGATATTTCACCCATTTGAATTAATTCACAACCTTAAATAATTCGAGACCAATTATCAATATTTTTCTGTGTGTTTTCCTAGCCTATGTCCGCTCCCTAAGGGCCATAATCCCCATAAATTTTGACAGCCTATTTTCTCAGGCTTGTGGTCAGTGAAACCACTGTAATTATTTGTTATCTCTCGATATTGGCAGTAGGGGAAGTGAAAGAAATCCTTCTGAACTTACACTTCCCTGAGGAACAAGACTTTTATTGCTTGTGTCGTGGGAGACCTATGACATGTAAGTTATTTAGCGAGAGCTTCGGCGATCAATAAATAACTTCCCTGGCAGTCGACAGTGGTGGGCCAATACCGACAAAATATATTTTGTCATACTCCTAGAATAAATGTCTAGTTTTACTCCATAATATTATAAACTTGTCATTGTGTGTCATGCTTTGCTATAAACAATAAACTTGTCTCTGTTAAACGATTGTTTTCACTCAACTATAATCACCCAGCAAGTCTAGCAAGTGGGGATACTCATAGTCTTTACTTATTATTATTTAAAGAGCACAACATAAATCACAGAACTTGAATCCTACTGACAATAGCTCAAATCGTTCTATAACTGTCTATATTTGTAATACTCGCTATAATAGCGAAGCTCGAGTCCATACAGATTACAATGATGATGCAATAAAACTTCATTCATTTGCAAGCCGTCCAACGACAGGCTTATTCATCATTCTGTAGGGAACTATTTCTTCCTGGTTTTGTCCAAGCTCCACAAGGACTGCACTAAGACAGTATAGTGTGACCTGAAAGGTCTTACACACATATCTACTTTATATCGCACCTAAATTGGTCGCATAAAGAGGGCGGGCCCGCTCCTAAATACTTGTCTGCGTCTGAGCTGGATCTAAGCTAGAAGCAATAGATTTGGCACCGATTATCAATAAACAGACTGTCTCCGGATGGACAGGTAACCTGTGAAATCGCTGCTTTATACCGTTCTAACATTGTATTGTCATTTGATCTCTATGTATTCGATAAGTGAAGGAGAACCAGGATTCGCTTAGCTGAAGAAACCGACCCATCGCGGCCGGATAACAATTAAGGTTAACGAAGCCTCTCTTGAGCTTTTCTTAATAGTAACTTCATTCTTAAAAGGAGCTATAGTCATCTTGGATTAGCTAAGTTCTATTTTGGGATTACATTTTTAGTAGATAGATTTGGTATTAGGATTCAGTGGGGAATATCTAGGTACATAGTTAATTGTAGTCAACAGCTAATAGGTAGTTTGGTAGGTTAGGCTTTAAAGGTTGGGAGATGGTCTATGAAGGGGGGGCCGTCACATGTGATGCTCGTGATAACAGGATCTTGGTAATGTGTGTAGCTTAACGCTATACCCCAAGAAAAATTACCTGGTTTACTTCATTAATTAATAAAAAAAAAACACAACGTAGGAAAATTTAAATTTTGACGATCACAAATTAAATAGATTTTGGGAAAATAGTTCTTTATTCGATTATTGCATCTTATTTTAGAACTTGCTGGGTTAAGCTAATGGTTTAATCATACTATTGTATAATTATTTTTAACAACAAGGAAAACAGAGATTTGGTTATTGTATTTCAGCGCTTTTACTGCAGTACGCGAAAATGCCATCTACCAGGTCGAAGAGAGGTCGCAAGCGAAACAACGAATCAAATTCTTCTGTAGCAGCTACTGCTCCTAAGAGAGTAAATGTAGTTAGTCAACAGGCGAGTCCATCGGACACTTCAGGTTTTCAGTTGTCAGATGATCAATCTAGCGAGATCATTAGGAGACTAGTAAATGCGTTGGGACAACAATGTACAAGCGTTGCAACAGGTAGTATAAATTCTGATCCGCCAGTACAACAAGCTACACCACTAGATAGTATGGAGATTCTTAGGAGATTAAATGCGTTAGAACACGGGAGTGCAGGTGTTTCAACAGGTAGTACGATTTCTACTCCGATAGTATCACAGGTTACACCGTTAGATAAAACCGAGATTTTTAGGAGGTTAGATGCGTTAGAACGGGAGCGTGCGAGCGTTGTAACAAGCAGTGCCACTTCTGCTCAATCAGTAACAACAGTTTCACCGTGTGAAGATAGTTCCAGAAATATTTCTAGACCAACAACTTCTACAACCGTTTCACAGCGCAGAATTCCTTACTTAGTACATTCAACCATAACTAAACCATCATTTAATGGGAAGAATGAGACAAACCCCATGAGCTTTATAGAAGACTTAAAAAGATACATAAATTCTATTGATGGTCAAGATTGTGCAATGGACATTGCAAGAGATTGTGTCACAGGGTCAGCTTTGAAAAAACTAGGAATCCATAGCAAGACTTGGAAGTCTTTCGCAGATTTCGAAACGGAGTTTCAGAGGGCGTTTTGGGGGATCGCGCAACAGGAGCAAGCTAAATATAAGCTCATTAATTCGTCGTGGTGTCCGGGATCCCAAATAAAAATGAGTGAACATTTCAGCAATCAGATAGATTCTGTCCGCTCATTGACTATTCCGTGGAGCGAAAGTGAGAAAGTAAATTCGGTTATAAAACACTTTCCAGTTGAAATACAGTTGCTCTGGTTTGCACAAAAGCTTGAGGCCACTATATCTGAAGCATCCGATTTCATAGACCGTATAGAACGTCACGTCGTATGCGAACCGAGAGAATTTACGAATTCATATGCAGTGAGAGGGAAAGGACGCGGTAGTGGAAATTTTAGATTAAACTCAATGAACTTCACACAAGCAAGGGAAAGTCCAAATTATGAACGCGGACGGAGTCGCGGACGTAGCAATTATAGAGGCAATCGTAGAGGGTTTACACCAGCCATAAAATGGGAACGGTCAAAGGGTGGTGCAATGGCAGGTACCACGACCAATTCGACAAGTAAAGATGTACAACAGACAAGTTCTTCCAATCAGGGAAACGCATAGGTGTCGAGCAAGGTTGCCTCAGTAGTTCGACAATAGATAAAGGAGGCATAAAGAAACAATTAATGATATCAATGAAACCTGACAGCAGAACAGATCAGAACGCAACTATTGTTGCATATAACTATATGCGGAAGGCAGGATGGTTACCAGGAAGGGGTTTAGGTAAATCTGAAAATGGATCTAGGTTTCCTATAGGTAATATACAAAGCCCTGAAAATATCAGTATAGAGACAACTGTGGGAATTTTATTAGAAAAAGATCAAAATGCTATTATGTTATGTGAAGAGGAAGGAAAACCGTGTTATACCTGTGACAAGCGTGGACACAGGCTTTATACCATTTTCAGCGAGTCAACTTTTTATGACGAAGACGAAAGCACAGGGCATTCTCTGTCACGTTTACCGGAGGTAACCATTATGATCAATGGCCAGGAGATTAAAAGTTTATTGGACACGGGTTCCCAGATAACAGCGATATCAAATGAATTATATGAATCAATCAAAAGAGAGTCAGGAAATCTGCCAGAAGTACCAACGCCAGCCATGCAAATTCAAGGAGCATTTGGTTCAAAGAGTGAGAAGGTTAATAAACTCAGTGTGGTAACTATTGAAATAGGATCAGTACAGATTGATACACCAGTTATAGTATTAAAAAAATTGCCGTATCCGATGATATTAGGTCACGATTGGTTAGAGCGGATGAAAGCAGTGATTACTTGTGGGCCGGAAAAGGTTCTAAGCGTGGAGCATTTAGGGGTTAGAACTCAGATTAAAATTGGCTCAGATTATGATAACAGTGATTGGAAACATAAACTTAACTGCTTAGTGTCGGAAAGTAATAATATTACACATAGCACGGATACTACGAAAAATGGAATGTCTATACAACAATACGTTCAGTCGTTAAGCAAGACGAATCACGAGAAACAATTACTATTGTCTGTTTTAGAGAAACATCAAAAGGTATTTTCCGACAAACCAGGTAGAACGCACGTGTACGAGCATAAGATCAAAATGGCTGATCCGACGCCATTCATGAAGAGGTCTTATCCAATACCTTTTAAACACAGAGAACTTTTGGCGAAAAAAATATCGGAGTTAGAAGAACTAGGGATTATTAAACGCGAGAGTACATGCTATTGTAGTCCAATGACTTATGTGATGAAGAAAGATGGTAGCGTTCGCCTGCTAATAGATGCACGAGAATTAAATAAAAGGATGATAGGAGACGCAGAGGCTCCTCCAATTACATCAGAGATATTACAATCATTTCATAACGTGAAGTTTATTAGCGTCCTTGATTGCAGTGATGCGTATTTTCACATTCCTCTAGAGAAAGATTCAACAAAATACACAGGCTTTACCTTTATGGGTAAGACATACACTTATAATGTTTTGCCTCAAGGACTAAAGACGTCAGTTTCCAGTTTCAGTAGAGCAATGGATATCATACTAGGAGCAGAAGTAAGGGACTTTTGTGTGAACTACCTAGACGATTTGGTAGTGTTTACTTCTGGGACACTAAAAGAACACATAGAACATCTAGAGAAAGTTTTGGACAGACTACATCAAGCAAACATGTCATGCAACTTGGCAAAATGTAGTTTTTTACAGACGGAAGTTAAATTACTGGGCCACATCGTAACTACAGACGGGATAAAAATGGACCCCGATAAGGTCAAAGCAATAAAAGAGTTTCCACAACCTAAGAATGTCAAACAATTGAGAGGCTTTCTGGGACTTATAAATTATTTCAGGAAATTCATTCATAAATATGGCGAGGAAACAAAACCACTTTGCCATCTCCTACAAAAGAATATTCCCTTTGAATGGACGTCAGACATACAAAGCGTTTTTGAGCGTGTCAAAGAGTTATTCTTAGGTTCTGTGATGTTGATTCATCCAGACATCAACAAACCTTACTACGTACAAACTGACGCGAGTGCAATTGGAATTGCGGGTTGCGTGTATCAGTTATCGGAGGATGGCGACCCCATGATTGTTGGATTTTGTAGTAAAGGACTTTCAGAAGCTGAAATGCGCTGGACTGTATCAGAACAAGAACTGTTTGCTATCATTTATAGCCTAATCAAATTTGAAACCTACTTGCGAGGAGCTAAGGTGATCATTAAAACGGATCATAAAAGCCTTACGTTTTTACATTCTTGGAAGTTGCTTGGGGCACGAATGATAAGATGGGTACATTATATAGGACGATTCAATTATAGTATCGAATATATAAGAGGAACTGAGAATTGTGTTGCTGATATTTTATCACGGCACATACCCAATGTTGAGTTAGGAAGAGGGACACGTGTCGTTAGCCCACAGATAAACTTATTCAAAGCTAGTAATACTAGAGATATATCAGAACAATTAAAGATAATAGAACAAAAGCAAAGAGAAGACCCCGAATTACGAGGAATAATAGAGACTTTGAGTAACAATAGCATCTTACCTTCGGATAACAAGATGCAGTCTTATAAGATTGAGGATGGAGTTTTGTTCTATGAACATGCAGGAACCGACCGTAAGCTTATTGTTGTGCCAGAGACGATGAAAGATGACCTCATTACGAATATACATGAAGAAATAGGACATTTTGGAAGACATAAAGTTTATGCTCTAATGAAGAGGAGATTTTACTTTGCTCGTATGTCACGTGAGATTGGAAGAGTTATACGAGAGTGCGACATATGTCAGAAAACAAAGTGCGAGTCACATACCACAGTCGGTCCAAGTAAGCCAGTGCTTGCGTTGGAGATAGGAGAGATCGTATTCGCGGACTTATATGGACCTCTACCAGCGGGAAAGTTTGGAAAATGCTACGTTTTTGTAATGCAGGATGCGTTTAGCAAATTTATAAAGTTATACGCTTTACGTAGAGCTACTGGAAGGAGCGTAGTTGCTTGCGCTAAGAAATACCATTCAGAAGTGACGATAAGACACATCGTAACAGATAACGGTGCACAATTTGTTTCGCGTGCTTGGGAAGATGGTTTGGCAAAGCTGAACATCACGTTATCACATACGTCAGTACGAAACCCACGTCCTAATTCTACGGAACGCGTAAATCGTGAATTAGGCAGATTATTTAGGACGTACTGTCATATATCACACAAGAGTTGGGTTGATGTTTTACCACGTATCGAAGACTGCTACAATAATGTTATACATTCTAGTACTAACTATACTCCAATGGAATTGGTGAAAGGTGAATCAACCAAATTGATGACCGATACGTTGGTTACCAAACTGATTACAGAGAACGATGTCGACTTGGAAACTATGCGGGAGCAGGCTAAACAAAACATCGTGAAAGCCGCTTCTACACGCGAAAAGTTCTATAACATGAACCACAAACTTATACAGTTCAATGTTGGAGATAAGGTTAAATTGAGAACGCTACCCAAGTCTGATAAGAAACAGAAAGTAACAAAGAAATTCTCATTGCTATTTGAAGGACCTTATGTTGTGGGTGCAATACCGTATGCGAACGTATACACCTTAATCAACGAAGACGGTGATATAAGAGGAAATTACAACGCAATACACCTGTCTAGGTATTATGAAAAGCGGCACACATCTGCGTTGAAATAAAAAAACGTTTAATACAACTCATACGGGTTTAAATAAAAAACCAAAGCATGTAGGGTAAAACATATTGATAGTGAATACCTTTTAGGATTACATGTTATGTTATAGGATTCTGAAAAGGGCTAAGGGTGGTTAACCACGACCAGTTAGAATTCATGGGTCGTTAGTTGTAAGTTAGTGTGAAGAACTAGTTAGAAGTTAGTTAGAAAGAAAAACATACAAAAATACAAAAAAATAGGTTAGTTATCAACAGTGGTAGGTGTAAGAAATAGTTAGAGACTTTAGTTTGATGTTAGGTTAGTTATTTTAGTTTTGAATTGATGAAAATATTAAACTCAAGAAGAGTTAAATTTTTCAAAGGGTGGAATGTGGTGAACCCTAAAAATATTAAACGAATATTTTTAGTTTTTTCAACATCGTTAGGCAGGCAACAAAAAACATTCAGAAAACACGTGATTGGGACATGGACTAACGCTGGGATTTTTTCTCGAAAACTCATAAACCAGTCGGCCATTGATAAGTGCACGTGTTCCTAAAAAAACGCGCAACTTTCAAATCACTTTAAAAACAACCTAACTACGGACCTTTATGAGTGTCATAAAACATGCCAATAAGGAATACTGTAGCTTAAGAATATTGGACATCTTTTGTCTATATTTAAGATAAGGTTCCCTGCTGTGTTAAAAATAGCAGAAAGCTTTTAGAGTCAGACATAATAAAAACAATGCTTATACAAAAACCCAGGATAGCGTCATTGTCTGAGTTTTGCTTGCGACTTCGAATCACTGGAATGGTTACCAGATGTTAACGAACGGCCACTAATTCAGAGTTTTATCTATAAGGAATGACACATTATTATACAATGAAATAGCCAAGAAATGTGTGATAATGTCCTACCATATTCTGAAATAAAGTACGAGTAATTAATTTATACTATTACAGTCTTACGAAGACGTGCTATCATCTCATGAAGTGATAATCTTCTTCATGTGAATGTTGATTAGTACCTTTTATTAGAATAAATAAGGTCTAGCAACACAATCAGTATTAAGATGTACTTTATTGTACATGAACCACATAGAGTACAATGAATAAATATATACTACGCCTAATAAGCTTTGCTTTGAAAATGGTGCATAAATTGGTAGCATATTACCAAGTTAATATAAAACACTCTGCTGAGACATAATGTCACAGATTAATGTTCATTTCATGTGAATACTATTATGTACACACAGTTTATTTTATTTCATATTCAACGAGGTCCGAGACGCGTAGCGACATCTACTGGCAGAAGGCATCTTCTAGCCAAATGGCGCCAACGTCGGTGATTGGTTATCCTGACGAGACGCTTTCTGGGATCGACAAATCAATACGACGTGGGAGTGGATTGAGTTCACTTGCGTTTATGAAACAATGCAGTGGGCGTGACTTATGGCCTTGTGGGATGACAAGGGCACCACCCCCAAAAGGACGACGTAAAAGGAGACGACAGGGGCAGTTCAGGACAGTTCGCGATTTGATCGGGGAGAGCTTGGTAGTAGTTGAGAGTTAGCAGGAGTTATACAGTTCGGGGGTTGTCAGTTAGACCTTTGTGGGAATACTTTGTGCTACGTTTTAGAGTGGCATTTATTGGCCTAGTCTAGTTTAAACTCACGTATAAACTCAGTGTAGTTCTGTATTCATGTATAATGATAGTTGCTGTAGTTTATAGAGCCAGTGTTTGTCTCTAGTAAATTTGTAAGACAGTTGAATCCTGCGCAGATTTGTTTGTTATTAAATATAACTTCAGTGTTATTAGCTGCCAGTTAAAAGTTAAGTCTTTTGTACTTTGTCGTGGTAATTTCGAATGATTAAAGGTTTTCTAAATATTCGGTCATACGACTGGATTTGAAGTAAGGGTGATATTTCACCCATTTGAATTAATTCACAACCTTAAATAATTCGAGACCAATTATCAATATTTTTCTGTGTGTTTTCCTAGCCTATGTCCGCTCCCTAAGGGCCATAATCCCCATAAATTTTGACAGCCTATTTTCTCAGGCTTGTGGTCAGTGAAACCACTGTAATTATTTGTTATCTCTCGATATTGGCAGTAGGGGAAGTGAAAGAAATCCTTCTGAACTTACACTTCCCTGAGGAACAAGACTTTTATTGCTTGTGTCGTGGGAGACCTATGACATGTAAGTTATTTAGCGAGAGCTTCGGCGATCAATAAATAACTTCCCTGGCAGTCGACAGTGGTGGGCCAATACCGACAAAATATATTTTGTCATACTCCTAGAATAAATGTCTAGCTTTACTCCATAATATTATAAACTTGTCATTGTGTGTCATGCTTTGCTATAAACAATAAACTTGTCTCTGTTAAACGATTGTTTTCACTCAACTATAATCACCCAGCAAGTCTAGCAAGTGGGGATACTCATAGTCTTTACTTATTATTATTTAAAGAGCACAACATAAATCACAGAACTTGAATCCTACTGACAATAGCTCAAATCGTTCTATAACTGTCTATATTTGTAATACTCGCTATAATAGCGAAGCTCGAGTCCATACAGATTACAATGATGATGCAATAAAACTTCATTCATTTGCAAGCCGTCCAACGACAGGCTTATTCATCATTCTGTAGGGAACTATTTCTTCCTGGTTTTGTCCAAGCTCCACAAGGACTGCACTAAGACAGTATAGTGTGACCTGAAAGGTCTTACACACATATCTACTTTATATCGCACCTAAATTGGTCGCATAAAGAGGGCGGGCCCGCTCCTAAATACTTGTCTGCGTCTGAGCTGGATCTAAGCTAGAAGCAATAGATTTGGCACCGATTATCAATAAACAGACTGTCTCCGGATGGACAGGTAACCTGTGAAATCGCTGCTTTATACCGTTCTAACATTGTATTGTCATTTGATCTCTATGTATTCGATAAGTGAAGGAGAACCAGGATTCGCTTAGCTGAAGAAACCGACCCATCGCGGCCGGATAACAATTAAGGTTAACGAAGCCTCTCTTGAGCTTTTCTTAATAGTAACTTCATTCTTAAAAGGAGCTATAGTCATCTTGGATTAGCTAAGTTCTATTTTGGGATTACATTTTTAGTAGATAGATTTGGTATTAGGATTCAGTGGGGAATATCTAGGTACATAGTTAATTGTAGTCAACAGCTAATAGGTAGTTTGGTAGGTTAGGCTTTAAAGGTTGGGAGATGGTCTATGAAGGGGGGGCCGTCACAATATCTGCCCTTATTTAAATCTCGCATGTCACCTGGCACACCACAGATGTGCGCCTAAACTCCTTTTTATGAATATTTATGACAAAATAATATTATTCAAAATGTTTACGTTACCAACATCAACTAAACTAAATGATATTTCCACGAAATACACAATGGATTAACTTTTTTAATAATCGAAATAAATTATATCTGTCTGTCTGCAATGGCACAGTAATAAACGGAAAGAAAGTGTTTGCTTAAATATAAAAAGTCATCTTAAAATATCTGTGAACTTACAACTCGTTTAAAAGTAAAACCAAAGCAGTAAAAATATTCCGAAGCTGTAACGATCGTTATTAAAACTTGTCCTCGATTCGTGATTTTAATTTTTCGCAAAAACTTTTGCAATATTTCTTCCTGGAGGTCGACGCAAAACGAAATTTGCATATTCAGCAGTAAAATTTACGTCACAAACAATGCCCTATTACGGTACAATGGAAATGTCTTTACATTGTTGCGAGGTGGCTGGCATGGCGGCGTGGCACGGGCGACTCGTCACCGCGCAGGCAAGGGATGGCGCGGCAGTGGCGGACAGAGGACCTGATTTACTGCGAGGACCTATGGCTGCGTGTGTTTAAATGAAAATTATACACGGGACCAACGCTTTGGGGCGCGACCTTTCCCTCCTAGAGTAAGTAATTTATGAAATCGTGATACTTCAATGGCGGTGCCCGCGCCCTGCTCTTGAAAATTTAAGCGCAACCGCGCTGCTCTCTCTCGGCTAGTGTCGAATGAATTTTTGACGCGACGATGTGATTTTTTGAGAATCTATCAATGTGAAACCTACAGTCAAATTTGTAGCAGATGAATCCGACCGCCATCATCAGCCTTAAGAAGTCCACTGCTAGTCATTATGTAAGCCTCCCCCATAATATTCCAGAATCCAACAACACGTTTCACATAAACAAATATATTGCTCTGCAAAATATAAATCTGTTGAATCGAATAATTAAAACCAGATTAAGCTATTCGCGTTTGTCTGGCATTTGCATTTATGGCCTGCGCACACCTAGTTCGCTGGCGGTAGCGATCAGTGAAACGCTGTCAAATATTCGCTGTCAAATCTCAAATCTGACAGCGATATTTGACAGCGTTTCACTGATCGCTACCGCCAGCGAACTAGGTGTGTTCGGGCCATTACTGTTCACAACTAATTTGAAACGAATTAACTGTTGTCCAGCTTTCCAGCGGTAAAATTAGGTTCACTCAACGCAAATTTGCTACGCAATGCCGTGTTTTGCGCTGTGTTATTGTGTTGAATGTTTATCTCAACCCCAACACAAACTGTAAGTATATAGATGAGCCAACTTCAGGCATCCCTTGCGCGTATGTTCACGTAGAAGTCGTATAATATTAAATATTCCATACCTGTATGAGTATAATTTGTGTAGGTAGACATGTGGATATGGTTGGTACTTAATAATTTATACTTAGGTGTGAACCTACCAAGGTACAAGCCCATTATACCACATAGTCTCTACCTCTTATCCATATTGAGCTCGACCCGGAATTTTGATTAAGCGTAAACTAGATTATGCTAAGGGTAAATTGAGACCGTTTCTTAAACTACTAAACAGTTAATAGTGTTTGCTTCAAACTCGGAAGTTACTTATTTGCTCGGCGACATCGGCTAGGAGAGTTATAGGACAAACTTTAGTATAGTTTATGTAACTATAGTCCCCTGTATGCTTAACCCTTAAACTATGCAAATCGAGATACAAATCTGAGTCCTATTTACCTGTGTACGGGATCTCATTATACGAAGGAGCGTAACATAAGGTAGTTATATTACCACACGGTAATTCTATGCGTACCTGCCCTATTATTACTTGTGTACGTAGTTTGAATTTAATTTAAAGTTTTAATGCTTGTCTGATTCTAATGATAAATACACAGCACGATGAGGTGATCTTAAGGTGACATTATAAAAACAGCGTGCTCTGAGTAATATATTTTTGAGTAATTGCATACGTAATAGGGTTGAAGCCCATCGCCGCTAGCTAGAATAATCACTGGTTTCCTCGTGACGCGATGTTTTTATTCCCCGTTTTACTGCGCTGCTAAATTCAACTTTAAAATGATTGTGCATGTCAGTGTATGAAAAATTAGCTAATTTAAAAGTTATACACGTGAGGACAAATTTGTTTAAAATAACAAAACGGTACTTTCATTACGCAGTACTCGTTTTTATTAGGGTTCCGTAGGGTGTCCATGGGGACGCTATAATCTACGCCGCCATTTGTTGTCGTCTGTCTGTTTGTTTTAAACCTTTTTCTACAGGATTCGTGGTTGAGCCTTGACAATTAACACTGATTAGAGATCCCCATACTCGTACGTAATAATTTCTATTGAAAATGCACTAATTTCCTGATTGTGTTATACGGAACCATTTTAACTCCACCAGTCAAACTAGAATTTGGCCAGTATTGTCAAATAGTTATTTTCGTATGAAAACTTTGCATAAATATTTTCACTACACAGGTCATAAATATGTAAGCAGTAGAGTAGAGTTATGAGTTTGTCGTGAACATTATGGACGCAACGAAGCATGTTTAGAGCGAAAACTCGTAACTATCCAAACATGTACGTTATGTGTGCGAGGTATCATAGTTAAAATTACGGAGGTCCGTAAGTGGTAAGCGTTGGCACACCAAACTTTATCGGTACTTAAGAGCACTCCAAGTAAAAGAGAAACTTAAGAATTTTTCTTTAAAAAAATATAAATTCAATTTTTAACGAGCCAATCACAAGGCAGAAACTTTAGACTCTCGTAAGCTCATGGAATCCTGGAATGCATAGTAAAATTCGTTGAATAAAATGTTTGATTTTATTTTAAGCCGTTTTAGTATCACAGAAAAAAAACAGTTAAAACGTTAAGGACGGTAGTTAGAATTATCTAGCACGTGCCTATATTTATTACTTACTATTATTTTTATTAATGTACAGCTATTAATAGTGTATCAGGGAGGCCATATGCATGTATTAAAAAAAATTAAGCGATATTCCGTGTGAGAGAACGTATCACGTTATACGCATATAAATTTTCCGAGTGGAAAATTATTTGGTGCACATTCGAGATTCGATTCGATTCAAAATCCAAACATCCGTTTAGATCGGGAAAGAAGGTCACGGTTCAAATCACACTCAGTTCACAACTTTGGGATATTATAATCTTTACATTAATCGCATCTTAAATCGGTCCTGAAGGCATGAAACGTGAAAATGGGTCTTTGACTTTAGTCCGTTTAACAGAATCCCAAAAGATTTTAATCCTCATTAACAAATGTCTGAACCGTTACCGTTTAGTGCAAATCAGTGCCTCCTCAAGCTTGAGTGTTCATAAACTGAATATTTATAGGACAGAGATTTAGCAACCCACCTTCCACAAGGCTAGCGTCAAAACGATTTTACATATTTTATAATACTAAAATATGCTGCAGTTACAGAGCAATTATAAAACAGAGGCATATCACTAAGCTAGCAAAAGTGGTGGACGTTTGACACAGTGCCATTTAGCCCCAAACTAAGCAAATCTTGAACTATGGGAACTATAAGTGTTCGTTTTTAAACATAAAACAATCTTTACATTGTCTGTGGCTTTCGAATGAAAGATCGTACTACGTTTCTTCGTTCGCGGTCGTAATGGGAGAATTGGGAATAAAACCCATTTTATTTCACAGCCGTGGCTGGGTCTAGGAGGTATGATTTTATTTTGAAATATTAATTTAAATTAGCATGGCAAGCCAGCCCATTGCCTAAAAGTAATCTTTGAACTTCGATTTCCATAGATTTTCTCGTTTCGGACTCACTCGCATAGTGAAATTGCCAGCATAAATCTCTTCTTATGACTTCCATCTTGTAATATGACAGCAATAGTAAAGGCCTGCGCACATCTAGGCGACGGCGATGGCGATCAGTGAAACCCTGTCAAATATGACAGCGATATTTTTGACAGCGTTTCACTGATCGCCATCTTAGGTGGCTAAGATGTGCGCATACTTTTAGAGATCATTTGTCTCAGTTTCAGAAGCTCCTCTTGAGGTATGAAATTCCAAACTAGAATGGAATTCTGAAAAGTATGTAAGTATCTCAGGCGGAAATTAATATTCTGTTACAGTCAATAATACGATTTACGGAGGTCATAAATTTTACTTACACATATTATTACAATCTCCTTCTTTCGAGTCAGTGGCTAGAACGACTTAAATCTTTTATATCATGTCAACTTAGTAAAAGGAAACAAAACACAAAATATAATATTAATATGAAATTCAAGGTAAATTGTATAGATATCTGTAGATTACAAATACAGTCATCAACATTGTTTACGGATATTCAACATTTTGATGATTTTGACAAAAGCTGAAAATAATTCCTGTGGAAATAGCTATGGCAAGAATCCTTATTTAGTGTTTTTTATTATTAATTAATAATAATAAAATACAACTGTTTGATAATATTTATTAATAAAATTTAAAGTAGGAACAAAATCTTGAAAAATCAGACATTAATTTGAAACGGTATCCTTAGACAATGTTTACGGTAAAGGTTAAGGTCAAGCGAACTGAATGTAGTATCTATATTTATAAAAGAAAGTCGTGTTAGTTACACTATTTATAACTCAAAAACGGCTGAACCGATTTGGCTGAAAATTGGTTGGGAGGTAGCTTAGAACCAGGAGAAGGACATAGGATACTTTTTATTCCGAAAAAGTAACGGGACCGGGAAAGGGGCGAGCGAAGCCGTGGGTGGTCGCTAGTTATTCAATAAAAAGAACAAGTCGTTCGTAAATGCATAAGGATTTGGCAACTTGTATTTATATTATATCCCACACATACAAATTTCTCATGAAGCTTAGAACAGAATTCAATGAAATGTACCTACTCAGTTATGTAAATTAATATTTTGTTACGACAAATAAGTACAAGATACATAGACTTTGAAGAGAAAATAAATAGGAGCTTTGCTTCACATAAAATATGATTATCAATTTGTATGTGTGCAGAGTGTAGCATATAAAAGAGCCCTCTATGAGCATTCCACTCGCTAACAACGTTTGTTCTACGACTTTAGAAATTAAGATTTCCATTTATGAAATAGGTATCGGTCAAACTTTCCCCCAGAAGGTGCCAAATGAGAACATTATAGTAGTGTCATCTATCTTTATATTTATAAAAGAAAGTCGTGTTAGTTACACTATTTATAACTCAAGAACGGCGGAACCGATTTGGCAGGAAATTCGTGGGGAGGTAGCTTAGAACCGGGAAAAGAACATAGGATACTTTTTATCCCGAAAAAGCAACGGGAACGGGGTGTTACGGGATCGGGCGAGCGAAGCCGCGGGCGGCCACTAGTTTTTTATAAGAGCATCGACACCAAACCTTTTGCATACGTCAAAGTATTCGAGGGCCTACCACAAGCTCTGTCTGGCTCTGGTTTTGAGTCTGTGTGAGTGTTGACTAAATAAATCCAACGTCGAAACGTCACACACAATATACAACACTGGTGAACACTCACACAGACTCACAACCAGAGCCAGAGACAGAGCTAGACAGAGCTTGTGGTAGACCTACTAAATAAACCTCTCTAAGATTTGTTTTGGTATTACGTTACACGTATAAACCTATACTCGAGCCAAATTCGATGATTTGTATACAAATATACTATATCGAATCTGATGGAATTTGATTACATGCATAAGTCCTATAGAAGCTCTCTATACTACAATGAATAGCTATGTATATCAATGAATAGCAAACAACAAAGCATGCCAACACTGTCCTGGAAATCGAACCCGCATCTCTCGCATAACGGTTGACCACACGCAGGTCGCCAGTTATTTGCAGTTACAAGCTTTGTAGTTTCACCAGGTGAAACCAGGTTTACCGTAACTAGTTTTATCTATACATGCATTTGTGTATGATAAAGTAATTATAGTTACTACTATCCGCTTCACACGGGTGGAAAAATTCTAAGGCAGAGAGACTTCACATTATTCACTTTTTTTTAAATATATTATTAACCCGTGTGAAGCCAAGGCAGGTGGTAGTAAAAAGTATAGGCAATTTACTCAAGAATGATTCAATTTTCTAATAAATAAAAAGTTTTTGAAATCAGTTTAGTAAATTTTGAGTTTATTCAGAAAGGCCATATTTTCACTGCAATATGTGGCCGGCACCTATTGATGTCCCTGTCTAACATTTGAGTGAGAGAGGGACACCAATAGTTGCCGGCCACAAATTGCAGTAAAACATGGCCTGTTTAGAAGCCCCATTACAAACATACAAAACTTGGGTGCTGAAAGCTGCGACACAGTTTTTACTTTTGTAGTTTTCAGCGTTCACTTTAATATTTTATTCACATGTTTAAGTTCACCAATAAATAATTAAATAAAAAAAAAAAAAAACAAGAAATCTATCCTTTTTATAATAATTAGCATGAAGTATGACAAGAGTTCAAGCTTCACATAGTGTGGGGCTAGATAGTATTGCATGGAATTTCCATCAATATTTACAACCAACTGATCTGTAAGGCCAGTCATAATAGGGATGTACCTAAACATGATTTGAGGATGAATTTACAATAATAAAATTACCCTAATTAATATTCGAAAGCTAATCAAGACTAGAGTTATGCAAGGAATGTGAATATCTTTATCGAGCAGACATGTTCGCCATTAAATCCTGGGTGCGCCCCTATTCCCCTCAGGGTACACTTACGGGCAACGTGATAGTGCGGGTCACTGACCCGCGGCTCTGACGCGCGATAGCGGCTTCGGACCCTCAGGGTTTCTCTACCTAAAAACATGCCGCTGCGATTGCCGTTGTGATAACAGTAAATTAGTTGTTTCGTGACGATTCAACAAAATCTCATTCCTATCGCTGTCTGTGGTGTTCAAAACGATTGCAGATCTGTCTAAAAAAAACAACAAATTAAAGATGAAGAAGCTGATCAGTAGTAAAGTTAAATTATATTATGTGCTCTTTTAAAGAGTTAACCTAATTGCATTCTTTATATGATAGTGTTGGGCGGATTGTCTAGAATATTTATTATTTTTCATTACTCATACTCTGAAAGTAGGTCTGAAGTTGCCTGAGGGGCCTAATAGAAAGTAAAACTTTCAGCCCTAGGGAGAATCGCTTTCTACTGACAGCTGTAAAATTATAAAAAAAAACAAGTTCTATTTTATTCAACCATGTTCCAACTTTCTAAAGTCTTTCTAACTGCAAGGAGGTCGTTAAACCAAATTCCAACTTTTTATTCAGCAAGTAGGTTGGAAACCCATTACAACGGTAAGAAGTTTAAAAAGTTTAATTAGAGCGCAATGTAAAATTTTAATTTTAATAACATAAAGATTATTAAATAAATAATATATCTTCTAAATTACTTGATTAATATATAGCTTCAACTATTTATTTAAAATAACATAAATTTGAGCAAACAATTTACCATTTTTTAAATTATGAAAATGAAAATAATGGCTGAATAATGCTGGCGAGCCGTAGCCGAAGGCCCGCCAGAGAAAAAGAAAAAAAAACCGGGATGGCGGCAATTCAATCTTCATTTTCACAAATTTTTCTTTCTTGTTTTTATTTTTACTTTCCTTGTATTCGTAATGAAAAGCACAGTGTTCACCTCGGATGAAAGTCTTTTAAGTCCCTCAAGCTCCATTGGCGCCCTCGCTACGCTCTGGCGCCAAACCCGTCTCGGGACTCAAAAAACGTGACTTTCAACACTCAGGTAACAATGTACTATATGTCTGTTTATTTACCGTGGGCCTAATTCTCGGGCCGATCTCGATCATTTTGCAATTGTATTTTATTGCTTCTTTTCATAACCCCGTACTTTTTCACCGTTTTCCGTATATCGCAGCTGTCGAGGCTTGTACGATGAGGTCGTTGATGAATTACTCAAGGAAATCTGCCATTCTCTCTTCGAAAAGAAGCAATAAAATAAAATTGCAAAATGATCGAGATCGGCCCGAGAATTAGGCCCCTTGTCACGCATATATTAACCTAACACTGCCACGGTTATTTATATTGATACTGTGTCTCATATCCTGATTAAATAATATGACACGACAAGCCAAGGTTTTTTTTTACTTCGTAAAAACTTTGCTACGGTGTAGACAAATTGAATTTCATTAATACCTTCCTGTTACCTTATACCTTAGGCATGACTAATGGTCTCAAATTGAAGAGCGTCCATGATGCGTACTATTGAGTTGCTCGCAAGTATACCTAAATCCCACGCTGTCCCCACCCTCGCCCGCGTACCGTCCAAATTATTCACAAAGTACTCGTAGGTACGCGAGTGCGGTGTTCTCAGCTGACCAAAAGAGGGTACTATATCAACAAAATGTTTAACGAATGAAGTGAACTTCAGTCAAGTCTCAATCTGCTTTAGAACCAATCTAAAATCGTAGACCGTACTCCGAGCAATTTAAGTAACCATCGCAATTTAATAAAGTAAATTATCTCCGCCTAAACGATGTACAGATAATTGGATTAAGCTTCTGGGAAAATTTAATGAGCTTACGTTACGCCACGTATTTATATAAATACTAGCCTGCTACTTCGCCGCGTGGTCGCTTGTGACTACAAAAATCAATATTTGAGGTGTTTTCCTTTTTTATATTTACTTCAATACCTGGTCTGTAAATTGGGGATAAAATGGTGTCTACAGTTATAGAAAGTTATTCTTGGTTACAAACTATATATTTTTCTAGATTCATTCAGTAGTTAGGGTATGACTATGCCACAAACATCTAAATATTCCAGCATCGTAACTTTCGCAATTTTCGCATCTTATAAAAGCTGGCAAGGCAGGCCATAGAGAAGAGTGTTGTATGGAGAAATGAATTCGTAATTTAGCATCAGACACAATGCGCGTAATTCATAAAGAATATTTTTATGAAATTTTTAATACTGGGCCATACATGCGGTCGCTCTCATAAATCAAGTACTTCCGAGCGCCCTTTGAATTTCCGCACACCGATGATATACCGCGGCGGTGACAATGCCAGCTTTCGCCATTTATACACCAATATTCCTTCTGACAGCAAACGACGCTAATTGAATTGCACATTCCAACAAGCGGAATATAATATCTTCTGAGGATGATCCAATTAGAAACAGCATTCGAAGAATGGATCTAACAGTGATGAGGAACTATGTACCCGGTAATTGTGATATCCACCGTATATTATTCGTGTATTTCCCGGAGACATTTATGAAACACAACACCGAAACAACGAGGAAGAAAAAACAGAAGTAAAACAATACCTTGGTTGAATTCGCAGTACCAGTCCGTGACATTAGCGCGTTCAAATAGACTTACCTTTTTACGGTGTTTTCTTTCGGTAGGTAGTGGGTACCTGCTGTGACATTTTCGACTTTGTGCAGTTTTAAAAAGCTCTGGTTTCTGGGTAACTTTGTCGCAGTTATTTCCATGGCATGGACATTTTTTTCTGCTTTTAGATCACTAAATATTGCCAAAATCAATAAACGCAAGAAACCATTAAAACGCGATCCGCTTTGAATAATGTTCGCTGACTGAGGAAGTTAACGACGGTCAAGGGCTCAACAATATTATGCGTGAATTTGACAGATGTCATAACTGAGAAATGAGAATATCAATGGAGGGAGGCTCTGTGATATTTCTTTGTCACAAAACCGTCTTCAGATATGAATAGTACCAACCGTGAAATGTAAGGAAAAGAAGAAACAGAAGCGTGAACAATTCGCTGAGAATAATATCAGCAACATTTCACACAATCCGAGCATTATCATATCAAAATTCTAGGCGACGAACCGGATACTAGATAAGCTTTGAGAAATATCATAGTCATGAAGCATGCTCCCGTTTTCAGGGCGAACGGCGCGATATTCGTTTGGCATGCCCCCGCTCCGTCCAGGCAGATAATATATAGGTATTTCTAGTAGGTCGCGGCTGTCAACGTGCCGGCCGATATTTCGTGCTCCCACGACGACAATAATTTGTTGGTCCGTCGCAACGCTTCGTGTATTTCAAACGATTTATCTCCTTCAATCGTAAACTCTAATCGCACTCGATATGAACGATCATCGCCAATGTTTCCGATGAATTAATGAACTCTCCTTCGATCGGAAGCGTTCGAAACATTCAAGGAAATCATTATTGCTGTCCCTTCCTTGAGACCTGTTGAAGTTGTTTATGATCAATTTGCTTTTGAATATTGAATCGTTATTATTACGAAGAGATTTACTTCGAAAAGCACTTTACTTCAAAGATTGAGAGTAGCTCAAAGCTGCGATTCTAGCTTACAGGCCATATTTCTAATGCAACGAGTAAATCTCGTGTGGTATCCCTGAGACCACGTTCCACCAATATTTGAGTGCACTCGTGTTCATAAAGCAATTTAGTTTACGACTATTTATTTTGGTTTTACTCGTAACTGAACGCAGCAGCGAGAAAAATAAGCGGCTGTTCCAAAATGCTTGAGAATCTATTTTTCAATAAAATATTTTTATTTGTATTGAGTACAATTTTATCGTAGTATTATTTTTGAGTAATTTTTATGAAATGAAATTAAATAACTACTAACTACAGCCTTGCGCACATCTAAGCATTCTGCAATGGCGATCAGTCAAACTTATTTAATAATGAGGTAAGTAACAAAACAGCTCACTTGAAAATAATCGTATCAGATATTTAATCCCAATTTATAAAACCACCAAGCAAATTATTCCATGTGACATAAATGGTATACGGACACTTGTTTATGTTTTTTCCCAAACAAAAACGGCAAAATTAATAGTGAGAGAGTCCATTATCCTGCATTAAGCACTCAGCCGGGCGAATGGACGTAATGGGCCGTCGCCACCTCGGCGTAGGCCCTTTTATGTTTCCTAATAAAAGTGTCACTACTGCCCGATACACATTCTATGGTTTTGTAAACTCATTAGATATTTTGGAACAATATTTTGCAGAATATTGGAAAGGTGGCAAAATATGGAATTATAATGTTACCCTTAAATTTCAAGTAAGTGTTCTGTTTAGTTATGAGTTGGGCCATCTGCTTATTCCGTAACTCGTCACTTAATAAAAACATTTTTGTTTTGGAGTATTGTCACACCAAACTCAAAGATATCGTCACTTTAAAAAGAACGCTAGAAAAAAGTGGAAGGGGTGTTTGAGCATCAAAACCTGCACCTATCTGGTGGTAAGAGGTGTGGGTTTTGCATACGCAAACACACCCCTTCATGTTCTTCCAGCGTTCTTTTTACATGGCAATTAAAGCTCTTTTGAACCTAGTTTTCAACATATTTTCATGAATTGATTTCATAGAGCTTGTCATCAGCATCATCAACAGCTTGGAGAATTTCACTGCTGGACATAGGCCTTCCCTGCATATTTCCAGAAGAACCATTCTGAGCCCTTTCCATACATCGACTTCCCGCGATCTTAACAATGTCGTCGGTCCATCTGGTGGGTTCGTGTTCGAATAATTTATTTTATAACGTTCGACAAATTTTTGCATTTTCATTATAATAATTAATCATTATCATGGGCTCATTTTAAATATTATTATGCTTCATCTCTTGAATTATTAAATTAATCTCAGTTGTCTCTGAAATTCTAGGGCAATAAGTTATTAAGCTCTTTAGAGGGTGGAGTAAGTTTGCTTGTCAGTTCCGATTTCCTAATAAACTTTAAGGTAAAAGCCGCAAAGGTCATTTTAATCAAAACATTTAGTTAAATTTGACTACGTTTATTTTCTATAGTGTTATAGAAAAAAAAACTAATTCTCGAGTAGGTATGACAAATCTTATCTTATACCTTTAAACGAGAAAATCTTGTATATAATCAGAATCTCGGAAACGGCGCCAACAATTTTCACGAAATTTAGTATACAGGGGCTTTCGGGGGCGATAAATCGATCTAGCTAGGATTCATTTTTAGAAAATGACGAGAAGTTGGTGTTTTTCAATAATCAAACATAAACTCAATATACGACTGTTCCTGCCATCTATTGGCGACTGTGAGCAACTAACTGCAAGCTATTCCATCAGATGGCGTTGTTAATTAAAAATAAGTCAATAAAGATACGACTCTTCCTGACATCTAAGTATTGGCGAATAATAATACTATTTTTTTAACCCCGAGCGAAGCTCGGTCATACCAGCTCGTAATGTAATAAAACACCCATTGCCTCTGTTAAAATCATCCAAGTAGGTAGCTTTCTATTGCGAATTAACAAAACTGGAGGTAGGTATAATAATTATTTTATAAGCACTTAGCTCTAAATAATACCTATAATATGGTATTATTGAGAGCTAAGTGCTTGTGAAGATAAAATGATCCGTCCGACATGAAGGGCAACAAGAAAAAATATCTGGATCAGTTTAGTGGCTTATAAACAGACAAAAAAATATCTGCTTTCGCATTTATTTTATAGGATCGTTCTGGATAATAAGCTTCTTTTTATATAGAGCAAGAGCTAAGCTCTTAATTTTAAGAAGAAGAGAAGTAGAATTTAGCGCATTAGATTTAGCTGTAAAACTAAAGTAAATTGAATAAAATTAAAAAAAAAGCAGTTATTATGCATGGATTTACCCTTTTTTTTGGTCTTTTGCAATGAAAATAAAAAAATGAATTTGATAAAATTTCGTAATTTATTAAAATTTTGTCATTTTGTAGTTTTCTGTCATTTTAACGTGTTCTGTCATTTGGACATGTGCTGTCAGATTTGATACTTGACTGATCTGCAACATTTAACTCGATGGGTCACACACCCGAGGCCCTTACCTACAACTCCCATGAAGAGCGAGTTGTAGAAGACGGGATGATGATGAACATTTAACTCTAAAACTAAAATGATAAGTTGATGGTTGGTCGGTATGTTAAGCCACCTCATAGTTTTCTGCTCCCCTGGTTCCTTTAATCAAATTTTATTTATTTATACTTAGATTACTATATTTTATTTTATTCTGGCAACGGCGTGGCTGAACTTAATAACATGATGTTGTGTGTGACATGAGTACCTTTTACTTATAGTGGCGTAGCTACTCATTTGTTTTAAAATGCCTGGCACTGGATGGGAAAACAGCGTGGCATTGGTGGGAGTAACCCTAGCCCTTAAGACTTTAAACAAGGGTGTATAAATAACTGACTAATATAACAATTATCCACGGACACACACGAACACGCAATACAGTGTATTAAGGAGTAACAAAGAGGCGAAGACCACCGTCGGAGTACTTCACGCTCTCACATTTTGAACCGAATTATTTTTTTTAAAAATGCGACCAACTATCGTGCATTCGGATTGCACACAGTTAAGGAAAAACATATTTTTATCTTTACATGTTTTCCTACTTAAAAGTTTGCCTAACTCGTTTTCGTACATAAGTAAACTTTCACAAGGTTTCACAGAGTTCACGGCGGCGTCTTGATAAATGGCATGAATAAGCGAATGGATTAGTATATTAATATAATATTAATACTACTTCGATTGAATATAAATCAGGAAATTAATGTAGTTTAACATTAACAATCACATAAACCATCTATCTCACTGATCCTGCTTTAAATTTCAAATTCAAATCGCCTATAATTTGTAATTTGGGTCAAATCAAACCACTGTTATAATATTTAGCATTAGATTTATATTTGATGTCTAAATATTATATTCTTTATTTGTTACATACAATTTATTAATTCGTATAAATAGCTCTACTTTTTAGGTTCTGCGATATGCCGGTCACTCACAATGTTTTCGATCGCAGTTTGAGAGTACGGCTATGGTGTACATAATTCATTTATTGAACCAAAACCTCAATCCACTCCACGGCCTTATGATCGCAAAGCGGAGCCCACCACTAGACCACCAGTACTCTCTCTCTTCTCCTTTTTATTTAATAAAACCGTAAGAAGGAACGAAATTCATAATGATAAAAGAAGCTTGAGCAAGGTCTTATTATAAGACCTTGCTCAAGCCTCTTACAAAAATCATATGAAATAGGCTTACAATTGTAATCCTCATTTCCTCGAATTTCTGAGAACGATCCATGACTAAAGGATCGGCCACATCGCAGCGAACAGCTGCGAACTGGCGATGTCATTATTACTATATAGTTTGCTGCGAGCAATTCCACAGTTCGCGACAGTATCCGATGCATGAAACTGATCCCCACAGTCATTGCCATAACATTTCGCCGCAGTGTCTTCTGGATGACTTCGATGGTCCAATCATAACATCTCACAGTAGTATTCCAGTAAAACAGGCCAGCCGGTCCACTCTTGAACGCGATTCCGATTCCAATCTTAAGTTTTGACGGAATTTTGGCAAAAATCCTATGGGTTTTTTGCCAAAATTCCGTCAAAACCTAAAATAGGGATCGGAATCGCGTTTAAGAGTGTTGCCTACACTCTTAAACGCGATTCCGATCCCAATTGGTAGAACGGCAGAACGGTTTTCAGTATAGCCGTCAATAAAATCAAAATTCAAAAATAAACATAGCCGAAGGTGAGCGATGATAGCCGAACATGACCGAACCACCCGTACTGCCAGTTTAAAATTATAGGTGTAAATTTGTTGAGTTACTAATTAGCAAGCACAGATATAAAATAAAACTAACGCAAGCAAAGCGAGACTAAATAATTAGGTCCAAGCTAACTAAATGGCTGCTTTGAATAAATAATTAATGAAAGCTCTAATTTTACATTTATTTTACAGCGTGTTTATATTGCAATGAGGCAGTACTAATGGCGTGGTCAAAGGATTAATTCGAATAGAATAATAAGTTATTTGAGAAACAAGCACTAACACTAATACTACTAGTATAGTATTATCTTATCTGTGCTAATACTTAATTTATGTATTATGAAGTATGTATGTCGTAAACGGACTCTGACTTAGCATAATATACATAGAAGTGGTTAGATTACATTAACATACAAAAATAAGGGTTTATATAATACCAGCGGTCGCACGCGGCTTTGCTCGCCCATCTCGTTACTTATTCGGGGTAAAAAGTATCCCCCACCGATTTTCAGCCAAATCGGTTCAGCCGTTCTTGAGTTATAAATAGTGTACCTAACTAACACGACTTTCTTCTATACATAGAAGATTAAGATACTTAGATGTACAAAGTCAATTAATATTTTGGTTACATCCAATGCGTTAATGGCTAAACATAAAATATCCTAAATTCATAAACACTACTGGTGTTATATTGTCACACAAGTTCAACTGTGGTCAAATCTAATCATCGCAATAAAAATATAATCCCTCGCGAAGGTTGTTTGAACGTCTAATGAAAATTTCGTTTGAACGGAACCGCAGCTTAGCAAACAGTTCATACGGAGTTGCGTTGCGGTCAGGAAATTGAAAGGGTGGCCGGAAAACTTGATTTACAGCAAAGTACCCCCAGAAAGGGATGTTCTACCATGAAAATTATCTGTGAAACTGAGGGACGGTTCACGACGAATTGACTGCTTATATAAATCATCATCATCAGTCTACCTACTGCTGGACAAAGGAAAAAATATTCTGAGCTGTCTCTTCCACCAAGTTCCTGTGGCCTACACAATGTTTATTTATTTATTCATCTCCTTTTATTGTTTGTAATAAATTCGTAGAACTAGCTCTACTTTTTCGGTTCTACGATATGCTGATCACTCACGATTTCCTTTGCAATTTGAGAGTACAGCCAAGGTACAAATTCATTTATTGGACAATGACCTCAACCCACGGCTTTAAGATCGTCATCGTCATCAGTCTACCTACTGCTGGACAAAGGAAAACATATTCTAAGCTTTCTCTTCCACCAAGCTCCTGTGACTATCACAATGTTGTCTGCTCATGAGAAGGGGAGCTTCCTTGAGGCGCACTTAAAACTCTTTCACCACGTTTGGTTCGAAAGAACAAGTGACTCGACAACAAAAAGATCGAGTAGATTGAAATATCTGACTCATAGTTACTTTGAGTGTATAAGTAAGAACGGCGATATTGTAAAATCGTGGAAAGTCAGAAGCCTCAGAACCATTTTTCTGGAACTGTATGTCCAGCAATTAACCGCTTCAGGCTGGTTGCCCTTCAACTTACTTGTATTAAGATCTAGATTGGTACACACCGGCATAGTTTTCAGATTTCCTTAACTATACATTGCTTCTATGGAATTCTTAGTTTAGATAAGGAAACACGATATTTCCCGTAAGAAATAAGAAGTTACGATAGGTGTAAGAAGGCTTAGAATCTAAACCTTCTTACTACCTATCTTACCTCCTTAAGAGGGAATCACACAGGCGATTGATAAAGAAAATATCTCCTCCAATTCATATTTCATATAAATCATATAAGGCTCATATTTTCTTTATCAATAAGTTTCTGAAAAAAAGGAAAACATACGAGCACGTATATAGCAGATCTGGATATTATGAGAAAAAATGGTTACTCTAGAGGCATTATCCAGGGAGGAAATAGGGGACTACGTTTGTATGGAGAGTCGCCTGTGTGATGCCCTCTTATTTCTTGTACATATTTCAAAAATCTAAACCAGGATGATTTCCACACTTGGCTGACACACTACCGCATGTCTATGAGTTGATACCTAACCTCGTAAAATCACAGACAAACTATTTCGATTTATTTTCCCATGTAGGACGTTTAACTACTCGTACGTACCAACTTGGCAGTAGAAGAGTTACGAGCGCTTCTGATCCAAACCACTGCCAAGCCATGTTTTATTTTTTTACTGCTTTAAGCATAGTTTAGTATTCTCGTGTCTGTGCTTTTAAGTATCACTTGAAGAAACCTTACAAAACTCACATTTAATTTTGGATTCATAAATTAGATTGTTTTAGTAATCATAACTTGATATCAAGCATGTTTACAGAGCTGAATAAATTGTGACCCAGTTTTAAGTGGCCGGTTCAAAACCAAATAATAGATCCAGACTAATAATTAGTATATTAAAATACTGATAATTACTGGAGACTACCTTTGTACCATTTACAATGAGGTGGGGGATCCTCGTCCCTTAGTCCCGAGGCATTTTAGTTTCAGAGCCGTAGTTCAAACTTCAAAGTCGATAATGGGCGGTATCAGAATATTACTGATAGACTACATTTACTGCTATCTTCACTATACAAAGATATTTTTTAAGAATTAAAATGACTGCGCTATGAATTACCACAATAAAGAAAAGTAACTGTGAATATGACATAAGTACCTACTGAGTAAACATAGGTTGAAATTTAAAAATACCTATAGGTAAAATCACAGACAAACTACGTGCACGGCGCGCCGAGCAATAATTTGGTTACTGTTTATTGTTTATTTATTTATTTAATCTTAGACTTACTGTTACAATACTATACTGTTTATCTTAAGCTATTCGATGATAAAATACATTAACCAATTCGAATCTAAGTACATTATAAAAGCAATAAAGTAAGTAAAATAAGTAGCTACATCTCACTTACATTTTATAATTAAAAAAAAGATGGTTTGAATAAAGTGTAATTATATTACTTATTGCACGTGACCTACACGTAGTTGAAAAAATTGATTCTTACTCTCTCTCTCTCTCCCTCTTTTTTACTCTCCAGCTGCATTTTTAGAATTTGACCGTACAATAAATAAGATATTTTATGACCTTTAAAAATCCATAATTATTCTTATCATTCAGTACTTAGCTGAATTTAAAACCGGTTTATTCATAAATATCTACGCAAAGAATCGTAATAGGAGAGTGTAACGAGCCAGATTTACATTTGTCAGATATTTTCCATGAAATTACCATCGCCATCTGTCTTTATTTGAGAATGCAAATGAATAAATTGTGCTTACTGCGAGGGTTTGTTTGATAGCATGATAAGGTTTTAAATTATAAATGAGTTTTTTCAGTTCACGTAGCGAATAAAATTTGTGTGATGGGTCTGTTATCAAAAGCAATGCAGGCACCGCGCTCCTCCGGGATTTCATTAGGTGTACCGAGCTGAATGTTGTTTGTTCTGTTATAATGCGACTTGTGTTTGTATTTATCCGTAAGTTCATATTCTTGAAAACAGTTTATTTACAGTTCTAAATATTAAATTGGTATTGGTCTGTGCCGAATTTATGATATCACAAAAGCGTTCCACCAAACAAATAAATTTTTATCTTTTGAGTAGAAACTCATCTTTCTGTTTTCCCTCACTAAAATGAGCATTTTGCAAAGGTATCACGATATTGATCCTTCGTAAATTGAAAATAATTTTAGCGAACAGAGCTTCCAGCGTTCAAAATTTCCTTTATCAGAATCGCGAGTGGATGATTTCGGCTTGTTAAATGCGTAAAGAAACCATTTTCTCGGTGTTCGGCTTCGGTGAATGGAACATATCTTCGTACAGCGCTGATGGAGATGAATTTGAATGGAAAATCGAGAGTCAAACACGAGTGTTTTCATAAATGGGATGCTAATAGCTGTTGTATCTTCGGATTTTTAATTTTAGAATGATACACTTCGTTTACAAATTTTTACCAATGAAATTCTGTATTAGAAAATAACATTGTGAGCATCAGCTCCTATTGATAAAAATCTTGAGATAAAACTTGGTTTTACAAAGCGCTTTATCAGCACGACCATGAGATTCCGCTGGAGTAAATTGAAACGAAGGGATGCGTGGCGAACAATAAAATGTCCGGCCTGGCCTGCCGACCTGTCCTCATGACATGGGAGCCGACCCGACGGACGGATGACCGCTCGGGTGGGCGGTCACCGTTCGTGGCGAAATAGTACTTGATCCCGAAAACATGGGTGGTTTATTTCATTATTGACGTCACATATAATATGTGCCTTTTGTTCTCAGCTTTTGTCATTCATTTATGTGTTTTGTCGTTCGTTTTTGTTACAAAAGTTATCGGTGATGTTTCTATAAATTGAAATATTAATTATTATAATAAGTAGATAATTGAAGCATAGTCAATAAATTTAAATGATACATTTTTATTGAATTTGAGGATCCACTAAGATAATTTTGGTGTTTTTAGTGTTCCGTAGCCAAATGGCAAAAACGGAACCCCTAAAGATTCGTCATGTCTGTCTGTCTGTCTGTCCGTCCGTATGTCACAGCCATTTTTCTCCAAAACTATAAAAGCTAGACTGATGAAACTTGGCCAGTAGATGTATTCTGTGAACCGCATTAAGATTTTTACACAAAAGTAGAAAAAAAAACAAAAAACAAAACAATACTTGAAACTGAAACTCAAAAATTTTTATGAATAGTTCTTCAAAAATGATGTTGAGGTTTCTAATATCGTTTTTTTCTAAACTGAATAGTTTGCGCGAGAGACACTTCCAAAGTGGTAAAATGTGTGCGCCCTCTAGCTTCTAAAATAAGAGAATGATAAAACTAAAAAAATATATGATGTACATTATTATGCAAACTTTCAACGATATTTGGTTTGAACGAGATTTAGTGAGTAGTTTTTTTTATACGTCATAAATCGTAAACCGCAATTTACCTTTCGACGAACTACAAGAACTTTTATATTAGGTTACTTGTCGCTACGGAACCCTTCATGGGCGAGTCCGACTCGCACTTGGACGATTTTTTGTTACATAACGCGTAGTTAACTCAGGTTTTGAAAAAATAAATGAAAAATATATTTCATGGATAAGAAAATCCAAGTGACAAAGGCAGAAGCTATACAATTGTTGAAAAGTTTCAATGGGCTGTTGAAACGTTTACGTCAACATCTTGCTCAACGTCACGTTTCTGTCTTTACAAAGTTAACACTTTTAATTATTTCCCAAAAGCTTTAAAATTTTCTTCAAAAACAAAATGAAACCTGATAGCATCGTTGTTCCAATGAAAGGGGTTTCAAAAATTATTTTCCACTCTTGCTTAATTAATGAATAGGTACCTTATAATTAATTTCTATCGGTCCCTCAGATTTACTAAGTAATTCATTCTGGGCCGGGGTGAGGCAAATTAATCAAACTGCAGGAGTAAGTAAAGTATCTATTGAATGTACAAATGTAATATATGGAACGGTGTAATTGAATGAAGAGGCCATAAAAACTGGCGCAAAACAATTGCTATTATTCTTCGTTATTACAGTTCAGGTGTGTTCGAGTGATATATTGGCATATCGTATCGTTTTTGTGGTCCCGTCGCATTCGCGCTCTGCAAATGTTTAGAAGCCTACTTATTGCAAGGTGGTATAGATGACAAACGTTACTTTGTAAATAATGCCGAAGGCATTAGCGAATGAGAATAACGAAAAACAATTCCAGTACGTAAATGTTTTATCGTTTATTCCTAAATGTATTTCAAAGCTCAATAATGTTATAAATTGTTGTTTCGAGCTTATTATATCTTTATGTAAAAGTTGAAAGATGAAGAAAACGAATGAAACAATAAGATTAATTCCATTACGTACGTGAGCAACGCAAGTAAAAAGTAAAATGAAACAGTTTTAAAAACAAAACGAATATCTTCAAAGGGATGGAGTAAGCCCGAGGCGAGTACGTACAAGACAGGGGTTTTACGACGTGCTGCTTATTGCCTTTCAACACAATGTGCTTAATACAGTACTCCATCTCGCTAAGCAACGTTTTTGTTTGACAAACTCGCAGACAGGTGTTCATTCGTCGCGAATGCTGGCTGCCATGTTAAGATGACTGCATTTGCGTCCTTGCGTTGGAGTTATCACAGCTACGGTGACTTTATAATTATAAATTAGTTGTTTAAGAGAGGTATTTTATTAAACTTGTGTTTTACTAGTTTTCATGCACAAACAAACTTTTGCAGAAAAACTTGTTTGGATCATAATAGTATTTTTGCTGAACCTGTGTTTCCACGAAACGTCGTTGTGTAAGGTTCTTCATACATATGTATACGACTATATTAAGAGACTGGAAATCTTCAAAAACGTGCACGAGCGAGAATTTTTTAAGAGTTTTCTTAAAGAAACGGCAAGTTTTTTGAAAAAAAAACGTAGTTGCTTTACTTGATTTCGGTTTTACGTTGAACCGCTATACTTTTCATTGGGAGTGGTTCGTTTCTCACCTCTCGCTATCGAGTGTCGAAATAAAGTCGGCGGTCTAACGCACATTACACGCAGCCGGCGACCGCCAATACAAACAATTTATTGTATTGTTATAGATCCGGGCTCCGTCTTACCAAACTTATTGGACCCAAAAACTGCCTCTAACGAATTGCCAACACCAGAATCAATAGGAACGATGCGAGCTTTTACGGAAAATTGCGTGTGTTTTACACCTTTAGGAAGCAGTGAAACGATTGTGGTTGTTTAATGAATATTTCAATACTCAATACTCAATATATTTATTGCTTTACACATGGTTAAGTTTGTACATACATAGTTTTTAGGTGTAAGTAGGTATCACATGGACCCTGCATAAGGTATAGCAAACATGGAGGCAGGCCGAGGTTTTAAGGTAAGTAGGTACTTTCGATTAAACTATATACAAGGTGCAGTTTTGAACCTGCAAAACATTTCAGGAGGTTGTTATGAGACTCGTAAATAATCATGTAACAATACGATACCAAGTCAATAATCAATAATACTTTTTCTTTTCGATTTTTCAATTTTATTGATTTTCAGAATAACCCTCTTCAAAAAAACAGAATCACCCATTGCGATGTATCGCGTGTCATGTCACTGTGTGCGTGAATGCGATGACCAGTGACGTCAGCCTGTACGAGTCTCCGTCCACATTTCTATGAAACGAACGCGGCACATACGTTAAACTAAAATGAAGGTCGTTGCTATGGTTACGGGGAGCCCCCGCGATTCTCGTCATACCGCATTTCGATTTAGACTCGAAAATCTGTTACTGCGCATCGAAGGTTCAACCAACGTGCCGCGATCTGTACAAGTTGTTGTAGCTACAGCAACTTATAGCAAATAATTTTACCTTAGATGTAGTTCGAATTTTTAACTGTATGCAGCTCACTGCATGGAGTGCCAGTGAATCACGTAGGGCGACTGCGTATCAGACCTCAACAAACCAGTTACTTGATAACACGATACCCATTTGTTATTTGCTAATTGTCTGACTTTCTGGCTTTTGACTACCCGGAAGCAACGACCGTACGGCAGGGCTGTAAGGTCGTTGACCCGTACCGACCCGTGTGGTACCTAACGACTGTCCGAGAGCTACAAATCAGTTCGAACCAAAGGCTTTAATTAAGTGCTTACCGAAACACGGGATTTCAATGATGACGTTGCCGATTGGGGAATAACTCCGCGAACATTTCGATGGCTCGAGATACATTGTCTCCACTGATGGCATACCTACAAGCGGACCATCTCCACCAACTCTACATTGGAGTATTGGTCCGTCATCTTTACAATTAGGTAGTAGGTACCTATCCCGACCGTTAATCGAAGGCGCACTTGAGGGGCGGAATTTGCAAGCGTATGCACATACCGGCGTCATCAAATACACTAATAAATTGAGCCGATTGATGCGTTTGCGATGGCCGCGGGGGCGTGGCGGGGTGGCGGGGGGGAGGGAGCGGCCGGTGATTGGTGCTTTGGTTTGGATTTATGAAAGAAATGTCGGTTGCGTTTGTTTGTGTGTGTGACAGCGCAGTTTAAGGACACGTACAGATTGGTCGCGTTTTAAAAAGGGGAGTTCACACTTACCGATTTACGTAAATAAGAATAAAATGAAAAAAAAATACCTGCCCATTTTATTGTTGATTCGGGTCGAGAATCACTAACATAATTACCTCCTAAAATGTTTTGCAGATCCAAAACTGCACCTTGTATATGTAGTTATCTTGATGATTAGGATTGTGATGTACCTTATCTTGGTAGGTAGTTATTGTGCCGGTTATTGTCTAGTTTTTGATGTCAAAATTTTATGCAGGTATCATGTCAAAGTTGGATTATATAATTAGAGGAAATGTCAAGTTTTATTTAATTACGTACTTACACAAAAATGACAGATTGTCATTAATTTATGTTTCATTTGTTACAGTTATTCTAAATAGTCTTTGATGTCATAATAGCATTTGTCAATTAAAAACGACTAGGGATCTGGTGAATAGGGAGCTTTTTTGTATGTTCTTTATTTCAAGAGGAAGTTTGTTATATGTGTATGTTATATATTTTAAAAATAATAAATATATAGTTTAGGTTATAGGTATATAATTTAGGCCATGTAGATTTTTGTACTGTTATATTAATTGTTAGTCTTATATTATGTTGTTAATATACATTACAAATTAACTCTGTTTTGGGACTGTAGATAGGTTCCATATACAAAACAGAGTTCTAATTGCAATAAGCATGATTGAAAACTGAAAAGGTGCACTGAATTATAAACGTATAACACTTTCAATTTACTCAAATGTAAGGTAAATGAACTATATTGTTTTCATGTTTTTTTTTTCAATCCCGTCTGTCCTTGTTTTTTCTTACATCACCCCTAATGCTAAAGTCCTACATCCATATTCTACCACGTCTACACACAGGCTGTATTTATTGCAAGTAGCAAAGATTAGAAAATTAACTATTTACCTACTTGAATGATCCTTATCATAATATCCCTTATTTACCTTTTGCTTTCATGATTGACACGTCATATTTATTATGTCATAGTTATACAACTACTCGTAGTTTATCTTTACAACTAAAACAAAATAAGCATCGTTGATAGTTGGACTGGTCACCATTTGGTCAGGTGACTGCTAATGGTATTTACATTCCGTAATTCAGTTTGCATGATAAGCTTTCGGTAAGGCTGTGTGCTGTGCATTAATGAGACAGCCAACCCCAATGATCCATTGATATTCTCTTCATCATCGTGATACGCAAACCTGATGTGACGAACTGTGCGTACTGATCAGGATGTGCAGGGTGCAAAACGACTGTGTTCGAAGATTTACATGGAATATTCGGGCTACGTCGATTGGTAACAATCATCAAATAAAAATCATAGGTTAATTATAATAATATTGACAGAATCTCAGGGTTTCTGAATTAACAGTTGCATAAACTTTTTCGTTGCCAGGACTTTAGGCTCTTATCTATATTGTAACTGTTATAATCTGACTACCAAAATACCTTGTCAGGCAGCGAAAAGCCGAGGCGGAGCCTATTTGGCGGCATAATTATGTTCATTACTGTTATATGTTGTGAACGTCTACACCTATGTATAACTATTATGTTAAATAAATGTATTTTCTTTCTTTCTTTCTTTTTTTTTCAAAATCCTTAAGGATGGATGGGTCCTCCTTAGGGACTTTTGTAATTAAAAAAAATAGCAAGATACTTATTTTCAAACAGATTCAATGCTGTCCGGTGATTCTTGCAGCGCTACCAGACAAAAAGTATGATACTGCTACTTTGAATCATCTTTATAGGTATAGACGGTTAGTACAGTGTTGAAGAGTGTAATTTTTACTCCCTGTATATTTAGCAACATTTAGCAGGCATTGTTGTAATTAATCTCTGATCACGTCACGTACAATGCCGGCTATTGAGTAAACAGCAACCTGAGATTGCAGCAAGCCTTCCTCCGGAAAGGCGTGATATATGTGCGAAATCCGATTAATTTGCGAAACCTGTTACTGAGACAATAACGCCTAAACACATTCTCGTGTCTGCTCCTCTATCACCTTTAAACAATTAGTTTTGGGCTTCGGCCTCACGTAAGCCGGTATATAATTGAAAATTACAGGCTTAGTCACGAGCATTATGGAATGCTTGTTCGACAAAATCATATTTGGGCTCCTAAATGGATGATATATTTGCTAAAGCCATTTGACCCGATACGTGCAAATGTACGCGTTAATTGTTGCTATCTGGATGATTCGGAAGTATACTTTAGGGGGTTATAGACTACAATTATGTCAAAAATAATAATAAATCAAAAAATTTAAAGCGTTAGAGCGATATTGATTTATTTTTCCTAGACACACACGCATCCTAGAATTTTTTGCCACATTTTTCTACTAACGTCAATGTAGAGTGGGGCTTAGCTATAGCCGCTGAAGGGATGTCTGTAACATGGGGATTACACTCGCAAGAAAAATATTATTGATAAAAATAATAAATATTCGGAAGAAATAACATTTAAATTAACAACAAACGAATTCAATCCTTTCAAGCAAGATCCAAAATCATCTTGGACAATCGACAACAATTGGACAAATCTCATTCATTGTCAATCTGGAGTTATTGTCTGCATCGCAATAAAACGGTGGGACACGCCAGCCAAGTTGGTAAGCAGTGGTCACGACACAGTTGTGGTAATCAGTGCGGTCGCCCGCGCCCAGGCATTACGCTTCACCTTCCACCCCCACGTGAATAGGACTTATGCAACGTATGGAGGTTTGGAAGGCAGCCCGGTTCCAAGTCAATTGGACAAAGCGAACAAAAGAAAATGCGATTTTGATGCGAGTGAAAAAGCTTCAGAGCGGGGTTATTCTTTACAGATGTTCTGGGTAAGCATCTTAACACATCATCAGACTGAAGAAGTTCACTGCTCGGCATAAGCCCTCCCCCGCATTATTATTTATGAAAATGAAAAAATGAAAAAAGTTTATTGAATGAATTTAGGGAGATTTGATGTCACCAAGCTTGTCAAGGTGGCTGTAATTGGTGTTAAATACTCAGCAGATGCCAAAACCCATTACTACCATTACGTAACTAAAAGTCTATTAATTTTATAGTCAAATAAAAAAACATAGTTGGGAGCTGATTGAGAGTCTTATTCTATGCTGGAACCACCACGGCTTCGAGTGCAAAAACTATGCCAAAATAAGGTATGGGATTTAAATGATAAAAGCATTTGGGTTCCATAAGAACTGTAACGTTAGGGTTGGCGATAGGTACAGGTTAAACGATCTGGTAAATATCAAAGCTATAGTTTCAATAAGGCAGGAAATTCAAACAGTAGCAGCTCAAATTTGAACAATACAAGACTTACAACAATACAATTATAATAGCATCCGCACTCTAAGTCAACCGTAGCCTTTCAATTAACCCCTGCTCTGTCAAGCGCGCGCGTTTTTTCAACGCCGGCTCTGTCACGTGTTTAGCGCGCGCGGCGGCATTTTACGAGCGGGTAGCAAAACATAAATTTCTCATGTTTTTTCTATGAAACTACCCTGGACTAATCGTGTATTTCGATTGCAGTTGAACTTTACTATGTAGTATAGTATTTAAAAGTTAAATCTAGTGTCTAAATATTATCCTATGGTCGTTGTAGTTCAAAAAACTGTACATTTTTACTAGTTTGTGAAATAAAACCATTTTTAAAGGGTACTTGTATTTTTTATTTCATATTTACACATCCCATAGACATATTTACACAAATGGGCATCACAATACTTACTACCTACTAGTATTTCGTAGAAATTTTACGAAACATGAGGCACTCAAAAACAACCTACAAAAAATGGGGTCAGCCGCTGTGTGCAGACGGCAAAAGTATGGATACGACATGGCGACAGCGGTGTTGGAAAAATTTACAGCAGGCAGGTACAAGGAATAAAGGTCTAAGTAAATGCATTTCGTATGTAAGTAATCATCATCATTTTACAAGTACAAAAATATAGATACGTTAATCTGAGTAAATCGATTTCGTACGTAAGTAATCATCATCATTTTACAAGTACAAAAATAAAATTACGTTAATCTGAGTAAATGCATTTCGTACGTAAGTAATCATCATCATTTTACAAGTACAAAAATAAAATTACGTTAATCTGAGTAAATGCATTTCGTACGTAAGTAATCATCATCATTTTACAAGTACAAAAATAAAATTACGTTAATCTGAGTAAATGCATTTCGTACGTAAGTAATCATCATCATTTTACAAGGACAAAAATAAAATTACGTTAATCTGAGTAAATGCATTTCGTACGTAAGTAATCATCATCATTTTACAAGTTCAAAAATAAAATTATGTTAATCTGAGTAAATGCATTTCGTACGTAAGTAATCATCATCATTTTACAAGTACAAAAATAAAATTACGTTAATCTGAGTAAATGCATTTCGTACGTAAGTAATCATCATCATTTTACAAGTACAAAAATATAGATACGTTAATCTGAGTAAATGCATTTTGTACGTAAGTAATCATCATCATTTTACAAGTACAAAAATATCTGCTAATAACAGACAAAAACAAATTTTGATGAAAACAAGATAAATTTGATGATGCATCATCATCATTAACCTATGTTAGTCCACTGATGGACGTAGGTCTTTCCCAAGACGTGCCACTGTCACGTAAGGATAGGACACTCTCAAACGGTGAAACGGTGTGAAAAACTGATGTCGGACGAATGGAATAAATAAATATATAAATAAATATATAAATATATAAATAAATATATAAATAAATAAATAAATGGAATAAAACTAGTTTAAAACGGTGAAAGATAACATTGTGAGCCGATTTGATAAAATATCACTGGACTAAAACGGTAAAGGAAAAGATTACGCGATAAACTGGCATGACGGAAGAACAACTAGAACTAAACGAAGAACAACTAGAACTAAACGGGTAAGGAAATACATAGGTAAGATTATTGACGCACGTAAAAACAACTAAAACTAAACGGGTAAGGAAAAACACCGTGAGGAAAGGATGGTGACACACAAAGTGCATGTCCTAAACCTGAGGGGCATAATTGTGCACCAGTGCGAAGCAAGGCCCGCACAGGGCTTTCTCACAGGTAGCACATTGGAATGTTGTCAGTTTTCTGCACCTTCCACATTTTCTCCTCAAGTGCCGCTTGTGTGGACCAGGCCGGTTAATCTCGGGCAGCACTTGATAAACATGGCGGGCACCTGTATCAAAAACTCGCTCCGGAACAACATGTATACGACAATGAGATTGTATTGTACTCTTCTGATGAATCTGCAGGAGCTTGCGGGTCAGATTCATCCTAAACATTCGATGGCTCAGATGTGGTGCCTCTGGTGTGGTGGTATGATTATACATAATCATCGCGTTTAACACGCTCACATTTAAGAGGCGCCTAAAAAATTTCTTATACCAAACCTTTGTCCTCTTTCTTTCAATTGGATACATTGCGAGCATTTGGTCCTTTTTGTCTACCCCCCCCATGCACACATTGTAGTCGTGTATGACCGTAGGCTTGCTGACCCACTGTTGTTGTGTGGCCGACGGTTGTGTGGTGACGGTGACTCCATGGTATGTCGAGATAAGAGCCACACGGTTATTATCTCGCCATACCATCAGATCCACATCTCCAGAGGTGCAACCTGACACCTGGCCTACGGTCATATCTCGCTTGGACAATCGCGTCATCTCGTCTGGAACGAACTGACGGTTCGTTCGCAGGGTTCCCACACAGTCAAGACCAAATGATTTGAGAGTCCGCGCGAGAGCTGGAGAGTTGTAGAAATTGTCCATCCACAGTGTTCTCCCAGAAAATTTAAGGTCTTCCACGAGCCCCAACACGAGGCGTGGAATTATCCCACCAACGGGACTTGCGTCACCGTCGGCTTCGGGTTCGCGGCCCGCGTGGACCTTGAACCTCCACAAATACCCCGATTGGGACTCGCAGACCTCGTAGGTTTTTATACCTATTGAAGCTGCCTTATTTCTAATGAACTGGTTGATTTCCAACCAGCCCTTCCACTGCGTCAGTGACTCGTCTAACGCCACGTTCTGGTTCATGACGTAAAGACTTGAAAATTTGGCGTTGAGGTGGTCAATAATTGGTTTTATCTTATGCAGCTTGACTTCTGCATAAGAGGCCGTGGGTGCCAATGCGAGGTTGTCGTTGAAATGCAGGCATCGGCTAAGCCTCAAAAAGGTGTTGATGGGCATCTCCACGGCAAACCCAGGCGTCGAAAAAATGTCACGAGTACTATTCCAGTACTCGTCAAACCTACTCCTAACTACGATACCGGTTGCCAGTATTATCGCAAAATACCTGTTTAATTCGTCCGCATTAGTATTTTCCCACCGGTTCATTCGGCTGTTCTGGCCTAGCCTGTCTGCTGCCCTAAGCGCATCCTTGTACTGCTGGGCGTACCTATTCGTTTCCTCAGCGATTTGTTCCATTATACGGCGATCCCATATGGCGCAAAACGCATCATATGGGTCGCTGTATGTAGTGGTCGGCCCACTTTGAATTGAGAAGATTTCCCTTCTCTCCGCAGGTGGTATCGGAGAGTCGGAAAATCTTCGCCAGTCAAAGTGGAACAAATCGTGAGGAAATTCAGTGGCGGCAGCGGCAGCGTCAACAGCAGCGACAACTTCAACAGCAGCGGGAGGAGGCTGGAGGACGGGTGCTGGTGCAGGTGTTGGCGCTGGCTGGGGAGGCCACTGCAGCACCACATTTGCCACCGCGTTGGTCACCTGGTCCTCTTCAGGCTCTAGCCCGACGCGGGACACGCGCGGTATATACATCGGCACGGTCTCTTCTTCGGAGTCGTCGTCACTACTTCCTACAAAAACAAATGGTCTGCTATAAATATCCGTCTAAAGATAATCAGTACCTGTACCATCTAACTGAAGTCGTTTACGGTGATATTCTGTTAAAAAGCACACATACCCTTGTTGAGGAAATCCTCAATTTCATCTTCTGTCATCATGTAGCTCCGCCGTTCTACAACCGAGGGCGGGGGCGGCAACGGCACAGGGCTGCTCCCTCCACACTCCACGTATCTGAGAAAAACATTTCTTTTTAATTGATTGTTACAGGATTGACCTTCACGTCGTGGAGTAGATATAAAAATAATACATACAAACTCGGAGATGGTGGGTCCACTATCTGCAATGTGGGTGGCTCTGGGCTGTGTATTGGGCCCTGGATGGTGGGTGGCTCTGGTGGCGGAGCCTGGTAGGCCTCACGCCTCAGCCTCTGGTCTTCCATCCGCCCTTGGATCACCAACATGCGCCTAAGAAATTATGATTTTGATTAAAATACGAAGTAAAAAATTGCAAATTCAAGATTGTAATCTTTACTTACGCGCTTGTCCCCTGCCACGTGCGCTTGCGCGTCTCCAGGGGCACGCCTGGTGCTAGTCCAGCAACATTGCCCAAGTCGATGCTAAAAAAAAATGGTCAAAGATTAAGAAAAATAAGGATAAAAAAAGAAATTGTATATGAGAACAACAAACAGCCCAAGCAATACCTGGCGCCAACGCTCGGGCGAGCCTGCCCTCGCCCTCGCCCCACAGTGGAGGTCGAGGTTTCAGCGTCGCCCTCCGCCCCCACCCGCCCTCGCCCTCGCCCTCGCCCTCGCCCTCGCCCTCGCCCTCCTCGCCCCCCAGAGGTCGAGGCTCCAGCGTCGCCCTCCACCTCCACCTCCACCACCTCCACCTCCACCTCCACCTCCACCTGCCCTCGCCCTCGCCCTCCAGAGGAGGTCGAGGCTCCAGCATCGCCCTCCACTCCCGCCTGTCCTCGGCCTCGTCCGCCTCGTCCTCGTCCGCCGCGCCCACGTCCGCCTCGCCCACGAGCAGATGTTAAATTACCACGTCCAGTCCTACAGCAAACATGCGACATGCTTTCTCTTTAAACCATGCAGCCAGAAAAAATACAAAAGGAATAAATAAAAACCCCCCCCTCAAAAACCAGTGATGATGATGTTGATTTACAACACCATTTGGGCCATCAGCTTAATCTTATTTCATCATAAAAAAAAGATGCTACAAAAAGTTGCTAAATAAATAAAGCCCCCCTCTCCCTCCCCCTCTCCCCAGCATCCCTCCCCGAATACGGGGTTTTTAAAAGAAACCAGAGCCACAATAGTCCCTATAAAAAATGTGATGATGATGATGGTGGTGATTTACAACACCATCAGGTGGGTCATCTAATTATTCCAATTATTCAAAACGTTATTCCAATGCATAAAAATAATGTTTTGAAAAACAATAAAAATGATCGTCCTCAGGCAGATGATTGTCTTATCCACTTTCGGCTTACGTCGCCGGTCTGTCAAAAAAACCCATGGGTCTTTTACGTATTTTTCTCTGTTCTGAGCTCAAGAACAGAGAAAACATATACGTATAAACGAAATATTGAAGTAAATCGATGTTCTGGACTAATGAACAGAGAAATAAATACGTATTTAGCCAAAAAAACGTCGAGATTTGACTAGATTCTAACGGTCAAGGCCGGCATAGTAGCGTCATTTCATAAAAACAACTAAAAACAGCCTAAAACTTGGTCAATACGACGTAAATAATGTAATCACTCATAGATAGATAAATTGTACTTACATTTTAGCAAAAATCCGACTCTTTTCCTATTTATTTCCTATTTTTAGCAATTATCAAACCACACACAAACTCGCTCCGCAATGAAAGAAGTCAGTTCGATGACGCGCCGTATGACAAGCGAATTTCATCAAAATTCCGATAACCTTTTAATTTGAACCTAAAACAATATATCTGTCTCTGTTTGTCATCTGCGTTTTGTTATTATCCATCTCACCCAACACTTCAACCACATGCTTAAAATCAGACGAAAACTCGGGTGAACAAAAAAAGACCCCTGGGTCTTTTTGACAGATGTCGCTCGACAACCCTTGGGTCTTCTTGACAGACCAAAGGTTAATAATATCATGAAGCTTGGAGTTTCACAACCCTGAACTAGCTAGACTAGACTACTAAACCGTGCTCATATCGGCGGGAATTCACGTGCAAACGGCTTTGGACGCACGCCGTACAATGGGAGTGGAATAGATTTTTCGCACATGCTTTTGTGGTTTTTGAAACTGAACGGAACTAAAAAACTGTTTGGAACAAAGACTTTGTTCGAAGCGTTTTTTATCAGTGTTCTTTGATATTTCCTAATAAAAAATGGAGAAAATAAACAAATGCGGATGAATATATTATACGGATACTGCGTTTGGCATATACCGGAGATGGAATATAATTAGCTTCCTACCAGAAAAACGTGATCAAAGACCAAGCTCTTTCGTGGACTGCGTGCGTGGCGCTTGTAGAGGCGCTACGACAATTTTACATTGAAGCACATCTAGCACAAACAGTTTGAGCAGGAAGTATTTGAGATATTAGAAAGAAAATGTTTTCTGTTTTTCGCCTAAACACCATTTTCTTTACCACTAAAACCAAAAAAGCCGAATTGAAGTGTTTGACTGACTTGACTGAATATTGTAGATAATGCACAAAACACTATTAAACCCCAAAATAAGCAGAGGTTGTGCAATGGAAACCAGACAGCTGATTTAATACAGTATACCTATGCTTTTTTTTTAAACATTCTTCGAATACAATATAATTCCGACAGAGAGCAAAATTCTATGATCACTACACAAATATTGTTCTTAGTGGGGATCAAACTCACGCCTCCTTGCGTAGAAAGCAGAGATACTTTACTAACTGAGCCGTGAGGGCTGGCTAAATATGAAATATAGATTAACCTTATAGTTTTTTTTTAATACTTTACAAAGAGCAAGCGCGTGTTACTCACGGTTTCTCTTTGCATTCAACTATGCTGTGCAAAGTTGTAAATGTAGGTTTCTATGTCCAACTTACCAGGTGCGCTGCATTTGCAATTGAATTGCTTGTGACAAGCCGAGGAGATTGCGCTGCGTCCCAAGAGTGTTAACCTAACTTATATTCAATCCGGTAATGGAATAAAACCAATACGCTGCAGGTTACGGCGAAAAACCAATCGTATTTCCATTATACTAAAATGTGTGAGAAAACAATACTTATTTACAGCCTACAGCAAATTAAGAACCCGCAGTAAGTTGTTGTTGTTAACATTCTCATCAGTTCTTTCAAACCAGTTCCAGTGTGGTGAAAGGTTTTTGAGTGCGCCTCAAGGGGCGCCTTTCGTGCATTTAAAACAAGTTTTCGAACGATGTTTTCCTTCACCGCTTGAGAGTACTGGCTTAGTACACATACATTTTTCGACAGAAAAACTCATTGGTTCATGATGTTAAGTAAGTAAGTAGGTAAGTAATAATGGATATAGCTATACCACTCTCAATTTCTCTCTCGAGTTAGCTCTGTTGTTGTTGATTAAAGACGGCCTAGTTTAAACACTGATTTTATCTTTTAGCGGAACTTTTTAATCAAAGTGTATAAAGGTCCAATAGAAATCTGCTCTACTTTGGTCGTCCATCCATGAAGGTCACCGGCTGGTCACCGGCAATTGGTTCTAGATTACCAATCATAAAGTGATCTATAGTCATAACCAAAAATAGTCAAAATTCCGAACGCAAGCAGAAGGAGGAAAATTCCTTATAAACAAACTTTACACCAAAATAGGTACCCAATATAAAAATATGCTACGGCTGTATGCTTGTCAATCTGTCGAAAAACTGCCGATGAGTGCCGTTTTGCCATTCCGTATTGTGTATGAATTATTCTGTTATGCTCCAAGCGTTGCCTTACGTGTACGTCAAGATACGGTATTTTGCAAATAGGAAAGTTATTTTACATAAAATAGATATGAAACACCTGTGACCTATAAACAGTCATAAAACTCATAAACATACTGCGTTATACAGATAAAATATGTATTTTCACACAATGTTACACCAAAAGGCTTGTACTCGTAATGTACAGTGTACACCCCAAGCCTGTGTTAGCAGAGGCTGCTAATGATAATAGCACTGTCAGAAATCCACGTTATAATAAAAGAGACATAGCCATTTTCGCAATAGTGTATATAAGTAAGCCTTGCGCACATCTAGGCGTTCTGCAGCGGCGATCATTGAAACGCTGTCAAATAAATAAAATAAAAATTATGGACATTCCACCCAACACTATCTAGCCCCAGATCAGGCCAAGGAATATAATACTCTCTACGGATCAGGCAGAGCTTGAGAACCATAAAGGCCTGCGCACACCTAGTTTGCTGGCGGTAGCGATCAGTGAAACGCTGTCAAATATCGCAGTCAAATCTCAAATCAGACAGCTATATTTGACAGCGTTTCACTGATCGCTACCGCCAGCGAACTAGGTGTGCGCAGGCCTTAATACTTAAATATTTTTTTATTTTTTTTGTAATTACAGGCATAGAATACAATATAACACCCTGACAGAGAACAAATATCTGCGTTCACCACACAAATATTTGTTCTAAGTGGAGATCGAACCCACGACGTAAGACGCAGAAGGCCAGAGCTACTAACGCAACTGAGCTGAGAGGCTTGAGGACTTAAATTATGGTAAAACTATCGATGTGACCTACATCCTTAGACCGATAACATAATTCGTCTGCAGCGCATGCAGTATTATGGCATTCTACACCTTGTACCATTGCCACGAAGAAATAATATTAATTACACAAGTTCCAACAATTTTATCTGGGTCTAGATAAAACTGCGAAGTTGTTACAAGTTAAATTAATGCAGGTAGGCACTTGGTGAAGTTTCCGTATAGTTCATTGTTAAATCGCGTGGTTGTATCACGAGTTTGGGGTGGGTAATTGGTGGAGGGAGTAATTATTCTGAGCACCTCCGTAGTTTCATTTGCCAGGTTGCATGCATCTTCGGCGCGAGTTCTTGCGACTTCATTTATTTTATTCCCGTTCCCTTCTCGCTATATTAATTACTTACGACATCACATTAGAAACCTCTAAACTTATCGGTGTTTCTCCACAATATAAAACATTTATTATACACATAAACCTTCCTCTTGAATCACTCTATCTATAAAAAAACCGCTTCAAAATCTGTTGCGAAGTTTTAAAGATTTAAGCTTACATATAGGGATAAACGGCGACAGTGACTTTGTTTTATACTATGTAGTGATAAAAGCTCGAGAATTAAAGCTGCAGTCCATATATTATATCTTTAGCCTGTATGCACCCACTGCTTGGTAAAGGCCCTAATACGCCACTCTCTTCGGTCCTGTGCCAGTCTCCGCCATTGCTGCCCAACCACTCCGACAATGTCATCTGACATGAACGATGGGTGGTCTGCCTCTTGGTCGCTTTGCGTCTCTTGGCCACCATTCTGTAATCGCAGTTGTCCATCTTCCATCATTCTTTCTGGCCACGTATCCTGCCCATCTCCGCCTACCACAAGCTGTGTCTGGTTCTGTTCCTGGTATTGATTTTGAGTCCCTGATTTGTTTTTGTTATCTTATTGGAAAATTACACACTGTTTAAATCGTCTCCAAATAAGTTAATACGGCTCATAGTTACCTATTCAATAAACCGCGACTTCCGACCTAAACCCCCAATTATTAAGGTACATATTTGCAGAAATGTTTGTGAAAATCTCAGTAATATCTACACGTGTGGAAGGTGAAATTAATTAGGCGAATACGAACGACACAAATTGGATCCTGATGAAGTACACGCACTGTCTATTGATAGAGGAGATATTTTGACGAAATTGGAGTTTCCTTAGTTATCGATTACATTACATATATACCTATTTACCGGTAGGCCTACCACAAGCTCTGTCTGGCTCTGTCTCTGGCTCTGGTTTTGAGTCTGTGCGAGTGTTGACTAAATAAATCCTACGTCGAAACGTCACACACACAATATAATACACTGGTGGCACTCACACATACTCAAAACCAGAGCCAGAGACAGATGCAGACAGAGCTTGTGGTCAACCTACTGAGTGTTGTGGGAATAGCGAAATTAATAATAATTCTAATATAATTTTGGTATTAAATTTATGCCTTGAGCAAATTAATCTAATACAATTAAAACCCTTGGCTAATGGGGGCTAAAATCGGTCGGAACGATCAAACACTGTATTTTTATTTTAATGCTCAATTTCTGAATGGTGCTATACAAATACAATAGGACTTATCTATTCATAATATACAATGAAAATACCTACAGCTATCTTAATGGTTGACCACCAAATTAGTTACGCCCAGATTGATTCGATACAAACGAATTATTCAGTCTGATAGATTGGAATTCCTTTAACATTGTTTAAGTACATAGTGTAGGTATTCCGATAGATTACACTGGATATTATAAGCTTGCCGATCAATGAAAGCCGATATGGATAGATATCTCACCGCATGCTTCGAGAACGGGAGCTTTAGAAAACGTGTAAAAAGTAAAAAAAATACTGTCCAAACTGATAAGTAGAATAATAATGAGAATCATAAAACTTCAAGAAAAACTGTTTTACTACTGATACTACGTTACGTTTTAAGGAAGTAATCGTGTTGCGTAGTACGTAGCGTAGTATTATTTCCTCCTTTGTACTGATGTTTTTGAAGTGAAAACTTCTTTAGCGGCGTTGAGCACTTTCTGTAATGGGTATAAAATCTTAAACTCGCGTCAGCGCGTCAGCGCGTCAGGATCACGTGACCTGATCGAAAAAGCGTAAGACGGATGGAGAGGACGTTGCCGTTCCGCTCGACTGACCGCGCCGTACCCGGTGTGCGACGTTGCCGCTTCGCTCGCCGGCCGGCACTGTTGCTACGATGGGGGCGGGGCGGCGCGTGCGGTTCGTGCATCTATTAATGATAAAAGTGATGAAGAAATAGCGAAAGAAAATGAGTGAGTACTTTATAAATATACTAGATGAAAATTTAATAAGTTTTAATACGAGCGGCAAGTTTTCACTTCTGCCGGCACTCCCGGAGTGCAACCCGTCTTTTTTTTTTCAATCTTACAACTGAACCTAACTGTCCATAAATAGGCCAGTATATCATTCCAACGAGGGTTTAAAAATAAATAGGTGCGTCCTAAGGTAGCGTTTAATTTCCCTGTTTTCGGCCTTCAGGGCCACTTACTTCGGGTTCAGGGCTCCGCTCCGTCGTCTGAGCCGGCTCATGAATATTGAAGGCAGTCGACGATCGCGCTTTTCCGCTCGACTGCTGCCACATTAACATTACCACAATATTCCAACTGCGCCATTTGTTGACGAATCAATGGCCAGCTTAGCGCCAGAGACTGAGATTATACGTACCCATTCACTTTTACGAAGTTTTAGACAATTTCAAACTGTTATGAGACGGGAGTCTGAAAGTGTTCATTAAAAATAATTACGACTAGGTACAACCAAAGCTAACCCGTCCTCGCAATGACAAAATGAGAAAAACAACAATTACAAACATATTTGTTCTTAGTTGTCACTAGCACTAGTAATGTTTCAACAAGCTCTGCCTGGCTCTGTCTCTGGCTCTGGTTTTAAGTCTGTATGAGTGTTGACTAAACAAATATTACGTCAAAACGTCACACATACAGTTAAGCTGGTGAGCACTCACACAGACTCAAAACCAGAGCCAGAGACACAGCCAGATAGAGCGAGTGGCCTACTGCATTTAAAAAAAGGTTATTTACATTTCACCCTTAGACCCTCGAGAGAACTCACTCTGCATATATTATGAGTACTTTCATACGAGTCTACGACACATATTTTTTTTGTTAACATATTAAATATTGCGATTGCCTATTACCCTACAAATTTGAAACTAGGAAGTTTAATTAGGTGCATCTCATTTTAATGAGTTTTGCGTTACTTCATGTGAGAATAATCTCAAAGCCAGTGTACATAATGTAGGTTATTGCTTGTTACCACCAAGGTTACGACTCAATTCAGATCACTCCGTGTATTGTAATAGGCTAACATAGTTGCATACGATCACGATCTGGGAACACGTCGTGCAATCAAACATCATTTCTATCAATGCATTGCTATGCATGTTCATATGTTCCCATTGTTCCATGGGTATCACTTTGCATATTCATAAATAAATAAATATTGAAGACAATCCACACAACACTATCTAGCCCCAAATTAAGCCGAGCTATGGGAACTATTATACATAAATATTTTTTTTTGTAAGTTCATACTTAGAATACAATATAACACCCAGACAGAGAACAAACATCTATTTTTATCACACAAATATTTGTTCTCGGTGGGATCGAACCCACGACCTACAGCGCAGAAGGCAGAGCTACTACTAACGAAGCTGAGAGGCTAGTCAAGTAAGTACAGTTAGCGTAAATATTAAGTTTAGATCATATTGTTTTATGGCCTGCGCACACCTAGTTCGCTGGCGGTAGCGAACAGTGAAACGCTGTCAAATATCGCTGTCAAATCTCAAATCTGACAGCGATATTTGACAGCGTTTCACTGATCGCTACCGCCAGCGAACTAGGTGTGTTCGAGCCTTTACAGAGATCAAAAAAAACTGATTTGATCAGTCAAGTTTTTTACCAATGAAAAAACGAAGGAGGTTTGGAGGTAAAAGCGTGTACAAAAGGCGGATTTTGGAGCCAAACAAATACCGAACAAAAAAAGATAGTACCTGCATAACATATTGATTATTTGGCATCACCGCCGACTCCAAAAGCAGTTAAATTTATCAGTTCGCGCTTGCAATACAGAAAATCAAAAACATAAAAGTTATTTTTGAAGTCAGTTCAAATTATTATATTATGTAACCCATTAGGGCTTGAGCATTAGCCCAGTAGTGGGACCCAGAGGGTACATAATAATAATGAAACCCTATAAACCAATCAGATATTGCTAACGCTAACGCTATAGAATACACTGTTACGTTTCCTTCACAACCGTTTTGATTCGATTTTTTTCAATACCCCGCGGAAGTCAGCATAAATCGCTTGTGTATACTGTAACAAGAGAGCATTGATTTGACTGCGCAACATTTCCTGAACATTCTAAGTTATAGCACAGATGAAATAACAGAGTACCTAGTACATTCAAGGAAATAAACATGATTAGATACTGAAGTAGGTACAGATAGACCTTTTCGATAAAACACATACTGGTTGGATAAAACAAATACTTTTGATCGACTGCGTTTGTTCTGTAACTACAGAAACATATTTCAGTCGATCAACGAAACGGTACACAGTTTACATGACTTTATGCGTTTTTTTTATCGAGGTTTTTTGATTGGAAGGGTACTTCCTCCAAAAAGGGGCAAAAAGGGGGCTATAGGATATCTCCGTATGATATTCGAATTCTAAAATATTAAAAATAAAAAAGTCATCATTATCATTTTTGTTTAAGGTGGGTACTTTTAATTGATCTCATACAAATTTGATGAAGATCTGATGAGGATCTTCGGCATGATGAGCAGAGTAGCTCCTGATGCTGTAATTTCTACTCACTTCTGCCGTAGACCTCGCGAGCACAATGGTCGCGAGGTCTACGGCACACGGAGCCACTATAGTAAATTATGCAATGTAAGTGTGGGTACCTATATCTACATATTACTATGTAAGTTTTTAAAAACGATTTCAGAAAAAAGTTTCCACCAATACCTAGTTTTTTTTACTTTTTAATCTAGGTAAAAATTAAATGAAATTTTCACGTCACTTCAGAAAAGTCTGTGATTCTATAAAATTTATTCGACGTTGCTAATCAACTGTAATTTTGCGCTCGTTAATTTTATACAAGGTACGAGTTTTCCTCTTTGTCTTCTTTCATTTTATTAAGGAGCTATAAATTTAAAAAATGTCTACCTAAGGTCAATTTTTCGTTCGTGTATTAACTTAGGAGTGAACTCGCTTAAATCTGTATTCGATTGTAAGCACAATTTGCAATCAGCAGAGCCTGTTTCAAGGCGATTGTTTGTCGAACCATTCAGAGCAATGTATTGTAACATTGGAAATGTTCAACTTGGCGTATGCAATTTAATAATAATGGTTCATATTTGGAAATGCCTTAGATTGACATAAAATGAAATATTTTATTATATACATAACTTGAACGATTTATTTTTACGTGGAACAACTTTTATTTATATCGATTTGTTTTGTTTGTATCTGTAGTTTGTGTAAGGTAAAAGAGTCTAACCAATTAAAAATAATTTAAACTTTATTATTTTAATATAAGTATGGTTCCATTCTCTAACCACACTATGAACTCTACTGATTGAGAAGGAATTTAATCTGAAATAGATACTTGAAGCAACAGGAAAATTCATTTCAGTTTTGTCTAAGCAAGCATCTACTCATTTAGCATGTTTTTAAGACACAGGTACACTATAGGTTGACTGGCCTCTAGCTCAGTTGGTAGTAGCTCTGCCTTCTGCGCCGTAGGTCGTGGGTTCGATCCCCACCGAGAACAAATATTTGTGTGGTGAACATAAATGTTTGTTCTCTGTCTGGGTGTTATATTGTATTCTAAGTATGTATTTACAAAAAAAAATGTATTCAAGTATTATATCAGCTATCTGGTTCCCATATTACAAGCTCTGCTTAGTTTGGGGCTGGGTAGCGTTGTGTGAATTGTCCACAATATTTATTATTATTATTATTATAGTAAGTAAAACATGCAGTTTTACACTGCCGATTATTTGTATATTCCCTTGTGTACAAAAATAAAAAAATAAAATAGCCAAACAAGCCCATGATCCTTCTTTTGGACAGCAGCGGTTGTTTTAGCCTAATGGACGCCTGCAACACCAGGGGTAGATGTTATTCACACAACTCTATAATGTCCCAAACTAAGCAGAGCTTGCATGATGGGAGCTTGCATTGCTCTGTATTGATTTTTACCGACCATGTCGACTGAGATTTTTCGATTTCACATAGATGGCGCTGCGGACCAATGTTGCTAGCTTGACACATGCTTGACACTTTCATTATTTTCTCTCTGCTTCTTATTTTGTGTATGTAGGTACGTATTATATTATTAATCCTTATGCTATGATTCTGCCTAAAATCTGTTTCGTTTTTGTTTGTAAATTCTTTTCTTTTATTGGATTTTTAATTTTCTTTTCTTTTTATGTATGTATACTGCGTTAATGTAATTTATTAATTGTTTTTGTCTGCCCAGTGGCGTCACCTAGGCTCTGCCTGAAAACCAGTGCTGCTTGGCGTGGTAGGTTCATACCTATGCCGCTAAGTAGCAAAAGCTGAGTCAGGGCCTATTTGGCATGACATCACGGAACATACCTACAGCGCGATTATTTGTGTTGGATTGTATTTTATTTTATTTTCTTTTTTTTTGTGCCCACTCATTATTATGTATATTATGTTTGTCAGTGTTCCGTTCTGTGTATGTTGTGTTAAATAAATATATTTTCTTTCTTTCTTTCTTTTCTTTCAGATAGTCGATATAATACTTGAATACATTTTTTTGGTAAATACATACTCAGAGTACAATATAGCACCCAGACAGAGAACAAACATCTAAAAATATTTGTTGGAAAAATTGGTTGTGGACCCACGGCCTACGGCACAGTAGGCAGGGTTAGTACAAAGTTGAGCCATGACGCCTGTCACTGTCTGTGTGTGTATAACGATTACATTATGTACAAATTACTAGTTGTTGGATATCAAATTGTATTGTGATGAGATTACTTAAGTGGGAACATGTCTCTACGGCAAACGTTAGTTCTGAATAGTAAATAACATTAGATACATTGACTATCAATCATTCCGCAAAAGTGGATCAGCTAATTACGTTGTAGCTTGTTAAAAGCTTTGTCTATCCGTTCAAGCCAGGATGAATGGACGAACATCAATCAATGTTAAGTTGCGTACCTTTCAATTAAAATTACAATAAGGCACTCGCATCCGGTATTTCTATAATTGTGGTTCGTGCTGTTTTATCTTTGAACCGAACACGAACTGTTGTCGCGTAGCCTAACTGGCTTTACATGACAACGTAAAATACGGTTTTGTGGTTTTCATTAGTAGCTGCTTCAAACCCGTTCCCAATATTCAATCGCTTGTTTTTCCTTACAAAGGACAAAACAACCTACATTATATTGTCAGCTGACAATTTATTCAGCAGTACAGGGTTATTCATTATTAGCTACAAATACTCAGGAATTAGGTTCAACAAATAAAATAAAAAATATTTATGAAATGATTTTTTTGAGTTTTGTTATGAAAATCCCGAGAAAGTCAATGTCAATAATTATGCAATATGTCTGTGAAATTAATAAAAATAAAATTTTGATATAAAAACTTAAATCAGTTAAGAAATTAAATTGATTCGGCCAAACAAATATTCACGACCCAAAAATTGGGCCCTGTCAGTTTGTGTAGCTAACAATGAATTATCCTGTACTAGCTGTGCCCGCGACTTCGTCCGCGTGGTATAGTGTCTATGGGTAGCATTTTTAATTTGCAGCGGAAGAAAACAGTAATTAAATAACAACGTCATATTCGCGTGCACGTGACACAGTCGTCTGCCCTCTTACTAAACTTAGACATATGGCGTCGTACTACGCCACACTTTCATCCCCCCCGCATTCCTCTCCGAACTCCCCCCACTCTCCTCAACACCCCCCACATTCCCCCCGCACTCCCCCCAGACTCCCCTCCACAATCCCCCTGTACTCCTCCCGCACCTCCCCTCCACACTCCCCCCTGTACTCCCCTCCACACTCCCCCCTGTACTCCCCTCCACACTCCTCCTGTACTCCCCCCGCATCCCCCCTCACTCCTTCCCTCCACACTCCCCCCTGTACTCCCCTCCACACTCCCCACGCACCTCCCCTCCACACTCCCCCTGTACTCCCCTCCACACTCCCCCCGCACCTCCTCTCCAACTCCCCCCTGTACTCCCCTCCACACTCCCCTCCACACTCCACCCGCACCTCCCCTCCACACTCCCCCTGTACTCCCCTCCACACTCCCCCCTGTACTCCCCTCCCTCTACCCCCCCAGCACAAACTTTGAATGTCATATTTTTTTATATAAAATCAACAGACTAAAAAATAAGTTTTGAGTTTCTAGCTCTAAAAATGACGATACTTCCATACAACTTTCAACCCCTATTTTCAATCCCTTACAACCCATTTTTCGCAATAAAAAGTAGCCTTTGTCCTTCCCCAGGCCCTCAACTATCTGTGTACCAAATTTCATTTCAATCGGTTCAGTAGTTTTGGCGTGAAAGCCAGACAGGAAGACAGACAGACAGACAGACAGAGTTACAAACGCATTTATAATATTAGTATGGATTATGTATAATACCACTAAACTCTCACATTATATACTTTTTTAAATGATGAAATTTAGGTATTTTAAAATTTCTCAATATTTGTGTTAGTCATCTGATGGTAAGTGGTAGGTAACCGCCGTCTATAACAAAGCATTGTTTCCCGTAGGTATTAATGGTTAAAAAAAAACGATGTTATATCAGTAGATTGTTTCATTAGCGTGCGGCTATTACGAAAGGAAAATAAACTATCTATGTACCCCCATTAAATATGTAAATAATCATGTCCAGTCAATAGAAAGGTCGAGTCATAAAGGCTGAAACTGGTTTAGGTTACTATTGTAATTCCCGATTAGATTGTACTTTGTTTTGTCCACCATAAAGGGTTATCTTTCTATCTACGAGTGCGGACCCGACTTTGTGGAACATGAAACGTGGATTCACATTTTCCTTTGGAGCAAAACCCCGTGGTTCGTTGTGGCAACACTGATACGTGTTGTGCTGCTGTGTGTTTTTTTTTATTTTTGGCTGTATTTACGGCACTCAATAGCGCCAATCTCTATGGCAACGAGAGCGCTGTATAGGAAAGTATATTCTTTAATCCTTCAACCCACAAACGAACGTATTTAGGTAGAAGCTCGAATCGATCAATCCCGAATGCTACGTAAATCCAATTGAAGCTCGTTCAAACTCCTGTTAGTCAATAAAAAGTGCATAGATACGAGCATAGGATAAACGACTTCCATCAGTGCTTCCGTTGTGTGTAGCAATTAGAGGGTGTACATATACCAACAATGGGGTATACCACAGTTCTACACCACCCAGAGGCTCCCTAAGCCAACTCTATCTTCTTCTTCTTCTTCCTGCCCTTATCCCACTTTATGTGGGGTCGGCACAACATTATCTTCCTCCTCAATTCCTCTCTGTCAGCCGTCATCTCTGCATTCACTCCTCTCTTATCTATGTCATCTTACACATAGCTAATCCAAGTTTTCCTTGGTCTACCTCTGCTCACATATCCATCCATAACCATACTCATTACTCTCCTAGTCACATGACTTTCATCCCTCCTCATGACATGCCCGTAGTAAGCCAACTCTATCTATTAAGCTGAACCTATTATTAAGATATATTGGAAATTCGGTGGATGGAAAGGGCCTGGAAATGTATAGGGGAGGTTATGTCCAGCAGTGGACTTCTTCAGGCTGATGATGATGATGATGAAAATTGAAGGGTTTTACTAATCAAAAAAGTTTTATAATCAACAAGAGTACCTATTTCAAAGATCTGAAAGAGAGAAAGAGAAAATATACGGCCCACCTATTTAATGTTGTTCCAACCTATATGGTGAGGTTATGTCAGAAAACCCTACACAGCCCAGCAGCTCCACGAGCTCCATATGGTTATGGCTATGGCTGTCAAATTGTGTATAGATAGGCTGACCCACACATTCATTTTCTTCTTGGGTTTGAATGTGTTGACACTGTTGACACAATTTTGACAGCCATAACCATAACCATATGAAGCTCATGGTAGGCCAGCAGTTGGTAGTAGATCTGCGTTGTAGGCAGTGGGTTTTATATCAACCTAAGACAAACAGTGAAACCAATAATATTTATACAGTAAGTAAACGGTTAATTTTGAATATCGAATTCTTTTTGAGATTCGTAAACAATAATTTTGCAATGGCTGGTTTTATCTCCTGGCGCCTCTAAATCGTGTAGTGCTCTACATATACAATGGGCTCTAGTAATTAGAGTTGCAGCCCAGCCTTCCCGCAAGCACCGGCAATTACAACCTACACCTCACTGCGACTGAAAAAGAATATAAAATGTGTTTGAACCTGTCATTCTTGATTTACGAGAGAATGCGCCAGATTGCTTGCGAAGAAGTCAGTTTGCGTTGATAAAAAATAAGGATATAAATTATATAAACTTTTAAAGTATTCTGTTCGTGTTACTCTCCAAACTGGTGGTTATCTGCTTTCCCAAAAATAAAACTGAGGTATAGCAATTTTCCAATCAAAACCTCAAAAAACAACTTATTATTTTTTCCAAGGCGTTTACATATCTATCAAGTTTTTGAATATTTGTTTTCGTATTATTGTTATTTTTTCCGAAGAAAAAGGTTTTATAAGTAAGTACTAAACTTACACAATTTTTTTGTATGTATGTATTGTATGTCATCTCACGAAATACGAGTAAGAACACCCTTCTCAATCAGGGGTAATTAGAGCCAAGACCAAACAATGTGGTTAGCACACCCACCTTTTGCCTAGTAATTTGCACATAGTTAGAATTCCGCTCATTACACAAGTCCCCTGCGTCTTGAATACAAGTGAAATTCCATTAGTCTAGTCAAAGAAGTTTAGGTGTTTTAATTAAGCGAGGTTTTTTATTTATTATTACTAGCTCTAGTGAGCCAGCTGTACTTTCATAAAAATACTTTTAATATTAATTTATTTACACAAAGAAACATACAATTAACCTACCTACCAGTAGGTATCATCATCATCATCATCGTCAGCCTGAAGAAGTCCACTGCCGGACATATGTCTCCCCTACACATTTCCAGGAAGAACGATTCTGAGCCCTTTCCATCCATCGACTTCCCGCGAGTAGGTATCTCTTTTTTTATTTGAAGTCAGAATGCAGATCGAAACGATCTAGAGAACGATCAAAATCAGTGTCAATCTGCCAAAAAATATGTGATACAAAACCTCTCCCTTCATTTTCTTGAAACATATTGTAAGCAATATTGAAGCTAACACGGAAACAGCGGCATGCTAAGTAATTGAAAATGCATTATCGAAACAAGCGTGAGGCAGAATGTCTGGAAGTGCGCTACCCAACACAGAGCTGGTTGTAGATCTACAAAAAATATAGGAAACTAACTTTTTACTTAGAACAGCGCTGAAGAATTTGCAACAAAGTTCTAAAGTGAAAAGCCCACAGGAATAAAGCAGCCCTCGTAAAGTTTTTGTTGACGCGCTATTGATTTTCGTAGCTTCTGCAATTCTGCAACCGAGGTGTTCTGGACGCGTTGAATCTCACGAGAACTCGTTAAAGTTTCCTTTCACGGAAAAATGTTAAAACAAGGATATTTTTTATGTTTCCGAGCGTTATAATTGAAGCAAACATTCATTAATGGAAGGACCGAGTGGGCGACGGACGATGAAGCTTCAAACGGACACTGGGCTTACTTATAAGAACCAACCCCTGAACTTTGCTCTTTAAACCTAGTAAACTTTTAGTAAAAAAATAATTTGAAAAAAATAGTGCACGAACAACTAAACGAACAAATTTACTTCTAAAATTCCGTGCCATCTACTATTGTTTAGAACTTAGCACTTCACAAAATAGCTTTCTAATAGATTCACCATTAGCTCGTGTTAGTCACGTGTGCCGGGAACGGGCGTCGGCGGTCTATTATCAGGCAATCGCCGTACTACAACGTAAGAACTGCTATTATAGCGGTCGCTCTGAGTGCTTTTAACTTTTAGTACTACGAATTTCAATGGAAAACTTAATTCATGAACATTTGCCCGTGATTTTCATGCATTATTGAATACGAACTCATTCGGAAGTCCGCGTGTTGCTGCTACTTTTAGTTAGAAAATAATAAAAGCAAACATTTAAAAGATATGCCTGTTATTTCTTTAGAGCTTGAATTTCGTAGCGTGTTCGTAGCATATCGTAGCATTTCCAGATGATTTCACACGGTGTGCGCATTAGCAAGCGTAGTGCATCGAGATCTATAATATAGTACAGTAGTCGGTCTAGCATTGCCTTATTGTGCTATGTACTATCTTCCTAGTGCTACATATAATTAGAAACGGCACATAAATAAATACTTTAACACGAACGGACGCGGACGTCGCGCGTCGTAGATCTCATGGCTTGTCTACGCGTCCTACTAAGCGCAAACATGCTTAATTTAAATTAATAAATTTCAGTTCAAAGCGAAACGAAAAACCTATTCGCAAAGCCAAAGGCTCAAAATATTTTTGTAATTTTATTTAGCTTGGATAAACATTGAAATTAGGTGGGTACTTGAAACGATGTCAAATATGACAGCGTTTCACAGGCCGCAGAACGCTTAAATGTGCACAAAGCTTTAGAAAATCATTTCATAAAATACAATTTCCAACAATTGAACAACACATTTTCCAATTTACTATTCCCAACACTACCAAAACCAAGACAAACACTTTAAAATTGTGCAAACCTGTTCTCGAAAATGTGTGCAAATTACTTGCGCCGAGTTGATTTCGAGTACATTTAGTTGTGAGGTCGGTTGAGCTTAACGACCACCCCGTTGTCGCTCCATGAATATTGAATAGTTGTAGGTACGGTCTAAACTCACAGCGGCTAATCCTCTTTTGTCGGTTTAGTAACCATTTTAATTATAAAATACCATATTAAATATTGTCTTCGCGTGTTATTAGCTATGAGTTTGGGGTATTAGGTATAATATTTTGTCAAAAATTTGGCAAATTCATCATCGGCACTTGGTATGTGGACTGGTTTTCACAAGTAGGCCCTTTTTGCGTGACGCTTGACACGTGTTGCTCGAACTTTTTTAGGTTCTACGACACGCCGCGCGCCGGTTTTCTCACGATGTTTTCCTTCACCGTTTTGGCACTGGTATAGTGCACATACATTTTTCAACAGAAAAACATAGGTGACTTGACACAACATGACTGGATTTGAACCCACGACCTTAGGATCGGAAGGCGGGGCCGCTACCAATAGACCACCAGTGCTCTCATTAATCATTTATTTCTGAATGAGCTGAATGTTTTAAAACAGCTAGTAAGAAAGTTAATTTTATTCACTTCAAATAATCTGTAAAGTAAAAAGACTCATCTGTATTGAAACAATTATGAACGAAACAAGATTTGCGAAGACAATGCCAGGAAGAGTTTCCCTCTGGCAATATGCTAGTTGTAGGTATCCAAGTCGCCTTTGTTTCACACTGGCCGAATGAGATCGGAATGTTCGCTTCTTTTATACGAATTGCTAATTCAGCTTAAATCGACTCTTGCACGTAATTGGATTTAAATCGAACGCAAGCTGCGCTCCACTTGGCGATACAGCGCTATAATTGTGAAAATACCGTGCTCCAATTTCATAATTACTAGTTAAACAAAAAGTATATGAAGTGCCTACAGTCTGCGGATTTTATCAAAAACTTGACTGGAGTATCCGAGTGTCAGCTAAAACAAATTTATAGTGAGAGCTAAAGCGAAAAGTCTGTCAATCGTGAAGAATGCATGTAGTGCTCGGATTCTGGCACAGTTGTGCACTTCAGAGCGTGCCGCGTCGCGAGTCAGTAGGGCGGCGAGACGGCCGGCCCTACTGAACAGAGGCTCACTAAGGATTTTTGGGGCTATTCCAAATATTTTTTAATTCTATTAGTAGGTACCTACCTACATACAGGAAACTTCTTATTTATTAAAAACTTAGTTAACGAAAAATGATGTTCCAAAATTAGGTTTAATTCGATTTGAAGTTTTACTATTTTATTTCGTTTATGAGTAAAATAAACCTCCAATAAAGTACCTCCTTCGGTGTCAACATAAGTCCTAGATTACAAAAACTAATCAATAGTCAGTAGCGTCACACAAAAGTAATTTCCAAATACTTCAATCTCTACTACAGCTTTGGGTCTCACTGAGATGTAAAGTCCACTTTTACTTCGCTGAAGTCATTAGACGAATCCCGTGAGGCTATAAGTGCAGAGTGCAGTCCTGTCCTCCAATAAAACGCTATTGCCAATGCCAACGCTTTGAAACGTACTGTCGACCGTTTACATGCATTTTAGACAAGAATAAATAGGCTGCGCATTGTGTTCGTAACAAAGTTACAACTTCAAAAAAAATCAAGTGCCGATTCGAATGAATAAACATGGAGTTTTGTGAAATATTTTTTATATGCAGCGTGAATCTGGTTTTAAAGCTTTTCGTGTTAACGTTTTGCAGAATGCAACGGTCAACTGATTTTAGACAAATTGATTCGGTGGATTCGTTAGAGCATTGATTTTACGCCACATAGCATCGCGCGTATTCGCCAACCACTGTAAAATTGAGATGCTCACTAACTCACTATAAAATTCCATTTTTCAGTTTGAAGGTTTCATACCTATTACGTTTATGGAGGTAACGTAAACATACGTAGCCTACTGAGCTACTCCACTCTCATTTTACTATCAGATTTTTTTTAAACCAGTTTGAATTGAGCCCTATGCTCAACTGATCGGTTATCTCTGCCTATAGAAATTTCATTGCTTCACTAAACATGCCCACCGAGAAACCATTTCAATGAGCACAAGTCTAGAAGCATGAATCGTGTTGCATTGCATACACTCCATTTGAATTAAATTGCAACACACAAGTTTCCGTACGGTACTCGTAGCAAACTAACAATTTAACCATAGAATCACAGATAGAACCATTCGGGATACAAAAGGCTTCCCCACACGCGCGCAAATCGTCGCAGTCAGCGCTGCGCCGATTGACGCTATTCGATGCACATTGCACGCCTCGCTACCCACAACGGGACTTTATTTACACGACACAAGATTTATTTCGCGATTCAAAGCTACCCACTTTATTCTCCAACTTTTGAGATGTAATTCGCATTTTAAAACCAACGCTCTCTCCAAAAACTTTAGTTTATTAGTACTTAGGTATCTGTGTATCGATCGATCTGTAGGTCTGTATTCAGTGAAGTGAAATAATGAACGGAGTTTTGCCATCAACTTTTTTAATTGATCCTTTAATTAAAAGATAGGCTTGGGTATCAAGTTTGAAGCTCAGTAAAAAAATAACATCACCATTCGGCCGCCAAGGAAAGTTTTCAATCAAAGTTTGCCACCTAAATTCAGCCTTAGGTAGAGTTTCATTACCTCTGTTGCATGTGTCGATGGTGTGCCAACAGCATAACGGTCCTATACATTTTGTAAAAGATCACTCCAATTTCACTACACTGCTAGATCAGACGGCGAGGAACTGCTCCAAATTCTGAGACAGTCGAAACGAGTCCACGCGGGAAAGGCATAGTGAATCCAGGCCTAATTCGCGAATCGCATCGCACGCTTCGCTACCTATCACGGAAGTCTATTTAGACAAACAAGATTTATTCCATTTCCTGAAGTAGCTTTATTCTCTCTGTTAGCTGCCTTAAAGTCGACACGCTCCGTCAAACTATTTCCACTTGCACTTTGTAATGCAGATGGTTTTGCAGAGAAGGAAATGATTTACTGCAGCTATTCCAAATATGATGAAAATTTAACAAAGGACTAAATAGAGGGTAATAGAGTTGAAATAGATAATTAAAAAAAAAAAAACATTATTTTATTAAACGATAAATTTTTTCATTGATTTTGGCACGGCATAAACGGTATGCAAATCATGTTTTTTTTTAAAGATTTGCTAACCACATTACGTAACATTATAGTGAAATTAATCATGAAAATCAGAGCCTCAATACGTTTGTCTTCTATTAGGTCTCGTGTGTTCGATTGGCAAACATTTGTTGAACGTGATCTAACTTAAAAGGATGGATTTATGTTACAATCCTAGCTTTTGGGCTCAAGAGAACCAACTTTATTTACAAGTTTCCACACACATACCTACGTACATTGCATACAGATATATACTTTGCGTGCTTTTGTATCTTCTTAGTGTGAGAAGACGTATGTTATAAATTCATGAGGGTGCATAAGCTTGTTGTGTCTGCCTCCACAATAATTCCATTTTACATGAAAAGCGTATTGCCTGGTCGGCATTTTATTTTGCTCAAAATTAATTTAAACAGTAAGGAATTTTAAGCAGTGAACTGAAACATTTCAATTACTTTATTACTTTGGGTATTTGGTCCAGAATATTAACAAACATGGTCAAAGTTATGATGTGTTACGAAATTGTTTAAGTACACGGGAATGGACTTTGGAATATATTATGTATACTAGCGGCCACCCGCGACTTCGATTGCCCTGTTTCCGTTAAAAAAAACATACCTACTCATTCACCTTTTAAACCTTCTCTGGACGTCCACAAATAATTCAAGACTAAAATTAGCCAAATCGGTCAAGCCATTCTCGAGTTTTAGCGAGACTAACAAACAGCAATTGTTTTTTATATATAAGATTATATACACCATCGTGCCTATAGATTAGTGACTACAATTTGGTTCTGACTTGGACTTGACTAACTGAACAAGTAATTCAATTTGGGGTCGAGTGTACCTAGGTGCCAGATACAGGCACTCGCAGTGAGACAGATGTTCTACGTTTATGGACAAGGGTCAACTGCGGGCAACGTATCATTACCGAAGTCCTTACCTTACCTAATATCAAAGATAGACCCGAGTCGATTCTTGCTTCTTTAAAACAAAACAAGAATGAAGCTGAGTTGAAATTGAACTATTACTACTACTATACTTATACTAGACTAATAAGATGTTCCCATCTCCAATACCCATTCTAAAGTTAAGATTTTATCTCTGGTGGTATTCAAATAGAATTGACGTCCCTGTCAAAGTCCTGTACAGCATACAGGACTGTATAGTGCTGCCCCGCTTAAAGGATTGTCAAGAGGCGTCGTCCCTTGTTAATATTCCAACTGACATCACCGGGATCCACTGTCTTACGAATCTTGAATAGAAGCCTCGACAACAAAAGGCTTCCTGAATTTTGAGTAGTTTACATACCTACAGACAACAAGGCAAAGGAAAACGAGCCTTTGCCATCATAAAAGTATAGTGTCTCTTTTGTGATTACATTCCGGACATCTTGATAATGAAAAAGTAATTTGGTTTTGACATTCTGGATAAGTTAACGGACAAGGCTATAGGTCAATAATTGGATTTTGTATCCAAATTCGATTTACAAATTGTAACGAACTTATGCAGGATTTCCTGGCTTCGTTTAACTCATGACGAAGTCCTAAGCTGTTGTTGCTTGTTTCGCCATTGAAAAGCTCACTTTTAAAGCAGCGACGCAAGTATTTTGATTGCTATATTAAAATGAAAACAATGTTTCCAGCAAATGTGATCGTGTTATGAGGAATATATCAGTGTGTTTTGAGATTAATATCTGAAAGTTCTGATTAGGTTGAAGCTATAATTAGTAGGCGGGAACCACGCTACATATCTGTTTAGTGGCGTTGCTGGCGGTCGCGGTCGCGCGCTGATCTCGCACATTTATACACACACCCGTGTGGGCCATTACCTCCCCCCTTCCCCCTTGCCATTGCTCACCGCACCATTTATTTACCTGAGAAAATCTGATCGCTCCTAACTACCCCGCCGTTCACAAGAACGCTAATTAATCCCCACCAAAAAGGCACAACGACTAAATTACGCGCACAGAATTCACGACAGGCGAATTATCTTGAACTCAACTAATAATCGGCTAATCATACGCCTTTTGTAATTAGAGGATGATAAATGAATTCACCTTTGTTTAATTAAGCAACGATACTGAAAAGAGCGGCGTTCGGCACAGGCGGGGCTGGCAGCGTCGACGACACCGTGCGCCGGCCGGCCCATCCTCGCATAATGACGCCAATTAGTTCGTGTCACCGCACTTTATTTATGTTAGGACCAACCGAACCTCCCCTTTACTTTTCTCAGAAATAAACAACTCGCAAAATACCAAACAACGATGCGTTCGACGATAAAGCTGGAATAATTAGGCAGCTTCATAACAGTACTGCCTGTTACAGAGCGAGTGCCGCCGACTCATTGTTGGACCGCCGCCGACCGCCGGACCGCAGTCCAGCAATAATATTGCAAAGTGCCTGAAATAACCCGCTAAATTTGTTCATTTTACACGGCATAAAAATAACCTCATTCGTAAGAGCAAATATTCATTACATCTACTCTAGGCTATAGCAGCAAAATTATATGCTTTGGCGGAATATACCTAGTTGGAAACCGGTATTCATTTAAATTTAATATGTAAATAGGCTCCTTTGTGCGAGATAAAAAGCCTCCTTGCTTGTTTTTCTGAAATAAAAATACTGGCTCGTAGAATGGCTTTGCGCTAAGTGGCAATAATTTTAGGACAGTTTCATTTAATGGCACTTAAAGCTACGGCCTTCGTTATTTAATGATTTCTAATGCTACTGTTTTAAAAAATCTACTTTTTTTAATCTTCAGCGATTAACTTTATTATTCTCTATATTATACAACGTGTATCAAAATATGTGTACTATCCTGAAGGGGGGTGAATTTCCACCCCCTGGGGAACAACTTTTGTTCAACGACTTTTCGAACTTCGATTGGTATCTCTGAAAAAACTGCAACGAAGTTTCAACATGAACAGCTGACTTTATACAAAGTGACAACCCTAAACTCAGCTACAGAGGTAGTAGGTAGTAGTAGTAGACCTACAGAGGTAGTAGGTCAAGGGGTCAAGGGGTTACAAGGATAGGGTTGTCAATTTATTTAGGCATTATGAAATTAAATATTTTTGCATGGGAAACTAAAAATAGGAATTTTTAATTATCTCCCCCCCACAAATCATCACCATTGTGGTCTGAAACCCCCCACCTTCGCATAGTACACATATTTAGATACACCTTGTATAACTCGAGGATTCCTATAAAGTTGATTAATTTTCTAAACAAAATTATAGCAAGCGTTCTCAATTTAGCTTCAGATAAAGTCTCCCCGCTTCACCGTATATATAAATGGAGGTATCGGCTTATACTGTAAGGAGCAACAAAGCCTGGCTCGAATCAATTAGGTGATCCGAAATCCTTAAGGCTTAGATAAAAGACGCGGAGCTCCCTTTATACCCGCGGTTAAAAGAATTCAATTACATAATACTAAGGAGATTAAAACAGCTAACACAACTCCTTTGAGATAGGCTGTAGCTATTTAATTATTGGAAATGCTCGCTTCACTCGATTGAATTGAAGCATAAAGCTGGTTGAGGCAAATTAATTTAAAATCAGTGTGGGTATAACTTGCGGTACTCTAACAAGTGGAATTTCAAATGACTGCGCATATTAAATACAGGGTTTCGTAAGAATGCTTAGGAAACCCTTATTTTTTTCCATCACACAAAACACCTATTAAATGAAGATACTAATAAGGTTTTGGTATTATATAAAAGAAAACAACTACATTCCCAATCTAAATTACAGTTGTTTTCTTTTATAATAATACCAAGATCTTACTAAATTTATATCCCGGTTTCTTTTCACGAGTTACCAAATACAAAAAATATTGAATTAAATTATCTTTACGAGCTCAACAATATTTTTTGGTAAGTGGATTATATCATAATTTCCGTGCTTCGGTCCAATAAGCTACTTACGCGTGAACTCAATCGTGTAATAATATAAAAGGTGTAACAATATTTATTTACATTTCATTCACTTAGCATTAAAAATAAATATTGTTACAGTATTTATTTATTAGCAGTAGTAGTAGAGCTCTTTCTGAAGGCCCGTCCGGGGAAGTACTACCACCATGCCTATTTCTGCCGTGAATTAGCATTGCTGTGTTTATTTGAAGGGTGTGCGTGACCTACGAGGCAAAGCTTTCTTAATAGGCAATGGTTACCATTTAACATCAGGTGGGGTATAGTATGCTTGTTCCATCAGCAAGTTGTATAAAAAAAATATTTGCAATCTTCAAAATAAATCCAGACAGTGTGAACACAAATTTGACAAGTGAGTTTCGAAAACGAAATTTACTTGCAAAATGTGACACTTGGCTACGAATTTGGTATGGAAGCAGTAGACACTTTCAATTCGTTTCATGAAATCGAAAATGTTCAATGTTCACACTGTCTCGAAATTTTTGCTCGGTGACATGTTTGTGCGGTTGCACAAAACTGAAATGCAGACAAGCTCTGTCTGGCTCTGTCTCTGGCACTGGTTTTGAGTCTATGTGAGTGTTCACCAGTGTTTCATACTGTGTATGTAACGTTTCGAAGTAGGATTTATTTAGTCAACACTCGCACAGACTCAAAACCAGAGCCAGAGATAGAGCCAGTCAGAGCTTTTGGTAGGCCTAATGAACTGAACTGGGTAAAACTGTGCCGGTTTCATAAAATAATAGATAAGTATTTATTTTATTTTAAATGTATATTATTAAACGTTCTTACAATAACATAATTAATACATATTTTTGTATGTCAACCTGCATTGTCCCACTGCGGGGCCAAGGGAGACCTTAGCCCAGCAGTGAGACAGTGTTTATATATAAATTTGACTTTATGCTGGCAAGCAACTTCTTAGATTTCTGCTCCCCTGGTACCTTTAATTAAATATAGGTGGATATAATAATTTTATTCTAGTGGCGGCATGGATTAACTTCCTATATAACATGATGTTGTGGACTGTACGCCAGTACTTGTTGTGTAGTAGCAACTCATTTGTACTTACATTTTGTACAAGGCATGTATTCAGTTCTCCACAATACAATCGATAGCATGCTGGATCTCAGCATCTGTCACATTCTTCTTCTTAAACGGGAAGTTCGGATGTCTATAAAACTTTACGTACGTATCTGTTCGCAGTCTGTAGTCAGTGTTGAATCTTGACATCTGTCGTACTTCTTCATCCGTGAGACTAAAGTCAAACACATCTACATTTTCTTTTATACGTTCTTTATTCATAGAACGAGCTATTGGAATCACTTTGCGATCTACCTGAAACAAAACAAATTGATATAGTCACCGCGCTACCAACTGAGTCGTCAATCGTCTTTTTTCAGGGCAACAATACTATCTACCATGTTTTTATCTGATTTTATTCTTATCGATATGCATCTATAATCGTCTTACGCATATCACTATGCAGCTCCATAAGATCCACAAGTGCGAGCGAGATAGACATAGTCAAATGATTTATGGCCACACGACTCAGTTGGTAACGCAGTGACTATAGTTAATTTTCTGTTTTATAAAACAAAACGCGCACTCGATACCTTTTATTATTCATTTCGTTACCATAATAACAATTCACTTCGCCGATATTTGCTGTTGTTTTTACATTAACGGTGTTGCTTTTTATAGACATTACCGTGCAGAATAGCTTTCTGATTCCGAATCTCTCGTTTCGATCGATTGGGGTTAGGTTAGGAAGGCTGTTCTGGGGAATACCGTAGTACTCCCACTTGGACCTATCCAGCAGTGGATTTCTCAAGAGAGTATAATGTTCAAGTACCTTATACTTTTAAGATTCTTCTAATTCACAAAAAAATACCGTGCCAATACGCAGTTTTTAGACATACGCGTATAATATTATAGTAAGTGGAACAGTGTCCGAACTTGATACTTTTTTTTTAATTTTCATCACTAAACCTCTTACATTTAAGAAGAAAAAGATCATTATACCTACATAAAGTCATAGTATTTTCTCTTTCAATTAAAATGTAAAAATCTTTGTATTTTCATGCTGACCAATTTATTACATACCAGGTATCTCAATAATATCTGAGGCACGTTCTTTTTATATTTGCTGGCCAAATGTTGCAGAAGAGGGTCGTCAGCTCTGGGCGGCGGTGCATCGCTTTTCCGTCCCAGTATCGCTCCAAAGGGAGTATAAGCCATCACCACAATTCCTTTCTCCTGGCACCAGTCTATCAGCTTGTCTTCCGTTATTGTTGGATTCACCTGTATAAAAATGGCCATAAATAAATATTGTAGACAATCCTTACAACACTATCTAACCCCAAACTAAGCAGGGCTGGTACTATGGGAACCAGATAACTGATGTTATAATTACATATATTTTTGTTGTAAATACATACTTATAGAATTCAAAACTAGATATAACTTTTGAAACTATCATGGTTTTTAACACTATTTTTATGAAACAACGGGATATTTACCATGATTAAAATCATCATCAAAATTTAATCATGGTAAATATCCCGTTGTTTCATAAAAATAGTTCTAAACTAGAAGTCAATCACCCAGACAGAGAACAAACATCTGTATTCACCACACAAATATTCGTTCTCGGTGTGGATCGTACCCACGATCTTCGGGCAGAAGGCAGAGCTTTTGAGAGACCAACTTAGCTGAGAGGCCAGTCAACAGTGTTTTATTCCACCTACACGGATATCATTCAATTAGAACTCTAAGTATAGTACTCTAGTATCTAACTCTAGGTAAGCCCTATCAGCGTACTCAAGAACAAGTTTCTTCTCAATAAGCCGCCTCGTATAACAGTTGGTAGTAGGTACTTTTGGCTTCTCCAAATTAGATTGTGGGCTTGTATTTCACCCTGAGGAAAAAATAGTATCAGTAGTTCCTTCAAAGAACCATACTACAGAAAACAATCAAAAATTTGAGTCTGTTTACAAAAAAGTAATGGCATTGTTTGAAATACATATCTGCCATAATTATAATTTTCAGATCTGTGACATAGTTGAGCTATTGTTGTTTTTAATATGAGAATATGAAAAGTTGATAAAAAAATACGGTCTCCATTATTAATTGTAAAAGTCGCTTTCAATAACAATCGCGATAAAAATACAAATCTCTCAGATACGGTAATTCGTCCTCTCCAATTAAAATAAAGAAGCGTCAATAATTTTACTGCGGGAATTTTCCTGTTAGTGTCGGGGAATATTTTATAACCGGGTTAAAACGAGATTTACAAGATAATAAATACTTTATAGATATTTTCTCTGAATACAGCGTGTGTTCATACTTTAAAGCATTGATTCCAAACGTGCTCCAGGTGGACCCCCAGGAGTCCACGGTATAGACTGGACGGGGATCTACGATGGCGTGTCAAAAAAATGGGGGTTCATAATTCGTAAGCGTTCGTCGTATTCGTTCACGAAAATATATCGAGAGTGAAGAACTAAAAACTTTTTTTAAACTGTTAATTCGTGATAGGAACTCTGCTGCAACGCGAATGTCCATAGTTAGAACTTGTCGCCATATTTTTTGTCGACTTAGTAAAAATCTAGCTGCGGGGCAGGGGGGTCCACCGGAACCAGCAAAATATTGAAAGTGGTCTATAAGAAAATAAAGGTTGGGAACCTCTGCTTTAAAGCAACCCATATACCTGCCATATAACTTCAAGTGAGGTTTATAGCTTGCTCTAGATTTTAAAGCACTAACCTCAATTTGCAAAACCGCGGGCTTTATTTTAGAATTACTCCAAAGCCTCTTCATCTGAGTTAAGTTGAAGTTTGATACTCCGATAGATCGGGTAAGGTTCAACTCTTTGACATCTTCCATCCCTTTCCAAGTTGTAAGATAATCCGTCAAACTTACGGAGCCGTCTTTCTGGAAACAACAAAAGTTGACATGACCTACTCTTCACTGTCCAAAAAGTTATGAACCGAGTGGGATTTGAACCCACGACCCTCCCCTTGATATGAGGATGTGCTAACCATCTGCGTCAGATCTAAATCACACCCGGTGAATAACTTACAGGGATCTGTTAGTATGGTTCTTACACGACTTATTTAAATTCTTATATAACAATACAACCGATGCACCTTGCTTATAAGGAAACAAGGTTTTGAGCTTCACCTTTACTGGTTCTTTCAGTGTGGTGAAAAGGTCTAAACTGCGTCTCAGAGAGGTGTATTTCGTGCACTTGACACATGTTTTCGAACTTTTTACTTCTACGTCATGCCGGTTTCCTCATGATATTTTCCTTTCCCGTTTGAGAGTACTGGCATAGTGCACATACATTTTTCGATAGTAAAGCTCATTGGTGCACGGCTGGATTTGAACCCTTCTTCCACTAGACCACCAGTGCTCTCAATGCTGTGATTTTAAGCTGATTTCCAGTCTTTTATTCATGTTATTATTAAACTTACATTATATGCAAAAGGGTAGTGCATCAAGTAGAGATCAACATATTCAAGCTGCAACTCTTTTAGTGACCTTCGCAACGCCTGAAGAACATCATCTCGTTCGTAGTTCTCGATCCATAGCTTTGAAATATAAAAAAAACGTTTTAAATACCCAGGTAGGTATATAAGCATACAAAACTACCTGCTGATCTGTCTCAGTGTTGTACGCGACATAATATGACGTATGTAAAACAAAGAGGAATCAGGAATAATCAAACTATTCGCTAAAATTGTTTGACTCGGTTCAGAAGTTTCAAAGTTCCCCGTTTCTACTAAAGTTACAAATGAGTTTATTTAATAATCTGGGTATATTCCAACAATGGAATGTTAAAACGTCATAAAATATGAATTCGGAGAATAACGTTTCAAATAAATATTATAGCATCCGTGATCAACCACACCACGCGATAAAACTTTCATATTAATTTCCATTCCACTCGGAGCTTCGCAGGCTTCCGTCAGCTAGTAAGCTGTTTCGTCCTGGCTGACTGAACTCGCAAATGCGCCATTTTATCGACGCGATATATCAAAGCCATCAGCTAGCTTCAGTTTGGACGTAAATGAGTTGCATACAAGTCTTTATCATACCGCTATATAACTAAGTTAAATAACAAAGATCTCTGTCTCCTGGTCACAGAAAAAATATAAAGTATCTGCGTTTTTCCGCAACCCCAATACTTCATCGTAGCCTGAAAATATGTGGCCACCAGTGGCGCAGTATCATGTCATTTTGCTCGTAAACCTTCGTCCCATAACTTGGATCAACTCTCCTACGTTACTCATGCTAGCGGGTTGTAAACTTACCTTAGTGGTGACGTAAACGTTGTTTCTCGTATCTTGTATCGCGAGGTAGTTTCGGATACCCAGGCCGACCTCGTCTTCCACTCGGTATAAGGGCGCGGTGTCGACGTGCCTGTAGCCGGCCTCCAGAGCCCATTGTACGGCGCGGGCTACCGAGTGGTTTACTGAGAGCAGCCTTGTACCCTGAATGTCGGTACAAGTGTGTACAAGTTATTGTCTAGACGGCCTGGGTTGTTCTAAATTCAATATATCCAATATTTATGAGGTACTTTTTAAGAGATTTTAAATTTTATTCAAGTTTTTTTTTCCATAATTTTTACTAAATCCCAAAAACGTAATATTTATTGCTATACAAATAAAGCAAGTTTACTTGCTTTAAGTTTACCTACATAATTATAATACGTACGTCAGAAAGATGGCCCAAACTGGTTCCAAGAGCTATAGCAGGTATTTCATTGCTGTCTAATAATTTATAAGATGACCCCGTTCCAGCCACCTGCAAAGTTTAGCAAGTGCTACAAAATAAAAACAGTGTTTATGGTCACTGAATAATAAAGTAATAACTGAATCAACTTTATTTGTCACCTTAAACTTCCGACACTACAGAAAAACAGAACACTTCAATTTTAATAATGGGCTCTTTGTTTCCAGGTTGAAAATTACGTCGAAGAAATGAATGAAAACCCAATAAAGTGGAGACATCGTAAAAGGGAACGCAATCATTTCTGCTATCGAGCTCGATGTTGGCACTGAACAAAAAAGTGATTAAATTCTTACCAGGGCATGGTTGAGTGAAACAAACAATAGGAAGTGAGCCCAACCCACTGATACGTCCATTTCTCTCAAATGTTCTAGAAGACTGGCTTTAGATGTGTCATAGTTGTATCTCGACTTCCCACAGAACAGCAGATAAAGTATGAGTGTATCTATACCTACTCTAATAATTTACGGCCGAGACTGATGAGATAAGATTTGACCTATTAATTAAAATGATGCTTACAGTTTACCAGTATAATATATAAACAACGTGTAAAAAATATAAATTAAAAAAAACTTTGTCAACTCTAGTAACCTGTCATGCCACGCACAAAGACCCCTATTTTACTTAATAATTGTCTACGTTTACTTTGTTGAGTAAAATTTATTATATAATGTATATAATTTTTTTATTTCACACCATCAGTGGCACGGTATAGGTAAGTAATTTGTTGATTTGTTGTCTACTGTATAATACAGTGCTCACAAAATTACCTCAACAAAAAAGTAAATCAATTAAAGCTCCAGAGAGATTTGTTGTACAACAAGAAAGATACAATCCCTTATTCGCATAACAAATGAAAACGGTATGGATGTAGAGGCCCATTTAAAACACTGTTGCTGAGAGATATATGGCCGGTCTCGAAGGATTTGCACTGGAAGCCTTTTGGAGTCTTAAAATTTTACTGAGAACACTGAGAGAGGGAGAAGAAAGGAAACTTCTAACTAATAAGTACATATTACGTATAAAATATGGAAATGTAATTTATATGTAGATATTAGAGTCTCAATCAAGCAGAAATAGCTTAAACTGATTTTAATGAAACTTAATCAATACATAGGGTCAATCACTGAGTAGACCAATGAAAAAAAATTCAATAAAGAAATAAAAGCGATATTTGAATAATTATTGTGAAACCAATTTACCATTACAAGCCGACTTGTTTGCAGATACACCCGAGTAAATACTAATTCCGATTATATAGACCGTGCACCACAAACATTCAATTCAACAAAGCCAGAATACAAAATTAGAGTGAAAATTAAACCCCGTTTCGGCTCCCTGATAACAGTCCCGAACAACGTATAAATACTCGTGTTTCAAGCTCGAAGAGATACATCCATGAGAGCCAAGCCAGTAATAAATTATTACTCATGGACCCTTCGCGTGGTTAAGCTCGGCGCCCGTAGGTAATGTATCGGGTATATAGAGAGTATTATTCGATTTTCACAAATAAACCACCACGTCTGACCCGAAACGCTGCTGGCAGCCGGGCTGAGGATGTGAGGATGCAAGCTCTCAGGAGACTATCTTATTTTAGCAATCATACAGAAACCCAGGTTTAGATAGCGCGAGTGAGCGAGAATGAAAATTCATGAGTGATTTTCCAATAATTTAAGTAAAAACCATTATCCCTCTGAATAGATATGATTCGAAAATTTAATACAAATGTATCATCTTCTTTCTTAATAGGTACCTACTTAATAGGTTCCTTTTAAAACGGGGAATAAAAACAGACTTGATTGTTAATTAAGCTGTAGAAAAAAACAGATGCAAATAGTTATATCGAGTTTCATTACTTAATTACTTAACTTCAGCTCGAAGACCTTTTAGAAAAGTAGCTACGTACAAGCAGATAGGCAACAAGATCAGGTTTCAGCTCCGGGTTTAATTTACAGAAATGCCTGGGAGTTTTTCCGCGTAGTGAATTTTCCACTGGCTCCATTCATCAGGCGACTGTCACTGTCCCCCGCCGAGCAATTACTGATGTCGCACTCCGGTGCACCGCCATCCAACGGCGCAATTACTACCACCTACAGCCTGTCGGTACTACGGCGACCTTCTCTAAATACTGTGTGCTCGTTTAGCCCACTTACTTGAACACAAATTTGGGCCGGCTAAAAGTTTTTTCAGTTAATTTAAGGACCAGTCAAACTCAGTTGCTAAAAATATAAAATTAGAATGTTCTGGAAATTGTCTAGATCCATAAAGTGTCTAAGAGTATAATTAAAAAAGCAGTAAGTAGTAATCAATATAAATCCAACACCAATGTCCTGAATATGCATTGTCACGAAAACCTTGGATTTAGTGTAAAATCTAGGCCATTTATCATCTCATCGTGTCAAATGCGGATAAATGACATTCGTAGTCTATGCCACTCGTGGCATTGTGTGAAATATGGGGTACCTACAAATATGTGCCGGTCTTTTGAAGTTTCGTCCAAAAAATCAATATTTGGGAAGTTATTAAAAAGAAGGGAAAAGGAGCTGGCAATTTTCATGACAGTTAACCAGAGCTCAAGCTGTTTATTAGAAAATACCCAAAATGCGTTTTAGACACATAATTTTACTCTATTCTGAATACCCATACCTACGCGTCTGCTATATTTATTTATGTGGTACTGTTTTAGTTTTCGTTTCAGTCGGTAAATACTTCTGTTGATGAAAATCACCGAAAGCGACAAATCCCAACCAAATTATGGTTGTTCAATTTATTTCAGATGAATAACGTTACTCACGCGAGACACGTGCATAGATTACCAAAATGCTCGAAGTTATTAACACAATCCAGCGGCGCGGTATCTCTTTTGTCATTTTGCACAAAAGTACGACCATCATCGCACGTTCGCATTGCCATAACGAGAATTGAGGACACTGATGCTGAAATGGCTTTGATATATTTGAGAAACAGAAAATGAGTCAACGTTAAGTACACAGTCAATAATGCGGAACAAGTAAAACGTTTCGATAATAAAAAAACAGGTGAAACGGATCGCCTTTCCCGATTTTCAATATCGTTTTGCAGGTAAACGGGGGTGTTATTCATATGTGTAAAGAGGGTTTTCGCATAACATATCTAGGCGTCTCCATTTATCCCATAGAGAGTTTCTTTCCTTTGTATTGTCTGGTATTTATGTATGTTTTCTGGAGCAAATACCCTTGAAAATATCATTACATCGACATTTCCGAGAAGTGAAATTTTGATGTGTCTATTGAGAGTATCGAGTCCGCTGAGTATTGTCGATATTGCTTACAGAAGACGCACGAGAGTGCCTATTCTCGTAGCAAACCTCGTAGCCAGTCGATTTGGATGAATTTGACGGACTTGGATACACAGATTCCTACATCTGGAGCCGCTCAAATGGATTAGTCCCGAGAGCTATTGCAAATCGAATAGGATAACCCGAAGGCTTCCCTCTCTATTCAGCGTTCGTCTTTAAGTCATCGCCAAGCAGTTATGGTTGCGTACCGTCTATATTTCGTGTACCAGACATTTTCCCTACAGCAAAATACATAATATAAAACAGAACTGATGTAAGAATATATGAAAAATACCTAAATACGGCAAGCATAACACAGGATAGCTGCAGGCACAATTTTTATTTTATCGACGCACTATTTTATTTGGAAAACTAAACATGATTTTGGTATGTGTGCTTCCAATTTAAATCAAATTATTATTTTTTGGATAAAGTTGGTATTTATTTGGCAGCAACCAACATTTAAAATAATTGCTGTGCGTGTTAACAATTCTGTTTCGGGTTTTTAAAAAAATTTCCGGTTCACTCGGACACGAAACATATTCCTTCGTGTCTTTTGGAACTCAAGATCATTAAAGGCATCTTTGGAGGGTAGTCAGAGGTATCCTTAAACATTTGGCTCGTGCATATATTTTTCACAATAGTTACTATTCTTTGCGTCCAAATCTATCGCAGCAGGAAATTAAAATAGTTTTGCGAGATTGTGTGAGCACATCCGGAATTGGCAGTCTCACTGGCAGAGAACCTTCTGTGTAGTCAGATGTGTCCGATGCAAGTTGCGCCAGTCGATACCCGATACATCTAAATTAAGACATATCATTGATTTACACACCCATTGTGGATATGTTTCATGTTCCTACCAGAAACTGGAATTAATTTGGCTTTCCAGCTTTGATACCAATGTTTCAAACATACAGTGCTTTATAGTAAATACCTACAGGGAACTGAAGTCGGCAGAGATAATAAAAGAAAATAAAAATAAGGACGCAGCCAGAAACAAAAGAAGATGGACTCGACTAATCCAATATAGGTATAATCAAGATCTCGGTACTCGGTCTTCTTACATTGCTTTAATCTATCTGATGGACAATAAGCGTCGCAAATTGTTTAAGAATTAGATTATTCATTTTTTTCTCATGAACTGTTTTTCTATAACAACAGTTATGTTCCAATTTGAACGCATATCGTGCGATTGTAAAGTTTGGCTATTGTTAATACTATTTTATGATTCCCTCGATGCAGAACTAGCACGATTAAAAATTGGACGACCAAAATCGGTTTTGGTATATAAAAAATATATGTACATTTTACTGTTAGATTTATTACAAATAATTACATTTTGGTGCAACTGACTGTACCCTAACAAAGAGATTGAAACGGAGCACAGTTTCTGTGTGAAAACGGTACATTGTATCCGTACTCGCTTCAAAACAATCCTGTTCTTGTTTTAATTACTTGGTAGATTAAGCTACGTGCGGAGCAGTATAAAGGTTATTGTTTTGAACTTGTACCTGGATCCTAAAGTCGACGTCGATTGACGGGCGAAATGAGGATGTATTTGACAGGTTACCCCAGTACCTGCTGTTGAGAGCCGTGAGATATTGAAAACCGAGCCTTACCGAGCCTGAGGCCATCCGTTTGACCTTTTTTTATTGGCAACATTTCACTCGTTCCGCATTGTGGAGCGTTTGACTGAAACGGGTTGCGTTGTCAAATTGCGCTGATATTTTAGCAGGTACCTGTATAACCTTCATTTACAAGCCAATCTACTTAGGAATGCCGTAAAGGGATCTTTTTAGTAGGTACGCTGCGGCGGGCCCGAATGTTTGAAACTGAGATTCGGGAGCGGAGCTCATATTCACCATTTTATTTGTGGGTTCGGGTCAACTTCGTTCAAACATCAGTTGCCCGCACCATTATGTAGATCAAACAGAACTGATTATAATTAATTATAGTTGGCCTATTAGAAAAACATCAAAAGTCTGCCCTTGGGGGTATGCCAACGAGCCATGGAGCGCAGTATTTTAGGTATAAAACTGTCAGACCGCGTGCGGAACAGTATACTGCGCTCCAAAACCCACATCGTTGACGTTGGTCAGAAAGCCGCCACCCTTAAATGGAACTGGGCTGGACACGTCTGCCGCATGCCTGACACCTCGTGGGCTAAGAGAACTACAGAGTGGATCCCACAAAATGCAATGCGGCGACGTGGAAGACCAAGAATGAGATGGCGGGACGAACTTGACTCCCACCTTAGATCGTGGCCTGTCACTGCGTTAAGTCGCGAAGAGTGGAAAGAGGGAAGGGAGGCCTTTGCCCTGCAGTGGGACACAAAAACGGCTGAATAATAATAATAATAATAATAATTAGAAAATTATGAAATAAATATGTTTAAATGCTTGGCGCTGCTAAAACAACTAAAATACCTATAAAATTAAAATCTAAAATTACTTTCCAAACACCGAGTGGTAGCCGTCGTCATTGTTTATGTAAGTTTTCTGCTTTAAGTAATTTTTATCCTCTGCCGTAATACAGAATAGGGACGTGTTTTGCTTTATAAACATACTACTACTGGAAGGGAGGAATGTCGTCTCTGAATAAAACGTTTAAGCAGATACAAAAATAAATACTTTCACATACCACGCGATCCGAACATCCAACAAAATGCAATCTTAGTAAGAATTCTTCGCAAGCGACGCTTAACAAGTAGTTTGTAGGAATGTAGTAGACATTACTAACGTGCGACACGGGTGCATGGAACTTGTCCTGTAGGGATATTACTTTAATCGCGTAAGGCCTCCGTTATGGTCGAAGTTTCATGAGCAAGGCCGCAGCAAGTTGGCCGCTTATTGCTCCCGCTGGTGGCGCTGGTCTCGTTACGTCTCCTTCCTTTGTTTTTATGAATCGAACATGCCAAGTTTCCCAGTTAAGATTATTATGGTAATAGTACCCAATTAGTTAGGGAATAAGAGCAATATTGGGTAAGAAGGTATTGATAAGAGAAACTTTTAATGTGCAAACTTAGACAAAGCTAATGGATTTCGACTACGATAAAGGGTTTTTAAATGTTTTTAGCTCTTCACTCGCACATCTATAATTATTATTAAGCCATTTTTGTCCAACTGAGGGGCATAAGCCTCCCTTCCCTCTTTCCACTCCTCACGACATAAGAATAGGAGTAATACACCGTATTTTTTAAATGATAACTGCTATTTTGTTAGCTGATCTTGTGCTTTATTTACTAGTAAAACTAACCATATTAATAATTAGCTGCCCCAGGAAAATATAATTAACCCTTATTATGAAAGCTGAAAAATAACCGAGCGAGCTTCAGCATACAGGTTTGGCGAATGATGGTCGCGATGTCGCGAAAATGTCGCAGATGGTTTGTTAACTGGCACAAACTGGGCGCAGGTGAAATAATATTAGCTTTCCAGCTGGCTCAATGTATTTTCACGCTTATATATTTCTCTTTACACTCTGTGAACTAAAACGGAATTACTGAAATGTGTGGGTTAACTTTACCTAACGCTTTTTAGGATACCTAGCATTATTATAATTCCCTTTAAGGCCTGCGCACACTTAGGTCGCTGGCGATAGCGATCAATGAAACGCTGTCAAATATCGCTGTCAAAGACAGGGTTTCACTGATCGCTATCGCCAGCGACCTTGGTGTGCGCAGGCCTTTAGGTATAGAGCTGTCTGACTAATGCATCTTTAAATTCGAGACTTTAAACATTTTCGCAAACATAAGTTGAATGCGGGTATTTCGAACTTTATCGGTAGCTCGATGTATCGGCTGTCAAGGAAAATAGAGCGAAACAACGCCACTATAAGGAGTGCAACGTGACGAGGAAAAAGGCACTAATACAATGACACAAAATAATAACGTGCTCAGTTTTTCGGATTAGGGTCAGTAAAACATCGCTATATTGGGATCTGCTCGTCTGTCCTCAGGCACTCCAGCCAATAGTAGAATTGGCAGTAGATATGTATTCTCGTATATAGGTTTTGAGCGGCTGCCAACATAAATCTTTTACAGCATCAGCACTTTTACATATTTTTACACCCGTTATGAGGTAAGAAAGCATATGAGAGACCTGAATAGATATCCTTTAAATATATTAGATAGGAAGGTATTAGATAGGTATCTACTATGTCTCAAACTAATAGTATCTTATCTACGGAAGACCATAGTGTAGTGATCATGGATAAAAATACTAAATGACAAAGTTATGCGATAACAAACATTAAAAACATCCGAGTTGAGAATCTCCTCCTTTTTTATTTGAAGTCGGCTAACAATCCAGAGTTTCAAATTAAATAAAACATCCAGCACAAGTAGGTCCCTGTCTAAGTAAAGAATTAAAAAAGTTATCTGGCACAGGACCAAAAGTGCATGGCATAGCTCAAAGGATTAGCTACCTTTAGCGGGGCGTTTGGCTGTCACAACTAGTGAACCGTGATTTTGAATGGCTTTGATCAGGAAGTAAACCAAATGGGTTCGGTAAATGGAGTTTTACAAACCTTTTCCTGCAGCTTTGATTTGTACTGACAGGGGTTTGAGTTACTGTCAAGGTATGGTTTATTTTGAACACTTTTTGAACCTTAAGCTTTGCCTTTAAGTATACTTTTATTTATGGCTATATTATGTACTTTTAAATATTTGGGAACTGCTGCCTAGCCACTGGAGCCAAGACTATTATGCACTATGCCCAGTACTTTCAAACAGCGATGGAAACATAGTGAGGAAACCAACGTCTCATAGAAGGTATCAAATAAAAAGTTCGAAACATGTTTGTGTCATTCAACATGCAACTGAGCAAAACAATACCTACACTGATACAAACGGAGACCTGCACTTTAATTACTGTAATATTTGTACTAAAATGCACCTAAATGATAATATAAAAGATCTGAAACTGCGACGTTTTGATTTTCTCTTTCAAATACTAAGTATGTTGTTATTGTTGTTGTACCGTACCTATTGCGAATCAGTTTATTTGCAAATAAACAAACATCTTCAAACGAAAAGAAGTTGCGAAATAAGATTTATGTAAATTTCTTCGTTCGCGCACAGCAAAGTAAAATCACAGGCCGTATTTATTATAGCCACTTCAGAGAGCGGAAGTAAGCTCTTCAGCAGCTAGGAGTAGTTTTAAACGGCACTTGCCGTACTTTCAGTTATTTATAGTGACTCGAAAACGAAATACTTGCTCCGGAATGTTTGAGATAGAGTTGCAGTGATCAAACATTCAAATGAACTTGGGTGGCAGTTTGCTTTATTGCTTCTCAGACGCTGTTGTGTAGCAGCTTCTAGAAAATGCCTCTCTATTACCGACTTACTTTCCTATTTAGAAACCCATTTTATTGATGATAGGTCTACCAGGTTATGTTCAAAGAAAATGAACTCAAAAGTCAATGAAAAGTTTCTTCTTATACACAAAGTGACTATAAAAGCTTTTATCATGTTTTTATTGTTGAGTAAAACGTTTCGAAACAATCTTCGAGTTCTTAATATTACGCAATTCTACGGAAGATTTGTTGACTTTGTATTGTATTGCTGAATCCTTTATACTTATGTGCTTTCAAATGAGTTCTTAATTAGTATACTTAAGGGGCCGGCGGAGGGCGCATTTTCATACAAACGTAATACCAAAATGATTACTAGTTTAGGCAGATTTTCACTATATTATTGTAATAACGGTATTTATATAGTATTTATCTAGGTTCCTGAATAGTTTTTATTTTAAATTACTTACCTCAAATGAAATAATCACCAATCGCATTTTACACATTTTTTTCATTGAAAATTGTGATTGGCGTTAATTTCATTTGAGGTAAGTAATTTAAAATAAAAACTGTTTAGGAACCTAGATAAATACAATAAAAATACAATTATTACAATAATATAGTGAAAATTAGTAATCATTTTGGTATTACGTTTGTATGAAAATTCGCGCTCCGCCGGCCCCTTAAGTTTCTACTGCGGTCTTCTTGAAGCCTTTTGCCTTTCATAAAAGGTTTATTCTGTTATACCAAAATGTAGCGTCCTAAACTTTTGTGATACGGGGCAATTACCAGTGGCCGGCAAATATTTGAGTATCATCTAAGTTGGTGAAAAAGTAAACAGGGACGGGGCCCGACGGGTTCTCGAGTTAATTGAGCACATTAGTCATACGTCGGCTCGTTGCGCAGTGGCGGACCTTATCTACCGTGATTTGTGACGCTGCCGAAATATAGGTACTTACATAACCTTTATCTAAGTAGGTACTACTCAAAATTATTGGGTTGAACAACAGAGAAGTACCTTTTTTGGCGCTAGAAAGTTTCAGTGAATTTTAAAGTTTATGTAGGTTGTTAGCAAATGAATTTTTCGTCATTATTGTTTCGACCAAAATTTAACATTTTGTATTCTAAAATAGCGCTAGCTATGTGAACATGAACAAAAATTGGTAGTTAAAAAAGTGATGTAGAGCTACATTGTGTTAGGGAAAAAGAGAGGCTTGCGTTTATAATAAGAAATGAAATAGGCTCACGGCTGTAATCCCACACACATGGTAGAAATCTCTTTCAAATCTCTAGGGATGCTCCGAGATTCTTGAGAACGTCAAGTACCTACACCAACGGAGGTAAACGAAGACACGCGCAACTTATATTTTATTTAATTTCACTCGAAACGTTTTTAGTGGGTAGGAATACGTCATTGAGCGTACCTACTCAAGTATGTCTAACTAAAGCTTGGCTTAAAATGCAAGATAATTTTGTGCTTTGCTTAAAAAAAATACAATAAGTTGCTAATTTTTCATAACTATTTGTTTTCCTGTGGTGTTTGTAGGTAATTATGTAATTTTACTAGCTCATTTAACTGTTGAGATTCCAGACAATAGATTTAAGGAACGAGTTGACATAGGCAAACGAGAGATCAAAGTTAACTCATTTTTTCCTCTTTTGCGTTACAAAACGGTGTTCAACCAAAAATATTTTTTACTACTTCTGCCATCTAGCGGCGACACTTTTCATTAGTTAGCGCGACGTGGTTCGTAGAGCCTGAAACATTTACATACTCGTAGAACCTGAACCAAAACCAACCAAATTTTTGTAGAACCCTTGGGACAAATCAGTCTAGTACTCTCTGCCGCCGATAGGTTTAAGCTTAGAACCTAAAATAATGAATCTAAATCTATTAGATCTGTCATTTTCGTAACCATAAAACTAATTCAAACAAAAAATATTAAAAAAAAAAACTCATATTACATGTAAGGAAAATTGAGCATTCCTCCTTCCTTCCTTTGAGCAATCTTCATAAACATAAATCGAAATTCCTTTACTGGCAAAATACATGCGAGCAGCGGTCGGCATCAATTTTATGAAAATCTATTGTCGTGTTTAGCGGCCAGATAAAGCGTGTTTGTTGCTCTGAGAATAACATAGTAAACTCATACTTATTCTGTCGTTTAAATTAAAAATGGAATAAACTTATCAAATATTTTATTTATATTTGGGACTGGGTCGCAAAATTAAATGCTGTTTATAGAAAAAAACAAATGAACACTTCACCGCGAAAAAAAAATTTGTGGTTCGTCGTAATTGTATTTGACAGAATGAGTTCAAATGTAGTTTTAATTTCTTCGCATTATTTGAGAAAAGTAGCCTTGGCCTTGAAAAGTAGTGATGGCCTTACCTAATTCACTTTCGTCCATCAATGACTCTTTCTATCTAATATACCTACTATATCTTGACTCTTTTTGCCATTATCTAGCTAGGTACTACTCAAGAAGAGCAGAGGTTGCTAGTAATGAATAGATAATGAAAATACCTAATCGCCAAGTTTCGAACTAAGTTTAGGTATTCATCTCCCAATGGAGTAAGAGTTTGCCCTTCCCGCCTGAAGTAAGGAGTCACTTCAATTAATATTCAAGTAGGTATGTGTCAACTTACTTGCAAAAGCCCGAAAGGTCAGTCCAAAAGGTTATTTTAGTAACGCTGCAAGTATATAGTATAGTAGGTATATAAAACATACTCTAGTGCACTCTGTAAATATCTACTTATAATAATTGTAATTTCGTTGTAAAAAAAATAATAATGTCGTATATAGTTAGGCTGGCTTATCGCTTTTGGGTGGCCTACGTCGCTGATGATGATGACTTGTGTGGAGTTGTGGAACGTTGAATACCTAAATTGGGTGCATGATTACTAAATCACTGGTGGTCAAGTGATAGCGGCCCCGCCTTCCGATCCTAAGCTCGTGGGTTCAAGTGCACCAATGAGTTACCTATTCTATTCGAAAATGTATGTGCACTATGGCAGCACTTTCAAACGGTGACGGAAAACATCGTGAGGAAACCGGCATTTAGAACCTACAAAAAGTTTTCAAACATGTGTCAAGCGTCGCACGCAAAAAGGCGAGTGGCCTACTGCAGAAGCCAGTCCGCACACCAAGTGCGGATCAAAGAATTTGGCAAGAATTTGGGTATATGATTCGCGAGGAATAAAACCTACATAGGGTTTGTAAATAAATTAATAAAATAAAATTAGTCAATATCCTTTTATTTTAAAAAAGATTTAATAACATTCGACTAACAAATCATTTATTCATCGAACATACAACTTTCTAAAATAGACATCACAGATAAAATATAGACACAAAATATTTTTCCACTAAAATTTTTGCCGATAAGAGTAATGTATAGTTTATCTACTATTAGCAAAATAAGTGCGTTAGCTTTTAGTTATTCATAAGTCAAACAGCCGTAATTTTTACTAGGTGGTATGTATCTTTATGCTTAGAAGGTCAAACAATGCGTACAACCAGCGTGCACGGTTAAAATTGATTTTTACACAATAATATGATTGATGGTATGAACCAACGTGTACAAAACCAGTGGAGGTACTTAACTGTTGCCACGAAACCAAAACAGTGATGGTAATCAAAACTTATGTCATCTTTTTTACAATAAAATATGAAGAATGTCTTTCATTTAGTTATCAATTTCGATTATTATTTTTTCAGTTTCGTGGTTACACTGCTGATCGCGACCGTTCACGCTACAGCGGACGCACGTTGACGCCTTGGTGTGCCCAGAGCTTTAAGCATATTTTTGCCACAGCTTATATTGTTAGTTAAAACCCATACAAGGAAGTTAAATTGAAAAACTCGGGCGACTACACAATAATTACGCTCTGTAGCATGTTTGTAATGTTTACACATAAGTGTTATGACACAGTTAAAGTTATTTCATAGCGTCGAAGTCGAGTGTGTTTTAGGTTAGCTAAGCAATGATCATCTCGATGAAGATACAAAATTGACTGTAATTAGTTTTGTTGTTATTACCTACACACAAGAAGTTCCCAACATTATACAATATTCGAATAGCTACGAACCAAATGAACTGTAGCTCAACTCTGCTTTTGATTTGGGGATGATTTAAAAAAAATGGAATTACTTTTTACTCCGAAATATGGCAACCAAGGAGGTAACTTATCAAATATTTTATTTATATTTGGAACTGGGTCGCTTATGAAATAATGTTTATAGAAAAATGAAAATGAAACAAATGAATGCTCAACTCTCATTTTGATTTGGGGATGATTTTATTATGTTTTCGTTGAACTGAGCTGTCAAACTTAATTTCCCTTTCCAAATATATTTTATGTTCTTTAATAATTCTTAGTCTGGTAAAATTGTATTTTTTTTTACATATCGTAAAAATATTTTTTAATTAGATTTTTTTTATCGATACATTTTGACAGAAGTGTACTTAGCAGATTCCTGTTGTTTATGCCAGGTGAAATATAAATAAAAGCACAGTATGTTATGCGCATCCCCGTATCAAAAGAGGGTCGTGGGTTTTAATCCCCAGTTTGCAACCTATTCTATATTTTAAAATCGACATAACTGATGTTTCATAGCTCTTGATAAATATTAGTTCCAATTCAGTCACAAATAACGGCCGGATGATGGATTGAAATACACACTTAGCCTATAACTTGCGTCAGTAATGAAATGAATCCAAGATGGCGTCGCTAATCATTGTCTCTCACTCGCACACTATCTTTAGCAATAATGTAGAATGCATGAGACGTAATGATCAGCGGAGTTTTTTTTATAGATAAGTTTCTTTATTTGCGCGGATCTTATATAATGTTTATTGTATACCTTGCATTGTCAAATTATGCAAGTAAAGTACTTAAATTTAAACGTTAGGTACCTAAAAATAGTCATAAGCGTACATTTATTAGTGAAGTTTCATCCCGTGATAAAAAACGTGAATTTCAACAATATTTTTGAAACGTGCTGATTGTATGTACTTGTAAGTACTTAGCAAAGGTACCTATTACTATCCATAGGTTGGCTCTAAATTAATATACTAACACAATAGTTTTATACAAAATCATTTGAATAATATGAACGTATTTATAATACAGTTTTAAAATGAATACATGTGACGAAACTAGCAGATGGCCCACCAGATATTGAATGTTTATCTCTGCTACTTTACATAATTTCACGACCACTGAGGACGTGCCCTTATTTTTGAGGAAACCCGGTAATTATGTTCAAGACACCCAATAACCGTTTATTTGTACACTTTTACAATATTTACACTTACACTTACACTTTTACGTTTATTTGTGACTGGCCTCTAGCTCAGTTGGTAGTAGCTCTGCCTTCTGCGCCGTAGGTCGTGGGTTCGATCCCCACCGAGAACAAATATTTGTGTGGTGAACATAAATGTTTGTTCTCTGTCTGGGTGTTATACCTATTGTATTCTAAGTATGTATTTACAAAAAAATAATGTATTCAAGTATTATATCAGCTATCTGGTTCCCATTTTACAAGCTCTGCTTAGTTTGGGGCTGGGTAGTGTTGTGTGAATTGTCCACAATATTTATTATTTATTATTATAAGTTAACGTATTAGATCACACAAACACTACACTAAAAATATGTATTAATAAAAATTAGACAAACACTCAAATTAATATTAATTCATTAGAATACCAGATATTTAAAAGTTAATGACATAACCATAACATTATATAACCCAAAAGTCCCTAAAAAAGTTGCAAAAAACAGAAAAAAAAACAAATTGCATGTTTTCAACCTTACGGAATAACCATCCAAAATACCGGTTTATATAAAAAATATGATAAAAATTTAATTAATAGATAGGGATGGTTACCCCTTAGCCTATTATTCGTACAGTCACCTGCACTAAATCTTTTACAATAACTTTCTTAATTCAATCGTTACTTTTGTGTAGGTACATCTGGTTTACGTAAACACAAAATAATTTTAAAACATTAAGAAGTGTAAACGACTATTTCTACAAAGTATAATTATACTTCTTTTTGATTGATCAATGTAGCCTATTATGGTCAAAAGCCATTGAAGACATGGTTGAACAAAGCTAAGGCATTGATATGTTTTTCATTAAAAAAGCAGCCAAGTGCGAGTCGGACTCGCCCATGAAGGGTTCCGTAGCATCAATTAACATAATATAAAGGTTTTTGTAGTTCGTCGAAAGGTAAATTGCGGTTTACGATTTATGACGTATAAAAAAAAAACTACTGACTAGATCTCGTTCAAACCAAATATCGTTGAAAGTTTGCATAGTAATGTACAACATATATTTTTTTTGGATTTATCATTCTCTTATTTTAGAAGTTAGAGGAGGGGGGACCAACTTTTTTCCACTTTGGAAGTGTCTCTCGCGCAAACTATTCAGTTTAGAAAAAAACGATATTAGAAACCTCAACATCATTTTTAAAGACCTATCCATAGATACCCCACACGTATGGGTTCGATGAAAAAAAAAATTGCGGTTTACGATTTATGACGTATAAAAAAAAAACTACTGACTAGATCTCGTTCAAACCAAATATCGTTGAAAGTTTGCATAGTAATGTACAACATATATTTTTTTTGGATTTATCATTCTCTCATTTTAGAAGTTAGAGGGGGGGGGACCAACTTTTTTCCACTTTGGAAGTGTCTCTCGCGCAAACTATTCAGTTTAGAAAAAAACGATATTAGAAACCTCAACATCATTTTTAAAGACCTATCCATAGATACCTCACACGTATGGGTTCGATGAAAAAAAAATTTTTGAGTTTCAGTTTCAAGTACGGGGACCCCCAAAATGTATAGTTTTTTTCTATTTTTATGTAAAAACCTTAATGCGGTTCACAGAATACATCTACTCACCAAGTTTCATCAGTCTAGCTCTTATGGTTTCGGAGAAAAATGGCTGTGACACGGTCGGACAGACAGACAGACAGACAGACAGACATGACGAATCTATAAGGGTTCCGTTTTTGCCATTTGGCTACGGAACCCTAAAAATGATCTTAACCAAAACTTTCTGAAATAATAGGTCTTAAGGAAGTTGCCACTTTTTTACTAGTTTAAAGTATGGATTACTGCAATTTCATACCTTATATATAAATACATTATTATAACTTTTAATTTGAAGTTACAACATACATTTTTTTTATATATTTACAAAGCTATCTTAATTCTAGGTATTGGTATGTACAGTCAATTATTAAGCATTACAGGTAATTACTAATAGGTTCTTTTAATATAATTTGAATGTTAAAAGTAAATGGTGATCATGATAAAAATTTCGAAAGTGTTTGATGTGGAAACTATAATTTTTTCACCTTCAAAGCAAAGCAAAGTAGTATTACGTCGAAATTCCAGGGGATTGAGCTGAGAGGCCAGGACTTCTCAGCTCAGTTGGTAGTAGCTCTACCTTCTGTGCCTTAGGTCGTGGGTTTGATCCCTACCGAGAACAAATATTTGTGGGGTGAACACAGTTGTTTGTTCTCTGTCTGGGTGTTATATTGTATTCTTAGTGTGTATTTACAAAAAATATATATCAAAGTATTGTATCAGCTCTCTGATTCCCATCATGCAAGCTCTGCTTAGTTTGGGGATAGATACTGCTGTGTAAAAAACTGAAACCTGAACCCGTGCGAGGCCCTTGTTATGCAAACATGTCAATTTGCAATGTCTGTACCTACTATTTTCGTATCTTATTTTTAGCTGCGTGCTCTGTAGGTTATTATGATTTAAAAGCATATTGGAAAAATAAAAATAAACATTTTAAGGTAAAATCATATTAATGAAATGGCTACGCACGAATTTAATACTGGCAATTTTAGTCCAATTCTTGAGCAAATTAACAATATACTGGCACATTCTTTCTCTTGTCTCGTAAAAAAACAAAAAAATGTTCAGACTGTAATCCCCCATTACTTTATGCACGGTAGTTTTCAAATCTCATGGTAGTCAAGACTTTTTCATTATCAAATTATGCCTTTTACAATTCGCTACAGATCGTTGAAGATGTTTAAGAGGGTAGTCAGAGGCACATCCGAACATAAATTTGGCACATGCACACATTTTGCACACGTTATAATATCAATCTTAATATTTTATACTCATAATTATTGTACTTCTGCTTTTTAAACTAAATCAAAAAAAAAAATTATATAATAAATATAATAAATAGTGGTCCTTTTTGTTTATTTTAAATTAGATGATTTTATATTATTATTTTTTGGGGCATCAACAAGTTTATGATTTAAAAATATAGTGAAAGATTATTATTTTGTGGGGGGTGATATTTCATGCATGTGTCTATAGCTCAGTGTAAAAGAGGGAGTGGTAAAAGATTTTATATGGAGTTACAAAAGAGCGAAGCGGGCGTGATAGAAACTATAGTACCCATTCCATAATTAGTATCTGAACTCCATACAAAACCCATACATACACTCCGAGTGGATTCCGATGGACGAGTGGACAGACGATTCCAATCCCAATTACAATTATTTAAATTAAGATTGGGGTTGGAACTAAGTGACTGCTTTATACTCTGATCTAAGGTAAAACAAGGTAAATGGTTATTGTATAGCTACCTTTATACATTCTATGTACTTGTACTTATAGGATGCACTATAACTATTTTTACAATAAATGCAAACTTTAGCAAAATCACACACATCGTAGAAATAATTTGACAACACGAAGATACTTTGTGTACAAAAATAATGAAAATAGTCCGTGCAATCAATTTGCAAGTGGAAATTTCAAATTTATTAATAGTCTAAGATCCCGCTATAGAAGGACCTTCACCGAGCTGGTTATTTAATGAAACGTATTAAATTACCAGAGAAATTATTAATTATTAATGGAGAGAAGGAAGGGAGGCTTTTGCCCTGCAGTGGGACACAACAGGCTTTTAATAATTTTATTTATTTTTATTTTTATTTATTGAAAAGACCAACAGCAATGTAAAATAATACAGAGTTTCATATGCATTAGTCTAGGACAGCCAATAACAGGTCTCTCTCAATATAACAGAAAAATAATCCTACAAATTTAATAGGTACAATGTACCTACTTCAAGGTTGGTTAATAAAGAAGGGTAACAACAACAACTATAATTAAGTGAAATACTAAGGATAGCTAGGTACTTGTTTTCTATTCAGAACGGTTGTATGTCGGGCTATGTGTATGTGTGTAAGTGAGGGTGTATGGAGGGGATATAATAATAATAATTAATTAATCATATCCTGGACTGAAATTTGATAGGCAACCCATATAGAATATATTTATTGGCATGTTTAATTAAATATAAAATACGTTTCATTAAATAACTAGCTCGGTGAAGGTCCTTCTATAGCGGGATCCTATACTATAAAGTAATTATTTTTAAACGTAATATACACCTATGTATTGTCAGAAATACTTTGGTTCACTCGTCTGATTTGCACACTCGGAAGCCTTTTTCGAGATGACGTCAAAATCGACAAAGCTACCGACAGCTTAAGGGCGCTTGTACACGCTAAGAAAATTTGCCGTTCCTGCGGCAGACAAGACAAATTCTTCGTGTAGACGACAAGAATTTTGTCTTTTCCACACACGAAAACGCAACAACGTTTGCCGCGTCGTGTCTTGCGCAGATAAGATTTTTTTCGTGCACCGCTACGAGCAGTGTACACAGTTATTTTCTAGTTACGACACGAATTCTTGGGTAGACCCGGCGTTTTTTCTTAGCGTGTACAAGCGCCCTAAGCCGAAATGTGACGTGATCTGCCTGCGCCTGAGCCCGTCACAAACTTTTAGTAAATAGTTTTTCTCTTCACTGTATAAATTGTATTTTTTCTTGGAATAATGTAGACGGGTTTACTAAGAAGGTTCTTCTACGCTTCGTCGCGTGGAAGGCGCGTTGATTTATCTAGTTTTTAAGACGTTTCAAAGTGGTTCTTTATTGAATTTCACCATTAGTTTTCAACCTTTTTTTATAGGTCAAAGGTTAGCTTAGACAGGTGTTAGGCATGCTGCATCTAGAATTTTCTTTTCCGTGTCAACTCGTTCAGTCAATTTATCCATCCATCTGTGTGCGGTTCTGTCAACTGTTGATGGCACTGTTAGACAGTTCATACCACCGTATTCACATGCGATCTGAAAAAAACAGGAGAAAATTTAAATTCATATTGTTATTTCATTCTAATACGTATCCCTAACGTTATGTGATTTGCTTCGGTGTATTTCACTGCGGTGAATACAAATTGAAAGATTTGATAGAAACGCTTAAACAAACAAACATCAATACGCGTAACGAAATCGTCAAATTGTTCGAAAAATCTGGCCTCTTACTACTACTTTATCTTACTATGGCTAATGCTACTACTAGTCCCAAATTTAGCAAAGCGCAAAGCAAAATTTATTTTTGTTGCAATGTGGTTCTTTTTTGAATTTTAACATAATTTTTCAACCTTTTTTTATAGGTCAAAGGTAAGCTTAGACAAGTGTTAGGCATGCTGCATCTAGAATTTTCTAACGTGTCAACTCATCGTGCCTTATGTTTTCCCAGGGTATACTCGCTAGCAACTGTAGTAAAACGCGCATTTACTGCGGTTCTTCAGGCTAAGAGTGACTGTAGTAAAGTATCCGATTGTAATGCAGCAACGCCCGCTCCAGTGCACGCCCACCGAGCTGGCACCTGGCACCAGCTCCCATATGAAAGGGTTCCCGAGCTTGACCTCATCACGTGGCTGCAGCGCGTATTTACTGCGGTTCTTCAGGCTAAGTATTGAATATAACAACTTACCCGATAGTGATGCAGTAAAGCCCGTTCCGGCGGTACGCCCACCGAGCTGGCGCCCGGCACCAATTCCCATATAAAGTGGTTCCCGAGCTCTACCGTGTCACGCGGTCGCAGCACGTATTTACTGCGGTTCTTCAAGCTTAAGAGTAACTAAAGCTTGAATGTAGTAACGTACCCTATAGTGATGCAGCAACGCCCGCTCTGGTGGCACGCCCACCGAGCTTGCACCCGGCACCAGCTCCCATATGAAGTGGTTTCCGAGCTCAACCGCGTCGCGCGGCCGCAGCGCGTATTTACTGCGGTTCTTCAGCGCGTGGGGTGTCACCCAACGCCGCGTTTTCCGCGCCGTTGTCAGTGGAGCGGTTACTTCCACGTCATCCTGTGAATGCCAGTAAGAAGAATTTAATAAAGCCACGCATAGCAAAAAAGAACCACGAAATATATACAAACTTGTAGAAATATTAGATCGATCATGCACTGGGCAGTATTTTCTTTCTATACGACTTTCCCACTAAGTGGTAATAAGCACCTGTAACAAGACATATCCTCGCAAGACACACACGTAAGAATAGTAACTTGTGATGCCATGTTTATCTATCAACTTATAGCAAATACATAATTCCGATTTCCATATTTAACTGAGGTTTTATCGGTAAACGCAGAAAAAGCCTCGTAGATTTTTTTGGGTCTGGCTAGCTGCTACCATCATATCTATATAATTATTACCTATCGATAGAATCTACATAGAAATACTTGAAACCATACCTCCCACCGTAAGTAGAAGAACGCGTTTCTGAATAGGAACGCGGAAGGCGCTTTCGAAGTCGGGGTGTGAGACGAGCGCAGAGCTGTCAACATGGCTGGGATGGCTAGTTCCTTCTTCGGCAGGACCACTTCATCCACGTCTATTACCAGCAGCCAACCGGCGTTTCGCATCGACCTGTATAGGCAGTCGTTAAAAGCTGCGAATTGCCCTTCAGTCCTGGAAAGAAAACGCATAAATGACTCACGAGGTTGTGAACATATAGTCAGACACGGTAAGCATTTCAGATCAGAACAGATCTTCAGGTACTCAGCAACATGTTACATTCAAGATGTTCAAGGAAGAAAATTTACAATGTATTTAATGACACCAGTGATTCGATATACCTACATTCAAATTTGAAATGCGATAAAACATTGCGGACTGAAGTCTTATGCACATCTAAGTGATTTGCGATGTCGATGGCAATGTGTTTCACCATATTATGGTTTTGCACACACTGCCGCGAATTTTGACTGTGTTATACTCTTATCGCCATCGCCATCGCAAGCGGTCTAGGTGTACGCAAGGCTTTACAGAACTATCTATAAGGTCTTACCTAATCTCCACTTTTGACAAGATAGGCAGTTTCCAAGGCAGCAGTGTGATAAGTCCTTGCTTCGTGTAGTAGTCCAGGAGGCAACCCGCTGAAGCGCTTAGCGATTGATTGTACATGTAGAAGTGACTAACACCAAGTAGCCGGTTCAATTCAAACCATTCTACCAACCAATCACTACGGGAGTATGAGAAGTGGAATGGCTTGACGCAAACGTGCAATGTTTCCTGAAAAAAAATATTTTTTGGAATGTCTAATCTATTAGACGCATAGGCAAATACAATCGTGTCATCCTCTTAGTAAATATGTATATTCCAAAATATAATAGCTTTAGCGCTTCGTAGCGCTAATAGCGGGATTTGAACCCACTCCTGGTACGAAGTTGCGCTAACCGCTACGCCACCAGATCTACGAATAACTCTTAGCGACCGTACTTCTAACTAACTTTAGGATATTATAAAATTGTTAGTGATTTCCATAAGTGTAGTAAACACTATAAAAACCAATAAAAAATTACATAAATACTTCATCAACTCCTATTTGGATGAGCATAAATGCCTTCCATCCCTCCCAAAAGCCAAAAATTAAAACAAACTTGGCAATTAAATTGTTCAATACCTAATAAACAACTTAATTGGCTAATAACCAATCAAAAATTTTCGCATAAATAATTTGCAAAAACCGTAGAAGTACCTAGGTAGTCGTTACACACGCTATTTATACGATTTATTTGTTCAATTATCATTTAGTTAAACAACCCTCTCCAGAAAGCCGTCTCGTGCTGACATAAGAATAATTACATTCTGAACAGCTGGAGCCCATATTCAGAACATTGTTGCTTTATTACATTCTCTTTCAGAATCAATTTCTACGCCGCTTTTATACCTATACCTACCTACTACCTAAAAAATCACAAGAAAGGATTACCAACATTATCTGTTAAAAATAACAGTTTTATTTGCCATTCAACCGCGATCGTACCCCCGTCTGACACCAGGTGGACAATTTGCTTGTTTCAACATCAAAATCTGTAAGTAGGGATGTGACTAACGGCTTAGAATTGCATACTTATACTTTTTTTATAAACATTGTTAGTTGCTTTTTCACTTTCTGGCTTTTTATTACAGCAATAAAATTATGAGATGGTAAGCAATGATTTGCCATGATTTGGATTGACAATCTTTTTCATTTTGTACTTTGAACCTACAAGTCTTTTATCTTTTCTCACTTTTCAAAAGCAACAAGCAGATAACACGAACATACCCAAAAGGTTATACATTTTCAACATGTAAGTAGGTATGTATCTTAATTTTCGCCTTTTTTATTTGGTTAGGTCATAGGTATTAGTCAACTTTTTGATTGTCCAACCTACTGGTTAAAAGGTTCAGTTAAAAGGTTCAATTAAAAGGTTCAATTAATTCAGATAATTGAAAAGAACTAAACGGCAAGTGCTTGTCATTGCAAGTTTGTTTAGTTGACTAACTAAAAAAGTCTGCTTGATTAAATGCTTGACGTTTAAATGCATCTTTATCTGTAATCCACGAATAGACAGAGCACCGTTGCTTGTTAAAAAAGAAAAGTGTTAACATTTTCAAACAAAGAACCGGGGTTGCAAAAAAATTTACACCGTTATTACAGAACCGTATCGTTTGCACACAAAGGGTAAAATGCAAATAGAGGTGACAATAAAAGCGGTGGTGTGTAAACGACGTTAACGAGGCTCTAAAGTTGAGCGGCCGGAATATGCGTTACGAGCAAACTGTATTGTAGCAATGAATAAGTATTAATTTATAGGTCGTTTATTCAGCTACCTTAAAAGTTAATCAATTTTACATCATAAAGGTGTTTTACAACTATTCCATCCATTTTTTATATTTTCTAAGTTCTTTGTAAGGCTGTGTATATCATTATCATCAGCCTGAAGAAATCCACTCTGGATATAAGCCTCCACTACACATTTTCAGGAAGAACGGTTTTGAGCTCTTTCTATTCTCCGACTTCCCGCGATCTTTTAACAATGTCGTAGGTCCATCTGGTGGGTGGACGCCCTACTTTTCGTCATCCGGTTCGTGGTCACTATCGCAAAGTCGCGCAACGAGCTATGGAGAGAGCTATGCTAGGAGTTTCACTACGTGATAGAATCAGATATGAGGATATCCGTAGAAGAACCAAGGTCACCGATATAGCTCTAAGAATTAGTTGAAATGGCAATGGGCAGGTCATTTAGCTAGAAAACTGACAACCGTTGGGGAATTATGGAAGTATGGTATATGATGCAGGGATGTGCACTTTAAATTGCCTCGGGAGTATGTAAATAAAATCCACTCACTGTTTATGAGGTTATAATATTGTCCACAAGGTTCAGAAGGCACAAAGGATATGTAATACGCAAGCACAAGCACAAGTATAAAGGTTCTCGAATGGCGACCACGAAGTTCTTTATAACGCTATGTAAATATCTTACTTCAATTCCGGCTTTAGGTTCAGTGTCCAGCACGGTAAGGAGGTTGGTGGATGGCTTCCCTGAGGAGGCGGCCGCGAGGACCGACACGGATGCGCCGACTGTCTCTTGGGGTTTCACTCCTGAGTCGCGGAGAAGGCACAGCACGTACGTGGCGCTGTATTTGAGGTTCCAGTTCTCACGGATTGCCTGGAAATAATGAAAAGTTGGTACAGATTGTGAAGATTACAATAGTAAACTTACTGTTTTTTTTACGTACATAATTATTAATTTATATATTTAATTATTTTTTAACACAAATATATTACTTATTTCTTTTAAATTAACTGTACTTTTTAGGATCTAGTGTGAGCTATGTACCAGATTTCATACGTTTTTGCCTATTGTCATTTGTAATTTAGTGAAATTACATGTTTCTAATAAGTATATTCAGACATCGCCGTTATTGTAATTAAATATAAACAAATAAACGCCTACAAGTTGTATCTATCTATTCCATCGGAAAAAGTTAGGTTTGTAATAAAATATGGAAACATAAAAACCAACTGTTTACCGTATCAAAGAAAAATTCAACAGGTGGCACAAGGTCTTACTCCTAAAAGGAAACGTCGAATGAGTTTAATACCTACTTTACGAGATCATTCAACCGAGCCCAGGTATTTCACTAAAGAGGTTCTAATCCCTAGGCACCCGTGCTCAGCGGTCTCTACGAACCGAAATTATTCTGCCTGAGTTCACAACGTGACCTGACGAAACGGGAATGACCTACATACCGGAAGTACCTATTTCTGTCGTGAGGCAGTGATGCTTGTATTGTTGTGTTCCATTTGGTTTGGATGGACGACGGTAGAATTTGATAGTCGTATGAGTTTTTTTAACACCTTTACGTACCTTTCGTCAAGTGTACTTTTTTTTAACCTTGAACCCAAGTCTACTGCTCTCCTCTGGTATTCTACTTTTCTACATAAAGAGAATGCAATGTTGTATTTATTCTTCTTTAATTATAGTTTATGTATAACGGTTTCATTCCAATCAATTATTTGGAAAGCAATATAGCAATTAGGAACACTACATTTTCACTGTTGGTATCTAATGTATAATAAGTATTAAAAATAACTTACTAAACTTAGTCTAGCTTTGGGTAATGAGAACATAAAATGGAGGGGAATGGCCAGTAAAACATGACTTATAATAGTCTTGTAATGTCTTATAATGCCTTATAATAAAATTAACAAACTTAGATTAAAGTAGGATCTTAAACGTTAAGATACCTACTTACTCATATGTTTATTATAGATAGCGGTGTCGGGGGACAGAGAGGGCTCAGAAATAAGGTTTAGCAGTAGATATTATGATGATGACTTTTATGGCTGTATTACCTAGGGATTGCCTATATTCGTGAGCAAACTCCATTTATTATTTTCTACGTATTATTATTACCTTAAATATAACGAAATATGATATATCTACTAACCCCAATTAGCCTGACCCTATTCCCTACGGAGCCCTATACCTACCTACTCACATACAAAAACAAAAACCTGCTGTAGTTCTAATTTACAAAATACTTCTGTATTTTGAGGCAAACACTTATCAACACATGAAAGGCACACATTTTTTTATAAAATGTAATCACTTCCGCCTACTACCCACTATCGTAATTAGCAGTTTCATAATGCACATTATCGCTATAATATGATCCAATATGAGTACGATTATAATATGATGAGTGAAATACGAAGCCTATACATTAGACTAGTTTAAAATTCATGTTAAATGGCGACCAAAGCTTTCAAAGGCTTTAATAGTAGATTGTTAAACAAGGGCAGTAAGTGAGCTTTTGCAGAACAAGATCCTATTTGGCGCCAGTGCGAGCTGCGCTCGCAAAGGGCGCTAATGGATCGAGTGTATCTAGGACATAAAAAATCTTTTTAACCGACTTCCAATCAAAAAGGAGGAGGTTCTCAATTCGGTTGTATGTTTTTTTTTTTTTTTTAATTTTTTTTTTTTAATTTTTTTTTTTTATGTTTGTTACCACATAACTTCGTCATTTGTGAGCCGATTTGAAAAATTATTTTTTTATCTGAAAGGTACTGCTTCCAGATTGGTCCCATTTTAATTTTATTAAAATCGGTGTTGCCATTTTTTTAAAAATATTTTTTTTAATGTTTGTAACTGCATGCCTCTGTCATTTATGAACCGATTTAGAAAATTGTTTTTTTATTTGGAAGGTTATTCTTACGTCCAGATTGTCCCAAACAAATTTGATTAAAATCGGTTTAGCCGTTTGACAATGAAGTCGGTTTCTCAAGTTTTTTAAACTTAAATTATTTTTATGTCCAAGACTCGGTCTCTCACAAGAAATCTATAAAAGGTTGGTAAATTTATAAAGTTTCAAACAAAATGAGCCTCGCCTCTCGGGTAGCCAATGTGCTCAATATTTTCACTGTCTTCTCTGTTCCCATCCCACCCACTCATTCGCGGCAAAGTCAAAGAAATGAATCTCTTGGAAACATCTTTTATATAAAATATTATTAACTACGTGAATCAGCGTGAATAGTATCTAAAAATAGACGATAATTTCATTGATTTTGTATCGGAGCTCTATTGAACATAAACGGACACAAAAAATAACTTTCAACGTGAACGAAACGTGAAACGTCACGTAGAAGACAATCTGCCTGTCTACTCTTAAACGCGATTCCGATCCCAATTTGAAGTTTTGACGGAATTCTGGCAGAAAACCCATAGGATTTCTGTCAAAATTCCGTCAAAACTTAAGATTGGGATCGGAATCGCGTTTAAGAGTAGACTGGCAGGTCATTGATTAGAAATGAGGCCTATACTGAAAATGAAGAAACACAAAAACTTATTCCTTTTCTAATAGTGTGTAAGGACGCAAGGATTACCTTGACTCTGGCTTTGAGTATAACTGTGCGGTTGTCAGGCAACCACAGACGGCACACGACAGGGTCCGGGCCTCGGGTTTTCGTCGCAGCTATAACTCGAACTGCGGATACGGTGCGACGCTCTACGTATGCGGAGTAAACGTAGAAACGAAACCTGAAATACAATAAATAACACACTATAACCCACGTAATCACGTCGAGGAAGTTTAAAGTAGCACCAGTAACGGAGAAAATGAGAAGTATGTAATCGGCTAGCATGATAAGAGGAGAGGAGAATGTCATGTGACTAAAAGAGTGTTAAGCATGCATTTTGATGGATATAAAGGTAGAGGTATAAAGGTAGGAGGCCTAAGAAAAGATGGATGGTTTGTTTGAGAGATGATATATCCAAGAAAGGAGGAGTACTGAGTTGTTGAATCATAGGAGATAATGGAAGAAAAATGCATGTTGTACCGGGCAGGAAGAAGAAGAAGAAATCCTAAAGAACCCTCGTAATCTCGTTGAAGTGGGCAGATCATAGAGCACGAACGCTACCGTTGGGGAATAAAAGTTCTCAAATGCGACCTCGAACCGGAAGACGTAGAATTGAACGCTCTTCATCCAATAGACTTGCGGTAATGTGAAGATCACGGGAAGTTGGATGGAGAGGGTTCCGATTTTTTTTCTGGAAATGTATAGGTGAGGCATAATGTCCCGGAGTGAATTTCATCAAGCTGATGAAAAATGGTGAACCATCCGAGCAAATAGAATAAACACTTCGATTCAGCTGCAAACATAAACAGCTAAGGAAAAATTTCGGCTTATAAATGTAACTATGAGATTTTTCGCTTGCTCAGTAATTCGTAGCCGTAAATTTCTTATTCAAACTCACAAAAAGTATTTCATCAAAAGTAATAAAAGTCAGAAAAACTCTGAAGGTTTCGCATTAATACAACAAAAATATAAACCGCTCGTCGTAAACCAAATTGTTTTATTTAGATAAAGCGCCCGTGAAATGTACGGCATTATTATGAAAAATTATATTCTTTAAGCCTACTTAAAGAATATAATATAATAATATAAACCTAGGTATCAAGCATAATGGCCTAACAAAAATGGCAGTAGGGTACTGGGTCACTATTGTTCACGTTTTAAAGTGTACCAATTAGCCAACGTCTTAAAATGCTACGTAGAGTTTTCTTTGAAAACAATGGAACTAAAACGAGGAGTCGTTTTATTATTTAGGTTTGAGAAAATTCTATCTCTAAAAAAACTTTCCCGGATAACTCAAAACATCATGGAGAGTCCTCTACTTTCGAGCAATTACGACAACATAAGTATAAAAACACCTTGTTAGTAGTATGTGCGAGGTAAGATACAACATACAAACTAGCATCTAATGATGAAACAATAGACAAAAGAAGAGATAAAATCTATCGCCAACTTCCCACGTGATAGAAACCAAAGATTACTCGTATCATGAGAACATCCGGTCAGCACAGCCGGGAGCTCCATATATTATGGGAATGCCTATGGCTGTCAAATTGTGTACAGATCAGCTGACCCACACATTTATTTATTTTTAGGTTTAAATGTGTGAGCCAGTTTGAACAGCCATAGCCATTATGGAGTTCTATACAAAGAAAAAAAAAAGAACTCTATAAAAAGAAAAAAGAAAAACTATGAAAAGAAGAAAGAGTTTGTTCTATGTGGAGGTTAAGTGAGCAGAGGTAAACCAAGGAAAACATGGATGAACTGTGTGAAAGATGACATGGATAGGAGAGGAGTGAATGCAGAGATGACGGCTGACAGAGGGGAATGGAGGAGGATGACATGTTGTGTACTTAAAGTGGGATAAGGGCAGGAAGAAGAAGAACCATATGGAGTTCTGAGGTAGGCCAGCAGCAATGATCACTATTTTGCAATGCTCGGGAAGAGCAAATAGGATTGGCCTATTTATTCCGAATCGAATGTTCAATGTTATTCAAACGCGGAAACAATGTGGTTTTAATTTTATATTTTTTTGACTTAAATACTTACCCTGTGATTAATATAAGTTAGTTTGGAAACTTATACAAAGATATTACATTATTGACATTAACATTTGCATAAAAAATTGGGCTCGTGAGGTCTTTATGTTCGCTGATCTGCTGGTTTTTATGCTTTATCTAAAACCGTGGGAAGGGGATATTTGATAACAGATGACGCCATAATTATCTCGGGATCGGGAGCCTATAGATTTAGTAATGTTAGATAAATAATTTCATTATAATTATAAATATAAACCTGAACAATGTGATCAAATAAAATATAAAGAATAAAAAAAAATTGGTTGTTTAAATAAATGCGTAGGTACTAAGCAATAGTGAAAAATAATAGATAGTGAATGATATAATAAATAACTTAACTTTTGAAATGCATAGCTACTTAGTAAAATAAAATTTTAGTTTAAATAAACCAGATAAGTTATCTTATTTAAATTATTTAATGGATTAATAGAAGGCTCTAGTATAAATAATAACAATGTTTATGATAAATTGCTATTTTATCGAGTGGCGAAGTTAAGATAGACCCTATACAATGTATACATATTAGTGCACATTGTATACACTCTCATCATCATCCCGACTTCACCCACTGCTGGGTATAGGCCTCCCTTAGTTTGTGCCATCTACAAGTATACATTCTAGTTCGGCCTATTGAGCCAGCCAAACTAAAAAGTGCGATGTTGTCATCTGGCCGGTTGAGCTGTTTATAGAGCGTTTGGTAAAGGTCATTCCATATTTTCATACAGAGCATCGCTGAATTTAACCAGTTCTATAGTAGCAAGAATTATGTTTATTTCTTCTTCTTGCCCTTATCCCACTTTATGTGGGGTCGGCAAAGAACTGACGATTCACTGTTTTTTAAATTTTAACTCAATTTAATCTCGAAAAGTATATTCAATAAGACCAATACCTACATAGGTACTATACACCTGGTTACCACAAAAGTACCAGTGTTTTGTTTGGGGCTAAATATAATGCGTGAAATACAAATTATATTTATATTATGTAGGAAGTTTTGTTAGAACAAAATTTGGAAGTAGAGAACACGTTTAGAAAGCTTTGCATTGACGGCGACAGGATTTTAGATGGAAAAGAGACAATTCCTTGCCTCAGGCTGAGTGTTCTAAAAATGAGTGACAAAAATAGTGAGTCAATACAGTGCAGTTGAAAGACGTCCGTCGTCTATAATAAATGCTTCACTCAACACACCAAGACTTCCTGTCGCTGTGCGCGCGACGTACTCTAATAATTCATATTCAAATTCATTTATTTATTGCTTACACACGTTACATTCATCATCATCATCATCATCATCAGCCTGAAAAAGTTCACTGTTTGACATAGGCCTCCCCTATACATTTCCAGGAAGAACGATTCTGAGCCCTTTCCATCCATCGACTTCATGCGATCTTAACAATGTCGTCGGTCTATCATGCCATAACTATACTCTTTGTTGTATGCATTCTAGTCCAGCCAACTGTACTTGTACATACTCGTACCAACCTACTCTCAAAGTAATAGCAGATACGAAAATTTGCAAGTTGTTCTCTTCTAGTACAAACTCAAATGCAAATGTTTATCATCAAATTCCGCTGACGAGTGTTTGCGGTGAGGACGCAATCAAATTGCTTATTTATAGCTATTCAGTTCGCGATCAACTGCCATTGTTGTGGCAGTTTTAGCGTAAATGTGTTGCTAACGAGGGCAACTACCATTTGTACCCACATTTAGATAACTTATTTACTTTATGATCGCAAAAATCAATCGGGAATGAGAAAGCCTTAAGTGGTTCAAATATTTATTTATGCCGTGAAAGATAACGAGGCCTGCTCTGGGCTGGCAACACTGACCAATTTTAAACCTTACTATAAGTGTATAATTATAGTAACGGTATATTAACGAACTCAAATCGGACCAAATCAAAGCAGCCAAGAAGTCCCTCTCAATGAATGCACCAGAAGAGTAGCGAGCGACACACAAATTACCTATTAGCCTGAATAATGGCTAGATTGTAATAATATTAAAGTAAGTTATAAAAAATAACGTACATTATTACTATAAAAAACAATAATTAAGGATGAAACACGATACATCCGGGAAAGGCTGACCGCAATACATGATCACATTTTCAACCATTGCATGGTACAATAGTCATATAAATTAATTTAACAAAGAGCACTCTTTGTATTGTAACTCTTACCATTTTCTATAAATAACTATGAAACTAAGCATCATGGCTTAGAACCTTTTTTTATTAAATTATATCTGAAAAGCAATCACACTAACAAATCACGGCAAGTATCCCGTTAGAAATGCAAATAAGTTCGTATGGGCTACTGGCCAACTCATAGAAGCATGGCATTACTGGAGTAATAATATTATAATATTGCAATTTACTATCTAACATTGGGACAGGATACTAAATGAACGACATAGCCAGTTAGACTTAGCATTCAAATTACAAACCAATGATTAGTTTTGTGAAACTGAATGTACGAATAAATAATTTTGTATAATCTACTGTTGACATAGCCAGTTAGCATTTGCATACAAAATAAAAATCAATAATTATTTGTTCCAATCCAATAAAAAATTTTGTATTTGCAATTTACTTTCTAATAATGGGACAGGATACCAAATAAACGAAATAGCCAGTTAGCATTTCCAAACAAAGTATAAGTCAAGTGTCTATGATGCCTGCTGAAAGTGATGTGAGAGCTTTGTTGTAGGTAATCAACACTATTAAATATGTTGCCTAGAAGTACCCACTCAACACGAATGAGTAACACCATAGCACTTGAACGATTACAAAATAATCATAAAAGTTAGATTATTTCATGAACATCAATGGCCTCATTTATAAAAATACTTCAAAAGATAAAGTGCTTAACTTAAACTATTGCATATTTTAAAACATGCGTTTAAATAAGTATGGCTATAAGTGTCTACGATGCCTGCTGCAATATGAAAGCTTTTAAATAAGTTGTCTACATGTATAGATAGATATACTATTTATTAACACTCAACACAGATTAACACCACAACACTGGAAGGATTACAAAGTAATCAAGTTTACATTTTAATTAAAGGTAGATTATTTTATATACTTATACCTATTCAGTTATTAAATATTATATCAACCAATATCATATATCTTGTCACTGACTAACATTACTACTAACACACACGTAAACTTCCATAAAAAATTATCCAACTGACTTGAAAAGCTTTGTAGAAACGTAGGGTTACACTAAGAAATTGCAGGATTCCAAAATTCTGCTCATCGTTTTTAAATATACAGGGTTATTCATTATTAGCTGCAAATACTCAGGAATTAGGTTCAACAAATAAAATAAAAAATATTTACGAAATGATTTTTTTAAAGTTTTGTTATGAAAATCCCGAGAAAATCGATAAAGGAATCATTGGTGTCTGACCTATTTTGACCATTGATCCGCGCCCGCGCGCCGTGAGTGACACTCTGCGTTCAGTCACCACCTGGGTGGGTCATCGTCCTGTTCTCCGTGGCAATCAATAAGCAATAGCCGTAAAGAAATTAATAAAAATAAAATTTTGATACAAAAACTTGAAAAAATTTTTGATCAAATTTTAAAAAAATAATTTCATAAATATTTTTTATTCTATTTGTTGAACCTAATTCCTGAGTATTTGCAGTTAATAATGAATAACCCTGTATAGTTTCTCCGATTCGTAGGAAAATCCTGAAGAACTGACCAATCCGTGTTTAATCGCTTTTCACGACTAAAGCACATAGGATGATAGTACAGTAGGATACAGCTCAAGTTACTCATAAGCAAAGAAAATGACGCTTACTGCAGGGACATATTATTAAGAGCTAGCAGTGTGTAGTCTGATGCGTATCCTTGTGTAAAAAAGTGAAAAAAACTTTGAACAGCACCGGGCTCAGACCATTTAAATACCATCGGGTGACGTCAGGCTGAGAATTGCAAAGTACGAAGATCATAAAATGAGGTCGTGTGCGCCAGATGTTCACTTTGCGTCTTTAGTTTACTAAAAAGCCCTTTCTGATTGTAAAATGTTGATAAGAATACTGAATTCACAAAGATTATTTAAATGATCGCAATTACTACCACAATTTTAAGAGCATAACTTTTGAATGATTTAAAAAATCTTTGATAAAGCATCGTACATCTAGGCGATCAATTTCACCATAGGGTTTTGCATACATCCGGACACGCTGCGAACTTTGACAGTGCAATATCTGACAGCGATACACTGATCGCTATCACAAGCGATCTAGATGTGCGTAAAGCTTAAATTCAGCAAGCACTATAAATTAAACTGTTGACTAAAGAGCCCTTTATAAAAACGATGAAAATATACAACGTGCTAACAGCTATAACGGTTGTCTAAACTTTCGATAGAGCATCTGGTGTTGTTAGATTGTACAATCTCGTAACAGATAAAGTAGGTGATTTCACGCTCGACGCGCATTCAGGGCAGACAGGATATGAGGGTAGTGACGACGCGACAGAATAGAAACAGGGAAATGGAAAACACTTCGTTTTCAGCTGAAGCCGTGGAGGAAATTGTTCGTTTGACGTATTCCGGTAAAGCTTTGCTTTTCTATGGAGTTGTAGATTTCTTATGACGTTATAAATGTGTTTTGTTGAACATCGTATATCCAATCTTACCTAAATTACCTACGACATTGGCACATGCCTTCCTGTTTCTTATTGTTTATTTAGTTTGTATGGCTTTTTGTTTTTTAATAACTTGGTTTTTTGATGTGTAGTAGCCAAAATTATTGTAATTATTTCACAAGGTCAATAAAATGTTTTTCTTTCTTTCTTTCTTACGGAGTTATTGAAACTATTTATTGGTTTTTCAAATAGGCTATATCAATATTGCTTGTTTTACTATTTCGTTACATCCCAAAAGACTTGAATAAAAATCATTTTGGAATGCATGCCAAAGCAAGCAAAAATGTATAATAATCTTATTTTTAAAAATAAGTGAAACAGATAAGTTTAAGAAGAATAAAAGAGTGAGTGTTTTAATAATAAACGTTAAAAAACGGTGACGCTTCTTAGAAAAAAAACGCTAAAGCATTATTTGAACGTATTGTGACGATTGGATGTGGTTACCTAGTATTTTGTATCTTTTGGCGATTTGTACTGATTGGATTGGTTTTTTTTGCATATATCAACAAACTTAGCAGTTGACAAATTGTATACCTACCTACATAATTTCGTATGCTACACAATACATTGTAGGTGCTTTGACGTCACACGCGCCATTTCTTTCATTTGTAGCATTCATGGTTTACGGCAAAAGTGAACTTATTATAATTCTTGCTTTATCTACCCCCCGCCGCGCTCGCGTGGGTGCGGTAATGATTAATATCATCATAGATGTTTTCTCTCATTTGTTTTTTGTTTTACAACTTTTCTTTGTTTATTTTTCGATATCAAAATCAACCTATGTTCTGAGAGTCAGCTAAAATGTATCTGTTTTAGGGTTCATTGTAAAAAATAAACAAATTTCAAGAAAAGAGAGCACCTATACTTACAAAACACTTAGGTTCTATACACTGGATGAATTCTTTAACGATGAATGAAAATAATCCCGTTAATTATAAATATATTTTTTATCTTCTACTATATAAAAATAAGTCGGGTTTTCCTTCCTGACGCTATAACTCCAGAACGACGAATCCACGGTTTTGTATTCGTTGGAAAGGTCTCGGGTTCCGTGAGGTTTATAGAAAGAAAATTCAGGACAAACCAACATTTTGAAGCCATCTGGTGGCGAAACGGAGTTCGCTGGGTTTGCTAGTCTTTTATTTTAACCTGCTTACAATTTGCGACATTATTAATATCGGTCCACTTCTACTATATTGCAACACCCTTACAGGGTAAATTATTGATTCTAAATAGTCAGATCAATGTTAAATTTACATGAATAATAAAGCAGTACATTGATACTGAATACTGAAATCTATTTGAGACTCAAACATCCAACATCCAAACATCTAAACATTCTCATAAGGGTTGTTGCCTGAGGCTTTGCTCTGATGGTGGCAGTAATTAGCTTGAGTCAATATTTATTCATTTCTATCTATAGCACGCGTTTGTTTTTGTATCTTTATGTACATTCGGGATAAAAAGTAGCATTTTCTGTTTAAGCTACTTTGATTTGCGAAATATAATATGAAGGTATTTTGTATCTTGTTAAAGGACTCTTGTCCGTATTTAGACTCAAAGGCAGCCCATTACGCTTCAGGATGGTACTGGCTATCTGTAGCCAGCCTAACCCTTCCCAAAAGGCAGTAGATTTCTGCCCTTCTTGGGGGCTTCGCAAGCTTAGACGAGACTTGGAGTTGTAATATGAAGGTATCATAAAAGTAAGTAAGTATTCAGCAGCAAAAATCCTTCAATTATCTGAACTAAGGGAAGTACCTATTTATTATAATTATATGTATAAAGTAGGCTATTATCACAACACTACACACACTGAACGCGTGCACCCGATAGTCACGCTAAATGCTGCGATAATTTGGCAATGATCCAAACATGTTCCTAACTTAAACGGGTGCTTAGTAGGAAACATACGGCTCTTGTATACAAACGAAGCCCTACAGCCGAACGAAACTAAACCAAAACTTTATGGCAATCCCACGTGGTTGGCGCCCGTTACCAGTGACAAGGGGATAAGTTTCAACGTGATTCTTGTTATTTTATCGAATAAATCACCTGTGAACATAATACCTACGTATTCCTTTAATTTTTGTGGATATACACATGGTGTCTGGCCATAGTAATGCCAACTGCCAACTATTGAACGAAAAAGAAAATGGGCCGGTAAAATAAATAATGGTACCTACATCGGGTTTTGCCATTAGGTTTACCAATAAAGTCGTTCGATTTTTGAAATTCGATCGCCCGCCTTTCGCATTGTGAACACATAATTAGTAAATACATGGTTATCATTGAGAAAATAGTTACTATAACTTAGGATACACGTATAAAAATACGATTAGCTTTTAATTAGGGGACAAAATTTCCTAAATAGGACAAACATTGCAAATCCATCGTATTAGATTAATACTGGCTATACCCTAAGAAGCCGCGCGAGCAGATGTTTATGCCGCCAAATCCCCTTCTTAGAAGTTTCTTATAATATTTCAACGATATGCATTTTTTATGTCCCAGTGCGGTCATACTTTTAAAGTGATTGCCAGCCACCCCAGGCCTGCCGCCACCGCGACCACGGCTGTTCATGACATTACATTTTTATTAGAAACTAGTGGCCGCCCGCGGCTTCGCTCGCCCGTTCCCGTAACACCCCGTTCCCGTTGCTTTTTCGGGATAAAAATCCTATGTCCTTCTCCTGGTTCTAAGCTACCTCCCAACCAATTTTCAGCCAAATCGGTTCAGCCGTTCCTGAGTTATAAGTGGTGTAACTAACACGACTTTCTTTTATAATATAGATTTAAAATATTTTTTTACCTGAATCTTCTATTTAAATAGTTTATCCGTTTTGGTGCCTTTTGACCTTTTGTTCTAAGCAGTGCCGGTGGCTAAAGCCACAAATATCACAGCGATACACTGATCGCCATCGCAGATCGCAGCTGCTCGCCTAGATATGCGCAAGGCTAAAGCCGGAAATGATAAAAGCGCTGCCATTGACTGCTAACAATGGCAATTGTAATTAAACTGATAAGTTGTAAAAGTTATCAGTTTATATTTGAGAGCATACTGGCCAAAATACGAGCAATAACAAGCTTCACAAGTCTCAAGTACAAACCAGTCTTTTTTTAATAAAACCCTTTTCAAAAGCCTGATTTTTGCTCTTTTAAAGTCGAGAAAATAAAATAGCGTTTTTTTAATGTGGAACAAAAGCCATTGAGAAACTAGGTAAGTCTAAGTAGTAACGCTACTCGTAATAAGGAGAGCATGAGCCACAGTTTTAGGGTTTCGAGAGTGTCGTATCAGAGTAAAGTTTGCTTGATGCAATATCATTCCTATTGCGAAGGTACAAGGTGCAAAATTTAATAGTAGTGAGAAAACCCTAAATTAGGCTGCGCTAAGTTGCAGGTGGCTGTATCAAATGGGTTTCAGCTTGATGTCCCGCGACCAACGACGTGCGCACATAATGTAAGCTCATATTATTCTCTACTCTGTCCTTGGAGGGAGGAATACTTTTTGACTCGGAAAATAGAACAGAAGGGCAAGTCCCAATTCATTTACAACATTTCGTCTATGATGAAATGTTGTTTTCGTTTCGCTTATTTGTCTCTCTCTATTGTATGGAGAAAAGATGAGACAGCAAAAATAAGCTATGTAGAAACGATCGAAACGAGTTTTTGTCTTATCAATTTCCATGCATACAAAAAGAGACACGTGCTCACACGAAAACAACATTTTGAAACAATTTGGTGACTATTTTTTTATGTGAAAACTTCTAAGCGCGTTATTCATTTTTAGAGAAGGAAAAAATGGTTATGTACCGGCATCGTTTTTGACAGATCTGTATAAAGTGAAAAAAATATACCTTAGCCAGCTTTAGCCCAAGCTTATAATAAAAAAAACTCAAAACTGCACGACAGCACGAGTATTGACCACTTTTACAGAACTGCACAATTGTTTTGCAATAATTATAACATTTGTGAAAAAGAAGGTTGTTCAGGTTTTCACTTCTGTTGACTGGGTGGTAATACCCAGTACCATGCCACCCAATTTTTTTACATTAGGCTTATTTTCTATTTGTGGACGTCAAGAAACCTTATCTGTTCAAAGGAAAACCAATCTCACACAAAGAAGAACAAACTAATGTTTTTCCAACGCTTCACCGGCTCTAATGTCGGTGGCCTTTTCCTAATACAATTCCCGATATTATGATTATTAGAGAAATTCCTGGAACTGGGTCAAGGATTAGGTGGATAAAGATATGTCCGGGTAAAAGAAAAAGGTTGTGTTCACTGCTTTTAGAAACTGCACAGATATTTTTTACTGTTATTAATGAAATGTCTTAGATGTAAGGGTTGCGCGTGTATTAATTTGTAAACCTATTTTAATTTAAAAAAAAATAACAAACTGAATTCCGTGGAACCACATTTCGCTCGCGCACTTTGACCTTTTGAAAGATCTGCAAACACTGAACTTATTTATTTAAAAGATTTCCCAACTGGTTTTCGTACATACCTACGCGTAAGTAAACTTTCTACGAAAGCCAGTGTTAATAGGATCAAAATTATTTTTTGCTGTGTGCAATTGGATCGCACACACATTGAGATATTATTATACGCACCAAGATAGTTTCTAGCGATTTTCGTTAGGTAAAATTTATACGGTTTTTTAGACAGAAAATAACTGTTGTTCTGACTCTGTTTGTCTCATACTTAATCAGAGGGACAGTCGTTGTAGCAACACACGGGTCTGCTGAAATGAAAACCCGGCATAAGGTAACTGAAATGAACGTATCTCGGTGTAAAAAAAAAGAAAAGTAATTGCTCTTTCTGCAATCAAATTATATTTAACAATCCTACCAATTTAAACGATCTGTCAGCTGACAAAAAGTTTAATCAAGCTGTCAGAAACTGGCCGTTAGTATTCTGTCACGAAAATTGAAACTGAAATCGGTGCATGCAAATAGCTGCACGCAACGGGTTTCTATAACAAGTTTTATTCGGTGGTACCCATAACCAGTTCCCATAAAGACGTGCATCGAACGTGTAAGACGTTGTTCCAGTAAGTGGGAAGACTTGTTTTCGCTGCGAGATGAGCAGGTTTCCGATAACCGAGGGCACATTTCACAGAAACGTATTCATCACACAGGCTTACAAACATTTTATAATATGCCATGAACTTTATCCGATGCGAAAATATGCCTTCCTTTCTGTTACAACTTGTGTTTCATAGGTTAAAACTCTAAAAAATATAAACGATAATAAAGTATTGTAAAATTTAGGCTAATTTTACAATACTTTCTAATTTCAAAACATTTAAGTACCTAAGTTTATTATTGTTTTTAAAGTAACTTGACCTTCACATAGGAGAATACTTTAAGCTGCATAAGAAAGTACTCTATAAATTGACGTTCAACCCTACGAACTTTAGTGGCCTACTATAGGTACAGTAGGTACATGTACCATGTTATTTTAACATGTAGGTATGCATAATGTCCATCACAGAAATGTCTTTTATTCTAATTATAAATGTAATATAATTATTTACCAGCTCAATAAAAATACGAATTGTAACTTACTTAGGTACTAAAAACTCCGAAGAAGCATTGAGTAATGAAATCTTAGAGGAGTTTCGAACTCTACGAATGAAATGAATAAACAAATATAGCTGCAAGAAAGTTTATTCCGGAACATTAATTTTGCGGCAGCCGCGAAGCAGGCGAGGCAATTTCTTGTCATAGCCCAACATAAGCGGCAACCTTCATCAAGGAGTTTAATTCACATTCCGAGACACTAATTAAATTCCAACCAACTGCGAGCGGGTGAATCTTTTTAATTTAAAACTACTTACAGCGACGAAACTTTGTCGTGACATGATTAATTTTTCAGGATAAAATAGGGTAAAAGCTGAAATTATATGTATTGTGAATGTTGGTTAAAATGTGTTCGTGTATGAATGTAATAAGTATCTTCTAGGTAAGCGTGCTACACCGTCAACCGCATCATCACTCAACAGCAGGTAAGATCGCGGTCAAACGCAAGCCTATAAAATGTAAAAAAAAAAGGAAATAAGAGTTCGTGTGTGGGTGGTTTGTTACTCAATTACACTGTCACCGCCAAACCAATTTGGATAAAACATAAAATACCTAGTTAAAGTTTGAAGCAATTGAACAATAATTACCGTTCAGTTGACTTGGTCTAGCCACTAACAAGCTAAAAAACAAGAGGAAATTAATGCAATAGATCACCAACAGCACAAAAAACAAAGACATTGTAAAACAATGTAGTGAAAGGAGATGCAAATATTTTTCTCAGGAATCAGGCCCACGACAATCACAGTTTCGAATGTCAAGACAGGGAAACCTAGTTTAGATTAGTTTCGAAAAAGAGCGTATTGTTTCTTGTCTTCCTTCAGTTAGTAGTAGTAAAAGATGGAGGTAAGCACAAGAGTGATAAAATATGAATGAGAGCTGTTTTGAAAGGCAGCTGACGTGAAGTTCATTATTTATTGAGCTCCCATGCAACGCGGGAGACTCTCCGCGTTTCTTTTCGTTTTCATATTTAAAGTTTTTACACGAGCCCAACGTACAACCTAAATAACACATATTATCTACTCCGTTATTTTGTTATCCTAAATGTAGTAGGAGTAGGTAAGTATTTCTGGTAACGGGGAGTGTGTAAACCGCCCTAAGGCCTCCGTTATGACTTAACGAACTGAACGTGTCCTCTGAAGCACGGGCTTTATGGCCCGAACACACCTAGTTCGCTGGCGGTAGCGATCAGTGAAACGCTGTCAAATATCGCTGTCAGATTTGAGATTTGACAGCGATATTTGACAGAGTTTCACTGATCGCTACCGCCAGCGAACTAGGTGTGTTCGAGCCTTTATTGAAAGAATCAAAGATAAAAAATTGGTGTCGATATCTACACTGACGTTTCCTTTTCATACTCATATATAAAAGTTGACGCTAAACGCAAAAACTATCCGTATGTTCCATATAACGGAATAACGAACGATGTCAGCTCCATGTAGTTTTTTTGGAGTGGAATAGTTTAATTCATTACAAGTGCGGGAAGGCAGTCATTGCAAAGAGTTCCGACAAATGTCTACCCGAGCCGAAGGCGAGGGTTGACAGTCGGAACAAGTTGCAATGACGGTTCCGCACGTGTACTGAACGACTATTTTTAATACAGTTGCGAAAAAATTAAGCAATTTAATAAAATAATAAAAATACCATTTGCTTTTTTCTCTTCTCTCCACGCAATAAGTTCGTCGTATGTATGCATGTAGCGACTTTTTGACTTTTCCGGTAAAATGTTCTCCGAAGCATTTTGTGCAATTATACTGAGTTCCGGTGGTGTTAATTCAAAAAAACTAGGGTCGAAATTACTCATTTTGTGCAACAAACAAATAAACTCGCAAAGAAAATTTCTGAAAAATGGCGCCAAGCGCCAACCGTAAAATATAAGCAAAGATTTTTTTTTCTTCACCCATTCTGGAAGGCAAAGGGAACTATACCCATACAGCCAAGTCTTCAGTAGATTTTTTTTATTGATAGGAATTGAAAATGAAATTTAATGAGATGAAATGAAATGAAACCTAACATAACTCATTCAATCAAATCATTAAATCTGTTAATGAAACAAATTAGTAGCTTCTTTTTAGAAATAATACGTATTTGCATGAATCATAAAAACTTCGATGAATTTTTTTAGTAAAAACTTCATGGTTGGTTTTTCTTTTTAGACATTATTTTGACAGTTGGGAAAGAAAAAGCACTAGTGCGGGAATGGTAAAAAAAAAGCACGCGTGTGTAATAGCCCACATCCCGAACGATAAACGTCCCTGCAATACGCCACTTTTTGAGCAACTGTATTAAAAACATCTTTAGGTGGGCTTGAGCTTTTCTGAGGTGGGCAAAAACTTATGAAAGTCACGCGACACCTCTTCGGCAAATATCGGCAAACTTAGCCAAAAGTCAGGGGAGGTGGGGGGGAGGTAATTGTTCACTTCTGGCATTCCCGGAGTGTTGGTTTTTTTTTATTACGTTTTTCTAGAAAAAACATGGCACTTGGTATTTACGTTTTTTTATAGAACAAACGTTAAAGTTTGTAACAAATACACTTCATAATAATAATACAAGTCGCGGGTGATCTCTAGTCTCGCTATAACGAGTACGTGACGGAGCTGGCTCGTAAGCTGGCTGACATCCCATCTGATAAACTTATGATACTGAGGAAGAACGCTATCGGAAAATATCTACACATCTGACTTGGCACCGTCGATGATGATAGATGAAAGCAAGTATAAAACGAGGAAAATGATAAAAAATTCAAATAAGATGGTTTTCAGCTCAGTTTTTATTGACATTCTCTTGGTTAACATTTAAAGCGTTCGGTTTTTTCATGCCATTAGCAGAGGTAACCTGTATTTTAGTGATATGTAAGAGCACGAAAGGAGCCTATTTGAGGCGCACTTAAAATCCTTTCACCACACTTATTTTGAAAAAACCAGTGTGTTAATTCGGATGAAATTAAACCCAAAGTACCTAGTTTCTTGACCTTGGAAAAACGTATAAAATACTTGCCACCCGGAGCACTCCGTCATAGCTTAACATTATGAATATCGAAATTTTCCCGCGATTGTCATAGGCACACAAAAAGGTTATGATTGAACTATTTCCCTCGTTGACACACACGGAAACCCGAGTGGCACGGACGACCGACGCGAGGGCTCTCCATCAAGTGGATGGCCCTCATCGAACCCACTACACTCGGGGCAATTGCTTCCCTTCAACTCTACAGAACAGAGACACAACAGAGAAAAAAACAGAGATTTACCAAAAAAATCGAGGCATGCCGAAAGTGCTACGGCACGGCGCACCATTTGTGCAATACGGAAAAAAGTTGTGATGACCCGTGTTAAACAAATTGTTGTGATAATGTAGGTGCTCTACAGTACAATTACAGACACGTGTGTCTTTCTTGATACCTTTTCCTATTGAAGTGATGGACGCTTAGTGCAATTCCAACATGCCCACTGGCTGCTTCATCAGCTAAAACTATAAAAAAAATATTTCGTTGTCCCAATGTTTAATTTTGCATGATAAGTGACGGGCCTCTTTACAGCCACAATCAATTACACAATGTATTTAATTATATTTTAACCTATGAATAATTATTATGCTTTTTACTATTACATTTGACGAGCACCTGTAGGTATAATATGTGTTGCGCTCTTTTTAAGCGACTTCCAATCGAAAAGGAGGAGGTTCTCAATTCGGTTGTATGTTTTTTTTTTTTTTTTTTTTTTTTTTAATGTTTGTTACCGCATAACTTCGTCATTTATGAGCCGATTTGAAAAATTATTTTTTATCTGAAAGGTACTGCTTCCAGATTGGTCCCATTTTAATTTTATTAAAATCGGTGTTGCCATTTTTTTTTAAATAATTTTTTTCATGTTTGTAACTGCATGCCTTCGTCATTTATGAACCGATTTAGAAAATTATTTTTTTATTTGGAAGGTTATTTTTACGTCCAGACTGTCCCAAACAAATTTCATTAAAATCGGTTTAGCCGTTTGGCAATGAAGTCGGTTTCTCAAGTTTTTTAAACTTATAATTATTATTAGTACCTACTATTACTAAACTGATGTAAAACTATACTTTTGCAATAAACAATTTCATTTCATTTAATTTCCCACCAAAACCAGAATCCTGTTAGATGACTCATTGCATAAATTTGGGGAATTGATAACATTTTGCCCGGGGCACTTGTTCTATCGACTTGTTTCCGACGAACCCGCTTTAGGAATATCAATTACATTGATAATTTAGGAATGACCTTGACTGACTTTGATTCACGAAAAAGCCACCGATTGAAGATAAATAAATAAATAATGCTGACAATCGACACAACACTATCTAGCCCCAAACTAAGCAGAGCTTGTACTATGGAAACCAGATAGCTGATATAATACTTAAATACTTTTTTTTTAAATACATAGGTACATAGAATACAATATAAGATATTCTAGTCTGGTTCATAATGCTTTACAATAACAATATCTCAGTATAATATAGAGGTATTATTACCTCCAGTAATGAATAAAAAAAATTAAAGAAATATTCAAACCACCTCACAACAAAAGATTAAGCAGAGATCTATGGGAACCAAATAGCTGACATAAATACTTATAAATATTTTATTGTTAAGAATAAAATATAACACCATGTACATATAGGTAATTAGGTATAATAGACAGAGAACAAACATCTTTTTTTAACTCACAAATTTTAATATCACCAGAAAATGTTTTACTATACAATAGCTATAAGGAGGCAGACCAAGGTTTCATTTTGTATGTATGTACGACATTATAAATAATACTAAATAAATCTGCCTATTTTTCTACTAATTGTATACGGATTTTTTCCTTTATCACCCGCACTAAAACTCCATCGTGTGACCTTTGGTCTGCGTTATCAATAATTAATATGCAAAAACGAACAGTTGGTACGAGTAGCAACTTTTTATCATGCGGGTGCACTAAATTGTTAAGAGCGGGTCGTGCGAAAATTTGAGATTTAAAAAAAAAAATCATAACTAAATAACTAAGTGACATTTAAAAAATCGCAAAAGGACTAATTGTAGACTATACATTTGAGATTAATTCGAATTTAAGTGTGTTAAAAAAATATACTATTTAACATGACATTCTATTTAACGCTAATGAAAATCGTATGTCAGCGTTAAATAGAATGTCATGTTAAATAGTATATTTTTTAACACACTTAAATTCGAATTAATCTCAAATGTCTCAAAAGTCTACAATTAGTCCTTTTGCGATTTTTTAAATGTCACTTAGTTATTTAGTTATGATTTTTTTTTTTTAAATCTCAAATTTTCGCACGACCCGCTCTTAATTGAAACATTTTACTCGTCTTCTTCTTCTTAGGGTGCCTCTCCACTACAGAAAGGTTGGCAGTCATCTTTTTAACCTAAATAAGTCTTCTACTTTCTTGATCCATTCTCTGTATTTCTTATTTTACTAGTAGCTATTGCAATCGTAATTTACGAATTGTGCATAGAACATAGGTAGGTACCTAGTGCAACTGGTTGAAGTTGCCTGAAACTCTACCTAAAGAGCTCTACATAAATAGTAAGGATTTCATAGTTCAACTGTTTTAACTGTCATCAATTAAAAAAGGAGGAGATTCCTATCGGGTTATTGTTTTTTCTTCTTAATGTTTGTCATCGCATAACTTCTAATGGCCTTACTTATAAATATATGTCAAAAGATAAACAGTGCTTAAACTATTGCTATCTCTTACCACTGAGCAATGACAGACAGTGACAGGGCTAACATTAAGCAATGTTTTAATTTAAATTGCGTTAAAATATGGCTGTAAATTTTTAAAAATATCTGAAGGTACGTTCATATTGGTAACATAGACATTTCTACCAAAATCTTTTCAGAAGTTTGGCCATTAAGTTGGTTTCTCAAGTTTTTTACACTTATTTTTTTGGTGTCAGCTTTGATAACTTCTTATGTCATGGTCAGTAATACATAAATAAGTCTGCTTTACTATTCGTGTTTTGTATCTAAAAGGTTAAATTATGTTATCATTGTATTTTATTTCATTTGTATATTTCTTTCTTTCTAACTCATAGCAGTGCAGCCGGGTGTGGCGGAGTTCGAACTTCCGAAGTTTGTGGATGATTGAGGCTCATAGTAATGAAAATAGCATCACACGAGAAAAGTCATGTGTCATCTTCTACTTTATCACTAAGTTTTGACCACAAACGTACAAGAAATGACAAACAAATAAAAAAAAATAAACAAAGTGGTTCTGGAATAAATAAATTGAAATTGAAATATATGTATGTAATTCTACCTACTTGCCGTCCGGGGACATAGGTCTTTAAGTCAAATTACCGACCTGCACTTACGACTTTGACCTATATCAAATCAAGGCCGCATTCGTTTGTCATTGATCGACTGAATACTGTATTATTAGTACTTACCTGCCTATTATTCTATTCTTCTTCTTATCGTGTCACTGATTCTTTCGAACCAAGTGTGGTGAAAGAATTTTAAGTGCGCCTCAAAGAGGCTCCTTTCGTGCACTAGACACATATTATTCTATGGTTAGGTAGGTATAAAAGCATACATAATTATAAGCCTTAGTAAATCATTGTCTTAATCACAGAACAGAAAAAACGTTTCCGAGGTCTTACTTAATAGCCTTATTTGATACTTATGTCAAATGTCATCTCAAACTAAACTAACGTTTCATTAAAAAAAACAGCATAAATCATGCAATTAAAATATATTAAAGATTCAGTTCAATACGTTAATCTGATAAAAATAATTAATTTCAGCATAGTAATTAATATATTTAATGATAATATTTTTTATGATCTTTTGTATATTCTCATCCAAATTATTTTTAGTAGAGACTCTAGAGACCCTTCTCGGGTAAAGGTACGTTACGTAAAACGAAATGTTCACCCGCTACACTCGAGGCTATGCAAAAGCCCTCATACCCCGAGGGTCGCAAACATAACTGACTGAGAATAAGTTGTCAAAAACAAGGACTGAATTATTTTGTTCGAAGAATGGTATAATGGTAGAATAGAAGAAGAAAAGTAAGAGAATTCGTATATGAAAATCGTTTTGTCATCTAAAAAGTAACACTACTCCGTAGATAGAAAAATTCGCCCAAAGCTTGGTAAAAATGAACGCATGTAAAGTGATTGATTTATCAGGAAAACATGAACAAATAAAGAGAATAAACTGCAGAATAATGGGTTACGTAATTTTACTTTACATTACGCCAATACTTGACCAATATAATGTTTATACTCATAAAAAGTCTGCAACTTCCTGGCAAGTTTCCAGACTATTCCACATGGTACGCGGTAATACTTAGCTAAAGTAAGAAGCTCATTGTTTGTCCCTTGGTTTTGTTTTTATTCCGATACCTTCCGACTACAGCAAAATGTAACAGAAAATACGTGAGAACCAACAAACAATGACAGAAACGGACGCCAATGGTTTATTAATTGCTAGGTAGCTTAGCTACTATAATACTATCTTCTATACTATTCTAGTATGTATTCTTTGATTGGTCTTTAGTAGCGTGGTTTCAGCAGGTGTGTTTTTTCCATTATCTTATTTGTTACTTAGCTCGTTTAAACTGTAGTTCGTACAAGTGAGTGTAGAGTTACAGACTTTATAAAAACTATGCGTTCGAGTACTATTTTTTTCTGTGCTGCTGACCGGTAGGAACAGGTTTATTGCAATTTCAATATTGCGTCATCCACCAGAAAGTAGATTATGAAGTAGGAGTGGCATTTTTAATTCATCCCCTAAATTGGTGACCCTCGACAAGTAATGCACGAAAGGAGCCTCTTTGAGGCGCACTTAAAACCCTTTCACCGCACTGTTTCGAAAGAACCAGTGACACGATAAGATGAAGAACAAAACTATTGAAATTTTAATCATCTTAATCGAGAACTCCATGCTAAGGACTATAGCTTAGGTAGGTACCTACATTTTTTTAACTTACTTAAAATTAGTTGTAAATTTAAAAAAAAAATAACATAATTACTCTGAAAAAATGTACCTACGTCACCACTGGTAGGTAATCGTTGTTGAAGGCAATTATTCAACTGAAAATTTCAACCATAATTTTGACTGAAAGAGTTCTCCAGCTGAACGCTCCAGTGAAAATGATTAAAAGCGAGAAAAATATTACCAACTGCATTTTATTTTCCGAAGTACGTAGGTACTTATTGTTCTACACGTTTATTAATTGAAATATGTTTGACATATTATGGTTAGAAACCCATTGCAATCATCATGCTGAACCAGAGTCGATTTGCTACAGTAGCACACATACACTAATTTCTTTTTGTTGTATATAGTAAATGTTGTTCTGTATATTTCTCATCTTATGTTTCTTTTGTATGTTTTTCTTAATATTGGTATGCCCTTCTTTATTTTTTCTTAATGTAATACATAGTTTGTATTCGAATTGTGTGTGCTGCTGATGTGGCAAATAAATGCTCGTCTTATGTCAATGTCCATCAATGGAGAAGAAATGTCATTCGTTTGCCTAGGATGAGCGCGTGTCTTTCAGGGTAGTTCATAGATTTTTGACACATATAAGTTCCAAAACTTTCTGTAAAATCTCACATGTCAAAAACACTTAGTTCAAGCTAAATTGCTAGCGGCCCGTATTCTGAAACAGTGCTTAGGTCTGAGTCGAGCCTCAAGCACAGATTTTTGACACTTTTCAATGGAGAACTGTCACAAAATCTATGCTTGAGGCTCGACTCAGACTCAAGCGCTGTTTCAGAATACGGGCCTAAGAGTTCAAGTTACGCCGCACGCTCAGAAATCTGCCTTTCCCTAGGAAGAGGAATAGATAACCTTTCCTGAAACAGCAAGGAGTTTAAAAAGTATATGGTTTTGACTGTTTTCAAAAAACTTCAAAAAGAGGAAATTATCAACTCGACTGTCAGTTTAGTGTGCATGCAAAATATTTTGGATAATAATAAATAAAAAGGGACTTAGCGACCTTAATAATAAATTGGCTATATTTTAGCAAATTGAACTCGCGATGTCATGATTCATTGGAGATGCTTGCTTGATAAATTGTAACCTATTTTCCAAACGAGTTCGGCTATTTTTGCGTTATTGATTATTTGATTAAAACCTCCATCATGATTTTCATATTTATAGTGACGATAGACTTTGCTAGAAGCCTAATAAAACAAGGCAGCTACCGTCCTTAATTACAAGACCGATATTTTAATCTGAAGCCTTGCGCACATATAAATCGCTGTCGTGTCGTATCGCTGTCAAATACCACACCGTTAAAGTTCCCGGGAGTGTCTGCGGATATGTTTGCAAATCCCTAACTTGACTAAAAACTATTTTATTTAAGGTTGTTCGATTCCGATACAAACTGAATTTACACAACTATGGGCAAACAAAGTATAAATGTACACTAAAATAGCTGTAATAGAATTTTACAGTGGTCTTTATTGCCGGCCAGTTATATAAAGTTGGAGAAAACTGTAGGATAACAGAAATATTAATAAAAAACCAAAAAAGTAATTTTTTCGTCATTCTTTCTAACGGGTACTCGGCATTGAATACGTGAATGAGCTTAAAACACATGTCTCAAAATAGTCGTAAAAGTCTGTTAGTTCTTTTTCTGAAGCCCCGACTGCCACGACCAACGGCTGACACTCCATAAGGACCACTGTAAAAGCCTATTACAGCTATTTCAGTGTACATTAATACTTTATTCGCCCATAGTTGTGTAAATTAAGTTTGTATGGAAATCGTACCCCTTAATGTAATAATATCCTCAATTGACATTAGCAATATTGACCAAATGGACAGATGCCATAAATTAAGAAGAAGAAAACCCTATGCATGCGAAACCTGAAGATGTGCGCAAGGCTTTAAGTAAATGTAACTCACGACACAATAAAATGTTTTCTTCCGTAATGGACCACAGACCAAAGATAAGCGTCCAATCTAAGTAATACTCCTCTATCCTTATTTAATAATATTATATCTACCCCAAGCATATAGGAATGAAACGAAGGCAATTTTAGATGTAATAATAACTAAGACTACGCAGACCCAACATGTAATTTCTGAAAAAAAATGTGATACAATCTTCCTTCATTAATCCAATAATGCCTCCTATTAAACTGTCGTAAAGTTAAAATACCATAGTAGTATTAGATATGGTATTTCAAAATACCGTTGACATACCATACCTACGTTCCGTTCACCACTTCGTAGCAAACAAATCTGTTACTCAAAAATTGAGCTGTTATTTCTAGCATAATAAGTTCCAAGAAAAAAATGCACTGAAAAATCAACAGAAACTTTGTTCAGACTTTGGTGTTCACAGACACCGATTCATTCGATAAGAAATTAACCGGCGAATTAAATCGATTATTCGATCATAATTATTAAGTAATTGGCATCATTAAATGGTTTGGCATCTGTATGCCAATCGCACAACTTAGAGCCAATTTGTAATTTTTTTTCTGTTTAACATTTGAGTTAAACAGGTCTTACATGCGTACAATTAGGCACGTGTTGTGTATAAGAAGGTTTTAGAAAGAAATTAACACCTTTACGATAGAACCCATGGTCTTCCAAACTATATTTTATAGTATCTTGTCTGGGAAGTGGTAGTGCGGCTCTTTGTCTAAAATTACGAAGGAAGCTGATTTGTGAAGAAATTGATAAAACGTGTTCTATTGTATTGTTGAATCTCAGTTTTTACTGATGGTTTCATTGAAGCTTTTTTATTTAAACATTATAAACTTTTTTATTTAAAAATATATAAAAATAAAACGCGTGATATAAAAAAGTTTCAATGAAAACTTCGTAACGGGGTATATCGATATAAATCTATGTATTAAACCAACACTAAATAATGACATTTGTTTAAAATAAAGACGGAAATATTTCCCTCTGACGTTACTCTGAGCCGGTAAAACACGCCCTCATAAAAGTATAAGCACAGTATTGGCTACTGCCTTAAAATAATATTATCGGTATAAGTTTCTAAGTGGTAGGTAACTGGCCCGTGGAGTACAGCCGGAGTGGTGGCTGAAGTCGGGCCGAAGAACTATGGGTCTTCAAAAACCGCGATTCGTCGACGATATCGTTAAATTAGCAGGTACCACAGACAAGTGACGCGGTCCTGTCAGAGGAGGCTGGCAGAAAATAAAAGAGGTCTATAGCCGCAGTTGAGATGATGATGATGGTGATCTAAGTACTTACTTAGTGCCGGCCACTGGCTGCCAGACAGCATCGAGCGGTGCGTGCGCTGGTGGCGAGGGTTCGCCGCTATCACCGCCCCCCGTTTCTGTCTTGCCTTCCCAGCTCTGCAAACAAAGACACAATAAATTCATACCTTATGATTATAAAGGAAAATAAGAATTAGTATATTATGGGCAGTTTGAAAGTGGCGCCAGTGACTGAAAAGATGAGGATCAATAGGTTGCAGGGTACGGGCATGTCATGCGAAGGGAAGAATGTCATATAACGAGAAGAGTGCTAGATGTGAATGTGGATGGTTATAGAAGTAGAGGTATAGGCCAAAGAAAATCTGGATGGATTGTGTGAAGGATGACATGGGTAAGAAAGAAGTGACTGCTGAAATGGCGGCTAATAGAAGAGAGTGGTGAACGAAAACCTGTGCCGACCCCACATAAAGTAGGACAAGGACAAGAAAATGATGATGATTTTAAAGGAAAAAAGTCTTTGACGTGCCCTACGATTCGTCCATCAACCTGATGCATGAATTAAATCAAACTTCATCGGAAAGGACAAATAAAAGACGTAGAAAAGGATAGGACATTCGAATATAAATTAAAGAATTTATTGATAAAAAAATGCTATTATAATTTAAATGACTTTTTCAATGATACACTGCCTGCGTTATAATACTAATTTAATTGACTTCATAATATAAAAATAACACCTATTAGCTTTTAATTTTATCTATTTTTTTCAGACTTCGGCCCGCTTCCACTCCAGATATTGCTATGCCCTGAACATTAGGGCCTATTATGTATTTACAATTTTTAACTTTAAGACCTCACCATGTAACATAATAATTGCAATAAATAATATGAGTATGAGTATGAGTAAGGTGTTCTCTGCAAGTGTACAGCCTCTTTCTTTTCATTTGACTTGCAAAATTGCAGTTTATTTGTAAAATAAACGAGTCACTCAATTTATAGAAAAAGTGTGATGAAAAAGATTCCTTTATGTTTATATTATAACACGAAGAGACTGCAAAGTTTTGATGAAAATATTCATTAATAGCTTTTATAGGCGTAACGTTAACAACTTTTGCACTTTTATTTTAAATCGTACCTATAAAAAGGACAGCAATGAAGATTAATGACCGCTTCTTGGCCGGTAAATTTTACCCACTTCCAATATTTGGCTGGATAATAAATTAATCGGTAGATACTTGCGCAGTAGAAATAAATATCGGATTACATTTAGCAAGAACTTTACGATTTTAGCTTTCTCTAATGTTGAAATTATGTACGTCGTGCTATGCTTGCCACCACTAACTATGCAAACAAAGCACGTAGGTCCAGGTATTTGATGTTGGATGCTACGAAGCCTATAGGTGGTTCTGTAGAAACAAATGATTTTAGAGAATAATATGGATAGTACACTTTAAATTATGAAAGAATTATTATTATAAAAAAACAACGGCTCTTTTAGTATGTATTTAATTTTGTTTACATGTGCCTGCACAATAAAATAATATGTTATTTATGTATTTAAACATAATTATTATTATTTACTGAAAACGACGCAGAAGCCAGTTTGACTTTTTTCCAAGGGTATTTATTACAGAATTCTCAATTTGTTCTTGTTTGAGCTAGTGCCCACTGATTAATGTTTGTCTGAAAGAATTTCATTATCGTCGGAGTTCAGAGAAAGATGTTGCTTTTTTTGTAAAGGATGTTCCGAACTCTGCGCAAATAATATTGTTTCCCCAAATACGCTACGAGTTACCTTTACAACAAAGTCCAGGCATCAACGTAATAATAAACTCACTACATACTGTTATTCCCACTTTACAAAATAAAGTGATCAATCGTTGACGTACCTAACTAAAAATTTGATATTCGTAGAAAAATTAGCATAATAGACGCACAACAAATATGAACAGGCCCCACCCACGTAGCACGATCCATGTACCTATACGTGTAGTAGGTAAATATGTAAACGATACTGACGTAAGATTGGTCCTTGGCTCCTGGCTGACAAAGGGCACAAGACTCTTAAAAACGAACGGTTGACGAAATCCACAAAACAGTGTTTCTAAGTCACTGTTAAACTTACTAGAGTCAGAAATAGAGGGCGCTAGTAAAAATGTACCAATCCTGCATCGCGATGACGAAAACTCACGGCGTTTCTATAAATTGTAAGTTAAATTTTTAAGAAAGTGTGCTTTGTACCAGGAATGATATCAGCCTAATGAATGAATAAACCTTGAACTCAAGTATCAACTCCGGTGTTTGATTGACCTCCTTTTTTGACATCTCATTCTTGAGACCTATCGTACTTAGTTGTACAGTCACCAATGGAAACTGAAACTTCTTCAGGCTTATGACGATTTTGATGAGGAGCTGCTAGACATAGGCCTCTTCATAAAATGTACATACTTAGAGCGAAGACAACCGTTGATGTACTTTTCGCCATTTTGTCCCTTTGAAAGATATAAAATCACTGAACTTATTTATCGAAAGTCGGGAGCAACTATCTTGAGTGCAATCCGTTTGTACTCAGTTTAATAAAAAATAATGTTGATCTTAACACGTTTTCCTACTCAAAAGTTGGCATAGTGGTTTTCGTACTAAGTTGTTTTACGGTTTTCAGCATGAAGAAAGACGTACGGTTTCGGACCTCTTCCGTCCACCAACTCTTTACGATCTTTAGTAAGAATACTTGTTTTAGTGGGACTATATCGAAAAATTTCACAAATAATCATATGATTACTATTGTTTTACTATATTTTTGTGTTTGTTTATTGTTTTACTGGAAAGTGAATCAATATTTAATTGGTACAAAAGCTAAATTCCTACCTGCTTTTTGTCAAAAATTTAGCTTTTGTAGCTAATTTTGTAAGCTATTTAAAACCGATGGTAAAAAATCACAACGACCTCAGCGCACTCAAATTATACCTGTAACTTTTATGACATTACCTACCTAGTTTTTAGAGTCAATACATAATTTAGCCAGTAAGGGAGTTGCAATAAAATAAAAGGACCAAACAAAATCATGGAAATTGTGTGGTTTATGAAGTTAAACGTGATATTTCGTTGTTAGTACGTTATTTTTTTTACAAAAATATTAATAGGCTTGTAAAAAAAAAAAAACAAGATGCTATCTTAAGACATATACCTACTGAAAAAAGTTAATGAGTCCTAAGCGTCCACAGTGCCTGCTATCCTAAGAATTTTTGTAATACTTATTTGGGCAAATATTTTCAATCTTGCGATGATCACATTGGTCACTGCGCAGGAGTCATAAAGTAGGTACGGACTACCCATGACCAGACCTGGCGAAGTCAAGGTCGGACAACCGGATTCATACTACTTAGGTACAGACAGACAGACGTTGCAAATTGGCCAACCACGTATTTTACGAGGGGGACACTTGTACTCGCCGGTATTGTTATTTTACACTCTGTAGTTCTGTTCTCTGTTGTTCTGGTAGATGACCACCTTGACGAGTGCCATATCAAACTAAGCAGAATGCCTTCGTCGTCAAAAAAAAATTAAAAATGTTAGAAAAAATGTACCTACCTAGGTTTTGAAGATTTTACGCTAGTAAGCGCCGCTGTTATAATAAATCCATCATTTTGAAGATATTCTCCTCCATTTATAATGCTTGCTTGACACATTATAGGGCTCTCTAAAACTCTGGCCTCTGTCACTTTTATCATCATCATCATCGTAATAATTATGTCAACCAAAACATAAATAATTGGCCTTCCTCTTCCCCGTTTTCCTTTAAACTTTCCTTCAACCTTTCTACAATGCGCATAATTTAGTCATTGATAGAGTCCAAAACTGCTCCAAAACTGCTCGGTATTGGTAAAAGTGGTCCTATGTTTAGATAATTTGAGTTTCCAATAACTTAGGTACCTCCTAGGTAATTTGAACCACTCGTTAAAGAAATCAAAACATCACAATTTAAATGTAGGTAAAGCATTATCTTTCCAATGTCAGGACAACAAGTATAAAGGCTACTTCCTAAATTGTGACGGATCGATGTTTAATAATAGCAGTTCTCTTGGTACAAGGACCTTTGTGGGACGACCTCCCACAATGCTTTAAAATAGATTACATTTTGTGATAGAATAATAAGTAATGTGGGGCAGCTCTTATTGCTATGTTCCTATAATAGGTATATTTTTTAGAGTTAAGTCATCCATTATTATAAGTTGGTACAGTTATGCACTTCTGTACCTGTACCTACCTACCTAGGTATATTATACTTCCTGTGTATCGTATAAATTTTTTTTCACATGTAGGTGGATTTTTACAGATTAATATTGTTTGTTGAGAAAAATATTATTTTTCACATGAAGGAGGTTTTTTAGACTACCTACTATTTATTTAGCTTTATCACCAATAGGAGCATTCCCACGAGACTAACGATAACAATTCAACGAAACAGGAAACTGATTTTATTATCATCAAAAGTTTACCATTCACTGATTGAGTTTTACAATGAAATAATTTTATTAGGCATAGATGTTGTTTATCAAACAAACGCAGACCAACCAACAAAGGAAGCGTTGTTTTTGTAGGGTGCCTTTATTATTCCGTGTTTAATTCACCTGAAGCTCATCACTGTAGCGTCTCGCGGACCCAGGAACCGCCGGCCGTTCCAAAAGCACCAGCTCTGTGAGAACTATCACACCGAACACCACGAAGAATATAATGAATATGAAGAAGCTCATGTTAGCGCGGTCCTTCGCGCGGGCAGTGACACCGCGCGCTCGCCACTTCATCCTGCCGGTGCCGGTACCGATACCGGTAGAACACTCGCATGAGCCCGAGAGGACAGGCCGCTAGCACGGCTGCCTCACTACTACTGAGTCACTGGAGGCCCGAATTCGGAGCACCATTGCGCCGCACACCGCGCGTACCGATCACAACACTCTTCCTCACACACTGATGAGCTAAACCGCAAATTGACAGAAACATCTGGGTTGCAAGCTCGTTGAGCTTTCTCGGCAGCGTCCGTTCAGAATTGTAAATTGTAAATCCTATTTATAGCGACAGGAAACTAAAACTAAATCAACAACGGCAGGAGAAAGCTTTAAGCTCCTGTTTCAGCAGAGGCGGTGTTATCCGAAATAGTCTGATTATTTTGGCTTTTTATTGAAATGTAATGGAACATTACACAATTACGCGATCCTATAAGATTCCACTTTGTTGTGACTAGCAACCCGACATCCGAGTGAAGTGCAATGGCGCATGCGTGTTCCTGCCCGCCCTTCGCTCAATGACCGCTATAGTTACCTAGTATAGTTACCTAGCTTTTCCTTTTAGGAGACACACAAACGTGATAATAAAACTAAATCAGCTGTTGTTGTAGGTAATGTACAAAAAGGTAGGTTTTCCTTCGTTATGCAGGAGGGTCTATAAAAAAAAGGTCTTTGTACGCCACTTGCAGTTTGATAAAGCAAGTGCCATATTAGGGCCCACCTGATGTTATGTGGTAACCATTACTTATTTATAAATAAATAAAATAAATAATGCGGACAATCCACACAACACTATTTAGCCCCAAATTAAACAGAATTTGTACTATGGGACTACTAAATGTACAATACTGAAATATTTTTTTTTGTAATAACATAGTAGGTACCTACATAGATTATTAGGTAGGTACTAGGTACATAACACCCCGACAGAGATCAAAAATCTATGTTCACCACACAAATATTTGTTCTCGGTGGGGATCGAACCCACGCCCTCCAGCGCAGAAGGCAGAGCTACTATACCAGTAGGTATAGGTATATACAAAGTACCTACTATGTGGCTACTACCAACTGAGCTGTGATTATAGTTTTATTGGTTTTTATTTTTATTCACGGGTATTTCTGACATTTATTTCTAATTAATTTTCCTGTGACCATAATTTAATTAATGTGATTTGTTTGTTACCATTTATTTAAATAAATAATTGTCTGCCTCGCAGTTCACGCGCGTTGAATGTGTCAGAATGTTTTGCCTGTGTCCATGAAAAGCAGGTATGTACCTACACGTGCCTGCCTGTAATTTCCCTGGCCTCCACAACCTTCAAACCGAAACAAAACAACGCTGCTCGGCGACAGAAATAGGCATTGTGCTAGTACTTCCCCGGATGAGCTCTTCACAAAGAGCTTTACTATTAGAACCCTTTTTTTTAAGAAGAAGGAGAATGTTCGTTCTTCTGTATGGAAGCCCTATCTCCAGTAGTTATTTTTTTTCATCCTCAGCATTAAAAGTCTGAAAAAGTCCACTACTGGTGAGGTCTGAGAACACTAGCATTGTGTACATAAATTTTTAGACAGAAAAACTCATTGGTACACGATTGGGTTTGAACCCACAACCCTAGGATCGGAAGGCGGGCCACTACCACTAGACCGCCAGTGTTCTCGTCCTCTCAGTCTCGTCAGGTTGTTTGTTATTTCACTGTCATGTCAAGTAAAATCAACTGTCAGTCGGTCTACGAATTGTCAAATAGTTGGTTGACGTTTGTTTCTTTGACGGCTAGCTAGCTAGACGTCGAATTTTTATTTTCATTCTCTCTCAAGTTTCAATCATACGACATTGGATTTGAAACGAATCAATATAAATCTCAGTAAAAATGACCCAGGAAGATAATTGTCCACCTGACGATAATTTGGTGCGGGCTTTTGCCCGAGCTTTGTATAACACAGTTGATTCACCGGTAACATGGTTCCGAGGTGGGTGCACATAGTTTGAGCTGTGTCTTGTTATGTAAGCAAACATACATGCTAACCATCATTTTTATGCCGCAGAAAAGGTGGTTGAACCTAACCAGAAGAAATATCCGTGGTATCACCAGAAATTCCGCCGAGTTCCGACTATCGACCAATGCTACGATGATGATGTGGTCTGTGATTTCGAAGCCAACAGCCAGTTCAAACGCGATAGGTGAGAACTTATTTGGGTAAAAATTTAGAGATTTGCTACGGGAAAACACGGGAGGGGTGGGGGGGGGGGGGGAGGGGGGGGGGTCCCCCTGCCCCCTGGTACCACCGGCATTACTTGCTGATGCACCATTCCTGAGAAAAACCGATTAATGTAACCTAACCTCAAAACACTTTACAGTCGCTTGAAAGGCGTAGTAAAGTTAAAATTTGGGTTGGCTTTAGTATTGTTAGAGAGGAAGAGGGACAGGGAAGGGGTCCTCTCTGCACTGCCATGCACCATTCTTGAAATTAAGTAGGTATAAAAAAAAAAAAAAAAACCTAACAACCTACTGTTACTTTTGTGACTTAAATCGGGGTGCCCCGAGTTTGAATCTGCAATGGCTCAGCCAGAACACTCACGAGGAGCCCTGAGCGTCGCTTCACCCGCTCAACCTTCGCTCCGCTTAGGAGGTCGCCGGCTCGCTTCGCTCGCCACCTCCCCCCTTCGCTCCACTCGGCATCGCGGGCTAGCTCAACTCAGGACCTCCTCGCGAGCGTCTGGCTTCACGATTTTTATATACACTCTAGGGGTAGGGACCTCAAGACTACGTGGAGTCGGGGTGCTCTGTGTCGGTTCTGTCACACATTTCCAACCTACTCAAGTCGAGGTGCTCTGTGTCGAAAAACCACGAAACACGGAACACGGGAGCACATTCACGCAACTCGAAAAGAAACGGAATGCACGGAACAAACGAATGACACTGACACTTTTTTTTTTTTACGTTCCGTTTTGCCATTGCTGTTCGTCATTTTGCACCATAGACTATTATGTGGAACAGAATTGGTTGTCAATCAGCCATTTTAACGTTCCGTTTTCGCTATAAAACAGTTTTAATGTTAGAAACTTATTTCACGAATTTCTCGAAAAATATGCAATTCCAAGTAATAATAGTGATAGCGTTATAATCAGGGACCCAAACCAATTCAACATTGACCCTTTTTCCCCTCCTCCGCGCGTAGCAAATCGCTAAAGCCAACCCCTTATTTGATCATCATTCACGTGAGTGACTGAGCTTCTATCGTTTTTTTCTTGTTTCAGGCTTGTAGACAATGAAATTCTGAATATTCTACGTCAGCGCTTTGAAGATTGTGTGATGTATGAGAGCCCTGATCATATGACCGCCTGCAAACCTCTCATTGATAAATATAAAGATGCTGAGGAAGCTTGGTTCATCAAGTGTGAGTTTTAGATAATTATCTTTACTGTTAAAAATTGTGTATCTTGTATCTGAAGATTTGGACATTTCCTTATACAAATGCTAAACATTCTTAATATGCTAATATAAAAGTCCAATAACATTATTTTTGTCATAAATGTTAAGCTACTGGTTAAATGTATTTGTCCTTTCAAAGTGATCCCTGTGATGCTACTGAATAAATTCATCTTTGAGTTTGAGTTTGATCATGGAAATTGGACTGAGATGTGAAACAGAAGAGCCTGGGATATCTTTATAATATAATTTATGAACACAAGATGCAATGAATCTGAATGTCATAAATTCTTGGTTCAAGACATGACCACTAAAAAACCACATGCATGCAGTAATTTACTTATCTTACAGATGGTGATCTCGGAGCCTATGCCGATGCTAGGAAGGCTTACATGAAACAGAAACATCGCATGATTTGGGAGAGGCGTCATGGTAACCTTTCGGAGCAGACCAAGTGAATAACCTTGTTTCCTAAAATTAAGTAGATGCTAAATAAATGCCATTGCAATAAATTATGATTTAGTCCAATTTGCTTCTTCAATTTACATGAAACAGTCAGCGATCAATTTAGATTAAACAAATTATGCAATACTAATTTTCTATGGATAAGCAATAAAACCTCTTTAGCTTTCATAATTATTGACTCTTATGATGCAAGAAGATAGCATCAGACGAGATAGCATTATTTTCAAACTAGCCTTTTTAGGGGTAATAAGAAGATAGGTTGGGTAGTGCTATTGGCATACCAGTCAGGCTTAATTTTTTTCAATGGAGGTCAAGGAGGTTGCTCTCAAAATATTATTACCTTGGGAAAAATGCATTCATTACACATATGCCAAATCAGCATTATAAGCAGGTTTCATAAAGAATAATGATATCCCATATTTTATATTGAATAAAAACCACCATCTACTTCTGTTTCTGATTATACCTATACGCAATGATTGCTTCTAAAAGGTCCAAAATAAAATACGCAAGTATTATTAAAAAAATAACATTTATTCTCGAACACTACATTCATTTTTCATGCAATACTGACAAGATACTACTTCCATACATATATTGATTGAAAGAACTACAACAAGAAATAAATGATCACAGAATTACGAAGATGTAGAAAAAATAATACTAATCTTAGCCATCTTCACTTACTGTACTTTGCAAAGATACTTACTTCTATCTTAGAGTAATAAAATTATTGGTCACATAAGTAAAATAACTTAAACATTACTTAAATGTATCTGCTACAGTCTTAAAGAATCCAATTTTAAAAACTTAACTAATAATTATTACATTGAGTGGACAGAGTTCCTGCTAATCTTGAATATTGCTGCCTTCAAAATCAGCACCAAATATTAGCTTGTAATGGTCAAAATATAAAATCAATAAGAAAGAATTCAACATAAGATGTTACGAACGTGATCGCCTATTTGGATAAATGCTGACTGGCAGTGTTTATATAAATAAAACAATGCAATCAAACAATTCCACACAAAATATGCAAGGGCCTGCTTACAATTTTATGCGAACAATAATATAAATAAACCATAAACATGATTATTAAAAAAAAAACACGAGTTCCACACTAATTTAACTATTTTGTAGATATACCTAACATTAGTAGATAATAACTACATTAGGCATCAATAAGTACTTATATGCATTTGTACCAATATTTTGTTAAAGAGATTTTATGTACAAGTGCAGTACATACACATTTGTTTACAAATAGAGTTTGCAATATTTGATAATTTACAGAAATAACAATCGTCTCACTGACGGCATTAAGTTATTGGTACGGAAGTATCACAGCTAGAATGCATTTTAACACTTAGCCCATGTATTCTAGTATTCAGTGGGTAACCATTTTTGAACCACTTATTGAAGCATAGTAGTTAAAAACTGATTAAACACTGTATTTGGTCGACAATACATTTTACAAAGATAAAATTATTCTATAAATCCATATCTCTATAAACATAACGTAAAACTGTTTATTGTGCTTTCAATAAGTTTAAATCTTTTATCATACATTACAGTAACAATAAGTGTTCGTCTGGCTGTCTTTTAAACATATTTCAGACAAGTCAGTCTCATGTTCTTAGTTCTCTTAAAATAAGTTTATACTCTTCTTAGCTTAAAAAAATACAATTATCCAATTTACTATTAATGTGGAACTCCAGCTTTGATAAATAAAGTTATTGCACAAGAGGCACAAGCATATTCTAACAAACAATTATTAGTCCATTTATTTTGATTCAACAATAATAAAATATTAGAAGGTGTTAATTGACTCAACATTTTTGTGATTATAACCATAGGGCCAGTTAGCACATCACATTAGAAAATCCAGTTTCCAAGAAATAGATTTCGTATGTAAATGATATCTAAAATATGTACATAAATTCGAAAGTGATAATACGATTGACAAAGTAATGTCTGTACAGTAACAATTCGATAATATTTTAAATGATGAAAACAGGGCCATACACCATGCATTACAAAATGAGATCACATATATCAGAGGATAATTTTTTTTAGACACAAATCAACACATTTTATTATTGTACTTTATGTAGGCATTCGAAAAATGTTAGAGGTATTAACAAACTCTTTAGTGGCTACTATTAATCTTATGTGCTATTCCTAACAACTTTGAGCCTCAAACCATAGTAATGATATATGTACGCCTTAGTCATTCTAAGAATGTATAAAAAATTACCTACTTTTGATTTGATAAATAACATACCAAAAGAGACGGTTTTGATTGTAGATTACATAAGAAACATCCTTAGAATTTTATTAACATAATATAGAGCTTTTCTTTCATCGGTCCTTTCATTACTAACATAAATATGTCAAAAAGTAAAAATAAAATAAAGATTGATTAGATTTGATGTAACACTAACTCTAATCAAGCATTTAAATGTATGAGGAGACTAACAATAAATGCATTACACTATTACAGGCTAATAAAGTAATTAACTTGTCAAGTTGTAAGATAAATTTACAAGTGAACGTAATTCTAAAGCATCAAGTATTTGACGTCGGTGCATTCGTATACACGAGATGAAAATTCTATAATAATCTTGGTTGAAATAATTATTTGCAATACACAATAACATCCAACGAATGCTTTAAACACCTTAATCTAAATAAAACACACAAAAATATACACCATCTAAAACATTATTGTTACATACATCACAATATTTAGGACACTTTTAGTCTAAAATTCGTTGCGACCCTGGGTAAAATCCTGAGATGGTTTTGGTCGGCATAAATCACACGCACGCAATCTAAATTTAAGAGGAATGCTTTCGTTGTGGCACAGGTGGGATTAATACGGTGCATCGAACTGCGCAGCTAGGCGAGTGCGACCTATTCAAAAACAACACAAGTCATCATTAAATAACTGATCATACTGTAAGTGTTAAACTATACAAAATCATAAAACAACAGCCAATCAAATCAAAATAACGATAGAAACCTTGCAGAGATTACTAGACCGTTTTGTAATTAGTAAAACAGGACATAACGCTTGAATTTGAATGATCTGACCAACTTTTTAAGAAACTAATTCAATTGTATCATAGATCAAATTTGGACGAAACTGACGAGAAGTTTGTAAATCGTCCATATGTTTTCAAAATAAAAGTGGCAAACTTACGTTTCTCGAGAGTCAGCAAGGCATTCGGGACAGGCAAAGCGCTGGCTGGAGGAGAGCACCAAATGCTATGCTTCGGAGATTCAAACACACGGGAACCCTAAAACCAAAACAAAAATAAGATATAAAATAAGTACATACATATGTTTTTAAAACCTTTGGGGTTTTTTATAAAGATGTAGGTGAAAAAAAGGTACAAAATGCGGAAGTTCAGAATTTAAGCATTTTAGGTATTGTTTAATACAACCTCTGAGATTGCTGTCTCTATTACTATTACTACTACTTAATTGCTGTCTCTCTATAGGCATTAAATAGGAGGTTTACCTTCTGTCCGGGTGGAGTGTCGTGCACAGAGTAGTCTTCATGCACGGCGGGGATGTCCCTCACACGCGGGACTACTACTCCACTGCATAGAGCAAACCGGTTGCTACCAGCGTCTGAGAATATCTCGCTGTACTGACGCAGGAAGTCAGAAACGCCGTCTACGCCTGTGTGGACAAAAACTGCTATAAAACATAGACGTAGCAATAATTAAGTTTAGAACCTAACTCAACCTTATTTTAAAGGATACAAAGTTAATCTCGGAAATATCTGCACGCTTAGACAAACTAAAACTCTTGAACTCCATAACTATAAATGTTATCCGCATTTTAAAATGGCGGGGCTGAGTATCGTCAAAAAAACTTACTTATTCATCCCAGCTAAGCTAAAGCGTCTATCGAAGAAAAACTACTAACACCAAAAAAAATCGACTAACTGGAAATGTTTATTCAGATTTTAGTTTAGCCGCAAGAACATGATTGTTTGTAACGTACTCACTACATTCCGAATTAGTTATCCGTTACTCACCAGCCTGAGTTCCGGGAAACACCGGTTCGAACCGATTCGTATACTCCAGGTAAACCTCCATCGCCGTCAGCGGCAAACTGCTATCCGCGAATATCTGCGCCAGACGCCAGACCGTGCGCCAAGCCGGGGTTAAGATAACCCGCGTGTCTTCAATACGGATGATTCCCGCGGCTATCAGCTGCGGTAGATCGGGCATAGTTGACGTGAACCGCCGGTAGGTGGCGGCGAAGTATTCGTTGGTAGAACCGCGTGCGACGCTACGGTCTCCGCATAAAGCGGCACAAGCGCTTAGTGCAGCGCCCGCCCAGCGGAATGCATTGCCGGGTGCTATCATCATACCGCCTTCGATGTAACCCCCTACGGCGTAGATCAGGTCTTCTAGAGTAGATACTTCGAGCATGTCCGGCTGGAAAGATTAAAGGGGTTTATTTCCTTATAATTAGGTGAGCATAGGTGCCAGTTCCACACGACTAAGCCTAGAAGAACCGGCAACAAACTATGGCTCGGTTCCTACCGTTTTTATATAATTATGATCCTTTACAAATCAAAAATAATAGCAGCGAAGTTCCAGTGTGGTGGCACTTTACTTAGTATTTTTGTATGCAATAATATAAAAGCAAAAGTTTCAAAGACAGCACACACTACGCGTCAAAGTAATAAAAAAGTATCTACACAGCATATAAAAATAAGATACAAAAATAGTAGGTACAGACATTGCAAATTGACATGTTAGCTTCCGATGGGTAACGTGACCGGGACATTAGGCCACGCAGGCTGCAGCCACAATCGTAGATTAAGACAAAAAAAGTCTATGTAAAACTTACCAGCGGTGGAGCGCCGAACTGCCTCGCGTATTGTACGGGCAGCGCTTGCAGCGGCACCGAGCCCAGCGACCGCAATCTCTGCGCGACCACTGGCCTTGCTGTTTTGGTCGTCAGTTTCACTCCTCTCTCTCCACTGAGCTCAGCGCAGATAGACACAGCCTCAGGAATGAGCTCGAATAGATCAACTAGCTTCACACAACCGTAGTGCGCGACTCTGAGCTGACGGCCGAAGTGAGCGTGGTACGCGGGGACAAAGCGGGAGAATTCCATGCGAAGGTTTGGAGTGTAGCAAAGGAGTTCCACAGTCTGTACAAGGAAAAACATCATCAATGAATTTCTGTTGCCATGCAGTGAAGTTAAAAATATCCATACAAGAAACCGAGTTTATCAGTTATCTCCAGTATTATAAAAATTAAAATAAATATAAATTGTTTTCACAATAAAAGACCAAGTTATGAGAAATAAAATCGCGAGTCATGCTGATTTTTCCGAACAAATTCTGTGCGTACATTTTGATACTTGCCTTTCTTCTTCTTCTGGTATAAGACTTGAACCCACGACCTTAGTTTTGGAAGGCATCACACTAGGCCACCAGCGCTCTCTAATTTATGTTGCTAAGCAGTGAAGAGTGACAAGAAACTAAGTTGATCAGTAATTTCCAGATTTATGACAGCTCACGCTTGACCAAAAATTGGTTTCACAAAAAGACCAAGGTAAGAGAAAGATAATCGCGCGTCAAACTAATTTTTCCGTACAAATTCTGTGTGCACCTTTTCATACTTGTTGATTCCGATCTCGGCAGTTTCGCTTGCTACCGAGATCCGAATCATACCTATAACAACATACCTGCATAGCAAACTGTACAGTACGCGCCCGTTCCTCCGCAGTCGGCTCCCGTCTCGGCAAAGATATCGTCCCGTCACTTGCCATAACAACCGACTGAGGCGTCACTCGCTCCATCAACTCCGTTAACGTACACACGCCGTAATCCACAGGCGTGAACACACGTCCGAACGTGATTTGGTATAGTTGAGGTATATCGTGGGGTGAGATAGCTCGGCCGGGCTGGGCTTTGAGTAGCTTGACTAGATCGGACGTCCATCTGCGGCTTTGGGCGACGCACGATATCGTTATTACTCGCGATGATCCTGAGCCGAGTACCTGGGATAAAATTATTGATTTTTATAGATTACTTTATGTACCACAGATAAAATGTAATTTATGATTCAATAAAATATGTACTCATAAAATATGATACGACTTACTCTTGAAACCTTGGACAGATTAAAGAATCCGTAGTAGCACTAAAAAAAACATGCTCCATACATTTTTGACAAGTATGCATTGAATGATTACTTACAGAGCCTAAGTTCAGGAGTAGCCTTATCATATCATGTACTTCAGATACGCTGTGTCAGCGAAAAGGGGTTGCCTCTTTTTTTTCGAGCTGATACTTGGCAAAACCGTTACATAGATGGCAACAGTACTCCATGCACGATCCATCTTGAGCTTCATATAGAAGCAGAAGCCGTTCCGGCGTGAAGTACCGTCTAACTCATCACATAACCTGTATAGTTTTATTTTATAAAGTAACTTACAACAATAGTGTTGCCCAAAGCCGAGAGGAGATCAGGTAACTTGGTGAAGCCGTAATCGGCGACTCGGCACTGGCGGCCGAAATGATGATGAAATGCGGGGATTAGTCTGCAACAAGAATTAATACGACCGATAACCTTTTAGTAACATCTTCGTATGTTGGAGTAATAATAATGCAATAATTGACAGGTTTATAGTAATGGTTGTGAAACTAGTGTTCACACTTACTTGCTGAAAGGTATGGAGCATTTAGGCGCTGTTCGTAGTAAATCGATGAGTTCCCGTTCGAATAAAGCCAGCATGGGTTCTAATGCTGGAGCCGTGCGCGGCCTTTCGCCACTCGTTCTAGAACTCTCACCTTAAAACAAAACATAAATATTGTTACCTGCATATATAGTATGTGTACGTATAGCATTCACTCAGCGACTATGAAATAGACCCCAAGTACTATCCGTGGCTATAGCTATAGTCGTATAGCTCGAACCGACAACCGTTGGGGAATAAAGGTTCTCGAATGGCGACCACGAACCGGAAGACGAAACGTAGGGCGCCGACCCACCAGATGGACCGACGACATTGCTAAGATCGCGGGAAGTCGATCGATGGAAAGGGCTCAGAATCGTTCTTCCTGGAAATGTGTAGAGGAGGCCTATGACCAGCAGTGAACTTCTTCATGCTGATAATGTTGATGATGATGACTATCCGTCAGATAAAAAAATATTTCCGTCTCTACTTTAAACCCGTCAAAAACAAAGATGGCGCCATTTTCTTCTTGACGGATAGTGTTACCCAGAGATGGTGAAATAGGCATTTAGGCTCAATAAATCTTTTTATATTTTTTAAGGGCCTATGTATTCACAATTTTTTAATTTATGACCTCACCATATTATAACATAATAATTGCAATAAATAATATGAGTATAACTACTTCTAGATCACTAGATTCTAGCAGACAAACGAGACTGAACTCAAATTTATCAATCAATTAATTGTTTTAGTTTTTTTGAAAAAACTTATAGATAAATAAATTCACAAACTAGGTAAACCAAAACTAGGTTGCAGGCAAGCTAGTTATGGAGGTATCTCATTATTTGTTCAGACATAAAACCCGATACAATGGTTGCTAAGTGGTTTGCTTTCCCCTTGAATGCAAGTGGTCAAGTTATTCAGCATTCACACAGCTTTTGAATATTCAAAGGGTTGATTGCAAGGCATCGAATCGATATTCCCTGGCTCAATCGACTGGCCTTGACTTAGTTACGGTATGGAATGAATCAAAGTGAACATGGCGATATTGAATAAAACGGTAGGAACCAAGCCGTAGTTGCCTGTTCTTTTAGGCTTGAGCGCGTGGAACTGGCACCTAGACTCACATAGCTTTAAGACGTTTCAAAGTGACTATTGAATAATTACATATTTGAATTTGAATTGAATTTGAATTTTAGCGATATTTAAATTATTTTTTTGACGTTTGTTATAAAAAAACAGTTTTATCTAGCTTGTACCGATACTTTCTTAAATGATATCTAAAAAGTCGTAAGAAAAACTTGGATTACGTTAAATTCATCTTAGGTTAAGATAGGACTAGAATTTGAGCGTAACGATTTAATTAGTGCTTGCGATTACATGGAATAAAACTATTTTAGTTATTCCTTTAAATTGTAGTTCCTTTACTGTTTTTGACGTAAACTTAAAGTAAACATGTACTTACTCTGGTTACAAGAGGGCGGTGAGTCGGTTTCGGTGCGCCAAGTAAGATGCCTCGACGGGATATCTTTGACCTCAAGATTGGGCGCGTTACGTAGCAACAGTTCTAGAGGCACGCCGCGACGGGGGTCCGGGTATAGTGGTGGGAAGGTCGCTTCGTAGCATTCAACAAAACTGTGGGGAAATAACAAATAAATATTTTTTTACTCCTCTTGCCCAAAAAGACCGTCATTGTATGAAAGAAATGAGCAAAATAGCATTTCTTTTTCAAGTGAAAAGTTTTTTTTATTTCAGATTTTACTATGCTCACACCACTTTCACGGCGCTATTTCTATTTACCATACGATACTGGCGTTAGGTAGACCAACAAGATCATGCAACAGAAATCTACTGCATAAGAAGATGCTAGTATTTTTTTTTGTATAGATAGCTTACAGGCCTCTCTCAGCAGTGGGTGCAAACGGGCTGGTGATGATGATAGCTAAGCATATGGCTACCATCAAACCTGATGGAAAGTGAAGATGCAGCCTAAGATGGAGCATGCTTAGCCATAATCCACCTGCTTACTCTTGACGCTTACCTTAGCAATGGCAAGATTCCCGCATGGTTCTCCAACAGCAGATGAGTGTTACGCGCTAACACAGCGACTTCCATACAGACGGGCTGTAGGATCCGACTGCCGTCTTCCTGGCCCATGCCTAGTGACGTATGCATGTGGCACTTCCATGGCGCCTCTTCCATTTCGGAGCTTGACACTGGCGTTAGGTCAACCAGTTGGACCATGCGACCGAAACCTGGACAAATGAAGTGTTTTTAGTCAGAGCGATGAACGCAGTGCAATGCTACATAGGGCACGCTTTTGACGGACGTACTCTGTGATGTAATCCTTTTATTGTAGCTGGCTACAATAGAAGGACAGAGCACGATGACAGACCAGATGTTCATGTGCCTTCACTTTTTCCGATACTAATACAAGTTCAAAAAACTTGAGAAACCGACTATAGCCAAACTGCTTTTGATGACATTTCTATGAGACTACACTGACACAGACATCAGACATGCGCTTTCAGATAAAAAATAATTATTCAATATGACGAAATTATGCGACAAACATTTAACAAAATTAAGATCTACTTCCTTTTTTATATGGATTCGGTAAAAAAACAAAATAAAGCTACAAAATTTAAATAATTCCTACAACCTGTACAAATACTGTGTAGTCTGTGTACTTATCACTATACATAGCTATAGTTACCTTCGTGTATAAGCACAGTATCCTTCACTTTGGCGATATCGGAGGTAGTAAGCGCGCAACAATGGCGGCTGGCATAGGCGTCACGCAGACGTAGCAGCGGCAACGAATGGCTCTTCTGGTCAAGAAGAATGGCGCGCAGACGGGCTCGCAGAATGTCTAGGTTCGGAGCCGGAGACGGACGTCCAAGGGCTAGCTCGAGCCTGCGACCTGATGATGAGGAAATATTATTATTTTTTAATTTAGGGCATCCAACAGAGAAATCACATATAACTAGACAATCAAATAAGTATAGTAATCAGTGCGCTGTGTCTCTACAACAATTTATGAAATGATTTTTTGAAGTTTTGTTACGAAAATCCCGAGAAAATCGATAAAGATTATCCTTCCGAACCATTGCCATTGGCGCGTTGCGTTGTTACATCTAACAGTCCATTTCTAATCAAAGGCGAGTAAGGCGGTTTCTAGCATTGTGGTAACCAAACTGAACCATTTACCTTTTTTTTATGCAAATGATAGACAAACGGGCTTGCGGCCCACCTGATGGTAAGCGGTCACCGTCGCACATAGACACCAGCAACACCAAGGGTGCTGTCGTTACGTTGCCAACCCTACAACCTATATAATATTACCTGCCCAATGGTGGTCTAACCGCCGCTTATGAACGCGTGCGATAGCCAGTCTTGCGTCCCACTCTGTCCGCAAGTAAACAGTCGCGAGCGGACCATCGCTGGCCGCCCACACCGACACACGGATAACTGGTACGTGTTGGTTGAACAAGCTCGTCAACATTTCCTGAGAAAAATACATTTTTAATAGGTCGTTTTGTCAAAGGTTTAACCAAATAGAGATTTGGATTGGAATTGGGAACTGTAGTTTCTCTGATTAGAGAGCCAAAGACCGAGCTCAGTGGCGCGCCATGGGAGAGTTCTATGTCTAGCAGTGGATTGAAATAGGTTGATGATGATGAGTCTCTCTGATTGGCTACAATCGTACGAGATGCGATTTAATCACACAACGAAATTAAATACACGAATCTTTTAAGTGTGTCCTAATTGAAGCCTTCAAATCATCGTCTAAGCACGGGAAAAATTGCATCTTTCGTTCCCTCGTACGATCGCGATAGTAGCAAGTAGTAGTAGTAGATGAGCTCTTTGTAAAGGGCTCATCCGGGGAAATACTACCACCATACCTATTTCTGCCGTGAGGCAGCATTGCTGTTTCGGTATAAAGGGTGTGGGTGCCGGTGAAATTACTGGCACGTGAGGCTAAACATCTGTATGCAAAGTACTAAGATGGCACACACAGTACTAACAATCTTGTATTCCGTACATAAGTTCAGCTAAATCGAATAATCGATAAACCGCCGAGCCGGCCCCACTATAATATTCATGCATGGAAACATGAATACTGAGCTATGTCTTCGATTGAGACAGTTTAACTAAACTGTGTAGACTTAGGTTTATTTAGAGCTGATTTTTCAGTCTACAGAAAAAACTTATCCGTCAGATAAAAATATATCTTTTTTAGGTTTATTAAAAAAACAAGGACTATCATTTTTTACTCAACGAAACACGTTATTCCGTAGATGGAACAATCAGCCCTTACATAGTGATATTCAGGGAACTGATTAATCTTTGACGAATAATAATAAAATATGCATGAGGCTGATTCTTCAGAAATCGTAAAATTTTAAATTTTTTTTAGGTAGGAACTCAGCCTCATCACAAATGTCCATAGTTAGATCTAATCTCCATAATATTTTTGTCGTCTGGGAATATAGTAAAAATATAGCTGCAGTTCAGGGGGTCCACCGGAACCAGCAAAATTTTGAAAGTGGTCTATGAAAAAAAAAGGTTGGGAACCTCGGGTTTCATGCATGATATAAAATGCCCTAAAACAGAACTTACCTGCAATACAGCCGGTTCAAACGGCGGCAGATTGCCGACAGTTAGCTCCGCAGCAGATTCCTCTCCCTCGCTCTGCTCGCTGAAGCTAGCCGAGGAGTTCCACGGCGATACGGCGCGAAGGCGGCTGTCGTCGCCGCTGTTGCTGGATGAGCAGCCCGATCGATCTAAATTCACAGAGCCTGGAAACAACGGCATGTTTTAGATAGTTGTTTTATGTAAAAGTTAGACAAACGAGCATACCGCCCACCTGATGGTAAGCGGTCACCGTCGCCCATAGACACCAACAACACCAAGGGTGCTGTCGTTGCGTTGCCTACCCTGGAGGTCTATTTTGTATGAGCTAGCATTTAGCCCCATCACACCTAGTTTCTAAAAGTTCTTACAAAGTTCGAAAACATTGTGTCCAGTGTACGAAAGGAGTCTCTTTGAGGTGAACTTAAAATCCTTTCACCACACTGGTCTGAAATAACTAGTGACACGACACGTCAAGAAGAAGAAGAAGAAGACGTCCGTTTTAGCTAGGAGCGATGCACCACCAAAACACGAATGTGCTCAGACGAAAAGATTTATGTAAAAAATATAAAAAAAGATGGGAAAAATTGCTGCAAAGAGGTTTGTTTGTACTCTACGTGGCACCGGCAAGTTTTTTTTTATAATAAATCAAGCAAATGGAACTGATGATGATGAAGCTGATGGAACGAGCATATAGCCTGCCTAATGTTACCATCGCCTATAACAAAGCTTTGCCTCGTAGGTCACGCACGTCAGGAACGTGCCCTACGATGCACTGCCCTGCGTCCATTAACTTGAGGCAAACAAACATTCAGCCTCACGTGCCAGTAATTTCACCCGCACCCGTCAAACTGAAACAGCATAGCTGCTAAAAAGAGTAGGTAGTAAAAATGTGCTATAAGTGTGAGCGAGATGGCATGCTTTCACGCGCCTTCTAGCTATGAAAGAAAGAAAGAAAAACAATTAAGAACTAATTACAATGGGTACTGCTAGCCTAAAACAAAAAAGCCTAGAAAAAACAGTAAAAAAACAGGTAGGCAGGCATGTGCCATAGTACAGGGCGTCAATTCCAGCAACACGGTTCGATTGAGTGATCGTCGAGTGATCACTGAATCCGCGTTCCATTTTCAAATTTTTCAATCAAAAATTGACAATTCACATCGATTTACGCAATCGCTCGAGTGATTTGTGTTTTTAGAATCGACACCCAGTACACACAGCTACGCACAGTACAGTACAGCTATGCACACAATAGACAGGGTAACTCACCATGGGTGCCCCTGATCTTCCTAGGTTTAGGCGCGGCCGGCGGGCAGAACTCCAACGGCGGCGGAGTACAAGTCGGTAGTTGCTGCAACGCCAGCGCCCATTCCTTAGCGTTGTTGACGGTTTCCACCGGCAGCGGCGGCGGTGGTTCACACACCTAAACCATTTAGAATAGAATAGAATGATAATTTATTTGCGAAATAAGCACATACACTAATTTATAATAACTTAAAAAAGAAAACTACATTTGTGTGAAGCTTGTGCGTCGCAAATCGGTCTCTGACTCAGCATAATGTTGGCTTACAACCAACGCTGGTCTTTGGTTTTGTTTTTTTGGTCTTCAGGCTGATGATGATGATGATGACTTGGTGTTTGGACTGATTTCCGAACATTGAGTGATATACAGAGAAACAAATCAACATTCATACATAATTTCATCTATATTTGAACTAACAACCATTTGAAACAAACATACTCACTGAAAAGCTTTCTTCTTTATAATATTAGGAGAATGATAATCGTGGCAATTTTATGCGAACATATTCATGTTCATACTGGTGAGTGTTCATACCTGATGTGTCGTCGGCTGCAAGAAGTTAAGTCTCGGTGGGATATTAGGAGGCGCGGTGCTATACCCCTCATCGCTTGAGTACGTCGGCTGGATGCCTCGAGCGTACCGTGTGCTTATTTTACGTCCAAAAACATCCTCTCCGTCCATGCGCTTCATAGCCCTAAAACAAAATAATTAAAACTAAAGATTTGTCAAAATACCATCGAAATTCCGAGCAATTTCGATCTCGTGTAAATCTATTACAGTAAAAATTGTACAAATCATCAGCTAGCTTTAAAAATGTAGCATTGGAATCCACCTTTAATGCACGCGGAAACAAACAATGGTAAGACATCTGGAAGGAAATACTCATCAAACTGGCTTCTTCGACTGGCCTTTCAGCTCAGATACCAAGTTGGTCGTGGGTTCAATCCCCACCGAGAACAAATATTTGCATGGTGAACGCAGATGTTTGTTCTCTGTCTGGGTGTTGTTTAATGTATCCTTAGTATGTATTTACAACAAAAAATGTATAATTATATGTTGTATTATACATATAATTATACATTTTGTTGAAAAGCTGTGCTTAATTTGCGGTAGATAGCGTTGTGTTGATTGTCCAAAACTTTTTATTAAACATAAAACACCCTTATTTAAATTCGGGGATGAGAAACTAAACGCTATTTCTATTTAAAATTTTACGTCATAAGGTACCTAACCGTCAAAGATGATTCATTCCGAAATCCGTTAAAAAATGAAGTAGGTTTTCGAAATTGTCATGTGGTCTATAATTCGCGCCTTTATCATAAGTCGCTATGTAGTGAATGACTTGGCGCATTTTTCTTGATACTACAAAGAACGTACAGTCACAGGTGTTTTTTTGTCGGTATACAAGAGAACAGCTGTTCAATTCAAATGAATGGAACAGCTGATTGCGAACGCAACGCAACGACTTAGCTTCTAGAACAAATACGATTATCTATTAGAGAACCATTAGGTTGGTTTAAAAAATAATAATGTTAACAGACGAACAGTACATGATAAGTAAAATAAGTGCGCAGTTGCGATGACCCAATACGAGTAATTATCTAATATTTACTACGAAATAACGCAATGAACATAGTAGGTATCTGTTTTTAAACCAAATAATCTCCCGATTTTAACAGCGCGAAAGAAAACTATAAAATTCAGCTGAATTGTATAAAATAAAGAAACTTCTTACCTTGCTAGTAACATTTTAAACTAAGTTTATAACTCCCAAAACCATTAATTGTTTGAAAAAATTCACAGTTTATTGTAAAAACCGTTACACTTTCAATAAAATGAAAATCACTGTGTTCTATCTTGTGCCTGGATGTGCAATGACCGTTTGAACTTGTAACTGATCGAATCCCGGTAAAAAAACATCAAAAAGATGGTATTTAGACAAAATATTGAATCGAAGGGAATCATAAAGTTCATTCACCTCGCGTAGTTTCACAACTACCCTCGCGTAGTACGTTTTTTTGTTCGTTAAATATTTCGTTCAGAAATCACGTCGAAACATAAAAATGAATGAAAGCTTATTCATTTGCTTCAAGGATTTGATTATTGAGCCGCGAAGTCCTTAGTTCTTGCTTAGTTTTTTTGATACGTTTTTTGAGAATTTGCGTTACTTTTGAAGGAGAGCTTTTAATTTTGTCCCGCTGTATGTATCAACAAACACATCGAAAAAAACAAAGTGACGTAAGTTTATATGATAACGGTAGCGAAAATAATTGAGGACACTCTTTTCCGAAATCATTCTCTCATATGAATCGCATTTCACAGAACACAGGAGTGTAATGTTAAAGGTTTAAGACTTCTGACTAGAAACATTGACGACCCTTCCCCATCTAGGTCAGTAGGGTATATAGTCTATCTATGTTATAGTTTCAGTTAATTGCCGTAGCGTAGACGCGATTGTATTGATTGACAGACGACCGTATGTGCCTCGAAGTGCAAGTAACAACACGGAATAAATAATTCTAGTCTATACTAAATATCAGCCATTTCGAGTTAAATAAATTATAGTTTAAAAAACTAAAAAAAACGCTTTTATAACTAATTGAACTAAAAAGTTAAAAATAAAACTGTAATAATCAATTGAAAATTTATATTATTGTACAAAAAGCGTGGGGTATAAAAAAAAATTCAGAACATACAGAATTAGGATGTCTCTGGCTCAGCGGGCGACTAAACGGCCAAGACATACAAGCCCGCAGCCCCACACGGCTTTTATTCCCGCGGTGTATGCTTGCATGATTTACAAATAATTTGTGGTTTGGATCCTGATATACTTAATAACCCTCGTTTTTTTCAAACTATAAAAAAACAAATCCCTAAGTTCTTTTTTCCAAAAACATTTTTTAAAGAGAATACTTATACATATTTATAGGATACTTTTTTTATCATCATCAGCCTGAAGAAGTCCAGTCATGGACATAGGCCCATACATTTCCTTTCAACTTCGTCGGTGCATCGGGTGGGGGGAGTCCTGCGTTCCCTACACACTTTCAATACGTACTTTACAATATCTATACTAAAAGAGGTAAGATTTGTATGTTTGTGTGTATGTTTGTAATGAATGAACTCAAAAACTACTGTGCCGATTTCAAAAATTCTTTCACCATTGGAAAGCTACATTCACCCTATATATTTGTCTGTTTAAAAGTAAATGTCCACCCGTGCGAAGCCAGGACAGGCTAGTATTATATATTCTTACCTCGAAGCATGATCCGGCGTAGGAAACCGCAGCGTGGCCTTATTCGCTACAATCCGAAGCACCTTCCCTCCGCAGTTATCGCTGAGTCTTTTCAATCGTATTTTTATTTTCTCTGTCGGCTGGTTGAATGGTAAGTTCAACACTTCCATCTCACACATGGGTTCTTCATCATCGTCGTTTGATTGGCTAAGAGACTGTTGGAAAAAAATGTAGGTGAACTTTTTTATTTTATTTTTTACGATAATCCTAGTTTTCCATTGATGGTTACGACCTCCCCCTGTTTCCACCTGGCATGTTAGTAAAATCTTGTGCCTATACTAAATACAAGTTGGTGTACATAATAACAGTGTATTCTAGTCCAAACTAAGCAAAGCTTTGTACTATGAGAACTAAAGAGTACATTTGTATACTTATTGGCATGTCCAACACCTTTACCTTCGAGTTAAATTGCAGTCCTAAATCCACATAAAATACATGGTCAAATCGTTTGGATGTGACTAAGCCACGGGTTCCTCACGATATTTTCCTTTAGCGTTTAAGAGCACCATACCTATGTTGTTTTTTTTTCAAAGCATCTCTTAACTATCTTATAACGTTATGTATAGGGTTCAAGCCATCTAAGCTATCTAATAAGGTTCTGTCTGGGTTTTCAACAAATTCGATTGAAACAAGATCAAACATCAGATGTCCAGGAAGTTAAAATCAGACCATCTTGATAGCGTCAAGGTTTTATGTTGTGTATGTATGTATGTGTGTGTATGGTGATATTATCCACTTAACTACAGATAACACTTTAAATTCAAAACTTGAAAAACATGAAATCATCACAGAACAATACTCATGTAAATATAAATGTATTTAAATTTTAAAACTGTATAAGTATGCACAGATGGTGCTGTAAACAATATTTGTTCTGTCCCTGTCGTAATCAAATATCAGAAGTTCTATAGTATCGTTTGTACGCAATCTGTATCGCAATACAATAGCAAGGTTTTTGTTTTACACAGCTACTATCGATCGATAACAATGCATGACGTCTGGCTTGCGTAAAGCACACCTGGAAATTTGAACTGCTTAATGTTTAAAATCATTGTGCGAAAAAACTGCCTTAGTTATTCTTCTTTCATCATTTTGTCTCATGCCTATTTCTGCCGTGAAGTAGCATTACTGTTAAACATAAATTAAGTAGGTTACTGTGTTTCGGTTTAAAGGATGTGGGTGCCGGTAAAATAAATTACAGTGAGACTGAACATCAGTATGCTTCAAGTTGATGGACGCAGAATAGTGCATCGTTTGTTAGGCAATGCTTTGTTAGAGGCGATGGTTACCACTTAACATCAAGTGGGCCATATGCTTGTTCCATTAGCTTGCAGTTGTAAAAAAAAGTTTTTTTTTGTATGGAACTGGCGATTAACAAGCTGCCACACGATTCTCTCACGATTCACGATTTTGAACCTTCTACCTTCATCTGCGCTAAATTAGGTCTTCCGGTGTGTACCTAACTTGAAAGAGACATGCATCAAATAGTTATTGCCAAAGGGCCACTTTGGAAGCAGCTGGTCGCAAACCGTTTCAGAGGAACTTCCTTCCGCACTTCCGCAGACTATAAGGTGTTGGAATGTTTTTCCTGCTGGTGTTTCCAAGACTATACCATGGGGTTATTAAAAAAGGGCGTTTTAAAATGTTTAAATGTTGTTGCAACGCGCCTGTGATGCCTCTAAAGTGCACTTTTCATCGTTGGCTATGGACGCTTGCAACACCAGTGCCGTAAGAGATATGGGATCATATTGTACCTTTGGATTCCTTGGTAGTGCAGCCGTCAATTGATTGTAAGAGTAATGTGAAGACGCGCACGCGATTAGCGCTGATGAAGTGTTCTGTTTATGCACCAATATTACTTCCATATTTTTCCTATTGAATAAACACAAGTTTTAGAACATAAATTGGATTACTAATAAAAGTCTGTCAAGCGTTATTAATGCTTAAGCTATTGCTATTTTTGATTGCAAAAGGGTTAGGTTTAAGCTATGTTTGAGTTTAATTAACGTTCTATAGAATATGTTAGTATGAGTTAAAAATAACCAATTGGCATTGATTTATGCTTCTTATTTTTCTACACTTTTCATCAATAGAGCATATACAAAAACAATAGTCAAACCTTTAAAAATTAATACCATTCTCATGTAAAATCCATGATAAAATAGCTTTGTTTATACCAAGTAATACAACACGAGTCTATCGTGAATACAAAGTTCATAGCGAAGACGTAGCATGCATACAGAATTGTCTGAAGTTTTTACCTTCAAGGTTAATATTGAATAATGTATAAAAGAATCAATACCTATGTCTAAAGTCACTGAGGTCAGCGGCAAAGTTAATATCGCCTGAGATCAATAGTAAGGATGCTGGGGCTGTATGTAATTCACCAAATCTCCTCATACATTGCCTCAGTTTCTCATCAGCTGCATTCTTCTGTGTTCCACACACATGTATCAAACTTATCTGTTGACAAAGATTTTGTAAGGACAATGTAACGTCAGAAAGGGCTTCAGCATATAAAAAGGCATGGTACCCTTGTAACAATGGTTTTCAGTGGTGTCACAGCCAGACGCTCAACTAAGTAAAGGTTAGCTGGTAGATAATGCTATCCAGCATTAAGCTCGCCTGTGTACAGTACGTTTTATTTGTGCAATATTTTTTTTTATCTATCTATCTAAGTAAACATGCCTTAGCCACTTTTCACTCATGCCCCAATTTACGGGACGCTCTAGGCTCTGGAACAGCATTTTGGGTGTTCTATCACCACATATCCTCACAGCTTACTCTGCTTAATCCACAGGAAGCACATGGTCACTACGTTTGAAGCTGGTTCGACCCCATGATGTTTTCATTCCCCGTTTGAGAGTAATTACATTTGCATATTTTTTTGCATAAATATTGATACAATAAATGATATCAATAACATTATCAGCTTCCAATATTACAATAACAATATGGTAGGAGGCAGTGGCTTGGGCGTCAACAATAACTGATAATAACATTTATTTAAACAGTAGTAAGCGTGGTAGATAATTAATAACAATTACATAATGTTGACAAAATTATAAAAAATTACAATGTTTGATCCTGTCTATGAATGAATTCCCATAGTACAAGCATTGCTTAGTTTTGGGCAAGATAGTGAGGTGTAAAAATGCTACTTGATGGGCCAACGACATTAAACGCCTTGAATTGTCTATTGTCTCACTAAGTGGAGTGGCACTTCACTGTTATTATTACTAATTTGTTTTGTAAAAGGATCATACAAAAAAACGGTAGGAACTACGCCGCATATTGCTGCCTGTTCTTCTAGGCTTGGTCGCGTGGAACCGACACCTAGACTCACCTAGCTTTAAGACGTTTCAAAGTGATCCTTTTGATACTACTGAATAAACATATATTTCACTTTTATTTAAGACTTAGTTCTTGTATTGGGGAGGCCTATCTTCTGTAGAACTTTATTAGTATTTGAATTGTATAAACTTACTTGAGCATCATTTAATTCCTGAAGTCTATAAGAAACCTCCTTTCGTACATCACAAACAACCACAAAATCCGCTTCCCTGCGTCCTGGTAGGAATTTGGCACGGATAGCTGCTACTACATCTATTGCTGAACAACCTCTGGGCACCTGGATAATAGATTTCAAGTTTAAAGATGATAGCAGGTGTGGGTTCGATCCCCACCGAGAGCAAATATGTGAACATAGACATTGTGTTCTGTCTAGGTGTTATATTGTAGTATTTTGAGAATAATAACAGCATTGAAAATTACCTGACAATTTTCTATATCCCAGAATATGCCAATAGGCACACTGCTGGACCTCGATTTGTGGTGTCGGAATCTTGATCTTACTCTAGGCCGCTCATGCATAACTCCATCATCATTCACACTACCACAAGCTTCATCTGATGATTCATCTTCAATATCTACAAAATTTTAATATTGTGAAATATGAGCCATGAAAAGATTATAAAAAAATTGGTAAATTCATCATCCGCACTTGGTGTGCGGCCTGGTTTCCGCAGGCCGCTGGCAGGTCCATTTTGCGACACGTGTTGCTCGAACTTTTTTTGGTTCTACGACACGCTGGTTTCCTCACAACGTTTTCCTTCACCGTTTTGAGAGTACTGGCATAGTGAACACACATTTTTCGACAGAAAAACTCATTGGTACACAACTGGATTTGAACCCACGACTTTAGGATCGGAAGACGGGGCAGCTACCACTAGACTATGTGTGCTATCTAAAAGATTATAGTAAGAATGACATGTTGTTTCAACATTTTTAAGTATAGCTTTGTCCATACAAAAAAAGTTTACCAAAGTAAACAGGTATTTTCATCTATTGTAGATGATCCAAATACATTAGATACACTATAGATACAGGGGCAATTATATTATTATACTGAACATGTATTGACTAGAATAGTCTCATCTAAAAATGGAAAGAGCTTCACAAATAGATATTATAAATAGTATCTTTCTCAGTCTGCCAAAGAGAAAAATAAAGGCCCAGGTGTAATGCTATTTTTAGAGTTCCATGCCAAGAAACAACACTACATACATGGACTTTTTACTGCTAATAGCTTCTGCTATGTTATAAATAAAATAAAAATTGATACATAGTTTTTTATCAGTCAATGAACTATCAGACTTAGCTTTATCAATCCACACTAACATTATAAAGAGAAATGGTTTTTAAGTAACAAATAAACTCAAAAACAACTGCCTAATTCTAAAAATTCATTAGATAGGAACTTTATTGCTGCATAACATGATTATATACTAGAAACCTATCCTGCCATCTCGTGGGTGTTATTTTTCCAGCGGTACAAAGCTGGAACGGTCATAAAAGTGATGTTTAACAAAAACTAGACTTTTTGTTAATTATGTACTATATTACAAAATATGCCACTATCTGTGTTATTTTGTTGAAGCCATGACAGCAAAAAAGTGTGGTAAGATAGCAGAAAAGTATAAAGTTAATATTACACAACATGTTACCATCTTGTACAACTTGAGTTAATTCATGTGTGTAACAATTGCAGCATGTTAGGACTTATTGGCTGACTACTGGATAGTGACTACTACCATTAAAAACAGTCCATAACCAATTGAGTGTGAGCCTTTTTGAGGCTAAATATCCTTTCACCACATCGTTTTAAAAGAACTAATGACACAACAAGAAGAATCAATAGAGTAAATTAAGTAATAGTGTGAGGTGTCACCATTAGAATAGCTAGCGGTATTTACATCTGAGCACTTTCAGTTTAGTTGTGACAGAATTCTTATTACAACCTAAAAACTCTATCACTGGCCACTCTTACTTTTGAGTACTGGCATAGTTGGTTTATTTATTGTTACATGTCCTTTAAAAACTTGGTATGTGTCTATGTTAGTCTTGAGATGGTAAGGCAATGGATACATTTGCTATTATTATAAAGTTAAATGTTTTAGGTTTACAGCTGATTTTCGATTCCAGTTCCCAATTAATGAACTCCAAAACAAGAACAGCTATCAATCAGTATGTAAAAAACCAGGTCATTCTACGTGTGAATCTTAGATATTACGACCACCAAGTTGAACATTTTTTATCGAAAATGCAAATATTTACCCGTAATCCACATCCGTGGAGGAAGTGGTATTTTCATTGCAGGGCTGGAAATAGTAGGCGCAAGACCTTGGGCTGAATGACTTCTTGTTCCTCTGCAGCGAATTATCTCTACATCGTCGAAATCCCTGGACAAGTTCATTCTGTTTATCGCTATCGAGCTATTTTTGTAGAAAAAGAAAGTAGTCCAACATATGTTGAAAAAAAAACAAAGGAAATTGGACTAACAGTGTTGAGTACCACTGCGCGTCAAGATAACTCAGACGTAAAACTAAACTAAGCTTAAAATAAGGAGCTGAAATCTCATGAGATTAGCGTCAAAATAATACAATTTACATTACAAAATGTAAAAATAACTCAAACGACACAACTACGCCATATTAGCACTTCACACACACAGAAAAATATAATCACGCACGCACGCACACTGTCAAAATAAATCAACCATTCATTCATTCACTCCTCACCACAGAACAAATAGATGTTGTCTATGCCATAGGTAAAGTACAGAATAATAGTACTTAAGCAAGCAGTTCGAAGCAAGCATCAATAATTATGCAAAATATATGAAAACATTGCACCACGATGCCCCGCCTCTCTACCAGACACCCAATACCACCCAGGGCTGTAGTTTATTCATTCCTTTTACTGGAGTACATAAGGAAAAATCTAAGGGAAAAAGCACATAAAACAGTAGACTAGGTAGTTTGTTTAGATAAACTTTAGCCAACAAAAACCTGACAGCTGTCAAATTTTATTTGCTGGATCATTCGGTCATGGATTGCAAAATAAGATTTTTGTTCATTCATTCATTCATTCTTTTGCTTGCATTGCGGTGAGTTAGCAAAATAAGTGTAATTTTGAAAAATATTTTGTTGGGTCAAAGAAAAGAGTATTGAGTAAGCATTGACTTACATAAATAACTTGCCAATAATTCAACTTAATATCTGTAACACGTTAAAGTGTTAATTTAGGAAAATGACGACGAACGGCGATATCGGTTCCCTGGATGCCAGTGGCAAGATCGTAAAAATGGAAGTGAGTACAAATTATTTGCTATTGTTTGCTTTTATAACCAGCTATAGATGGCTCCTTATAGTGTACATGCCACAAATGAAAAATTAGACCTAATGCATCATCATTCAACGCTTTGTTCAATGTTTTGTAACACTTTCTAGGCTGCTTAAACCCCCCTGTATTGAAAGGTATACACGGCAGATTTTGTGATCCAAAGTATTAAACATTACAGCTTTACTATCTTGGATTACCCTGCATAGCACCTGCCAAGTCATCATACATTAAACTTCCGTACCTACCTATATAATACATTATACTTCTAAATCTGTATCTGTTATTATCTATCCATCTTTTAAAACTCCTGTCTCATTTTAGGTGGACTACAGTACCTCTTGCGATGAAAAGATCCCTATGTGGAAGTCATGGGCATCTGACGGGAAAATTCAAGAAGCTATTGACCAGCTGTTGGCACTTGAAAAGCAAACCAGAACTGTAAGTACCGTTATTTGTATCTGAACTTTAGTGTGTATGATTTGAACATGACTCTTTATCTATCTTCTCAATGATCTAAGGCTGTCGCTCCCAAACTTGATTGAAGGCTGGTCCACCTAAAAAAGGTGTCCACTCACCACTCAATACCAATAATGTGGCGTTCCCATTCTACTCAATTTTGAATTTGGATAATTCGGGACTCGGCCCTTGGCCATCTTAAATAAGGGACAGAAAAGTTGGGCTGGCTGGAGTGAGGTTGGCAGGGGGACAATGCACAATACACCCCATCGCCGGACATTAGTTCAGATCTAATTCCCCCAACTCAATTAGAATTAGGGACAGAAAATAGATTTAAGGGCACCAAGATAACAGAGACTGTCCCTGACTTTGATAGTTATTGCTTTGTAATACTGATCAAGAGATCAGTATTACTTTTGTGTAATAGGTAAAAATTTTAGTATGTACTTATTGTGTTACAGGGAGCTGACATGGTCTCCACTGCTAGAATTTTAGTTGCAATAGTACAGATTTGTTACGAAGCTAAGAATTGGTCGGCTTTGAATGATCATATTGTGCTGCTAGCCAAGAGAAGGTGAGAGAATTAAAAACCTAAGTGTTGAAAATATGTTATTTGCTGTAATATTTTAGATCAGTTTACATTTCAATCCAACTGTTATAAGTTATGATTTAACGAAATCCCTATAAACTTCAACACTATAAATAATGCCATGAATAACAGTTTGGTGTGATAGGTTCCTTGCAAGACTATGGGCCGCATGCAGTTAAAATGCCAGAGATATTTTGACCATTTTAGACCTCTAGAATCTAATATGGTCATGCTACTAGATAAAGCCAGATTGAGTCAAATTATTTTAATTTCAGGTCGCAGCTCAAACAAGCTGTTGTCAAAATGGTGCAAGAATGCTGCACTTATGTTGATAAAACACCCGATAAGGAAACAAAGATCAAACTTATTGAAACCCTTCGAACCATAACTGAGGGTAAAATCTATGTCGAGGTAGAGAGAGCAAGATTAACTCACATCTTGGCTAAAATGAGGGAAGAAGAGAATAATGTAGCAGAAGCTGCTAAAATTATCCAAGAACTCCAAGTAGAGACTTACGGATCGATGGACAAGAGAGAGAAAGTTGAACTGATCTTGGAGCAAATGAGGCTATGTCTTGCGATCAAGGATTATGTCCGAACACAGATCATTTCAAAGAAGATTAATACTAAGTTCTTTGAGGAAGAGAATACAAAGGTAGGTTGATTAAACACTGTCCCCCACTATGTTGACTGGCGTCTCAGCTCAGTGAGTAGTATATGCCTTCTGCAACGTATATCTTGTGTGATGAACTCAGATGTTTGTTTTCTGTCTGGGTGTATAGTATTCTGAGAATGTATTTATAAAAAAAATGATGTAAGTATTATATCACTTAACTGGATCCCACATTACAAGCAAGTCTACAATATTTATATTTATGTATTTATTATTTATTGTTGTAAAAGTTTCAAGTAGCATTAATAAATGCATTCACAACCCCCTTCAAACCCAATATACTTGTCACTTCTTGTAAAGAACTCCTGTTTCCGCAAATAGACGCAAAAGCGGTTCATTTTGCGTCCTTGTCACTTCTTATCCATGACATTCTATTGCTGCAAACGCGCTTTCAAAACGCATCAAATAGCCTTGAAATAAATATTCAAATCGTTTCAATTCTAGGAGTTAAAAGAAAAGTTCTACCGGCTAATGATAGCCGTGGACCAACACAACAGCGCCTACCTATCGGTCTGCCGTCATTTCCGAGCTTTAGGCCAAGAAGCGGGAACAGATGCTCTGGTCGGCAGTATTGTCTTCCTGATACTCGCGCCATACGACAATGAACAGTCTGATCTGACACACAGAGTCAACTTGGATAAGGAATTGGAAAAGTTTCCGGAATACAAGTGAGTTTGACAGCATTTTACAATTTTTTTTTCCTCAAGTTGACAGACGCAAGGCTCGTTTCATGTTTGAGCCACGTTTTTGATAAAAATCTGTTTTAACATGAAATCATAAGCAAAAAGAGATTTGCTGTGTTCTGCATTTTTTCACAGCCCACTTTTATATGCATCAAGCATAAAAAAGTAAGTTGTAAGTCTGTATGAGTTAGAACAACTATTAAGACATTTAAATATTGAAAAAAATTGGAGTGGGTCTAATCGAACAAGAACCTTTTGGACTTGAATATTGAACAAATATATCAAGATCCTTTTGGACAAATGTACTTAAAAAATAAACGAATCTCTGCTGTGCTCTATGACTTGTTAGCTTCATTGCGAACATTCTAAAGAGATTCTTGTTATCGCGTCGTTTGCCCGTATTATAAAGAATTATCCACTTCCAGACAGTTGCTGGGCCTCTTCATCAACCCGGAGATCATCAGATGGAACATCCTCTGCTCCACATATGAGAAGATGCTCCGTGCCACTCCCTACTTCAACCTTGCTGAAGAAAAAGGCGTAGAGCGCTGGAATGATTTGAAGAATCGAGTTGTGGAACATGTAAGTTTGCTTATTGCACACATACATTTCGAACGCATAAACATAAGACATGTTTAAAGCGAGCTTAAACCATGAAGTTTTTTTTTGCATTCTATTGAATTTAAATTTCTTTATATATCTCAATTGCTGGTAATATGTAGTTGCTTACAGTGTTGTTTTTGCCTATAGACAACCTCGTTTTGTTCATGTACTTCTTTATATCTATTAAGCATATTATATCATAGGTTCACCTTTTATTGGTTTATCCATCCTAAAGATGAATATTTTTAGAAAAATATCCGCGGCGCAATCGTTAGACAGCTCATACACCATCAAAGTGACAGATAAAAAATAATACCATGTACAAATCTTTTTGGGAATACCAGTGAAAATAATTGGCAGAGTTAGCTTGGACCAACTATAGATGCAAAGGCCTGTTTACTTCTTACTGTGTTATATTCAACTTTTTTAGTATCTTCTAGTTTGTAAAGTGGTGAATATAAATTCCTAACGAATCGTTTTTCTTGCAGAATATCCGCATAATGTCGATGTACTACACTCGGATTACGGTGAAGCGAATGAGCGAGCTACTCGGCCTGAGCGAGACAGAGACGGAAGATGCTCTAAGCGCGCTCGTTGTTAGCAGCGTGGTGCGAGCCAAGATTGACAGGCCAGCTGGAGTTGTACACTTTAGGTAAGCTAATAGAATAGAAAATCTTTGTTGAGGAACAAAAATACATTTTTGGTAGACAGTCCTTACTTTGACAACACATTATATCCCATAATACAAGCTCTGCTTAATTTGGGGCTAGATAATGTTGTGTGATTTGTTTACAATATTTATTTTATTTTGAACCTAAGGAATGTGTTTGTCAACGTAATTGACCAAGCGAGCTAAACATGCTTTTGTCCGGCTGTTTGTCTGTTCTCGCTTGAAGGTTGCATTTATTTAGAATTTAGAAGAACTGGACGAAACTTGGTTCACAGGTCTATATGACTTTATAGAGTTTTTTTTGCTGTCGGAGTTTTTAGATTGGAGGGGCACTTCCTCTCAAAATAGGGCAGAAAAGAAGATTACTGGATATCTCTACTGAATGAGATCCGATTTCGATGATTATTTCTATTTAAAAGTACAACAAAATATGAGACCAACATAAAATACAAATGAGAATGAGAAATTTTTAAATTTGGAGAGTAAGAATAAAATTTAATTGATGTATTATGGGAAAATTTAATAATATTTAATAAGTTTGTCTCATAAAAAGTTGGAAAAGATCTGATGCGAACCTTTGGCATGATGAGCAGAACAGATCCTCAAAATGCAGAAAATATCTCAATTTTAGTTTTCATGAATTTATTATTTTCATGTTTCAGTTTGAACATGGACGCGTCAGATCGACTGAACGAATGGTCAAGCAATCTTAACACTCTCATGCAACTTGTAAACAAAACCACACATCTGATCAACAAGGAGGAATGTGTACATAAACATTTGCTAGCGAAGCCTACTGAAGCTTAAAACACACATATATATTCCTTTAGTCTGATTGATACCCTGATAAATAACAAACGTTTACAGATTTCTACCTGTTTTCACTATTAAAAAAAAACCTAAGCCTTTTAACTAAAAACGAGTAGAAACTCTTAAAAAAGGCGTCAGTAAACGAATGTTAATTTAATCAACTTTATTAAGCAGTTATTAATAAGTTCGTTCTAATTATTGTCTTCAATTCGGCTGATAAAGCATTTCCATGCGTTATGTACGTAGACTAACTTGGATCACGAATGATTCTTAATATTAATGAATTATAACATATTGGTTTGTATTAAAAATAAATATTTCCATAAGATTTTCAGTTTTTTATATTTTCAGACAAATAAGAGTAAGGAATCAATTTTGCTATTCAAATATAGTATGTCAAATCAGCGACATAAAGATCATTATGATCAGTAAATGAGATGGATGATGCCATTGCAATATCATCATAAAACTCGAATCTGTAAAGTTTAAATTTCAGTAGAGGCCATTCTCCAAGCGATACTAGTAAAACCAATTATACGCATAATCACAGAAAGATGATATCAATAGAAGTGATAAGATATCTTTAAAATAGGTGTATAATCGTTCTTTGGTCAGCCAATGTCATTCGAATCAGTCTAACTTCTTTTTACAAAATGTTAACCTTACTTATTTCTATTATAATTTCTTTTAGTTTAGTCGTAGTGTTTAGATTTATAAATAGGTCTCATAAACCGCCGATTTTTGGCGTTTATCAGCAGAATAATAAGTATTATTGGTTCAAATATGTGTTTATGTATGTGGTTCTATCTGTGAGAAAGGTAAGTTTATAAATATTTTTTATTGAATATAAATTTCGATTTTTGCATATTTTGCCAGCTTCTTTTACGTGCTACCCAATAAAATATAATTAGGCTAATTTAGGTTACTGACTACCTATAATTTTCTTAAAATTCTACTAAATGAGTCAAATCTTCATCGCCCATAAAGGGGACAGATGGGGTAATATTCCCAAAATCTGTCTTGTCATCTCGTCGTGGTTGACTCGCCAAAATCGAAATTATAGTACGTCCGTAATTTCGATATTAGTTTCAAAGTAATTTGAGCCTTGTTGCAGTGGACCACAAGAGCTAGAAGAGCTTACGCAGTGGATATCGGAAGGAGTGATGATGGAACTATTCACGCACACGAAGAAGACGCGCTTATGGAAAACAAGTTTTATATCGGGGACTACGATCATGTGAGTCAATGAGTAGTAGTAGATCTCGTTGTGAAGGGAGCCCTTGGAACTACCGCCATGCCTATTTCTACCTAAGCAGCGTCGCTATGTTTCGATTTGAAGGGTGTATGCTGGTGGAATTTCTGGCACGTGAGGCTTAACATCGGTATGGTTTATGATCATGACAGCAGGGCAGTGTATCATAGGGCATGCGTGACCTGCGAGCCAATGCTTTGTTATAGGCGTTGGTTACCACATAACATCAGGTGGGCTATATGCTTGATCCATAAGCTAGTTGTATAAAAAAAACGTTGAACCAGTTATATTTTTTTTAAGATTTAGAATAAATTAATGTTACTGTTAAAACAAAAATTAAGAAATATAAATCGCAACAACCAAGTCCCGGAAAATAAAAAATCTAAAGCCTACGAGATGATAAAATCTATTTATTTTTCATGTTTTGCAGAGCGTCGATGCTGTTTACTACAATGGTATATCAGCAGATGGAACCGCTGTCATCTGTGGGTTGGCTCGCAGACCTAGGCAAGCAGTCGATGCGTTTATGTATATCAAGGTTAGTTCACCTTTAACTGACCTTCTGTTAATGAGTCAAGCTTCGTTATCAAAGCGCCTGACCTATTTTGACCTTTGATCCGCGCCCGCGCGCCGTGAGCGACACTCTGCGTTCAGTCACCGCCTGGGTGGGTCATAGTCCTGTTCTCCATGGCAATCATTATGCAATAGCCGTAAGAAATTTATAAAAATAAAATGTTGATACAAAAACTTAAATCAAAATTTAAAAAAAATCATTTCATAAATATTTTCTTATTTTATTTGTTAAACCTGATTCCTGAGTATTTGCAGCTAATAATGAATAACCCTGTATATTCCTATATTTGGAAGATCGATTCTGAGCTTTTTCCATCCACCGCCCGTATCCCGTTCTGGATTCACTGTATCTCGTCGAAAAGCTTTACTATAGTAGTATTTATTTGTAATGTTTTTGCTAACGAACAGGCTACTGTGTGAGTATGCACTTTGTAAACACGTGGCTGAAATGCGAAAACGGAGTACCGAGTGCACGGAGTGTAACAGTAGTCCCAATCTTATCATGCTAGTTTAAGTTATATTATGTAGGCTTTACTGCATCAATCTTGTGCTTACAGCAATAAATAAATAAATAAATATTCTGGACATTGCAGGCAGCACTATTTAACCCCAAATTCAGCAGAGCTTGTAGAATGGGAACCAGATAGCTGATTTAATGCTATTTTTTTATAGTCATTCTTATAATTAAACTAGCAGCCCGTCCCGGCTTCGCACAGGGTAGACAATATTGTTGTACATTATTTTGATCTATCGCTAAAAGTTTCGGCAGCGCATTCGACGAAAGACATTTTAAGACTCATTTTTCTACACCTTCGGTTACATTGTTCAAATTTTACCAAGGATCCCTAATTTTTTTCAAAATGTAATGTAGCCTATGTCAAATTGGAAGAATGTAGCATTCTATTGGTGAAAGAATTGTTTAAATCGACCCAGTACTTTTTGAGCCTATTTATTACAAACATACAAAAATAGGTACAAATCTTTCCTCTATATACAGAGAACAAACATGCGTTCACCACACAAATATGTTCTCAGTGAGGGTCGAACCCACGCCCTCCAGCGCAGAAGGCATAGCTTGAGCTATGCTGTCTAATTGAAATGAGATTGGAATATTTTTTTTTGCGATTGTGTTAGTAAGTCTACTTACTAGTCTTCTAGTCAAGGCCTACCACATTTTGAGTAGTTTTTCCGCGGTCAACACATTTGGCAGGCAAAATTGGCGACCTGTATTATTATTATTATTCAGCCGTTTTTGTCTCACTGCAGGGCAAAGGCCTCCCTTCCCTCTTAGACCTGTATTAGTTTTTTTTTTTTATGTAACTAGCTCATGGAACAAGCATATGGCCCACCTGATGTTAAGTGGTAACCATCGCCTATGCCTCGTAGGTCACGCACGTCAGGAACGTGCCCTACGATGTAGTAGGGTGGTCGATGTGGTGTAGTTCTGTATTATGAACTCAGTAAATGCTACTTATTATGATATTGCAGCTGCTGCCCCGGTCCAATGCTAGATCGAGCCAATTTGCTATTTGTTTTTCGTCTGCCAGATGGAAAAATACAGCCCTAAAAATCACGTGTCTATTTACAGCTCAATGGAGACGATGTGTACCTTACCCCAAGCTTACCAGACACACATTTAGTGCAAGTAGGCGGCGAGATTGGAGAGTACAATATCCAAGGGTTACGGATTGACAGCCTGATGCCTATGCGGGCCTGGAAACTCACTTACAATGGGGAGATGAAGTAAGATATTTATTTACAAACTGTTTGTGGCTCTGTAAAGTTTTCATCACACCTGCAGAATTCAGATGATCTTCTTATCGTGTCACTAATTCTTTTGAACCAAGTGTGGTGAAAGGATTTTAGGTGCGCCTCAAAGAGGCTCCTTTCGTGCACTTGACACATATTTTCGAACTTTTTAGGTTCTTCGATATGCCGGTTTCCTCACGATGATTTCCTTCACCGTTTGAGAGCAGAGTTTAGGATCGGAAGGCAGAGCCGCTACCGCTAGGCCACCAGCGCTCTCATTCGGATGAAGGAACAAGCAGATATCAATTAGCAATCACCACCTACAACGCCTGTGCCTTGCGTCCATCAACCCAACCCAAATAGTGAGCAACAAATATTGCCCATCGGCTAAGAGCTTGGTAGCAGAAATAGTCATGACGGTAGTAGGTACTTCCCCGGACAAGCCATTCACAAAGGGCCCTTCTTTTAGAATTCTTGCTATTTTGATGACTATTTAGTAAAAAATATGTTTTTATCTTTGTATTTACTAGATCCCGAACAGACCCGGCAAAGACAGTGAAGGTAGAAGCAGATTTAAACTGGAGTGCGCTCTGGTCTCCCTTCAACTACGATTACCAGATGTCACTACACTGCTTGGCTAAGGATATGGCACGCGAAATCTGGTCATTAGATTTCTTCAAGCTACAAAAAAAGTAAGTTTAATAAGTTTTATAATGTTCAAAAAGAAATAAGTTATCATTAGAACTATGGATATAAATAGGTTATGAGCTTGACCACTTCAGAAGATCAGTACATATATCTAAATCCCTCAAGCGAAAATCTGCAGGAAGATAAAAATAAATTAAAAACTGTATCGTTTCAGGTTCCACCAAACTCATTACGAGCAAATGGGCTTGCTAAAAGGAACTGTTACGATTGATGGCAAAGAACAGAATGTGAAGATGCCTTGCGTCAGAGATCACAGTTTTGGTAAAAACTAAATACATATGAGTAAAAAAAAAAAACTATAAACTGATCAAAGATTTACGTAGTAGAGCTCCTTGTAAAGAGTTCGTCTGGGGAAGTTTTACAGCCATGTCTATTAATTTCTGTCGTGTAAGCAGCATCGTGTTTCGGTTTGAAGGATATGTGGGTGCCGGTGAAATTACTGGCACTTGAGGCTGAATCTCTGCACTCAGCACTGCCCTGAGTTCATCAACTTTAGTCATACAAACTCAAACTCAAAATTTTATTATTCAGTACGATGCAAGAATCACTTTGAAACGTCTTAAAGCTAGGTGAGTCTAGGTGCCAGTTCCACGCGACCAAGCGTAGAAGAACAGGCAACAAACTACGTCTCGGTTCCTACCGTTTCTTTATATGATCCTTTTACAAATCAAAAATAGTCTAAAATAATAGCAGTGAAGTTCCAGTGTGGCCACTTCACTTAGTCAGACGTATGCAATGCAATAATACAAAAGCAAAAGTTTCAAAGACAGCACACGCTACGCTTCAATGTTATACTATAGTATCTACACAGCTTATATAAAAATAAGATACGAAATAGTAGGTACAGACATTGCAAATTGACATGTTAGCTTTCTATGGGTAGAGTGACCGGGACATCGGGCCACGCAGTTTTATCATTCATATAGCTATCTAGACTCTAGAGTATAGTACGCTTTCTTTCTTAAATTATTCTTAACATAGGCTTTAAACTTCCGAATAGGAAGCTTAGTTGCATTTTCCGGAAGTTTATTATAGAAGCGTACAGTGTTCCCCATAAAAGACCCATTTACCTTCTGCAGACGAAATTTGGGAATATAAAGTTTATTTTTATTTCTAGTGTTAATATTATGCGAATTACAATTTTCCTGAAAGCTACAGATGTTTGTGAGTGTACAATAAGTTTTCATATATATATTGTGAAATTACTGTGAGGATATTAATTTCCTTAAATCGCTCCCTCAATGAGTCTCGTGATTTCATTTTATAAATGGCACAACTATAACTCACTCAAATATAACTAATAACTCAAGTTGATGAACTCAGGGCAGTGCTCATGAGTGTTCCTGATGTGCGTGATCTACGAGGCAATGCTTCGTCATTGGCGATCAGGTGGTTTCTTGTTCCATCAGCGAGTTGTATAGAACATAATTTTAAGTAATTTTAGACAGGAGCAGATTCTAAGTGGCTATTTAAAACCGTACTTTGTTTTAGTTAATAATAATAATCAATGCATTGTTTTCAGGAAAACATAGAGATTGGCGTACCTTCCACCGATATGTGCTCCATTTCATTTTCCTCGACAATGGAGACTGCATGGCCGTTGGATCGGTTTCACAGCCTGTCATGATGTCACAGTAAGTCTATTTATATGTACCCATTGTTAGTGTTATTGTTGTATTGTTATATGCACCCATTTTAGAAAGGCTAACGGCTGGCAACACGTTTACCGATAGCGCGAAGACGATTCAGTGTGATGTTTGAAATGTTATTGAAAACTGGCGGACGCCCGCGCCTTTACTCGCCCCGTTGCCGTTACTTTTTCGGGGTAAAAAGTATGTCCTATGTCCGTCTCCTGCTTCTAAGCTTCATTCCCACCAATTTTCAGCCAAAACGGTCCAGCAACGCCTGAACACGCGTGATGGCGTAACAAAGGGAAATAGGGATTCTTTTTTATATGTGAAAGGAGTCGTGTCCTCGATTTATAAGCAAATATGAACTGCATATTTATCATTTTCAAAAATATCTGTAGGAGAGGCCTATTTCCAACAGTAGACTTTTAAGGCAGACAATGATTTTTGTGCATCTCAAATGCATATATATTATAATCAAAGATGCATTATTTCCACAGTATAACAATCGGGTATCTATGCCGGCAATCCGACCACGCCACAGTGGTTCCTGTGGAAGGCTGCGACTTCCAATTGTACCAGCACGGCGAGAACCAAGTACTGCCGAAAGACTACGCGTTCTCGTTCAGAGCTGGTAAGTAATAAACGTGCAGACAGAATCAATCACGTTCATTACATAATAGTTTATGGTGAACAGAACTAGGTGTCGCCACTGGAAAAAATTGCTAGTGCTATCATTGGGTCTATCCTGTTCCCCTATTCGAAAAGGTCTTGGAGTATTTGAAGCAACCAGCTCAAGGTTGTGCAGTAGACATCTTATCACAATGTGAACTTATCACGTGAGGCGAAACATCTGTAAGCCTCAAGTTGATGGACGCAAGGCAGTGCATGCAGTTATAGGCGATGGTTACTGCTTAACATCAGCTGGGCCATGTGCTTGTTCCATTATAATAAAAAAAAACATCATATCGTTTGTGGTGAGACTGCCAACTGATCGTATTTCGCCCTTCAGAGTTTTAGCCGAAGGGTCTACAGACGCTTCCGTGGGCGCCTACGATCGATAGTATTTAAATTGTTTTCAATAAAAATGTGTGTTTAAGTTTTAAGGTAAAGTATTCATAATAAGGGCTATGTTTTTAGTTTAATTACTATAATGCCTGAAATAAATAAATATTATTTATTTATTTATTTCAGGTATTAACCATATTATGGTTTGAATCATTTTTGATAAGACTGGGATTTCTCAACACGCCCGCCGGTCTCTAAAGAAACCGTGGGAAAAGAGTAAATTATACTGGAAATGTATAGGGGAAGCTAATGTCTAGCAGTGGACTTCTTCAGGCCCTTATTGCCATTGCAATGCGCCATTATTCTGAGCCATCAAAACTCCTATAGTCTCATGTTCCTGTTATTGTATTACAGGTGGTGAACACTTTACGGTTGGCGTGAAAGTAGAAGACGAAGAGACATTCTACATCGGCAAGGAGAGAGAATCTAAATTCTACGAGCGATGGTCGAGTGTTGTCGTGAACGGTGTCAAAGGAAAGGCGTGTGTTGAATGGCAGTACAATAATGTACAAGCTAGCTAGACTGTTTGTGACGGATGGATGTGTATTTATTAATTTACGTGCAAGTTAGTTTAATAAATTATGTGGATATATTTTGTTTGTTATTTATTATAGTGCCTAGTGACAGCATCTGATGTTGACCGGTCACTTGAGTCTGTAGTATAGTTTGCATTGGGTACGTCACAGAAATCCTCGTCTTAAGTCCTGTCCCAGGCACTATAATGTCTCGCAGTCTCGCAATTACATAATTATAGAGGGTTTGGGTAATCACCAGTTGCCCCTGACGCAGTACAAAATAAATCATCTATAATAGATGCTCAGGCCTGTTTTTTTACGTCAGAGGAAACGAGGAAGTGACATTTGTCCAAAACAAAGGTCACTTCCACGTACAGTTGGCGTCAAAAGTAGATACTTGGCATTTCTAATTTGTAAAGTTCAAATATTTCTCTTGAACCTACTCACTTTAGATTGCAATTTTGAATTTCTTTTGAAGATCTGCTTTAGGTAAGTCTCAACTATTTTCATAATTTTGACTAATCCAGAGAAAAGAGAAATTTACTAGCTGAAATGCTGTCTAGCTCTCGTATTGTACATACAAACTTGTTTTTGGTGAAATAAATAAATAAATTGCCAATCTACTTTTGATCCTGACTATACTGCTTCCATAACTCAGTTAAGTCACGTGTCTCTTGCACCAGCTTCTTATTCTTTTAAAAACTTGTCAGGAATTATGAAAATAAAACAAAATTGAGGGGAAAGATAACTATATTTAGCATAACATCTGTTCAACTTAAGTACTTAGTATGTAACTTATTCTATAAACATGGACTAGGAAAAATACTTTTTGGTTGACAATTCCTGCTAAAGAATCCTTTATCACAGGTAACTGCGTTAGCTACTGCCTTATTTATCTAGGTATCTCTGAAGTTAGCAATATTTGGGGACGAAGTAAAAAAATATATCTATGAATATAGCTACTCCTAACAGTGTTTCGACCCCTTATTAATTGCGAAACTCGCGAAGTTTGTGACAAATGTCAATATACAATCACTGGCTGTCAAAAGTCAGTGCAACTAAAATATTAAACGATTCAATTTCTGTCATTTTGGGATGTCACATAGCTTTTTCATTTTAATTATTTTTCTGGTATTATTTTGAGTTCTGCTGTGTAATTTCGGTGGTATTTTAACCAATATTACTTGAGGTCTTAGCTCAAAGTGTTAGCAGTTGGAATGAAAGTGTATTATGTGATATTCTGATTTGAACGAAAATATGAAATTTGACCAGCACTAGTTGCCTATTGACGATTATCCTGTTTATAATCGCAAGTTCGTGATAGAAAATAGTTCTGCAAATTCTAAAGCTTCAAAGATACCTAAATATTTGAGGTTACAGTCGCCAAAATGAATAATTTACTTTATAACAAAGTAGTTTTCAATAAGAATAAAAAGACATTGACAGAGCGTTATTTTCCTATTCTATTTTTTAAAGGAAAAACGCTCTACGTCAAATCGACATGGAAGTAAACTAACTTTTGGGCGACTGTTCCTCTCAAAAAGGCATATTCTTATGCAGTTCAAAGTTTTTAATATATTGTCTAATTTCGGAGATAACTTAGAATTAGGGTCGGTTTTACGGATGACTCATCGACCAATCAAATGTTTGACACTTGTTTATGTCAAATTATTGCTGACAAAATTGGACTAACACAGCTGTCATTAATGTTAATAACAAAAAAAACAGCTGTCTAATATTTGATTGGTCGATTAGTCACGAGCTCTTACCCTACTTCACAATAACATAACTTTAAATATACAATTATTATACCAAAAACACCTTGTGAATTTATCGAATTTGGAGGATGACAACTTATTTATAATATCAAAAATAACCAAAAACCCTTGTCACCCTCAGATATGCACATTTTAATGCATTATTTTTATTCTTTTCATGCCTTATTTTACCAATACTTAATAAATGATTTTTAACGAATGATGCTGATTAGTTTTAATGTATTTGGCATCTTCGACAGCCGACAGAAGTCGACGAAAACTCGGTAATTTTATTATATTCAAAAATTGTAATTTCACAATTTCATGAACCTAAATTAACGTAACAGATAGAGCTATAAAATTGTACTTTCAAAAGTTTAAAGTTTCCTTAGCAGCCTCAACTATTAGTACACAAGTACATAAGAGTTCCTAAACAATACAACAGTGTAAATATTTGATTATGTACAATAATATTTGAAAATATGAAATGGGTTAAGTACATTAATTGTGCGAATTTATATCTATTACTAATACTTTTGCGGATGTAAGTATTAAACAAAGCCGAAGGAAGTGATAATGTTATGCACGCATCACGAAGAATAATTTAGTTTTTAATACACAAATTAAGTACAATCACAATTAAATTATTAGTAACTACACAAGTATAGCTAAACAATTATTTTTGGTAAATATTTGTTCCAAAACAGCAGAAATTTTTCGTAAGTAAGTACATCAATATAATTGAAAGCTAAATATAAAACATGGAAGCCAAGTAATTTAATGAAACATGATTATAATTCAGATTAACAAATGTAGCGTTCATTTTATTTATTTTATTTCATACTCACCGTTTTCCTAATAAGATAACACTTAATTTTAAATTCATTTACTTTCTCTACCTATACTTGAAAGGGCATTCAACATTTTGACATACCTATTCTATTCGCCATTTTCAAAAAATGGCGGACCGTGCCAAAATGTTTAATGTTCTTTCGACTTCACATGGTCACAAAGCTTTTATGATAGGTGATTTCAAAATTAGGTTAAAAATAATGATTGGAATTTGCAGTGAAAGATAATAATGTAGAATAAAGTTGGTGGTTATAAGCCTAGCGAGGCGCGGCCGATGTGCAATTCATTTTTCTATTAGTCAATAGTAATATACTTGAAACAGACATAGTTCTTGAACTGTACCCCTAGTCTGAGTTTTACTCGTTCAGATTGAACAATTCGTTCAATTGAACTGATCGAGTGAAACTGCGACTTGCCCTTCTGAAATAGTCACTAATCTACTTCTTATCCAGGTACCTCGCAAGCGAAGCCGTGGGTGGAAGCTAGTCAAAACGAGTCAGCATCTCTGTTGGCGTCAAGGAACAAGTGGGAATAAACAATGCATTGAATCAGAATCAAAACGCAAGGAGAAATGACTAGCAAATAATACAGTATGTTTCATAACTGCGGGCGAAACTATGAAGTTGTAGCAAGGCACTAGCATGGATTCAAAATACTTTACAAAATAAGGGAAATTACGAGCGTAGATGTCAAGTATTTTAGTTACGTGCAGCTGTGAGTAGTGAATGGTGATAACTGTTATTAAAAAGTTTAGAAAATATGATTTTGTATGGACTACTTGTACTTGTTGGATTTCTTAAGTTGGAATTTGCGGTTGGCCCGCAGTTACAATACATACTGTACTATGAGTAATATTCTGTAGGAGTTCCTTGCAACCAGAGCGGGATAAGTTTCTTCAGTATCTGACAAAGATAAGAAATCAAATTGGACATTCATGAATTCATAGTGTTTTTAGCATGTGTTATACATTTACAGCTATATAAAAACCTAAGAGTGCATTAGACTGACTGATTACAAAAAAGTTGGCTCACGGTTCAATCCCTAGGCATGGTAAACATCTCAGAACTTATAAAGACCAAACATTTCTAAACACTATCTTTTCAAGAAGAAAAGATAGTGTTATTTTCAAGCTATAGTGACCGAATCCCAAGTGTGATAGTAAGTGTGATGTTATTCTTAGTATTCTGTTTCCGTTTTTTGACCGGATTTTGTATGGAGATGCGATAATTGCTCCTATCGTACACGCTGAGAACTCTCGCGTCTGCATACAAAACTGACAATACGGAATACGGAAAACCAAAAACTAAAAAATTCCTACCCCCACTATCAAAAATTTGTCGCGTCGCTAGATTCATATTGTAGCAAGTCATATATGCATTATTTGAGTAATGGAAGACCGATGTGTTTGTATTTCATAGTTCTATTATGTATATACTTAGCTATTTCCAAATTAATTTACAGCAATTCTAAGGTCCAAACAAATTTTTGTTGGACTTGACGGAATTTGTAATCTGGGTTATTTTAATTGACAGTTAACTGTGGGACAGAATGACAGTTACATTAAGAATATGTAATTTGACTATTTTGTACCTTATTCTTAAAAGCCTTCAATAGCGAAAATAGTTAACAATAATTATTTGGTGTCGCATTTTTATATACCTAATTATAAGTAATAATTTCGCCGATTTTGTTGTTACATTATCCTAAAAAAGTTAGAAGATAGCAACATTTTTAGTGGTGTCAAATATAGTTTATTCTGACAGCACTAAAAGTGTTGCCATATATTGTTTTTACTCAAACAACAAATGGTTATTATTAGTACTGTCAAAATAAATAGGTTTTAGAATAGGTACATGTATTTTACATCCTTATTTAATACCGGAAAAACCAAACTATTAACTAGTTTTTAGTTTATAACTACAATAATTGTATTAGTCATATTCTAAGCCGTATAATAGGTGCCGCAATTTAATTAAGACTATCATCATATAACAAACGATGGAACTAATTCTTCTACATAAATATAATATGCAGCCATGGTTTTCTAAAATGTACTAGGTAAAGCGTTTAATTTATAGACGGCAGTTTTTTTTGTGTCTTAAGCATGGTAAACAATTGGTTTACTGTACTACTGTAGTAGGTATCAAAAAAAACAAATTTAGAGTCCGCGGAAAATAACTTTGCACGTGACTAATGGCGAAACATATAAAAAACCTGCCTGGAAATAATCTCCCAATAACAGATGAAATTACATTAAACGCAATGCAAGTTCGATTTCTCCATCCAGTAAAAATATTTCCGTTCCATTTTCTTAATTTTTTCCGCCGTCAGTCACGCGTGGGGTCTAGCAATAAGTTTAATTAGCAAAACGACGTACTCATAGGTTATTTTGATTAAGTAATTTTTACTTTTAGGACCTCAGTTAGTAAAATTATTTTCGGGCCTCTAGATAAAAAAATATACTTACCTATCTTTTATTGACTTTATTTAAATACTAATTAAATGGTTTTTTTTTTGCATATTAATTTTGTTTGCTCTAGTGATTTTGATGCCCAAAGGATAAACAAAATCAAACGTTTCTTAGATTTATTTGGGGCAGGTTTGCAACCGATTTTTCTCTCCCGACTTCAAGACACGTAATTTACAATTAATCTTAGTAGCTTGAAAACCTTATAAACCGGCTTCTTTAAAATCAAAAACGAATGATACGCAAATGGACGAATGATCTTTACAATTATACATTTTAGAATAAATAAAAATATATATCTCTTCACATGATTTTCAATGGAATGGTCTTCAGACTAGATAGAGCTTTAATCACAGCGGCTAAAGTTAAGTACTTATATTTTTGAACGTTTATAACATCCACCTAATACACATAATTATGTTATTCATTATTTGAAACACAACGACAAATATTTTAATGGTCGTAATATGTTTGACCAGAGCCCGAAGTCCCAGTGCATTTACAACATTTCGTTACCAAATGTTGTTTTCGTTTTGCCTATTTGTCTCTGTCTATTGTATGGAGAAAATATGAGACAACAACTCTAACTGCGTAACGTATTTTTGCCGTCTCATATTTTCTCCATACAATAGAGAGATAAATAGGCGAAACGAAAACAACATTTGGTAACGAAATGTGGTAGCAAAACTCCGACTTTGATTACAGATATAAATTTAAACGTATACTGACGTTCATAGTTTGCCTTTGCTAAGGCAGTTTTTTATTGAACGAATGAGTTGAAACAGGAGTAATACTACTTTCTAACAAATAAGTAGAACTCTGTTAAAATAATCGAGTTACGATTTCAACGAAAATAGTATTTAGCTTTTTATTAGATACTATTTCATTCATATTTGATTCCGACGTCTGTACACCTAGTTTCAAAAAGTTCCACTTGCTTGTGTCATACATAAGGTCCATAATTCTTGTCGAACGAAACATAATAGTTATATTAATAGTAAAAGCTCGACTAGTATTGATATTTAACTACTTTCCTAATGAATTATAAAACACATTTAATGAGATGATAAACATAATTTCTATTAACAATATGGTGGGATGAATCGATGCCTTTGAATATAAATAAATAATAACAATAAAGCAAAACATCACAATTGTTTAAATATAAGCTTTTGTACTAAAAACACGCAAAGCTGTTAGCTGCATTAGGGTGATTACAGATTGGGCGTATTTTCGCCTCGTTTTTATACGCAAGCGTTTGCAAGCGTAAAAGCGGCTAATATTCGTTCACTGTTTGGCCGCGTTGAACTGGCGCCTAGATTTAGATTCTTTGGTTTTGAGGTTATTTTCGTGAGTTTAAAACGCGCGTTCGCTTCACGTAAGTGTTAAAATAAGAGCTCAAACGCGGCGAAATTTCATCCAATCTGTAATACCTCTTATTTTTATTACTTGATAACGACTTAGTATAGTTATCAGGCGTTATAGCAATTGTTTTTACAGAACTAGCTGATGGAACAATCATATATGGCCCACCTGATGTAAAGTGGCAACCATCGCCAATAACAAAGCATTGCTTCGTAGGTCACGCACGCAATATCTTTTTTTTTTCAAATGAACATAATACTGACAAAAATTAGAAAGACTAACGTTTGATAACTAATACGGGAGGTATCCAAGCTATACAAGGTGTATCTAAATATGTGTACTATGCGAAGGTGGGGGGTTTCAGACCACAATGGTGATCAGTTGTGGGGGGGAGATAATTAAAAATTCCTATTTTCAGTTTCCCATACAAAAATATTTAATTTCATAATACCTAAATAAATTGACAACCCTATCCTTGTAACCCCTTGACCCCTTGACCTACTACCTCTGTAGGTCTACTACTACTACCTACTACCTCTGTAGCTGAGTTTAGGGTTGTCACTTTGTATAAAGTCAGCTGTTCATGTTGAAACTTCGTTGCAGTTTTTTTCAGAGATACCAATCGAAGTTCGAAAAGTCGTTGAACAAAAGTTGTTCCCCGGGGGGTGGAAATTCACCCCCCTTCAGGATAGTACACATATTTTGATACACGTTGTATAAATTATTGCGACCAAATTAAACAATAACTATAATAATGAATACAATAATTTAAATTTAATAAAAAACATTAATAATATAAATTGTAAGAATAAATTATTTAAATAAGATTCTACTATTATTTAAATTTGTTGTTATTGACTAGATCTGTCTTTTTTTAACACAGTGAGCAAATTATATAACTACATAAGTACATACACAAAAATAAATAAAATAGCAAAGTCCAAGAAGTTATGGAACTTTTTTGTCTTTTCTATGCTCTAAATGGCCGTTTTGTCTTTTAAAGTAAGCAAGTAGGTCGTCACTTAAGAAGATTTTTCAATACACTGCTCTGTAATAAAAAAAATATGCATAGGTATTAAAAATATATAGCAACATAAAACTAATCTTTGGAAACACATATACCTTATAAAGCGTATTTAAGTATTAAATTATATTAAATAAAAGACTTAACTACTTCATAATACTCATTAAGTATAGTATAAAAAGCCTTTGTCATTAATTAATTTAATACAACAAAAATAAATAAACACATCACAACGAAAACAATAAATAATGTTAGCAAAATATAAAACAAAGTACATTAAGTACTAAAAACAAAAAAAAACAATACATCACGACAAAAAGCATGACACTAAAATTATTTTGAAACCGTTTTCAAGTAATTAGATTTAATCTACAAAATCATCTTTCAAATATATATGTCTGGTTTACTTATGAAAGCATAAGTACAGGAGCTAGTTAGGGCCAGTGGAAACTAGTGGCCCAGGATTTTATTTTATTGAAATAAAATAAATAATTAAATAATTAAAGAATTCCACCTATATTTACTAAGGTGGTTGAGGAACTATAGCACCCAGACTCCGAGCTAGCACCTAGCTTAATTAAGACGTTTCAAAGAGATCCTTGCAATACAAGTGAATAAATGAATTTTGACGTTGACATTGAGGTGTATCTGAACTCGCTACTGTACTCGTGTAAACCAGGCATAATAAGTTGAAGCAAAAAGACTGATATAGTGCAAAAATGTATTCATATGTTGTACAAGAATGAACCATAATTTGAAAAGAGGAATTTGCATGAAGTACCTAATAAAGGCTGGGCCAGTACATATCAAAAAGCCCCAGTAAATATTTAATCATAGTCATGACTGTCAAACAGAAACATTCAACTTGTCTGATGTTAGGGCTCTTATTGTAAATGTACACTTCCATCTGCCAAAATTGACGTAAATTATGACAGATAAAAGCTAATGTCACCCCAAATTTAGATTTTTGAACGTGAATGCATGCTTCCATCTGCCAAAATTGACATAAACTATACCAAATAGGAACGTTTAACACCCTAAATTTCGACTTTTATTTAATTGTAAATATCCGCCCAATAGTCAAAATTGACGCAAAATTATGATATCAGCAAATATTCACCTCTTTCGACCATTGAATATGAAATTCCTATAATAATATGTATCTATATATTTTATATATTATTGTAGTGTGCATACCGCTGAAGTGCCGGGCGCGTGATCCAGTAACGCATGTCTTCGCTTGATGCCTTCCAGATACACCTCCCGGTTGAACAGACCAGCCGCCAGAGGCACTCTGGAAAGAAGTTGCTTTATGATAATCATCTCTAAATCTAACAACTAGCTGCCTATCCCGGCTTCGCAGGGGTGGACATTTATTTTTTAAACACATAAATATAGCCTATGTTACTCAGGATGAATGTAGCTTTCTAATGGTGAAATATTTTTTGAAATCGGCACGTATAGTTGCCGGCAGAATGGGACAGGCAACTGCAGGTTATACATATACATGAATAAAAACAAGAACTACTGTGCTGATTCAACAACTTCATTGTTTATTTTTGTTTAGTATTTACATAAGCCTTCATCTTATATGTGCACTACTAGAGATGGGTTTTTGCCTGGACATTTATGGACGTATTGAGTAAATGCCGAATAAACGTCCATTTCCGCCCAGTAAACGTCCCAAAACAGGGCGGATATATTTTTATTGTAAAATATCGCAAAATTCACAAATTATGTCACAATGCTATGTTCAAATTACTAAAAAAGTTATTTTTAAGTAAATCTATAATCATCATCAGACTGAAGAAGTCCACTGCTTTTTTTTTTGTTTTTTTTTTGATACAATCAAGTTGACAAACAAGCATACGGCCCACATGATGGGAAGCGGTCACCGTAGCCTATGGACACCTGCAATACGAGAGGCATCACAAGCGCGTTGCCGACCCTTTAAAACTTTTAAAACGCGCTTTTTGAAGAACCCCATGCTATAGTCCTTAGGGAAAACCTCAGCAGGGAGATCATTCCACAGCAGGAAGTTCCTCTGAAACCGAACGGTGCGCGACCACCCAGGCTCTAAGGTGTGAGGATGAACTCTCAGCCTATGGCGAGCAGTGCGATGGTAGAATGTAGCTGTTGGCATGATGTCAAACAGTTTTTCAGAGCATACCCCATTATACAAGGTAGAACACGCACAATGAGGAGAAGTCTCTACTCAGACTTAAGGGCTCAATACCGCTTGTGAGCTTGGGATCGTCAACAATTCTCACGGCACGTCTTTGGATCGAATCAAGGGGTCCAAGCTGGTATCCAGGTGCTCTTGCCCAGAGGTGACAGCAATACTTCATGTGAGACCGGACTTGCGACTTATAAAGAAGTAGTCGCTGGCCTGCACTGAAGTATGACTTCGCTCTGTTCAGCACACCGAGCTTTTTGGATGCCAGCTTGGCCTTATCTTCCAGATGAAGACGGAACTGGACGTCACTAGAGATGTCGATGCCCAGGATCCCAATGCTCTTGGAAGTGGTGGGGGGCATGTCTTGGAACTTTGCGGTATCTGTGACGAGAAGATGTGGCGCAATTTCCCGAACGCTTCCCATCTGAGTTGGATTCGTCAGCTGACCTCTTTGTCGAAGTTGGCTCTGCCTAATTGGATCGTCTGACCCAAATAAACATAGTGGTCCACAACTTCGATGATATCGCTCCCAACATGTACCAGCACGGGTGTGACATGAGACATGATTTTTGTCTTGCTCATTTTTAGACCCACCTGTTGGGAGACAATATTGAAGTCTCTGAGCATTGTGCCTAAGTCTTCCGGCAAATCAAAGGTGAGTGATGAATTCGCCGTTGAACATCAACCTTTGAGTGCCATACCTTGTCCAGGACACGAGCTTGAAAATATCCTCCAGTGCCGAAGTGAACAGTTTTGGAGATATGACATCTCCCTGTCTCACCCCTTTTTGCATGTGTATTGGATTTGTACTCTGGTCCTGAAGTCGGATAGACATTGTAGCATTCCTGTAGATACATTTCAACACTTCGATATACCGATAGTCAATTTGACATCGCTGGAGCGACTGTAGCACTGCCCAGGTTTCGACAGAATCGAAGGCTTTCTCATAGTCCACAAACGCTAAGCATAGCGGCCGATTATACTCCTCAGTCTTCTGTATAATCTGCCGTAGCGTGTGGATGTGGTCTATGGTGCTAAAGCCTTTCCGGAACCCGGCTTGTTCGGGAGGCTGAAAGTCGTCGAACCTACGAGCGAGACGATTGGTAACTACTCTCGAAAACAGCTTAAAGACGTGGCTAAGCAGAGAGATGGGCTTGTAGTTCTTTAAGAGACAAAAGAAGAGAGAGAATAAGAGTGGACAGGAAGTTGTAGAGTTTCAGAAGACCGTAAGGTGTAGGGTGGAGTTAGAAAGATTTAGGTTTTCGAAGCGTTTAGATTAGTTTAGCTTTTAGATAAGGGGGGGTTACACATGACACTGTATAAGAGGGAAAGGAGATGAGTATTCCGGCAAAACCCAATAGGCAACCACTTAAGCTTATTACAAAAATCGGAAACATTGTCATATTTGCGTAAACCAAATATGAACCTAATGGAGAAGCAATGGTCAAGCATCAACTTCTACATCCAGAATATTTGAATTGGTCCCAACTTTATTATTATAGTACAGTATGGGGTTAAGAGATTTCAGCTAGGTTGGGCGGTATTTGGGAAACTTCGTCAGGCCTTCTAATAACCCATCCCACAGTGCTCAAAAACGAAAGCCTGTGCGTCTTACCTACGTCCGTTCTAGTAGTAAGTGACGGTAGTACGGGTCCATAAATTAAAAGTCGCTCAACAAGCTGTAGTAAAGGCTATGCTCGGAGTCTTTCTCAAAGACAGGATTCGGAACGAGGTCATTCGATAGAGGACCAAAGTTCTCAACGTAGCCCAAAGAACTAGCAAGCTCAAGTGGCAGTGGGCCGGTCATGATTCGAAGAAGCGATAATGTAAAGACCACGTTTAGGCAAACGTAGTGTAGGATGCCTCAGATTACATGGAGCGACGATTTGCGCAGAGTGGCGGGCAGCAACTTGATAGGAAGAGCTAAACCAAACCCTGGGCTCAGTGGAGCGCCATGGGAGTGACCTATGTCCAGCAATGGACTTTAAAAGGTTGATGATGATTACGATAGTGACAGCGATTAGCAGGCACGAATCTCAAATACCATGTGCGGTAAAATGTTGGTTTAAATAATACTATCCGACTGTGATTTTGTTGATAATTCTGTAATTTGGCACACATTTTTTATTTTCAGTGAGATCCTCTTTTTTGGTCAATTGCCATTTGTTCTAATATTTAAATGGTTTATACAGGTACTTCTTACGAATACTCAATGAAAAAGTCTGATTTTGACTAATTATAGTTTCCGCCCTGATTTTGGACATTTAAAAGGACGTTTATTCGTTTTTGCCCTATTTGTCCAGTTTATGGCCTTTTCGCCCAACTGGGTTTAAACCCTCTGCCCATCTCTATGCACTACCCAACCTATCTCCTTATTACCCAAAGGTTAGCTGGTAGATAATGCTATCTAGCATTAAGTTCGCCTGTGTACAGTACTTTTTAATAAAGAAAGAATTTTCTATCTATCTATCTATAACAACACACAAAAAATACAAATACTTCCTCTTTAAAATATTATTATGGATGAATCTATTGGCCCATTGGACAATATTTCCCTTAGTCACGCCATCACCCCCAATCCAATCCCACTCAAGATAGCCAAAACGACTGCACGACACCTAAATGACATTGCGCTCTAAAGCGCAACGGTGAAGTCATTCTGCCTGTAATATCATCGGCACCAAACCCTAAGTAGTGGAACTAATTTTATTGCCGATTTTTCCTGCATACTAAAGCAAAGCATAATATACAATTTTAAGTGAATCGGTGTCTTCTGTGCCTGCTCCATTGTTGGCTTGGCTACTCGGGACAGATTGAAGGCAACGGAAGTCTATAACATATTGAAAGTGTTCTTCTTTAAGTATAGGTTAAAATCTTCTTTATAGGTTTTACTCACACATCGGTCCCAGGTCGTAAGGTGGTAGAGAATAGACCCCACACCGGTTTGTGATCGCTTGTGCATATCGACTGCACAGAGTTGTACGCGAGGCATTTCATACCAGTCGCTACCGGCACTGAGCTGATTCGACGCAGACCTGCGAAGGCACAATAAACTTTATCTCAACGTCATAGGGTACTTTTGAGGATAAGGAGAAATATTTAAATATTACATTTGGCGTTGGTACTTGGTACTAAGAAATATGAAAGGATTTCTATCGTGACTGGGGATAACAGTCGTGAAACTGGTTCCATTCACCGACTTCCTGCGATCTTAATCAATCATCTCAATGTCGGTCGGTCAATGGTGGTAGGCCCTACTTTCGTCTTCCGGTTCGTGGTCGCCATTCAAGAACCTTTATTCCCCAACCGCTGTCGGTTCTTCGAGCTATATGACCTGCCCATTGCCACTTCAACTAACTAATTCTAAGAGCAGTCAGTGACCTTGGTTCTTCTACGGATATCCTCATTTCTGATTCTATCACGTAGTGAATACCCAGTCAGTATAGAGTATCTAAATATATAAAACTCTTACGTTACTGACTGACTGACTGACAATCAACGCTCAGCCTAAACCGTAAGTCCTAGAAGCATGAAACTTGGAGGGTATGTTTATTTTATAGCATAGGGTGCACTAAGAAAGGAAATTGGAAAATGATTTCCCTAGGCGGAGAAAACGAGGAAAAACTTTTAAAAGAAAAATCAACGGGCGTAACGGCAAAGGGGCGAGTGAAGCCGCGGGCGTCCGCTAGTACCTAATAAAATTTATATCTGTAATGGTACTCACCTGCAAAAGCCGAGGTGGAGTTACTAGACATACATTTCGCTTTGTAAAGTATTCTGTCTGTATACGCGGGCGCCCTCTGTTTGCTCGAAGTATCGAATTGCTGGCTACCGGGATCATACTATATCAATACAAAACCAATTATTAAATTCTAGCTAGTTGATACAGTGGCATAGCAAGTAAAAAGTTGGAGGAGGCCTATGCTAAGAGGCACAACAAACTTCGTGACACCTATTCGTGTGACCTATAATTATCGAACTTACCAAAACCATGTAAGAAAAGATTGGAATTTGTAAATAAGTTGGTAGAACATACTAGAAATAAAGGATTTTTAATTTATTTTATTATTTTGGATACAGTAGACATCACTGGAGAAGGGCAGCACACTACAGAACCCAATGGAAAATTTCTTCTTATATGAATTGATGTGTTGAAAGAATTTGTGCGCCTCAGAGAGGCTCTTTTCTGGCACTTCACACATGTTTTCGAACTTTTTAGGTTTTACGACATGCCGGTTTCCTCACGATGTTTGCCTTCCCAGTTTGAGAGTAGTACTGTCATAGTGCACATTCATTTTTCGACAGAAAAACTCTTTGGTACACGACTGGATTTGCAACCACAATTCGGTGTACCCCTTGGCATGGTATAAACTGCGGTACATCCTATGAACTTATACCAAAACCATGTAAACCCAAAGTTCCGAATAAATGGCTTATTATTATAATAGTGGATACAGTACTACGGCTGAAGTCACATTGAGTACCTTGGCTATAATTTTCTTTGCAAATACTCATTTATTATTTATTGCAAATATTATGTTAGAAGGGTCTTAAAGTTAAAAAAGGTGAATACATAGTTCCTTTAGTTTAGGGCCTAGCAATATTTAGCGATAAGACCACCCATTGTGCTTCGCTATAGTTTTAGTTTTTCGCTATGTGTAATGTCCTATTCTTGTGGTGTACAATAAAGTGTTATCTATCTATCTATCAATATTTGGAGAGGCAGCAGGCCTAATAAATCACTTTATTTTATCCTTACCTTATAAGTAGGGGGAAAAGTAATGGGAGCTTCTCTGAAGTCCCTGAAGGCAGCACCATCTTCTAGCACAGCGGTCAACTGGTCTGCGTGCAGGAGACCGTGGGGTAAGTTATGGGGCAGAGGAAACTGAAATAAATACAAAAACTGGGGTAAGTTATGGGGCAGAGGAAACTAAAATACAAAAACTTTAATGGGGTAAGTTATAAGGCAGAGGGAACTGAAATGAATACAAAAACTTTAATGGGGTAAGTTATAAGGCAGAGGGAACTGAAATTAATACAAAAACTTTAATGGGGTAAGTTATAAAGCCGAGGGAACTGAAATTAATACAAAAACTTTAATGGGGTAAGTTATAAGGCAGAGGGAACTGAAATTAATACAACAACTTTAATGGGGTAAGTTATGGGGCAGAGAAAACTGAAATCAATACAAAAACAGTAATGGGGTAAGTTATGGGGCAGAGGAAACTGAAATACAAAAACTTTAATGGGGTAAGTTATGGGGCAGAGGAAACTGAAATACAAAAACTTTAGTGGGGTAGATAAGTTATGGGGCAGAGGAAACTGAAAAACTTTGATGGGGTAAGTTGTGTAAAGAAACTGGAATCAATGCAAAAACTTTAAAGTCAAATAAATCACAAAATACAATAATAATAACGCGTAGGCGCACCTAAATCAACTTGTTGACTGTTAATTACACAAACTTACAATACAACCGGCGTGAAATGACTGACGAAAAATCACACCCTCAAAGATCCGCTGGCAGTATTGACGTTTTCATTAAAAACCATGCGCGATTAGAATACAATATAACACTCAGACAGAGAACAAAAACATCTGTGGTCATGCATGACACAAGTATTTGTTCTCGGTGGCGATCGAGCCCACGACATACGAGCTGAGAGTCCAGTCTAATATCTCGTTCTATTATCTCGTTAAAATGGTTCGTCCTGGAACTTATGGACGCCTACATCCAGTAAGTAACTCTTCAGGTTGATAGTGATAAAGATGAATGCATGCATTACTGAGTGTGTACCTTAGTTTGCTCAATCCATCGCATCACAGCCGCTCTTGGTTCACCAAGTCTAAAGTTCAAGTCACCGCACCAGAATACATAGTCAAAATTACTTGTTACATCTGAAATCAATTAACATTATTTAATTTAAATCGAAATAAATATAAACTGCCATATTACCATTTATATGGCGAATTTTCAAATGATATTTTGATCAAGTGGGTGTGAATTTGGATAAAAAAAAACAAATGTTCGTGTACTTTCGTCATTGATTGTACATAATAATTTCAACTAATGAAATTGCTATAGTTCGAAATCCTTATCTATACAACGCTATAGCAAACCAATTCTCAATGAAGTACCCCAACAGTTAAGAGCGATCAACGCCAACCCCGTACCCACTAGGCTCTTAACTTATGGGACACTATAAAAACCTTTGTGATTTCCTTAAGAGACCGGGGCGGCGCGGCGGGCGAATTTTCATACAAACGTAATACCAAAATGATTACTAGTTTAGGCAGATTTTCACTATATTATTGTAATAAGTTAATAACTGTATTCGTATACCTAGTAGTATATTTGTATTCGTATTCGTAGTATATTTATCTAGGCTCCTGAACAGTTTTTATTTGAAATTACTTACCTCAAATGAAATAAACACCAATCGCATTGTACACATTTTTTTTTCATTGCAAAATGTGATTGGCGATGAAAATTCGCCCTCCGCCGGCCCCTTAAGTGTAGTAAATACTATAAAATCAATTAAAAAAAAGGAGTACCTTTACTTTTATGCCGACACGGCAAGTTCTTAGGCAGATCTATAGACCTGATTATCCTTTTTATATCCGAAACTCTTTCCTTGACCTTCTCCTGGTGCGCTGTAAGATGTGCCGTCACGAATAGAAACGTGGAGCCGAATAGCGCGAACGATATAGCCACTGCGCCTTTCGTTCTGAACGCTGTACCGGGCCGAACCGAGAGCGAAGCGTCTTCAGGAAGTGAACAGAACCAGATGAGATCCCTTCGGATGAATACTACGAGGTGGATTGTACCTGAAACATCGAGATATAAGTACTACGTAAATTCCTACTTTGTCTCGTTCAACTGCGGCGATCGCGCCGCACCTCACTCAGTCGCTCTCTAGCTGGCGCGTAAGTGCCGTGATTTACATGCTGGCGCTTAAGACCTTTTTGCCGAGAATAAATACACTTCCGCAGCAAATCAATTACGAAGAGAAGAGAAGAGGACAATTCAGTTATTTGACGTAGCTTCTCTTGTACGTAGTACTTATATCTCGATGACCTGAAACCATTTTTACTATTCATCATTTCTACTTAAAAATTAAACTAAGTAGAATTATATCATCAAGATATGGAACATACCAAAGGGTATAGACCAGAATTGATTGCAACCCCATTCCATCTAAAATCCTGTCCCATGCACTATAGCGTCCCGTAAGTAGGGGCATGAGTAAGCCCCTGACGCTATTTACATCATCTACAATAGATGCAAAGGCCTGTACACTTTTTTTCCTACTTAGTTTGATACCATTCAAATTTTTGCTTTATTTACAATATTAGTACCTACACATATTTAATCACCTTTTTTTTCAAATACAAAACTTACTAATGGAACATTTATACAACCCATCTGATGTTAAGTGGTAATCATCCCATAAAGGTAACAACAAAGCATTACTTCGTAGGTCACGCACGTCAAGAACGTGTGTTAACGTTTTGCCTAGCCATGCGTCCAATTTGAGTCATACAGGTACACACTTAGAATCCAAAGTAGATAGGCATTTCTGCCGGTCTACCCAATTCTAAGTTTTGACGGAATTCTGGTAGAAAACCCATAACATTGGGATCGGAATCACGTTTGAGAGTTCGAAGTAAAGTTCGAATATTCTTTACACCAGCTCACTTTAGATTAAACTTTTGAACTTGATTTGAAGATCCACTTTGAGCCTCAACTATTTGTAAACTGAAGTTGACAAATCCAGAGAAAAAGGGAATTTAATAACCCATCTTCTTTGATACTGACTGTACTACTGGGTATTTAATTAAAAACTTACCTAAATAATACGAATGCAGTAGAAGATGTGATGGTCCCAGCACTTCTTGTATGGTGATCTCCCATTCCGTTCGTTCAGAGAATGATTCTTGTGTTCCTATCGCAAATATATCCGGTACATGCTTCACTTGATTTGGGAATATGAAATCTGCTAACTCTCTGTTGATAGAACATTATAGATTAACTCTGATCATCACATCATCACTGTTGATGACATAATAAACTATAAGGCTCAATTTACACCGCCGCGGAATGGAAGCATCAGAAAAAGGAAGCATGGTGCAGGAATTCACCGCACTAGGCACCGTAAAATTCAAGGGAATGCGCGAGGATTCTGCGGAAATTAATTTTAAAAAGTAGCTTCCATTCCGCGGCGGTGTAAATTGAGCCTAACTATCAGTAAAAAATATATGAATCCTAAAAACATTTTTAACGAAGGTAGTTCTATACCCTCAGTACTTTTAGTACCCATAGTACCCCACTACTAAGAGTACTTAGTGTGGAGCACTGGTGGCCTAGTGGTAGTAACTAGTCTTATCTAACCTTACTCTAGTGAAAATAGTAAAGTTTACTTTGGTGGGGCTTGTCCGTTCATATTCCAAGTGCCAACAAACACTTTGACTTCTCTGTCGGGAAACACATGTTCTAGTTCAGCTGCTCCAAGTAAGGAATGGGATGCCAGTCTTCCATAGAGGTAGTTTCTGTAAATTATGAAGAAATTTAATGAATTTCTGCTTAGTTTACACAATTCTTGACAACAAAGAACAAGCTAAAAAGGTTTAAATAATTTATATAATTACAATTTTTTTTTAAAACACTTGCTCTTCAATAAATTTTATCATAAACCACTGATATCTAAGATTTATTGTTATTAGATTTTAAGACCTAATCATAATCATCATCTAAGATTTTAACTGATTTAAATCAATCTGCTTTTAGCTAAGTATGTATGTAAAATACTCTCTTTTCTGCATTTTAATTAAATGTAGTTCTCATATTTGTATTGTATTGTTTTGATGAAATATGACTTTGATTGATTGAAAGCATTTTGCAATGAACACTCAGTGAAAATCAGTAGCACTTACCTTCTACAAATTATTCTTTCAAACCATAAGCAAAAACATGTTTGAACAATAAGCTGATTATATTATGAGAGTAACAATCACCTTTCCCGAGCCTCCTGTGTGGGTATGAGTCGCAAAACCTGAGCAGCAAGCAGGGAGTTGCGAGCCAAGCTATCAGTGCTCCCAGCACGGGACGATGACTGTGCTATTGTAGACTTAGTCCTAGCAAGCAGACATCACCGAGTTAAAACAAACAATTTACATTGAGCATCTTTGTAACTAGCTTGAATAAAAACTTACCTTCTTTTACGGTCTAGGGAACTGCTTCTATCACTTTCAGGAGATGAAGAGCGGTATAAAGGCTTGCTTTCAGTTGATATCAAATGATCAGCTGATAAACGTTTCACAAACAGTTTATTTTTAGTTTTAATACCTTCAAACGAACCTGAGTGTTCAAAACATTTTCTAGGATCGTCGTTCTTAGGGAATTTTATTGTAGCCTTTGGTATTTCTTCTGATTTTGACTGGGAACAAGATATGGTTTGGTCGCTCAAACTATTTGAGTTATTGCACGGACTGCAGTCTCTGGAGTGTGTTTCTTCTTTAGGTAGGTGGTTGTCAACAAGACTCTTAGGACGAGATCGCCTGAAGAAGGTTCGGCAGCATTTAGGATTGTTTTCATCGTCGTTTATTGTGTGATCAGCGCTATGACTTGCGTTGTTAATAATGGGTTCAACGCTGCAGTTTCGAGGACTATCACCTACTTCAGCGTTGGCATCAGAGTAGTGCGCACTATGAGCCAAGAAAGGATCCGCTGGCGATATCGGCCGCGATGAGCACTGGTTGAATTCATCGTTCGAATCAGTGTCCACATAGCACCCCACTTTTGGAGACTTTTTAACGAACAGCCGCTTCCGAAGCGATAGCTTCTGCTTGGTCCTGGTAGGCGATGTTGTCATGGTTGATTGTGAACCAGTTAAACTGATGATTTATGTTATTTTATCACATTTTTAATAATTTCGAGGAAACCTAACCCTAACAACACAGAACGGATTTGACATTTTGCGACCTTACGCTCAGTGTTGCCGTTTTCTATTTTGAGAAAATGCTAGAACTTGCTCCAAATAATGCTAAAAAATGCTATTTTTGTATTTAAAAATGCTAAAAAACATGCTAAAATCCTAATTTTGTTATTAACCTTAAAAATGTCGTACAATTTTTTGGTAGAAAAGTAGCCTAACATGTTATTCTAGGCTCTAAAGTATCGTTACGCACCAAATGTTAGCAAAATCCATCATTCATCCGATTCGGCATTCAGTAAACAAAAATACTTTATGTATCTACACAATTTGCCACATTTCTGATGTTACTAGGATAAGAAGGACAGGAAAAAGGAAAGGTTAATATTAAAGAACATTTTGGTCGTTTTAATCATTCTAATCAGAATCAAACAATATTCCTAAATCATCGTCATGTTTGTCGGTTTGGGCTTGTGATGCAAAATATGCAATATGCTAAATGCAAAATTTACATGCTAAAGAGTCATGAAATATGCTAAATTTAGCACTAAAAATGCTAAAACGGCAACAGTGCTTACGCTAGAATGAACTGTCAAAGTTTCAGCTAGTGTTGAGTAGGACATACAAGAGGCACCTCGTTTGTCACAAGCATTCACTCAAAAATGTCCCGTTCCTCATGTTCAATGCATGTACCACCTCACCACCTCACAATATTTGTCATACTCTTTCCGGCGCGCGGCGTCACTTGCGAGAGCGGGACGAAAGAGGAAAATATAAATCTTTCATTCTTGGGAGTGAGTGAGCTGATGTATTTTAGGAATATAATACTCTCTACGAGAGAAGAACCACAACTCCATACATATAAAGTGTAGATGAAATATCGCATAGACGCTAACGCCATCTATTAGGGATTCCACAGTAACTGCGAGTGCTGGTGAGTTGGCGGGTAGTTTGACATTAGTACCTACCCTACGCCCTACTGTTATTGCAATACTATAGGTAGGTATAAGATAAAACGAAATCATGATGATGATGCTTCGTTTATTGGTCTAAAATCTAAATACATAAATTGTTGTTTATCAAATAATAATTACTATATATATTATTAACACAGCCAAATTCAACGTGAGGTATTTGTCAATAGCCGCAACAATATATTCGAAAATTCACTAATGGTAACTTTTTCTTGTTGTCTCGTTTCCTCTTGCATATTCAATATCTTCTGCCTCACTTACTCTTATTCCATATTTTGTAGTCTTCACAGCTTCAAACAAAGATGGATGACCCTGGATTTTGGGACCGAAATGTGAGCTCGTTTGTCATTGCTTGCTACATTGCTAGTACTTAGCTTCCTCAATCTAAGTACCATAAGTCCTACCTGCTCATCAAGCAAGGCACCTCACTTTTAGTGAAAGAATTAAAACGTAACCCACAATAGGTAAATAATACTATGTAGAGTAGAGAGAGGCTAGAAATAAATAATGAGACATTCATCAAGACACCTCAACAGCAAGTAGCTCATGAAAAAAAATCCTAGATGACAAATGAAATGAGTCGAGCAAAATGAGTTAGACTCACTACTTCGCAAGAGCATGTGACATGACATTCATTCATCAATACACCTCAACAGCAGTAGTTCATGAAAAAAAATCCTGGATGACAAATGAAATGAGTCGAGCAAAATGAGTTACACTCACTACTTCGCATGTGACATGACATTTGAAGCATGACATTGTGACACCTCACGGTACAAGAACGAGGGCCTCATACAAACTCTTTTTGAAACGGTGTCCTACCCAACACTAGTTTCAGCAGATAGAATTGCGTTCGGAAAACCGAAAATCTTCTATTCTCGGAAAAGCGGACCAATCAAAAAAATTAAAATAATATATATCTCAACTCAAAACGAAAATGCTCACTTTATTGTAATGCAAATTAATTAACATTCAACAATGTAATGCATTGTATTACCATGACAACCAAAATATTCAATATACAAAAGTCATCATTCCACATCCAAAACATATTGTTTCCTCAATATACGTGGCATATCGAAAGAGCCAAGAGGTATCGATTATGTCAGGCAGGATCGCAGCAAATGAAAATCCGTGATCTCTGCCTACCCAAATTATTATGGTAAAGAGGCGTGACTAATATTATGTTTATATTAATTCCAAAGGTTGTCTAGAAGAGATCGCGCTTAGAGATAAGGCCACCCATTGTACCTTTATTTGTATTAATTCTTTTAAATGTATTCTTTTGTGTACAATAAAGTATTAATCTATCTATCTATCTATTTATGTAGGGTATTCATACCTGATTCATACAATAATTGCACAGAGGCTACAGTTAGGGCGTATTTGTACTTACCTATCCGCGCAGGCATAAAAACTACTAATCAAATATCCAACCAAAGATTTGTGTAGTAAGCATATATTTTGAAAAAACATTTATATTTAAATAAGAACAACAGCTACACTTACAAAAATAAGAAACATGCTTATCGTAAAGCGAGCACCACTGGCCGTGCCAGGGACTAACAAGTTTATTCCATTGTATTCTGGAGTCGCTGACAGGCTGCCTCCAGATATTGATTCTATGCCGTTACCTGTAAATATTAAAAGTGCTTTAGGGTACGACGTATCACGACGACTGATCTTTATTCTGGTGTCTGAAGGATTTATTAGTTATTGCTCACAAGTAAATTTAGGTACTGGTTGCGTCTAGTACCTACCTACCTAACTTCAAAGGGCTGAGATCCGGTACAAGCACTGTACTGCTTTATTGGTTACAAACTCCTGTTTTCATATTTCGAATACCTGCGTCAAGTTATTTAGTGCTCTCACCCGTCTCACTATCTACATACCATGCCATTAATACGGCCTTGGCCACTTTCCTACCTGTACGATAAAACAACATAAAATTCTTGAAAAATATTGTAGAATTTAGTAGATCAGGGAAAATAAATGTAGGTTCCTACCTAAAAAGTATGTAATTTATAACCCTTACCAATATTGCAAAGATCATTGGTACAGGCCCTGTAGAAAGTTCTGAATGTGGGATCTGTAATCTCATGGTTGAGGAAGTCAGGCGCGCTCTCGCAGCCTCGAGTGAAACTGGCTACCACTCCCGTGGGATCCTGAAATGTATACCGACAGAAAGTATTAGCTTAGCTCCTCGGTAAGAACTGAACTAGTAAGGTATTGTTTTGTGAAACAGAAAGGCCTTCGGAAAAGAAGCAGCTAAAGGAAAACGGAAGCGCTTAGACGGTCGTCCGTTTTAATCGCCATAACTATTACACTCAGAGAAAAATTTAATTTCTAAGCTTTTATTTTGAATAGAACTCTAATTTTACAGTATTTAATCTGGGCTTTTATAACTTTTCAGTGCAAAGTTTGCACAAGGCAAGCCAGCAAGTTTCAACGCCTGAATATTTTATGCAAGCAAATTTCTTTGCAAAGGCTTTTCTCCTTGGTTTGGTCGGTCTAAAACCACTTTACGTCCCCCTTCTCATGCATATATAATAGGGTCTAGTGCTTTCAGTTGTTGTAACCTAATACCAAGGTAGGTAAACTGTATGTTATTTGTATTGTTTTGGAAACGTATCCATGCAATGAAGCGAAAAATGACGCTATCATATTCTAGAAATTATAGCTGCCAACGATCATTACACTAGGTTCTTAGTACAGCCCTATTTATTAGAACACAGTATACAGTCCTTTTTAATATTACACCTATTACAGTCCTCTACTGGACATGGTCTCTCCTAAAGCAAGGACTGTCTGTTCTGCTCTCTACACCTAGGTACCTAAATAATACAGAAGGTTCTTACCAAGAACTCCTGTCTGAATATCGTACAATAAGTGAACGGGCATTCCACAATGTTGGTGGTGTCAGTGATGGTGAGGCAAGACTGGTCGGAGTCCGATGAGGAAAAGCTGCAGGCGTAACATCGAAATTGCTCCGCTAATAAGACAAGTTATAAGTTTAAAACAGTTGATAACCCGACTTCATAACCAAACGTTGAACCGATTTTGATAACATCGGACAGTCACAACAATCTACATGGGACAGATCTGGACGATCAGATAAAAAAAATAAAAATTCGGTATACAAATAAATGACGGAGTTATGCGGAGTAATTGGGAATGTCGTAGAAATAGATAGAAATATAAATATTTTATTTTGCGTCAACTTAAAATTAATAGGTACAGTTCTGACGGCAAAAAAGGAAAACCACTCAGCATTAGCTACAAGGGCACGGTAGCCCTTGCAGCGCTTGTTTTTAGATGCTGTTTTTGTTTTTTTAGGTGTTCAGTTTAATGTTACAATTTTTTTTCCAAAAAAGGCTATAAGGGTCCATTGATCTCGAGTTTATAACTTTGGGTTCCACCTACTTTCTACTAGGAATCTGCACACACCTAGGTTCCTTTTACTTTGGCTGAGGTGGAAGCAAGGGGACTTTCCATTGCAACTTGTATCAAATAATTGCTTCATCTGAGTCGGCGAGGATTTATTACTGACAAGTTAACTAGAAGATTGAGAGTATAGGATCTTTCTAGATAAATGCAAAATCTCTATTAAGTTTATGAGTTCCTTTAAAGTTAAATCGTTCTCATACCTAAGAAAGAAAATTTGACTTACCAGCACTTTTCCCGATAAGAGCACAAACTAAAATCAATATTATTTTCATATCCATATTTCACAAACAAAGCGATTTCTGAAATGTATTTGCAATTAATTTAACTTGCATGAAGCTAGCTTGGTAAAATAACGTTGTTATCAGTTCCGGTACAAAATTATTGGAGCTATATCTTATCACTGGATTAAAATCACAGATACCTACTTAAATGATCATTATCCAACGATGAACATGCCCCTTTCTGTTTGGAGTTTATTTTTACTTACAACTTTGCTTATGGGTTCTAGGTTTGTTAGGTCTATAACGTAAAAATTTTTAGGTTCTATATTGATTCTCTAATTATCCTTATGTACATACTTACATAGACCTACATTAACTGACGATTAAGTAACTGGTTTGATTTACAATTTTACACCAATGCTTTCAAACCGCCCCAGGTTGAAGCTGTAGTTATAGGTATAGATAGATAATTCTTTATTGTTTACCACGCCGAAACATAATACAGGATTTGTTTAGTTTTTAAATTTACTTGGCGTTATCAATGTAAATTTTTCCATGACGATGGCTCCATTACTTCTCATTAGAGTTTAGAAAACAAATGTTTGTTTAACAAGGCAGCTGTACCGCGCCACTTAGCTATCTTAATTGCCCTTATGGAATTTAGTAGGTAATTTCTCTGAGCAATTGCCATTTCTCTGGCCACCTACCTACCTGCGTACTGGGTGGTGCAGTAATCGATTCCTGTAATTTACTGAACTGGTTCCACAAGCCTTAACGGGGATTTAATAATGTGGAGGAGACTGCTTGGCTACTGGGAGTCCGCGTCAATAAACTTTTGTGATGTGGACAGGCTCGTTGAAGAAATGAACCTGGATTGTTTAACGATGTTTTTTATTCAGCCAACGACAGGAAACGATAAGAGTTCTAACGAATCTTTAGAAATTTTCAATGAACATTTTTTTTAGGTTCTACAGTTCTACACCTATAATCTAATACTTATTCAACTAACTTGAACAATTTTACACAAGCAGGATTCGTTGAAACCAGAAACTAGCTAGGTACCAAAATAGTTTTAAAACACAAGTTCCGTTCCCCTTTCCCATAGTAGACCACTTCATTTCACGCATCTCATCTTCTGCTTTAGCCCATGCCTTCGAAAGGAAAAATTTTCCAAAATGGTGATGCACAAAGCGATAAGCGCTCCGTAGGACAGAACAAGAAAAGCTGGATAGCAATCTACCATGCTGACCGACACGAAATTAGACTCTCTTCCCGAGCATTTCGGACGCTTTTCGTAGAGCAGTCTATTCTCCCTGCCCTGGAGTCCATGCTCTTGAATACGCTTCATTCTGAAAACATTCAAATATAGGTAAATGACTTTTTCGTGAACAAAATGAACTAAAGTTTTTAAGATGAATATTAAACAGAACGAGATGAGACAAGAATAGGACAGGAAGAATGGACTCCTTAAAAAAAATGGATGAACAATTTCATCAGAAAATTACCCAATCTTGAACATCTCTTTGTAAGGACTGTTCTTTCTCACTGCCAGCCAAGGGTCTATGACTTGTAGGTACTGGATCTCCTTCAATCCACATTTCTGTCCTTCTTGGAAGAATTTACCAACAAACTTGTACCCCACTCCAGTCTCCATGTGGAATGCAAATAAACCCTGCATGAAAAAAAACTCATGATAAATGTGGGACGGGACGACGGGACTATATTTGAATAAAGAATGAAAGTGTCGATGACATTGAGGTCAATAAGCTTGTGATTGTACCTCCCGTATTTTCTTGACACCTTCTTCCATCGTCATGAAGCGAGGTACTACTCCAGGTGGTGCTATTTTCTTCTCGTAAATCGCCTTTCTCACTGGTTCTGTTGCAGTCTACAAGAAAAACACTCAGTGAAATGCCTAGAGCAACGATCAGTATACGTATCTACTCTTCGGTCATAAATCACCAGGTACTATTATTGGTCAAAGTATGTACCTACTTACTATATGTATAAATCAAAGATTTCAAATATTCAACAAGTGATAAATAGGTACGTACATTAACATGCAATAGCACTGCCACATTCGACCACTACACATATAGATAAGGAAAATACAAACCGAAAAGTAATATCGATTGAAGACAGTGTCATGAACTCCGAAACCAATTCTAGAATGCAGAAGGTCATCCAGCGTCTTGATTTGCGAGGAGCTGGATTGCAGCAGAGCTACAATGTTAGCTGAGTACGATGTGTAGAGGAACATGAGAGCCAGGAATAGGACTAGCATGACTATGCGGCCCAGAGATCCTGGAAATATGACGAGTTTGAACTCTGATCAGATAAAAATGTAGACTTAACAAAGGAATTTGAACTCCTAGGATTCGGATTGAACATCAAAAGATGGTGGCAAATTTAGAAAGAAAACAAAAAATATAAACAGGTAAGCGAAATCACCTATCAAGTTACCCAAAATCCTAAATAAAATTAAGAAACATACCTTTGAGTTCAACTGGACTTCCTTGTTGGCAAGCAGCTCCAAATATCAATATGATAATATCGGTTACATTGGCTCTCAAAATTCCAGAATTATTTTCTTTCTGCAATAAAAAACTCATAGTTCTGTTCAATCCGAAAGGTTAATAAAACCTATAGATTTAAAATATATCACGTCTTTGTAATGACGAAATTGTAATTCTTTAGATAACTATAACTATTATTACAAATAAAATATAGTGTAGGTTACATGAAAAAAACTTGTAATGATATAAATATAAAATAGCATTACAATGCGTTCTTTCGAAGTTTTCTTCCACTCCCACATCGCAACTACCAGCAATGCCAAGAACAAGAGAAACACCAGTGCAACAGTGCTGTACCAGACTGTCCATCTGAACGAAAGCAGGAATAGATTGTTTTCATACGATAGCTTGGGTTGCTGGAACACGAATTTCGAACGAGTTGGTGTAGGGCTTGCTATGTATTCAACTATCGATATCCTTTCCGACGTAAAGAACATTGGAGATCCTGAAAGACAGATAGGACCAAATAGATTAAGGTTTAATGTACCTGAAATATCAGCATCCTAATATCATGTAGTACTAGATCAAAATATCGTAAAAACAACTAAAATTACTTGCCTCCAATTTCCACTTCTTGTCTAACCAAGTACCCCGTCATGCCGTTCCACGTCCCGTTGACCTTATACCCCCAAGTATTCGCAAAAACAAAATTTCTACCAGCATTGAGGAAGTCAAGCAGATGATTCGTCGTAGGGAAATTCACCTTGGTGATCGTGTCTATGTGGTCGTTTCTGGAAAATACATAATATGAAATTACTTAGGAAGTTCAAGGTGCACAGGATAAAAGTATAAACATAAGTTTCTTCTTTGAGGCTATGAGTAGCTCGTTGGTTAGATAATAAGGCATTATATTTTGGTAATGTGAATCATGCAGCAAGTTTTTCATTAGATACGTATAGATAAAAGGTATGTTAGAATTTAGATAACCCTTACACTTCATCCGTCAAATGGTTGATGCTATCATTATCAGTAAGCACATAGCAGATCTTGATCTGAAAACCGTCCAGGTTCAGTCTCCTCAAAGCGGTAGAGTCAGTCAAGTTATCAGCTTCCTTGAACCTATTCGTCTCGTCCCAATGCCCGTAATATTCTGTTTTCCATTTGCCATCTGAACTGACTTTGTAAACTAGAACACAAAACGTTCTTGACATCGAGATTTACCTATAAAAATCTGGATTGTTATAAGAATTATGTAGAAGTAGAGGACGGTGTGCTTTTAGCTACTTGATTTCAAGCTTGTGGTTATGAAAGGATACGAATTACAAATTGAATAAATCGGAAAAAATACTCACTGAAATGCAAATCAAACACATTGTCGTCTATCCGTCGTGCCAGAACCACTTCAGCATCAGGGAATATTGCGATATGAGACATTGCATCAGGTATAATGCTAGTTTCGGAGTCGTTTAAGGAGTCTCCGACTAAGACCCACCGGAACGGTGATCGAAATAGGTTCATAGAGCTGCTCTATAAAAAAAACTATCAATTTCATAGAACATTATAAAAACCGCATCAAGATGGCAACCGTAGGTCGTCAAAGTTAGTCAATAACTCAACAGTGTTACAGAACCATAGACCAATCGATAGCCAATTGCTAAATCTCAATGGCACTCCACGCATATTTTTTAGGGCTACTAATGGGTCTGTCATTGAACCTACCCAGAAATCTAAGAATATCTACCATGCATTACCTCTTCTAAATAATTCACAATGTTTGGACAGTTGAGATCAGCCAAAAACACCACGTTTTGCTCTTGACTTTGTAAATTCGGAGTCATATTGAAGCTAAGGAACTGCATCATGCTAATTTGAGCCACATTTTCACCGGCCAGAGTTGCATAGAGTTTCACTCTTTTGGCTGTAAAATAAACATAATTCTCAATAATACAGCGGGACAAAATATGATCGTAGGTGGTAGGTAATTAGAATGTACGATCGGACGAAACGTAGGGTAACGTAACATACCCACCAGATGGACCGACGACATTGTCAAGATCGCGGAAAGTTGATGGATGGAAAGGGCTCAGAATTATTCTTGCTGGAAATGTGTAGGGGAGGCCTATGTCCAGCTGTGGACTCCTTAGGCTGATAATGAAGTATAACAAGTCTAGAAGATAGGTTACTTACTAAACGGCCAGCAGACTTTCGATATCACACAAGATGGCTTCTCCATAGACCGTACCACATCACCAATCATCATCGTATCATAATGAACTTCTGCATTTATTACAGCAAAATAAAACGAGAACAATATTATTTTCATCTTTTCAACAGAAACCTAGAAGCTCCTGATAAAAATGATTCGCAAATCGCGCAAAACCACCGTTTTATATTTTTGCATTGTTTGTTCTAAAAATTGTACAGTAAATCAAACGATTTCAAAAGTACACTACCGTTTACTTTGAAAATGTCTATGAAACCGGAAATTGGTCTATCAATCTTTAAAATATAAAGTAGGTCGCAGTTTGATACGATTAGGTACAACTAAGTACAATATACAAAATAAATAGTATCTAAGATCCTCCTGATGAATGTTAATCTATGAACTTAATTCTGATATTCCTAAACAAACAACAATAAGATACCCGTAGTGTCTATTTCTCCATTCTTTGTTTCAAAGTGTGATGAAATTGAAATGATTATAAGTGCTCCTCATATACCTATTACAGAGGCTTCTTTCGTGCACTTGAGAAAAATTTTCAAACTTTTGAGGTTCTACGACAAGCCGCCCAGTTTCCGATGTTTTCCATAACCGTTTGAGAGCACAGTGCACATACATTTTTGGACAAAAAAAACAGAAGAAGCCGGAGCCACTTCCACTAGGCCACCAGCGCTTTATTTCTTTTCTCTATTTCTGTATTGATAACATTGCAAATATAGCCGGTATTAGGAAGGTTTAATCCATTTCTATGCAAACGAGCTCTGCGAAAAAAGAAACCTTGTTCGACTAGCTACTATCAGTTCTTTATAAAAAGGTACCTAAATTAACGCTTCCATGGAACAGAGGCTAGAAAAACAGAGTAGTAGCATGACTACAATAGAAATAAAAGGATAAAAAAGTTTTATGACGTCACAGTCCCATCTAAAACAAAAGAAAGTAACTTGAAAAAATAGTCGAAGTTTGAAAGTAGCGCCAGAAACAGACAAGTTGAGGACCGTATATTTGTATGAGACGAAGGGTAAAATGGACGTGCATGGAATCTGAAATATGCCAAAAATAAAATGAATTGACCGTGAAGAGCTAATATCACTTTGTATTGTATAATAGGATGATAGAAAGATTAAAGGGTCGGTCGCCTCAGACTAATGAGTTGTAATAAGATATTATCTTTATTTGTAAATGTTTATTTTGTTTACATTACATATCTACAGAAGATTATAACAGTAAAGTGCCTACTTAGGTAATTGGTATGTGCGTGATTTTCCGTGACAACTAGTCGCAATGTCGTTGGGTTATTCATAAAATGCGTCTATGATTTTATGCAAGCATAATTATACTGATTGTGTAAATCTTGGAAGTTTTTACATTATTCATGAGGTACCGAGATCAATTCAAATGCTTACCCACGAGTATAAATATATTAATTTATAAAATAAGCACTATGCACGTGAGCTGAACTGATCAAAGTACATTCACATATTTTTTTTTACATTTTGCCTCGTTATATATTTAATCAATAATGCACATTGTGGACAATCCACATACCACTATTTAACCCCAAATTAAGCAGAGCTTGTACTTTGGGAACGGATAGCTGATATAAAACCTCTATGTACTTATATTTTTTTGTAAATACATACAATAAGTACCACCCAGATAGAGAATAATCATCTGCGTTCACTTCACAAATATTTTGTTCTCGGTGGGATTGAACCTACGACCGATGGCATAGAAATTAGAGCTTCTACTAACTAAGCTAAAAGGCCAGTCAAAAATGTATCTACAACTCCCTTATTCCATTAACGTAGCTTATCGTTTTTTCTTAGGCTTAAGAGAAAGTTATTGTCTTTTTTTGCTATTTCTTCTTATTTTACGTTAATATTTACTGCCATATTAATAACCTTACTTCTTTACCTATATTGGAAACTAGTCTGAACAATTACATTAAGGCTAACATTATTCTAAGAAAATGTTGTTTATAACAGCTGCAGGATTTCTGAAACACTATCAAATATCACTGTCTTATTTGACAGCGATTCACTGTATATAGGCCTACCATGAGCTCTGTCTGGCTCAGTCTCTGGCTCTGGTTTTGAGTCTGTGTGAGTGCTCACCAGTGCATTATACTGTGTGCGTGACGTTTTGACGAAGGATTTATTCAGTAGTCATGCAACATGGAACAGCAGATGTCCCGTAGAACGCTAAGATGTGTGCAAGGCTTTGGGCAAATAGGGTTAACAATTGATTAAAGAAAACCAGTATAATTCAGAAAACACTTTTATAGGTATAGGTAAAATACCTGTAATTACTATCCGTCTAAGATGTTTACAAAATACGTGTCATAACATAATACTATTATTGTGTGAATAACCCTGTTCTCCTGTAACTTCCCTCTTATCAATGAACAATTTAATTAAATAATTACTAAACTGACCACAGACAGTTTAAAGACCTCATAGCAGACGGTTCCATTTTCTGTTATCTCCTATTTCGGGTTCAGTGAATTTTTCATAAAAGAAAGTGTAGTGAAGTTATTATGGTGATGACACTTTTTGAAAAAGCATTGCTAAATGCTACTACATTCGACTCAGTATCGCTTGGCAAACGTTGTGGATTGGAACGGACGCCTTTGCTGCAGAAATCTAAAGAGTCTTCTAATCCAGGTTAGTGATGATGATGTTGATGAAACCACTTTTTTTAGGGTTCCGTAGCCAAATGGCAAAAACGGAACCCTTATAGATTCGTCATGTCTGTCTGTCTGTCTGTCTGTCTGTCTGTCCGTCCGTATGTCACAGCCATTTTTCTCCGAAACCGTAAAAGCTAGACTGATGAAACTTGGAGAGTAGATGTATTTTGTGAACCGCATTAAGATTTGTACACAAAAATATAAAAAAAACTATAAATTTTGGGGTCTCCATACTTGAAACTGAAACTCAAAAAATTTTTTTTCATCGAACCCATACGTGTGGGTATCTATGAATAGGTCTTCAAAAATTATGTTGAGGTTTCTAATATCGTTTTTTTCTAAACTTAATAGTTTGCGCGAGAGACACTTCCAAAGTGGAAAAAAGTTGGTCCCCCCCCCTCTAACTTCTAAAATAAGAGAAAGATAAAACTAAAAAAAATATATGTTGTACATTACTATGCAAACTTTCAACGATATTTGGTTTGAACGAGATCTAGTCAGTAGTTTTTTTTTATACGTCATAGATCGTACACTGCAATTTACCTTTCGACGAACTACAAGAACCTTTATATTATGCTTTTTTTTTACTTGTTGCTACGGAACCCTTCATGGGCGAGTCCGACTCGCACTTGGCTGCTTTTTATATCTTGCTTACGGTCAGAGGCGTATTTAAAGATTTGGCGCCCCGGGCCAAAAAGATATGCCGCCCCATAAATTTTTCGGAAAAAAAGTTTTTTTTTTTACGTATCTACCTACTACCTAAATAGGTTTGCGTTTGAGCACACCCTGCCAATATTTTATATTTTATTTATAAAATATATTAGAAATGGTGGGAGGAGGCCCAGAATAGGGGGAACTGGAAGTCTTTGGGGGAGGCCTTTGCCCAGTAGTGGGACAATGTAGGCTGAAGAAAAAAAAAAAAAGCAGCCAAGTGCGAGTCGGACTCGCCCATGAAGGGTTCCGTAGCATCAAGTAACATAATAAAGGTTCTTGTAGTTCGTCGAAATGTAAATTGCGGTTTACGATTTATGACGTATAAAAAAAAAACTACTCATTAGATCTCGTTAAAACCAAATATCGTTGAAAGTTTGCATAGTACAACATATATTTTTCCTAGTTTTATCATTCTCTTATTTTAGAAGTTAGAGGGGGGGGACCAACTTTTTTCCACTTTGGAAGTGTCGCGCAAACTTTTCAGTTTAGAAAAAAACGATATTAGAAACCTCAACATCATTTTTGAAGACCTATTCATAGATAATCAATACTAAAGACTCAATAATAAATTTTTGAGTTTCAGTTTCAAGTATGGGGACCCCCAAAATTTATAGTTTTTTTTCTATTTTTGTGTAAAAACCTTAATGCGGTTCACAGAATACATCTACTCGCCAAGTTTTATTAGTCTAGCTCTTACGGTTTCGGAGAAAAATGGCTGTGACATACGGACGGACAGACAGACAGACAGACAGACAGACAGACAGACATGACGAATCTATAAGGGTTCCGTTTTTGCCATTTGGCTACGGAACCCTAAAAAGTATGAGTAAGCGGCACGTAACTTTAGCGCTGACCGTTATTACGCAGACAGAAGTCAAAATTAAGGTACCTGAGGGAGGTTAGCGAGATGAAGGGCAGGCGTGCGTAGCGCCGATTGGCTCTCCGCTCGAGTTCCCCTCCCCACACCCATACCACACCCCGTGCACATACAGTGTACAGTCGCGTTCTCAATAATTGTGTTGTTATTGACTGTTAAGAAGTTTTTCTTTTTCTACTCTTCATAAACTTGTCAAAAATTTATGTCTTAGGTACCTACTATAAATGTTTGGACATCTTACTATTTAACATTACATTAAAATCATGTCATTATAATTATTTAGCTAATAAGTCCATTGAAATGTTACAATTTAAGGACCGAATATTGCATTTTTTATAAAGGACGCAATTTTATTTTTGGGATATGTGTCAATAATAGCTTAACTCCAAGTTTATGGGGTTGCCGCCCTTGTTCCCCGGCCGCCATCTTCGATAAACAATTTTTTCGCGATATCTCGGAAACTATGCGTCCTACAAAAAATTCATCAAGGAATAATTTATAGGAAATCGCTTTGCTAAAAATATGTATATAACTTTTTGCCTTAAATTTAACATTAAAGAAGTAATAAGCAAAAAGGGGAGAAATTTTGTCTAGAAATTTTCTCACTTTTTTGCTTATTCACTTTATTACTTCTTTAATAATAATAATAGTCGTAGCAGGTAGATGTTAATTTGTCCCCAAACGGTAACTCGCACCTTTTCTACCTGCCTAACATTATCGAAAATGTACACTCCTCTTAGAAATTACTACAAGAAACAATAATTTGAAAAGTTCTATAAGTAAGGAAAAGAGTTAGCAATGAAAAAATGTAAAGCTTATGTAACATTTCAATTGACTAAATAATTATTTAAAGTTATAATTGTATTGCGTGCGCGACAGTACACATGCGCAGCTATCCCCTCCGCGTATCGCTCAGCGCTAGACTTACGTGCCGCTAGCCACTAGTCCACCCGCGACCGCGCCGCCGCCCCGGCTGCTTTACAACACGAGAAACGAAAGTCGAAGCGTCCCGACTAGTCCCGAGTCACTCACGAGCGACGGAGTTCGCCTCGCCCCGCTCTCGCCCATTCCCGTTGACCGGCCGCCGGCCAACCGCCCCGTTAAAATTAACGTTATTTTTATGAATTTCATCTTTTGTTCGTTCGTTCGACGAACGAGGTTAGTTTTGGTTAGTAGGCTTTTTAAAATTGCTTCAGGGATGTAAAGTCAGATATATTTAGGGTCGTGGGGCGGCAATGTCTTAGACTGGCACAGGATCGAGGTAGATGGCACAAACTAAGGGAGGCCTATACCCAGCAGTGGGTGAAGTCGGGCTGTGGATGTTGATGATGATGATGTAAAGTAAAAAAGGCGCACGAATCTGAACGAGGGGCGGCTCGCGCCGCCCCTCGCAGCCTGCCGCCCCGGGCCATGGCCCTCTTGGCCTAAGGGTAAATACGCCCCTGCTTACGGTTGCAGGCAATAAATATAGCACATTGGCTTTTCTGCTTTCGTAGAGCGCTATCTCTTTCTGTCGCACACTACGCTATATGAAGCCGAAATTAGCCGATGTGCAATATTTGTTGCCTACTATAATATATATCTATATCACTCCTTTCGTACATCTTAGTTATAGTTAGGATTATAGGGGTTATTTCTATAAAAACTTAGGCATATTATGGGATTTCATTTGGGGAGTTCCCGTGGTTAGCTAGCATCAATAAATACAATTTTGCATAGAAACCAGAAGATGCGCATGATATCTATGTCTATAAAGATCCAGTAAGCACTTATTTAGCAATGCAGCTACTGTGATCGAATCTATAGTAGGTACGGACATAAGTGGCGATAAGCCCTGGTCGCGCCAGTAAAGTGGGACACGCGAAAAGTTCCACTGCGTTGAAAGACTACTCTCACTTGACGCTTGACGGTCGTCGTAGGAAAATTCAATAGGAAAATTTTCTAGCTAATCACCTGTTCACCTAAGTTAGATTATGGAAACGCGGGTTTGCATTTTTACAATTTAAACGTTAAAAAATATTATTTAAATGCAGTTTGATATTCCTAATAATTAAGCAAGTAGAAACATGGTGAATTAAATTGTACTTATTTATTAGGTTAATCTAATATGTAGGTTACAATTAGAAGTACTTGACCTACTTGAGAAAATAAAGTATCGATATTTTAGTGCGATAATTACCTACTAGGTACCGATGTGTGCGTAGTTTTATTTTATTTTCTTTGCCAATGTACCGATCGCTGTATCGATCCGGCTTGAAGAACGTTCGTAATTCAAAAATAAAAAAATCATACTTAACATTTATCATACTTTTCATTTTGGCCCTACTTACAAGCGTTACTTAGGTGTGACGCGCTGTTTAAAGTTCGCCCTGTCACTGTTTGACATTACCGGATGGTAAGAGATGACAGTTGCTTAAACACTGATTATCTTTTGAAAAACGCTTGTAAGTAATGGGGTAAGTTTAGAATTCTAGCTTAGAATTTTAAAGCTATTTTGGAAGGGTGGGAAGGGTGTTTTTATTCCATTGATGATTTTATAAATAATGACATTTCTAATATTGATATTTGACTATGTAAAATTGAATTTTGTATAATTATTATTTAATTTGTGTTTATTGATTATTTCTTGTTTGTCTCTTTCAATTGTATGTACTTATTTCAAACATGATTGTATGATCGTTTATGAATAAATGATATGATATGATATGATAATCGGGTCAATTGAAACCAACAACCAAACATTAAAATGAAGCACATAATCTGTCGTCGTCATCGTCATCGTCGTCTGATGAACCCGTCTAAGATTTCAGAACACACGTTATCTGAAGAGCTGAAGAGCTCATATAAACGTACCTACCTATAAGATTCAGCCTCTGTTTTTTCAGTAATCGATACCATGACGATATCATGATCGATCTAAGTTTAGAATGAGGAAGTTACTTTTTGCTTCAACTCGTTTCAACTACCTATCAAGATCTAGGACCAAACGAATAAAAAAAACTTATTTCCCTATTATTTTATTGCATTCTAAACATCACTTTGATTATGGCCTACATAAGAACCTTATTACTTACAATAAGTCCCCAGTTTCATCATCATCTCTGGTAGATAATCTAATCTTACAAAATAAAAAAAAACATATTTTATTTTATTAACAAAATCCACAGGTGTAAAAAATGATGCCTATAAAATAATTTACAGCCAATAGCGGATTCAAATTTTCTCATAAAACTGGTCAAAGAAAACGAGTATCGTTAAACCGTATTATGTATAATGACTTACTAAACAAAAAGATAGCTAAGTATAAGTATATATTTATGTTGAAGTGTGTTTGTGCGGTGTGCCTGCCTGCGAATGTCTTGTGTGAGGTACATAAACCTTAATGTATGAGTGTGGTGTGGGTATGTATGTTTGGTTTCTCCTGATTACACAACCTTCCTAGGAGTCCATGTATCACAGGATAAAACCAGTATGTGTAGGTACCTTTATGTAAGTGTGCTTGAAAGACAGTTTAAGTAATGTCTACTTGTTGGGTGAGGCCATTTAAAATCGGTAGGCAGGTAATGTAGTTTCCTTTTAAAACCGATCTGATCTGGTTTTTAAAACTGACTTTAGGCAAATGGCATGCTCGCTCAAGTAACAGTACGGCCTCAACGACACAAAAAATGCTAATTGCGCTCCAAATAGCAGCTTTATCTAAAATTTTGTTGGCACTATCGCTGTAACATTACCATTACAGTCGGTAGCAACGGTTGAGTAATAAAAAAAATCTTGAAGATTTTGGTCAAAACTCTAGTCTTTGTTTTGATGAGATGCCTCAAAAAGTCACTATAATAATTGCGAATCTCTCCCATGTGATCTCAACTTAGTTTATTTCTTGGACTTAAAAGGTTAAGGCGTTCGTTGTATGTTACTTTAAATACATTCTAAAATGAGCATAATAAAAAACAGTAGTCTTTCGTTTGATTGAACTCACTATACTCAGTTCAGTCATTATTCGCTTTAGAAAGATGTGATAGTTGATTCAATAGATTATGATTTTTTCTGAAATAAGACCAGCCCGGTGGGCAAAAGGCCTAAAACCAACCAGAGTGTCGGACAAGTCTGAGGGAGGAGGCTTATGCCCAGCAGTGGGTTAGTACGAGACGCCTATAATGATGAAGACCATAATTAAGCGTTTTAGCGTGTGCTGCCTTTGCAACTTTTTCTTTGTATTGCTTTTGTCGTAGTTTGCTGCCTGTTTTTCTAGGCTTGGTCGCGTGGAACTGGCACCTTGACTCACCTAGCTACAAAGTGATTCTTTTGATACAACTGAATTAATACAATTTTGATTTTCAATGTAGATGATAGGTGTAACTAATTACCATCTACTTTTGAAGCAGTCTGTACCAACATGCGTTTAATTGAATCTGTGGTTTGACTAGGCTAGTTATGCGGGTACTTGTGTAGCAGTGCCATGCAGTCTGCCGCGCCTACAGCCATTACGGCGGCGGCGCGGTGGCACCGGTAGTGAACCCGTCAATTACAGTTCACTTGCCAAGTAAATTGCTACAAGTTAACCGGTAGCTGTTAATCATTGGGCGTCATGAAAAATGTTGGGGAAACTGATGAGAAAATTGTCTAAGGATTGAAGCTGTTATAAAATAAGTAGACTGGCCTCTAGCTCAGTTGGTAGTAGCTCTGCCTTCTGCGCCGTAGGTCGTGGGTTCGATCCCCACCGAGAACAAATATTTGTGTGGTGAACATAAATGTTTGTTCTCTGTCTGGGTGTTATATTGTATTCCAAGTATGTATTTACAAAAAAAAAATATTTAAGTATTATATCAGCTATCCGGTTCCCATATTTCAAGCTCTGCTTAGTTTGGGGCTGGGTAGTGTTGTGTGAATTGTCCACAATATTTATTTTATTATTTATTATTAAGGTTAAGAAACTTGAAAAACCGATTGCATAACCAAACTTCTGAACCGATTTTGATGAAATTTAGGTACCTATATCAAACCAATCTGGAGGTGCATCCTTTCAAATAAAAATAAGAGTTTTTTGAATCGGTTGATGAAAATGACGGAGTTATTTGGTTACAAACATAAAAAAAAACACTGATGTCGAGAACCTTCTTCTTTTTTGATAAGTTTGAGAATCCTGTACAAAGATATTTTATTGTAGAGCTAAACGGCAATAGGTACATTTGTTACCCTACCTGCGTCAATCACAGTATTTCTATCGGAAATCTAACGTAGGACGAAGGTCGTTGATATTGGAGACCCCATTACGAAACTAAAGTGGAGCAGGGCATTACATTGGAAGATTTGTTGATAGCAAGCGGTGTGGCTCTGACAGGGAAAGATAATAAACAAATAAATATGAAGGACGATTAACATTTCGTCTAGCCCCAAATTAAGCAGAGCTTGTACTATGGGAACCAGATAGCTGGTATAATACTCATACACATTTTTTTTGGAAATCACATTCATATTTAGAATACTTCAATAAACACCTAGACAGAGAAAAACATCTGTTTACATTACAAAAATATTTTTTCTCGGTGGTCCAACCCACGATCTACGCAGAAGGTAGAGCTACTACCGCCTGAGCTAAGAGGCCAGTCAAGATCTGGATGTATAATTATAAGTTTAAAAAACTAGAGAAACCGACTTCATTGCCAAACGGCTATGAAATTTGTTTGGGACAATCTGGACGTAAGAATAACCTTCCAAATAACAAAATAATTTACTTAATCGGTTCATAAATGACGGAGGCATGCAGTTACAAACATTAAAAAAATAATTAAAAAAAAAATGACAACACCGATTTTAATAAAATTAAAATAGAACCAATCTGAAAGCTGTACCTACCATTAAGATAAAAAAATATTTTTTCATTACTCATACTCTGAAAGTAGGTCTGAAGTTGCCTGAGGGGCCCAATTGAAAGTAAAACTTTCAGCCCTAGGGAGAATCGCTTTCTACTGACAGCTGTCAAATTATAAAAAAAACAAGTTCTATTTTATTCAACCATGTTCCAACTTTCTAAAGTCTTTCTAACTGCAAGGAGGTCGTTCAACCAAATTCCAACTTTTTATTCAGCATGTAGGTTGGAAACCCATTACAACGGTAAGAAGTTTAAAAAGTCTAATAAGATAGCGCAATGTAAAATTTAAATTTAAATAACATAAAGATGGTATTAAATAAATAATATATCTTCTAAATTACTTGATTAATATATAGCTTCAACTATTTATTTAAAATAACATAGATTTGACATTTACCATTTTTTAAATTATGAGAATGAAAATAATGGCTGAATAATGCTGGCGAGCCGAAGCCGAAGGCCCGCCAGAGAAAAAGAAAAAAAAAACCAGGAAGGCGGCAATTCAATCTTCATTTTCACAAATTTTTCTTTCATGTTTTTATTTTTACTTTCCTTGTATTCGTAATGAAAAGCACAGTGTTTACCTCGGGTGAAAGTCTTTTAAGTCCCTCAAGCTCCATTGGCGCCCTCGCTAACGCTCTGGCGCCAAACCCGTCTCGGGACTCAAAAAACGTGACTTTCAACACTCAGGTAACAATGTACTATTTCAAATCGGCTCACAAATGAAGAAGTTATGCGGTAACAAACATAAAAAAAAAGAATATAACCGAATTGAGAACCTCCTCCTTCTTGATTGGAAGTTGGTTAAAAATGACCAAAACTGACAAGACGGCAAAACTACTGGCACGATGCCTCAAATTGATGGACGCAGGGAAGTGCATCGTAGGCACGTTCCAGACGTACGTGACATACGAGGCAATGTTATATTTATTATATTATAGGCAATGGTTACCACTTAACATCAGGTGGGCCATATGCTTGTTCCATCAGCTAAGTTGTATAAAAAAAAAGACGGCGTCTACCAAGGCTTATGTTTGCTATGTTAGTACTGAACTTAGTACGTAGGTAAGATACGAGTTGCTTATTGCTGATGATGAAAGGCACCATAGCTGTCGGCTTACGTTTGTATGTAGGTAAGGTACTAAAACATAAAACAGGGAACGTCACGTGGTGCGTCTTTTCCATGATCTGAAAAAGTGCCTACAGGCAACGTCGCGTGGTGCGTGTTTTCCATGATCTGAGAAAGTGCTTAGGTATATGCAACAACGAGTGATGCGTCTTTTTCATAATCTGTATCATAAAGTTTGCATCAATACAAGTCACATGCTATACGAGAAAACACTATTTGCACTGAGGAAAATAAAGAAATTACCCATTTAAGAAGTAGAGGAAAACGGTTAGTAAACAACCTGAAACTTGGACTTCCCCGTATTGAGATCAAGGCCAGTTCGGTAGGTAGTAGGTATTGCAAAAAAAATAAATTTAGGTAGGTACTAAAGTGTCGAAAATATATAGGTAACATTAGATTTGTTTGAGGAAACTGATCAATTTTAGTAAAGTCTCGAAAGTTTCTGTAAGATCATGATCTCAAGACATATTTTTTTGAGATACATCAGAACTATTCAGAACCAAAAAAAGTATTAAGATTTTTTTGGAGGTCGAGTTTATTATTCTACATGTTCTAGTTAGGTTTTCTTGAGCAGATTTTTTACACCCTGTATTACAAATTTTTTTTTTTTTTTTTTTTTTTTACACAACACTACCCAGCCCCAAACTAAGCAGAGCTTGTAATATGGGAACCAGATAGCTGATATAATACTTGAATACATTTTTTTTTTGTAAATACATACTTAGAATACAATATAACACCCAGACAGAGAACAAACATTTGTGTTCACCACACAAATATTTGTTCTCGGTGGGGATCGAACCCACGACCTACGGCGCAGAAGGCAGAGCTACTACCAACTGAGCTAGAGGCCAGTCCAATAATAATTATCAACATAATGTTGGTTGATTTTGTTTTTGCCCAAAAAAAGAGCCCAATAGAAACGATTCAATAACTGGCATAATTTGTCCAATTATTGTAATTGCGGGAAAGTGGGCTTTAGGTATCACTCGAACAAAAAGTCAAGTCCATTTTGTTATGAAACATTTTTATATACGGTAGGTGTAGAGGCGATTTAAAGTTATTTCTTTAAAAAATTCTGGTAACAATAAAAAAGTTTGGCGGTATTTTTTTTAAACACCAGTTTTTGAATGAAAGAGCTTGGGTAGTGGGTACACTAGTAGTATAGGATCCCTAGAAGAAGGACCTTCACCGAGCTATTTAATGTTATTAGGTTATTTAATGAAACGTATTTTATATTTTACTAGCTGTTGCCCGCGACTTCGTCCGCGTGGATATTTGAGTTCGTTTTTTTATTTTGATATGACCAACTGTAGTTACCATAGTTTTGAGCTTGTACGTTACAGTGTATTTTAATTTGAAGGCACGTGCTGTTGTTTTATTTTTCAGCAGTGTTTAGTATAAGTATGATACTGATGTTTCCCGCGATTTTGTCTTAGTGGTTATCATCGGTTTTTTTGTAAACCTTTGTGTGTATTCGAACCTGGTGACAGATGCTGCGGCAGCTGAAATTTTTTTAATGTTTTTTTTGCGTATTTTGTAAAGCTCTTTTTCGTGATTTTGTTTAAGTGGCTAATTTGGGCTATCGTATTTGTTGGTGTATAATCGAATCTGTTTTTTTTAATTGACATGACCAACTGCTATTTACCATAGTTTTGAGCTTGTACTTTAGAGTGTATTTGAATTTAAAGGCATGTGCTTTTGTAGCTGACTTTTTTCAGCGGTGCTTATCTTCGGTATGATAGGTGTTTTCTGCGATTTTGTCTTAAAGGTAATCTTGGTTTTTTTTGTTAACCTTTGTGTGTATTCAAACCTGGTGACAGATGCTGCGGTAGCTGAATTTTTTTAATGTTTTTTTTATTTTGTAAAGCTTTATTTCGTGATTTTCTTTTAGTGGGTAATTTGGGCTATCGTATTCGTTGGTGTATAATCAAATCTGGTTTTTCATAGTTTCGAGCTTGTACTTTAGAGTGTATTTGAATTTGAAGGCGAGTGCTGTTGTAGCCGATTTTTTTCAGCGGTGTTTAGTTTTAGTATGATAGATGATTCCCGCAATTTTGTCTTAGTGGTTATCATTGGTTTTTTTTGAAAAAAAATTGTGTATTCAAACCTGGTGACAGATGCTGCGGTAGCTGGAAATTTGTTATTTTTTTTTTTTTGCGTATTTTGTATAATGTTTTTTTTTGCATATTTTGTAAAGCTCTTTTTCGTGATTTTCTTTTATTGGGTAATTTGGGCTATCGTATTCGTTGGTGTATAATCGAATCTGGTTTTTTTAGTTTCACATGAACAAATGCTAGTTACCATAGTTTCGAGCTTGTACTTTAGAGTGTATTTGAATTTGAAGGCGAGTGCTGTTGTAGCCGATTTTTTTCAGCGGTGTTTAGTTTAAGTACGATAGATGATTCCTGCAATTTTGTCTTAGTGGTTATCATTGTTTTTTGTTTTTAATTTTTTGTGTATTCAAACCTGGTGACAGATGCTGCGGTAGCTGGAAATTTTTTAATGTTTTTTTTTCCGTATTTTGTAAAGATCTTTCGTGATTTTGTTGAATTGGCTAATTTGGGCTATCGTATTCGTCGTTGGTGTATAATCGAATCTGTTTTTTTTATTTGACATGACCAACTGCTAGTTACCATAGATTTGAGCCTGCACTTTAGTGTATTTGAATTTTAAGGTGAGTGCTGTTGGAGCCGATTTTTTTCAACAGTGTTTAGTTTAAGTATGATAGATGTTTCCCGCGATTTTGTCGTAGTGGTTATCATCGGTTTGTTTGTGAACCTTTGTGTGTAATCGAACCTGGTGCCAGATGCTGCAGTAGCTGAATTTTTTGACGTGATAACGTCTTATAAATCGAAGGAGCCGGCTGCACGCACGTAAAAACATGACTCATGCGTCGTTACGTCGTTTCGTCGTTCCATTTACCTGAGCCCGAGCCCGGGTCGGGTAATGGGTAAGGTTAAATGAGGGCAAGGGTAAATGAGGGTAAGGGTAAGGGTTCGGTCGGGTTCCGGGTCCGGGTCCGAGAGTTCGAGTTCGAGTCCGAGTCCGAGTCCGAGTCCGAGTCCGCGAGTCCGCGAGTCCACGAGTATTTTCTTATGACGTTATCACGTTCAACTATCGTCAGTAAGCCGACTTTACAGACAACCGATTTTTTTAATGTTTGTTTTTGCGTATTTTGTAAAGCTATTTTTTGTGATTTTTATGTTATATTAGTGGCTAATTTGGGGTTTCGTATGCGTGTTAGTGTATATTCGAATCAGATTTTTTTAATTTGACATGACCAACTGCTGGTTACTATAGTTTTGAGCTTGTACGTTAGAGTGTATTTGAATTTGAAGGCGAGTGCTGTTGGAGCCGCTTTTTTTCAGCAGTGTTTAGTTTAAGTATGATAGATGTTGTCGCGATTTTGTCTTAGTGGTTATCATCAGTTTTTTTGTAAACATTTGTGTTTATTAAAACTTGGTGACAAATGCTGCGGTAGCAGTTTTTTTTTTTTTTTTTTTCGTATTTTGTAAAGCTTGTTTTTGTGATTTTGTGTTATATTAGTGGCTTATTTGGGGTTTGGTATGCGTGTTGGTGTATAATCGTATCAGATTTTTTTGATTTGACATGACCAACTGCTGGTTACTATAGTTTTGAGCTTGTACTTTAGAGTGTATTTGAATTTGAAGGTGAGTGCTGTTGTAGGCAATTTTTTTCAGCAGTGTTTAGTTTAAGTATGATAGATGTTTCCCGCGATTTTGTCGTAGTGGTTATCATCGGTTTGTTTGTGAACCTTTGTGTGTAATCGAACCTGGTGCCAGATGCTGCAGTAGCTGAATTTTTTGACGTGATAACGTCTTATAAATCGAAGGAGCCGGCTGCACGCACGTAAAAACATGACTCATGCGTCGTTACGTCGTTTCGTCGTTCCATTTACCTGAGCCCGAGCCCGGGTCGGGTAATGGGTAAGGTTAAATGAGGGCAAGGGTAAATGAGGGTAAGGGTAAGGGTTCGGTCGGGTTCCGGGTCCGGGTCCGAGAGTTCGAGTTCGAGTCCGAGTCCGAGTCCGAGTCCGAGTCCGAGTCCGCGAGTCCGCGAGTCCACGAGTATTTTCTTATGACGTTATCACGTTCAACTATCGTCAGTAAGCCGACTTTACAGACAACCGATTTTTTTAATGTTTGTTTTTGCGTATTTTGTAAAGCTATTTTTTGTGATTTTTATGTTATATTAGTGGCTAATTTGGGGTTTCGTATGCGTGTTAGTGTATATTCGAATCAGATTTTTTTAATTTGACATGACCAACTGCTGGTTACTATAGTTTTGAGCTTGTACGTTAGAGTGTATTTGAATTTGAAGGCGAGTGCTGTTGGAGCCGCTTTTTTTCAGCAGTGTTTAGTTTAAGTATGATAGATGTTGTCGCGATTTTGTCTTAGTGGTTATCATCAGTTTTTTTGTAAACATTTGTGTTTATTAAAACTTGGTGACAAATGCTGCGGTAGCAGTTTTTTTTTTTTTTTTTTTCGTATTTTGTAAAGCTTGTTTTTGTGATTTTATGTTATATTAGTGGCTTATTTGGGGTTTGGTATGCGTGTTGGTGTATAATCGTATCAGATTTTTTTGATTTGACATGACCAACTGCTGGTTACTATAGTTTTGAGCTTGTACTTTAGAGTGTATTTGAATTTGAAGGTGAGTGCTGTTGTAGGCAATTTTTTTCAGCAGTGTTTAGTTTAAGTATGATAGATGTTTCCCGCGATTTTGTCTTAGTGGGTATCATCGGTTTTTTTGTAAAAATTTGTGTGTAATCGAACCTGGTGCCAGATGCTGCGGTAGCTGAAATTTTTTTAATGTTTTTTTTTGCGTATTTTCTAAAGCTCTTTTTTGTGATTTTGCTGAAGTGGCTAGTTTGGGCTATCTTATTCGTTGTTGGTGTATAATCGAATCTGTTTTTTTTATTTGACATGACCAACTGCTAGTTACCATAGATTTGAGCTTGTACTTTAGATTGTATTTGAATTTTAAGGTGAGTGCTGTTGGAGCCGTTTTTTTTCAACAGTGTTTATTTTAAGTATGATAGATGTTTTCTGCGATTTTGTCGTAGTGGTTATCATCGGTTTGTTTGTGAACCTTTGTGTGTAATCGAACCTGGTGCCAGATGCTGCGGTAGCTGAATTTTTTTAAATGTTTTTTTGCGTATTTTGTAAAGCTATTTTTTGTGATTTTTCTTAAAATCATTTTCCGGTTTTTCTTCTTTCAGGGAAATAATTTTCCTATTTTTGAAGTGAAAACTTCTTTAGCGGCGTTGAGCACTTTTTCTGTAATGGGTATAAAATCTTAAACTCGCGTCAGCGCGTCAGGACACGTGACCTGATCGAAAAAGCGTAAGACGGATGGAGAGTAGACAGCTATCCCCTCTCTACGGCGCGGCGAAAATGTATGCCTGGGCCTACTGTTTCGTTTAGGCAGCGCAGGGCGCTTGCGCGAATGTTCGTGTATGTTACAGCGTGCCAAATAACAAACAAGCCCCCCCTAACCATTCCAAAATATCAAACATGCTCAACGTTAATAATCAAGTTTTCACTTCTGCCGGCACTCCCGGAGTGCAACCCGTATTTTTTTTTCTTTCTTAGTGCATCTCTGCTCTATAAGAGGAACACACCTTCTAAGTTTCATGCTTCTAGGGCTAACGGTTTAGGCTGTGCGTTGATTTTTCTTTATACCATTTTTCCCCTTTTTCTCCTCTTCGGAAAATAATTTTCAATTTTCCTTTCTTAGCGGATGCCTACGTCATAACATCTACCTGCATGCCAAATTTTAGCCCGATCCGTCCAGTGGTTTGGGTTGTGCGTTGATAGATCACTATGTCAGTCAGTCAGTCAGTCAGTCAGTCAGTCAGTCAGTCAGTCAGTCAGTCAGTCAGTCACCTTTGAGTTATATATATTATAGATAAACATGCCAATAAATATATTCTATATGGGTTGCCTATCAAATTTCAGTCCAGGATATGATTAATTAATAATTAAAAAAATTAATGTTTTTTTAACTTTCCACCGGTTTGTTTATTAGACAAATTCTATACCAATCGAAAGTATAGACCCCATAGAATATGCAAACGTTAGGTTGCCTATTTTTTTCCGGTCACAACTCTCGGGTAGCCAGGTATAAACAGGAAAATCGATTCTAGCATTTTGCACCAGTATGTTTATTGAATAAAAATACTGGGGTCTATACTTTCGATTGGTATAGAATTTGTTTAATAAACAAACCAGTGGAAAGTTTAATTTTTTTTTTTTTAATTATTAATTAATCATAATTATCCTGGACTGAAACTATAGGTATAGGTATGTAGTACCTAATAACTGTCTTTAGTAAAACTAGTTTTTTGTTATCATAAAATTTGTTATTATGTACCAGAATTCAAAAATTCAATTTTTTAATTCAAAATTTGCAATTTGTCGATAAATCGGTTTAAAACCTGTTTATGAAGAGACGTCTTTGCAACATGTTATCACGTAAACTTTATTACCCAAATTTTATAATTTAACATAACAGAATAATTATTCAGCAAATTTTTCTAAATAAACTTATGAATAATAAAACTAATATTCTTTTTAATATAACATAATCCTCATCATATAAATTAAAAATTGCTACATTTTTATCTGAAGATTATTATTATCTTCTATTTTATTTCCATGTTCTCGGTTTTTAGGGTTCCGTAGCCAAATGGCAAAAACGGAACCCTTATAGATTCATCATGTCTGTCTGTCTGTCTGTCTGTCCGTCCGTATGTCACAGCCAATTTTCTCCGAATCTGTAAGAGCTACACTGATGAAACTTGGTAAGTAGATGTATTCTGTGAACCGTATTAAGATTTTCTCACAAACATAAAAATAAACAATAAATTTTGGAGGTCCCCATACTTAGAACTGAAATTCATCAGATTAATCAGATTTTCATCAAAGTGTGGGGTATTTATGAATAGGTCTTTAAAAATGATGTTGAAGTTTCTTATATCGTTTTTTTTTCTAAACTTAATAGTTTTTGCGAGAGACACTTCTAAAGTGGTAAAATGTTGGTCCCCCCCCCTGTAACTTCTAAAATAAGAGAATGATAAAACTAAAAAAATATATGATGTACTATGTAAACTTCCAACGATATTTGCTTTGAACGAAATCTAGTTAGTAGTTAGTAGTAACCGCAACCTTTCGACGAACTACAAAACTATTATATTAACTATTAACTTCTATATTATACTACTTTTACTGCTACGGAACCCTTCATGGGCGAGTCCGACTAGCACTTGGCCGCTTTTTTTTTATTTATCTATAACTACATTTAGAATTAAATTTAGATTACTTATTAATTTGCAGATTTTATTTATAAATACTTAAACTCTTTTTTTTAATAAATTTGGTTATAGAACACCACATATTTTTAGGGTCACCTCCAGTCCTATAAAATGTATTCTATTCAATAATTATATAAGCATACTCATTTCAATTTTGTGCGAATCGGATCCAACGCTACACTAAGGTCATTAGTTCATGACAAGTGCAGTCAATGCCCGAAACATCACCCGAGCTTTATTGGTGAGGGTCAAAACACGAGCGTTGTGCAACGCATGCTAAAATCAGCGTCCAAAAAAAAGCGTCTCCAATTCCGCTTCGATATACATAGGTATAATAAAACATGCATTTTTATTGTCCAATATACATGTTATGAGGTTCTTGAAATCAAAATATTCTTCAACTATTAAAGAGTGAGCATAATATTGTTTTTCATAATCTTTCGTCATAAAGCAGTCATAATAGTATATAAAATATCACCAACAATGATCCAGAGAGATCATTGTAGTTTTATGAGGAAAGAGTGTCACAATAGACTTGGATTGTCTCCGATTTCCTTTCAGCGAGCGAGGCTGCGACCCTGATGGTTGAATCTAATATTAGAATACCGTTTTACTTGGTCTGAGGAAAAAATACACAAGTTAAATTCCGGTAGAGCGCCGAATTTATTGCTCGATATAAAAAAATGCTGATAGAATAATAATTAATGCAAGGAAGACTTTTAAATTTCATTATCTGCGTATAATTTAATGTCAGTTCGCGTACCGGATCTATAGACTAAGGTTTGAAGTATCAGCTGCGTAAAAGAGGTTGTAAAAAGACTACTCCCGAAAACTTAACGGGTCATAAGGGTGGGTCATACTTCTGGACCGATTACCACCAAAGTTTTGAAAGGATTTTTAAAGTAAAGAATTTGTTGAGATGGGAAAAATCCAATGAATTCGCGTCACCGTCACCGCATCACCGTTGCCGAGGTTTTTTCATTATTTTTGTCATCATGATATAAGTAGTAGTAGAGCTCTTTGTAAAGGGTTCGTCCAGAGAAGTACCTAATACTACCACCATGCCTATTTCTGCCGTGAAGCAGCATTGCTGTGTTTCGGTTTGAAGAGTGTGGGTGCCGGTGAAATAACTGCACGTGAGGCTGAACATTTGAAATACCTCAAGTTGATAGATGCAGGGCAGTGCATCATAGGGCATGTTCCTGACAGCCGTGGCCTGCGAGGAAATGTTTTGTTATGGGCGGTGGTTACCACTTAACATCAGGTGGGCCAAAAGTTGTTCCATCAGATAGTTGTTTAAAAAAACCGTCCCGTCTCCGTCCTTAAAGATGTTTTTGTCTCCACGACAAAGTATGTCTATAGTAATCCTTCTTTAGATTTCCTTTATTTTGCAAGCACACACTTCAGATTGTATTGTATTTATTTTTGGCTTCAGGTATTGTGTTTTTAATTATCGGTCATCAGCACATAAAACATGAGAGGCAGGTATGTAGATATACCTCGGTTGCATCAACACTACATATTTTTTTCTCGCAAAAAATGTAGCAAATGTAGCAACCTATTCTGTTTGGTTAGATGCTGACATTGTTTTGCTTTTGTATTGAATTGTTTAAGAAATCACAAAGGAATTTTAAAATCATGATCATCAGCATGAAAAGATCCACTGTTCGACATAATTCTTGCTATGGGATCGCAACAGAAGATGGGCAGTAGGTACCATCTTTCGACAAAGCTCGCCGGTTACCAAAATCCTTCTGCAAATAATATATACCTATATGTTATTCTTAATAATATATTTCTTTATTGCGGACACGTGGGTCAAAGAGTGCATTAGGCCTATAAAATATCCAGGCAGTAGACTTTTTCAGGCTGATAGCGATCATGTTTTTCTTATTTTGTGAGAGGTTAGGTATCTAAGTATGAGTTTTTCGCAGAAGTTCTACTGAACATACAGTGAACCAAAACACACACCAATCGGTATCTATTTGTTTAACAATTTAAGTAAATAAGGTGATCTCATTGTGGGTTTATTATAACACTTAAACTTCAAAATAATATGGAAGGAATTTCTAGTTAAGTGTTTTGTTGCGGCTAGAGAATGTAAGTACCTAGACTGTACAACATAGAAACTAGCAAGCATCTGTGCGCTAAAGATAAATAAAATTATTTTATTTATTGAATAAAATCACTAGAATCACTTAGAAACAGGATTCAGACTCCTATACATAACTAGAGTTTTTGTCACGCCTGTCGTTTGTCAGTAGGCCAGGCCCTGGCTACCTTCAAAATTCACACATTTGCGCACCGGCGAGCTCCTGGCCGATCGCATGCCTCTCAGGGCTCTCAGTATTTGTACGAAATTAACGGCATTAACCTATAGCTGCACTTCTCTAACCTAGTCACTGGCTTCGTTGAAGAATAGAGACAGGTAGCAAATGTTCGTGAAAATACGGCCAACCGAGACAACGTTCCAAAGTTCATTTTATTTATGCGCACTTTCGCGGCCGGTCATCGTGTAACAAGTTTGTGTTTTGTTGCTGGTTTACAGGGTAAAAAGTGAATTATTTTGTTGTTGGTGCTATTGTAACGATGAACAGGTAAGTTTTTAATGTTTTTACATTCAATTGGTTTCGGTTTTGATAAGTTTTCATTCAAAACCTTGCTAATTTCATCAGCCACCTAATTTTTTTCTGCGAAGTTCTCCAACAAAATCTCTTTGTTTAGACTTAAAATCTAACTGTCCTTACTAAAAAACCAGTGGAATAGGTCAACAATACATATTTTTATGTTATTTAAGTGTTATATTGTTAGAATGTTATTAGGTTTCTTCAAAATAGTGAAATAAATACTAGCATTCCATACATGAGCCAGGAGCGGGCCGTTCCGCTGTCATTTTTTTTCTGCGAAGTTCTCGAACAAAATCTCTTTGTTTAGACTTAAAATCTAACTGTCCTTACTAAAAAATCAGTGGAATAGGTCAACAATACATATTTTTATGTTATTTAAGTGTTATATTGTTAGAATGTAATTAGGTTTCTTCAAAATAGTGAAATAAATACTAGCATTCCATACATGAGCCAGGAGCTGGCCGTTCGAGAAATCCTTTGCACTGTTATCATAGAAAATTGCAAGTTTTTGATTGTTGAATTTCTAAATGTTTTTGTATGGTAATAGGTTATTTTTTTATCATGAATCTTTTGTAAATATATTCATGTTTTTGGATATCAATGTTTTCGTCTAACTCATTGAACCTACTTTGTACTACATCACATAAATTCCAAGTGTGTATTTCCATCCGTTTTCTAAATCTTTGACTTCGAGTAGCGAAGTGTACATTTGTAAACAAGTAATAATTATTATTCAATTAGTTAGAATATTTCAAGCTGATTTCAAAGAGGTATAATTACTACAGAGTGATAGTAGAAAAATAAAAGAGAATCATCATTCATTTACAAAGCGGCATGCGCGGCCGACCTCTAACGAAAGTAGTGCGCACATCCGCCATTTTTCGCAAATCGTGGTGCGCAGATGAGGGGATGAAAAACAAAGTAACAATAAAACTAAACCAGTACTTACTACTTTTCACAATTTCCAGCTGGAAACCCACTTGAAGTTACCTACAACAGCAAGCTAAATGAACAGATTATGTATTTATGTATTTTATTTATGTATTTATGTATTGATGTATTTTACTTCATTATTGGTTTTGATACATTTTCAATATAGAAGTCTTGCAGGGAAACGCCGTTATCAGATAGGAATCCTAGTCTTTATTTAATTTTGATTATAAATTCTGACATTTCCCATATGAAAGTTTTGAAATATACCTAAGACCTACAGTGAGATGAGAGCCAAAAACTCAGGAGGCTTAGGTGTTTCACCATTTCAAGCAAGACGCTGTCTTACTTCCGATCAAAATATTTCTTCTTTTTAACCGACTTCCAATCAAAAAGGAGGAGGTTCTCAATTCGGTTGTATGTTTTTTTTTTTTTTTTTAATGTTTGTTACCGCATAACTTCGTCATTTGTGAGCCGATTTGAAAAATTATTTTTTTATCTGAAAGGTACTGCTTCCAGATTGGTCCCATTTTAATTTTATTAAAATCGGTGTTGCCATTTTTTTTTAAATAATTTTTTTAATGTTTGTAACTGCATGCCTTCGTCATTTATGAACCGATTTAGAAAATTATTTTTTTATTTGGAAGGTTATTTTTACGTCCAGGCTGTCCCAAACAAATTTCATTAAAATCGGTTTAGCCGTTTGGCAATGAAGTCGGTTTCTCAAGTTTTTTAAAATTATAATTATGTTTATCGTATTAGATAAGTAGTATCTGTAAAGTTATAGCAAGGTTAATGATAATAAATAAATAAATAAATGACAAGTCCAAGGCGTAAGCAGAAAATATAGAAAATAGCCGCCTCAACCATAGGTTTTTTGACAGATCTCAATTGAAAAGTGTACGATGGGGAAGATCGGTCTCTAATTTAGACCCGTCCAAATTAGAGACCGATTTTCCCCATCGTATTAGACGTTGTTCTTGAGTGGTTTTATGAAAACAATAATGCAGAATGGGAGCTGTCTACTCGCAGCGTAATATAGGTAAGTATTCTAAATTGACGCGCCTCCTTTTGCTGACGCAAAAATAAATTGAAACAATTACTAGTAGTTCCCCAAATTAATTCTGATTTATCTGGTGGAGTGAGCATGAAATTTGACAGTAAATTAAGCTTTTTTTTCTCTAGCTAGCTTTATTAACCGACTTCCAATCAAAAAGGAGGAGGTTCTCAATTCGGTTGTATTTTTTTTTTATTGTTTTTTTTTATTATTATTATTTTTTTTATTAATGTTTGTTACCGCATAACTTCGTCATTTGTGAGCCGATTTGAAAAAATATTTTTCTATCTGAAAGGTACTGCTTCCAGATTGGTCCCATTTTAATTTTATTAAAATCGGTGTTGCCATTTTTTTTTTAATATTTTTTTTAATGTTTGTAACTGCATGCCTCCGTCATTTATGAACCGATTTAGAAAATTATTTTTTTATTTGGAAGGTCATTTTTACGTCCAGATTGTCCCAAACAAATTTGATTAAAATCGGTTTAGCCGTTTGACAATGAAGTCGGTTTCTCAAGTTTTTTAAACTTATAATTATTTTAAATCAAAAGTCATGAACAACCTGGGGGCCAATCGCGCTAGGTATTTTAAAACTTGAACGGACGGAAGTTCAATTCAAATCTAATTCTAATTACAATCCAACTTTGGACGAAATTGGTATCGCGCTAATTTTTACACGACAATTTTTTTTACTGGAAGCTATCATTTATTTCGTAGCTATAGCTTTAGTAAGTTTGAATGAAGTTTATTGAACTCAGAGTAACGTTATCCGTCGTGTACCTGAAAATAAATATTTGCGATAAATGATTGATATTTTGAATATTTGCGACATGAATAAATAATTAAGATTATTAATACGTATTTTTGACTACTGTAAGGTCTAAAGAAGAGACGGAAATATTTTAAACTTGCGGATAGCATTTTGCTATCCATTGATCATAGGATTAGCAAGCTGAAGTGGTAGTGACAGAGATTCGTTGGATCAAACGAATACAACTTTGAGTGGAGACCGCGTTTATGTAAGCGTAGTGTACGACGCCCTCCGGCAAGGTGGGGCGACGATCTGCGCTGGCAAGCACTGCAGGAGAAGAGCTGAAGATCGGGCTCTGAGGCTCGTCTGGGGAAAGACCTACGTCCAGCAGTAGACTGATGTAGGTTGATGATGATAATACAACTTTGAGCTATCCGAAGTTTGAGCGCTGAGCAATTTGAGCTGGTCGAACCCACCCAAATCAGCAATAAATTGATTAATTAGGGAGCTCCTGCCACAGATTTCTTTGCTTCATAGACTACGCATCTATTCTAAATTGACAAGCCTTCTTTGACGCAAAAGTAATTGATGCTGATCATCTGAATTCAATGCCAAACATCGCAAGACCATAAGAACAACAGATTGATTGCCGCAACTATATTATTTACAACACCATGATAAAGACGTCACTATCACTAGGTATAGTTACTAATAGCTTTACCGTCAATACCTAAACCGATACAAAATATCACGCGAAAGTGTGTCATTCATAGGAAAACCTAGGTACCTCTACTCTTTACAATTCTCCTTCCAAAAGTACCCTAAAGTAGGAAAACCTCGATAATAAATAAGACGCAAACATGTATCGGGATTCTTCAGTTTTTTCGCGCATTCAGTTAGACCATTGATTCCCAACGTGGTCCAGGTGACCCCCAAGAGTCCACGGGAGACTCGATGGGGGTCTACGAAAATGTATCTGGTTTCGATAGTGAAGAACTAAAATGTTGGCTTCACCTATAAATAAATTAATTAACCAATAATTTCTCAGTTTTTTCACGAAAACTCAGCCGCAACGCAAATGTCCATAGTAAGATCTAATCTCCATATTTTTTTGATGACTGGGAATATAGTAAAAATGTCATGTATGCAGGGCAGGTCCACCGGGACCAGCAAAATTTTGAAAGTGGTCTATGAGAAAGACGACAGTAGTTTAATAACGGTCACCGTTCTGGGGAAAACCTTTGTTCGCAAACACGTGCATGACAACCGAAGATTCTGTAGGAGTAGGTGCGTCGTCGATGTATTTAGCGCATGTCTTGAGTTTCACTACTGCAGATATAATGTTTATTCAATGGCACGTGGCAGGAAAGTGAGCTAAGCACCTGCTAATTGCTCAGCCTAATCCATCCATCCTAATTGACCAAATATCCGTACCACTGAGATGCTTCACAACCTGATCAGAATGGAAGAGGAGGACAATTAAATAATTGTTAGTATTCTGTCTGAAACTCATAAACCGGGTAGGGTATTGAATTTGTATTTTAGGGTTTATTTCGGCAGTGCCAGGATTTCTGATTTCTCTTCTCATCTAAATGCCAATGTTTCGAACGTATGGACTATTTCGAAACTGTCATGAACCTCTTTTGAGATAGGGACATTTTCATTCGAAAGGGGCATAGAGGTGAGGTGAGGTTGTTCTTGCACAAACAAATACATCCATACATAAACATGCAGTAGAGTTGTTTGTTTTTTTATATTGTCACTTAAAATGTAGCAAACAAAACCATTAGGTACCTCATACATAAAAACATACAAGATAGAAGATAGAAGAAACGTACAATTTTGTGGTAGAGTTTGGTATTCTTAAAATATTCAAATAAACTAAAAATGTGAGTACCTACATTGTGATATTTATTTGTAGAAACACCACTTCATAAATGTTTAAAATTTCATGGCCATAGGAACTTCAAACTTCACAATGAAAGAATAACTGGGTATTTGTTAAATTTTATACGTAGTAGAGGTGCGTATGATATGCATTAAGCAAACCAAATATTTACGCAATTACTTAAAAGTTTGCTGTTGCCATTTGATTTTATTAAGATTTGGCAAATTGACATTCGCATTGAACTTGATCGATTACGAAAACAGGTTCCGATTTCGGAATGTTGTGCCGTAATCCGGGTAAAGTATTACGGGGCTATTGAGTTAGTGTTGAAATGATAAGTAATATCAGGTACCCAGCAAGTTTTTTGTTGAACAAGACAACTCTAGAATTTCGAGTGTAAGATTTGGAAGTTCTAGTTTTAGAACTCAACTCATAACATACTGTACACTCGTAGTCATAGGCATACAGCCACTTGCGCTAAGACTTAGACTTAACACTAGATAATTTTTCATTTTGTATTCACGTCTGGCACATAAGTATACTTACTATCTTGCAGGTGTCAGTTAGGTACGCCTAACCTACTACAACGATCGAGTTGAATACCCTGTTTTTGGTTCCAATGCCACATTCAATCGTGTCTCTTCAATTTCAATAATATTTTCTACATTTAAAAGAAAAGGTTATGTTTTCAAACATATTTCAGTCAGCGCATGTAAAAACTTTACCTAAACTTTTGACCTCACTAGTAGTATTATAATATTTAAACTTGAGCTTATTATAAAAAAAATAAGCTTTACCGAGAAAAGGTGGACTAAGCTTATGAAACGAATATCACCAAAACTCCTCGATTCAAACCTGCAACTTTTGAACGAGAAGGCAGATGGTTCTCGCTAGGCCACAGCTCTCGGATGCTTCGGATCGCTGAGGTATATAGAGGCAGGAATGGTGCGCGAGCGCCTATTGTAGGTTGTATTTCAATGCGCGCATGACATAAACCGAAGGGATATCATCCGTACGAAACCGCACCTTTTAAAACTCTTTGCACATTGAATTCGAAGTTAAAAAATAAAAGAAATATTATAAAAAACATAAAAATCTAGAGCAAACTTTTTGTTAGACTTGAAAGTGAATTTCGGTGTAAACTGTTGTGAAAAAGTTGGACAACAAAGTTTTTTAGTGTTGATGGTGATTCGAACGAATTCAAGATGTTGTCCGGTTGGCAGTTGATTTTATCAAAGTGTAAGTAATTTGTGGTATTTTTTGTAATCTTAATTCGTATTGTTTGGACAGTTTTGTTTTCAGACGAATTGACAAGGCACAGAAGAAATAATATGCGTGTATATGGTGGTATAAGAGATAATTATTTTGTTTGATCCGCCGAGCCAATTTTAGCAATCTCTAATTAAATAATTATGTGCAGGTATATTAAGTACCTACAAAGGTTGTTACGACGGTTTTTTGTCAAACATTAGTAATTGTAGTTATTTTTTGTTACAAACCACAAACAATTGCGATTTGGTAAACCTAGCCCGTGATGAATTTTTACCGCAATTTGAAGTTATGCATTTTACTTAATGCATTTATCGTAATGCGTAAAAATTGCGACATTGGATTACGCCTAACCGGTAGCCCTGTAGGTACCTACCTATCCACTTATATTTTTTGTTTAGATTTACATTTAATTTTATCCCCCCAACGAAAATAATGATTCTGGTGCCTACGTTTATAAAATAATAAGAGGATTATGTAGGATTTTATTTGGCAAAAAAAAAATACGCTTAGTAATGTTTGGATAAACTGAGTATAATTTAAATTTGTATTGAGTGAGTGTGTCTTATTTGGGCACGTGTCGCCTCGTGAAGAGGTCTCCATAGAACACCTGATGGTGCATGAAGGGGAAGTTTGAAGCCAAAGAGCTCGCGGCAAGTCACCCATGAGTTAGACGAACCAAATCAAGGCAGTCATAGATGTCCCTCTCAGCGAATGCGCCAGAAGAGCAGTTGGTGCGAGAAGAGTGGCGGAAATTTTTTAACGAACCAATCTTAAAGAGTGATACGACTATGAAGAAGTGCAATATAGGAATGTATAGGCAACGGATGTAGTTTTTGCAGAGGAGATTAAGCTTTCCTTCAAGGTTCATTAAAAAATGAACTCAAAGTCGCTCATAGTCCTATTTTGATCCAGGAAGTTTCATCAAAGCAATAATTAGTGCATCCGTCACGCATTCACTCATTGAGTTTTGTTTTGAACTTGACCTTACATACCGATCGTTTTCTTGTGAAACTTATTGTTGCGACTATTTCCACGCTAGAAGCTGACATGAACTTTCAATTGCATCAATTTATTGGTGTGGTAGAATTTAGTGTTTACGTACACTGAAGAAAAGTACATAGATATGATTCGTTCAATTTCATAGCCCGTATGCAGAGACAAATGCTTGAGTCGATCCTCAAGCATAGATTTTTTGGCAGTTCCCCATTGAAGTGTCAGAAACCTATACTTAAGCATTGTTTCTCGGCCCCTAGGTTACTGACATGCACCTCTAATGGCAGATTTTGGTATCTGAGAGGAACGCTATCGAAACGTACGGATAACCGTAAATTCAAAATATTACCATCTCTTCTTTATATAGACTTGTCATCTCCCATCTCAGAAAGTGCATTTTTTCTCTTCGTTATCTTAGTGCGAAAGCCATTTTTATGCGCTAAAGTAAAATTTAATTTAGAATTTCGTGTGCACTAATTAAAAACATCATTAAACCTATTTACTTCTACCTCCATGGTGCCGAACTTATCATACAACCTTTTTTAATTTGATAAAAGCTCAAACTCGGAACCTTCTTGGTGTGTACTTTTATTTTAATTTTCTTTACGCGTGCATTGTTCCTAGTCATTTCCTCGCTGAGGTGGGATGAAAAGTTACGTGTTGCACTCGAGTGCAAAGATTTTTCCCATCGTTCTCTTGATTCCTTCGCTAAGGCACAACCAAATCTTTTTCTCAATAATCTTCGCCCTCACTTATTTGACCATCTTTCGACATGTACAGTACACCAAGTAACCAAAAGTGCCAATAATTATCATCTCTACAACAATAAATTTGCCATGGCCTTTTTATAGGTTACTTTTGGTAAATTGATGCCAAGGTTTCATTTATTCTTACAATAAAATGCAAGTGTAAGATAATGTTCCGTAACGTACTAAAATTAGTAACAATCAATCTTTTAACTGAACACCACAAAACGAATAAAGATTTGTTTTCAATTCCGTAAGGCAGTGTCTGAACAACCTTCAGACTCAATTTACTGAAATGATATTTAAAGTACCTACATACCTAAATTAGTTTACTTTCAATTGCATACAAAAGGGAATATGTGTTACTTCCTCTATTCTAAAAACTCATTTTATTTTACTTACCGGCGTATACAGTACACATCTAATTTGCTGAATTCTAATACTAATTGAACCATTTTACTTATCTACTTATGGGTAGACTATAACAACTATTATAGAAAATAGACTATATTCAAATAAAATGCTATAATCTCTAAGGAAAAACTTACATCCTTAAAAAAGTGTTGAACGAGTCATTTGACGACTGTTTCAATACAGGAACCCGCATACACACCACTTCATCGTCAATCGTTTACAAAATAAAATCGTAAGCACTGAAACCAAGCTGGGAAATAGTAATCGATTAGTACCGATTCAAATCCAACGATTATTATTTACAAAAAAAAAACAAAGTGTGATCTCCGCCCGCTCGGTAAAGCTTTGAAAATGAATGTACCGGGTATTATTTTCCTACACTAATGATAAAATTTGACATTAAAATTAAATCTTCATAAATCGAGGTGTTAGTTTGACTAAACAAGCTAACGTGCGACAAAAAATCCGGCATTATCCAAGATACTTAGGTAGGATCTTTATAGTGCGAATACATGCGTACTTGCCCGTAACGTTGTAAATTGATAATCGGCTGTTTAATTGCCCACTGATGTTCATTGAGTGGGCACGTGTCGTTACAACCGTGCTGGAACACGTGCACGCAGGTAAAACAGAACAGTTGGTCCACTGCTTGACTACCTACCTACAACACTAGCAATCGTAACAAAGCGAAGTACTTACTCACTACTTTAATGCAGCTCAAGAGCTCCTTTCTTGATCTTGTTTTAGTTAAGTTATTTATTGAATGGTAAAAAAAAAACATTTACCTACATAGATTCCGTAAAAATATACCTACATATTTTATAAGGCAGATGTAGTTAGTGCCAAACTAAATTCCAAATGGTAATAGAGTTTTTTTTGTAGAGTTAGAGAGCTGCTGATTTTATAAAAGCCATGTTGCATGGGCGCCACCGCAGAATGTGAACAGTTAACCGTTAATTAAGTTAACTACATTTTTATTGTAATTGATTGCATATATTTTAATCCATTTCAATTATTGTAGCACTACTTACTAGTAGCATTTAGTATAGCTAGATGGGCAAGTCTATATAACGTAGGTATTCAGCTTATCCTTGCTAATATTATTATGCAAAAGTAAGTCTGTCTGTCTTGCTTTCACGCCAAAACTACTGAACCAATAAAAATGAAATTGGTACACAGATAGTCTAGCCTGAGAAAGGACGTAGGCTACTTTTTAATGTGAAAAAATTGGTGTAGGTACATACCAGGTTTGAAAAGGGAGATGATAAGTTGGTTATAAGTATCGTTATTTTTAGAGCTAGAAACTTGAAAATTTGTTTTTAGGCTGTATATTCACGCAGATGCTACTCGAATGCAAATACTGATTTATCCGCTGCATATTAAAAATGCTACGGACGAAGTCGCGGGCACTGCTAGTTCAGTATAATTGTTTCTTTATTGATACCTGTTTAAACTGCTAAAATTAAATAATCCGTGTTTTCAAAATGAAAGCCAAAAACACGAAAACATTGACCTTTTTTCGTTTTATACTTTTTTATAAAAGGTTTGGTTTCAAGCTTAACTTACGAAAGCGATTTTGTGACGAGTAATTTATTGTACTTACAGATAATGAAACATCGTTAATTATACACTGATTCCAGATTAATGAAATAATTATACAAACAGTAGGTATTAGCGTAGCGCAATACCGACATTGAACTTGGCATTACAAAACAAATAATTAATTAAGATAATACCTACCTATATAAAAGCGATTCAGGCATGAAATTAATGATTTGCAAACCGCAATCATTTTTTATTAACGATTATTTTTACCTCATTTAAATACTAGTGACGTATTCATTAATCGGTGTTTTTATTGCGACATCGAAACTTAGTAGAGAATATGGCTAATTTATTGCTTAAAGCTAGAGAAACTAGATACACCACAGTGCCTTGTAGGTAGGTAGGTAACAGTGTGGTCTTAAAAAAGACATAAAAACCAGCCTTGACATCTTTAATGTAGATGATTTATTTATACGAAATAAAATACTAAACTTGTGCTGCGATTTATTAAAATGTTATACTTATTATAATAATAGCATTTATACCTAAAACAAGTTGTCGAAATTATTCCATTGACTCCAACGTTATCAACTGTTTACAAATTTAAGCTAGCGTAGAGAAGGCATTAAAAAAAATGTACTAAGTATTCTTCTCTACTAAGGCTATTTAAGCTTGCCCTCATTAATAAAGAGAAGTTAATGTCTCTATTTTTAAATAAGTTTGATGTCCAGTAACGTTTTTTCTTCTTCTTAATTTGGAATTTAGGAGAATCAAAGATCCCAACACATCCAGGGTGTGGCTGCCGGTGAAATTACTGGCACGTGAGGCTGAATACCAGTATGCCTCCAGTTGATGGACGCAGGGCAGTGCATCGTAGGGCACGTTCCTGACGTGCGTGACCTACGAGGCATTGCTTTGTTACAGGCGATGGTTACCACTTAACATCAGGTGGGTCCATATGCTTGTTCCATCAGCTAGTTACATAAAAAAAACATCCTCGATGTCGGCCATCTTGACTGAGAGTGGTTGGCGAATATGGAACAAGCACAGAGTTTTGACGAGCATGTTACGCCGATTTTTAAAACATGCTCAATGCGTAACATGCTCGATGCGAATGCGGTGGTCAGTACCCGTTTAATGGTCTCGAGTGTAAGCTGCCAGCCTGTCTACCAAGACAGCCATTGGCCGCCGTGGATCGAACGACATCGGCAGCGGAATGCAATTCGTCTCGTTCGATAGAAATCTGATCGATGCAAAAACTAACTTCTAACGAGTTTCTCAATTCCAATGCCAAGTTGGGCAACTTGACAAGAACGCAGCCAGGCCCCTTTATAATGCAATCTGGCTTTGCCCGCGAGAATTTTGTAATGATTCCTTCTGGGTATCCCAAGGGAACTGCATATCTTCACAAGATAGAATTTGTGGCATGACATTTTATTCCAAACTTGTTCAACGCCAAACGACGGGGGGCAACCATGTAGATACATTGCCTACTTAGCTAATTCAAGTTTTATGATTTTTTTTATTAGGTAGGTAGACGACACTGCGATGAACATTGATTTTATAAGTATTGATCGCCAACGGCAACTTTAACGGGTTTGCTCTGATCTGAATTCAAACAATGAGAAAGAACCGGAAACAATATAAATATCACGACCAATGAACCATTTTAGGAGAACTAAATTAAAATGGTTGCAACGTAGGCTCGCCTTTATCGACCATTGTCCGTTTTATAAGGTTTTTCACATGATATTATTTAGCAAAAAAACCCTGTTACATTGTTGACACTAAAAAACCTACCAAATTGTCACAAGTTAAATTCGATTAGCAGCCAAGTAGTACCCAGATACTAATCAAATTTTCAGTGAACTAACGAATCCATAAAAGCCGAACTATCAAACCAATCTCTAATGGAGCAATAAAAACACGCAGTGACGTGAAATTCTAAGAAATCTCACATAATTTGCTTGCTCGATCATAATATTTTGTATCGCACACGTGGAACTGACATGACTCCAAGATACACCTTAGCTGATGTATAATAAATAGCATTATCTTTTGTCCTGTAGTGTGCCTAGCCGTGTCACCTATCATATTTTGTTCAGTCGTACATAGGTATATTTCATTAATTCTTGCTTCAACTGACGTAGGTATAGGTTTTTACATAGATAAGTACCTAATTGTAAGATTTTATTCAATTTCGCGATTCAGTTTCAGTTTAGTTTAGATTATATTTAGTTTCTATTTATCTTTCCTGGAAGTTTGTGGAAGTGCCAACTTATATTGGGATCAGGATTTTGCGTAGTAAGTAGGTAAATGTAAATGATGTGTCAAATCCTTTTCAAAATAGAGAATTAAGTATAAGTTTAAAAAACTAGAGAAACCGACTTCATTGCCAAACGGCTAAAACGATTTTAATGAAATTTTTTTGGGTCAATCTGGACGTAAGAATAACCTTCCAAATAAAAAAATAATTTTCTAAATCGGTTCATAAATGACGGAGGCATGCAGTTACAAACATTAAAAAAAATATTTAAAAAAAAAATGGCAATACCGATTTTAATAAAATTAAAATGGAACCAATCTGGAAGCAGTATCTTTCAGATAAAAAAATAATTTATCAAATCAACAAATGACGAAGATAAGGTAACAAACATAAAAAAAAAATACAACTGAATTGAGAACCTCCTCCTTTTTGATTGGAAGTCGGTTAAAAAGAGTACGAACGGAGTTAGCATCGAGACCAAAGCAGAGTGGAAGAATAAAACTTCAATGAGGGCAGGAAGATAATAAGAAATTGTATCAGATAAACAAACTTTCTTCCAATGTCGGTAAACATTCAGAAAGTAAAATCCCTCATAGTGAATGACGGATGACGAGGCCTTAGAAATCCTAAAGTGCATTTATTGAACGCGCGCAGGTGAAAATCGCATGCCCTCGCATTCTAAAAGCGCGTCGCTTAGCGGCAATTAACAATTAGTGTGTCAATAGAAACTCGTTTAGCCGACAGCGTAATCTCTCACACTTCACTGTGAGTGTACGCTCAATGGAGAATGAAGATTGATTGTTGATTTGTAATGGTAGCTGATAATTACAAAATAAATCAGGCGAACGCGTGCCGGGCCATTGGTTCAGTTCGTAGAAAAATTTGGTTGCTCTGGGATAACCCGAATAGCAATCAAGAACTTCTTATGATGTCTATCTGCTCATTTCTCGGATCTCGATTTACGTGATAGTTCCCTGAAAATTGTTAATACGTTTATCCCGGTAGGTATTGCAGTTTCTGCATTTAGAATAAACTGGCAATTTCATTTCGTGTAGCTTCCGATTAGGCAAAAAAGCGTTATGAACTTACAAGAACAAGATACTTTTTGATTAAAGTTTTCTGACCAAACACGAGTAATAAGTAGATGCACATTAATAAAGTTCCATTACATCTACACTCCCAGGTTCTGCTCCGTTGAATCCACATAAGAGTGAACATAACAAAGGAACAATAAAAAATATGTAGTCAGATGTGTAACTATTAACCGGTATTTATCAAATAAAGCCGAAATTAACTTTGAAGATTATGCTGCCATGTGCAAACACAATTAAATAAATAAATAATAATAAATATTGTGGACAATTTAGAATATAAAATTAAGTAGAGCATTTCGCCTTGCGTCCAAAAATTGCAGCAGGTAACTCTCTTCTTTTTAAATAGTCATGTGATAAGGTACTATAGCATATAAGTTCTACTATTAGTTCCTCCCTACACTGACGGAGCTGTCGACACATGGAACTCTAGTGTGGGGTCATGCAGGACTATAAAAGTTATATGCCAGATATTCCATATAATGGAGTCAGGATCAGGACCTGACTCAGCCAGGAAGAACTGTATTTATTCTACTGGTGTTTGTAGGGTCACTGGCATGCAACGTAGTATTATCTGAGTTATTATTGTATGTGTAGGTACCTACCTATATAAACTTGATATCATGTTATGCCTATTGTCAAAGCAGTGACGCTGAATACAAGCAATTATCTTTGTCATCTCAATGTATGGTTTTACAATCAGCCTGAAAGAATTGTAGATATTGTTTCCTGTCTATTAGATTATATTTATAACCAACGTGACTAATTCACGTGAATTCGTCGACTGGAATTTTATAGAACTAGCACGAAAAATGCTTGGTATTTTTTTGATGATCTCGGCATCGTATAGTACAATACTTCCAAGAGATGCGGAACGGTTGGACTAAAGGACTGCTACAGACGGATGTGTAGTGACGTCAAAGTTTCTTTGTTCAGTTGTACTTATCATTACTTTACTTACTTTGAAACGTTTTAAAGCTAGGTGAGTCTAGATGCCAGTTCTACGCAACCAAGCATAAAAGAACAGGCTGCAAACTACGGCTTGGTTTCTAGCATGGTCCTTTTACAAAACAAAAGCAAAATTAGTCAATCCAGTGTGGTGCCACTTCAACAGTAGGTTCACCAAACATAGGCAATACAAAAGCTTCAAAGACAGCACACGCTACGCTTCAAAGTAGTAGTACCTAATAGATTTTGATCCCAGCGTTAGGTATTTTATTGAATGTGCAGTTATGTTTTTGATGAGATAGATGAGATCACGGTCAATGACGTTCTCGCGCAATCAGAATACCAGTAGGTAGGTCTACCAAAAGTAACTACTGAATACCGAATTCCGATGTGCTTGACTGGACTCTCTATTCTCCTCCGATCCTATTGATTCGGCAATGCATACTGAGTTCTATGATCACACTGTTGTGCTTTACTATAATTTAGATTACCTACTCAACTGCTGCTGACATTGAAATACTGCAGTGGGAACCCTAAGTATAGGTATATAATAATTATTATCTAAACTACTTGCATTCTATTGAAATCCATTGCATTCATCGCCGTAGCAAATTAATAGACTAGACCAGCATGAAATAACTCCTGCTAATGTTATTTCCATATGAATAAACAAATACACGAGAAGAGATGAGAATGATCTCTTGCATAGTCAATAAGATATGTAAGAAATACTAGGCATAAAGTGAAAATATAATGGTCAAGAGAAGACAATGGTCCGTAAACAATTGCTGTTACCTAGGAATACTTAGTAACAATTAAAACACCGCTAGGTATTGTTTTCCTAGACGTCTGCGGTAAAAGTTGATTGTCACTTTATTTCTAGCTTTTGAAATATGGGGACAAAAAACCATTATTGTGTAAAAAATATTCTATCCATCAGTAAATTCTTGATTGCAAAAATCTGCATGGTTCTCAAAAATAGCGTAAAGAATCGAATCGATCTCAAATTAATGTCATTTATTTTTTCTTATTTTACAGTTTTCTTCATACCGCAAAGATGGGTGATGGCAATTATGGGGTTCCTGGCGGTGGCAAATGCTTACACGATGCGAGTGTGCCTCAACATTGCGATCACACAGATGGTGAGGCGGAAAGCCGCTTCGCCACTCGACAGTGGTTCATGCCCAGCTGGAGATGCTGAAGAGGACATATCTGATCCATCGGTACGTAAATTTCCTCATCATCAAACTTCGAAGAGATTTATCGTCGCTATGAAATCAAATTACCAAGTGACCCAGTAATGAAGAAGCTTCTTGTGTTTTGATTGATGGAGATATGTTATGCAGCTGGGGCCTAATTCTCGGGCCGATCTCGATCATTTTGCAATTTTATTTTATTGCTTGTTTTCGAAGAGAGAATGGATGATTTTCTTGAGTAATTCATCGATGACCTCATTGTAGAAGCCTCGACAGCTACGATGTACGGAAAACGTAGAAAATTGCGGGGTTGTGCAATGCCAAAAATAAAATAATCACTTGGAAAATCTCGGTCGGCCCGAGAATTAGGCCCCTGTTTTATATGAAAATTGGTAGTCCTCAAAACAAAGGGATTGTAATTATTGATGGTTTGTTTCTTTCTTTCAGGAGCTAGCAGGTTTCGATTGGGACGAAGAAACGCAAGGAATCATCCTCAGTGCGTTTTACTATGGTTACATACTCACGCATTTACCTGGAGGCATGTTGGCTGAGCGGTTCGGAGGAAAGTACTCACTTGGTTTTGGAGTGCTTAGTACAGCTGTGTTTACTCTACTAACGCCGTGGACCGTCAAAGTTGGTGGTGCTACAGGACTGATTATACTCAGGGTATTGGAAGGACTTGGCGAGGTAAGTGAACCTGTTCTTTCATAAAAAACTAGACCTCTCGTCTGTCACTCTTGACTGCCTTCTCTATAAATTTATTAAATGGTTTTTGTTTTCAGGGTACCACATTCCCAGCTCTAAACGCCATGTTAGCCAGATGGGCTCCAGTCTCCGAAAGAGGACGGATGGGTTCTTTAGTCTTCGGTGGATCTCAGATCGGTAACATCGCTGGGACCTATTTCTCCGGATTGATTATGAAGGAATCCGGCGACTGGCCATCTGTGTTTTACTTGTTCGGAGCTGTTGGCATCTTGTGGTTTATTTTATGGGTAAGCATTCGTCCAGTGGTAAAAAAAGATTTAATATTCAATGCAGATGGATAGACCAAATGCAAATAAATTTGAAAGGATTTGATTACGTCCGAGGGAGTGCTGTTGGAGGGATGCTATTTGCCGATATTGAACGTATTATCTTTTGTTTTAGGCACTCCTTTGTTACAATGATCCAGAATCTCATCCATACATATCCGACGAAGAGAAGAAATATTTGGAAGAAGCACTCGGAAGACACACTACCAGCCAGCCATCTGCCATACCCTGGAAAGGCATCTTCATGTCCGTACCATTATGGGCCTTGGTTTGTGCACAGGTAAATACAGAGGATCTTTTGATAATATTCTGTTTTATAGGTACTTCTATCATATCTGCAGATGCCGCTAAGATGCATGCTAAGATTACCTACCTACATATCTTAGTATGCATGTTACAATAAATTATAACACCAAGAAACACTCACATGTTGTTTTCAATAATAACAATATAAGTAAGTAGGTAGGTACCTACCTGTTTCTCATAAAAATTCCGATCCTAATAGAATTGACATACAGAGTATTGATGTGAGAAAAACTGAAGTGCACATTCCATTCATGGATTTTCAAATGAATAAGTCATGACTTAACTTGCGACTTGTAACAAGTTTCCTCTAAATATTGCCACACGCACCACCAATTAACTTCTTATATGGTTGTAAGTAATATTCAGCTAAATTAGATTCACTTGCCAATTGGTGCTAACAATCAAATAGAGATTAGCAATTGGGTAACAAGGAAGCTCGAGACAAGAATTTAGAATACTTGGGTTGTTGACAATATAATTCACGAAAGCACTTTAAAATAAGTAACCTCTAATAATACAGTAGGCCTACCATGAGCACTGTCTGGCTCTGTCTATGGTTCTGGTTTTGAGTCTGTGTGAGTGTTGACTAAATAAATCAAAATCCTACGTCAAAACGTCACACACACAGTACTTATAATGCACTGGTGAGCACTCAAAACCAGAGCCAGAGACAGAGCTCATGGTAGGCCTACAGTTCATCATTCTTCGGGTAAATAAAAACATGTTTTGAGCTACACCTTGATAGCCAAACCAAATAAAGAATTTTGAACTGCTGATTTCATCTTGCAAAACTGATGTAACGACTTTAAAAGTTTCAACATTTCTTGAATTTCCTTTCTTGTAACGAAACATGAAGCCCGAAGAAGTCCTTTAGTCAACGTAACACTTAATTTTCCTTACAGATCGGTCATGATTACGGCTATTTCACAATGGTGACTGACCTGCCGAAGTACATGACAGGTGTTCTCAAATTCAACATACACAGGACGGGAACCCTAGCTGCACTGCCCTATGCCGTTATGTGGATCAGCTCGATCATTTTCGGGTGGATGTGCGACAAAATTGTGAAGATGAACTGGATGACGGTTACAAATGCTAGGAAAACCTTTACTACCATTGGTGAGTAGCACTAAAAATAAAACATTTACGATACAATAAACCACCCTACACCACGAACAGAATAAAGATTAAAAACCAGTGCATTTACTTGGATCGTTGAAAGGGTTATATCGTGGATCGTGAAGGGGAAGGTGTATGAGAATGAGCACAGTTATAATCAGCTGTGTCAACAAGCAAATGAATAATTTTAGAAGCTTTGTCAATCTTGGCTAATCTATACAAAACATGAACCGTTTCATTGATTCACTGTAACAAAATTTTAATAATAAATTAACTATTACAATTAAGTAATACCTACAGGTGGAAACAGAAACATGTTTCTTGTCCATTGTTTGACAAGGTATGCTATTATAACTTTAAAAAATCCTGCGTCAATTTTAGATCTATTAGGTACCTCTGTTTTTGTACTTGAAACAAAGTATCCAAATGTACCTATATCTTTTCAGCAATAAAATTAACAAGTCATTTTATTTATTTTAGCGTCCGTCGGACCAGGCATATGCATGATCCTTGCGTCATACTCAGGCTGCGACACGCAAACTGTCGTCATATTATTCACTGCATCCATGGGCTTGATGGGTGCATTCTACCCCGGAATGAAAGTAAATGCTTTGGACCTCAGCGGGAACTATGCTGGGACCATAATGGCCATTGTGAATGGAATCGGAGCGATAACTGGAATTATAGCGCCCTACTTAGTCGGACTGCTTACCCCTGACGTAAGTATACTTTAACCCATCTCGGAAGCCTATTGATAAGTAAAATGGCATTGACTTTTAGCGGAAGAGATTTTTATAGGAAACCGAGTTAAGTATTTTTTTATGTTTAACCGACATTTCGGTAGTTGTAACAAGGTTCGTTCTAACACCTACATCATTATATAAATAAGGAAGTCTTCCTTCACTATGGGAAGTGACATAATAAGTGATTTTAATAACTTGAGCTCAACTGAATACCTGAGTGATTATGTTTGACGAGGTCTGACTGGTAGGACCAGACAGTAATGCATAGTTTTGATGTCGTAACGGATGACAAGCGAGGTTGCAGTTTTGCAAATCGTCGACGCATAATCAGAACAAGTCAGCTGGTCACGTCTGCTTGCCCTTTGGCAGATGACATGGAAGCAGCGAAATAGAAAATTGCATGCATATTTATATCGGCCTCTCTGGCGTAACTAACACTATCTACCAACATAGAATCAAAAGTAAATACTAAGTATGCTATGCACAACCTGCATAAACAATTTCCGACAGAATGGTTAAATTTGATACCTACCATAACTTGGCGACTTGACCTGACGTGAACTTTACTTTGCCAAAAAACGATTGGTTAGGTAGGTAGTTCCTTTGGTATATCAATTATTTTCTGAGTCCATTTACCTACCAATGATATCTAAACAGCTCTAAATAACTCGGGCAATTTAGACTTACAAATTATCGAAATAATTGAACAGAGTTTCGCAGTCACAAGTCACCCAGATCCGACCATGATCTGCATTTATTGCAACAAAAAATCTACGAATTTCGTGGACCTAAGTATCAAAACTAAGGCAATGAACGTTTTTTTTTCTATTTCAGAGTACGTTAGTACAATGGCGTCTGGTATTCTGGATAACGCTGGCAGTATTCATAGTTACAAACTTGGTGTTCGTCGCTTGGGCCTCGGGCGACGAACAATGGTGGAACCACACGTCAACCGACCCCAGGAAGCAAGCAAAGGACCAAGAACTCGAAGCGAACCGCTCGGTCAATGCCGAGGTCAAGATCTGATTATGATCTTTTTGGGAAATATCCGTAGCGCATTTTCCTGTATGAGAACATGATTTTTTGTAGATCTTTGATTAGGATTAGGCAGGTAGCTGAAGAGCTATGTTTTTTGAATGGTTGTGTTTTGTACTGGTTCTTATTTATATTATAGGTAGATCAGCTGGATTGAACTATTTGATGCTGCTATTTTAGGTTTTTTGAATGAATTTTCATCTTGTCATTTTGGAACATTTGGACGCTCTTGTTAACTTGAGGGCTCTGCAGTTAGAAAAGGTTTTTTCGATTTTACGACCTTAAAAGTGAAGACAAACGCATTGTAGGTCTTCAAATACAGAAGCGTCTACTAAAGCTCATCATCCATTATGCAACCTGTCAACGCTTAGAAAGTTGTACCTACCTACCTAAATAATTTTGCTTAGCCAATAATTCAATAAGTTTCGTACAGTACAAATAGTATTCCTTTATGATGGCGATTCTCAATCTAGAGATTCTGGAGCCAGTGTTATGTGATAGTAAGTTATTTAGTTTAGATTAGTTTTCGTCAACTTTATGTTCAATCTGAATCTAATGAGGAAACAGCAGTCTCACCATAGTTTCCAAACAGTATTGTTCTCTTTGTTTAAGCATGTAGAGACTCTACATGGCTCTGCTTAAACAGACGTTTCATCATAATAATAATAATAGAACTGATATTTTTTCGTGATTTAAATATTTTCATTAATGCACATGTACCCTCTGATCAAAGCTTTACCTTGCTAAGAATAAGATTCAATCTTACTTGAGGTTTTAAAACACCTCATTGAGTAATTTATCCAAATAAAAACTTCATGCAAATCAAGTTCTAATTGCATTACGAATAAGATTTATTATCACTCATAAGTTTTATAGTGATAATTAATCTCTTTTGCACGCGTGATGCCATCAAATGAATGTTATACTCTGCTATTTAGCTTGCGTGTGATGAATGACAATGAGCTCGTTCAAAAATAACAAGTAGCAGGCGTTCCGGTGGCAAAGAGCGTCGTATAGGTCGTATATGATTGATAAAATAGCAGGTGATTATTATTCCTGCTCGTTAATTATTCAATACGAAACAGGATGTGGGGTGGGCATCCTACGTCTCTATGGACCAGCAATATTGTTAAGATCGCGGGAAGTCCATGGATGGCTCAGAATCGTTCTTCCTGGAAATTAATAGGGGACGCCTATTTCCAGCAGTGATTATTTAAAGAAACATAGTTGGTAGTAGTTATCTTTATCAATGTTTTGGTGTTCATCACTCGCAAGCACTTGTTTTTTAAACACGTTCACAGTCTATTGACCCCAAAGTGAGTGCATGGTCAAATTCAAGGTTATAGCACATTATACCGGCACCGCAACTGCGCAGCTGCAGCACGGCGTCGCCTCGAATTTAGACTACGGCTAGCTGCCAGCGCGCTAACTACGCGTTGTCCGCAAGGTGCAAGCTCGCAGTTCGCGCGCCGGCCGCGACGTGTAAGCTCACAATCCGCGAGGTGCAAGCTTGCTGTCACCGCGAACTCAATATTGTTATCTGATTCGAGACTGGAGGGAGCAATGCAGTGCAGCGAGGCGCGAGAGGCGACGGTGGTGCGCCGGCGGCGGCGACGCGACGTGCGACGACGCAATGACATTTCGCTGCCGACTCGGAGTCGGCGCGTAATAAGCATGCCGTCGGCGCGCTGTGCGCACAAGGTCCGCTCGCTTGCAGCACGCGGGCTGCGAGTCGAGTTGTGTGGTAGCGGCAAGCGCGCTGACTGCCCGCCGTTGGCTTTTTCATATTGACATTATGAAATATAATATACTACACACGATTTAATGCTCTAAATTGAATGACAAGTTAATTGCTGGTTTGGAGCGGTGCTGTTGCGGTGCCGGTATAATGTGCTATAACCTTCACTCGCAAATCCGTACCCCTCTTTTGTATCCATCTACTCTAACTTCTTTAAATATTCATTGGATCAAGTTATACTGGTGGCGATAATAGCATTGTTTGGTGACTGTGAACGTGTAATCCAATTACATTTTAGTAAATTGTGGGTAATTATTACAACAGTGAAAACTAAAATTATAGTGGAGACAACGGGTCTATTCCCGCAACACAATTCGTTCAGACGATCGCTGAATCCGCTGTGTTTTCTACTTTTGTTTTTTTAAATTTTGAAAATCGAACGCGTATTTAGCGATGACTTGAACGAGCCGTGTTGCAGGCAGAAAGCTTTTGTAAAATACGTTCCGTGTGAACGTTCCATCATTTCATCGTTCACATATTTTTGTAAAATGTAGAATGAAACAAGAGAGGCTGTGAACAAATTGTATTTATATTTCAGTTCAATTTAATCAGGGTGCTAAAAAGTGCCATTTAAGATCTGTAATGTGCGCAGCGTAACTATGCACGCGAGTTTATCAAACCTGAGCAACAAACTTTGGAAAAAATGTCATGGATGCACTATGCAAATCTAATAGTGTTATGTACTAACGTACAATGCATAAAATAATGTTAATTAATTATTATGTAATTCTTGAAAATAAAGATTTTGCGCATTTTTGATTTGAACTCGTGTATAGTTATGCGACGCATGCTGTTCATAATAATTTAAATGTAGCATAATAGTATTTAACATAATTAAGATAATTTAAGTATTAGTGATACTAAGGCCCGGTTCCACGGATGACTAATCGACCAATCAAATATTGTTTAACTAAAATGTTTGTTAAAAAAAATTTTGCTTAACCGAACCGGGCCTAAGTAGTTAAAAGTTTGTACAATGGTCTTGTATATTTTGTTAAATAAAACATCGAAAATCAGCAAGTTGGTTTCATTAAAAAAATAAAAAACAATATATTTGCAAGATACTTAAAAATATAAAAATAACAAAAATATATTAATTATTCATTTTACAACACTATTTTAAAACGGAGTGTCTAATAACAAACAACATAATTATTCCTATAAGTAATAGTTCTATTAAATTGAACTTATTAACTAGAAATTAAACATTTCCAATATTTTCATTCTACACTTATAGCACAAATAAATAATAACCATACACTACCTATGCAACTGTCGACAAAATATATAATGACGACAGTTTATTTAATTATAAAGATTACATAATTAGAAATTCATTGAACACAAGCATTTTTTTTGCTTTTTAAGGGCAGGTTTCACCATCAAAGTAAACGAATATAAAAAAACAAGAATACTTAAATAATCTATGCATAATACGGTACAATGGGCGGTTTTATAGCTAAGAGAAATCTATTCCAGACAGCCTTTGCAAGGAAACAACGTAGTGCTTGAGTAAAATATCTTTTAGATAAAAATAACTATCACTTAAAATGGACAAAAACAACGAATGGAATATTTTATTATATAGCATTTAGGGATAGCGTTACTCTGAGTTGGTATAACCCGCCCTAAGTCCTGTAAAAATAGGTCTTTAGAAATAATGGAATGATATTCCCACGTTCACTTCGTTCTGACTAACAAAAACCGCATTCAGACCTCGCGCAAAATAACTCTGCGAGTGAGAAATAGCGAAAAACGTGAATAAAGGACAATAAATATATATCTTTCCATCACAAGCATGAAAGTGGAAATCGAACTTGCACTGCGTTTATTGCAAGTTCATGTTAGTGATTCAGTGATTATTTCCCGTCCAGTCCAGTCAGAGTTTTTCTACATTTTCCGCCATCTGTCACGCGCAGAGCTATCTAGCGCGGACTCTAGTGTGCGTCTGTTGGGTCTGGCTGGTCTGTCCATAGACAAACAAAGAGACTTACTAAAGCCCCCTTCTACTAAAGCACCCTTCTTTTCGTAAGATGTTAAAAATAAATAGCAATAAACTTATTGATAATTTTAAGTTATTAAAACGCCTAGCGACTCATATTATTTATTAGCTCTAGCCCTTTTATTAGAGCTCAGCGAGCAATAAAAGGGCAAGTTATGGGAAGCCCTGATCAATAATTCTGGGTAAGCAACGCAACGACAGCACCCCTGGTGTTGTTGGGGTCTATGGGCGACGGTTACCACTTACCATCAGGTGGGCCGTAAGCCCGTTTGTCTATCATTTGTATAAAAAAAAATAACATGGCCTCAAAACCCTCAGAACAGTTCCAAAACAGACGATGGTCTGGGTGATTCATTGAGGTCGTTTCTACGGCCGAGGATAAACCGTGCAAGCTTTGGAAAAATGTGAGTGATGTCCATGTTACGAAGACTTTCTTCAGCTGCTGACGGGTTTTTGGTCAAGTAGGAGCGCAGGCGACGGGCGTCTTCATAGTCGAGGTTGAGTAGCTTGCACGATTCGATCAGTCTGGGAAAAAACTATATATAGTTAAGAAAAGCTGAACAGTTTATAACTGTTTTAAAATGTTGTTATTGGACTGGCCTCTCACTTGATGTGCGGGCAGGTTTTTCCGCAAGTAGGCCGCTGTTGGGCCCTTTTTGCGTGACCCTTGACACGTGTTGCTCGAACTTTTTTAGGTTCTACAACACGCCGGTTTCTTCACGATGTTTTCCTTCACCATTTTGAGAGTACTGGCATAGTGCACATACATTTTTCGATAGAAAAACTCATTGGTACACGAGTGGATTTGAACATACGACCTTCGGATCGGAAGGCGGGGCCACTACCACTAGACCACCAGTGCTCTCTATCACCGATGATACCATAATATATTATTATATTATGGTATCATTGGTCTGTACGCGCTTGACTGAATTTTAACCGCAGTTCAAAATATTCCTTGAAGGATGTCCTATTTACGAAAATCTCCATTGCTCAAACGTCAAAATCTAGTTATGAAATACGAAGAGACACTTACTTGGGCAACTGCTTGATCTGTGAGGCCGGTTTGTTGGGAGTTGAGAAGGCAGGCACCAGGTTCCTCATTACATCGTGAACTAACTGTAGCGTACCGCCAAGGTTGAACCAGTTTTCAAGCACCACCTCCTACAGACGACAGTGTAAGTGTAAATTATATAACTTCTCAGTAGATTAATAAAGATGTATTGTCATCTTATTATGGAAATATTTGGGAGAGACCAGCAGTCAGTAAAGGCAAAACTTCTCTACTTCCCACACTCGCTTGGAAGAATATGTTCGTCGAGTACGCTGGCTAGATGCGCAACACTCGCCTAACGCTAAAGGTTGCCTGGAAGAGATCGCTCTCAGCGATAAGGTCGCCCATTGTTTTACCTAATTGTTAATTTTTTATGTCCTGTACTGTATCTTTTGTGTGGTGAACAATAAAGAGTTATCTATCTATCTATCTATCTAACTACGGGGGGGGGGGGGGTGGGGGGGAGTATATCGCGTGCCATCTGCAATACATGCCAAACTCGCCTGGAAAGCCCACCAGTGCTCTCTAAAGCTCCCAATACCTAGGGGGGAGCATAGTGACACGCAAACCTTCTTCACAGCCGCCATCGGCATCGCGTGCCACCTGCAATAGATCCACACTCGCCTGGAAAGCCCACCAGTGCTCTCTAAAGCTCCCAATACTTAGGGGGAGCATAGTGACCTGCACAACCTCCATCGCGTGCCGCCTGCAATAGATCCACACTCGCCTGGAAGATATGTTCGTCGAGCACGCTGGCTAGCTGGGTGCGCAACACTCGCCTGGAAAGCTCACCAGTGCTCTCTAAAGCTCCCAATACTTAGGGGGGAGCATAGTGACCTGCAAACCTCCATCGCGTGCCACCTGCAATAGATCCACACTCGCCTGGAAGATATGTTCGTCGAGCACGCTGGCTAGCTGGGTGCGCAACACTCACCTGGAAAGCTCACCAGTGCTCTCTAAAGCTCCCAATACTTAGGGGGGAGCATAGTAACCTCCATCGCGTGCCACCTGCAATAGATCCACACTCGCCTGGAAGATATGTTCGTCGAGCACGCTGGCTAGCTGGGTGCGCAACACTCGCCTGGAAAGCTCACCAGTGCTCTCTAAAGCTCCCAATACTTAGGGGGGAGCATAGTGACCTGCAAACCTCCATCGCGTGCCACCTGCAATAGATCCACACTCGCCTGGAAGATATGTTCGTCGAGCACGCTGGCTAGCTGGGTGCGCAACACTCACCTGGAAAGCTCACCAGTGCTCTCTAAAGCTCCCAATACTTAGGGGGGAGCATAGTAACCTCCATCGCGTGCCACCTGCAATAGATCCACACTCGCCTGGAAGATATGTTCGTCGAGCACGCTGGCTAGCTGGGTGCGCAACACTCGCCTGGAAAGCTCACCAGTGCTCTCTAAAGCTCCCAATACTTAGGGGGGAGCATAGTGACCTGCAAACCTCCATCGCGTGCCACCTGCAATAGATCCACACTCGCCTGGAAGATATGTTCGTCGAGCACGCTGGCTAGCTGGGTGCGCAACACTCACCTGGAAAGCTCACCAGTGCTCTCTAAAGCTCCCAATACTTAGGGGGGAGCATAGTAACCTCCATCGCGTGCCACCTGCAATAGATCCACACTCGCCTGGAAGATATGTTCGTCGAGCACGCTGGCTAGCTGGGTGCGCAACACTCACCTGGAAAGCTCACCAGTGCTCTCTAAAGCTCCCAATACTTAGGGGGGAGCATAGTAACCTCCATCGCGTGCCACCTGCAATAGATCCACACTCGCCTGGAAGATATGTTCGTCGAGCACGCTGGCTAGCTGGGTGCGCAACACTCACCTGGAAAGCTCACCAGTGCTCTCTAAAGCTCCCAATACTTAGGGGGGAGCATAGTAACCTCCATCGCGTGCCACCTGCAATAGATCCACACTCGCCTGGAAGATATGTTCGTCGAGCACGCTGGCTAGCTGGGTGCGCAACACTCACCTGGAAAGCTCACCAGTGCTCTCTAAAGCTCCCAATACTTAGGGGGGAGCATAGTAACCTCCATCGCGTGCCACCTGCAATAGATCCACACTCGCCTGGAAGATATGTTCGTCGAGCACGCTGGCTAGCTGGGTGCGCAACACTCGCCTGGAAAGCTCACCAGTGCTCTCTAAAGCTCCCAATACTTAGGGGGGAGCATAGTGACCTGCAAACCTCTATCGCGTGCCACCTGCAATAGATCCACACTCGCCTGGAAGATATGTTCGTCGAGCACGCTGGCTAGCTGGGTGCGCAGCCGCGCGGAGAGGGGCGGCGCGAGACGCGCGGAGGCGGTCGCGAGCCGGGTGCACAGCCCGGAGAGAGGCGCGCATAGTGCGGGGGACACGCAAACCTCCTTCACAGCCACCATCGGCATCGCGTGCCATCTGCAATACATCAAAAAATCAACTACTATAGATAGTGCAATCCACGAAGGCGCGCCCCACTATTCCTCCTCACCGTTTATAGTATACTAGCGGCCGCCCGCAGCTTCGCTCGCCCCGCTGCTGTTATGGACTTATGGTTTAGGCTGAGAGTTGATTGTCAGTCAGTCAGTAACGTAAGAGTTTTATATATTTAGATGTGTGCAAGCTTCCGTCAATGTTTGAGTGTTATCGGTACACACTAATTACCTATGAGTGCACACGCACACTACAATGAATAGACTACGGTTCGCGACTGCCGCTCGGAGCAAACTCCCCGCAACCCGCGAGGGGCGCGTCTTCGTGAACTCCACTATCTATATATACTCCACCAAGCTAAGTTGCTAACTCGCTAGAATGCGGCGCCCCACCCCTTTAACGGCTCCCCTTCCCGCGATCGCCATGTCGCGTCAGTACGGTTAGCATGTTTGTCGCTGACACGGGTCATACGGATTTTCGTCTCCCTAATACTCCCTATCAGTTGAATTGTATGTTATGTTTTTTATTGAAGTTTTGTTGTTAGCACTGATGTACTCACATTTAATTGATTACAAGGGATGATTCCGACTTTTTTAAAGTCATAGCGAATCATTTTTTGCAGACCGTACCTAAGCGTCAGTGTGACGTAGCTTGGTCTAGTAGTAGTTCTGTCAGTTGTTGTCGGTTGTGGAATACTCTTCCTGCTGAGTTTTTCCCTAGAGACGGATATACGGGGTACTTCAAAAAGGGCGTTTTAAAATGTTTTAAGAGTCAGCAACGCGCGAGTGATGCCTCTGGTGTTGCAACGTCCATGCTACGATAACCGATGATGTCAAACTGTCACACACACACCATTAATTTCACATTAAAGTCACTTAACTGTTAAAGCAACAAATATTGCACATCGGTTAATTTTGGCTTCATAGAGCGTAGTGTGCGTCAGAAAGAGATAACGCTCTACAAAGCCGAAAAGGCGATGTGCAATATTTATTGCCTACAACCGTACTTACTTTAGCCGTTTATAATCCCTCAGGCCAGCTTTGAACTCCAGCACAATGTGGTCGGCCAGTGACGTCAGACCGGAGTCCCTCAAATGTGCGAGTAAAGCGGGCGCGTCTAAGAACACTCCCGCGTCTTCTGCTTCTTGGTCGCCGTCTAAGTGATCGGCGACAGCTGGATTTGCTATGGGTCTCGTCTGAAATTATATTTAATGAAACACTTTTGTGTTGTTGGATTGTCCGCATTATTTATTTACTTTTGTTATCAAGCATGTCGATACATTATTATGAAAATAATGTAAATGCATTATTATTTACACAAAGACACAATTAAACGAATGTTGGATGAATGAAAAGACAAGTGCAGCAAGTGCCAAATCGGTCCAGTAAGGGCGTAAATTAGTCACATATTTTTTTATACAACTACCTGATGGAACAAGCACATGGCCCACCTGATGTTAACTGGCACCATCACCTTCAACAAAGCATTGCCTCGTAGGTCACGCATGTCAGGAACGTGCCATACCATGCACTGCCTTGCGTCCATCAGTTTGAGGCATACAGATGTTCAAGCTCGCTTGCCAGTCATTTCACCAGTTCCCTTCAAACCGAAACACAGCAAAAATAGGCATGCCCTTCGCAAAGAGCTCTACTACTCACATACCTATACACTTTTGTATTGTATTACTACTAGGATTATAGATAGCAACACTCACAATATCGAGGAAACTAAAAGATCTACGAGCAATCTCCGTTTCCGCTTGCTTCTTCGATTCCAACTTTATTTGCTCCAGCGATGTGCCTTCTGCTTCCATTTCGTACTCTGAAACAAAAGTCACATTGCATAATGTGAAGATATTTAATTTTGACTACGGTCGCCCGCGGCTTCGCTCGCCCGTACCCGTTACTATTTCAGGATAAAAAGCAAATCCTATGTCTGTCTCCTGGTTCTAAGCTACCTCCCCACGAGAGCACTGTTGATCTAGTGGTAGTGGCCCCGCCTTCCGATCCGAAGGTCGAGGATTCAAATCCACTCGCGTACCAATGAGTTTTTCTGTCGAAAAATGTATGTGCACTATGCCAGTACTCTCAAAACGGTGAAGGAAAACATCGTGAGGAAACCGGCGTGTTGTAGAACCTAAAAAAATTCGAGCAACACGTGTCAAAGGTCACCCAAAAAGGGCCCACCAGTGGCCTACTTGCGGAAAAACCTGCCCGCACATCAAGTGCGGATGATAAAAACTTGCCGAAACTTGCTACCTCCCCACAAATTTTCGGACAAATCAGTACTGCCGATCACGCGTGATGGCTTGACCAAGGGAAATAGGGATTCATTTTTATATTCACACATCAACATTGTCTAGGGATATTCCATTTCGAATTGATTTTCTGATTTTATTAAAAAAATAATATCAAACAGCTGTATTTTATTTTTAACTAGTGGCCGCCCGCGGCTTCACTCGCCCGTTTGCAAACGCCCCGTTCCCGTTGCTTTTTCGGGATAAAAAGTATCCTATGTCCTTCTCCCGGTTCTAAGCTACCTCCCCACTAATTTTCTGCCAAATCGGTTCAGCCGTTCTTGAGTTACAAATAGTGTAACTAACACGACTTTCTTTTATAAGTATAGATAATTAACAACACAAATTAAATATTCTTGCCATACCTAGTTTACTAAATATATTTTTTTCAGTTTTTGTGATAATCAACAAAATGTTGAATGTTGATGAGTGTTAATAGATAACAATATCCACATTTTTATTAGTAACTAGAAAATGAATATGGAACTAAAATTAAAATTGCAAATTCATCGACAAACTCACGATGATTTTTATGACACTTCATAAAAAGCAGAAGATTCTCACTGAGGTTTCTGCCTACTCCTATGGGAAGCAAGCGTGATTTTGTTGTTATACCTATTTTATAGAATCATTAAATACTCTCTTTAAGATGGAACAACGATTTGAATTTTGAAATGTATGTTATTTTTTGTTGTACGTCTTTTTGATCACTCAAAATAAAATTCTCACACCATGTACATGTTTTTACTGTAGAATTACAACAAAAAACGTTATCAGCACGAATTGTTTAGTAGAATTCGCAGCATGTACATATCAATAGTGTGAAAGTATTCAATTTTGTATTTTGTGTCGAAAAAAATCCTTGCAAAATGTCATGTGGAGATGTCGTCGACTATACCCTCGCTCCTGCTATCTAATAGAGATGGATATGGTGCACAATAGATGGGTACGATGAACCGGACATCACTACTGTGCAAGTTAAGTTGAGAAATGATAAGAGAGCTCTAGCTAAGATATGTCTGACAGTAGATGGCCCTGCGATTACGCACATTAGGTGTGCTAAGACTGCCCTTGAAGCTTGGAAAGCATTACAAGATGCTTAGGAAGATAAAGGTATGGGACGAAGAATCTCGCTGAATGAATAAGACTAACATTAGAAAGAAAGCTGTACAGACTCTCGCTGAATGAATATTACAATGTGCAAGTTAAGTTGATAAAATGATAAGAGAGCTCTAGCTTAGATATGTCTGACAGTAGATGGCCCTGCGATTACGCACGTTAGGTGTGCTAAGACTGCCCTTGAAGCTTGGAAAGCATTACAAGATGCTTAGGAAGATAAAGGTATGGGACGAAGAATCTCGCTGAATGAATAAGAGAACATAGAAATGTAACATTAGAACATGTTAGAATATTAGAATGTAACATGTAGAAATGTGGCAATTCAAGAAACTCTTTCTTATCTGTGATGATGACGAAAACAACTGTGGTTCAGCTGAATCGGAAGGTTCTGTAAGTCCAGAACGAGTAGAACCAGTTGTGGAACAGCAGGCAAGTAGGTATCCTGCTAGGACTCGTAGGCAACCGGACTTCTATACCTCTATGGTAACTGATGAAGAAATTCCTGAACCAAAGAACGAGCATGGAACAAGATGTTGGATAAAACTTTGATGAAATTAGGTTTTGATAAAACTCTTTCGGAACCATGCGTTTATAAGAAACTTTTTGGTAAAGAGTTGGTTATAATGGCAGTTTATGTTGATGATCTCATTGTCTTTTGCCAGAGTGACATGACATTTGACATTGTCAAGCATGATCTTGGAAAATATTTTCCATGAAAGACCTTGGAGAATTGAAATATTATCTTGGACTGAATATCGATAGTAGTGATAATGGTGAAATAAAGGAAGACGGGAAAAATTATTGAAGGCTGTACAGATGCGGATTGGGCGAACTGTGGTATCGATCGTGGGTCTTGTACGAGATACTATTTTACGTTGGCTGGAGGACCTGTAACGTGGCAGGCTAAAAAGCAACAAACAGTAGCTCTGTCATCTACTGAGGCTGAGTACATGGCACTCACGGCGGCGGCCGGGGAGGCATGTTGCCTCAAATGGTTTATTTTCGAAGTAACTGGTAAGACTAACACTGTTACTATGTTCAGCGATGGTCAGAGTGCACAGAGTTTGGTGCACGGCCCGGTCCACCGCGAGCGGACTAAGCATATTGATACTAAATATCATTTTATCAGAGAAATGGTATCTGACGGAATTATATGTGTAAAATTTGTCAGATCGAACGTCAATTTGGCTGATATGCTAACTAAGCCACTGGGGCGCATTCTACATGAAGGGTGTCTGGAAGGTTTAGGGTTGGTTTAGCTTTGGGACGTTTTAGATTTTATCTTTGAGAATGTGATATTTTTTTTTTTAGAGAGTTTTTATTGAGGGCGGATGTTGTTATACCTATTTTATAGAATCATTAAATACTCTCTTTAAGATGGAACAACGATTTGAATTTTGAAATGTATGTTATTTTTTGTTGTACGTCTTTTTGATCACTCAAAATAAAATTCTCACACCATGTACATGTTTTTACTGTAGAATTACAACAGATTTTATGTATGAGAGTAGTTAAAGAGTGTGTGTGTGTGTGTATAACCAACTGTAATTACCACGCATCAGTTTGGTGTAGCTGTCTGCAGAAGACGAGCTCGACGAAGAACTTGATTCCTCCTGGTCATGATGCTGCAAATGCGTGTAATGCTGGAACTGCCGTTTGTAGTAATGCAGTTGTAGGTAGTGCTGTGAAATAACGAATTGATAATTAATTATATAGTACAACTCCCACCTGTAGGTACATATTTACAAAAAAAATGTATATAAGTATCATATCAGCTATCTGGTTCCCATAATACAAGCTCTGCTTAGTTTGGGGCTAGATAGTGTCGTGTGGATTGTCCAAAATATTTATTTATTTATTTTACTGCTTTCTTCTTGTATATTCATGTATTTCTTCTTGTATCTTGCAAACACGCTTTTATTAGATTTACTTTGTATCCAACTCTTTAATTATAACAAACAATGTAGCTAGACGTAAATTGGTTAATTTAGTAATTATTTAAATTAAAATTGTCCATGCCCTTCAAGGGTAGAACTACACAGGATATTGAAATCAGTTATATTATCAACCCTGTAATTCTGCACTTTGACTTAGACGAAAATAGACGTCGGTTCAAAACTTACAAGTGAGTGTGCCCATTGCAATAGCACAGTATGAGTGTGATGTGCCGCATTCACAACCGCGATCAGCGGATGAGGAGTGGAAGTCAACCCTATATTCATAAACGAGTCAACGGTCAATGACTCCGTAGCAGCACTGAGGAGCTGAGTCAGACGTATCCGCCATTCTTCAATCATCTCCAGCTGAAGATCTAGGAATTGTAATCTGAAATATGAGAACTTGCAATCAGCATCGCTATACTATTCAAAAGAATAACAAAATTAATTCGTAGAGAAAAGAATGCGTCATCAGTACCTCATTTCAATTTGCATTCAAGTTGCATTGAAACAAATATTCATTCAATAGAATTAGTAGAAAGGCCCAAAAGTATGAATGCATGTAAATGCTTGTAAAAGGATCATACAAAAATCGGTAGGAACCAAGCCGTTTTTTACCTGTTTTGCTAGGCTTGGTTACGTGGAACTGGCACCTAGACTCACAACTTCAAGACGTTTCAAAGTGACCATTGAAATAAGATATTTTTGAATTTGCTATTTAATTTCAGTCACGTGGTTAATCAAGACGCTCCTATTTCAATTTCACTAACTAAATTAACAGCGTACATAATATAGAGTAGTAGTACAAATTGCTACGCTTATACCTCATAATGCTTGTGTAGTTTTCGTATCTCGTTAGAAACTTTTTATTTAAACTGAAGACAGAAAGTCGCTTAGAATTGAATGTACCGGGGAAATGACCATGAAAGTAAATTACCTATGTCCGGGTTGCGGCAACATTGCATATCGCTCTTCTATTGTTTTCAGTAGTGTGACAAACCAATCAGCGCTCCGAGGGACCCATAGCAAAGCACCAACGGCTGAACTGGCGCCACCTGCGACTGGTTCGCTCCAATACTCGCTTTGTAGAGTTTCATCCATTTTTGCAAGGGCGTCTAAAATTTGAATTGCAGGATTTTAGTCGAGAATGAGATTTTTATCATTTTTCTTATAGTTCTTACTGATGAACCAAGTCTGATGTTAAGTGGCAACCATCGCCTATAACAAAGCATTGTCTCGTAGGACACGCACGCCCTGCGTCCATCAACTTGAGGCATACAGATGATCAGCCTCACGTGCCAGTAATTTCGCCGGCACCCACACCTTTCAAACCGAAACACAGCAATGCTGCTTCACGGCAGAAATAGGCATGGTACTTCCGCGGACGAGCCTGTAGTTTTATGGTAGGATGTTAGTTAGAGAAATGACTGGTAACAAGCAATAGTACGTACGGAGGGGTGACAGGGGGGTGAATCGAGCAGCATAAGAGGCGTGTTCTTATGTATTATTTATGGACTGGGCTCTCAGCTCAGTTGGTAGTAACTCTGCCTTCTGCGCCGTATTTCGTGGGTTCAATTCCCACCGAGAACAAAATGTTTTTGCGGTGAACGCAGATGTTTGTTTCCTGTCTGGGTGTTCTAGTATGTATTTACAAAAAAATGTGTATAAGTCTGGTTCCCATAGTAGAAGCTCTGCTTAATTTGGGGCTAGATAGTGTTGTGTGTATTATTGTCCACAATATTTATTTATTTATGTATGTATTCAGCACTTACATTTCTTCTCAACAGACAACCACCGCAGCATAGTCTCAGCTCGAGTCAACACTGACAGCACACTATTGACCTCCTTGCCAGTGATCACCGTCAGTTCTCTATTGAATCCTAGAGTCTCGTCTACTGCGTGGGCGAACGCCGCGTCTACGTCAACGATCTCGCCTTTGGAGCTTTGGTAGGTGGCTAGTACTGTATGGAGGCGTTCTGCTGCCAGTGCTATTAGGCCGGCGTTGAATTCGTCCTAAAAAATCAATGACACTCAATAATTACATCACAGATTTGCTAGTATAAGGATTATAGACATTCCAGTAGGTACTATGAAAAATAAAGCTATAGAAACTAATATTATAAAGAGGAAATATTATTTGTATTTTTGCATGTTTGTAATGAATAAACTCATTATTACTGTGCCGATTTCAAAAATTATTTCACCATTAGAAAGCTGCATTCACCCTGAGTATATTTGTGTGTTAAAAAAATGCCCACCCGTGCGAAACCGGATAGTCCATTAATCGAAGAAGGTTATAAGCTATATAACATCACGCTACGACTAAAAGGAACAGCATCAATGAAAAATGTTGGAAAAATCTATGTCTATCCTTTTCTATCACGTAAGACTTTTCTATAAATTCTAGATTTAGTCAATAACATCTTGGAATGCCCTGGTAACGCGGGGAGTTGCTGCTAGTCTAGTAACATAAGTGCAATAAATTATTTTAATTAAGTTATTTTTGTGAGACTTACCACAGCGCGAACATTTTTCAGCTCAAGCTTGTTAGCCACAGACTGGACGTGATTCCTTATAAACTCCTGGTGGACCTTGATCCAAGTGAGAGTTTGAGTGAGGAACCATTCGGGCCGGTCTATACGCGCCGTCTGACGCGAACCGGTGAAGTGAAACGCAAATCGCTTTTTCAACGGCCGGAGAAGAATCTTGACGGGTAGGCATGGTTCTTGGTCTGTATATAGATTGTTTTTTTTATATGCATAGGGAAATCACAGATTTGTATAATGCTCCAAAAGTTAAGAGGGTCGCGTTAGTGCCGAACAGTTCCTAAGAGTTATTTGTTAAATGTGATTAGGATCCGATGGCGCAACGGTCAGCGCAGCCCCGTACTAAGGGGAATGTCACGGGTTCAAATCCCGGTCGGCTCTTAACTTTTGGACATCATCATCAGCCTAAAGAAGTCCACTGCTGGACATAGGCCTCCCCTACACATTTCCAGGAAGAACGATTCTGAGCTCTTTCCATCCACCGACTTCCCGCTATCTTAACAATGTCGTCGGTCCATCTGATGGGTGGGCGCACTACTTTTCGTCTTCCGGTTCGTGGTCGCCATCCGAGATTCTTTATTCCCCAACGGTTGTCGGTTCTTCGAGCTGCATGACCTGCCCATTGCCACTTCAACTTACTAATTCTAAGAGCTATGTCAGTGACCTTGGTTCTTCTCCGGATATCCTCATTTCTGATTCTATCACATAGTGAAACTCACCTGGATCAAAGTCTTCTAAAGCAGTTGCAGAGTTTATAAGATCTTCTGGCTCTTGAATTAGGAACAGATATCGAGTGAGATTACAAAATTTAGCTGTAACTTCTTTGGGTATTGGTTCTATGGGCAATGTCAGTGGCCACTTCAGCTGTTTCAGCACATCTTCATAATGTCTGTGAATGAAAGTATTTTCCATGTGATTAAAAAATACAGATAAAATAGACTAGTCATTTATTGGTCCCTTGGTCACTCCGTTACGCGTGAATGGTTAGACCAGTTTGGCTGAAAATTGGTGGGGAGGTAGCTTAGAACTAGGAGACGGACATAGGATACTTTTTATTCCTAAAAAGTAACTTAATTCCCTTGAATTTTTCCGAGACATATTTATTGAAAATATTGTCTAAATTGCTTGCTATGCTTGAGGCTAGACTCAAGCACTATTGGACAATAGTGCTTGAGTCTAGCCTCAAGCATAGATTTTTTGTCAGTTCTCCATTGAAAAATAATGAATACGGGCCTAAGGCACTTTCACACTGCCGGCGATAAGCCAGCGACAAAATCATATAAATAAACACTCGCTTCTCGCTTGTCGCCGGCGGTGTGACAAGTGCCAAAGAAGGACAGGATAAAAGCAAGAAGGACAGGATTGGTAAGATTTACTTAGTAATTTTATCCTTGAGCACATTATGCCAATAGTGTGTGTTCTCTCTCAGGTAAGTCCCTCGATGTCCCCCCTGGTGCTCTTTGCATAGGAGTCTCAGTTCTTGGTACAATAAGACGAGCTGCTCATCGTCATTAGTCTGTTTCATTTGTCGGCTGAAATTAATCATACAAAGATTAGGATGCCATATTCTATGATACCATTAGAGTAAAGACACAATTTGCATAGCCTGGCCTTATATGCTTAGTTGGTAAAGCTATACTTTTTACACTTGTTTTGCTTTTTTATCCACAATCAGTTGGAGCACAGCGCTCCTTTTCTCTTGTAACTTCATATTCAACTTTTATTGATTCTAAAGTCTTAAAAGCAAAATAACCTTCTTGTATTGTTTAATGTTTGGGACATTATAAAATCTTTATTAAAATTTTATGCCATGTTATGTTATTCTATAAAATTCAGTTAACTCGTTCCCATGTAGTAATAAGATGCCTTAGTTCTTGGGTTAATTTCCATTGTGTAAATGACAGCCAGTAATCAAAATAGAACACATTACCGATATTTTTTGTATTACCTAGGAATTTACAAGAATGACAGTTTACCTTAGTTCTTCTATCTTTTCAAAAGACCTCAGGTACTCAAGGACTTGTTCTAGCTTGTTGATGGCATTAAATCGTTTTTCCAGGCCTTCACTGAGGGGTTCAGTTTTCTCGAGTAACACTTCCACTTTACCCTTCAAAACTTCACTTCTTTCCTTGAGACTGCTTATTTGTTGAGAGTTAACTTGCGCCTTCTTGATGGCTGTTGATATTAACTTCGGGACTTGATGTTGAGCGCGGATCAGCTGCAATATAAATCGGCATGAAGTGACAAATATTATGTGCTTACAAAATAAACGAGAAGAAAAAAAACAAGAATAAAAAGTATAGCTTTTATTATTATTTTATTACTAGGGTTTGGATTGGTATATTTTTTTTTGTTATATTGATTGGTAGCTTAGATTACAAGTTAAGCCATTCCCCTGTGCTTCGATGCCGTGGAAGCCCATCAGTCTAATATATTATTAGAAGTTATATAGAAGTGTATCTTATTGCAGACTACACTATATATTGAGTTTTTGTCTTTCTCTGGTCCAAACAAAATGAGAAAGATAGTCGATGTGGCTGCACAGGTCTCCAGTACATAGTGAAACACTGGCTATAGTCAAGATGTTCTTTGACTTCTTTGGGCATAAGCACCAAAGTAGGAAGACCAATGACAAATTGTATTGCTGTTTTGATTTGAAGGGCACCTAGGACTCTGCACCTTTATATCTCAAAGCGGTGGATGTACGCACGCCATGTAATGCATCTAGGGCACTTATGTAGGTGCCTAGGCCTCTTCCTACAAGATTATTTTTAGACTTAGAGGAATAAAGTTGAGTATGGAGTCAGTGAGTATGTGGAGCTACTCACACAGATTTCAATTTGTTTCTTCTTTTGCACCCACTCCTTTGATAAATCATCAACGTTTGATAAATTATTGATATCATTGCCAATCTTTAGATTTATTTCGCCGGCGATTTTTTTTTTCGTGTCTTCATCTAAATTACTCATTTTCTCAAAGATGTCGATTATTATCGATAATACGAAAATAAGTCAATTATGTATGTGTATCCTTAGACTCTCAACTCTCCTTGCATTCTTCTTCTCGTAATGATTTATTTATTTAATTAAACAGAACATTTATTTCGCTTTTCCAGATTATTTTCATTCTTGAAGAATTTCTTATTTTTTGATGATCTGTCAACTGTCACTTCAACAGTGTTGCCGTTTTCTATTTTGAGAAAATGCTAGAACTTGCTCCAAATAATGCTAAAAAATGCTATTTTTGTATTTAAAAATGCTAAAAAACATGCTAAAATCCTAATTTTGTTATTAACCTTAAAAATGTCGTACAATTTTTTGGTAGAAAAGTAGCCTAACATGTTATTCTAGGCTCTAAAGTATCGTTACGCACCAAATGTTAGCAAAATCCATCATTCATCCGATTCGGCATTCAGTAAACAAAAATACTTTATGTATCTACACAATTTGCCACATTTCTGATGTTACTAGGATAAGAAGGACAGGAAAAAGGAAAGGTTACTTTTTCCTGTCCTTCGGTTGCCCCGATGCGCTCCCCGCGCACCCCCACATTGTCCCGCCATTTTTTATACCTGCCGCCGCACCGCTCCGTGCGGCTCGGGTTTCACAGAACCATTCATTGTGCCCAAAGTTGTTTATAGAACGCTCACGAGTGTTTTGTTTTTTGCGTTGACTATGAATGAAGCTATTGAGATAAGTGTTTTGTTTATTATTATTCAACTACGGTGTAGACTTATGATATGCTGATCTAGCTGAACACAGCGATAGCGCGGCTATAAACACGGCTTGTGTTTAAACGATAATATTTCAAAAATGAAAGCGATGACACAGGGTTTTTTCTTTTAAATTACAATATTAAATATATCTAAATTACGATAAAACATAAAACCATACACCTGTCCGTATGACAAAACAGCCAAAAAACATCAAAAAATGAAAGTAAACAAATGACACTCGCGATTTGACACCACCGTCAAGCAATCTCGATTGTCTTTTTTTGTTCCATGGCATAAATTGCCAGTTGGAGCTTGATTTGGTTGAAAATTTTACGAAGAGCAGGATAGACCTATACAAATAATCCGTAGACAAACAGGGACAGGCCTATATCAATAAAAATCGAGGAGGGTAGAGCGAGATATTTGTGTCAAGTGGTAGTTGACAGGGCAATTTGAAGGTAAAAAATATGTCAAGTAGTAGTTGACAGGGCAAGCGAGCGGATATTAAAGAACATTTTGGTCGTTTTAATCATTCTAATCAGAATCAAACAATATTCCTAAATCATCGTCATGTTCGTCGGTTTGGGCTTGTGATGCAAAATATGCAATATGCTAAATGCAAAATTTACATGCTAAAGAGTCATGAAATATGCTAAATTTAGCACTAAAAATGCTAAAACGGCAACAGTGCACTCCAACGGTCAACGTCAAATGACAGCAAGCTCAACTTGACGTTTTTCCTCACTAACTTGACATTGGCAAATTCAAGACTGAATGTCGAAATGACGGACAAGAGTTGCTGTACTTTGCTTAATACTGTCATTTCAGCATACAATCTTGATACTGCTAACGTCAAAACAAATGACAGACAGACCTTTTAAGAACGTATTTAGTAGCTATCTTGACATTGACAAAATGTTAGACTCACTGTCCAAATGACGCGTGGCGGACAAACAAGGAGATGGAAGAATTGAGAACAGTCATACCAGATTAGGGGTAATCCCCCCAAACATTGGAGTTTTTCATAGCTATGGGGGGACAATATTTTTGGGGGGATGTTTATTCAGTACAATAACTTCGTATGCTAAATTTTTCACGCACGATTCGCTAGCAATGCACAATCCTAACCATGATGATAACCGATTGAGTTTAGTCGAATTTCTGCCGAATCCATTTTAAAAATAAGGTAAACATTATAATAGATGGATGCATTCATTTTATACCTACCTTGTGAATGCTAAACAAGTATTACTCTGAAAAAATGAACGGGACTGCCCATGACAGATGTGAAGATGTTAAAACAATGGAAGTTAATGCTATCTTCTTCTTCTTCTAAATATATAAAACTCTTACGTTACTGACTGACTGACTGACAATCAACGCACAGCCTAAACCGTAAGTCCTAGAAGCATGAAACTTGGAGGGTATGTTCCTCTTATAGCATAGGGGTGCACTAAGAAAGGAAATTGGAAAATGATTTCCCTAAGCGGAGAAAATGAGGAAAAACTTTTAAAGAAAAAGCAACGGGGCGAGCGAAGCCGTGGGCGGCCACTAGTAATAATATAAAATAAAAGATATTATTATTAAATTAAGTAACTTATTTATTTAAGTTGATACTGTTATTTTTTTTTTCTTAAGTTTGTGTTTTAAATAAAATTACTTTAAAATAAAATAAACTCTAAAAAATAACTCTTTACCGAATATTATACCAATACCGAAATTGATTGTATTTAATTTAGATTCTGCATTTTGTGGGGGGATTTTTTTCTTTAAAGCCCGAGTTTAGGGGAGATTTTTGGTAAGATTTGGGGAGAATGTGAAACCACAATTTGGCACCACTGAGCGAGAATTGATTTTGTAAATTGTTTTGGAGTGATAGCGGCTTGTGTATGTTTTTCAAGTTTTAGTTTAAAAAATGCTTTCGTTTATCGCCAAAAATAAAAATGATATTATTTATTTGTCGCTGCTGCTGCTTAGTGTTGCAGTCGGGCCATATTACCGAAGAATAAGTGATGTAAACATAAAAAAATGGGTCGGCTCATTTTTTGGGCTTACACTTATTGTTTTCGTGTCTGGATCTAACGCATTTCATCCTATATTATCAGCATTCCTCGGTATTATTACAATAAAAGCAGCTACAGTCAGGTAAGTCGATAAAAAATGTATTTTTATTTCAGAACAACTTAGACAGATGTAATTCTAGGAGAAGGCACTCTATTATTTAATAGTGCTTACGTATAATATTGGCTATCGGCGACTGAAAACCTATTAGATTAGACCTTTTAATAAATTCGAATGGTACTACTATTTCATCACATTAGTGGTGATGATCTGCCACATTGGCAGATCAGCATTAGCATATAATAAAATATAGACTTACAATTTCTATGTTAGTATTATTTCTTAGGATGGGTTAATTGCACATAAAAATTAGACCAATTCAATCACAACTACTAAAATAACAAGAGCACTTTGTGCTACAACGATATCTGAAGTTTTAGCATGTATATCCAAATTTCAAAGTATTTTAAATTTTCCAGATACTGCCATATTGCAACATTTCTTTTTATGTTCGGATATCTATTCTTCTTCCGCCTTGCTGATAAGTTTGGTCTAGCACTGCCAACAGGCCAATCAAATCTCATTGAAATGATAATAGTTCTACGAGTTGTCGGGATTGCCTTTGAAATCAACGGGTCCTGGTTAACAAATGTCAAGGCTAAGAAAGATGATAAACCACTAGAAGTAAAGAAGGATAAAGACCCTGATTTTACAGAGTTTGTAAACCCTAGTTTTATGGAGATGTTCCACTATACATATTGTTATATTGGTTTATTGACAGGTAAGTTAAATACTTTAATAGTTTTTATATTGCTTGCTTAAGAGCACTGGTTGTCTAGTTGTGGCGACCCCGCCTTCCGATCCTAAGGTTCGTCAAGGAAAACATCGTGAGGAAAATGAAAGTATTCAAGCAACATGTGTTAAGCGTCACGCAAAAAGGGCCCGCCAGCGGCCTACTTGCGGTAACCAGTCCGCACACCAAGTGCCGATGATGAATTTGCTAATAGTGCTTGCATAAAATGCATTATTCCCAAACTCATGCCACAAGCCACTGTCCCTATTTTTTTTTACTAAAGTTGAGTGAGCCTTGAGCTCCGATGGCACACTTATTTAGAGCATCCTCATATCTTGGTAAGGTTGTGGGCTTAAATCCTTCTCTGTGCATATGTTTTGGGACCATGTTAAATATAGGTATTTCAAGTTAAATATTAGTAGCATGTCATTCATGAAAAACATTTAAATTTATAAAGTAACAATGTAAAAATATTTTTTTACAGGTCCCTACTACAGATACAGAACATACAACGACTATTTCTTTTTGCCGTACAGTAAATATGTTGATTGTCTTGGTTTCACAATAAACGCCTTGAGGATGGTGCCTTTGTACATATCTCTGTATTTGGCTATCTCCAATCTTTGGCCTTTAGAGGTAAGTTTAAAATACCATATCAATCACTTCACACTAAAATTATGACCTACTAACGACTGGCCCTGGCTTCTGGTCCAGTAGTTCTTGAGTTTCTTACAAATAAACAAAACCGTCCCAACTTCGCACGGGCCTAATTTAGATAAAACATGTGGTGAAAAATATGAAGCGTTTTAGCTTTCGTTAGCTGTGTTATATACATTTATTTTACATGTATATATTTAAACCTCCTGTGGAAAATTATCTAACTGATGGTGGAAACGGCATCTAAATCTGTTGTGCGAAAATACAGACAAACGCGGAAAGCGACTTTATTTTGTACTATGTAAGGAATCTTACTAAGGATGATCTCTATAAAACATGATGAAGATTCAAATTAAATTATCTTGTGTTTTCCAGTATATTCTATCAGATGACCACAACAACAGGAATTTCGTATACAGGATGATGTATCCATGGGCAGTGTTCGCTGCGTTTCGACAGCGGATCTACGCAGGCATGACATTAGCTGAAAGTGTTTGTACCTCGGCTGGCCTAGGAGCCTACCCTGTAGATGGCAAGAACAGAAGTGGTCATGGACCTACCGCGCAATACTCAAAACTTAAAGCAATGTAAGTTTCACTTTAGTATTCTTATAGTAAAGCTCTTTGTGGAGGGCTTGTCCGGAGAAGTAATACCACCATGCCTATTTCTCCCGCCAAGCAACGTTGCTATGTTTTGGTTTGAATGGTGCAGGCGCCGGTGACCATACAGGCTCGGTTAGGTACAATAATTTATTGTACCTCAACCGCTTATCCCATCAGGTGGGCATACATTATTGTACCAACCTAACTGAACATGTACCGTATATTGCTGTAATCAGGTACGCAGCCTTGAATAAAACCAGTTTACTGTCTACATAATTATTCTATTTCGTAACAGCCTAGTTTACTATTTACATATCTGTGGTAACAGCACTGTCAACTACACGCAGTGACCGCCATAATCAAATTATGTGAGACTAAAGATAATTCCTTCGTAAATAGGTACCTACCTTATTTATTATTGAGTACTTATTGAGTCTTGTCCCTCCACATCCACATCCGTGTCACCATCAGGTTCACTGCAGCACTGCTGCCACCAACCCAAAGTCCTTCTCCGTTATTTTAAGGAGTTGGGCTGGCTGGGGTGAGGTTTGGCAGGGGGACAATGCACAATACACCCCATCGCGGGACGTCAGTGCAGATCCTATTCCCCCAAATCAATTAGAATTAGAATTAGGTACCTACCCTAATAAAGGATTTGTGAACACTTATTAGAACTTGCAACAGTTCACAAAAATAAGAGAAAGGCTCACTTTAATCCCTATAGACGATCGATATGATTCCGATCTCTAATCACCCTTCCACCTGATGGGAAGCGGTTACCGCCTATGCCTATGGACGCCTGCAATACCAGAGGTATCACAAGCGCATTGTTTTAAAAACCACAGGCTATAGTCCTTAGGGAAAACCTCAGCAGGGAGATCGTTCCACAGCCTGAGTGCTCGCTGGAGGAAGTTCCTCTGAAAACGAACGGTGCGGGACCACCCTGGCTCCAAGGTGTGAGGATGAACTCTCTGCCTATAGCGAGCAGCGCGATGGTAGAATAAGGCTGTTGGCATGATGTCAAACAATTCTTCAGAGCATACCCCATTATTATATATTTTATTACATTAAATCCTTTCACCACCCTGGTTCGAGAGAACCAGTGATACAATACGAAGAAGACTAAGTAATAACTACTATTTGTTGCATTAGGTCATGCCAGTTCATAATTTTCCAAGCAGCAGTAGGCAGGTAGCTAAACTTATGTGTAGTATGCAACAAATATTGCACATCGGCTAATTTCGGCTTCATAGAGCGTATAGTGTGCGTCAGAAAGAGATAGCGGTCTACGAAAGCAGAAAAGCCGATGTGCAATATCTGCCTACAACCGTACCTACTTGTCCTGTCCTAGTCAGCTAGACTATGCGTACGCCTGTTAATTCTATTATTTTGTGCCCATTTTCAGGACTGAAGAGGAAGCCAAACTCGCGCAATACGACTTCAACACGGTAGATTCTATGGACGTGTGGGGCGTCGAGTCAGTGGTCACTCTGCGAGAATCTATGAAAGTGTGGAACAAGGCTGTGCAGTACTGGGTGGCTATGGTCGTTTATAAGCGCTTCCCGATCAAGCCTTTGAAGTAAGAACATTTTTTAAAACCTTAGTATTTCACTTTTAATATATACTTAGTATTCCTATTTCTTAGTATTTCTGAGATTTATACTTATGTATGTGGATACGGGCAAGATAGAGAGCAAAATACCAAGAGAATGAAGACCAACCAGATAGTCAGACCAGGTGTCTGACCTGGATATGCCCGATAACTCGTAATGCACCAATGCAAGTGGAGAGAAAACATATGAAAGGTTCTTGCACGTTGTCACGATCCTCAACAGTGAAGGACCGACGGAGGAGGATGTAGGTATATGCAGTCCAGTGGTTAGACTAATTTGCGAAACACAGATTTAAAGATGATATCCACTCATCTCGCCTAAAGGAATACTCTTTATAAGAGTGAAGAAATTAGAGGTGCCATAAGTTTAGTTTAGTATATTCCTGTTTGTGGACTCGGAGCTCCGATTTGAATGCTGATCGTTCTGAAATGGTTCTTGGCCATTTATTACCTCGGCCATTTATTTTATGGTTATTTATTACCCCGGTCGGGGATTTTCCAAACTTTTGAAGGTTTTGAAAAATAAAAGCTGTCGTTGTGACTCTTACCCCTGTTTTTTTCAGAATTCACGCAGCTCTCTTCGTGTCGGTGTTGTGGCACGGGTACCATGCCGGCTATTTCTTCTGCATTTACGCCTGTCCTTTCTATCTGATGGCTGAGGATATCTACTATAAGTTATACTACAAAGATGCTACGGGAATGGTACGTAAACGAAAATGCTGTTTCTTACAAATAATTATAAGTTTAAAAAACTTGAGAAACCGACTTCATTGCTAAACGGCTAAACTGATTTTAATGAAATTTATTTAGAACCATCTGGACGTAAGAATAACCTTTCCAAATAAAAAAAAAATTTTCTAAATCGGTTCATAAATGACGGAGGCATGCAGTTACAAACATTAAAAAAATTATTTAAAAATAAATGGCAACACCGATTTTAATAAAATTAAAATGGGACCAATCTGGAAGCAGTACCTTTCAGATATTTTTTTTTTTTCAAATCGGCTCACAAATGACGAAGTTATGCGGTAACAAACATAAAAAAAAAAATACAACCGAATTAAGATCCCTCCTTTTTGATTGGAAGTCGGTTAAAAATACAATCTATGTGGCGAGTTTTAGACATTGTTTTACAGTTCAGTTGGTTCTGCCTTCAGCGTTGTATGTTGTGGATCCCCAAAAAACCTTGGGATTTTATTTGTCTTGACAAAAAAGTATTATTTATATTTTTTACTAGCGTCCGCCCGCGGCTTCGCTACTCTCGTTCCCGTTACTTTTTCGGGATAAAAGTATCTTTATGTCCGTCTCCTGGTCCTAAGCTACCTCCCCAACTATTTCAGTCAAATCGGTCTAGCCGTTCAATGAAGCCGTGAAATATGGATTCATTTTTATAAATATACTACCAGTTATTTGATTCTCATTGCTTGGTGTGTATTAATTATTGATTTCTATTAAAGTAGGTACATCACATCCTTCAAACATGATTTTTTTTATTTCCAGAAAAAGAAGATAGTAGGATTCGTAATGTGGTTTCTTCGTTCCCACTCCGAGTCGTACCAGGGTGCAGCTTTCCTACTACTTACATTCGATCGTATTTGGATCTACTACTCCTCTGTTTACCACTATTGGTACGGAGTGTGGCTAACATTCCTTATTCTTGGTCTTGTGCTGAACCAAGTACATAGAGCTAACCGGCCTAAGGTGAAAGACTTGAATGAAAGTAAGAAAGAAGTTAAAAGTAACTGATAGAATATTGGCACTTGAATGATAGTAAGAAAGAAGTTCAAAGTAACTGATAGGATATTGACATACTTGAATGAAAGTAAGAAAGAAGTTTAAAATAATTGATAGAATAGTAGTGACACTTGAATGATAGTTAGAAAGAAGTTCAAAGTAACTGATAGAATATTGACAATTGAATGATAGTAAGAAAGAAGTTCAAAGTAACTGATAGAATATTGATACACCTGATTGATAGTAAGAAGTTTAAAATAACTGATAGAATAGTGACACTTGAATGATAGTAAGAAAGAAGTTCAAACTAACTGATAGAATATTGACACTTTTAAGAAAGAAGTTCAAAGTAACTGATAGAATATTGACACTTTTAAGAAAGATGTTCAAAGTAACTGATAGAATATTGAAACACTTGAATGAAAGTAAGAAAGAAGTTCAAAGTAACTGATAGAATATTGACACCTAATGTTATTTTAGACGCAAGAAAGCCTTTTATCTTCCAATTCTTACACAATTACCTAGCCAACGCTGATAAGAAAAAAAACAAAAATATTTTAAAGTCTATAATCTATGTCTGTTAAACCATGGTCCCTGGAATATGTCGATTTCAAACAGTAGAATTCCTAAATTGTCTTGGAAAAAAAATTGCTTTGGGATTTTTTAATAAAAATAAACCTTGTTTTAATAGTAATTGAGGTAACATATTCTTTATTGGCGTGGGTAACGTAATTTTAGGTAGGTTCTAAAATATTAATAGATGGTTTTAAATAATTTTAGTAGTAGATGAAGCTAGACATTGTGATGATATTATTAGTATGTAGTTTATTAGCTGTAGCGATTACGAGGTGAAAGTCATGAGATGCCGGGTTGACTTCCATTTCCTCCAACAAGTTACCTATAAGCAAATCGCAATCTCATCTAAATTTAAGCGACGAAGCAGTCAAAGTGCAGCACGCATGCTTAAGAACATCCAAGTTATAACATGGATATAATTAGAAAATCAGACACGAAGACACTTTTCATACCGCCCCCGGTGAGCAGCGATTAGTTATCAACTATTGTCTCGCTTAAAAAACAACAAAAATACAAAATAGGTTCTGTGTTAATAAAAAAGACGGATATTGAAAATAAGACGATCTGGGAATATTTAAAAAGAGAGGTTTATTTTACATTTGGTGACCCCGACGTGATCGTAATATATTAATAGTTGTTCACACTGCCGGCGAACGCTGTCTCTGTAATTTTATAGCCCAGCGACAAGATATAACTCAGTTATAACTGTACCTACTCGCTACTCGTAGCGGTGGCACCAGTGCTTCAGGAAATACCTTCTATCCTTCTGTTTTTATCATTGTTATTACTTATGTATAGTCATAGTCATATTATTTATTCACCATTTGGAACACAAGGAACACTTGGTATACTTATTGATAATTGTTTTTTGATCCATTCATGTCTTGTTGGCTAAGAAGCAAATAGATGATTGTCTATGTATACATAACTAGTGGGCGCCCGCGGCTTCGCTCGCCCGTTCCCGTTGCTTTTTCGCGATAAAAAGTATCCTATGTCTTTGTCCCGGTTCTAAGCTACCTCCCCACTAATTTTCTGCCAAATCGGTTCCGCCGTTCTTGAGTTATAAATAGTGTAACTAACACGACTTTCTTTTATAAATAGATATACACTTTATGGTGTACAATTTTTTTAATTGTCGAGGTATTGAATTATTTATTTGCTCAAGCTGTTATGATGCTGTTATACAGGGTTATTCATTATTAGCTGCAAATACTCAGGAATTAGGTTCAACAAATAATATAAAAAAAATTTATGAAATGATTTTTTTTAAGTTTTGTTATGAAAATCCCGAGAAAATCGATAAAGGAATCATTGGTGCCTGACCTATTTTGACCTTTGATCCGCGCCCGCGCGCCGTGAGTGACACTCTGCGTTCAGTCACCGCCTGGGTGGGTCATCGTCCTGTTCTCCGTGGCAATCATTATGCAATAGCCGTAAAGAAATTAATAAAAATAAAATTTTGATACAAAACTTGAAAAAAAATTTGATCAAATTTAAAAAAAATAATTTCATAAATATTTTTTATTCTATTTGTTGAACCTAATTCCTGAGTATTTGCAGTTAATAATGAATAACCTTGTATTATAATGAAAGCTTAAAATGTTTGGAAATTATGATAACTGAGCTACTTTTATGTTGTTAATTTATTTTATTATTATTTTTGACCTAGAAATAAATAGATTCGTTTACCGAATACGTTTTGATTTTTTATTAGTATTATAAGTAAAGGTTCCTACTTCTGCAGAACAATGTAACAAAAACTTTTAAAAATTAAATATTTAATGGTTTAACCAACATTAATCTTACAGTTAGAGGTAACCAACAGTTAGTATTGTTATCGAACTACTAAAATAACTTAGGTATACGGGTATGTATATAAATATAAGCAACTAATATTTATGTATGTATCACATTCTGCACATACCGATGTATGAGGTACGTCATGATCATTGTCACACTGAAATAAAAATACATTAATACAGAATTAATAAAATGGCACACTTATTAATACAAAATCACTACAAACAAAAGAGTATTATAATTTGCAAATACTACATGACAGCATAACGCGCTTGAAAAATAGTAGGAACATTATCTTTCTATAGCACTCATAATGGCATTTGTTTAAATTTTAAAACGACAAGCTTAATGCGTCTTAGGGCTAATTGTTCAATCTACAGATCAATTTATCTGTCAAGCCTTGTGCACATCTAAGCTTTCTACGGTAGCGATCAGTGAAATAAAAATTGATGTTTTAGTGCAATAAATCCTTATTTACTAAAACATCAACAACAAATTGTATTGTACACAAGGATACACATCAGACTACACTGCTTGCTCTTATGTCCTTGCAGTAAGCGTCATTATTCTTCGTTTTTAGGTAACTTGAGCTGTATCCCACTGTACATAGGCGAACTTGATGCTAGAGAGAATTCTCCAGTTTTGTAATTTTGACATATTTAACTGTACAAAAAATATGAAAGGGTTTTCTAAGTATTTTAACAAGCAATAAGTAAGATAAGTATATAATTAAATTTATTTTTTTATTTAATCTATATTGTTATATTGTATTCTACATTTCACCAAGAGAAGTCTCGTTACCAGGAGAAACCTCATTCACACAAGCATGCCCTCGCACACTTACACTACCACACACCACATCTACACATACAAAAACACACAATACACGCTAGTTTATTTACTCGAAGGGTTTTTCTGTATAACCAGACTCTTATGAGACTGGCGTAAAAGGAGAACCCATAAATAATACATCTACACAGTTACTCAAAACTTACACACACACAAGCATTAATGTCATGCCTCACTTAAACATATTTGTAAAATTTTTAAACTTAGGTTAATTTTGTAACAAATTTTTTGTAGGTATGTATGTACCTATAATTTTTTGATTAATAATGTTGGTACTTAGTCTCAAAGAAAAATTGTCATGAATAAACATTTGATTTGATTTGATTTTAAGTATGTATTTACAAAAAAAAAGTATTCTAAGTATTATATCAGCTATCTGGTTCCCATATTACAAGCTCTGCTTAGTTTGGGGCTGGGTAGTGTTGTGTGAATTGTCCACAATTTTTTTCTTTATTCTTTCTTTATTCTTTATTGCACACACATATAGACAGTATTTATAAAACATAAAGTAAAGACATGTACAAAGGCGAGCTTAACCCTAAAGAGAGTTCTCTTCCAGCAAACCTTTAAGGATAGATATGTGTGTAAATAGAGGTGGGTACGTGTACAAGAAGGGGATTTGACAATATTATTATAATATAAGTAAAATGTATTAATAACACAACAAATAAGTATATACATACATGAATAACGATATATACTAATACTATACATATAATATATATGCAAATTATATATAAACTAATGTATACCTATAAGGAAAGATAATGCTCTTTGACTCTGCGCTTAAAAATACCTAGCGAAGGACTCGCACGGATGGTATGAGGAAGACAGTTCCAAAGTTTCATGGAGTGAACAGTGAAGGAGCCATTATATCGTCTTGTGGAATGTGTAGGCGTTTTTAATAGTAAAGATTTAGCTGTTCTGCAAGGCTCACCACGGGGGACAAGGAAATCGAAACGTTCACGGAGATATGAAGGAGAGAGAGGGTTATTAAGTATGTTATACAGGAGAGACAGGATGTGCAGATCACGGCGACGACGAATCGGCAGCCACTTTAGCTGCGACCTGAACATCGAAACGTGATCATACTTACGTAACCCGAAAATAAATCTGATGCATAAGTTCTGAAGACGCTCCAATTTATTGCAGATATCCTCTGTAGCGTCTAAAAAACAGGAGTCAGCGTAGTCAAGTAAGGGTAATAAAAGAGTTTGGGCCAGAATGACTTTAGTCTCAAAAGGTAAAAACTTCTGGAATCGCTTGAGGGATTGGAAGGAAAAGTGAACCCGTTTGCTGATTCCATTGACGTGACCAATCCAAGACAGTTGGGAGTCAAAAATAACACCCAGATTCTTGGCAGTAGCGGAGTAACAGATGGGGGAATCAGCATAAAATAGAGGAGGTGGGGAAGATTTACGGACCATATTCATCATGTAGGGGCTACCGCAGATTAAGGCTTGAGATTTTGAAGGGTTAACGAGAAGGCCAAATGCTTTTGCCCATGAGTGAATATTTTTAAGATCTGCATTAATTTGGTCAATGCCAATAAGAATCTCATCGACCTTAAAATGCCTATAAATTTGCAGGTCATCAGCGTATAGGTGATAATGGGAAAAGATGACTTGGGTGATAGCATTGATGAAAACAGAAAAAAGAAGAGGGGAAAGAACGCCACCTTGAGGTACACCCGCAGTGATCTCACACCAGCCAGAGAGGGACTCCTCAGAGCGCACACACTGCGAGCGTCCCGAAAGATAAGAGTTAAACCAGGAGATTGCAGAAGGAGAAATGTTGAGAGAGGAAAGAATAGAGAGAAGAATGTCATAATCAACTGAATTAAAAGCGCTGCTGAAATCGAGTAACACTAAGACCGTGAGAAGCTGGTTGTCCATGGCCCATCGGATATCGTCAGATACCTTTATCAGGGCACTGACAGTGCTGTGTCCTGGACGGAAACCAGACTGGAAGGGGCTCAAAAGGTTGTTTAGATGGAGGAAGTGAGAGAGTTGCTTGTGAACAACATGCTCAAGGATTTTGGATAAGATAGGAAGGATGGATATGGGCCTAAATTCGGATAAAGTGGAGGGATTTGAGGTTTTAGGAAGTGGGAGCACAAAAGCTTTCTTCCAGATAGAAGGGAACGAGCTCGTTTCAAGAGAAAAGTTAATGATGTGTGTGATTGCAGAAACGAGCTCAGAGGAAAGGATTTGCAGCATGTGCACATGGATGCCATCAACACCTACAGCTTTCGTAGAGACAGATTTAATCAGTTTCAACACTTCATCCTCAGCAACCTCCCTCATGATGAAATCAGGACAATTAGGTTTAGTCAGGCGAGATAAATGGTCAATAGTGGAAAGCTTGGTACTAATATCCAAAGAGATAGGAGAACTAGAGAAGTGAGTATTAATTGAGTTAAGGTCGAACGAGATTGAAGTTTCGTCAAAGTGATTTCCGATTCCCAAAGAGTTTAGAAATTTCCACATTTGAGGAGGACTACAACTTTCAATGGAGTCGTGAATATGGTGTCTCTTAGCATTCCTGCACATCTTGGTGCACCGGTTACGTAACTTCTTAAAATTAGTCAGGTTATCCTCAGTAGGACACTTTTTGTAAAGCCTTTTGGCTTTATCCCGCAGTGCCATAGCCTTTTTAATAGGCTGTGTCAGCCAGGGAGCTGGTGGATGTTTAATTTTGACACGTTTAAGGGGAGCGTGGATATCAAAAAGGCCAACGACGATTGAGTTAAAAGTAGAAACTTTGTCGTCAATACTAGTTGCATCTATGACATGTGTCCAGTCAATGTTATTAGCATCCAGTCTCAAGCGATCCAGATTTATATCTTTGAAACTGCGAATAAAACGAAACTTAGGCTTGGGCCTGGGGCAGCGAATTTTATAGGAGAGATACAGAAGGTCATGGTAGGAGAAGGAAGAAGCTAATTGACCATGCGTTGCCACACGGTTAGGGTCGGAAACCATAATAAGATCGAGTAGAGAGGGAGAAGAATGGGGAGCATGGTGAGTGGCAGAGAGCGGAAGAGTATGCATGTTGACAGATGAAATCAGAGAAGTCAGTTTTTTTGCACGCGAATCCTCTTTAAGCAGGCATGTATTAAAATCTCCAAGAAGAATTGTATGGTCATAGAGAGGGGTGAGTGACTCAAGTTTAAGTTCAAGAGAGGAAAAGTAATCGATGTTGCAAGAAGGGGGATAATACACACCAAGGAGAATTTTGGCATGGTTAACAATGATCTCAATAAAGAGATGCTCTGCAAAATTAGAATACTCAGGAGGGGAATGATCCACTATTTTAGAGGGAATGTCGGCACGTAGGTATATGGCAACCCCACCGCAGCCCTTACCCACTCTGTCATTTCTAATCAGTTTGAAACCAGGGAGAGGGTATTGAGTGGAAGGCATAGCAGGTTTCAGGAATGATTCCGAAACTAGGATTGCGTCAAGCGTACTAAGGTCGAAAGATGAGTGGACATCTTCAAAGTGGGATGGAATGCTTTGGGCATTTATATGAACAATGTTTAGGTTTCCTGGGAAAACACAAAATATAGCTTCTAGTTGGTCACGCAAATGGAGTGAGTCGTCGCTGAAAGCACTGGCATAATCTTTGTCAGAAGAGCAAGATGATGAGCAAGAGAAAAAACTGTCGTCAAATACATCAGTCATAAAAAAAATATATATATAATAAATAAATAATTATAGAATAAATATTATAATATTAAAATATAATGAACTAACCTACGAATATTTACTGCGATACAGCAAATAAACTAGCCTCCACACAAGCCGGTTTGCTGAAAGAGAAACACAAACTTAACCAAGAGAAAAAGAAAAAAAAAAACCATAGAAAAACAAAATTACAAAAGAAAAAATTCAACCGAACACAGTGTACCGAGCGCAACATAATTATTGAACGAAAATTTTCACTGTTCATGCATGGATGGTAAGTCAATGAATTCGTTTGACATTGACAATTTAACCATACCTGACTTACAAACGACAAATAGATATCACAAAAAAAGAAGAAGAGTAGAAATTTCATGACATGACCAACATGAAGTAAGTAAGTGACATTTGTTTGATTTGTTTACAATTTTTTTGCTAATAGTTGTAAAAAATTTAATGTGCTACCCCAATATTACAAGCTAGTGAGAAGTACCGTAATATAACACCGCAAAATTGAAGAGTACACTCAAACGAAACACAAAAACAGTGAACCCGAAATGGTGAAGTTGCTACCTCGCAGCTTCACTTCAACGCGCGCCTGGTTCTGGGTTCCACCCTCCCTGCCCTCACCGCTGGGAGTGCAGACGTCTTCCCCTTGCCCTGGGAGGTCCCCGGGGTTGACTTTTCCGCGTCTGACTCCACTGCTGGATGCTCTGCGAGAAGCGGCCTCAACTCCGACATGGTTTCAATGCGGCGGCGTTTGGTGTCGGGCAACATGATGACAATTTTGCCCTCCGATGTCCAACACTTCCTCAAGCCAAAATGCTTACGCGCAGCGAGAAAAACTTCATGCCTAGGTTTAGTTAGAAACTCAGAGGCAGTGATCCCTGAGCCTTTCAGTGCAGTCTTCGCATTCCACACCTCGCTACGGACACCATAGCTCGCGAATCGCACCAATACGGGTCTGGGCTTACTCATATTAGAACCCAGACGATGGCATGCAACGAAAAGCTTGGGAGAGATATCACTCATCTTGAATTGGTCACGTAATAACGCCATGACTGAGTCTTCAACAGGGGAGTCACCGGACTCAGGGATCCCATGAAATAGAAGAACCTTTCTGCGTGTTGCGGTCTCCTGGCGGTCCAGGCCTTGGACTAGAAGCTCCAACTGCACCCTCATTGAGCGTAGTGTCTTCCACATAATGGCTCGAAAATCCGTAAACTCACGCGACAGTGAAGCTAGGTCTTTGTGCGGAACTAGTGTAGCATCAGTGGTAGAAAGCTTCTTGAGATTACTCTCATATTCTCGCATCCTGGAGTCAAAAGAGCCAGCAAGCTCCTCCATGTTGGAAGACAGTTTTCCATACAGATCCATTGTTATGATCTAGTAGTGTATTCAGTGAGTGGAGAGGAGATTTTGATATTGGCAAGTGTGGGAGAGACTATGTACTGCTAATCACAGCTAGTATACATAAGGTTAGTCAAGTAAATGATTTTAAAATATAAATAAATAAGGAGCTAAAAATATTTACTGTTGTCACTAAGACTACCCACACGAAAAAAAAAAAAAAAAATTATTAATTTTTTTATTTTTTTTTTATATATAAATCTTTCGTGTCACAATTTGGAACGCGATAAACTCCGAAACTACTGAACGGATTTCGATAAAATTTTGCAACTGCCTTTAATAAGGTCGGACTTAAAAGATAGGATAGTTTATATTCAATATTTAGGTGTTATTCATTTATAAGGGGCAAAAGTTTCGAAATCTATCACTTATGGATTTTTCTGAAAATTCTTGGCTTTGACGAGAGCAGAATGCACATAGACGCTCTAGAATGTTATTTATGGTTCTCGAATGATCTGGAGTAATCAAAGGGTTTCCGCCAAATCCCATAGAAAAAAACCCCAGTCCCGGCGCAAAAGAATTGTATCTCAGATTTTAGATAATCATTAGTAGAAACAATATCAGGTGTCGCTATTTCCTGATTTCGTGGCTAACATGTTTTTTTTACCCAGAGAAGTTTCATAGACGCTACATGCAAAAATGACACTTTTTAGGAAAAACTTCGTGTAACTGTGCTAGTTGACATTGAATTGGCAAAAAATTAATAAAACACATAATATAAACACATTATCACTTACGTAATATAATGTACCTATACCTATTATTTCATTTTTTGAAAAACTTTATTTTACTGATTAATTCACTCATTTACGACACACACATGTGGATAATTGCAAAAAATGAATATAATAGGTAGATATGTATTGTCCGTATTATAAAAAAAAAATTAAAAAAAAATGTGTACGCACTGATATGTATAGCCTGCATCATACTTATATACATTTTGTGGTTATACTCAATACTCAATACATTTATTGCATAAACATGGTTTAGTTTAGGTACATACATAGTTCTTAGGTGTAAGTCAGTATCACATGGACCCTGTGAATAGGGTAAAGCAACATGGAGGTAGGCCGAGGCTTATACACAGTAGGTAGTTGGTACGTATTATATTACTATAGATTGAAAAATTCCAGGCATTATAATGTAGATAGTTTGTTACTTTATTTTAAATTAATAAGCTTGGTAAAACAGATTAAACGATAATGTCAAGGTCTTAAAAGTAGTCAAAGTTAGGTTTAGTGCGTAGTTATACATTTTTATTTTATTTATTTAGTCATTAGTTATGTCAAATATTCGTTAATGTCATAGTAGGCTTTGTCAATTAGGAACAACTTTAATGTTTTAGTAAATAGGGAATCTATTACTTATTTACTAAAACATTATACATTATACATTACATTTATTTTATAAGGAAAATAACCGCCTTTAAAAGCTGCCTTTAGTAATCGGGGTGACTATGTTTCTCCCTTTAACAAATTGAGTGGGAGCGAGAGCGCGCTCACTCACGTCACAAGCCCTTATTGAATTCCGAGAAACGATAATGAAAACCTATTGTAATATTAATAATATAACAGAGAAAAGTTAAACCCCGATTACTAAAGGCAGTATTCTTTTTCTTATAAAATAAAGATAACTACAAAATGTATATAAGTATGATGCAGGCTATACATATCAGTGTGTACGCGTATGTACCTATTATATTCATTTTTTGCAATTATCCACTTGTTTATGTTGTTAACGAGTGAATTAGTACAGTAAAATGAAGTTTTTCAAAAAACTGGCATAATAGGTATAGGTACATTATATTACATATGTGATAATGTGCTTATATTATGTGTTTTATTCATTTTTTGCCAATTCAATGTCAATTAGCAAAGTAACATGAAGTTTTTCCTAAAAAGTGTCATTTTTGCATGTAGCGCCTATGAAACTTCTCTGGGTAAAAAACACATGTTAGCCACGAAATCAGGAAATAGCGACAACTAATATTGTTTCTACTAATGATTATCTAAAATCTGAGATACAATTCTTTTGCGCCGGGTCTGGGGCAATTTTGGCGGAAACCCTTTAAAGTCGGTTAGCATCCGGAATGCATTCAAACGTTAGTAATCCAGAATTATCTAGAATACTCAAATATACCCATGCAAACGGTTCTGAATTCTAGATTTGGACAAAATGTTCTAGAAAATAGTGCTCCTAAACGTTATAGAATGTTCTTTCATCATCATCATCAATTGATATCAGTCCACTGCTGGACGTAGGTTTATCTTGAGTAACATAGGCTATATTTATGTGTTTAAAAAATAAATGTCCACCCGTGCGAAGCTGGGACAGGCAGCTAGTAATAATATATTTTAAATATGACAGCGATATTTGACAGTGTTTCACTGATCGCTACCGCAGAACGCGTATAGGTACGCAAGGCTAGTTTAGATTAGACTAATCAAGGACTGACATGTTTTATTCAAATAAAAGCTTTATACCGTAGATGGAATAATCAGATCTCTTAAATTAAAAAAATACAAAATATAATTAGCAAAATTAAATTACAAACCATTATGTGGCACAAAATAATATTTACAGAGGCTTAAATGCATGCAGGAAATAAACATTGAAGATTCATAGCTCTGGAGCCTAATTCTCGGGCCGATCTCGATCATTTTGCAATTTTATTTTATTGCTTCTTTTCGAAGAGAGAATGAATGATTGCCTTGAGTAATTCATCGACGACCTCACCGTAGAAGCCTCGACAGCTACGATATACGGAAAACGTAGAAAAAGTGCGGGGTTGTGCAACGCCAAAAATAAAATAATCACTTAGATAACCTCGGTCGGCCCGAGAATTAGGCCCCAGATCTGAAATCTTGTAAGAAATATCTTTCATATAAGTAGCGGTTCAAATATTGCTTAAAATTAGCCCGGTCACTGTTTGTTACTACCAATTGGTAAGAGATGGCGATAGTCAGAGCGTTGTTTGTCTTTTATAAGACTTTTCACAGTAACTCAGTAAAGATATTAAGCAAGTATTACCACAACCCGTATTAGTTTCAGCTATGCGATTGTTTGGTGCAATCAAAACGTGAATTCACAAATAAATGATACTAACAAGGAACAGCGACTACATAATCTTGTTGCTTTCGACATCTATCTGTTGCCATAATAGTTTTACAAAGCGAAGTTCTTATTCGCTATATCATGTTTATTACGTCAACATTCAGTCTTGTGCTATTGTTCCTTGTCAAAGATAAATAATGTTTCATTTAGTTTTTTATTGCAATACTCAAATAGCTCAAACTAATGTCAAAACTGACAGATGTGACAGATTTTGATTGCAACAAAAGATTCGCAATCACCCTACAGGTTGTCTAGAGCGGCAGAGTTTTTATTTTGCGATGCAATCAATAAAATGTCCCTTATAAATAGTGCAAGTGTATGTACGAATAATAAATGAATCAAGGTGCTAGTGATCTTCTACACGGACTGAAAATTACTTAAAACATTTTTTACTACTAAATGGCAGTACCGGACAAAATATTACGATACAATTTTTGTGAAAAAAATTAACGGTTTCTCATATTAGTGCGATATTTACGCTCTGGTGATAGAAATGGGCTGATTTTAAATGCCAGGTCTTTAGTTTTCCTCATGCAATTATTTTTCAACAGTTCTATTCGTAACACCCCACTTACTTGCTTAATTTGAGTAAGTATCTTTTGAAGTAAGTATTACATGTTAGTAAAGTAATTAATTTTGAGTAAAAATGAACAAAATCCACGGACGCCAATAGAATTATTAGTTTTAGGATTATACGTTTAGAGGTATAAATTTTATCCTAAGCAGAGTAAATAGTGCGCAAAGAAATCAGGCGTGCCTATGTAAGCTAATTTGGAGTGCCAACACCGATTCGAGCATAATTTTTAAGGTATGAGTTTACCTAACGTTCCAGCCGTAAGCCTGGTAAGGCTTACGCGTCGTAGCACCATTATGGCTCGCATATGCCTGTCCATAATTCTTGTTCTGGTTAGGCGCCTGATTCTGCGTATACCCTGATGGATAATTTTGGGGATTAGAACTCCTAGAGTTGGAACTGTAGGAGGAATAGTTCGGGTTCTCTTGTATTGGTCGTGTGTTGGTAAACAAGTTGCCGAGTCCGTTCTTGGAGAGATTTCCCAAGACATTACCGAAGATGTTGGACAGTCCGCTGCCGCCCGAGCCTCCCTGGCCGCCGCCGCCGGCGCCTCCCGCGTACTTGTTCAGTGTATTGAAGATTGTATCTAGAGGGCTCTTATTGCCTGTACCACCCGAACCGCCAGTGTTCGATCCACCGCCGCCGCCGTAGGAAGAATGACCCCCTGAACCGCCGTAAGGTGAGCTGCCGCCGTAAGGTGAGCTTCCGCCGTACGGGGAGTTGCCCCCAGAGCTTGGGTTGTTATATCCACCGCTTCCGCCATAGGGAGAGTTGCCTCCGTACGCAGATCCACCTCCATTTGAGTTTCCACCGTAAGGCGAACTGCCGCCATAGGGGGAGCTGCCGCCGTAAGGTGCACCGCCACCGCCGCCGCCATTTGAGCTTCCGCCATATGGCGAACCACCTCCATATGGTGCACTTCCACCGTGCGAGTTCCCACCATAAGGCGAGCTACCACCATATGGGGAGTTTCCACCAGGAGGTGGAGCCGGTGGGCTGTAATTGGGTGCGCTGTCAAAGTCGGGGGTATGTGGCTTTGGTAGCGCAGGTTTGGGAGCAGATGGCTCAGCATTAGAACCTGAAAATATAACAAAAGTTGGTTATAGTTAGTTTTTGCCTAAATGTAAGGTAACCACGACTTTTAAGAGAATTGAGAAACACAAATATCTACTAATTTGTTGAATTAAATTTCAATTTTGAATACTAAACTCGTATGGCTTAAATTGTTAAGAAAGGAGAAGCGATTGATGTTCATACCTGCTACATCTGACTTCTTTTTGCACGTGGGGTAAGTCCCGCAGTCGCTGGCATGCCCAAACCTGCAAGGGTCTTCGGCAAGAACACACACCTGACTGTTCAAGCACCCAATGTCCTTGCAAGTGCGGCCATATTCTGTAACAAACTCTCAACTTTAATTGAAGTATGAACTTACAAAACAAACACCATTTGAGCTCTAGATAATGATGGTTATGGATATAAACACGCTAGATCCTGTGTAGACGGTAAAATTATGATTACTGCGAACCAAGTTGTGGGAGTGGACAGAATATAATTTCATTGCGTCGCTAGAAAACAGTGACCGTTTGCAACTTGCCAAGAAAATAAACCAAAAAACACGAAAACCGCTCAAAGATACGGACTGAAACCCACAAAACAGGAGCAAAAGGTTGAAAATCAAAGGCCCGCCCCTCCCATTGAAATTCGTGAGGCGGAAGCAGCACAATTTAGCAACGGCATAAATCATTTTCGGATACTTAGATAGAGGTATTATCTGCAGACACCACAAGCGCAACAATCGTTTCGTGGTCGTTCCACCGGAATAATAAAAGGGATTTGAGTGGTTAAAACGTGTACCAAAATGAAAAAAAGTCATATTATGAATATATTTTATTCCGCTGTGTCTTCGAGAATTTTACCCTTTTATAACCCGCACGCGCCATGGCCGGGAAGAATTTGGTTGTAAGGGAATAGGGATCATTTGCATATACAAGATTATATACTTAGATTGGGATTCCCGAGGCGGGTCTCGCTCGAGAGTCAATATCACACGTAATAAAGGCCTACCGAAGCGAAAAACTTTTTTCCGCAGAATTGTTTTCCACTACATAGAGTTCGTGCGCTTATCTATCATAATACCCTCTTTGTAATAGGTTCCGCGAACAGGTACAAGTTTTTTGATATTTATTGGGGGAACGGTGGGTAACTTTTCTATTCAGAAAGTTTAAACCTTTATTCACAAAAGAATGTGAAAATGCTCTTGTATCTACCTAACGTGCCTTGTAGAATATTTTAAGAGGCTGACTATTAGATACCCTACGATTATGCTGAATTTTTGCAGGGTAATAATACAAATCGAGCACGACGATAAGGATGCTATTTTTTGTAATAGATGGGTTTACGTTCGGAAATTGATTGATTTGCTCGCCTTGAGATGTAATCATTTATCAGGCCTACAATATAAAGCAAACTCGTTCAGAAGATGATTGGCATCTTGTGAACTTTTCTGACACCAAAATCTTGATAACCATGAATATTATATCAACAGACCTATAGATTGGTTTTGAAGATCTCAAGACTGGTGTCTATGTAAATTAAATTCGAAATCTATGAAGGTATGTTGTACCGATTGTATTCAAAAGTGGAAAGCAATGCTGAGGTGCAGAACCGGCAATAAAGCTATCTAGCGGTGAGATAATGATGTATTTAAACGGTCGTAGTAAAGCCAGCTCAGCACTTTACGTCTCTATAATTCACAGAACAATCGTTATTACAATACATTCGGCGAAGCTGTGCCCGAGAGACAGACGATAAATTTTCAACTACAAAATACGCAAACTTAAATGGAAGTTTATTTTAAGATTGATGTAGAGTCGTGGAGAAGCGGAAGAGAAGAGTTAAGCTACTAACTGGGCCCACAAAGATTTCGATGTTTCGCAAAAATACTCATTTAGAAAAAGTAATTTTAAATTTCGCTAACATTAATGATGACTATAGCAAAGACGCAAACAGGATATAACCTAGGTACAACGTTGTGAAACTGAACTTTATAATGACGCAGAATAATTCCGATAATAGACCTCATTATATATATCAACTAAGAAGCTAGTATAATGTAGGTACATTTCACATCGCGAGCAGGCAAAAGCAATAAAACCTATCCGACAATAGGGGAAACATAAACCGAGAACACTTTAACCAAAGGCCCGTCAAATTCTTAGGTGACAAAGAATTGGCGAATGCGGCAAGTGCGATTTTAGTGGTCATAAAAACAAATAAAAAGAGCGTCATAATAATATGAGGTCGGATCATAACTCGTTGTTTTGTTACTCTGAAGGCGTGATGTTCATTTTATGCGAGCATTAGGTAATGGATTCGCGCCATATCTCTTGGCAGTTTGAGGGTGGGCCGCGTACGATATATGCCCCTGATGTTGATCTATAGCCGAAGCAGAGCATAGTAAATGCAGCTCTGCTTGAACTACATTAGTCGTAGTAAAACGACAAAGTAGTACTACCTTCGTTGTTAGACTTAGCGGGAAATGCAACCTCGAGAAAAGCTAAGCGTAGAATAAACATTTGAGAGCTTACTTGAGTATCCATCAGCGTAAAATGCTAAGGCGAGCGTTATCAAAGCTGTTCTCCAGTCCATGATGAATCTGTAAAAGACAATTCTTGATGAATGAAGTAGTAATACACAGTGGCGTAATACCATAGGTAGATACTTCTATATGTGTATAAAACTACTCGGTTTCAATTTGGCCTTGCAAGCTTATTTTGTCTACACGAGCAGTAGCAATACCAGTGGTGCAGAGCTAGTATATAGACGAAGGACTTTTATGACTGCTCATATGAACCCCGCTCGGTAACAATGTGCAGACTGCAAAGACCGACAAAGTTTCGCGTGAAGTGCACGCGAGATGAAATGTTTGGTCGCCAACACGTGTATTCTAAAGCTGCACACGTCTGTCCAACAGCTTTGCTCAAACTTTATGACACTAGCTACATTCCCCAAGCAATTTCGCCCGAAACTGTTTCGTATAACCTCGTTACCAACTACTGCTCTGCTACTATGCAAGTAAGTAAACGTTTGCGGATACGACACAAGTTGTTTCTCTTTATTGAAAACGCGAGAACTGTCTCGTGTGTTCTGGTTATGATAATTTTAAACAAACACTATAAGAAATTTACGACACGCTATTAAATCTAAGCGTATTTGGTTCTTTTTTATCTACCAACGTAGCCGGAGTATTTCTTCCAAAGTATCGGTCGGACCAATAGTAGGTATATGGATGGACGCGTATTATTATTTCTAAAATTAGTCTCGCGAAAAATTTCCTTTGGCCAACACTCCACCAACACTCGTTTATTACTTTTGTTAGATAACGTTTCACAAACATCAACTTCTCAGAAAATCACTAACGTACACGTTTCTGATTACAAAGAAGACACGCTCTCAAGCGAGGCTAGACTGAATTCACGGGCGGTCAATTTTCACGACGACCCAACGCCAATAACTACACAATAGCACAGAAATACGACGTACTAGTACCACCCACAATAGCTTAGTTCAGGAGCAATCAAATGGTTTAGATCTTCGCAGGACGTTGAACACGTTCCCATTCATTGCAATTACTGATGTGACGTCAGCATCTGATACGGAAACTGAGATTGGCAATTCCCACTCAAAATACAATCAAAGGTCCAGAACATTTATTTACCCTGATTGTAAACACAAGTTAGATTAATAACTTATCAGTCAAAGATATCCCAAATAACTCTAATACGAAAAGAAATGAATAAAACTGGAGTAAGTTTTTCACCGCGAGTACGAATGGAAATAAAAGTGAGTGAAGTGATGGTTCGAAGGTGCGAACCCGGGGCGAGGGTCAATGAAGGTCGAATAGCAAAGGTCGGGCAGTCACGCAACTTTAGGGCAGTTCTTTTATAAGTACCTACGTATCTATAGGTAGGCATTGATTTATATATTCATGAACCAGGTTGCTAATCGACTTCAAAAAAAGGAGGAGTTTCTCAGTTCGGTTGTACTTTAAGTGTGACCAGTGTGAGAACCAGATTTTTCAAAATATGGTAGTCAAATCATTTGAAAAATCTGGTTCTACCCAATAAATCAATCTTTAATACCCAGAGCCTGGGATCCGTAAAGCTCATAAATCTCAAAGATAGTGTTAGAACTTATCACAATTCTCCAGAGCCTGTAATCATGTAAGGAATTAATGGTGCTGATTAAAAAGAGTCCAAATTAAAAGGATCCCTGGAGGGACATTACATGCCATAGAGCAGAAATTGGATAGCGATACGAGAGATATATTGCCAGACATAAAGCCGAGGTCGGTAACTTTCTACCCATTTCCGGCAGGCCACTTGTGAATCGTATTTCGGAATCCTTTTTATCTTTTTGCGGCGCGAACGCGAAACGCGAAGTGACAGCGGCACCGAGCCACTTCGCAGCCCATATATCACTTGAGGCTGTAACGGCCGCGCTAACGGGCTGACTGAGTGTCACCTCCACTGTCAACCAGCGTCCACTCTAGCTCTATTTTTCCTACTAAACGACTCTCCATCCATCTAGTCCAGTTTAGGTTGACCTCCCGAGAAACGGAAACACACCAAATGATGATGAAGCATTAGTTATCTTGGCGGTGTTCAATCGAAAACCTACAAAAAATCCTCGTTTTACTTAGGTAGGTTTTTATTTTGGTGGAGGAAGTATACACCAAAATAAACATAAATCATGTAGGCAGATCCCGAAATACGAAAAGTAGCTGAACATGTTTACCGGGCTTCAAACAAGTTGAACGTGACAGAGCCAAGTGTCAAACCGTATAAAATGTACGTGAGGAGTGGCGTCACGGACTGTAGTTTGTTGGTTGGAAGTTCGCAAGATTTGGCGCGTTCGAATCCCAGGCGCAATGCATTGGAGCCTCCCCAGGCTTCCTTTCCACTCTACAAATTCAAGGATGCGACGGGCGCAAAGCTGGGTGTCGCATACCTGGATTTATATCGGCGGAAATCTCCGTCGTGTTCACACTTCGTGCTTGCGAACGCCATGTGAAAATGCCTGGTAGAATGGTGTACGGTCTGCGCGGATTTCCTCAGCCAACAACTAAGCTCACTGGCGACAAATCGACTTATGCAACCTACGAGCAACGCAACGAGCTCTGAATTTTAAGCTTAAGCCTCCGCTATACTCTGGTCTAAAAACAAAACACGACCGGAAAGTTGGAAAAATTTTAAATAAAGATGGCGTTGCCTGACCTGAGCTGTGAATTCATGTATTTGATACCAACTATTACTTATTCTGTGCTTGGGTCTGACATTTGTCACGACATTACAATGTGTTGACTAGAATACGCTTCGTTAGACAAAAACACAGACAGATATTCAGTAAATAAATATAACCCAATTGTTATGTTAGCTGATTCCCGTCGCAGAGTTTCCATTGCATATTTTTCATCCAGGATTGGTGATAACAATGGCAAGCTGTGCGGATTTTTTAAACTACCACGAACGCTACATTTTAAATCTAACTTATATAGTAGTGTAGTAGTAGTAGTCTAATTTATATAGTATAACAAGCAAATAGCCCCAGATTTAATAAAAGAAACCTTCCACCAAGAAGAGATTTTCCTCATATTATGCAAAACCAGAGTGAGTTGCAAGTTCATAAATGTCGGTAGTCGGTGAATGAACACTTGTATTTTTTAAAGTTAAAAAACGGAACCCTTATAAATTCGTCATGTCTGTCTGTCTGTCCATCCGTATGTCACAGTCACTTTTTTTCAAAAAAATGAAATGAAATGAAAAGAAATAATTTATTTGCTTGAAGTATGGTACTTACAAAACTGTAAAAGCTATATGTACTGATGAAACTTGGTAAATAGATGTATTCTGTAAACCGCATTAAGATTTTTATACTTAGAACTGACACTCAAAAAATATTTTTTCATAAAACTTATGAGTTTTCTTAACATTAAGTAAAAGATTATTAAACCAGTTAAGTATTTACGACAGAGATGCGTTAACGTCATCGTAATTAGCCTTCTATCTATCGACTTTAAAAATTAATGAGGTATCGTCAGCAAATAGTACTGTTTCACATAGTTTTTTAACCAAAAAAGGAAGGTTATTTATTATTTATTTATTTATCGAACCTTGTGGCACCCCTATGTCAATAACTGACCCAAAAGATCTCTCACCGCCCACATCAACTTTAAGGATTCTATCAGTCAAGTACGATTGTAATAAGTCAATGGAGCGATTTAGAATACCGTAATGTTTAAGTTTAGATATTAAGAGGGTGACGGACGCAGCTCGCAACTTCAATTCGAGGCGCGGGCAAAAATTGCTCCGAATATAGCTATCTCTATTCATTTGATGCGGGCGCCACGGAATATATAATAGTAGTATACACACACAGGCGCTCGTGTGACGCGCTACTTCTATACGTGAATCCAACCATAGTGCCGCGCTTGTGCGTGTGCGTCAGCCACTGATAACGATTTTTATGCATTGCCTAATTTCGTCAACGTTACTAGCACCCGTTTTCATTAAACCTAGGCGACGCCTAAATCGGATGCCTAAATATTAACGGGCCGACGTACACAGCTCGCAACTTCAATTCGAGGCGTGAGCAAAAACTGCTCCGAATATAGCTATCTCTATTCATTTGATGCGGGCGCCACGGAATATATAATAGTAGTATACACACACAGGCGCTCGTGTAACGCGCTACTTCTATACGTGAATCCAACCATAGTGCCGCGCTTGTGCGTGTGCGTCAGCCACTGATAACGATTTTTATGCATTGCCTAATTTCGTCAACGTTACTAAGCGTCAGATAGGCTAGTGGCTAGGGCGTGCGGATTCACACTGAGAGGACGAGGTGGGCGGGAGTTCAAATCTGGTCAAAGAGAGTTGACTTTTTGCACCCTACAATTTTATGTTTTTATTTTTTGTGGCTGCATTACCTGACTAACCCTCTAAGCTTATTGCTTGCTTGTTTCGCTTTTCTAGTATTCAATAAGCAAGGATTGGTCATGCTCTGAATGCAAGAATATAGTGAAAAAAAAAACAACATTCCTGAACCGATAAAGAACCTTCAGAGTAGCTATTTACGCACTTAGAAAAGACACCAGGAAATTCTCTAACATGATACGAGTGAGTTTATTCATCAGGTAGGGTTTGTGCGGGTTCTGGACCAAATTGAAGAAGAGTTAAAGGTTATAGCACATTATACCGGCACCGCAACTGCGCAGCTGCAGCACGGCGTCGCCTCGAATTTAGACTACGGCTAGCTGCCAGCGCGCTAACTACGCGTTGTCCGCAAGGTGCAAGCTCGCAGTCCGCGCGCCGGCCGCGACGTGTAAGCTCACAGTCAGCGCGGTGGCTGCGAGGTGCAAGCTTGCTGTCACCGCGAACTCAATATTGTTATATGGCATTTATGATTGAACACTCGCCTCGCTTTCGCTGCCGACTCGGAGTCGGCGCGTAATAGGCATGCCGTCGGCGCGCTGTGCGCACAAGGTCCGCTCGCTTGCAGCACGCGGGCTGCGAGTCGAGTTGTGTGGTAGCGGCAAGCGCGCTGACTGCCCACCGTTGGCTTTTTCATATTGACATTATGAAATATATTATACTACACACGATTTAATGCTCTAAATTGAATGACAAGTTAATTGCTGGTTTGGAGCGGTGCTGTTGCGGTGCCGGTATAATGTGCTATAACCTTTAAGAGAACCATTGACTCCGAGTTGAGTTGAGAGAGCCATTGACCCCGGCGCGGAGCGATGGAGTTGTGGTTGATGACGTTCCAGTAGAGGATGATGGGTGGGAGTCCGCTCAACATCAGGTGTGGTGTGGTTTGCTTGACCTCATTGGCCTAGTGGTTGGAGGGTGCGGGTTCAAAATCAGTGATAACATTACAGTAATAGATGATGGGTGGGGTCCGCTCTACGTCAGGTGGGGTGTGGTTCGCCAGACCTCATCGGCCTAGCGGTTGGGGGGCGTGGGTTCAAAACCAGTCATGACGTTACAGTTGAAGATCATGGGTGGAGGTCCGCTCAACATCAGGTGGGGTGTGGTTCGCCAGACCTCATCGATCACACACACACAGCAATAAAAAACACGCAAAGCGGCTCACTTACCAAAGTACAGAAAGTCTAATAATGTGACTGCATTTAAAAATATACTTTATTCGTTGAGCAATTAGGTTGCTTTTATTCTGCTTATTTACATTCGCAGAACCAACGATTGCGAACATCGACCTACAATTACATGGACCTCGGCTTTCGCACAAAACTCGCGAAAAAAGTGTACCAAGCTAACCTACTATAGGTGGATACTTATATAATGATTATAAACAAACTGAAAAAAAAAATATTTATGTCTTATCACAATTACTATATAGAACTCAATTTTGATTGCATGAAGCAACTTCTAGTGAACGTTACAGAAATTTTTCCAAGTCTTTTTATCAATATTTCCACCAGACGTTGAGCAGTACTCTGTTTATTGAGCTCCAGTTATATAAAGAAAAACTATTTTGTTAAAGTATTTCTCAGTCTTTTTATCAATATTTCCACCGGACGTTGAGTGGTAGTTTATTTCTTGAGCTCCAGAAAAATAAAACAGAAATATGTTGTTCAAATTTTTACAAGTCTTTTTATCAATATTTCTACCTGACGTTGAGTGGTATCAGTTTTTTTAAGCCCCAGATAAATAAAGAATAAAAATATTTTGTAGCCATTTTTCTTAGTCCTTTTTTCAATATTATAACCTGACGTTGAGCGGTAGTCGGTTGTTTGAGATTCAGATAAATAAAGAAAAAAAATATTTTGCTGAAATTTTTCCAAGTCTTTTTATCAATATTTCCACCTGACGTTGAGTGGTAGCAGTTTTTTTAAGCCCCAGATAAATAAAGACTAAAAATATTTTGTGGCAATTTTTCTTAGTCCTTTCATCAATCTTTCCATCTGACGTTGAGCGGTAGTCGGTTTTTTGAGATCCAGATAAATAAAGAAAAAAAATATTTTGCTGAAATTTTTCCAAGTCTTTTTATCAATATTTCCACCAGACGTTGAGCGGTACTCTGTTTATTGAGCTCCAGTTATATAAAAAAAAAACTATTTTGTTCAAGTATTTCTCAGTCCTTTTATCAATATTTCCACCGGACGTTGAGTGGTAGCAGTTTTTTGAACTACAAATAAATAAAGAAAAAAAATAATTTGTTGTAATTTTTCTTAGACCTTTTATCAATACTTCATATACAGGGTGGAATTTTGTAATGCCACCTGGAGGGAAAGTACTCTTAATACTGCAGATAGAAAATTTTACTCACAGGAAACATTCCTTTATTTTTGAATAGAAAGCAAACTGCATTCAAAGTTTTTCGAAAATTCTCTCACACCCGGGAATTGAACCGGCTAAAATCAGAAAAATTATACCTTGTACTTTTATTGCATCGATCGTTAGTCAATTATAAGGATGAAATCTCTCTAACAAACATGATAAATTAAATGAAAGAAAAACCAGGAAATCTTAAATTAATTTAATTATTTACAAAAAATGGTTAACTAACTAGTTACTTGAAATTAGTTGCTTGAAATGGGCTCCATTCTCTTGGATACACAAATTTATTCTTTTAACGAATTCATTTCTTTAAAAGAATAAATTTATTCCTTTCAAAAAAAAAAAATAATTTAAAAATTATTTTATTTTTAATTTTAGAAATTGCTTTCTATCCAAAAATAAAGGAATATTTCCTTTGAGTAAAATTTTCTATCTGCAGTATTAAGAGTACTTTCCCTCCAGGTGGCATTACAAAATTCCACCCTGTATAGAAATTAATGGTTCATAATTTGTTTTAGTCGAAATGTTGGCTTTTTTCGAAATTTCGGCAGACTTTTTGACCTAGTGCTGCACCTTGATTTCGTTTACCCAACCTACAACCTACCTAGGTACTTAGTATTTCCCATCTTCACTTAGTACCCTTCCTAAACTAACAATTATCAAATATCTAAGCATTATGTTTTATGCCAGTGTAGGTATTTAACTAGTCCGAAGTCCGAGCGATTCACACACACAACCGAAGTGTCCCGTGTGCTTCAAGCGTTTCCTCCCCCTGCACCCCGCCACCCGCACCGTGCGTGCGCGATAGCAATAGTAGCCGTTCGAAAATGCCATGAATTTGATCGTGTTCCGTAATACCAAAAATGATGACTGAAAACTTTTTGTATTCTTCACATAGTATTGTTATTCGGTAACTAGACAATATAAACTAGGTTCCTTAACAAAAAACACGTAAGATATTGTTGTTTTTAGTACGAAACCAATAGGTAGAAAACTTGATAAGTTTAGCATAAAAATGTGCAAAATGCGATTGGTGTTTATTTCATTTTAGGTAAGTATTTATTATTATTTATTAGGTAAGTAATTTGAAATAAAAACTGTTGAGGAACCTAGATAAATACTATTTAAATACAATTATTACAATAATATAGTGTAAATCTGTCTAAATTAGAAATCATTTTGGTATTCCGTTTGTATGAAAATTTTCCATACGTCAGCCCCTTAACTAGTTTTTTCGTGTGCGCGAGCTGCAAGCAGCTCGCGTGTCGGTGTGCTACTCCCAGTTTTACATTACACTTGCACTTGTAAAACCCCAAAAAGTAGTAAAGAAAGTCCTAAGTAACCCTAAAAGTCGATCAGTGAATCAAGTTCCTCAGTGTAGTAAAACCCCAATCAAAGTCCTAAAGAACCCTAAAATTGTTTACATAATCAAGGTCCTAAGTGAAGTAAAATTCCAATTAAAGGCCTAAGGAACCCTAAAAGTTGTTTATTTTATCAAGTTCCTCAATGTAGTAAAACCCCAATCAAAGTCCTAAGGAACCCTAAAAATGTTAACATTATCAAGCTCCTAAGTGTAGTTGAAACTCCAATCAAAGTCCTAAGGAACCCTAAAAGTCGAACACTTAATCAAATTGCTCAATGTAGTAAGACCCCAATCAAAACCTTATACGGAACCCTAAATTGTACGTCAAGCCAAAACCCTTAACGGGTCGAAACCGCTGGAAGGAACCCAAACGTTGACTACCGGGTCGCGTGCATCGCGAGCTGCAAGCAGCTCGCGTCCTCAATGCGTTCCCACAGGGGCGGAACCCTAAACCAAGTGAAGATCCAATCAAACACCTTAAAAAACCTAAAATTCAATCTCCAATCATAGTCTTCAGTCGAATGAACCGTTTGAACGACCTTAATCGGACGATTTTTGCAAAACCGGAAGTGGCACAGCCGCCATTTTGAATTTTGAACTGTCAGTCTAGTGAACATTTTTTCACACCCCTAAGACACCCTAAATTTCAGTAGGAGGGGGTTCTAAATTTCCCTAAATTTCAGTAGGGTGGGCGTGGTCGCGTGGCGGCTCGCTTCGCTCGCCGCAACGTTCCCCCCGGGTTCAGGAGGAGGGGGTTCTGGGGGCTTGAGGGGGGGGTCACAGCACGGCTCGCTTCACTCGCCGCGACCCTCCCCCCGGGTTCAGGAGGAGGGGGTTCTGGGGGGCTTAGGGGGGAGGGGGGGGGTCACAGCAGGCTCGCTTTGCTCGCCGCACTGTTCCCCATGGTTGCATGGCGGCTCGCTTCGCTCGCCGCAATGCTCCACTCGAAAAAAAGGGTCAGAAATAATAAAGGGGTCTAGAGGAGGGAGGGGGGCAAAATTTATTTTGCTTTCAAAATAATCTCATCTTCCCTACATGACCCAAAAAAAAAAGTCTTGCAAGTCACTCCGCTTGGAAGATACGAAAGGGGGGGGTGAAAAAAGGGGCAAGAGGGGGGTGTTTTTTTTGTTTTTTCAATTCAGGAAGAAACCCTCTATACAAAACCCCAATCGAAAACCCCCTATCTCGACGGCATCCGGTAGCACTCACAAAAGGGGGGGTCCTGGGGGGCAAGGGGGGCAATTTATTTTGCACAATAACATTCTTATCTTTTTTCTTCTCTTTCGTCTTCTCCCTTTTAATCTTTTTTTTTCTGAAAAGTAATATTTCATCAAAATCGGCTTAGCCGTTTTGTTTTATTGTTTGTTACTGCATACCTTCGTCATTTAATTTTATGATCCAATTTAGTAATTTTTTCTTTTATCTAAAAGGTTATACTTCCAGATCTGTATGTAAATCTAGTAAGTATAACTTAGTGCATAGAATTCATGCCTATGGAAATAAATAATAATAATAATAATAATAATGCTGGACAATTCACACAACATGATCTAGCCCCAAGCTAAGCAAAGCTTGTGTTATGGGTGCTAGATAACTGATATACATAATACAATACATTACATGCATAGATAATTTTCATTTCAATTCATAAATGAATTGAAATGGAAATTATTTATGGGTGGCTTTAAGCTTTGCACTCATTTAGGCCTTCGGTGCTCATTGCGGTGGAGATCAGTGAAGCATTGTGAAATAACACTGTCTATTCGACTTATATTATTGTATTTTATCGGCATTTAAAAATATTAGGTATACCAAAGAGTTTCGACAACCCTAACTGACTCTTCAAAGTTCTGTCAAACGCAAAATCTTGGGAAACTCCTTGCTGCGTGTATAGAAATAGGCACATGTATTTTGGTATTTGGGTATTTGAGCGCACCGTGCATGAAGCCTTTGACAGAAAGTTCCAGAATTCGGGACATTACAGACACCTCCAGATTTAAAAGACGGCAATCAAAAATACTCAAAACCCATGATATTATTGTTATGACTGGGCTCTCAGCTCATTTATTAGTAGCTCTGCCTTCTGCGCCATAGGTCGTGGGTTCGATCCCCACCGAGAGAACAAATATTTGTGTGGTGATCATAGATATTTGTTCTCCATCTGGATGTTATATTATTTTCCAAGTACCTATGTATTTACAAACAAAATGTATTTAAGTATTACATCAGCTATCTGGTTCCCATAATACTAACTCTGCTTAGTTTAGGGCTAGATAGTGTAGTGTAGATTGTCCATAATATATATATATATATACTTCCTTTTCATTGTAATGGGCTCCCAAACTCTTTGCAAAATCGACACTATTTTTATAAAGGCCTAAAATCGGCTACTAGTTTTTGAGTCTTCTTCTTGTCATGTCAATTGAAAATTAAAGCTGGTGTGGTGGATTATGAATGTGCCTCAAAAGTTTTGCTACTTCACGTTGGTTTCATTTATTGTTTTCCTTCACCGTTAGAGTGTACTGACATAGTGCACATAGGTTTTTTGGCAGATAAACTAATTTGTGCATGACGGGGTTTGAACACACGCCTTTAGAATCAAAAAGCGGGTCGCTACGACAATATAACCGGTGCTAAGCAACCAGAGCGCCCCTCCACCTAATGGACCGATGACATTCTAAAGATCGTGGGAAATCGGCAAATCGTTTTTTCATGGAAATGTATAAAGGAGGTCTATATCTAGCAGTGGACTTCTACTTACTGATGATGATGACGGAAAGCACTGGGTAGATAGGAAGATAGCTACTTATGCAACTACAAAAATGGAGGTATTTAACAAAAGCATTGCGCTTCGCTGGTCACGCACGATAGGAACGTGCCCTAGAATGTACTAGATAAGTTATATGCTACATAAAATATATACTTCTACAGGCTGATGATGATGTGAATACAGGTTATCGATCATAATGTATGATGAAGATGGTATTATGTCATTTCGTTATACTGTGACAATTTGTTTTATGTTACACTGTGGCAAATTTATAGTACCAGTAGTAGCTATGATTTAATCTAGGGTATATTTTACGTAGTCAGAGATGAAATGTCATGTCGCGAAATTTGACATAGACCTCACCTCGTCGGCCGCGCGGGCTGTACTGAGAGAAGTAGCTAGGAAATCCTACCTATATATATTTTTGAAAATTTCATTTTTTTATAAAAACTACGGCAACTAAGAAAAGTGCAATAACATCAGGTTTTTACGTATTTATTTAGGTATACGGGAACAAAACTTTCATTGCAATGGCTCTAACAGCAACGGATAAAAACCATTTCAAATCCAAAAAAAATTGAGAGTTTTTGGCAAACTTTGCGTTCAATTTTATCGAACCCAGTGAGTTTAAGAGAATTTCTAGCCGGAACATAATTTTTTTACACCATTTAATTGTTATATTTTACAAAAAAATTAAATGGATTCGTCCATACAACGAAAAAAAATGCTACTTTACATTTTCGGTTTCACCTGATGTAGGCCCTTAACAAACGACAGAAACCTACAACTTTATGACTCAATGAGAACACAAACATACATGGCGTATTTCCTTGAAACTTACTTGGTAACTCTTGGTAGGTAAATTAGCTGTTTGTTTGCGTATTAACAAGTATCTAACTTTATTTCACTAATTTCACCACATACTGCGCGTAAACTTGTCCAGTGATAACAAAATTAAACGTGCTACTGAGGAGGATTGTGAACTAAGATTCGACTCCATTTAACCGCATGCAATCGTCTCTAAGATTCCCTTTCCATTTGAATCATCTCAAACTAAAGCAAGCAAAAAATAACAGCGTGTGCGATACGCTCGCAGTCGTACTATTATGCTTTTGTTTAGTCTATAGCCAGCATTAGAAGTGGTTAAAGTAAAGATGTTAATTCATACACTTTCGAACCCTAAAGTGCGGCATCATGCATTAACATGTGGCTAGAGCAATACCCGCAGTGATAACGCTTGGTAATTTTATAATGAGATCATACTTTAATAATAAGGTAATAAATCACAGCCAATCGATGCGTAATTTTCAGAACAATATTTTGTAATAACACTTTTCCTCTTTTCTGGGACTGACTCGTTCTTTGTAGTAAACAATAGGTCGTTAGAGGCACTTGTTTCAACTGTATTCGTGTAAGTATACGTCCTATAGCCAATGGAAGTATCGCAATTACTGTCCAAACTTTACCCATTGAATCATGTTCTAAAATTTCTAAACGAACGAATATTCGGTAAACCGGTGAAAATTATCGAAAGTACAAAAGTTGGAGAAGTCGGGGGCGTGAGAGAATCAACATAAATAATAAACAAATCGAAGGGAATAGAAGAAATGAACGGTATGATTGTTTTAAAAGATCAGTTGGTAATTTTGTTGGACGTGAGCCAACGAACATCAACGATATTATTGACGTAGTGACTCTACAATTTTACAATCTACGAAGAACCAATAACGATTGACCTATTGCGATTAAGTTTCGGGAGCGAATAGATAATTTAGATAGGTAACCTTTATGGCGCGTTGGTCTGGTTTATTAATTACGACGGCTTTTTCAAACAATGTTATTCTCAACTATTTAAAACACTACCTAGAGTACATTTTATTACCAGTCGAACACAGATTAGAGCGGAAATTCGCCAAATAGCAAATTAATGATCTGTCTCCTCACGGGCAGCATGTTACGTAGAGTAAGCTACGTTAAGCCTCTTTTACTCCGGTTAAATCTGTGATTACTGATTACGGAATCCGGGGGAATTAAGATTTACGCTGAAGATAAGCAAGTCAGATGAATCTATAAAAATGTTTTACAAAGTGAGTGAGCAGTCTTCTAATTTGTATAAAAGTACACCGTCATGTTGTTCACAAAAATAGATTTTCTGTCTGTTAGTGGTACATGGATCTCTAATAAAAATTGCACGCGTTTAGGTGTTAATTTTGGCCATCATGCAGAAACACGCATTACTTGGGTAAGAAAGAACCGAAGTAATGCGTCTTCCTGCATGGAGTAGTATTAGGTAAGAACCAAATACTACTTCGTCATCATGATCAACAAAAACTGTCACCACTTTTAATTCTCATTTACAGTTTTTTATTTACTTATAATATATTTTGTGAGGTAGTACGGATTCTTCAGTGAGTAAGTCATACTAGCACTTGGCCAGTTTATGTTTTAGTTTACTTAATTGGTCCACAATTTTCTGAGAACGTGAGAATAACCGGTTGTTTACAACGCGATGATGTAAACATCCTTGAGATCGGTCATATCAACGCTGGGATAAAAACGCGATTGTATTCTATGAATGTAGTCTTTTCATGTTTGGATCTACCATGTTTACCTAAACGCTACCGGCCCAGGTTTTATAAAATTTGAACTGGTTATATACGTACTCGTAAATCGGCTTCATATTAAAATATTGACAGAAAATAAATGGCTTCCGTACAAGTAAAATTTCAAAAACCACTCTGAAGTTTGAAGATCTGAATTCAAAGGCGTTTCTCAGTACCACGACACCAAGCCATAAAAAAAGCAAGAATGGCCTGGTACTTGGTATACTCATCGTTGTTTTGTATTCGGCGTAGGCAATATACAACTAGTATCTAACTAAACTAGATATTACCAGTTTAAGGGGATTTAAGGACAATTTACGTGCATTGTTACGTAGGATGTCCCGGACTTGGGTGCACATTCCTTAATAGGAATTATAGTTGTTATCAGTAGACAGAGGCCACCATTTGTTTAATTAATAATTTATACTTTATACAAAATCAACCGTTGTCCGCGTCATCGCCTGAGTGTTCATTGAGATCTTTACGGGTCTGAGTACCTGTTGTTTGACGGTGGTTGGTCCTTTGCGGATTTCGGGCGACAGACAAACTGGACAGCAGCTCATGAATTTAATTTGAGTTAGTTTGAATCTTCTTAGACATAAACTTTCTAAGAGTGTAACTAGTAGGGCAAACACCTGACGGGAAATCTACCAGTGACCTCACTTGCTCAAAAAATTGCCCTTGGGCCTCAGCCGCCTACGTATAAAAATACTCTTCGCGGATTCCCGCATGTGCGATTTTATTGAAGTGTAAAAATAGATTCGTCCGGAATCAACAAAGAAAAATTTAGACCAATAGTGTTTACTGGTGCGTAACTAATGTAGTCAACATCATGATAATCAGCCAGAAAAGTACACTGCTAGACACATTATTTTTCAACATGAAATTTTTCTTTAAACGCTGATGTATTTACAACTGATATCAACGTCGTGGGCTCGGTCGTAAGCTAGGTCTTTTAGGATATTATCTAGGTATTGTATAGGTACTTGTGCCTATAGATTAATTATTATTGCCACGCTACACTTGCTCAAGCTACTCGTAACAAAACTATCTATGCATACGGTCAGAAATCTATGTTCTTACGATAAGGCCATAGTCGTGTATCCGCATTAATTAGGCTGATACTTCTACTCACTACTTATCTTGCAAACATAAACTTTTGGTATGAATATCCGGTTAAAGCTATAAACTTTGGTGCTCTACAATATAAACCTAGCCTACATTACATATTCATACTTTAAAATGATCAAAAAAGGCTATGACGGCTTTATTACCTGCTTGGGCACATGAAGGAAATGGAATAAAATCGTTTTGATGTTAAATATAATCGGTAGGTGGTTCCAATATTCTAATTTGAAGTGGGTGGAATAAGATCTGCACTGACGTCCCTTGATGGGGTGTATTGTGTTGTATGTGATATGTATTTTTAATATGGGTTTCAATATCAAGAACTGTGGAATTTTATTGTAAAAAAATTTGTACAAGAATTTTGACAATTTGATGGTATACTTAGATAGGTATGGTTCATGCATTTCAAGAAGTCGTGTTCGATGATTTAATCATAATTCAATGCAAAACCTAGCTTCGCTAAAATAACTGAACTGAAGTACCTACCGTTGCTCGAATTATGGAAATGACTTTAGAGCAATTCACAAACTTCGGAACAATCTTGGTACAGTAGGAAGGTATCGTAATAATTCGAGCGCAAGATCTCAATAATTCCGATCATGATACAGGAAGGAACGTTGTAAAAAGACACGATCTCAACGTTCCCGCAATAAAGTATAAACTTCCGTCCGTCCCACACCAATCGTTTCAATTTCAACCCATGTACCTTCAGTCTCTATATCTATACGTTTTGTGACTGACTGTCATTCAATATACAGCTTTAACTCAACATCCTAAAAGCATGAGATGATGATGATACAGATGATGATGATATTCCTCTCGCATTGTAGAAGTGTTGCCTGTTCGATAGGTACGCTTAGTCGCAAAGCGCCTAGATTTACCAAGGTACAAGACGTGTTTCAAAGTGATCCTTGTGACGATAAATAGAAAAATGCCTATGACTGAAGTGTTCTTATAAAAACTTTACAAATAATAAGCCGGTTTGGGCGTAGGTAAACACTACATTTTTTATAGCGAGCTTTTGTTTTCTAAGATTTTTCAGAAACCTGCTTTTTATGGGGGTTTCCTTATTATGATCGCCATCTTTAGTAGCCGGACAGAGCAAGGTAATTTCGCTTCAATGCCATCACTGTATTCGCAGGTGCTAATTCGGAAGCACCACGCGAACGAAGCCGCGGAGCCCACTTGTATAGAATACTGGATAGGATTTTGTACATTCTGGTAGAACGTGACTTATGCACACGCTATTCTGCACGGATATTAGGAGGCTGTTGGCATATCGCCATAATGGCGGCAGCGGTCCCACTGGGCCTTCCGAGGAGTCGAAGTGTTCCTTAACAAAATTGATGTGTTTATGGAATGGACCAAGTTGTACTGCGGTACTGGATTGCATTGCAACTATGTTACGAAGTGAATAAAGTGATTGTACATACAGTTTTGTTGCATACTCACTGCAAAAACGTAAATATAAACTCTTAGCTAAACTCTTACCTAGGTCATTCAGTAAGATTTGCAAGGTTTTGTTAATTTTGTAAATGTTTGATTAGGTATTAATGAATGTAGGTATCTTGAGCATAGAGGGGTACGAAAGGTACCGAAATACGTGAAATATAAAAAAAAAAACCATCTGAAAAATATTACCAAACAATAATAATATCAAACTAACATGAGGATTGAAATTATATTGCATTATTTTTTATTGAGGGTATCAAGCTATGCAGTTAGGAATTGAAGATTGTATTTTAAAGTGTGCATCATAATTATTATAAAATGAGGAAATTAACTATAGTTCTTTTTAATTAATGCAATAAAAACCAACTTCAGCAATAACTGGCTCAACAAAACAATTTATTTTCCTTAAGTATGAATAGTTATGAATGAAGGAAACAAATAATAGACCAAGACTATGTTACTCATTGCCAATTTAGTGGTCAAGTCTTCAATGAGCTGTTCTTGGAAAATACCACTTTGAAACTACAAGGGTAAGACAGCAGCTATGTGATAAAATATTAAAAAAATCCACTTTTAAATAAAATTTATTGTGGTCAATCACACAACACTAGCCTAAACTAAGCATAGAGTTTGTACTAGGGGAACCAGATAGCAGAACACCCAGACAAAAAACATCTGTGTTCATCACACAAATATTGGTTCTCGGTGGGGATTAAATGCACAGCCTATGGTGCAGAATGCAGGGTTACTTCCAACTGAGCAGTAACGCCTGTCACTTTTAAACCACAATGGTAAGACGGATAACTGATAAAACATTTAAAAACATTATTACTGTACTCCACACAGACACAGAACAAGGATAGTTCAACTATGTTAATTACACAAATGTTAGTCTTCGTTCGTAGTCGTTTTATCAAACTCAGAACCTACAGGGCAGGAGGAAGATGCAGACTGATCAGGCTAATACCGGAGATGAGTCCACTCACCAAGTACCAAGCTGCCAACTGTGCTTTAAAGCCTTTCAAACAACTTGTATGTCTCTATTTTCAAATGACCACAACTAATATTTATTGCATGCTTTAAACTTCCGGTGCTCATACACAAATAAAAATCAAGATTGTTTAAACCTAGACAGAACACCACAGGATGCTTTCAATTTGTTACTCGACAATTTGCTAAATTATATACAAGACGTACATACACTGTTATTTAAAGAGCACCCTTGAACTTATTGGTATGACTTTTACCTCGGAGAGGTCATATTCATAGAAATTGTAGGTGTAAATATAGAACTTTGTGAAATACTCAAGAAAGTCTTGCCTTCTTTGTCAGATTCAATAGTTTTTTTAATGACTATGTTGTTATTGTGATAAGAAAAAAACCAGTTTATTTTTTGTAGCTACAGTAAAGGTCAGCTCAATAATTGATGTAGTTTACAAACATATTTTCTGGGATTCTAAAAGAAGTCATCTACCTACCTACCTGATTTGGTACCTGGAATAACTACTACTGTTTAGCAGAACTACTAATAGGTATTATTAATTAGAAAGTATGGTGATACATTGTCTAGGTACCTAGGTCGTCATCGTCATGATGACGAAGTTAGACGACTCACGACTGGGAATGGAAAACGCCTCGTTGACTGGCTGGTTGATCCTTGGAAGATCGCACAAGGAAATATTCATATTACGTACATATTGTACCTACTCGCTCTGTAATAAAACACAAGTTTGAATTGAGATTTAGTTATTAAGGTACAAGAGTACAATTACGCTTACCTTCTGCAGAGATTTTAGCACCACAAAATGAGGGATCGTACACTATATTTTATAAGAATAACAAGGTCAATCATTCGCTACATAAATGAAAATCGGATCGAAATCTCACTCAGCACAAATCCACAATATAATAACTGACGGGAAAGTAACATGACATGACTGACAGCGGCTGACAGATGCGACGATGGTATGGTGTTGCCGCCTAAGTAAAATAAATCCCCTTACTCCAAAACGTGAGGTCATTCATCTTCCTGCATAGGCCATTTCTTTACTACCATTGTGTTGGCGGTCATGTTACTTTATTGAAGTGAATGCTTTACGTAAAAAAAAATATTAAGGTCTAATTTATTCACAGTTTTTTCAATGTTGACGAAACGCCCCCACATCTAAAAAAACTTATTAAAACGGCAACACAACACATCTTTTCCGCCTATTTTTCCGCGAACTTGAAGTCTTTGAAGTTCCGTAGCAAAAATAATATCAATCAATGTCAACCATGACATTTTCTCCGCCGGTCACACTCGAGTGAGCGTTCAAGGTCTACGCTCCGAATAACTCAAATAAAAAACCTGTTTGTTTTCTTAGGCTCATATTTAATCTTAGCAGTAAGCTTAGCAGTCATAGAGCAGTAATTTAGCTTAGCTAGCCACTTAGTCCTGCTAAGTCTGTTATCCCTTTTTGTTGATTTTAAGTGACCATCACAAGATTCACAAGAGACTTTATTTAGGCGAGCCGTTTAAAATTGACAGACATTATGAATGAGGGGGTTTGTCATTACTTAGGAGGATTAATCTTTAACATTACCTACTCTATCTTGAAAGGTACCCTGGTAGGTACCTGATCATCAGCCTGAAGAAGTCTGCTGCTGGATATGCATTTCCAGGAAAAGCTATATTCTGACCCCTTTTCGTCCACGGACTTTGCGCGATCTTAAAATATACCTACTTAGCAATGTTATCGATGCTGGACCTTATAAACGTTTCGTCTTCCGGTTTGTGGTCGCCATTCGAGAAAAGTAGACTGGGGTTATTTGGGGGCATCATAATTACCTATACTTATCATCTCAATTTACATAGTATTAGGTATTACTTAGTGATTGAAACTTATAGGTAGGTACTTACTTAATTCAGCCTGTCCCAAATAGTCCCTTGTACCCTATATGCCAAACAGTCCCATTCTACGGATTCTTTAGTTAGTCCCAAACATCTACGTCTAGGCCTAATCTTGTACATCGATGACAGTTTTTTTTTAAATATTATGTGGCGAGTACTTACTTAAATACCTGATTATAGAATTAAGCCAGTAGATACCTACGAGTAGATACATTATTATTACACAAAAATCTTTAGGGAGGCACAAAACTTGCTAACTTAGGTTATGGCTACCTACAGTTTCAAGAAAGTTACCTAAGTATCTAGGTAGATAGGTCGTCCATTGAACCTACTTTAATAAAACTTCAGCACGCCCTCGACGTTTCCTTTGAAGTAGGTAAACAAGTTAGTTGGAACATCCAACATCCAAGTCCTGTGTCCAGTGGAGCGGAGAATGGAAAACGTCGGAGAGCCTGCATCGAACTTTAAAGCAACTGTTTATTTGAGCCACTGGCTTTATGCAGTTGCTATAATTTGTACGTGTGTAACTATGTAGGTATGTAGGTAACCTACTAACAAGACACACATTTTATGAATCTAACGTATTACTTATATTATTTTATAGGTTTTAACTGCTTATGTAATCCTGAAAGCCCTAATTCTTAGTACAGGTACTCGTATAGTATTATCTTATCTATGGTACAGGTGAGTTTTATGAGATAAACGCAATAAACGCGCGCCTCTTCGGCAAAGATCGACCAACTTCGCCATAAGTGTCGGGGTCAAGGGGTAATTAATTCAACTGTTGACTTCTGTCAGCATTCCCAAAGTGCAATGGTTTTAGGACATTGAACGCAATCATAACTAAGTGGTGGTGGTGAACCTACTTACCTGCTTGCCTGACATGCATTTTTTATAGCAAGACGAAGTTCGTTCATTGTCATGTCGGCAAAGAATGGTGCTTTTTGTGTTTCCATTCAAAAATGCGTGCTAGTTACGCCATCACGAAACACGTGTGCCAAAAAACTCGGGCTAGGCCGGGCAGAAAAAATAAAGTTAGTTTGCTTTGTTCCTTTTACATGTACACAAGTAAATTCTAAACATGCGATGGTTGAAAAAATATTAAGCTTGAAATAAGTAACAAAAATATTTCTAATCCCACCAGCTCTGAAAGTGTGTTTTTGGTGTTTAATTTCTGACTGGAAAAGCCGTTTTTATCCGCTAGAGGATAAAGTAAATTTGAATTTAGAATATCGTGTTCAATAAGTTTATGAATACACAACCTATTTACTTCTACCTCCATGGTGCCGAACTTATCATACAACCTTTTTTATTTTGTTAAAAACCCGCACTCATAACCTTCTTGGTGTATTTGTGAATTCAAAACACCATTAAACCTATTTACTTCTACCTGCATGGTTTTTTTTTTTTTTTTTTTTATGGTTGATAGCTAAACGTTTGACTGCCATCACACCTGATGGTGCCGAATTTATCATACAACCTTTTTAAATTTGTTAATAACTCATACTCGGAACCTTCTTGGTGTGTTACTTTTAGTCGCGCCATGTTTTTTTTTGCATAGGCATTTCCTCGCTGAGGTGGGATGAAAAGTTACGTGTTGCACTCGAGTGCAAAGATTTTTCACCTTGTGCTCTTTTGATTCCTTCGCCAAAGCTTAGGATTTTAACTTTATAACCACTCGCTACTACGCTCGTGGTTAAACTTAAGAATCCTGCGCTTGCTCAGTCATCAAAATTGAGCACGCGGTTAAAAAGCAGCTTTGCACTCTTGCATAACAAATAACTATATCTACTCCGCTGGCTGTACCTACTGTGAATACTGTAGGTATACTTACTGTAGATACACTGCTTACCTGGGTAGGTACCAATCCTGCTGTACTGTATCTAGGCACGTTTTTATGTACTAAACATTATTTACAGTGGATATCGTTACGACCAACAAACGCCCAAACAAATTTACCTACAATAGCATCGAATGTATGATTACATTGACCTGCGTACATACAATAACTACCTATCCATACCCAACGACCGTATTAAGCCATACAATTTATTGAACGATTCGCATTCCCCGTGGTCACAGTGTTATTACAAGCGATTGATCAATATTTTCCACAAAAAATAAACTGAAAAATAGCAACAAAATCAGAGGAGAAGCTTGCTGCGGACGTAGCTTTTATTCTCATGAGAAATTAACCGTTCCATTAGTTTTAATTCACTCGCCACCCTGTGAGGCTCCCGGCTCAGTTATTCCTCTTATATTCGTTATAAAAATGCGCTAAAACATCGCTATTGCGCTCAACTGCAAAATAAAACTGAGATATGGGGTGTAAAGAGTAATTCTCCGGAGTTATTTGGAGCAGGCGGGGTACTTTTTGAAACAGACGTCGAGTCTTGTTTGCTCATTTCATATTTCCGCTTTTTATTTGTGATGTCTGATGCTAGAACGATCGAATCTGGTTATTCTTGAATAAAACAGGCTGTGGATATTTTGTAAGGAAATCCCAATCAAATCAAGGTAAGCTATTTGGGTTAGCACTGAGCTTATCAATTGATGCTAATCAGATAGATACTAATCAGATAGATACAGTAACTTGTCTACCAAATTGGATGTAACTGCGAGCATCTAATTCGTTTTCCTCATCCGTAGACTAAATGAAAGTGAAGTTCTTCTCGTTTCATTAAACATACCTATAATTTTTCCTGAAGTCTTATTACTTCGAGCGAGCTGTAGCTACACCCATTGGGCAACTTGCGTTTCGGTGTAAACGACCACCTCGGTCCGAGTTTACGACCAGCCAGCAATATTGTGCGTGGCAACTTAATGAAAAGGAAACACCAGCTGAAATGCCGGGGTACATGTAAGAAAAAAATCCTAAGTTCCTACCTCTGTGAATGGGCTGTGCCGGAAACCACCCGGATGCGTGCTGGATGCCGAAACATGCCTGTTTAGAATTAAGAGCGTTGCTCCGGATTTTTACGTAACTGTTTTCGAGTTTACAGTAAAAGTAGAAATGCAATGAAACCAGACTTTTAAAAAAGTCCACTTTAAATCATTTAAATCTAAAAAAAGTGACAACTTTAGATAGGCAGAATTCTATTCTTTCCACAATAGCCTACGCCGTAGAGGCCGTAGCGACTACGTAGCGTCTACGCTACGGCTCGCTACGGACGAACAAACACCATTATTACTTTTGAGACACAAGCCCTTTGATTTTAGTGCGCAAATATCGTAGTATAAGAATTTCTAACTTGTCAGCATAAGCAAAACAAAGTTGCGTTCCAAACAAGTACCTAGGTAAACAAAGTCACCAAACTCCTCCACTTACACATAGAAAATACCAGCCATAATTCATTCGTAAAGTAAGTAAATAACGCCAAACCAAATTATTATAAAAGTTACAAACTAAATAAATTTTAAAAGGGAACTGAAGATGGCTTATCGTCGAATTTCGCATCAATAGAATACCAAAGAAAATCTTGAGAAACACTTCGCGGCAAAGTAAACAAAAATCCCCAGCAAAATCGTTTTATAAAATAAAGTAAGTCCAATAATTCAACACTTCGTCGCTCCTTAGAGGGCGAGAGATATAAAATGGAGAAAAACGTTCCTAATTCAGTTTGCTTCGCCAAACGGTGTAGGTACTCCGCATTCCGCAGCCACCAGGCCCCTACACCGACCGAGGAGGAAATAATATCTATCGATGGATAGACTTTACTCACCTCTACCTAAAGTTGGCTTTCGGAACGAGACGGCTCCACTTACTCACTGTAATAGCAGCCGTTCGGAGCCGTGCACTATATAACCCGACTTTTTGTTTAGCCAAGTCTTTGATAGTTCCCAACCGTTTGTAAATGAACTCTCAAGATTGGGTGAGCGAACTGAATAATGTATCGCGTACTTAGAACGAACAATTGTAAATAAACAATGGACTCAAGTTTATTTTGAGCATTAACCGAGGCTTCGCTTTGAGTTGGGTTTGAATACAAGACGAATTGGGTACATTATCTACAGTTACACAGCGGGGCTAGTTAGCTTCGTGTTCCTCTGAAACTTGTCTGCGTCTCCTTCAGAGGGGTGGAGCAGGAGTGGCTTTTATGCATCCGCAGCATCGCAAATTGTGGCGGTGCGCCACGCTTCTAGACTGATTGCAAGCACTATGTATAAATATTGTAGATAGATGGCTAGATACAAACACACTCGGGGCAATGCGAAATAGCAGTGCAGCTCCAAGTAGTTTCTAAACAAAACAAACCGTCCGATGAGCTTTCTCTCTGTTATGATTGAAGACGCTGAAATACTGGAGTTTATTACCCGAGAATGCCATATTTTTATTGTATTTTGCTGTATTGTCTGCTTCGTTACTTTAATAAAATGGTTTATACTTGTAAAAATCTAGCATATCTTGGAGCCCATTTCGATAATGGGGCAGTAGAAAAAACCCCAAGTTGAGCTATGCAGCAATATGTGGCTAATAAACTAATACGTTCCAAACAGGCAAGTTTTGGGATGTCTTGAACATATTTTTTTAAATATTCTAATTATGAATACCTAAGTATTTATAGACACAATTAAACGTAAACCAATTGTGTTGTGTTTTATTAGTTTTCTGTGCTTATAATGCATCTCAAGTATTATCGAGTTAGTCCAAGCAGTAACAGCATTTATGTTATGTTTAGCTCCGCATGTACTAAGTTAGTTTTAGTTTCCACTATAGTTGGCCCGTGCTTGCGCTGCCCTAGAATGTTCTGCATAGCTCATGTCTCTTAATTTTAACGCTTACAGCATGGCCGCTACAAATAAACTACTAAACTTTGGTAGTTCAAAATTAGAGTTTGTTGGTATTGCTTTGTTTTTGTCCATTTAAAAAAAAACTACAGGCTATGTCACAGAAACCATATATCAAAGTCTAAAACGATTTATTCAGAATGATAAGAATCATTTGTTCCTATACGACAAAACTTCATCATCGGAGTTGGCCACTAACTTGTACGAACTCTAATGGGCTAGCAATCTGTCACGTAGCTACCATGTATTAGTGACGACATTCGGCCATGTACCAAATACTAAGTTTGGACGGCTCTCTGATTACCCTTCTTATAGTACTTAACAACAGAGGGGGTGTCGTTTTTAGCAACTTTGGCGGAGAGTGTAAGGGGGGCCCTCATAGGTACTTTCTTTGGTACGCGTCCTGTTCTCAAAACATCACGTACTTCCCCTCATCATTAGTCATGTTCACTGGAGGTGTGACACATGTCTAAATATATCTGTGTAATATGATCTGAATTTAAAATAGCAGGGATTTGTTTGCTTCAATAAAACTTCAACGATTAAAAAAATTGCCTGGATAGAAACCAATATAATAACTAAGTATCATTTTTTTATTTTACTTTGTTTATTATATTGATGCACATTTCCTACAGCACACCATTAACATTAACCAAGCAAAGCTTGTACTATAAGACCCAGATAGCTGATATAATAATAGACACTTATTGATTTTCATTGTGTAAGTTTGTTAATTTTCTTCTGCAAGAGAATTCCCCATTTATTTATTGTTGAAGAAAGGAGCAACGTACGGTAAACCTGATCTCAAATTGAGTGAAAAATAAACTTTGACCCAGATAGTCGAAAGGGGCTGTTTATTAGAAACCCTTATATGGATGGCAGCTCTGTCAGGATTCTCGTTACAAAAGCTGATTCGCTCTTTTGGATATTGGCATTTCTTTGGATTTGCCTTTGCTGTGTGACATAGGAGCTTACCTGGTTTTATTTTCCCGTATTTGGCTATAGTTACGCGGGCTTATCTCGTATCATGTTCCGTAGTGATTCATTTTTATTTTGTCAAGTGAGTGTACTGCTTTCCATACGTAAGTTCTTGTAAAAACTGTACGACTAGATGGCGCTGTGTCAAATGTGAGCACAGAATACTGAAAGCAAAAGCGTTTTTGCTCTTCTGTGAAAGTAAGCATAATAATATATTGATGTTCATTTATTGAATTACCCGTAAGATACGTTTTTAATTACTTTTAACAAGTTTATTTACTAGGTTTATCAATGTCAGAACCTCGTACTCAAGGCAGGGTAAAGGTAAAATAACATTAATATTAAACCCACATTTCATTCAATCTCTTCAGAGTAATGTTATTTCAATTTCCTAAAAATGATAAGCCGAATGATAAACAACACTCACGTTCTGTATATCCTGTGGTTCTCTGTTTGTTGGTTAGAAGCCGCTAATCCATTTGCTTTCAGCTCGTCCGACTGATATGGAAAATGTGCCAAAAAGGAAGGAAATGTGAGGTAACCTTTTTATGCAACTATGCTGAGTGAATTGTGTGTAGGTATTTTTGTTTGCGAATATTCCTGAAGCTTTTGAAAGTCGACTTCAAAAGATAATCATAATCACATTAATTTTTGGTTGAACTTTGGCACCTTTTCTTTAACTCACCCTTCACAGAAATTAAAATTATAATCCTATTCAGTCAGAACTCTGAAGCGATTACCGTCAACAATACCAGCTTACCAAGATCAAATTCAGCGTAAATTTTCCCCGATTAAAAATCAACTTCGCAATCCCTTAAACTTCCAAAGGGTTGAAAGTAATCGATCTGAAGAAGGGGAATGGAAATAAGGCTTTAAAAACCATTACGGTAGGCTCTCCCTTTTGTATTCAAGTACGCACTACGAGACCAGGATGATGACACACAGGATCCAATATGAGACTTATTTATTATTCAACGTGGCTCTCCATATTTCATGACGTCATTCTTCGTGGTTAACTCAAAATGAGTGAAGACGTATACCGATCACACGCTTTTGAATAGATAATGTTTTTGGGTGCGAATGGTATTTTCTATTTATGAGGTAAATTCAACTGCATTTCCGTGACGGAATCCATTACCGTAGAAACTGGGTTTGCTTACTTAGCGTATTCCTAGGTAAATAGAAAATCTCTTAGGTAACTAGTGTGCCTTGTAGAGTCGGTAAGTACTTATGAGAATTAATCGGAAAAAGGAGTTGGACGATGAAAATACATCGTTTGTTTGGTGAGATAGATCAAGATACATACCTAATTAAACTACATAAACCTTCACAACTCATGAATTGTTTTTATTGTACAGATCTGTTTTAAAATAGGGATAGTTTCAAAATAACTGGACTTGATGCAAAGTTTTATATAGAGTTTTAGAATGTATGTATTTCAGCAATTAACTCAAACAACTTCACTTCAACTGGTGACTAGAATAAGTACTAATATTAAAACGACCGCATTATAACGGCGTTGCACCTAAGAAAATACTTGGTTTGCTCCTACTCCATAACGCTATACCTTGGTATATTTGTTTTTAGGTGAGATACGAAAGTGACATGACAAGCCTAGACTCGAGACTCTTAAATTATGTTCTCTGCATCTAAACTTTACTGTCCTCAAGATAAAGAACGTATAATAACATACGATAAAACGGTTTTTTCCGCAAGTGTTTGCGGATGTCGAGTGCCAAAAGTTGAGCGTTCGGAAAATCGACATAATCTTTTGAAGGTAAGAATATACCTTTTCCGGTATTTACTTTATCTCGGCTCACTTGAAAATGTGTTCTAAATTCTTATTTATTTTAAGCTTGGGTTTGTTGATTCAATCATTATGCTAAGCCATAGGTATTCTTACCTATAGCTTAGCTAAGATTGGGTGAGCGAACTGAATAATGTATCGCGTACTTAGAACGAACAATTGTAAATAAACAATGGACTTAAGTTTATTTTGAGCATTAACCGAGGCTTCGCTTTGAGTTGGGTTTGAATACAAGACGAATTGGGTACATTATCTACAGTTACACAGCGGGGCTAGTTAGCTTCGTGTTCCTCTGAAACTTGTCTGCGTCTCCTTCAGAGGGGTGGAGCAGGAGTGGCTTTTATGCATCCGCAGCATCGCAAATTGTGGCGGTGCGCCACGCTTCTAGACTGATTGCAAGCACTATGTATAAATATTGTAGATAGATGGCTAGATACAAACACACTCGGGGCAATGCGAAATAGCAGTGCAGCTCCAAGTAGTTTCTAAACAAAACAAACCGTCCGATGAGCTTTATTTATTTATTTTATTTTTATTTATTGAAAAGACCAACAGCAATGTAAAATAATACAGAGTTTCATATGCATTAGCCTAGGACAGCCAATAACAGGTCTCTCTCAATATAACAGAAAAATAATCCTACAAATTTAATACAATGTACCTACTTCAAGGTTGGTTAATAAAGAAGGGTAACAACAACAACTATAATTAATAATATAACTAAGGATAGCAAGGTACTTGTTTTCTATTCAGAACGGTTGTATGTCGGGCTATGTGTATGTGTGTAAGTGAGGGAGTATGGAGGGGTATGTGTATGAGTGTAAGTGAGGAAGAATATAAGAGTACGGGTGTGTTTGTGTGAGTGAGTATATTTTATATGCAAATATTCCATGTTTCTACACAGGGATAATAAATATAGTATAGTAATAAAGTTCATATACCTACTACATTCCAACGTATCAAAATAATATCAAAAGTTGCGGACTTGTATAAATGACGACTTATGTGGGTAGACGTGTAAAAAGTTTTCGAGCGCAAGTGCCAAGACATTAAATACTGAATTATATGAATGCATATTATGAATATCGTGAGTACACATACCTACTTAACAGCGAGAGTATGCCCTGAGGTTTAAATGACAGCAAGCCAGCAAAAAGTTTAAGTTGTAGGTACCAGTATTAAAGCAATATTATCTGTTTTGTGGTTGTGTGGTGTGTTATATGTGTGTGTGTGGTGTTACCTTTAGGTGTCGAGTAGTGCAAATAGTTAAGGTAAATCAAAAAACATAATTTTTCAACAAGGATACGCTGAGTACCTAAAGTTACAAGCTAGTTTTATGATGAGGAGACGACAAATCATTTTATTTTTAAGAGATCGTTTTCTTTGTTTATTACTATTCTCGGTGACTTGTCGTCTCTCCTCACAAAAATTCTACAGTTCCTTATCCATACATACTTATATGACTTTGAGATAGCCAATTCCCGACACTTTTTATACAAATTTTTGTTATCTAACGTCAAGTGTTCATTTAAAAAGATTGGTTCAGTTCCCTGCATTCCAATGTCATTACGGGTGATACCGCGAAAGCGGCGGAAGCCCGCGAGTATTTTGTCTTTCGTCTCTCGAATTTTGAATTTTGTGATGATAGCTCGCGGGACCCCTGGCTTTGGCTGCATCGGTTGTATTCTGGTGGAGAACTCGATATCGTTTGGTATTATAATGACATCCACGAATTTGGCGATTTTAGTTATAACTTTCACCAAGTCCTCGTTATTCGTTTCAGGAACCCCAATAATCTCAAGGTTGAGAAGTCTATCCCATTGGTCTCTAATTTTCAACTGAGTACTTATGGAGTCATATTTCTTTTGTAGCTCAGCGATATCAATCGCATATTGTTCGTTGGTTGGCGCACTTTGCTCAATTGTGGACAAGCGGGAATCAAATTCGTCTTGGCGATTATTAATAAGGCTATTCGATGCCTCGAACTCATTCAGACGACCATTTATCTTCGAGAGAGATACCGAGATATTGATATTATCATTTGTGATCTTTTTCATTTCGGTCTTTATACTGTCTAGGTCCGATGAAAATTTATCGAACTTATCACTTAAGGCACTTTCCACCGTCGACTTGATCGTACCAGAAATAAGCTCCAATAACTCTTGCCGGAATTTAATCATCGACGACTCACAGTTGCAGTGATCCATGTCTAGTCCTTTTCTCTTACGGGTTGTAGTCAGTCGGCTGTTTCCTGCCAGGTCTGGATCAGATCCGTATTTCGGAGGATCTTTCATATTCATAGTAGATACGCAACGTCGACTTTTGTACTTTCACGGTAGGACCCTGCCTAGTCCGGCGGCCGAAGCGATGATTCAGGTGACGATGAGCCGCGCAGTAAGTTATGTGTATCTCGTTCACTCACCACAGGACAAGCGGCGTTCGACTGGGATAAGCAGACTACACTTTCGACCACGCAAAAATAATAGTTAGTTGCTTTGTTTTAAGGTACGTTGTAGGTACGGACTGTTAAATAACTTAGTTTAAAATTTAATAAATGTAGGAACAGGTGACACAGACGTCCGACTCGGGCGCCGTATTGACGGAAATGTTATGATTGAAGACGCTGAAATACTGGAGTTTATTACCCGAGAATGCCATATTTTTATTGTATTTTGCTGTATTGTCTGCTTCGTTACTTTAATAAAATGGTTTATACTTGTAAAAATCTAGCATATCTTGGAGCCCATTTCGATAATGGGGCAGTAGAAAAAACCCCAAGTTGAGCTATGCAGCAATATGTGGCTAATAAACTAATACGTTCCAAACAGGCAAGTTTTGGGATGTCTTGAACATATTTTTTTAAATATTCTAATTATGAATACCTAAGTATTTATAGACACAATTAAACGTAAACCAATTGTGTTGTGTTTTATTAGTTTTCTGTGCTTATAATGCATCTCAAGTATTATCGAGTTAGTCCAAGCAGTAACAGCATTTATGTTATGTTTAGCTCCGCATGTACTAAGTTAGTTTTAGTTTCCACTATAGTTGGCCCGTGCTTGCGCTGCCCTAGAATGTTCTGCATAGCTCATGTCTCTTAATTTTAACGCTTACAGCATGGCCGCTACAAATAAACTACTAAACTTTGGTAGTTCAAAATTAGAGTTTGTTGGTATTGCTTTGTTTTTGTCCATTTAAAAAAAAACTACAGGCTATGTCACAGAAACCATATATCAAAGTCTAAAACGATTTATTCAGAATGATAAGAATCATTTGTTCCTATACGACAAAACTTCATCATCGGAGTTGGCCACTAACTTGTACGAACTCTAATGGGCTAGCAATCTGTCACGTAGCTACCATGTATTAGTGACGACATTCGGCCATGTACCAAATACTAAGTTTGGACGGCTCTCTGATTACCCTTCTTATAGTACTTAACAACAGAGGGGGTGTCGTTTTTAGCAACTTTGGCGGAGAGTGTAAGGGGGGCCCTCATAGGTACTTTCTTTGGTACGCGTCCTGTTCTCAAAACATCACGTACTTCCCCTCATCATTAGTCATGTTCACTGGAGGTGTGACACATGTCTAAATATATCTGTGTAATATGATCTGAATTTAAAATAGCAGGGATTTGTTTGCTTCAATAAAACTTCAACGATTAAAAAAATTGCCTGGATAGAAACCAATATAATAACTAAGTATCATTTTTTTATTTTACTTTGTTTATTATATTGATGCACATTTCCTACAGCACACCATTAACATTAACCAAGCAAAGCTTGTACTATAAGACCCAGATAGCTGATATAATAATAGACACTTATTGATTTTCATTGTGTAAGTTTGTTAATTTTCTTCTGCAAGAGAATTCCCCATTTATTTATTGTTGAAGAAAGGAGCAACGTACGGTAAACCTGATCTCAAATTGAGTGAAAAATAAACTTTGACCCAGATAGTCGAAAGGGGCTGTTTATTAGAAACCCTTATATGGATGGCAGCTCTGTCAGGATTCTCGTTACAAAAGCTGATTCGCTCTTTTGGATATTGGCATTTCTTTGGATTTGCCTTTGCTGTGTGACATAGGAGCTTACCTGGTTTTATTTTCCCGTATTTGGCTATAGTTACGCGGGCTTATCTCGTATCATGTTCCGTAGTGATTCATTTTTATTTTGTCAAGTGAGTGTACTGCTTTCCATACGTAAGTTCTTGTAAAAACTGTACGACTAGATGGCGCTGTGTCAAATGTGAGCACAGAATACTGAAAGCAAAAGCGTTTTTGCTCTTCTGTGAAAGTAAGCATAATAATATATTGATGTTCATTTATTGAATTACCCGTAAGATACGTTTTTAATTACTTTTAACAAGTTTATTTACTAGGTTTATCAATGTCAGAACCTCGTACTCAAGGCAGGGTAAAGGTAAAATAACATTAATATTAAACCCACATTTCATTCAATCTCTTCAGAGTAATGTTATTTCAATTTCCTAAAAATGATAAGCCGAATGATAAACAACACTCACGTTCTGTATATCCTGTGGTTCTCTGTTTGTTGGTTAGAAGCCGCTAATCCATTTGCTTTCAGCTCGTCCGACTGATATGGAAAATGTGCCAAAAAGGAAGGAAATGTGAGGTAACCTTTTTATGCAACTATGCTGAGTGAATTGTGTGTAGGTATTTTTGTTTGCGAATATTCCTGAAGCTTTTGAAAGTCGACTTCAAAAGATAATCATAATCACATTAATTTTTGGTTGAACTTTGGCACCTTTTCTTTAACTCACCCTTCACAGAAATTAAAATTATAATCCTATTCAGTCAGAACTCTGAAGCGATTACCGTCAACAATACCAGCTTACCAAGATCAAATTCAGCGTAAATTTTCCCCGATTAAAAATCAACTTCGCAATCCCTTAAACTTCCAAAGGGTTGAAAGTAATCGATCTGAAGAAGGGGAATGGAAATAAGGCTTTAAAAACCATTACGGTAGGCTCTCCCTTTTGTATTCAAGTACGCACTACGAGACCAGGATGATGACACACAGGATCCAATATGAGACTTATTTATTATTCAACGTGGCTCTCCATATTTCATGACGTCATTCTTCGTGGTTAACTCAAAATGAGTGAAGACGTATACCGATCACACGCTTTTGAATAGATAATGTTTTTGGGTGCGAATGGTATTTTCTATTTATGAGGTAAATTCAACTGCATTTCCGTGACGGAATCCATTACCGTAGAAACTGGGTTTGCTTACTTAGCGTATTCCTAGGTAAATAGAAAATCTCTTAGGTAACTAGTGTGCCTTGTAGAGTCGGTAAGTACTTATGAGAATTAATCGGAAAAAGGAGTTGGACGATGAAAATACATCGTTTGTTTGGTGAGATAGATCAAGATACATACCTAATTAAACTACATAAACCTTCACAACTCATGAATTGTTTTTATTGTACAGATCTGTTTTAAAATAGGGATAGTTTCAAAATAACTGGACTTGATGCAAAGTTTTATATAGAGTTTTAGAATGTATGTATTTCAGCAATTAACTCAAACAACTTCACTTCAACTGGTGACTAGAATAAGTACTAATATTAAAACGACCGCATTATAACGGCGTTGCACCTAAGAAAATACTTGGTTTGCTCCTACTCCATAACGCTATACCTTGGTATATTTGTTTTTAGGTGAGATACGAAAGTGACATGACAAGCCTAGACTCGAGACTCTTAAATTATGTTCTCTGCATCTAAACTTTACTGTCCTCAAGATAAAGAACGTATAATAACATACGATAAAACGGTTTTTTCCGCAAGTGTTTGCGGATGTCGAGTGCCAAAAGTTGAGCGTTCGGAAAATCGACATAATCTTTTGAAGGTAAGAATATACCTTTTCCGGTATTTACTTTATCTCGGCTCACTTGAAAATGTGTTCTAAATTCTTATTTATTTTAAGCTTGGGTTTGTTGATTCAATCATTATGCTAAGCCATAGGTATTCTTACCTATATTTGCTATTCTTCCTCTTCTTTCTGCCCCTATCCCACTTTATGTGGGGTACTTCTCTTCCATTCTCCTCTATCAGCCGTCAACTCTGCGTTCACTTCTTTCTTAATCATGTCAATTTTCACGCTCTCTATCCATCTTTTCTTTGGTCTACCTCTATCCATATCCTTTTTGATCCTAGTATCTTAGTGCTGGGACCCCCAGTAGTTTAAGTAAGCCTGATTATATTCTCTAAGTAAATAAATTCGCCATTTTATTTGTATTTACATTAATATTCACCACTCTCCTGATCACATGCATTTTCATCAAAATTTTTAATCTCAGCGGGCTATCTAGTGAATAAAGAAAAACTGCAAAAACAGTAAAGCAGGATGAAGTTCGATCATCTTCAAAGTAGTATTTCCCAGTCATCTATATCAACTAAAACCCGATTTCATCTGAGTTTAGTTTGATCAGGGATTCATAGTTCACAAATAATAAATCTTCAAGACTGATACTGAATTGATATACATACAAGGTGTAATAAAACTACTCCCAAGGGTGAAAGGAATGGAGGCGGTAAACCAAACCAAAAAAAACATGTTTTTTTGCTACAGTTTTGCTGAAAAGTTATAGAACATTTTGTTAGCACTCAATGGTGGCACATTAGTTTTAACCCGTCCTAGTACTCCCTGCATAATTAGTCTCAAAAACTACAGTATTAGGTATTGTTATTATGAGAGTTACCTACACTTCTTAAATTTAAAAAAGTTTATAAAATGTTTCATCTGATAAACGGCTGGGAATGTCACGTATAAATTAAATAGGTATTTAATATTTGTAAACGCGACACGTTCTTTTATATTCCAACAAAACGAAACGGCCCTTAATTGCCGTAATTATGGAACTCTTCGTCCGTTGATGAAAGTAATTTTTCTGAAGCGACTACCAATTAGCTGTCACCAATTAGTGTAGAAAAGAGCAATTTGTTACTTGAACTGGGAGAAAAATATTTACTTACAGAGTTTATGTTTATCTGTTTGGCTTTTGTTATAATTTACTGAAGAACTTTTATTGTTATTTTCATATTATTTTATTTTTGTAAGTTTGGGAAAGCTTACAGCTAGGTAATAAGGAAAGTGAATAATAGGTACTATGAATCTGAAGAGATCCTAAGGTGTAAACAAAAAATTTGCCATCTCAAAACTATAAAATATTTGGAAGCTTTCGTTAAAAAAACATTTGCTATAAGCTACGAGACTGCAGACAAAACATAGACAATTACTAACGGTAAACAAGTATTTTGCAAACAACTGTAAAATATTTGATTAGTCAATTAGTCATCCGTGAAATCGGCCCTAAGGCGTCAAACATAAAACACTCTTCTTTTTGACCCGGGGCTAAGATGAAAAAAGACAGACTGAGCACAATAAATCCAATTTGTCTCGAGGTCAAGGATGTCGACGTAATAGCCGACAAACAGTAGATAAAGCTCACAGAGAACCCAGAGCCAGAGTAAGCTCTTATTACATTAGGTAGGTTACGTGTTAGGCCTCTGTTTACCGAATATACATCGATCGGTCAACTATCTTCCTGGCAGATTTTTTCATACAAAATATGAGTCTTATAATATCAAAAAAGTCGTATAAGCTCTTTTCTGCGGCAGCAAGAAGTTTGAAAATATTATGTTGTAAATCGATACCTAGATGCTTTGTTGTTGGCGATAAATCCCGCTGAGCTAGTACAAAAAAACCTAATGTTTTTTTTTCGTTCGTACATTGGCAAATAATACAGAGATACAGTCCTACCAATCCTACCATCCGCACCCTGCATCTAGGATACCTTTTAGGGTAACAATAACTTTGAATAATGTCCTTATTATGCGAAATGATACTGCCATCATACACCACACGACAAAGATTCACGACAGCAACGTATTTAGTATGTACGAGTTACTGGTAAAATTTATGTAAGGTTACCCTCTAATCGTGTGTGGTGGTTAAACTGAATGGTGAGTGAAAAGACAAATTATGCTCAAATAATGGCAGCGAAGCAAAAACAACAAAACAGCAGACTTCAAATGTGCTTTGTTTTGGTGTTGGATCCAGTGACCGCAAGTAAATTAAGTTATAAATAAAAAAAAACCTAACACAAATTCGTCATTCTCTTTCAATATGGACATTATTCTACTAGAGTAGCTCTTTCATTTGATACCCAAATTCAGGAGGTTTGTGAAAAACCATGCAATCCGTAATTTTGTGGCGGCAGCTAGGTATCTTGAATCGATAAGAACAAAAAATCAAAATCGGTTTATCGGTTCGGGAGCTATCAATGTCGCTGACAGGCACACAGACACGTCAAACTTATAACATCCCGTTGTTTTTGCGTAGGGGTTAAACCATTCCTACCTCTATAAAAAAGAAGTCAGGGCATGGTTTGCCAGAAGTAATAAGAAATATCCAAGGATTTCTAGGTGACCTAAAAATGTATGCCTAAACATTTATGACAAGGTCTGATGAAGTTTAGTTTTTTTTAACTACCACTCTTACCTATTTGGATTGGCAGGATGCTTCCATGTATTATTTGCGTTCACTGCTGGTTCTAACGTTGTGTAAAAAATTTGGGTTGTAGTAAATAAATATGTTTCAAGAACCAATTATTTTTGAATCCTTAGACATATAAAATTCCGGGAACGAAATACAACTTTTCCTCACCGCATATTTTTAATAGCCCCGACTGTATCACAGAATTAATGATAGTAACTACCTATGATGGCTTCACTTTCGCAATTTTCAAAATGTTTCCGTATTTACATCTGGTACTAGGAGGAAGTAAATACATTTTAATTTTTTTATTGGCGCTGGAAACATGGCTCTTTTGCCAAGGCCTATTAACGAAGATTCAACTTTCGAAACTGATATAATTTTATGGCACGTGATTTTTTGTAGTAGCAAAAGCAGTGACGCAACTATAATATACCAACTAGTTCTTAGACCTTACTGAGTAGATACCGACAATCAATTTGTTGGTGCCTACAACTTTCGTAGTTTTCCATGAACTTCGGCAAGAAAAATTGTTATAAAGTACATAGATAAGTGTCTGGACTGAGAAGGGAAGTTTTTATTACGTGCAAACTTAATTTATGGGTAAGATAACTTTTCACCGGGGTGTAATAATACTTTCTTTCTTTTTCATCTCAAAGTAGTTAAAGTTTGTTGACCATTTTCATCAGTGTTTATTTTTTATTACAACCCGGACAGCAAAGTTTTCACATAAGTATTCTACTTATTTGCAGAATTGGATTATTTTTTAACGTAGCTAGTTGCTACGGCGTAGCAGGTTACTACAGCGTAGCAGATTTTGCAGATTATCTATCGCTGTAAACAAAATAGCAAGTGAGTGTCTTATAATAAGCGTCTCTGACAGAGTTTGAGCACGTCTTGCCGATCATAACATAACATTTATTTTCTGAAAATAGAATAGCCTTGTTTCCGTTTGGCGTTCAGTACCTACTATGGAGGACTATAATACCACTCTACAGGCTAAATAAGCATCTACGTATAATTTTGTAATCTAATAAAATAAGATACTGGTACAATTCTGACTGAACTTCTTTCCACATAATAATATCACGAGTATTTCAAGCTTCTGCGTACATTTAAATTTCGAACATGGTAGTTTACTTTCACATCGTGCTCTCTAATGAGATATTCTCTGATCTTATTACAAACACAGCGTACCTAAAAGTCCGCGTTGTAAAATTTGAATTACATTTCTAAATTCTAAGTAAGAGGTCGATACTCTTATGGTTATAACGTTACGTTTTTATACTACTAGTTGATGAAACAAGCATATTATGTTAGATGGTAACCATCGCATAACAAAGCATTGCCTCGTAGGTCACGCACGTCAAGAACATGCTCTACGATTCACTGCCCCGCGTCCATCAACTTGAGGCATACAGATACTCAGCCTCACGTGCCAGTAATTTCCCGGCACCCACACCCTTCAAACCGAAACACAGTAATGCTGCTTCACGGCAAAAATAGGCATGTTACTTCCCCAGATGAGCCCTTCACAAAGAGCTCTACTACTACAAGACATAAACCAACTCGAGATCACAATGATAGCCAGATCTTTTGTTCGATTTAGCCAATAGAGGAGAATATGGCAAAATAATATTTTTTTGAAAGAAAGAAAGAAAAGACAAGACCGATCGATATTTTATATTATGTTTATGTTTTTGCGTTCGCCCCACATGCAGTGCCACCGCGCCTTCTTTTTTCTATCAGTCTCTGATCTCTGTCTTGTAGGTATGGGTATTTTGTGTGTATATCCTGATGTGTAGCCGACTGTACTACGAATGTAAGCCAGACCAACGCTCCCTAAGCGTTTTCGAGATTCGATTTCAATAAATTCTTGTTTTTATTGAGCATTCCTAACCTTGATTCGCTTATTGTAAAATTCTTTAGGTGAGCTCGTATTATACTCGATTTCTCAAATATGCCGAATATCACTACGGTCGCCGATTTAATAGTACTTCGTATAACTGATTTCCGTTTTATTATGCTACGGTCGTGATATAGCGGAAATACGCCATAAACGTCTTTATTGCTCTCAACATACGATTCTGAAAACTTCACCCTAAGTAGATTTAAAGAGATTCTTCCAGTTTTATATTGGGATTTTACAAAAGTATTGAAGTGCCACTAACCTATCAGTTCAGGCGAGAGGGCGTCATCATCACCAGATTGTGAAACCAAATATATTATAATTGAACCAATAATGTAACAAAGTAATATTAAAACTTCATTCCACAAACTATACACAACAAATGATGTTCTATAGGAGCCAATCAAGTTTGTTACCATACTTCTAGACAAAAAAGCACCTTTGTAATTGTACTGAATACATACCGTTCTGACTTTGATTTTGATAAGTTACTCAGCGAGAAAGCTGAAATTTCAGGAAGCAGTGCTAGCGTATTATGGTTAAGCATATTTGCGTATCCGGTTGCAAGTTTACCAGAGATTGTATTTAATCTAGACGGAGAGGCTGTGCATCGATAACCACGTGGTATAGTCGCCGCATTAAAATTCTTAAATATCGCAGCATTAATATGGAACGTTCAATGCAATCCAGGGACAAATATTGAAACAGTTGATTAGTCATCTGTGAAGTCGGTGCTTTGTGTCTGATTGTTTGTTTGTCTTCTGTGGCTCTTTAATTCCATTTTTTATATCAAGTCAAAGACAAATATGTTTTTTATTCAATAGTGTCACAAGGATCACTTGGTGAGTTTAAGTGCCAGCTCCAAGCAACCAAACCTAGAAGAACAGCCAACAACGGTTTGGTTCCTACCATTTTTTTGATTATTTTACAAAACAAAAATAATGATAGCAATGAAGTTCCAGTGGCACCACCACTCCAACTTAGTGAGACGTGGATAATAATACAAAAGCAAAATTTTCAAAAATAGTAGGTATACGCTACGCTAAATGTTAGCTGTAGTAGTATAGTATGTAGTTCTGAAATAGTTTTTAGCTATATTGGTAGAAACCGTATCTTCTGTTTTGCGTACTATCGGATGCATATTTTTTTGTAGTAACTTGTTGCTCTGTGAATGTCCACAGCATTGTGGCGAGCGACGTTTACAACGTTTTTGAATTGTATACATAGAATGTATACAATTCGAAAATTGCAATATAGGCGTCGACATGTGCAGCCGACTGTATATGTCGACTCCTGTGCTTCTGGATAATACGTTCGATGTTGAGTTGGGAACATGAACAGATTTACGCAAGCGAAATATGAGACTGGACTGTGGTCGGGAAAAGGTTTTGCCTAACAAAATGTACCTGTACCTAATTTTGTGCATAGGTACGAGTATGTTTAGTTTATAAACTCTTCTTCTTCTTCTTCCTGCCCTTATCCCACTTTATGTAAAGTCGGCACAACATGTTCTCCTCTTCCACTCTCCTCTATCAGCCGTCATCTCTGCATTCACTTCCCTCTTATCCATGGCATCCTTTACACTGTCCATCCATCTTTTCTTTAGCCTTCCTCTACCCAAACATCCATTCATTTCCATCCACATTCATACTCATCATGTTTAGTTTACATTATTCATCGTTTGTCATGTTTATAAACATTTTGTTATTTTTTTTTGAAGTGAAATCGTCTTTACGTCGGGCTTTTTTAGAGCATTTTTAGAGGTGGGAAAAAACCAATGAACTCGTGACACTGTCACGTCACCTGTCACATAAACCCACCTCTTCGGCAAAGTTCGTTAAAATTCGCCAAAAGTCGGAGAGGGGAAAGTCGAGGCGGGTTTATAGTTAATATTTTCATTTTTTTCAGCATTCCCGGACTGCCACGTTTTTTATAAGTAAGGAGCGATAGACTAAAAGAGAAGTTGACGAATTGGGTAACTGGTTTAACTCATCTATTCCACAGCGCGCTTTTCTCAGTGAAGCAATCATTAATCCAAAATCGAAGTTGGTAGAATGGTAATCCATACTAAGTACCAGCATAGGAGCCCCTGTCGAAACTCAATCCCTGAGACTAGACGGAACTTGAACAGACCATGCATATTCATACACTACCATGTTAAGTTAGAGTTAGATATTATAGAAAACTTTATTATTATTATGCTCCAAAATAAACCTAAAAAAAAACCGGTTGTCTGTAAAGTCGGTTTACTGACGATAGTTGAACGTGACAACGTCATAAGAAAATACTGATGGAATGGTTGCATTAGTCAAAATAATTTTTTAATTTTATTTGCTTGTTAATTTTTTTGTATGGATATAAAGAAGGAGGTAAATCGAAATCACAATTGAATTGATTAAGTTACATTTATTTGTATTATAAGACGTTGTTTTTTATTAATACATTTTGTATTGAAATTATTTCTTTCAGCAAGTAAACTGTGTGATACTTTCCAGCCGCGCCACAAGCTCTAATTTCAATGCAAGTTATACCAATGGAAGGTACTACAATTGTTCGTTTTTGTACGTTGATTAAAAAAAATTGTACTACGAAGGTTCAAGAGAAATTTGACGAAGTTGGTGGCGCGGCCAGAAAGTGCTACTCCCCAGCCACGCCACGCTGTACACAGTGTTAGACTGATTATTACTAATCTAACTGATTGCTAAGAATTTGTACGATATTTGTTCGTTCTAATAACGATAAGATATAACTACGAAAACGGTTTTTTCCGACTAAAATATTAATAAGAAAATTTTGTACTGCGACGTAAAAACGCCTGATTAAACACTCAAGACATTTGCTATCAAATTAATTTCAGGTGTTTTTGATATTATGCGCCGCGTTCAAAAGTTTACACAAAGTAGGTTACGGACTGCGAGGAGAATAGCTTATCTAACCAAAAACATCAAATAAATATTGAAAATAAAATATTAAATTAATAATATTGGTGAAAAAAAGGGTGTAATAAAATTACTTCCAAAAACTTCCTCCCAAAGGAGTTCATCAGTTATTTTGTGTTTTGTAAGAAAATTGACTTTTTTTAACTAATTCTTATTAAAATTAAAAAAAACTATATCCTGTATTTTTTTTATTATTATCAGTTGATTGGTACTGATGAGTCCTTGCGTTAGACATGCTATTTATGGTTGTTTATTGGGTGTGTTGAAGATGATAAATAAGTTTTACGATTTTCTTTTTCCTCAAATTATAACTTTTTAAAAAATACTCTTCTGAAAAGTGACCCTGTATTACAAGATTTGGCGCATTTAATAGGGATTTTGAAAAGGTATTACACATGGCCATGAGTGGCCATGAGTGATGAACATATTGTTCTACTTATCATGTGTTTTAGTCAATAAAATGAACAAAATTTTTTTGTACAATGGTTACCACTTAACATCAGGTGGGTCATAATTATTATGACACCTGATGTTAAGTGGTAACCATTGCCATAGCAAATCATTGTATACAATGCGAAATACATACAAATCTGTTGTGATTTTATTACACCTTATATAATTAGATACTAGATTAATGTGTAATTTTTTTGGCTATCTTGGAAAATCAAGAAAACGTACATCAGACCTTATGCATCTGGAGCTGTGAAGTGTCTACGCATAATAATACAAACACCTGAAATTAATTTGATAGCAAATGTCTTGAGTGTTTAATCAGGCGTTTTTACGTCGCAGTACAAAATTTTCTTTTTAATATTTTAGTTGGAAAAACTGTTTTCGCAGTTATATCTTATCGCTATTAGAACGAACAAATATCGTACAAATTCTTAGCAATCAGTTAGATTAGTAATAATCAGTCTAACACTGCGTACAGCGTGGCGCGGCTGGGGAGTAGCACTTTCTGGCCGCGCCACCAACTTCGTCAAATTTCTCTTGAACCTTCGTAGTACAATTTTTTATAATCAACGTACAAAAACGAACAATTGTAGTACCTTCCATTGGTATAACTTGCATTGAAATTAGAGCTTGTGGCGCGGCTGGAAAGTATCACACAGTAAACTGAATAAAAGTTGTTGTTCAATTAGTTATGGTATGTGGAACGAAGGGCAGTGGTACCTATGTTAGCCATTTGAAAGCGAATCATTTTAGTTTTTACTGTTGTTTGGTAATTCAGCGCAGTTCATGCAATGATCGTGGTCTATGCAATGTCTGTACGATTGACGGAACTTGTGTACAGAGTACCCTCATGAGAGTCGTACAGCTCAATAGGGCGTATCGTTGCAACTCCATTCGGACGCGAACATCTGTACAATGAATATTCACGCTATACCAAAGAGCTTTTATTGTATAGAGTTGGCATTTACTTGAAATCGTGAGTCACGTTTGTGAAGTGTAGCTATCTCGCTTTTTTTTCAGACATTATATATTGGTCAATAATTACTGACTGAAATCGTCCGTCTCAATATTGTGGTAAAAATGATTTCAGCATATAAAATGACAATAATAACATGTACCTAAAGAATTAATATGTCTGCTCACTTTTTCCCTTGTCAATTATGATTTCTTAACTTAAATAAACATGCTTATGTAATATAGTTTATTTTTATTTTTGTTTCGTTATTATGAAAGTCTTAAAAGTTCTAAGCGCTCACTATAAACGATTTTTCAAAACGGGTTTAAAAAGCGATGCCAGTTATATAAAAAAAAGTTTTACACTAACAAAGTCGGGTTTTCGTTATTTCTTTGAGAGAACTGTCTCTGTCTACAGTTTTTGTGGATCTGTGTGACCGATGAATATTCTGGTATACACGCTAATCGTGTTCCGAAACCTGGCGGTTATTGTTTTCAGTGGCTGTTCACGGCATCCTGCGATAGTTTGATGGATTGATCATTGACTTTGGACATGTGTTTAGGAGAGGAATAAGGGAAGGGAAATGGAGGCCTTTGCATTTTTTTTAAATACAGATAGCTAAGCATTTGTCTGCCATGACACCTGATGGAAAGTGAGGATGCAGCCTATGATAGAGCATGCTCAGCCATAATCCTCAATCATAACGTTACTATAAAAGTGGAATGTGGAATATCTACCATGAATGATCCATTCCAGATGATTCCAGATGATTTATATAGCGTGTCTGGAACAGGATTTTTAGATAAAGTAGGTTTGCCCAGCACCTAGACTTAGCCTAGACTTAGACCACACCTAGACTTAGACCTCCTGACAGCTTAGTCAGCCTAATCCCCAGGAAAAGCATGGTAAATACGGAACTAACTTAGCCACGTTTCCTCACGATGTTTTCCTTCACCGTTGAGAGCACTAGTATTACGCACATACATTTTTCGAAGAGAAAATTAATAGGTGTACCGGATTTGAACCCGAGACCTTAGCATCGGAAGGCGGGATTGCTACCACTAGACCACTAAGGTTGGGTAATTGGATAAAAAATATGCTAATACTTGTTTAAGAATTACCTATGTACCACTAATTGTATTTTTAACTTAAGTAGGTATAATAGAAAAAAAAACAAACTATTGAAAAAATATGGGTATGGGTGCCGGTGAAATTACTGGCACGTGAGGCTGAATATCTGTATGCCTCCAGTTGATGGACGCAGGGCAGTGCATCGTAGGGCGCGTTCCTGACGTGCGTGACCTACGAGGCATTGCTTTGTTATAGGCGATGGTTACCACTTAACATCAGGTGGGCCATATGCTTGTTCCATCAGCTAGTTACATAAAAAAAAAAAACAAACTATTGAATAAAACTTATAAAAGTTTGATGCAAACTTTTTACTCAAACTGTAAGTGTAGTTAAGCTTTAGCTATGTCTCAAACCTCAGCTTTATTCGTTCCACAAAATTGTACTGAAGGAGCATCTAGTGTTGAGTGCATTAGGATTGTCACGGCTTTACTACTAAAACCGGATATTTTTTATAATCCTAGCAAAATAAGTTAGCCTGCAAAGTACTATAAGATAAAGATCGCGTTAATCTAAAAAGTGCTAAAACTTACTTTTTGTCCGAATAAAAATGAGTAGGTTCTGACGGTTGTATTTTTTAAATGCTTTTTATTGCATAAAACGTGCATCTAGGCGATGGCAATCAGCTAAAACGCTGACAAATATGACAGTGATATTTGACAGCCACCACCACCAGATGGACCAACGACATTATTAAGATCGCAGGAAGTCGGTGGATGAAAAGGGCTCAGAATCGTTCTTCCTGGAAATGTGAAGGGGAGGCCTATGTCCAGCAGTGGTCTTCTTCAGGCTGATGCCGATGATGATGATTTGACAGACAGCGTTACGCTATCGCCATCGTCTTGATGTGCGCAGGCCTTTACTTCCTCATTTATGAGCCAATTTGAAGAAATCTTATCTTTCTCCAGATTCCAGATTGGTCCTATTGAAATTTCATCAAAGTCGGTTAAGCCGTTGTTTTCAATGGTTTATTTTTAGTTTAATAAACACTCTGAATCCCAAATTTTACAAGCTTTTCGACTTTAGATTAAGCGAGAAGGTCATCGACAATAGTTTTCACCGTGAAATAAACTTTTGTTGTAGCAGAAACGTATCAGATACCTACAAACACAGCCTCACAAACTAGTTCACACTCCCGGGAGCCGTACAAGTTGTAGAGCGGTGATCATTTGCCCTCGTGAGGATTTCCAGCGGGCAGTTTGAAGTTTCATGAAGCTAGGCTTATTTTCAAATGCCCGTTTAGACAGTAATCCAGCAACATGCCCACAATTTCTTTTATAGTCCGCTCGCTAAGTGACGGCTGGGGACATGTCTGGCGTCGGCCGTTAAGTTAAAACGCTTCTCGACCTCTTTGTTCTAATGTAATTTCTCGCGAACTTCCCTTAATTCAATGAGAGCAGCGAATAAACAATGGTGTGAATAAATATTTAATCAGTGCCTAATGTCAATTCACCTTTCCTTTTAGGACCATCATCTAACACGTTTGTTTGTTTATTTATTCAACAATGGTTTAATTTTATCATCTCTTCAGTAGGCCTACCACAAGCTCTGTCTCTAGCTCTGGTTTTGAGTCTGTGTGAGTGCTCACCAGTGTATTATAATGTGTGTGTGACGTTTCGCCATTTATTTAGTACAGACTCAAAACCAGAACAAGAGCCAGACAGAGCTTGTGGTAGGCCTACCAATTAGCGTGTGTAATTAGAAATTTTTGCAATGTGAAATAAATTAACTTTCCTTTCTTTGATGATAAAAATAAAATACTATTAGCACTCTTTAAAACGACAAATACCTGTTTCTTCCATATCAAAATACTATTAAATTTTAGGCTCTTATTTATTTATTCTTTCTTCGCACACAGTCCCCTTGTAAATCATAAGTCCATTTCATCCAAGGGTTGTCTGGTAGAGATCGCTGTTTAGCGATAAGACCGCCCATTGTATGAGGCAAATAGTTTCAAGTTTTTTTATGTACCTAAACTTTTATAATTTGCTGTGTGCAATAAAGCATTTTCTATCTACCTTTCTATTATTCTCGAGGTTTGCGTGCAAATTGTTAAACATGCACAAGTAGACCTAAGCAATGATTCATGAGTTCAGGTTCATTGCTATGCATCAGTTTTATGATCACATGTGCATTTTAATGCATGCTATATCGTCCGCTGAATTGATCAAACTACTATCTCAAGTATACCTAGAGTTTGGACTAAGATAACTTCACAATTTTCAAAATACCTCAATCGCTTTTTGAATATATAATTGTGCATAACGATTGTGTTAATTTAAAAAGTGTTTTTGAATACACCTTTTCATAAGCAAACCAAAATGAAACAGCGTAAGCGATTAATATTTATTTATTTTATAATAATTTTATTTTTAACTAGCGGCCTGTCCTGGCTTTGCACGGTTACTTACTACTACTTACTATCCCGGCGCATCAACCCCGAAGTGGGTCTTGGCCTCCGACACAATTAAACGCCACCGGTCTCTCTCCTGCGCCACTTTTTGCCAGTTGGAAACTCGAAGAGAGCGGAGATCCTTCTTTAGTTCGTCCGGTATCTGGGTCGGCCGACTGGCCGCCGTCCGACTGGCACCCCCAGGAAAGCCCATTCACACATTCATTCATTTCAGGTTGGGCATTTATTTTTTATAAACATAAATATACAGCCATGTTACTCAGGGTGAATGTAGCTTTCCAATGGTAAAATATTTTCTGAAATCGGCACAGCAGTTTTTGAGTTTATTCATTACAAACATACACACAAAAATACAAATCTTTCCTTTTCAAATATTAGTATAGATAGTATAGAAGTATAGATAAAGGAACACTTTTTTACGCATTTTATTATGTAAAGTCATTACTTTACACTATACTTACAACAAATGCGTCAGAAGAACAATTGTGCGAGAGAAGTTGAGTGGTGGTGGCAGTATCACTCCTTAGAGAGTGATGATGCTATATGAAGAAGAAACCATACTTACAGTTGGACTATATGATATTGCAAAGCGTTCATTACTTTAGCTTTATAGTGCAGATTGAGACACATAGCATAAAGTCTAGCACGGATTTAGCGACCCAGAGTTAGTTATTTTCAGAGTTTAACCCGTGCTCGGTCTGCAAAGTTGGATGATATAATTTTGACAAAGCCTATGTAAATTGCTTTGAATTTATATTTACTCATCTATCTTTTATATAAAATAAACTTTAAGGCTTTATTTATGAAGATCTCAAGTTATAGTATCGCTTTCGCCGAAAACACCAATTAGTCAATATTCAGAAACTAATTTAATCCAAATTTTGAATAATTGTTTACCACGTGGTAAAAAATCAAGCTGGAAAATATTATTCAATAAACACCATAATACTCCCAAGTTTCCTTCGAATAAGAAAGCTCTTTCTGTTTACTTCAAGCCTGTCTGAAGTCACCGACTTTATAAACTTAAAGCTACATTGATCATAGTTGCGAAGTGTTCGCAGCTGCGCCGGGAAAAACCTTAGTGTGCATCTTTAGATCACTGTTCGATCTCCTTGCAAGTTAGTGCAGTGCCAGCTGGTACGTGAACGGAGTTTAAGTTTGTACACAGACTGTAGTGTCTAGTTGAGCAACTATTTAAAATGCTCAATGTAGTCAAAACACTCGTCGCCGGTGGACGTGCTCTGTAAGGCAATGCAAACGTTATATAATTATAGACAGAGTTGACTGGCGTCTCAGCTCAGTTGGTAGTAGTTCTACTTATTGAGCCGTAGGTCGTGGATTCGACCCCTACTGAAAACAAATATCTGTCTGGTTTGTTCTCTGTCTAGTTGTTATATCGTATTCTCAGTAAGTATTTACAAAAAATGTATGTAAGAATTACATCAGCTATTTGGTTCTCATAGTTCAAGCTCTGCTAAATTTAGGACTAGATAATGCTGTGTAGATTATCCATCATATTTATTTACTAGAGTAAGTCAGAGTATTTTTGACTCGAGCTTCACGCAGCCGAAGTCGCGAAAAACCGCTTATAAATATTCGCTTTGTTCCCATAGAACTAGATTTTCCCTAATGGATAGCTCAATTTCCTGCCATATAAGTGACTGCGTCCTACGAAATCTAATTTCGAAGGGACCTTTTGAAATACATTTGCGCAAAAGCTTTTATATTTGGCGCTCGTGTACTTTGACCTGACCTTTGGTTTAAGAGCTGAGAATTGTTACGTCCTGTTATTTTAATTTATTCATCTTTGAAGTTTGGTGTAGAAATAAGAAAGCTTGTTTAGGCATTATTGTGGCGAGTTATCATTTTAGTTTTCAATCTGAACAATTACAACAGCTTAACAAGGTAAATTCGGAGATTTGAGGCTCGACATTATCTATTTAGCCTTTTGCTGCTTTACTGGGTATATTAGGTCTCCTTCCTACTACACCCACTCTCTTCGGTCCTGTGCCAGTCTTCGCTATTGCTGCCCAACTACTCCGACCCACGCGTGGGTGGTCTGATCGACATTGGATCTCAGAAAGTATTGATCCATTGTAAGATATACGCGTGTATTGGGATTGTTAATCTCAGTGCATGTGGTTCTTAGATCTCTTAGTTACTCAAAAGATCTAGTTTTGGGGTATAAGCCAAAATAAAATAAAAAAACAGCCTAATTATGTCCAGCAGTGGTTCTTCAGGCTGATGATGATGTTATGTCAAAATTTATATTCTGCTGACTAACACGTTTCAAAGTTATCCTAATTGAATAACAACCGTCAAAAGAGTTAAAATGCAAACATTTGATTTAATGAGATAGAAAAATGTAAGGTAATCAAAATTTAATTTACTAATAACTCCCTTAATCTTAGCTATTTCCATAAAACACGATCATCACTTTAAACGAGTTCTTTCCCATCCGACTCCATTTAACCCAACAAAATTTATTGCCTCACCGTTTTTAATACCGTGATCTTAGTTCAGAGATCGACCTAATAAAAATGTGTTCGCATTTCTACATGTTCAATAAAAGTCCAAGTGTCCGTGTGAGTGCACATAAAAAGAGATGCCATCTGTGCCCTCGCTATCACGATGCATAATAGTAAGGCTCGGACCGAATGGACACATTCTAACACTGAATTGAAAATAACGATCAATTATATAGCAACGGGGTGCGTTTTCACTTTTTAAATTAATGAATTTACATTTTCTGTGTGGAACTTATAGTCAAATCAGCAACTAGGTCATGTGTAACCCTAGAAAGTCCTCCATCATGACCGTAGCACATCTCCGCTGCGGAACCGTTACAGTGGTACCGCAGAAATTTTATCATGAATTGTGTCTTGTCCAGTGTAGGTGATGCGGATCACTAGACGAAATTGCCTGTTCTCTATTTATTTATTCGTATGGCATAATAATTATAGTACCTATAATACAATCGTTCTTATAATATAAAATTCAATTTCTTTATCAATTGGATGCTTGACTGCCTGTTCTGCGACGCCAGCCACGCAACGAAATTCAACTAACGGTGCCGCTTTAACAGTTCCGCAGCGGAAGTGTGCCACGGGCGTTCAGCCTCGCGTACGTTTGAGCGTTCTGCGGTGGTATATATTATGACAGTGATGTTTGACAACGTTTCACTGATTACCACCGCAAAACACTATCATAGCATGATATGAAATAGCATAGCATTAGCACATTAGCATAGCATGATATGAAATATGATATTGAATAATACATGCATAATGTAAACTCGGTTCGAAGACTCATACATTTGATTTGATCAAGAGACTGATAGCGCTCTTTTTGAATCTGTCTGAAACTTAAATCGACGTGGTGGGTAAAGCTTGTGAATTTCTGGTTCTGTATAAAATGGAGTCGGTCACCAGATAGATAGCAGAACGTGGCACGACAGGCCACCCTTTGTCAAGCTTATAGTCTAGCTATCGAAATGCAGCGATCTTCTTCTAGTACTCTGTCATTGCATCAATACAGTCACTGAAAACCAGCGCTGCAAGGGCTACCGTGCCCTTGTAGCTAATGCTGAGTGGCTTACCATTTTTTGCTTTCATTACATTTAAGTTGAACTGTACTTATTAATTTTAAGCTGACGCAAAATAAATTTCTCTATTTCTTTTATAGAACTTATCATTAAAAAAACAAGCATGAACGTAAATAATGAAACTGTTTTAGTCACATGAGCATTCAATTCAGATATGACCACTTACACTTATTGAATCTAAGTGACAGTTGTTTGCTAATGTATAAATATTGACAGTGATCAAAGTAGGTATAACAGCCCTGTAAGCCCATTTCTTCTTTCTATAGATTCTAATAATTTGAAACATGATTATTCTCTTGCAACGCTTTGAAGCGATGTTGCTAATTGAAAACATAATCAACTATCCCGTGGATAAAATAATCTGATAAAAATACTCTTTTAGCAATATCGTGTGAGTTCGTGTACTCAAAGCTTTAATTCAAGATATTTACGTGCAGTTGGCCTACCACAAGCTCTGTCTGGCTCTATCTCTGGCTCTAGTTTTGGGTCTGTGTGAGGCCTGTCTAAATAAATCCTACGTCAAAACGTCACATACACAGTAAAAAAAATGCGGACAATTCACACAACACTATCTAGCCCCAAACTAAGCAGAGCTTGTACTATGGGAACCTAATATTTTTTTAAAATATTACGGAAAAGAATTTTTTTCGTAAATACATACATAGAATACAATATGAAACCCAGATAGAGAACCCACGACCTACGGCGCAGAAGGCAGAGCTACTGCCAACTGAGGTGACTGGCCTCAGTTGGCAGTAGCTCTGCCTTCTGCGCCACATTGGTGAGCACTCACACAGACTCAAAATCAGACCATGAGACAGAGCCAAACAGAGCTTGTGGTAGGCCTACAACTGTGTTTGATCGTTGCAAGGGACGAGCGCTAACAAAAATCAAATACCCGTTCAAGCTCTCGTCCATGTGTCAACAGAAAAATAACGGCAAAGTGTAAATCGAACTCGCACGCTGAGAGACATTTTTTAACGATATTGTCAAAATAAAACCACAGACGTGGTTTTGGTGCCTCAATACGTTATTGCAATCAAGCATCAAGTATATATGACTGACCTCTCAGCTCAGTTAGTAGCACCTGCGGCGTGGGTCGTGTGTTCAATCCCTACCGAGAGCTAGTGTTTGTGTAGTGAACACAGATGTTTGTTCTCAGTCTGGGTGTGATATTCTATGCATGTTTTTTATGAAAAAAAGATGTAAGTAGTGTAATCAACTATTTGATTCCCATAGTACAAGCTCTGCTTAATTTAGGGCTATAATATTTATTATTTATATAAATAATAAATATTTATTTAATTATTATTTAAATAAATATTTAATAGAATATTTATTTATTATTTATATTATTTTGGGTCAATTACGGATACTGAAAAGAAAGATAAATGAAAGATGTACATGAGTTAAGATATTAATGTAATGGAACAATGGAACAGTGCATAACAAACAAAAAGTTGAAACTCATTTGAGGTTTCCTTGCTTATATTTGGGCAGTTTTATTTGTGTGACAAAATTATTAAATTATGCGCTTCTACATACTACACACAGATTAATATATATAAGATACATAGATTAAGTTTACAGTTAATGTGAAATTTTCAAAAACTGACAGAGCTAATGTAAAACTACGCCTCATAAATCGAATGTTATCTCGGGTATTCTATAAAAAGACATTACTTCCTCTCCAAACAGCGCAATTCTGAGCAAAATTGGTGTAAAAAATATCCCACGTTGCTGATTACAAAAGCAAGTTACGACAACGCTCCCAGGAATCGAATTCATAATTCATTAGAGTCCAATATCACACGTAAATCCACAATGCAGTATTGCAAAGCTCGGTGGTAATGTATACAATGTTTTCCTTTGATCTCTGCCAAATGCTCTACAATGCGGCTTCCATTCGTGCTCATCCATGGTAGTATTATGGTTCAAATAATGAGCTTGGTGTTCGGCGTTTTTAGGGTTCCGTTGCAAAATGGCAAAAACGGAACTCTTATAGATTCGTCATGTCTGTCTGTCTGTCCGTCCGTATGTCACAGCCATTTTTCTCCGAAACCGTAAGAGCTAGACTGATGAAACTTGGCGAGTAGATGTATTATGTGAACCGCATTAAGATTTTTACACAAAAATAGAAAAAAAACTATACATTTTGGGGGTCCCCATACTTGAAACTGAAACTCAAAAAAAAATTTTTCATCGAACCCATACGTGTGATCTATGAATAGGTCTTCAAAATGATGTTGAAGTTTCTAGTATCGTTTTTTCTAGTCAGTAGTTTTTTTTTTATACGTCATAAATCGTAAACCGCAATTTACCTTTCGACGAACTACAAAAACCTTTATATTATGTTACTTGTTGCTACGGAACCCTTCATGGGCGAGTCCGACTCGCACTTGGCTGCGTTTTTTATTATTGCAACTTTATGAATGTGGAAAGTGTGAAAAATGTTCTACCCTACTTTTTTATTCATATTCTGACTGGCTTCTTAGCTCAGTTCGTAGAACTTCTTTATTTTTATACGACTAGCTGATGGAACAAGCGTATGGAACACCAGATGTTAAGCTTTTTGTGCTTTAGGTCGTGGGTTTGACCCCCAGCGAAAGCTAATATTTGTGTGGTGACAGAGAACAAACACTGTCGGGGTATTCTAAAATATGGTATTCTAAAAAAGGGGACTAGATAGTGTTGTGTGGATTGTTTACAATATTTATTTATTTAAATCAAACTAAAATACAAAATTTGGAGTCTTATATCTCATTGTTATGAATTGTTAAACCGATTCGGATTGGATGAAACTTCAAATAGATAATATTTGTGACTAGATTTTTCTAAGCCAATTTTCTGGGTAAGACGAAACTGCGCGGATAAAACTATTATTTAAATAATCTATTTACCTCATCCACCATATGCAATGGCCAAAGTAGCTTCCATAAACAAAAGCACCAAACCTAGTTATTTTCATAAAACACTGCAGTCAAAAACATCAAAGTTTATCACCCTCTGAGAGAGAGCACACTAACCAGAAGGTATTACTAAAAACGTGGCACTAAGTGTAATTTAGCTGTTCTGTCTAGTTACTCGTGAAATCTCGGAGAGTACATGCAGTACGAATATTCACTAGGATTCTACTTGAAAAGTTTTTAATAAAGAAATTAAAATAAAACAAAACAGGCTGCCTGTAGGCCTACCACAAACTCTGTCTGGCTTTGTCTCAGGCTCTGGTTTTGAGTCTGTGTGAGTGCTCACATGCCATAGTGTATTATACTGTGTGTGTGTAACGTTTCGACGTAAGATTTATTTAGTAAACACTCACACAGTCTCAAAACCACTGCCAGAGACAGAGCTAGACAGAGCTTGTGGTAGGCCTGCTGTTCAATTTTGTACATGCTGGTTTCCTCTACGACCTTTTTACTTCACTGTTTGAGATTGAAATAGATAAAATAAATATTATTCTGGACAATTCACACAACACTATTAGCTCCAAATTAAATAGCGTTTGTACCATGGTGATAGATGATATAATACTTAATTATGCTTTTTTCTTTTGAGAGTAATGGCATTATGCACATAATATTTATAAAATAAGCTATATAGTTTAATGTACCGAGGAGGTCGTTTTTAGCTTTCAGTCACTAGTTCATTCTTGGTCACCCATACCAGTGATGAAATCTGTAATGAAATGCAAACGCAAGCTTCCTTATTGCGCTTCATCAATCTCCTGTGGCATCACTTTTTCACGGCGCCTACATTTGTCTGCAACATTAGTCATGATTTCAGTCTTGCCTTTGCCTTTTATTTGTTTGTGTAGGTCATGAGGGCGTATCAAGGGACAGCAAGAAAACCCATAAATATAGAAAGAAAAAACCTTATTTTTAGGGTTCGGTCAGCAAACATATACTACGTTTATAATAAATAAATAAATACTGTGTACACTCCACAATGGCCCCAAACTAAGCAGAGCTTGTACTATGGGAACCAGATAGCTAATATAATACGTACATAGATTTTTTGTTGTAAATACATACTTAGAGTACAATATAACACCCAGACAGAAAACAAATATCTACGTTCACCACACAAATATTTGTCTTCGGAGGGATTTAACCCACAACCTATACAGCGCAGAAGGCAGAGCTACCAACTGAGCTGAGGCCAATCTAATAAAAGACTACGTTCTCGTTTTACAAATTTTGGTACACCAAATGTAAGCATGAATAAAAAAAAGTATATCTCCTTTAAAAAAAAGAATATGCTATATGACAGCGGTACTTGACATAGCTTTACAAACGCTTAGTTTTGCGCAAGGCTTAAATTAAAAAGACAAAGGAAGGATTGTTTTAAAACGTCAAACTACTGTCACAGTTACTTCTGTCTTTCGACCGTTACCTATTTAAAATAACGTACGTAATCAAGAAACATAAGAAATACTGCTAAACTACTTACTTCTACATACTAAAATTCAGGAGCAGGGTATAATCTAGTCTCACAGCCAACCGGGCCCGGGATACAAATCTGGTGAGAATTTCACGTCAGGATTCGCGTGTGGAATTCCATTTTCCCGTGACAAGTAAATGTACTGCATGTGCCATATCTGGCCGTACAAAATGGCTAATAAAAATTCTTCGCGCTTAATTTCGTCGCGCGCGATTTTTCCTTAGACGGCACACATCCCCAAAATAAATGAATAGCTGACTAATGCCGTTGAATTAGAGTTAAAATTGTCACGTGCTACGGAGTCACGTGATTCAAAATATAAAGGAAACGCTGATTATTTCTTATTTTTTGCCCAAAAGTTAGCATTATTGTGAGTATGATGCCCACCAAGGACAAACACTTGCAAACAAGGTACATGCAATAAAATTTAAAGAAGGCCCTGTATTTAAAAATATATATAAGAAAGGCCAATAAGATATCAGTTATTTATCTGGTTCATAAAGAAGCTTTGCTTAGTTTAAAACTTACATGACACTGTGTGAAATTACCACCAATATTTTTATTAATTAGGCTAATTAGAAAAAGGTACATAAAACGGTCTATCAAGACAATTTTATAGAATTTTTGGGGTTTAGAAAAAACATTAGAAGAAGTTACAAGCCCCGACTGACCACATCCTTCCTACGCCTACTAGGTGCTATTGTTATAATATCGTCGTGACAAAATTGATGGGTGCGTGTCAGATCATTTGTAACCCTGACAGATAATGATGGCCCTCTTATGTCTTGGCTTTCCACAATTAGGTAGAATGCGTTTCGCATCGGAAAACGCTTGGAGCGGCTATAGACTTCTGCTGAGTGCCTGTTAAGTAAACGAATTGTTTCAAACCGTATCGTTTGCGTTCGGAAAATTCGAGGTCTTTTTAGAAAAGACAAAATGAATACAGGAAAAACTACGTTGAAAATGACACTGTTCATTACTACTTAAAAAAATAAAGTGAACGTGAGTAAATATGAAACCTGATTATACCTATTACAAGTAAGTTTATATAATTGGTAACAATACATCAATATTACAAAAGTGTTACTAACTTCCTATATTTAACAAACAGGTACTTATAAATATATCTATCCTAATAATGATTTGCTTACCAGAACTGCGTTATCACAAATTCCCAAAACCATTTCGATAAAATACAAAATTAATTCACGTTGTTTAGCTTGTGGAGTAGCTATTGAGCGCAAAATATAGTTTCATTAGACTTGGCCTCTTGACGAGGGGTCTCGCGTAGACAGAGGTATTTTATTGTAACATGCCAGCCCAGCCAAGGGTTTACCCGTCTAATAATGTAAATGATGAATTTAACACTGATATACACTGCCTTATAAGCTTTCTGTATACAATATCCTTTGATACAAGGGTGTAGCTGTAGGTGAAGACTTATGAAAGTTATAATTAGGAACCTCAAACTCGAGGCAAGTCTTTAAGTCGTCTTATATTCATTAGGCAAAAACAAACGGTGCTTGAGGCTTGCGGTGAGGAGTTAATGGTGAGCTGATACCTTACTAAGGAGGGTGTTGTGTTACATGTACCTTGACCTACTTTTCTGTTTTTTCCTGCCAAGTATTTTCTTGTGCTAACGGTTCCAATAATCGTATTTTGTTGTATCGTTGAATGAGCCGTATTATTTTAAGTAGAAATCCGTCTATTCAAATTATTCCTGCCTATTAACAAGGCTTGACTTGGAATAACTTATGCAAACGTAATTTACTTAATCATTTCACCTTCAATTTCACACTTAAAGGTTGAACGATGGCAATAATCAAAGGGCCAGAAGGGGTAAGGTTAAATGGATGACATTTTATCTGAAGGGGAATAAGGGAAACAAATTGAGTAATTATCGTAGTATTGTCCTGCCATCAAGTCGATAATCGGTTGGCTGGCCTTTGCTATTGTATGGTGGAAGTACTTGGGTGGAATAATATGGTTCTGGAAACGGGTGGCAACATTTACAAGTGAAGCGTGGATGGTTATTTCAACATGTGGAACAAATACAATTTATGTCTGACTGCAGGATTATTTTATGCAAAAATAAAATGTAAATGACTATAAAATGATCTGGTTTTGTAAATAAGGAGGTATAAATCAAATTACATTATTATTTTGGTATATTAATTGAGTGGCGAGGTTTATGTATACTTTCAGCAAAGCAACAGTGCACTGCTGGTGTACCTACTCGGTTGAAAACTGTGGTTCAGTTTTTCTGTATTCTACAATATCCAAACTATGTTTTATTTTCTATTATATTCCGTTAGAGAGATTGCTGTCAGTGAAACTGTACTTACACAAATACACATGTCACAGAGACCGTGCCCTGAGGGTTCCGAGCAAGAACCTCCAATCCGTAATATTACGAGATCGTTTTACCCTTTTCATATTTGTTTTGAAACACTTTTAAGCCACTACCTGTCTATAGTTGCAGAAACTAACACTTTCGCTCACATTTAGTACAGATTTAGACTTACTATTCATAGTTGATGAATGGTATTAGATCATTATCATCATCTCAGCCCGTTTGCACCCACTGCTGAGTATAGGCCTCCTCTTTATTGCGCCACTCTTTCCGGTCCCTCGCGAGTCCATCAACTCATTTCCAACCACTCGCAATAATGTCGTTCAACCAACGGGCGGGTGGTCTGCTTCTATATATATAATGGATGATGAAAGGATTTAATTTTGCCGATATTCTGATCGCTCAGCTTATGCGAAGTCGAGGCTCTAAGTGGTCCATAAGCCAGCATGTCGTCTAGTGACCCTTGACTTTAATTGAACGGGTGCCATTTTAGAAAAACACGGCAGCCGTCCGTTGTCGGTTTGACTTGGCGTGAAATACGACCCGATTAAATTTAATTAGTGGGTATGGAGTGCCCTTTTTAGGGTTCCGTAGCCAAATGGCAAAAACGGAACCCTTATAGATTCGTCATGTCTTTCTGTCTGTCTGTCTGTCTGTCTGTCCGGCCGTGTCACAGCCATTTTTCTCCGAAACCATAAGAGCTAGACTGATGAAACTTGGTAAGTAGATGTATTCTGTGAACCGCATTAAGGTTTTTACATAAAAATAGAAAAAAAACTATAAATTTTGGGGGTCCCCATACTTGAAACTGAAACTCAAAAATTTTTTTTTCATTGAACCCATACGTGTGGGGTATCTATGAATAGGTCTTCAAAAATGATGTTGAGGTTTCTAATATAGTTTTTTTCTAAACTGAATAGTTTGCGCGAGAGACACTTCCAAAAAGGAAAAAAGTTGGTCCCCCCCCCTCTAACTTCTAAAGTAAGAGAATGATAATACTAAAAAAAATACATGTTGTACATTACTATGTAAACTTTCAACGATATTTGGTTTGAACGAGATCTAGTCAGTAGTTTTTTTTTATACGTCATAAACGGAAACTCAAAATTTTTTTTTTCATCGAACCCATACGTGTAGGGTATCTATGAATAGGGCTTCAAAAATGATGTTGAGGTTTCTAATATAGTTTTTTTCTAAACTGAGCAGTTTGCGCGAGAGACACTTCCAAAGTGGAAAAAAGTTGGTCCCCCCCCCTCTAACTTCTAAAGTAAGAGAATGATAATACTAAAAAAAATATATGTTGTACATTACTATGTAAACTTTCAACGATATTTGGTTTGAACGAGATCTAGTCAGTAGTTTTTTTTTTATACGTCATAAACCGTAAACCGCAATTTACCTTTCAACGAACTACAGGAACCTTATTATGTTACATCAAGTAACATAAGGTTCTTGTAGTTCGTCGTGCTACGGAACCCTTCATGGGCGAGTCCGACTCGCACTTGGCTGCTTTTTTATTCTGCTTGCGTTTATTTTGAATCAAATGGAAAATCTTGACACTTTTCGTACAGAAATGTAAGAAATTAATGGAAATTCTGCAATGAAATGAAATGAAATGAAATTGTTTATTGCATAAGTATAGTTTTACATCAGTTTAGTAATAGTAGGTACTAAAAAGAGCGCAACACATACAGGTGCTCGTCAAACATGTAAGTAAAAAAGCATAACAATTATTCTTATTAATTATTCTTAAAATATAATTAAATACATTGTGTAATTGATTGTGGCTGTAAAGAGGCCCGTCACTTATTAATCTTATTATCATGCAAAATTAAACATTGTTTTTTTTTAATTTTAAGTCTTTGTAGTTATTGGTTAGAAATTCTTTAAGATTGTAGATAGTTTTACTCATTAGTAGATGTTTAACTTGGGTACAGAAAATTGGATAGCTATCTATACATTTAATATTTTCAGGTAATTTGTTAAAGAGTTTTTGTCCTATAAATCTCGGTAGTTTATCTGACATATTTAATCTGTGACCCATACTATTTAATCTATTCTTATTCCTTAAGTTATACTTTGTAGCGGTACCCCTTGTCATAAATTCACCTAAATTACTTTTAACAAACTTAACAATTTCGTAAATGTAAACAGATACAGACGTCAATATTTCTAAATTACAAAAGTGATCTCTACAGGATTCCCTAAAGTGGCAATTAACTAAAACTCTGATCGCCCGTTTTTGCATTTTTAAAACACGCTCAAAATCAGTAGAATTTCCCCACAGCACAATACCATAAGACATTATTGAGTGTACATATGCATAGTAAATTTCCTTTAAATGTAAATCAGACGTAATTGATCTTAGTTGTTTGAGTGCAAAAATCCCAGATGACATTTTTTTGCAAGTTGTGTCAACATGTTCCTTCCAAGAAAGTACTGGATCTAAGTAAAACCCTAACAGCTTGACAGAATTACAGGTTTTAATGGTATCATCCTGTAACCTAATACTAAAGGCTTCCTGTTTAGGTGAGACTGCGTTGAAAAACATGATGCTTGTTTTGGTTGCATTTAATTTCAGACCGTTCATATTAAACCAATCACTGAGTATGGTGACGGTATTTTGTATAAGACGCACCAGAGCGGTTTCCGTTTCGGCAGATATAAGTATAGTTGTGTCATCAGCGTACTGTATTAGGTCTCCATTTATAGGTAGTTGTGCTATATCATTTATGAATATAAGAAACATAGTGTTTCCGAGTGAGGAGCCTTGTGGAATACCAATGTTTACACTTTGTGGGTTTGATTTGTATGATTTTCCACTAACTTTTATGCTTACAGTCATTTGTCGATCTTTTAGGAATGATTCTATTAGTTTCAAAGGTTGCCCATTAATACCGTATATTTGCAGTTTTTTTAAAAGGAGTTCATGATCGACCGAGTCAAATGCTTTCGACAAGTCTAAGAATATACCAGCGACTTTCATCTTGCGTTCTAAGTTGGTAACAATTTTTTCTATAAAAGCCAGTGTAGCAGATGTAGTGGAGCGACCCGGCCTATAAGCGAATTGACAATCTGATAAGGCGTTATTTCGTTCAAGATGTTTCATTATTGCATCAGATATAAGTGATTCTATAAGTTTGGATATAGTTGGGACGATAGTTATAGGCCTGTAGTTTCGAACATCAGAAGTCTCTCCCTTTCTCTTATAGAGTGGCGTTATTTTTGATCTTTTTAGGACATTTGGATAAATAGTGGATTCCAAGATGCAGTTTACCAGAAATGTAAAATGATCACATAAATATTGCATGGATTGATAGATCAGCGTTCCGGACATATCGTATAAATCTTTAGTGTTACTGTTATTGAGTTTATTCTTTGCTAGTTTCAGAAGAGAAACTGAGTCAATGGTTTTAAAGTTAAAAGGGGCCTGATCATGGACGTATTCTTTAAGAAATTCAAGTTCCTTTTCTCTATTGGGGGGGTTCTTATCTTTAAGTTCATTGCCTATCGAAATAAAGTGATCCATGATAAAGTCAGCAATTTCCACTATCGGTATCTGTTTGTTAGTTTCACTATCTATTAGATCCCACATCCACTCTCTGTGATTATTATTAGGTGAATTTCTTTAACTACATTCCATGTCTCTTTTTTTGGGTTTTTCGATTTAATTATTCTATTTTGTATATATGTCGTTCTCTGTTGTTGTATATGTTGATTTCTCTGCAAGATTTTTCTTTCAATTAATTCTATTTTGAATAAGTCTGGATACTGTCTTTGAAATTGGTGTAAGTCATGAATATCTTGTTGTATTTTTATTATGTCGTCAGTGATCCATGGGGCTCTACGATTAAGCTTCCTGGTATGATTTTGTATTGGAAAATAAATATCCATGTTCCAAAAAAATTTGTTTATGAAGTCGTCAAAAGTTTGCTCATCATAGTTGCAGAAGATTCTGTCCCAGTCATAACACAACATAGCTATTCCGAAATTTTGATTTTTTTCTGGTGTAAATAACCTCGTTTGGCTGCATGTAAACCTTTGAATTTGGTAGTTAGTCACTTTTATGGTTGCTATTTGAGCATCATGGTCTGACAAACCTGCAGCTATGGGTTCTATATCTATCACACTGGAGTTTAAATTTGTTACAAAGCAGTCAATCGACGTTTTGCTGGCATCTTTAATACGTGTGGCAAAATTAACAATATTTCTATATCCATTAGGTCGCATGATATCCTCTAAAGCAGTCCGGTTAGCAGAGGGTATTGCAAAATTTATATTCCAATCACCAGCCAGCACAAAGTGTTTATTAGGTGTCGAACTGAGAACTTGAAATAATCTTTCCAGTGTCTTTATGAAAACCTTAAAACATCCATTACCTGTCCTGTATATGCCTATCACTATAAGTTTTTGATTTTGACTTAAACATACTTCAATAGCTGCTAATTCGCAGTGGAATTCTACTGCTAAGGAATCTAAAAACGAGCACTTCTTAACTTTTAATTCATCACGTGTAAAAATGGATACCCCTCCATGTATGATTTTGTTTCGCATGAAATAATTGGCGTGGGTGTATCCCTGGGTAACAGTCCAATCTATATCACCAGGAGAAAGGAAAGTTTCGGAAAGTACTAAAATACTAGGCTGATACGTGTCGGCAAGGGTTTGTACCTGGCTCAACTTGTTTCTAATACTTTGACAATTTTGGTGTAAAACCTTGAATCCAATGGTGCCTATCTGTGTATTGGATCTAATACAGCTTGGTCTAAAAAATCATTATTAATCTTGCTAGGGGAAGACACATCATTATCAGTTTTGCTAGGGGAAGACACATCGTTATTCACCGTATTACGATGTGATGATGACTCACATAATATTGTAGTCACATTTTTAAATTTATGCGTAAACTCAAACATTGAATTAAGTGTTATGTTATTGAATAGGAAGTTTTTGAAATTGAGCGTTAAATTATCTTTAGCTTTGAAGATTCTCTTGTGGTCAAAAGTATTAATGTCAATGAGCGACAAACCCGGGGATCGGGTGATGAAATTTCTCAAAACCTTATTTGTGGCATCAATTTCTTTGTTGTATATATCGTCAATGTATAGGTTTCTGTCGAAAGGTAGGTTCATAACTTGTAGTTTTACCTTTTTGTCATTACATATATCTTTAATCGATCTAATATATCTTAGCCTAAAGTTAATCGGATTTGAGTAGATTATTATAACGTCGTCATCTTCATGCATATTTCTTGTTATGATCTCCATACTTTTTGTGATTTCATGTAGCGTGGCTCTTGGTTTGCAGATTGATAGAATAGAGCTATACTGAGTTGCTTTATATTTTATAAATTCGGCTATTCCTTTGCCATAGTGGTCGCATAGTATTAACATTTGTTTTTTGTTTAAGCTTGCTTTATCGATGTTGTTTGTTTCTTCCTGTTCGTGTTTGTTTTCATTTATCACTTCGTTTATCGTTTGTTCTGTTGCCAAATTCTTTGTTTTGTTGTCTTCTTTGAATTCTTGTTTTTTCTGCTTTGTCACGTCAATTGTCGATTTTTCTGTTCTCGACTCCTCCATTTTGCTTTTTTCTTCATGCATGGTGTTTTTAATTTTTTTGCTGTTTCGTATCTGCTTAATTGGTACTTTTTCAATATCATGAACTGATATTAACATTTGTTTTTTGTTTAGGCTTTCTTTATCAATGTTGTTTGTTTTTTCTTGTTCTTGTTGCCAGCGCGTTCTTTTAAAATTAGGCGGAGAGATATCTCTCCTGAGAAATTATATGATTACAAGGTATTTCTATCGAAAAAGACGGTATAGGTTATTAGTCAGAGTTTATCACATTTAATAATAAAAACACCTCAAAGCTTTTAAACTCTACATGTTAGGATACCACCTGACGGCCAGGGTTCTTTATGCGAATGCAAAGTCTAGCAGCTAGCTGATGGAACAATTGCATGTTTTTTTAATACGAAAACAGAGCTAACTTACTGAGCAGATCGATCGTGTTGGAGATTTTTGTCAATATCTCTGGATCACAAGTTTTCCATAATTCTTAATTAATTTTAATTTTCTTGCCCTCATAGTTTGCTGAAATATTTTTTCTATTATTTTGTTTTTATTCACTAATAAAAACAAAAATTACCACTCACGTATGAGGCGAATTATGAAAAAAATCAAATCTGTAAAATCTGTGTCATATATTTCAATAACATGTTTGTAAGCAAATATCCGCTGCATCGAGCTCAGAATTGGGGAAGCAAGCCCACCGCGAAATGTAATATCGGATTAAATGTGTTCAAAATATGGAAAATTGCATGCTAATCCAAGTGCCACTCGCAGCCTGCATCCAACCACATCCACATTCGAAGGCATTTCATTAAACTAATCTCGTCTAAGTATCTTTTGGCTGCAGAAATTGCTAGTTCAAAGATACGGAAGGCATAACATAACAAGGTTTTGCCCACGGTTGCAGGGAAATTGTAACTATGAGCGCCTCTCGACGTTCTCGGCAAGAAACGGGGAGGCGAGTGTAGGAAATTGTGTGTGGTAGGACAATTTTCTTTCAAGAACATTAAATATACATTTTGTTTACAGAAAAAAATACTGTTTACGCTTGATTTTATAAGTAGTTTTTTACGAAACTATTTTCTGTTCCCTAAAAGTTAAAGCCAAATTGTGTTTATTTACAGAATTAAATGTACAGGGTTGATAATAGTGTTGGTTTTTATATCCGGCATAATTCAAGCGTACTAAATTAAATATAGTGTACATTAATATTCAAAGTATGTAAATGTATCTATAAAAAATATGTAGTTGAGATGTTATTTTGCCAAAAAAAAGTGCTTTTGACCTACACTGCCAAAAAATACTAGAAAAAAAATCGTTTGTCACACGCTTTAGTTGGTTAATATCCATAGTTTTTGAATGCTACGCACGTAGCTGCACCACTACGCGCGTAGCGCTTTGCTACGCAAGTCTACGCGCTTACCGATAAAACTATTTTTATTATTTGTGATGAAATAAACTTGTACTCTACTACAAAATTATATCGGGTGTCAAGCAACTCTAGCCTGAAGAACCTCAGCATAGCATTATAAAGTCGGGGATGTGTAATATCGTTAGTAAAGTATCACTTAGCTGGTTGCACTAGGAAATTACTCGAGTCTACATTACACAAACTTTAATATGAGATGCAATCTCGTTATGGCAAAAAAAAAACCAAGGATGATAGGGCATGCAGTGGAGCTGATGTTTTTGTGGGTATCTAGACCGCCCATTGTACCTCTAGTTTTTAAGTATTCTTTCATGCCATGTTTACTGTAAATTTTTTGGTGTACAATGAAGTTATATTCTATTCTATTCTATTCTAGTTTGTTATGTAGTTTATGACTGAATCGCTGTCAAATATGACAGCGTTTTAGCTGATTGCCGTCGCCTAGAAGTGCGTAGGCCTTAATTTAGTTCTTTACTGCAGTGGATTTGGTGGACGAACTTATAAATGTGGGCCAACGCGAATCCGATGCACAAATACGTCCATCAATGTATAGTTGTGGTTAAAGCTTTTGCAGTACTTTTCTCAAATAATACGTGGAAATTAAAACTAAGCAGGACTTTTTATGTGAAAATAAAACCTTTTATATCTTACCTCTTTGGTTGCCACGTTACGGAGTAACAGATCGTTCCAATTTTAAATTTATCTCGAAGAAGGTTGTCGCTCGAATTAGTATTTTTATCTGCTTTTTTTGGATTCGATTCGTTGGTCGTTTTTTATAACCAATTCCTGGTTTCGGGATAAAACATACGAGTATCTTATATGCTAATCAAGATTACAAATTATATTCATATTTTTAAGTTTCTTATAAGGCAGTAGGTATATACAGTACCACGTCATGATGGGTTTGAATGAGCCACAAACATCTAAGCCTTCGCATTTCTATATTGTAAGGAACAAATACCACACGAGTAATGATACAGCTAAGTAAATTAAAAAGGCCACTGAAAGCTTGTAAAAGAGCATACACCATTCATCTTTCCCGCTCACCGCGAAGGTAAACACCGCTGTGTGGCCTACGCAAACACTTGAGTGAATATTATTCTTTCTGCTAGCCCTTTGTGGGATTACTGCAGTTAACTTATTTGCTCGCCCTGTGTACAGCGGGAAAAACATGTTATTTTTTAAAAAGCTAGTGGAAGTCCATGTGAATTTGTTTGCGTGAGTGTTAATTCTTCTTTGGGTGAAAATGTTTCTAAAATTATTTTTTAGTTGGTGCCTATTCTGTGTACTCAAGTTCTTAGATAGGAATCCACTGTTGCCAGAACAGCTTGATGTACATATACCTACAACACACACATAATTATCATATTGTAGCTTTTCTATAGTCGGCACTTCATGATTGAAGATCGTGATCACTAGGATGTCCCTTTTTGTACAGAGTATATAGAAGGCCTGTCTCCAGCGCGTCCTATTGTAGCCATTGTTCACCACATCATAAAAATGGCTTTTCCCCACCATGTTCTTCACTTTATGAATGAGGTGAAACATTTTAAATTCTTAATTCAAATGTGTATACTTATTTGGATATAATTATAGAACCGTGGTTAAAATTTTCTACGCCCGGTAATAGCTCTGCCTTGTCTCTTTCTGGATAAAAGCGTTTGTTCTAACTTTAGCGAGGTTTTGGCATTTCTATAGCTAGGGAATTTAGTATTTTATTTGTGTAGGTTGTAAAAGATTAACAAAAAATTGTACATTCGTTGGCGACAGACCGAAAAAATCACAATGCGTCACAAACGAACAGCCGGTACGTGCGAACCCGTTTTGGGCTTTTTAATACAATTTTGTTTCAATATGAGCACGGCTGTGGCCAATAATTTATTTTTATCTATACTCTATTCTGCCAGAAACTTTATTTTATCAGAAAACTAGGAGGCAAATTGCGCTATTGAGTCTCAAATATGAACCACATGACAAATTTAAATCTATGTTATTGTAAAAAAAGTCGTGTAAGTTACACTGTTTATAGCTAAAGAACGCCTGGAATTTGTCTGAAAATTGGTGGGGAGATAGCTTAGAACCAGGACATGGACATGTACTATTTATCCCGAAAATTTTACGGGAGCGGGGTTTATAGTGAACGAGGCTAGCAAAGCCGCAGGCGGCCAATATTATATTAGGGCTATGCTACACGGGCGGTTCTCCCACCGCGGGAATCCGCTCGACAAAGCTCCCGCAAACCAGCAACCTACACAGGACGCGGTTTACCGCTGTGTTTTGTGTTCATTTCAACATGGATCCGCCAATGATAACTGCGCTTGCAACTCTTATATTATTACATTCTTACATTCTTCTATTCTTTCTCGTACATTTTGACGCGTCACTAGCCAGCCACGCAAGCGCACACACGACGAGCGAGCGAGAAGGTCCCGCGCACAATGACGCAATAGCGGATAACCGCCCGTGTAGTTTAGAACGGCGGTAAAACAACGGCGGTTTGCCGCTGCATGCGGCGGTCGAATTTCTCCCGCCTGCAAACCGCGGCGGGAAACCACGCCGTGCAGTTTGTAGCATACAATGTCCATAAGAATTGAGTCTAGTGCGGTTCAGAAGCGGATTCCCTCGGCGGGAGAACCGCCCGTGTAGCATAGCCCTTAAATAAGGATATAAAATAAATTTATCATCATTTAATACGGTTTGTCAGGACACACCCTTATGTTGACTTATAACAATATTGAGTCTAGACATGATGGTTTGGCTGCGGTTTAATTTAGCGAAATTACCCTTTAGTAGATGATTAAGATGGGTAAAAAATATGCAAGTTCAGTATGATGACTTCATGCTATTGTATTACTATTTTTTGTGGGGTTTGATTCTGAAGACCGCTGCATAAACTCATATATGTATCAATATATTTGTTCTGGGTCCAGAATAATACCTACTAAAGTTTCGGGTCTGGAAGTTGTGAAAACATCGTCACTCATTTTAGATAGCTATCAAATATTACACAGGAAACCCTCTGAACCACTTTATTCGTGACTACCTGGGTGTTTGTTTATCTATTTAAAATACCTCACTCTAAAAGGCAGGACCTACTCACCTTTGAGCTTACGTAATTAAATTAGCCAACAATATAGAAACCCACTTGAAGCTCAATGTTATTCCATAACCACAGAAGAAACTGTAATCACAAATTAGAAATATACCACTTCATAGCTTGAATACGCCGAGACTATCTCACTCATGGTCGTTATTCGACCGTAAACTAGAGCAGTAAAACTCAATTTTAATTGGCAACTATTTCAGAGTGGCACGGGAGTAGTGGAACATAAAATGGAGCTTCTACCCGTCGAGATATTTGTTTAGGGCCGCGTATGGCCGCCGCACATTTTTTTATGCGGTTTGCTAAGAGGCGAATATGTTTTGAGAAAAGTGTGTTGATTTTTATGAGCACTTGTAATTAAGTACTGAATATTTTGATTGGAATACCGGAAGAGATTGTTTGAAAACATATTTTTGTGTGTTTTAAATCTCCGACAATATATGGCATTTTAAATCAGTCGTGTCGCTTTCAAAACTGTTCTTGTTTGCAACTTTGAACCCACATTGATCCCAGTGAGTACATAATTTTATATCAATAAACAGTTGCTAAACAACGTAGACCGACCTACGTACATAACAAGCTACATAGTTTCGCCACATTTCCGACGAAGTGTGAAAGCGCCAAGTCACAGTCTGTAATTCAACACGGGCGTCGTCTTCGCTGTAGGTAATGAAAGGTGAATCTCTCGTAAAGGAAAGGATATTACGAGCTTTGATTAAGTATCTTGCAAACTGAGAGGTAGAGTGGTATTTTAGAGTTATTTTAAGTAGGGACAAGGGCTTTTAAAGCGGTAAGGCAGTTATAAAATTGAACTTGAAAACAGTCGGTCATTTTTGTATGAGTCAGTGTTATTAAGATGGCGAAGTTGTAGTGGCTGAATGACAATCTATAACTAAGTGGTAGTAGAAAGAATATCGCTCAAACTATAGGTAGTTAGATTTCATTTCATAAGATTAACTCTGGAATCCTACCAGGATTCCAGAGTTCATATACAATCATACAATGTGGTGTGATGTGTATGTGAATAAATTAAATCTGGAAGTTTAAAAAACTGCTGAAACTTCGATCAACATATTAATACGCTTGACGTTTGGATATATGTACGTTGCATGAGCGGCATGAACGAGATGAATCTAGAAAGGATTGGCATCATCCATCATATCACGTCACCCCACATCACTGCAATCTTTCCATCTCAATCCAATATCGTGTTCGAAGTGTTCGCGGATCCAATAATAAATGTTTGTGTTCGTCTGTACGAGGTACCTACGAGTATCAGCAGAATGGTTCAACGAGAACAATATAAGACGAAGTTTTAATTCACAAAGACAAAGCAATATTAAGTGGCTTCATAATAATGCTGAGAAAGTAAGGAGTTTCAAATTCTATGTAGGATGACTTTGATCAAAATTTTAAACCTTTACCGATTTAGTCACTTTATTGCTATGCCACTTTTTCTAGCCGTATTTTTTTTATCTAAAACGAACCAGCTACAGATATTTTGTCTATATAATCATTAATATTTTGTCTTATGCGTCCCTTACAAAATTCGCTACACATATAGTTTTCAAGAGAAAAACTCATTGGTACACTACTGGATTTGAACCCTCGACCTTAGGATTGGAAGGTGGGGCCGCTGCCACTACACCACCAGTGCTTACGATGCCCATGAAAAGGGGCTCTAGGAATTCAAATATTGTTATTCTTGTGAGAAATATTGCTTACAAGTACAAGTAGTAACTTTCTGGCTTCGCATATCTATCATTGCAGCAAGACGAAACGTCTACATCTACTGTGAATAAGTTTACTGTGAACGCAAACAATGCCATATCGATGTTTTATTGGTTTGGAGAATTTGATGGATCTGAAGGCAATCTGTTTTTGTTTAGCCGACATGATTGTTCAAAAATGTTTGGCTACAAAATATCTACCTACTACTAAAGCGGCTACATTGTGTACATATTCTTATAAATATCAGGTTTCCATTACAATAAAATTTGTGTGTTGTGTGAGCCTTCGAAACTCAGTTATTAGCTCTGCCTTCTGCGCACAAGGACGTGGGTTCGATCCCCACTTAAAACAAATATTTGTGTGATCTGTTTGTACTGTGTCTTTGTGTTTTACAAAACACAGGGTTACGTTCGGCTCTTTTTAATCCACATACGCCTATGCTATTGTATTAATCACTGCAAGATTCCAGACAAAAAAATCACATCCGTTTTATAATCTCCGATGCCAAAATCAATTGATTTATAGAACTGCTAAGTTGTTTTTGAAGGGTTTCTTGTAATTATACATATACCTCTGCAAGTACGCCAAAAGGTTATTTTATATTGTAATATTTACTTTCTTATATTATTCCATGGGGCGGAAATATACTCGAATTGTAACATTTGGCACGAGAATCTTCTCGAACGTTTTCAATAACAAATGTAAACATGTTAAACTAAGCTTTGGGTTTTCAACAAGCAGCAATCATTATTTGACGGCCGTAATCGTATTATATTTTTATATTGCTTCATAAAAGTCAAAAATAAAATAATTCAAAACTTCTCACAAATTCCTATGAATCAGCATCGTAGAACTATGCTGATGCGATCCCTATGCGAGAAAATGCAGAAAGCACTCCGGATTGTGGAGTCGTGGTGCCACACTCACAGCTTAACTGTAAATCCCAGCAAAACAGAACTTGTACTCTTCACTCGCAAGCTGAAGCTGCCAAATCTGAATCTACCTAACCTTTTTGGAACCAAACTGGCTCTCAGCAAGGAGGTCAAATATCTCGGAATATGGCTAGATAGTAAGCTCCTATGGGGCAAACAACTAGAACACGTTACGACAAAAGCCACAAACGTGCTATGGCAGTGCAGACGCGCCGTTGGCAAGGACTGGGGGCTAAAACCGAAGCTTTGTCTCTGGATGTACACGGTAATGGTACGGCCGGTACTAACCTACGGTGATGTGCATGTCTCCAGCTTCCTCATATGGAAATTGCGAATTCTGAAAACGCCAACATTTAAAGCATAATTGGAGCAATCATTGATTTGAAGGAAAATTTAGCAGCAAAAAAAACAACGACTCTATGAGACTTTATAGGTGTGTTAGCTGGAGAGCGGCTCCACAGCTTCCTCATTCAGTGTGGGCAAACGGCTAACGATAGAGCAATATAGTAAACGCCAAATTTTAGAGCATAATTAGAGCACCCGGCATAAAAAAAATCAAGTCTCTAGCTCGAAAACTCTTTGATTTAGAAGACTATAACAACGTGTTTGCTGGGAAGCCATTTCTCCAGCTAACACATGTGGATCTCAGGAATGGCTATAGCTAGAAAGTTGCTTGATATCTCCAAATTTAGAGCAAAAAATATCATGGATGCTCCAAATATTTCAAGTGTCTAGGTTCAAAACTCACCGAGTTAGAAGCTTTGATGACTGTGTTAGCTGGAGACACGTTTGTCTGGCACGCACATGCTACATCTGAGGATCTACAATAGCTACAGATTCGGTTGACGTGTCCAAACCGAGCTATGAATTAGAGCACTCGGCTCCAAAATTTTGGACTCTCTAGGACAAGTAGTTTCCTAGTAATGAACAAAAGAACATTTTGCCGCCAGAATTTTCAAATGTATGTTCGCACCCGTAAAAATGCGGCGTTGCCGCTCTGAAAGTATGGTATCAGCGTAGGAATTTGAACGTTAGTCGGATGGAGTTGTGTGTTGCCCGTGCCTGGTAAATAGTTACCCTAGGATTCATGTCTTAAACACTCATTACGTAGCTCAAGAAGCGGAATATAGGTTAAAATGAAACAAAAAAACACCAAAGAAAAGTTTTATAATGGTTAGTTTAAGTTTAAATATGTATTTATTAAGAAACCTGACTTCAGATTTTTTATTTTTAGTTTTAAATATCATGAAATTATATCTCTAAGTCTCTCAACTAACCAACAATGTTTTCAAATCATGAGTTACCTACTCTTGTCACACTAGGTGTAAATGGCATCGTGCGAAACTATCATTGTGTCTGTGAGTACGTACATAACTATAGATAGTGCAATTCACGAAGACGCGCCCCTCGCGGGGTGCGGGGAGTTTGCTCCGAGCGGCAGTCGCCAACCGTAGTCTATTAATTGTAGTGTGCGTGTGCACTCATAGGTAATTAGTGTGTACCGATAACACTCAAACATTGACGGAAGCTTGCACACATATACTATAAACGGTTAGGAGGAATAGTGGGGCGCGCCTTCGTGGGTTGCACTATCTATAGCGAGCTGCAGTAAATACTAACGGGAGAGCGAAAGGAAATATTATAAATATAATAATTATGAAGAAAAGTGGGGGGGGCTCTATCCCGGAAAACGTTTTATTTTTTTTCTTCAAAAGTTGTTAACGTAGATACCTATTGTTCTAAAGGTTTTTAGGGCTCTAATTGTGAATTTGACATTCATTTTTGAATTCAAGATGGTGGCTTCATTTTTTTTCTCAAAAAATGGATATGGGTATCGTTTAATAGGTTTTTGGGGGCTCTGATTGTGAATTCAACATTAATTTTTGAATCCAAGATGGTGGCTTCATTTTTTTCTCAAAAAATGGATATGGGTATCGTTTAATAGGTTTTTGGGGGATCTGATTGTGAATTCAACATTAATTTTTGAATCCAAGATGGTGGCTTCATTTTTTTCTCAAAAAATGGATATGGGTATCGTTTAATAGGTTTTTGGGGGCTATGATTGTGAATTCAACATTAATTTTTGAATCCAAGATGGTGGCTTCATATTTTTCTCAAAAAATGGATATGGGTATCGTTTAATAGGTTTTTGGGGGCTCTGATTGTGAATTCAACATTAATTTTTGAATTCAAGATGGCAGCTTCATTTTTTTCCTTAAAAAATGGGTATGGGTATCGTTTAATAGGTTTTTGGGGGCTCTGATTGTGAATTCCACAATATTTTTTCAATCCAAGATGGCGGCTTAATTTTTTTTCACAATATATTGATATGGGTGTCGTTTAATAGGTTTTTGGGGGCTCGGATTATAAATTCGACATTGTTTTTTGAATCCAAGATGGCGGCTTCATTTTTTTCCTTAAAAAATGGGTATGGGTATCGTTTAATAGGTTTTTGGGGGCTCTGATTGTGAATTTGACATTATTTTTTGAATCCAAAATGGCTGCTACATTTTTTTCCTTAAGAAATGGGTATGGGTATCGTTTAATAGGTTTTTGGGGGCTCTGATTGTGAATTTGACATTATTTTTTGAATCCAAAATGGCTGCTACATTTTTTTCCTTAAGAAATGGGTATGGGTATCGTTTAATAGGTTTTTGGGGGCTCTGATTGTGAATTCGACAATATTTTTTCAATCCAAGATGGCAGCTTAATTTTTTTTCACAATATATTGATATGGGTATCGTTTAATAGGTTTTTGGGGGCTCGGATTACAAATTCGACATTATTTTTTGAATCCAAGATGGCGGCTTCATTTTTTTCCTTAAAAATGGGTATGGGTATCGTTAAATAGGTTTTTGGGGGCTCTGATTGTGAATTTGACATTATTTTTTGAATCCAAAATGACTGCTACATTTTTTTTCTCAAAAAATGGATATGGATATCGTTTAATAGGTTTTTGGGGGCTCTGATTGTGAATTCAACATTATTTTTTGAATCCAAGATAGCTGCTTCATTTTTTTTCTAAAAAAATGGTTAAGGGTATCATTTAATAGGTTTTTGGGGGCTCGAATTATAAATTCGACATTATTTTTTGAATCCAAGATGGCAGCTTTATTTTTTTTCTTAAAAAATGGGTATGGGTATCGTTTAATAGGTTTTTGGGGGCTCTGATTGTGAATTCGACATTATTTTTTGAATCCAAAATGGCTGCTTCATTTTTTTTCTCAAAAAATTGATATGGGTATCGTTTAATAGGTTTTTGAGGGCTCTGATTGTGAATTCGACATTATTTTTTGAATCCAAGATGGCTGCTTCATTTTTTTTCTCAAAAAATGGATATGGGTATCGTTTAATAGGTTTTTGAGGGCTCTGACTGTGAATTCGACATTGTTTTTTGAATCAAAGATGGCAGCTTCATTTTTTTTCTTAAAAAATGGTTATGGATATCGTTTAATAGGTTTTTTGGGGCTCTGATTGTGAATTCGACATTATTTTTTGAATCCAAGATGTGGGCTTCATTTTTTTTTTCTTAAAAAATGGATATAGATATCATTTATATCTTATAGTCTTATAATTCAATAGAGCCAAATGCACGCAATGCAAACGAGAGCGTGGAAAGAGTGCCAAAGAAGCACAATCGGCCTCAGCGTTCGGCAATGTTCGACATCTGTTTCTCCTTTTTGAGTGAGCGATGCGTTCGCGTGGACAACTGTATGACGTTGTCTCGTTCAACTATCGTAAGTAAACCAACTGTACAGAAAACCGTTTTTTTAAGAAAAAAAATGTAGCCGCCATGTTGGATTAAAAAATTAATGTCGAATTCACAATCAGAGCCCCCAAAAACATATTGAACGATACCCATATCCATTTTTTGAGAAAAAAAATGATGCCGCCATCTTGGATTCAAAAAATAATGTCGAATTCACAATCAGGGCCCCCAAAAACCTATTAAACGATACCCATGTTCATTTTTAAAGAAAAAAATGAAGCCGCCATCTTGGATTCAAAAAATAATGTCGAATTCATAATCAGAGCCATCAAAAACCTATTAAACGATACCCATATCCATTATTTGAGAAAAAAAAGCAACCATCTTGGATTCAAAAAATAATGTTGAATTCACAATCAGAGCCCCCAAAAACCTATTAAACTATATCCATATCCATTTTTTAAGAAATAAAATGAAACTACCATCTTGGATTCAAAAATTAATGTTGAATTCACAATCAGAGCCCCCAAAAACTTATAAAATGATACCCATATCCATATTTAAAAAAAAAACTGAAGCCGCCATCTTTGATAAAAAAATAATGTCGAATTCACAATCAGAGCCCCCAGAAACCTATTAAACGATATCCATAGGTATCCATTTTTTAAGAAATAAAATGAAACCACCATCTTGGATTCGAAAATTAATGTTGAATTTACAATCAGAGCCCCCAAAAACTTATTAAACGATACCCATATCCATTATTTGAGAAAAAAACTGAAGCCGCCATCTTTGATAAAAATTAATGTCAAATTCACAATCAGAGCCCTCAAAGACCTATTAAACGATACCCATATCCATTTTTTGAGTAAAAAAATGATGCCGCCATCTTGGATACAAAAAATAATGTCGAATTCACAATCAGAGCCATTTAAAACCTATTAAACGATACCCATATCCATTTTTTAAGAAAACAAATGAAGCCACCATCTTAGATTCAAAAAATATTGTCGAATTCACAACCAGAGCCCCTAAAAACCTATTAAATGATACCCATATCCATTTTTTGAGAAAAAAATGAAGCCACCATCTTGGATACAAAAAATAATGTCGAATTCACAATCAGAGCCCCCAAAAACCTTTTAAACGATACCCATATCCATTTTGAAGGAAAAAAATGAAGCCGCCATCTTGGATTCAAAAAAGAATGTCGAATTCATTATTAGAGCCCTCAAAAACCTATTAAACGATACCCATAATTTTTATTTTATTTTATTTGTTTATTAGGTACACAAAACAGAGCACAATCGATAATTTACAGGCATAAATATTATTAAATTATGAGCTAGACAGTACCCCAAAACATGCGTACACAGAATGCATAGAACAGGAAAGTTATGTAGATAGCGTGTAACCAGGCTTAACTAGTAGTAGGTGATTAAAGTTAACATTTACTTGGAACTTAGGTGTACTAATACAATTATTTTATTACAGTAAGTGCACACACTTCGAGTTAAGACTCGAAGAGAGTGCAGAATTAATTAACTAACTAATTTGAGTTTTCGGCACACTCTAATGAAAGAGTGGCCAAAGCTGCATTCCTAAATTTATTTTGATTATTGTTAAAGATATCAATTTTATCACTGTATTTAATCAATAAATCGTTAAATAGGCGACACATTCTGACAACGGGGTTATAATAGGAGGTGTTGTTTGAATGGACTTGTAGGGCGAAAGTGTTCTGAAAGGGTTGCCGAGGTCTAGGCTTTATATTTAGATTAATAAGATAAAGTAAGCAAGGAGAGTCGATATGCGAGTGGATAATTTTGAAAAGATACAGTAGATCATGATATTTGCGACGATTTTCTAATGACATTAAATGAAAATGATGGAGCTTTGCAGTATAGTTAGGCAATTTCCTATTAAGACCACATCTGTAACTTAAAATATTCAGAAACTTTTTCTTGACCCTCTCAATCCGGTCAACGTGAATATTGTAGTAGGGAGACCAAACAACGTCGTTGTACTCTAAAATAGTTCGCACTAAGGAGCAATAGAGGTAAATAAAACTTTTTGGATTCCTGAAATCTTTTGTAGTTCTTGATATAAAGCCAAGAATTTTTGTACTCCTAGATATAACCAGATCATAGTGCGCACGAAATGATAGCTTTTCATCGAATAAAACGCCAAGATCTCTAACAATGGATTTCCTTTCAAGATTTTGCCCCTTCAAGTTATAATTATATATAATTCTATGTGTTTTCTTGGTGATAGTAATGACACAGCACTTTTTTACATTTATAAACATGTTGTTCATCTCGCACCAATGCTGGACAACGTCCAAGTCTGACTGAAGTTGCAAAGAATCGTTGAGGTCATTAATGGTATGATAAACTTTCAAGTCGTCCGCATACAATAAGCAAGGACAAGATAGACGTTCAACGAGGTCATTAATAAATGCAATAAAAAGAAGTGGCCCAAGATGTGAACCTTGCGGGACGCCAAATGTAACAGCAGCAGGTGTCGAGATAAACCCCTTAATAGCAACTAATTGACTTCTTCTATGCAGGTAAGACTCAATCCAACGCAGCAAGCTTCCATGAATGCCGAAATAAGACTCAAGTTTGGCACATAGGATGTAATGATTCACCTTATCAAATGCTTTTGAGAAGTCAGTATAGATACTGTCGACCTGTTTGGTTTTTGCAAAAGCTCCACAGAGATAGTTTTTGTCCATAATCAATTTTTTGAGAAAAAAAATGAAGCAGCCATTTTGGATTCAAAAAATAATGTCGTATTCATTATCAGAGCCCCCAAAAACCTATTAAACGATACCCATATCCATTTTTTTAGAAAAAAAATGAAGCTGCCATCTTGGAGTCAAAAAATAATGTCGAATTCACAACCAGAGCCCCCAAGACCTATTAAACGATACTAATATCTATTTTTTGGGAAAAAAAATGAAGCCGCCATCTTGGATTCAAAAAATAATGTCGAATTCACAATTGTAGCCCCCAAAAACCTATTAAACGATACCCATATCAATTTTTTGAGAAAAAAAAGGAAGCAGCCATTTTGGATTCAAAAAATAATGTCGTATTTACAATCAGAGCCCCCAAAAACCTATTAAACGATACCCATATCCATTTTTTAAGAAAAAAATGAAGCTGCCATCTTGGATTCAAAAAATAATGTCGAATTCAAAACCAGAGCCCCCAAAAACCTATTAAACGATACTAATATCCATTTTTTGAGAAAAAAAATGAAGCCGCCATCTTGGATTCAAAAAATAATGTCGAATTCACAATAAGAGCCCCCAAAAACCTATTAAACGATACCCATATCCATTTTTTAAGAAAAAAAAATGAAGCCGCCATTTTGGATTCAAAAATTATTGTCGAATTCACAACCAGAGCCCCCAAAAACCTATTAAACGATACCCATATCCATTTTTTAAGAAAAAAAATGAAGCCGCCATCTTGGATTCAAAAACTTATGTCCAATTCACAATATAGGAATATAGTTGAAAATGAAACAAAAAACCCCAAAAAGTGCTTTTTCTTCTTCCTGCCCTTACCCACCAGGTGGGGTCGGCACAACATGGTGAGATGCCCCCCCTATCACTTGCCATCTGGTGAGATGGCAAGTGATAGGGGGCAAGTGTGCGTGAGTACGCACACAACTAGCAAGCCGCAGTAAATACCTATTTTCCGTCCGCCTGGTTTACTCGATACGTTCATAAAAACCTGACTGAATACAGTAAAACACAGAGAACAGACGGCTAACAACAGGCAGAGTAGGTAGAATCATCAACACTGGCCTAGCAGGTACCTATTTACAGAACCAAATAAAGTTTTTTTTCTAAGAATACCTAAAAGACACGCATTACTAAAGAAACTATAAAACGAACAAGAACGGGCAACACACAATTCTCATATAGATAAAGAGAAAGCTCTCAACCTAACAAAAAGAGAAAATATGAGTTTGAGGTTTCAGAAATCAAAACCGCTAAGCGCATACGAAAATGACTCGTATCGCGATCTAAAATAAACCGAATAACGTTCAAATTCCTACGCTGATACCAAACTTTCAGAGCGGCAACGCCGCATTTTTACGGGTGCGAACATACATTTGAAAATTCTGGCGGCAAAATGTTCTTTTGTTCATTACTAGGAAACTACTTGTCCTAGAGAGTCCAAAATTTTGGAGCCGAGTGCTCTAATTCATAGCTCGGTTTGGACACGTCAACCGAATCTGTAGCTATTGTAGATCCTCAGATGTAGCATGTGCGTGCCAGACAAACGTGTCTCCAGCTAACACAGTCATCAAAGCTTCTAACTCGGTGAGTTTTGAACCTAGACACTTGAAATATTTGGAGCATCCATGATATTTTTTGCTCTAAATTTGGAGATATCAAGCAACTTTCTAGCTATAGCCATTCCTGAGATCCACATGTGTTAGCTGGAGAAATGGCTTCCCAGCAAACACGTTGTTATAGTCTTCTAAATCAAAGAGTTTTCGAGCTAGAGACTTGATTTTTTTTATGCCGGGTGCTCTAATTATGCTCTAAAATTTGGCGTTTACTATATTGCTCTATCGTTAGCCGTTTGCCCACACTGAATGAGGAAGCTGTGGAGCCGCTCTCCAGCTAACACACCTATAAAGTCTCATAGAGTCGTTGTTTTTTTTGCTGCTAAATTTTCCTTCAAATCAATGATTGCTCCAATTATGCTTTAAATGTTGGCGTTTTCAGAATTCGCAATTTCCATATGAGGAAGCTGGAGAAATGCACATCCTACGGTGCCGTGGTATGGTGGCCCAGAACAAACTTAGTCACCACAATCAGTAAGCTGCAGCAGGTACAAAGGCTCGCGTGCTCCCTGATTAGCGGTTGCGCAAAATCCACACCGTCTGCAGGGCTGGATATAATACTAGGACTAACGCCACTGCATCTCCACATACAACAGGAAGCGATGGCGGCGGCGTTAAGGATAAGATCCACGAACCAGTGGATAAGTAGTGGCAAACCATCAAACCACTCAAGAATTCTGGACAAGGCCATACAAGCCATCCCGGAAGCCATGAAGGGCACCGACAGAATAGCCACGACATACCTAACTGACAAAAAGTACCAGATAGACAGTCCAGGAGGAACGGAAGATCCTATCTCGGCCTCCGACATCCTTCACGTCTACACTGATGGTTCTAAACAAAAAGTAGGAGCAGGCTGTGGTTTCTACTGCCCCGAAACAGGGCTATCACGCGTGCAACCCCTTAGCAAGGCAACAACTGCGTTCCAGGCAGAAACCCTCGGGCTCTTCCTGGCCGCTGCAGAGATGCTCTCATACTTAGAGTCTAAAACGAGCGCGGATACAGCGATCGCAAGGACACTACTAATCTTCACAACAGACAGCGCAGCACTCATTAACGCACTGGGCAGATCTGACACAAGGTCAGAATCAGTCGCACAATGCCACACTGCGCTTCAAGAACTAGCAAAAATACATACAGTCAAAATAAAATGGACAAAGAGTCACGGCTCGTGCTCAGGAAACAATGAAGCCGACTCCCTAGCAAGAGCGGGTGCGAAACAGACACCTACCACGAACGACCTAGGTCTCTGCAAGCCCCCATCGGCAGAAATAAGAAATAGACTGAAGATACACTCCCAGAAGGAGCACCAAAAGCAATGGGAACGCAGATCAGACTGCAAACACACAAAAACGATGCTTCCAGTGATGGACAAGCACATCACAACTAACCTACTTAGGATGAAAAGGGAAGATCTAAAATTGATGGTAGGAATCATCACGGGCCATTGTGACCTAAACTACCACTTACTGAAGACTGGAGCAACAGATAGCGACTTATGTCGCGGCTGCCTGCAGGAAAAAGAAACTGTGGAGCATGTAGTACTGCACTGCCCCGCAACGGAAGAAGCGAGGTGCAAGACAGGGCTCAGGGAACTGATTGAGTCTTGTCCTTCCACATCCACATCTGAGTCACCATTGGGTCATCTAGAACATTGCTGCCACCAACCCAAAGTCCTTCTCCGCTATTTTAAGGAGTTGGGCTGGCTGGGGTAAGGGTTAGCAGGGGGACAATGCACAATACACCCCATCGCGGGACGTCAGTGCAGATCTTATTCCCCCAACACAATTAGAATTAGAAATTAGAATCGTAGAACTTAAATCTAGGTTTCCTCTAGTGTTTTAGTATGATTACATAGGTCCGATTGTAGGCAATAAATATTGCACATCGGCTTTTCGGATTTGTAGAGTGCTATCTCTTTCTAACACTCACTACGCTCTATGAAGCCGAAATTAGCCGATGTGCAATATTTGTTGCCTACTATTACGAGATTTATTAAGTTTGATGAAACTCATTCGATCAGCGTTGGACTGTAATATCTAATGAGTAGCAAGGTGTGTGTGTGTATAGCAGTACCGAATAACTACCATAGTTTAAACCAGTCTTCGTTTGGTATTATATAAGTACTTTGGCATTTCAGCAATTACCTACTTCACACGTCAAATACTTGACGTCATCCCCATTTCAGTTTAATTTCGACGATGTTCAGCCATCTGTAAAAGAAAATAATTGATGTTCCATTCGCTTCTCTGGTTTCGGTACTTAAATAACTATCTACGCTTTGTTGGGAACCGTTACTGGTTCTCTAGTTTTATTGGCTACTACTTACGAGTACATAAACTCACGCGTGTTTTCCGTAGGGGCAGGCTTGGCAAGGATTCTCAGTTGAATTTACTTCACCAGTACACAGAAGTCATCAGCTTTATAGTCTTGTTTTAGATAACCCTGAGTAGAGATCACGTACCTACGATTAATTATTAATGAGTATGCGTATTGTACAAGGATTTTTCCAAGGTACATTTTGATGATCTGCGAAATGTACCTAACTGGCAAATACTGAATGAAAAAAGAAGGCGCGGGCAGTACGCGTTTTGGGAATGATACATAGTATTGATTTGTTTTTAGGTACATTTTTACTATTAACTTGCTTTTTCCTTTTTTGCTTATGGAACTATGCTTGCATTTATGAGATTTGAGATTTAAAAATATTTATTTGATAACAAACAACAATGATATAAAAGTGTTACTACATTATACTAACAGTATTTACTATATTATGTCTAAGCCGTTCTGTGTATGTTATGATATATGACAAATCAATAAATTTCTTTTCTTTCTATCTTTCTTTGTGCAACTGCGGTGCTGTGCTTCTTTGCATGGCAGAAATAGGCATGGTGGTATTACCTCCCCGAACGAGCCCTTCACGAATAGTTCTACTATAAGGTTACTCATACTCAATATATTTATTGCATACACATGGTTTAATTTAGGTACATACATAGTTCTTAATTGTAAGTCAGTATCACATGGACCCTGTACCACAAGCAAGTCCTTTAAAATTGTTTGCTAGGCACCGAAAACTATCCAAGTAATAACCACTTAGTAGACATAAAGTGTTCATGAACACACATCATATTTTTCTCAACTTCTGTTTTCACATTTCACAAATTAATTTCAGCGCAATTTTCATCAGGTTTTCAACATGCTTAATCAAGTTACGAGCAGAGGTTTTGCTCAAACGAGACAGAGTGAAGTGAGAATGGCTTAGGTAACTTTGTTTCGCTGAAACTGAAATTCATAAGGTGAATGCATTATTCATAGGATTTTAGAGAAATCTTCTGAAAAGTTTTGCGTCCTTCGGGCACTATTTTCTGAGAGATGTTTCTTTGTGTTGGAATTAGAGAATTGTTTGAAACAAACAACTGGAATTGCCTTTTGAACCTTTCAGATTGCTTGATTATTTTGTCACCAAAGTCTTATTTAAAATGAGTCGATTTATTTACCTAAAAATATCTACTTTCGTATATAAATGTTCCCGTGTTTTTCTGAAATAAATGGACTATATTTTTACTCAAATTAAGTTAGTTCAGAACAATGCAGTTACAGCGGCATACTTTAAATTTAATGTGCACAGTAGCTTGAACTCCTCTCAGCTTTCTAAAAATAATTCAGACAAAACGCAAGTTCTCGGCTCAGAAGGCGATACATTCTCATCAGCATAATCCAGTTAGAAGTCAGCTCGTTATGATTCGTACCGCGTATAATCTAATATTGCTGGTGTAAAGACGCATTTACGGTGAGAGCCGGTTACCAGAGTTTCAGTAGGCGATTATTAAGAGGCGTGCAACCAGGGCGTGCACATACTGATCAAGTTCTAACTGATTTCAAAAAAAGAACGAGTTTTTTCAAATCAGTTCTATACTATTTATATTTTTACGAACGGTTTTTCGGCCAGTGACACCGTGGTGTTTTTTCTTGTTGCGTCTGGTTTTGAAAAACCGAAACCTTTATCTCACTCCGATGTCTGTCCGTCCGTCAAGGGCTAATTAATTATAGCGACAGACAGCTATTTGGAATAGTTAAACTTGTAAGATGGATCAAACTAAACATCGTGAATTTAGAATGATAATAAAATTAAGTTAATTAGCTAACCAATTTTGATGAAATATCTGTGGCATCTGAAAGTAAAAAAATAAATTCTCAAAATCAGTTTTTCATGAATTGATTCATCAAGCGAAGTTCTGAGGTCCTCGTTTTAAAATCGGCTTATGAAAAAAATGATAGCCACGTCTCTTTTAGTGGTTCAAATAAAATAAAATCCAAATCATTATTTATTATGCCACAAATAAACAAGGATCCAATAAGATTGAATAAAAATAACGGTGACAAAAATTGGCCGCCACTCAGCGTAAACGCTATAGGTTCGATAGGAAAAGATTCGATGACGGAATGGAGATGGGGGAATCAAATCCAGTTTATCACGACTTTTTCTGTAGATGTGGCGTTGAAGATAGACAGGGGATAAAATCTGCTTTATACGTAAAGAAAGCTTGCGAACGTTATTGGCATGCGAGCCACGAAGTTACTGCACTGATACCTGACAATATTAGTGCTTACAGAATTTTATTTTCCTCATAAAACTGGGGTATCGGATCATATTACCTTTACGAGCTGCTAGTTTTTAGAAGTGGCTTTAAACCGGGATAGCTTAGTTTGGCTGAAATGGCTTAAACAGATGGTTGTCCACATACTTAGCGAAGATTAGGCAGGAGAGAAAATGAAAACGGTCGTTGGTTTTCTGTTCTTATTATGCTGTATAGTATGCTAGGTAAATAACGCTGTTGAATTCCTAAAATTAACTGACAGAGGAGAATGGAGGAGGAAGACATGTTGTGCCGACCCCACGTTAAGTGGGATAAAGGCAAGAAGAAGATGAAGAACTCCTAAAATTCTCCAAAAGAATGAGCTCTTGAACAACTCTGATGACGGAGTTTTTAGCCATGCTATGGCATAAGGGACGCTAGAGCTGGGTCTGCCAACTTAATGTGCCTTCCAAAGCTGTGAAAAAATGGGGGTTCGTTAAGAAACGCCGTGGGTTTTTCAGAGGTCAGAAGAGTGCGTGCTTGAAATATACCTTATTGTGCCTAATTCGGTATAGTTTGACGTCAGCACCGGTGCTAATCTCACATGATTTATCTGAGCACCATTTTCACGTTACAGCTCAATCAAACTATGCCTGCGCAGTGTTCGCCTATTATTTTGCTGTTAGCGCCGTGTTGTAGGCAGGCAGGTTGCATGAGTGGGTACTTAATTGCTAAAGCGTTCACGGGTCGGGGGTGTCAAAGTATTCGAGACAGACTGAACGCACAGCTTTGGTAAGAAGGCTAGTTCACTCTGATTATCGGGGCTTTTAGGAAAATAAACAACAGCGAGTTGAAAATCAATCGCACTGTCTAACGTATTAGTTGATTGTTATATTTTCTAAGTCAATTTTCATAAAGGCCTGCGTACACCTAGACCACTGGCGATGGCGATCAATGAAACGCTGTCAAATATCGCTGTCAAATTCAAAAGCGTTTCACTGCTATTGCCAGCGACCATAGGCGTGCGCAGGCTTTAGAAGACCAGTCTCATGAATTGAGAACAATGGCTGTCTTCTTATCGGAAAACAAATATATTTCGGCCTTGTATGATCGTGATGGTAAGAACCAAGCCGTAGTTTGTTGCCTGTTCTTCTAGGCTTGGTCGCGTGGAACCTACCCACCACCTAGACTCACCTAGCTTTAAGACGTTTTAAAGTGATCCTTGTGATACTACTGAATAAATATATTTGACTTTGAATGAAGGTGTTACCTAGCTGTGCTTCTTTACCTGTGTTGAGGGGAAAATCTATTAGCGAGGTATGGGTCTATTAAATTGACTATTAATTTCGTAGCCTCATTATTAGGTTAGTACAGAGTGAAGATTCAGTTTATTTCCGAAGGCTTTGAGCTTCGAATAATTAAGACTTTGGTTCTCAGAAATGTCAGTTTCCTCACTGCATTATGCGCATTAATTTTAGACCGATATATTTTATAGGTTCTCTATGTTACCTATCTATGGTAGTAATAGGGCAATCAAAGATCCACCTGATGTTAATAAATAAATAAAATATAAATGCATGTTGTGAATAATCCACACAACACATATCTAGCCCCAAATAAAGCATAGCTTGTACTATGAGAACTAGACGACTAATATAAAACCTGTATATTTTTATTTTTAGTAATGACATGCTTAGAATATAATATAACACCTAGACAGCGAACAAACATCTGCGTTCACCACACCAATTTTTGTTCTCGTTGGAACAAGCATATGGCTCACCTAATGTTAAGTGGTAACCATCGCCTATAACAAAGCATTGCCTCGTAGTTCACGCACTTCCGGAACGTGCCCTACGATGCACTGCCCTGCGTCCATCAACTTGAGGCATACAGATGTTCAGCCTCGCGTGCTAGTTATTTCACCGGCACCCACCCCCTTCTATTCCAAACACAGCGATGCTGCTTGATGGCAGAAATAGACATGGTGGTAGTACTTCCCCGGACGAGCCCTTCACAAAGACGACTGCTTCTATGGTGCAACAAAGTTGCGCGGGATTTCACTACTTCATCATAATAAATTAGAATATTCTCTCTTTTGTAGGATCAAAAGACGCAATTTCAAAAGATCTACACCACTAACAATAACTAAGCCACTACGCCGCAAGGCTTTTTAAATATAAATTTATATTTCTTTTAAATATGAGACAATAATTTATTTCTTCAGTTCAGAGTGCAGCGAGGAGACAAAGAATTCACAGCATTCAGACCGTCTCGTCTTCCAATTAGTACTAGTAAAGAGGTTTGCTCTTAACCCAACCGTAATCTTGCCCCAGCCGTTTAAAAAGAGACTATTTTGAGATAGCTGAGATTAGGTGAGTCAAACAAAGGTGAGATTACAAAACACTTTTGTCTAAGTTGATAAGTATACAATACTTAAATAGGGCTATGTCTAAGATAGATAGATGGAAAATGCTTTATTGCACACCACATCAAATTAACAAGGGAATACAGAAAAACATCAAAATGGAGTACAATGAGCGGTCTTATCACTAAGAGCGATCTCTACCAGACAACCTTGTTAAGTACCTAAGTTTTTTAGTTAACTAAATTAACGTACCACATTGATGCCGTACCTTAAATAATATAATGATTACGTTCTAGCCAACTAGGCTAATGAGCAATTTCGCTTTAACTTAGTTTTATGGAAATAATTATTACTAAGAATGTGTCTTTTGGCACTATTCTTACAGTCTCTATTTATTTAAGATGTCACTTTGTTCTTGTGTTCATTAAGACTAGTGGTAGACTCGTGTAGACTGATGATGATGATGAAGAAAGTGTACTCTATGCCTGACAGTACTCGAAGCAACATCATCACGAGACGGTGGACAGGAGATGACAATTAGGCTGGCTAAAACGACGTTGACGAGATAAAACAAACTTCAAGAAAAAGTTGTAGTAGTCCGGTTTTTTGTGAAGGGCGTCTGGGGAGTTACTACCACCATGCCTATTTCTGATTTGAAGCAGCATTGCTATGTTTCGGTTTAAAGGGCGTTAAATAGAAAGATTTGTGTGATGTCACCAAATATCAGTAGGACTACCGGGAGTTCTATAATGGTTGTAGCTATGGCTATCAAATAAAAAATAATATTGCTGCCTAATTGTGTATAGATCTGCTTATCCACACATTCATTTCTTCAGTCAGTTTCAAACAAACGCCCGAAGGAGCTCCCGTTAAGATGATTTGAAAAATCTCTTGTTCAGCAGTGGGCCACAACAGGAGTAATTGTTTTTGTAAAGTGTAGAGTATTGTTAGGAATAACCCGTAAGAAAGTGGTGAGGGTCGGGGCCCAACCTTGTTACGACCGAAGACAATTTTCTCCTTGGAGCTCCGACAAATGTGATTACCTACGCTTACAGGCTCCATGTTAAAACTTCTGTAATTGTGTTTTCACAAGTTTTTGGTTATGTAAATCTTAATTTTCCCCCATTATCTGTAGCGAACGCGGTGGGAATGTAATTTTTAGAGCAACTTACAGAAGTTTAAAGGAGAAGTTAAGAGAAAATTTACACCATATTAATTCTACATACGTAGTTTTAAAATAGTTATTTTGATTCTACTAAAAATATGTTAAAATTTCTTGAGACTTGAGAATTTTCGAGGTGTAAAAACCAATGAGCACCATTATTACGCGTCACGTAGGTTTCTGGGACATCTTATTTATTTGAAGTTTGTTTCTTACTAAATTTGCGATTGGGTTGTAACGATTAGTGAATAATTACACCTTGCAATATTATCATTGTTGGGAAGAATGGTCTCAGCATATATTTTGGCAGTAGTACTATTATTTTTATACCATGTTTGCATTAATACCCATGCCAAGTGCATACAATCTGACATCGACAATCCTGGTGAAATTGGATGACAAACGTTGAAGAGCTGACTTTTCCATCTGCAAAAAAACGCTCTTCATTGAATAAAAAAAGCAGCCAAGTGCGAGTCGGACTCGCCCATGAAGGGTTCCGTAGCACGACGAACTACAAGAACCTTTATATTATGTTACTTGATGTAACATAATATGGTTCTTGTAGTTCGTCTAAAGGTAAATTGCGGTTTACGGTTTATGACGTATAAAAAAAAAACTACTGACTAGATCTCGTTCAAACCAAATATCGTTGGAAGTTTGCATAGTAATGTACAACATATATTTTTTTTAGTATTATCATTCTCTTACTTTAGAAGTTAGAGGGGGGGGGACCAACTTTTTTCCACTTTGGAAGTGTCTCTCGCGCAAACTATTAAGTTTAGAAAAAAACGATATTAAAAACCTCGACATCATTTTTGAAGACCTATTCATAGATACCCCACACGTATGGGTTCGATGAAAAAAAAATTTTTGAGTTTCAGTTTAAAGTATGGGGACCCCCGAAGTTTCTAGTTTTTTTTTTTTTTTTATGTAAAAATCTTAATGCGGTTCACAGAATACATCTACTCGCCAAGTTTCATCAGTCTAGCTTTTACGGTTTCGGAGAAAAATGGCTGTGACATACGGACGGACAGACAGACAGACAGACAGACAGACAGACAGACAGACAGACAGACAGACATGACGAATCTATAAGGGTTCCGTTTTTGCCATTTGGCTACGGAACCCTAAAAAATGTAGGTTTTTGACAAAACTAAACAAGAGATTGATAAATTTTAATCTGACAGAGAAATTTATCCGGATTAGGATAAATTTCCCCAAATGCATGAATTTATATTCTCTCAGATACTTACAAACTGCCATAAAATGCTTGTAAAACTGTTAATTTGATATAGAATTTAAGACCGCCATCGATAGAATGTAATGCGAACGCCCTAGTATTCTCGCCATTCTCGCTCCGCGCTGGCAAGGAATTTATCAATCGCATTCCTCCATTCATTTAATCAATACAATAGTAATCGCAGATAAATAGCTTTCGTTCGAGAAAAACATTTTTTCGCAGAGCCCTTCATGACTTCACGCAATTCGGGACAAATAATTCCATAGATATGGTACCTTCGGAAAGTGGATGTATAGCAATCTAAATGGCTGGCCTCTCAGCTCAGTTGGTAGTAGCTCTGCCTTCTGCGCCGTAGGTCGTGGGTTCGATCCCCACCGAGAACAAATATTTGTGTGGTGAACGCAGATGTTTGTTCTCTGTCTGGGTGTTATAATGTACTCTAAGTATTTATTTACAAAAAAAAATTATATAATTATTATATCAGCTATCTGGTTCCCATAACACAAGCTCAGCTTAATTTGGGGCTAGATAGTGGTGTGTGGATTGTACAAATATTTATTTTATTTTACAAATATTTAAAAAAATAAAAGCAAACACAAAAAGTCATCTGTTTAATCTAGCATTGTTTAAAATATTTAAAAACTAAAACTCAATCTAATTTTTGTATATTGTGTATTATAAAAGTTAACCATTTTCCTCATCTGAATATTTTGCTTAGATTTTCGACCTTCATATATTTTTTAACTAAAATGTTTGTGCTTTTCTTATCTCATGATCCACTATCTGTTGTACATCTAGCAAACAATAATTTGAGGGCACATTATAATATTTTGTTGCAAAAATTCATAGGCGATATGCGTATTGTGTATTTATCGATGATAAAATACTGACACTACCCGTAGTTCTTCATTTTTCTCAGCTTCTTAGCTTCACTACAAAAATGCTATTATGGACCCTTTGCCTAAGAGCACTCCGCTTGCCAACGTTTCAATCCAATTGAACGTGCCCCCCGCGTTATACCCGCTAGACGGGACCCTACAAAAGATATACACTTTCTTTTTAGGGATCCGAGGTACTGGAGACAAACGCCTGCTTTGTTATTGATAAACGAATGAGACAAATTCGGTTGTGGCTTATCATAATACGCATGACTGTTTTATAAAAATAATGTTCTGGTTTCAGTAAAGGGTATTTTTTATGTTTGCTATGATAAATGTTCAAAATTCGCCAGAACGTTCATTCATAATCTTAACATTGTGGGCTTGTGTTTACAATTAAAATCAATACGACAAAGATAAAGAAATAAAAACAAAAAGAATACAGAATCCTTTGATTTTCGTAATTTTTTCTCGCATCGCTCTTTTGCAATACTATTGGACAAATTTTCCCTTAATTATATTTTGTCTGTGGGCCAGTCGGGGTGAAAAAATATTTTCTAGAAAAATCTTTTCAGTCGAATCGTCGGATCTCGATGTATTTTGTCGTGTAGATTAGATTGCGCGATTTGAGATTTAGGTCGGCACGTAATGCGTTTGGCTTAAACCTTTTCTGAAGGAAACTTACACAGCTATACAATACATCATGCCGGAATTTTGACCGGCTTTATTTTGTATAGAAGGGTGTGAATTCTGTAAAAGATTCTGCTAGTATGAGTATAAGCCCGTGCCAGTAAAGAAACGAGTCTATTACGGTGCTAAATACACCTACCTTCCACGAATATGAGTGAAAGGCAACTATTGTCAACAATTAGTATGTGATTGAGATGAAAGAAGAATATACCTACTCATAAGCATTTTATTGGTGTGAAAGCTGCGCGTGAAAGCTAGTAGTGTGCGTCAAATCTAGGTCGATGTCGTTTGTAGCCGGGACAAAAAATATGACTGAAGTATAAACTTTCGTATTTGATGTTTTGTAGGATTTATTGTTATTCAGCCTTGACTGTCCCTAGCTTTTACTAAAAGATGGCCATAAATCTTAATACATAATCAGACTGTAATGTTTTTATCTAGCTTATATCCAATTTCCTTAAAAACATATCGGTTTGTTAGATAGTTTGGTAAAATATTATTGAATAAATCCCAGTTTAAAATGTTCGAGCTCCAACCATAAAATGGCCATAAGTGCACTAAATATAAATAAACCAACTATTCAGACAAAACAATAGCGGCCATTCATCAATAGCAAGTAAGCCGGCTATATATTTCTGAAAACAAAATACGCTGAGTGCGAACCAAACAGCCATAAATTGTTTTTCTGCCATCGCTTGCATGCACTAATTATTATTTCATTGGATTATTCCTTTACTAACAAACCAGTGTGGTTTTACTTGCACAAGTAAGGGAGGTTTTACTGGTTGACATTTTCAGAGTAACACTATTTTCATAGTGACTGTCCTCTCAGCTCAGTTGGTAGTAGCTCTGCTTTCTCGGCCGTAACAGGTCATGGGTTCGATCCCCACGGAGAACTAATATTTGTGTGGTGAACACAGATGATTTTTGTCTGTCTGGGCGTTATATTGCATTCTTAGTAAGTTTTTACAAAAAAAATGTATTATGCATGTATTATATCAGCTATCTGCTGGTTTCAAAGTAGAAGCTCTGCTTAGTTTAGGGCTAGATAGTGTTGTGTGAATTGTCCACATTATTTATTTATTTTATTTACTGTCAGATAAAAATACTACCTTCTCTACTTCAGACTTGTGAAAAATAAAGAGGGATAATATTTTTATCTGATGGATTTCGTTTTTCTGAGATTGAAACCCAGTTCTCATTTCTTAAATATTGTCTGCAGTTTTTTTTTTCTTTTCTTTGCTTTTATTGTGCATTGAACTACCCACCCACTCTATTTTTAGTAAGGTTATGTGTATTTGGTAATGAATCTTCCTAACTTTTTGAAGACAACGTTTTCAACTATAATGTACAGCTTTACGTCTAATCATCATTTTATTGTATGTACATATTCCTTTATCAGCTTTTCTGGGGAAAATATCACTAATTTTGCAGTGAAAATTGATTTCGAGAATGAAATTAAAATATCGCTGGTTCCAAATGTAATCAGGACAACTTAAAATAAGCACCTTATTAAAATTATTTTGTAAACGTAATTTTGGGTTGGAATATTTTGGGGCCGTGCGATAGATCCATTAGCCGCATTAACGTTTATTGAGCTGTTCCTAAGATTATTTTTAATAAATTGTTCAAAAAAGGCTATGGCTAAATTGCGCTACTGAAAACTTTTTTAATCACCTAAATCCGTTAAGAGGTTTGATCAAATTATAATAAATTAATATTGTGGACAATTCACACAACACTATCCCAAACTAATTGAAAATTATTCTGCCCCCTCAAATCCATTGAGGAAATTTTTTTTTATTGAGCTACAAAACAAAATACGGCTGGCCTTACCTACGCCACAGTATAAAGAGTACTTGTACCTGCGTAAAACCAAAATAGTCTCTCACAAATTAACATTTTGTAGTGAACAAGTAGGCTCGTAAAAGGTCACTAAACTTTGTCGGTTAAAAAGGGCCTACAAAAATGGAGGTTGAGCCTGCGCCACAAGCGCGATAAAAGTAGGCAATTTCCTAAATAGGGCTTGTGAGGATTTCCCTAATGTTGGACAAAAAATGGATTGCTGCGAGATATAAAGGCAACTTCAGTTGTCAACAGTCACGTTCAACTTTAGCAAGTGGGTAAGTGCTCTGCAAAGTTGTGAAATGCTTACCGCAATATCTCTGAGATGTATGCAGGGATGTTAATGTGACTTTAAGTAGTTGGCATGCTCGTTTTACGTACAGATAGATAGTCTCTTTAACAGTTAAGAATGGGGGGTTTAATGTGTTTGACCGGAACAATAAGATTGAAATCGCTAGGCCTGTGTTAGTGTTGGGATGAGATTTAACCATTGAACCCACCCAGAACTCAGATAATAATTATAATAAAGAGAGCACTAATTCTACGCAGTTATCCACCATTTTCATATTCTCTCGAGTCCCAGACTAGAGATGTGACGCGTAGTTCCAGACCGAATAGGGGATTCCCTCTGCAAGGGAAGCGGTTATCAGTAGATAAACACTTTATTTTATGCAAAAGAAAATACATCTCTACTAAGCACAATGGGTGTAATCACAGAATACAGAAAATAGGGTATACTGGGTACTGCTAAGTACGACTTCTTCAGAAAAGTCGCTGCAAATAAGCATCGCTGGGTTTAGGTTTCAAGGGGGTTCCAGTGAAATTACTGGCATGTGAATCTAAACATCTTTATGCCTCAAGTTGATGGACGCAAGGCTGCATCGTAGGGAACGTTCCTGATGTGCGTCACTTACAAGGCAATGCTTTGTTATAGGCGGTGGTTACCACTTAAAATCAGACAGGCCAAATGCTTGTTCCACCAGCAACTGTTTAAAAAAAATTAGCACAGTCCTAACAAAGTATCACATACATCAACCAACTCAACAATCAATAACGGAATAAAAACCGAGAAAAAATCACGAAGTGTATTTTTCCCGTACCCTTGTCCCAATCGGCAACCCCGTACAATCGATCCAGCCCGGCTAATTCTCCGTCCTATAACAGAAACGGAATCCATTCAAAGTGCCTTATTAATTGGACAACATATTTTTTCCGAGTCGGCTCACGTACGGACCAGGTGACGTCATGATAAATGCGCTCGTACATTCAGGTTTAAGGATGCTGACCACTGGAATAGTAATGGAGTTGGGCGGATTGAAATTGCGGGTCCCTATAAGTGACCAGTGTTTTTGATACTCAGAAATCATGATGGTATACTACGGTTTATAGGCTTAGGGGCTTATAGATAAGTTTTTTTTGTCTCAATCTGCATAACGTACATAGTTCTGAGTTCGTATCAAGTAGCGTTAATTCTATCGAGCCTATTTTAGGGCTAAGATAAAATAAGTCTCATCCATTTTGGGACATGATTGGCAGATCCCATGAAGGGTAATTGCTGGGATAAACGAGTTCTGGAGTGGAGATCTGGGTCTATGTCTAGCAGTGGACTGCAGAAGGTTGAAGATGATCATGATGATGATGACGGCAGATCATGCCCCGCAATGGGAGTCAAATCCGCTTATGTTTTAGCTAAACCGGTTATAGTTGCCACTTTGTTACAGGGGACTCTAACTAATATATTATAAAAATACCGTATTAGAATAGGTATTAGTTTCACTGCTTTTTGCTTCCTTTTTTAAACTCGTTCGCAAGCTAGGTATTTCATGAAATAAAAGAGGTTTGAAAGTCTCATTATCAGTGTTCTTGCCATTTCACTGCAAAATGTCCGATCGAAAAGACCCACAATCTTAACCGACACTTAATTTATCGACAGCCATGAACTCCCCAGATTATATTTACGCTGTCTGTTTTTTGATTGCCGTAATAAATATTTATTACTCATGCTAAATTTAACATCAATCCACTTCAAAAAACATGGACGGAGTCATCAAAAGTTGGAAGTTTTCAGAAAACGCGTAATGAAATCGGGAAAGTTGTAGGTCGTCGGTTTTTTAAGAGTCGACACTGGCATTCGTAAAGGGCCTTTGTCAGCCCATTTCTCATACTCTGATTGAGATGGACTTACTGGTGTAAATCAGAAGTTCTTTACTAACGGGGCATATTTTGAGGCTAACACTTTCTGTTTAGAGCGAATCAGATAAACTGAGCAAGCTTATGAAAGATGTTTTTTTATGCAATAGTTACACATGCACATGATCGTGTAAATGTGTACATACATAAGTCTATCTACGCTTAGACAAGGGCATGGGTCAAGACTTGTGTATTACTTTTCTCAAATAATGCGAGGAAATTAAAACTTAGTAGTATTACTTGAACTCATTTTGTCAAATACAATTAATTACCTTCAACAAAGAACAAACAACACAATTTTTTTTCGCGTTGAGGTGTTCATTTGTTTTTTTTCGATGATGGACAGCGTGTAATTTTGCAAGCCATTTCGAAATTTAAATAGAACCTTTGATAAGTTATCTCCTTGGTTGCAATGTTCCGGAGTAAAAGATCGTTCTATTTTTAAATCACACGAGAGATTTGAGTATACTATGTAATTTATCTGGCCGCTAAAACACGATAGAAATGGATTTTCATACAACTTTTGCCGACCGCTGCTCGCATAATAAGCATGAAGACAGTAATCAAGTATCGCCAAAATATTTATCTGATCTAATGAAAAAGGATTCAAAGATTTTGAAAAATGTATTTTCATTACTCATACTCTGAAAGTAGGTCTGAAGTTCCCTCGGGGGCCTAATTGAAAGTAAAACTTTCAGCCCTAGGGAGAATCGCTTTCTACTGACAGCTGTCAAATTATAAAAAAAAACAAGTTCTATTTTATTCAACCATGTTCCAACTTTCTAAAGTCTTTCTAACTGCAAGGAGGTCGTTGAACAAAATTCCAACTTTTTATTCAGCAAGTAGGTTGGAAACCCATTACAACGGTAAGAAGTTAAAAAGTCTAATTAGAGCGCAATTTAAAATTTAAATTTAAATAACATAAAGATAGTATTAAATTAATAATATATCTTCTAAATTACTTGATTAATATATAGCTTCAACTATTTATTTAAAATAACATAGATTTAAGCAAACAATTTACCATTTTTTAAATTGTGATAATGAAAATAATGGCTGAATAATGCTGGCGAGCCGAAGCCCAAGGCCCACCAGAGAAAAAGAAAAATAAACCGGGAAGGCGGCAATTCAATCTTCATTTTCACTAATTTTTCTTTCATGTTTTTATTTTTACTTTCCTTGTATTCGTAATGAAAAGCACAGTGTTTACCTCGGGTGAAAGTCTTTTAAGTCCCTCAAGCTCCATTGGCGCCCTCGCTACGCTCTGGCGCCAAACCCGTCTCGGGACTCAAAAAACGTGACTTTCAACACTCGCAGGTAACAATGTACTATTATACTCTTTGACAATTTATTTGATAATATAAATCTACAAAATACAAGAATCCGCCATGATAGCTTAAACACCGGTCAGAGCGAATTACGTCACGTGAATTTGAAAATTTCATTTTAAATGTACTTTTATTGCACAAAAACCTTAATTTTCTACAGAAATATGATATATTTTAGACATAATAGATACTTCTGAATATGATAGAAGAGATTTTGAAAATTAGTCGTCAGGCCTATTATATTTAGCTAGCACAAAAGGTTGACAAAATAATGCTCAAATTTCCGAGCATGTTTGAGAAAAAATGCTAGGTATATGCATCTCTTCCAGCTCGGGGAGAGTGGAAGGGATATGTCGGACTTTCCATCAGATGCTAATGCTAATGAGACATTAGCAACTGGCGGCATACCGACTCAAAATCCATGATATTCCGTCTATCACCTAACCCTAAGTAATATTTTCTAGTAGAATACTTAAGTTCCAGACCATGTTTTCCTTCACCATTTGTGTATAATAATAGTTGAACTTTCGCTGAGCAGACTCAATTTTCCCGTAATTCTGTCGTTTACGAGTAGGTAGGTACTAGCGGTAATACGGGAAATAGCGTCTTGGCTCGTCTGCCAAAGAAGGTAAATAGTTTGTGCACCCCTTTTCCAGGTTACCCCGAGTAATAGAGTAATGCACCTTTCAACACCTCTTTCATATTTTAGTCGTTTTTATAGTGTTACGTGGCAAAATCCTTTATTCCTCATTGCTTTTCATAAACTTTTTTAATAGATGGTGCAATATACGCATTGACAGAATAAACATTAAACAATTGTTAAAAAAAAAATAGTTTACATTTTAGCTAGTAAAAACGTAAAGTTTTTTAAAGATAGTTACTTAGCTAACCACGATAGTTTTATAATATCCTTAAGTAAAAGCCTTGCCTTCAGCGCTGGCGATCAGTCAGTGCGGTCTGATAGCCATCACACCACCGCGAACGCTTAGAGTGCGCAAGGCTTAAGTGTGTATAAAATCAATTAAAATGTATTTAAACAAATGACCTAACCATGTATTAGTGAACTTGAGTAATAAGTTTACTACTCTTATTATTATTATGAGCCTTCAATGTCCCACTGCTGGGCAAAGGCCTCCCCCAATCCCCTCCACTCTGTGCGGTCCTGTGCTAAGATGTTCCATTGTGGCCTGTACTTGTCGAGAACTTACTACTCTTAAGTTATATATATTTTTTGAAAAGTCTCGAACTAGGTCATTTATGCAACGATCTGCAAAACTTAACTCAACTATTTAATTTGTATTTTCAACATTTTGTAAAAACACCGAAGTATTTTTTTTTTCATAAATAGAAATTCGTTAATGTTCTTATGATCCTGACTGTACTAGAATTTTATTTTAAATATATCTAATAACAAGCCGTGACTTCGCGTGACGGCATGAATGGGGCTCAAATCTGAACGTCCCTAAGCTCACCCTTATCCGCACTCAACTAACGACCAACTGATGATCACGTGTGTATGGACCCTTAATATTTCAGAGATACAGGCACAGAATAACTAATAGTACTAGGAAACAGAAGTTTCACTGCAACTTTAACCTATATTTTTTACTATGTGCCTTATCATTTGGTTTCATATATCTATTTCGTTTTCTTATCAGTAATCAAAAAATCTTTATTTTTATAATAAACTAACGGCCTGTCCCGGCTTCGCACGGGTACATATTTATTTTTTAAACACATAAATATATTGTAGGCACAGGAGTTTTTGAGTTTATTCATTACAAACATACACACAAAAACACAAATCTTTCGTCTTTATTATATTAGTATAGATGAGATAATTACCACGATTTGTATTTCGCAAAATATTCCGTAGTTTATAAAAATAAGGGTCAAAATTATGACAGTTTCAAAAGTAAAAAAAAAAACACTTTCTGAAACTGCATGACCATAGCAGAATTACGATGCCAAATACCAATAGTGGAATCGTGCACACAGGCCGTAGCCACTGCGAATATTGTATTATCTGTGGAGTAGTTCTGTCCCTCATTGAAAACTTAACTCTTTGAAAGTCACCACGGGGTTTCGTGTTCGATATTTGAATAGGCGCATTTAGCTGTTCAGGGTGAAACATATTCTTACGCTACCCAAATAGAGTTCATTTTTCACTGATAGTGGATTTTAAGTTAGAGTGATACAGGATCCGGAAAGTTTAGGTGTAAATAGATGATGATATGCCGGTTTGTTTAGGCGGTGATTGATAGGAGATGGATTTTCAATCTGGTATCATAATAATGTTGCCCGAGGTGAGCAAGTTCGAATTTACTGAAGGACACACTGTGTGTGCTGAAATATAAATGTTATGCAAAGGATTCCATTTTTTTTATCTGAGAGGCTAGTATAGTTCCAGATTGGTGTAATAGAAATTTCATCCAAATCGGTTCAGCCATGAAGACCATGAAGTTGGGTTTTACAAGTTTTTTAAACTTATATTAAACGCGTAGGTGCATCCGGGATGTTGCATAATAATAACTAATGCATCAGAGGGTGACAGATCCATCTGTGATTGGAAGGTGATTGCCCAATTAGTTAGCATGATTCCATGACATTAACGTTTCACCTGAGATTACTTGATTGACACACTCGTATCACCACAGAATACAGAATACAGTAGAGAGGCGATCATGCACCGTTTTTATGGGAGCCGATTTCGCCAGTTTTACATTTCCACTATTACGTATACTATGTAAAATATCACTAAATATGAGGATTCTAAAAAAATCGGGATCTGTAAAGTCGGTTTACTGACGATAGTTGAACGTCTTACAGCTGTCCACGCGGACGCATCGCTCACTCAAGTAGGAAAGAGACAGATGTCGAACGCTGCCGAACGCGGAGGCCGATTGTGTCTCTTTGTCGCTCGTTCCGCGCTCTCGCTTGCACTTCAAGCCTTAAATGGAACGCCTCAGAGCGAGCATACGCGCGAACGCCGCATGAGTCATGTTTTTTCGAGCGTGCAGCCGGCTCCATCGAATTATAAGAAGTTGTCACGTCTAAAAAAGGAAGGAAGGAAGAGGTTAAAAAGTATTTCCATGTTTTATTTTGTCGTTTAAAAATCTGTAGAATTTGTATGGAGAAAGGAGCATAATGCTCATGTATTTTGGCGACACTTTTCCGGCCACATGGCCGTTCTACTTTGTTCTGTGCGTATCACAGTTTATGCATGGCGTATTGGGAATATTTTATAGCCACTACTACGTTGCGGTCAAACGTTCTGTGACTTTGCACGAGTTTAACTAAAATCCGAGCTCCGTCAAAATGCAAGCTGTGTTGACGGTTTATTACTTTGTATGAGAAACGGTTTATTAGATGTAACATGAAAATAAATAAATAGATATTGTAGACATTCCACACAACACTATCTAGCCCCAAACTAAGCAGAGCTTGTACTTTGGGAACCAGATAGCTGATACATTAATTAAATATTTTTTTTTGTAAATAAATACTTAGAATATAATATAACACCCAGACAGAGAACAAACATCTGTGTTCACAACACAACAAATATTGGTTCTCGGTGGAGATTGAACCCACGACTTACGGCGTATAAGGCTAGTAGGATACTTAACTAGTTATCCTCTAAAATCAAAAAGAGTTACTTCCGCCTGAGTAATGGGACAAACGGAATAGTACATTGTTACCCGAGTGTTGAAAGTCACGTTTTTTGAGTCCCGAGACGGGTTTGGCGCCAGAGCGTAGCGAGGGCGCCAATGGAGCTTGAGGGACTTAAAAGACTTTCATCCGAGGTAAACACTGTGCTTTTCATTACGAATACAAGGAAAGTAAAAATAAAAACATGAAAGAAAAATTTGTGAAAATGAAGATTGAATTGCCGCCTTCCCGGTTTTTTTTTTATTTTTCTCTGGCGGGCCTTCGGCTTCGGTTCGCCAGCATTATTCAGCCAAAATTTTCATTTTCATAATTTAAAAAATGGTAAATTGTTTGCTCAAATCTATGTTATTTTAAAGAAATAGTTGAACGTACGAGTACGAATATAATAATTAAGCCGTTTAAGGGATCAACACACGAGGATAGTAGGCAGTTCTAATTTTTATCATATTTTTTATAAATATTGTTGACATGGATGATATATTAATAAAGTAATTTAGAAGATATATTATTTATTTAATACTATCTATATGTTATTTAAATTTAAATTTTACATTGCGCTCTAATTAGACTTTTTAAACTTCATACCGTTGTAATGGGTTTCCAACCTACTTGCTGAATAAAAAGTTGGAATTTGGTTGAACAACCTCCTTGTAGTTAGAAAGACTTTAGAAAGTTGGAACATGGTTGAATAAAATAGAACTTGTTTTTTTTTTATAATTTGACATCTGTCAGTAGAAAGCGATTCTCCCTAGGGCTGAAAGTTTTACTTTCAATTAGGCCCCTCAGGCAACTTCAGACCTACTTTCAGAGTATGAGCAATGAAAAGTTATGAGATTGTTAAACCGACTCTAAGATGCATGTAGCTAATCGTCATATTTTTAGCCCCTTTTTTTCCTTTATTTTATGTTCAAAAGTAATCACCTAGTTAAAACAAAATAATAACAAACTCAAAACCAAAATCTGACCAAAATATTATAACAAACCTTGTCGAAGAAAAATCCCCTACCGCGGCTCTCTTATCTTCCTTCTAAATCGACCTCGTACAACTCCATTTGACACCTAAATACTATGAGGCGAGATCCGTGGCCGTTTTAGGGTTGCCTTATGTTAAAAGACGAAGCTACTTTTGAGTTTAAAAAAAGATATATTATGACGAAAAACCTTTGAAAAAGACGTAAACTGTATTCTAGATGGAAATATTTAGCCGTGTATTCATGTAATAATTCTCCAAACAGAATTAAAATATTAAATGCGCTTTATCATGTGTTACTTGTGCCTGATTAATCGAGCGAGAAAGGGAGAAAAATAGAAAAGTAATGTCATTTTCGTTACACTATCTAAGAATTGATGAAATACTTTTTGAGAATGTTCCTTATTCAATCTGTAGAAATTGTTTTGGAGTGTTCTAGAATTGGAAGTAGCTTTCCATTTAAATGGAAATCACCATGTATCGTAAATCGTCTCATAAATCTCTGAGCACTCACGTCGAGGATGCTTAAGTCAGCGGCAAATCCGACCACTTCTGTTTTCCTGTGGGACTAAGACATTTTCCCGCATTTTAAAGTAGTCTGTCCGTCTCTCGCATGCAAGCTATCTCTGTGCCATATTGAGATCGACGCAGCTGTTTAGTTTTGTTTTTTTTTTATATACAATCATCTAATGAAACAAGCATTTGGTCCGCCAGATGGTAAGTGGTAGTAATTGCAAACAAAGCAAGGTCACGCACATCAGGAACGTGCCTGCACTACTGCCCTGCTTCCATCAGCTTGAGGCATACAGATGTACAACGTCACGGGCCAGAAATTTCACCGGCACCCACACTCTTCAAACTGAAACAGCAATGCTGCTTCACGGCAGAAATAGATGGTAGTACTTTCCTGGACGAGTTATTCACAAAGAAAATGCAATAAATTTAAAATGTGATGCATGTAACTAGGTTGGAATTTAAACACATTTTCAACTATAAAAAATGCAAAGCGATGTGTGAGTGCTCACCAGTGTATTATACTGTGTGCAATGTGTGACGTTTTGACGTAGGATTTATTTAGTCAGAGAGAGCCAGAGACAGAGCCAGACAGAGCTTGCGGTAGGCCTACAGGTAACCCACAAACTTAATAAACTTAGCTCATATTATGCACATTTTTTATCTAGACGAAAAAGTGATGGAACGAGCAATAAGTGTTGAGTAGTTATGTCTATGTGCCAATATATTTGTACCGATTTCATTACTGAGCAAGCACGTCTTCGGAGAACGTGCCCTATTTGATGCACTGCGTCTATCATTAAAGTCAGTATCAGTAAATAACCCTTTCGCTTCATCTTAGTATGCAACGAAGTCGTTTATTGTGTAATAATATTCTAGGCGTCAAGTAGAACTGGTATCTAGATTCACATTTTAAGAGGGTTCAAAGTGATGAGTTAATCCGTGTTTTGTCACATTTGTTCGAGTTGACAATCATGTCAATGCAAGAGACAAATCACGGATTAACTAGTCCAACGCTACGCCAGGATTATTAATAAGACCCCTAAAGCCGTACTCTCTAAAGCATTGGGCACATCCAAACTTTCTGCGGTGGCGATTAATTAAACGCTGTCAAATATGACAGCTATATTTGACAGCGTTTCACTGATTGCCACTACAGACTTAAAAAATTAATAGATTAAAAAATTTAGATTTTTGTCTATATTAAATTTGACTTGAAAACATTTGTAGCTCGCTTTTTAGTTCACAACAATACCTCCCTAATACTACAAACTTAGAATAAATCGTACCGTTACACTGCGTAATGGTTCTAAGGGGTACCGGCGAAAACTTCCCGGCAGCTATTAACTTTATTTAAGGGTGTTATAAACCGTTTTCATCGTTATCATCATCCCCTGGGCCTAGTTCGATGTCCTTCAGTTAATGGCACCTTGGGGATGGCTATCGGATACTTTAAGCACCTGAATTAGTTCTGTGATTTCTTTTTGAATCATGATCTGAATTAGAATCTGTTCTTTTTCATATTATGTTCTTTTAAGGGCGAAACTGAGAACTGGGGGGTTGGGGAATAAAGGTTCTCGAATGGTGCTGACATTGTTAAGATCGCGGGAAGTCGATGGGTGGAAAGGACTTAGAAACGTTCTTCCTGGAAATGTGTAGGGGAGGCTGATAATGATGATGATGAAGGGTGAAACTTCACTAGCTTAGGTTTAGTATTTCCAATTTATCGGTTCAACTGTCAGACCGGCGCCACCATTGAAAATTGGGAAACAAAAGATACCATTTTAAGTGAAGCTAAATGAAATGGCATTGGGTTGTCATTTGGTCAACTAAATACCTATATAAGTAATTGTCACTGCTATTTGCTGACTTCCCAACGAGTTTGTCGCATACTTCGTGTTCGTAATGACGCTACAAATCGCGCTGGTAGGTACTCAACACAGATACCTATTCTTTTGGGTGTCGTAATCTAACTGAACATCTGAAATAAATCAGAATTCCGTAAAAGTAAAGAAGATAATCCTTTTAGTAAAAATAACTTTCTCCATAATTATAAATTAAGTGGTTTCTCATAACTTTTAAAGCTACATATTGTTTTACTATAAACGACTAGCGGCTGCCCGCGGCTTTGCTCGCCCCGTTCCTGTAACTTTTCAGAATAAAAAGTCCTCCTATATATGTGCTATTCTAGGCTATAATCTATCTTTGTCCCAAATTTTATCCAGATCCGTTTTGACGTTATTGAGTAACAAACATCCATCCATACAAACTTTCGCATTTATAATATTAGTAGAATAAATACTTTTCTGTGATAGCATTTGATGGTTCGATTGATAAAACCGAGGATTCTAAAAGTCAATAGTCGGTTAAACGAATCAACTGGGAAAAAACACACATAATCCAATGAATCGAACTGTGCAGCCGTACCACGTGGCCGCAGCCTGGAAAATAGCGTTAGAGTATTTGCATAGTGGGGCCGCGCCTTTATCAATGTGGCACCAAATCTAGATAAATCAGTGTAGCAGTTCCACAGTTAGTTATTGCGCCAACGTATAAGGATGAAGACTGGGAATGACCCTGCTGAGAAATATAGCTCCTTGTATTACATGCTTAGTGCTGTACAAGTAACTTTAGACAAAATGCTTGCTCTTGTACAGATATATAGGTAGATCTATACCTCCTTGTAGGTACACGTACAGTAGTACAGACACATGATGTTAAGTGGTAACCATCGCCTATAACAAAGCATTGCCTCGTAGGTCACGAACTTCAGGAACGTGCCCTACGATGCACTGCCCTGCGTCCAGTATTATATTTCACCGGCACCCACACCCTTCAAACCGAAACACAGTAATGCGGTTTCACGGCTGAAATAGGCATGGTGGTAGTATTTCCCCGGACGAGCCGCACACAAAGAGCTTTATTCTACTACTACACAAATATCAACTGAATCTCATTCAATTTTATAGTAACTTAGTGTTTTGTTCATGGCACATTACAGTATCGGCACAAAGCCTACAAAGACCGACTTAAAAAGACTAAGCTAAGGAAACTGGCATAAAACGTGATTGTAGCGAGTCTTTCCGTGCGCGGCCGTTCAATTGCCGGTAACTAGTTGTATCGATTTTCTATAACGAGGCTGTAAAGGTCAATGGGAAGGGTACAGACTTAATTCACTTTTGTGAACCGGTTCGAACCGGACACCATACCAGGAAACGGGAATACGATGGGACGCTGAAGAAAATTTAATGCCTAGAGACGGGGTGACAACAATTGCAAGGAAATGAGGGACTTCCGACTATCGGCAGCTAGATTCAATTTACTTTGAACACACGTTGCCCTCGACTACAGTCTAAAGTTGGGCTGGTTGGTATACTTAAGGCTGTGACAGACTCATCGTCCTAATGAGATAGTTCCAAATATGCTGAGCTTACTCCTATTGTCAAACTGTAAAGTTATATAATGTGTTTTCTTTTTATGTGTTGTGTCTTATTTGGCAATAAACTTCTTTGTATTTGTATTTGTATATTTTCACAAATTGCCATGATACGAGTATATATTGTAAAAAGATGAAACTTGCATCGATTGACCATAACTTGGAGGTATATCCATTCTCAGAATGACCTTCCGAAGAATTGACAGTGGGCACCAATTTAAAATACAATACCAAGACTCAGATTCATTTATTATGCTTATTTGGGAAATAAAAGAACACGTTACTATATAGTCGCGAACGATGAACTCTCTACAAGTTGAACTGTATATAGGCAGAATAGACATATTACTGCCGTCTACTCAAAATGGCTGACATGTCTGAATGCGCGGTTATATCAAGGCGATCTGTGATAACACCACTATAGTAATGACAGCGATAGTAAACCAGTGGTCGTGTTTTCTCTGTGTTCTCATTATGTGTAGTTGTTTATATTTAAGCTGGGGACGCTCGGGTTGGTTTTAAAGTTGAAAATATGGGGGTTTCGAGGACAGTTCTAGCTTAATGATTATTGTTATGTATACGAGTTCTTATCTCTCAGACGCTGTCATGTAACTATCATCATCAGCAATCTGAAGAAGTTCAGAACTAAAATATATCTCACTTTATCCAGAAATAACTATTTTGAGCTGTTTCCATCCACTAACATCCCTCGATCTTTACATCCAAGAAAGTTTATCAATTTAGATGAAACTAGAGACAAAATATACTCGTATAAGGCCATGGTAAGTTGACTTTTATGAATAAGGAAGACGCATTTCCGTAACTCAAATTAAAATATTATAAGGAAAAGAAGAAAAGAAAACTTGTTTTCCATAATTTTTCCTTATTATATTTATTATTTTACAGGGAAAATAAGCCAGTACAAGAATTTTAATAAAATGAGCAGGTAATGTTATTTTGAATAGATATAATTTAAAAAAATATTTAAGTATTGTATCAGCTATCTGGTTCCCATCTGGTTGTCCGCTGTATTTTTATTTTTTTTATTTTAATTTAATCTAAATTTCCATTCTAAAATCACATATTTTTACTTATAAAGGGTCCGAGGGATTAAATGCTATAAATGTTATTTTAGCAATTATTTTCACTTTGCGTGCAAAGCTGCGGGCGGCAGCTACTCCTAAATAATGACACCGTTGATTGAAAGTAAATAGAGGGGACAAATTTCGGTGTAAAGGATCACTATCATGAGACGTTCTAAATAAACTCACAGAGTAATTACATTTGTAGTTAATTGGTAAGAAAGGATCTGATCAAAGGGTTGTTGGGTAAAACCATACATCAAAAGAGAATTTCCATGAATTAAAGTTTCGTATGATAGTTTTCACCGACATAGCTCGTAGAATTAGTAAGTTATATTTATTTACACAAAGAAACTTACAAAATGTACAAAATACACAAGAAACAGTTGAGCTATCTGCATATCGTTACAAACGATCTAGAGATAGCTCAACTGATCCAAATCAGTGCCAAACGGAAGCGTCCCTATGACGCTGGCGGCATTGCCACGCTGAATAGCAATGCTTATACGCTGCGCCAGATACCCACCCCAGCTCTTGGGTATCTGGCGTATCTATTAGTAAGTTGAAGTGGCAATATACAGGCCATATAGCTCAGAGAACCAACAACCTTTGGGGGATAAAGGTTCTCGAATGGTGACCATGAACCGGAAGACGAAGCGTAGGGTACCCACCCACCCACCTGATGGACCGACAACATTGTTAAGATCGCGGCAAGTTGATGGATGGAAAGGGCTCAGAATCGTTCTTCCTGAAAATGTGTATGGGGAGGCCTATGTCCAACAGTGGATTTCTTCAGGCTGATGATGATGATGATGATAGTTTTGGCTTCGTAATTAAGTCTTGTTGATCTTATTCTCTCAGCTCAGTTGGTAGTACCACACAAATATTTGTTCTCAGTGAGGATCGAACCCACGACCTACGGCGCAGAAGGCAGAGTTACTATATACCAACTGAGCTGAGAGGCTAGTCATTTGAACCATTACAGCCACGTGGATGTCATCTTTAGTCTAGTACGTAATCTCTAAAAGGAATGCCGCCGCAAAATATCGTAAAGATGGCCGCGGCTTTGTCAACACAATTTTATTATCAAAACAATGATCTTATAATAATAACAATTAATTTTATTAAATACTATATAAACATAGCCAATTTAAAAGTGCCTCTCTCTCTCTACTTCTAATTAGTAAGAGCTTTAACATACACGGAATCTTATAATTATAAATAATTTCATTAAACTTCCGTCATAACAACGCTAAGAAGGGTTGGGTCTCCAATAAAATGATAGGAAGTGTTTCGGAATATTAAGCTCGTATATTTCGGTTCACACAGAGAGATTACGTAGTCACTATTGCCTAATCTGTGTTTGTAAAGGCGTGTGTACACATCAGTGAAGTACAGAGACTGGAGAATTTCCCGTAAGTACTCTTGATGCACGCCACTTGCACGCCTTGTAACCTAACTTTGTATACTCACGGGCAGCAAACTTGAGCTTTTGTGATTCTTTGAGCGCAGCTTGAGCGTGTGAACTGAGCTTTATATGAAAACGCTCTAAGAGTTACGAGTAGGTGTTGATCTTTCGTGCCGTTTCGCACCCAATCTTCCTTGGCGGGTATTTTGTCATACAGCGATTCATTGTTTGTTTACGAAAGGGGACGTGCAACTCATGCAACGTTTTGTGGTTCCGTGCTTATTACTTTTGCAGTGGGAATATCAAGTGAAATATTAAGTCTTTTGCTCCCAGTTTGTTTGCGATTCATACTCATTTAGATTTATATCGCCCCAGATCGGTAACTCGGGTGCCTATTATTTGTCATCAGGTTTAGTGGCCTTTGTATGTAATTCTCCGACTTAATTTATGCTTTAGGTATAACTTAGTTTTTGTATTATGAATTAGCATTAATTTTACTTGTCTGTTAATTGTTTCAAGAAATAAACTAAGTCCCATTTGTTTTATTGGACTATAACGTCATAGAACTGCTACCACTTTTTCATCATTTATGTTCCATGGTAGAACGAATAACGGGAAAATCAGCCCATTTTGTTCAATAGCACTTTTAGTACCAAGTCAATTCCATGAATTTGATAGAAAAGTTTGTTCATAGATAGGTAATATCTACCTGTATATGAGCCTTTATTTTTATACAGTTAGCTCATGGAACAAGCATATGGCCCATCTGATGTTGAATGAACGTGCCCTACGATGCACCTACCTGCGTCCATCAATTTGAGGCATGTTCAACCTCACGTGCCAGTAATTTCACCGGCACCCGCACCCTTAAAAAGGCATGGGTACTTCCCCGGACAGGCCACACACAAAGAGCTCTACTACTACTAAAACGATGATGATTATAGGTATAGGTATAATCTATATATATGAAAGAAAGTTTTGTTAGTTACACTATTTATACACTAACAAATACTTTAATATTACCTTATATTATACCTAATGTTCTCATGTAAGTGACCTCATGTATGTCTTTTTGAGAATAAATATCTTAAACCATAAACCGTTTATAACTCAAGAACGGATTTGGCTGTAAATTGGTGCGGAGGTAGCTTAGAACCAGGAGAAGGACATAGAATACTTTTTATCTCGAAACAGTAACGGGAACGGGGCGAGCGAAGCCGCGGGCGACCGCTAGTAATTGATATAGCTTAGATTGAACTAGTAGCGGGTCGTGTATATCAATTTAATTACTACATAATCTGAAATCCCGATCAAAACAATTTATTGGCCTCTCTAAATCAATGTATCCATAATTAATAACAACTGTAATTAAAACCGTAGTCTTAATTGGTAGGCCATAAACTAAACTACGCCTGAAATTTGGAATGTCGCGTTGGTAGACGAACACTGAAATTATGCGCAGTAAACAAGAAGCAGGAATAGGATTAAAACATATTTCGAGTAAACATATTCTGTGAAAAGCACACACAGTCACAGAATATAATAGAACAGTTGGCTCAAAACAACGCTGCTCTGAGAACCGCACCCATGGTAGTTTTATCTTTTTGAAACAATTCGCATTATGTTTCTTCATTTGTTCGGTCCAAATTCTAAAGTACTCAAAGACAACAAAAATTAAAAATGTACTGTTTTTACCACGACTGTTACATTTATACAATCACCCACACAGCATAAAGAATAAAACTACAGCCTTCAAAAACAATTTACTTACAAAATTTTAAGGCACTACCTAGCCTAATATTCTTCTTATCGACTTGACCTAGCCAAGGTTGTAAGTTTTGTAAAATATATCGGCATCAAGGACTGTTATTATTATAAGCTGTGAATGGTGCGTGGATTGGACCCAATACACTTGTGCTAATGCTAAACGAATAAAGTGAACGAGCGATCCCTCCTACGTGAGCTGTGAATTAAAGTTTGCTTCGTACACACACGACAAAATGCGAAATTAACCTGTGCTTTGAAACCACGTTTAATGAAACTTCTCCGACGATGAAATATGAGTGTTTTAGTGAGTTATGGCGCTCGTCGGGATCCAGCGCTATCAATTAATGTATTCTGAGTAAAGCGTTGGTGATTATGCCGCGTGCCGCGCTCATGACAATGAAAAACCTGTTAATAGTGCTGCAACTTGATAATTCGGAATCAAAACCAAAATAATGCTGGTAGCTTTTTATGAGATCCCAAATACTTTTATAATGTCCCAAAAGTTAAGAGCCACGGTCGCGTTAGTGTCGAACAGTCCCTTAGAGTTATTCGTCGAGTGTGATTAGGATCCGATGGCGCAGCGGTCAGCGCAGCCTCGACCAAGGTGAAGGTCGCAGGTTCAAATCCCGCTCGGCTCATAACTTTTAGGACATTATATAAATCTTTGTGTCGGTAGATTCTACAAAGCTTATTGGTTGGTTGTTCCGTCAAAAAGTAGAATCGTTGTTAAAAGAAATATCAACAAAACCTGCTCAAAACACACGGCACGGACGTCTTGTATTTCACAAAAGCTGTAGCGTGAACGCACTATATTTTTTATGTTTTTATTTATTGCTTTCAATTTAGTAAGCCAAATAAAAAAGTTATAGTTTCGGGAAAAGCCTTACTAAAGCTCAGAGAGTCCAGTGTCTTTTCTGAACTTACTCTCACTGTCACCCATTTTTGAGTGGGTTTTTGTTTGAATCGTTCGTCTGTGTCGATATCTGACTAGAACTAATGAATAGTCCAATCAAATGGAACCCAAACCATATTTTTGTTTCATTCCAGTAGCCAGACTCTGTATCTTAAGCTATTGATGCCTTTCTAATGGTAGAGAAGGAAATAAATAAATAAACGCTGTGGACAATCCACACAACACTATTTGGCCCCAAACTAAACAGAGCTTGTACTATGGGAACCAGATAGCTGATATAATACTATCATTTTTTTTAAATACTTACTTAGATAATATAACACCTAGGCAAAAAAGAAATATCTGTGAAATGAAATAAATTGAAATGAAATAATAGAAATGGATTCAACCATCTTTATTACTCAGTGTGCGTAAGTTGGATGATATTAGTATGGAGATGATTCACTGAATGTAGTTACTATATTTTATGTTTTGATGCTTTGTTGTGTGAGTGAGGATTAGCGGGTGAACACCCATTTATACAACGGACATTGTATAAGAATATTCTATTCGAGTTTGCATAATTTAAAAGATATGAACTGAATCAGGATGGGAATATTCCCTGATAATAATTTGCTTGGAAAATGTAGCTTCCAAATGAAATAGTAGAGAATATGGAGGATGCCTATGTCTAGCAGTAACCTTAGCTAGTGTATTAATGCTGATGAATTATTAAAATTTGCGTGAAACTCTTCAAAATGGTAGGTATAAGTCCAATGAAGTGGGCAATAAGAGTCGGTATGGGTGCTTGACTTCAACTAACCAATTAAAGGATGTGAAACCCACTTTTTATCAAGCCTGTTTCGTCTTAAATCTGGTCCCGGGCACTGTAGCGTCCCGTAAGTAGGGGCATGAGTAAACACTAGTTGCCCTTGACGCTATATAAATCATCCTAAACGTTAGATGCAAAGAGCTGTTTACCTATATCCATACATATCCACCATAGGCTAACGCTAATAAAATAATGTCGAAAAATACCTACTCAATGATCAAAGCGTCATTGCAAAAGGCCCACAATTTCAAAACAACTAGCATCCCCGTTAAACTTCAATGAACCCTCTATCAAATGCTACTTTGCAGGCTAACAAAGACACGGCTTAGTTCAAAAGACGATGAAGTGAGTGTTCTGTGCTGAGCCCTTCGGGGACCGCTGACCCATCTCAACGACACGCGCCTAATGGCGAGGCGTTATCCGCTGAAACTACGTTACATCGGCCCCTGTACCATGAAATTGCATTTACACTATTTTGTAAAGTCAGAACAAAACTGTGGAATTTCATCAAGCGCGGGAAAGGATTATAGTGTTACAAAGTGTGAAATAAAATCAATCAATTGATTAGAGTCATCATCATCATCAATCTATATCAGCCCACTGCTGGACGTAGGTCTCTTCCAAGACGTGCTCTTGAGCCCGGTCTTCGGCTCTTCTCCTCCAGTGCTTGCCAGCTATATTTCGCAGATCGTCGGCGGGCGTCCTACATTACTCTTACCTAAACGCGGTCTACTAATGGATTAGAGTAGCTATAACATTTTAAGCTTGCTTTTATCCATTCACATTGAAGATGTGTGTCAAAAATAGGATGTGGACTGCCATCATCAGCATCATTATCATAAGCCTGACAAAGCCCTCTCCATATCACACAGAATACGATTCCAAAACTCATGCAAATCATGTTATCATTTATTGCCATTTATTCCTAAAAAAACTACACTTGAGCGCTATAAACTAGAATCGCTTCAAAGCAAGTTTTCAGGATTAATTGACATGATTTCTATGCGTAGTTCATATGCTATCTATTAACTACGAATTGTGATAAGTATATCATTTGAAAGGTAATTTGGTTAGCTTTCAAGTTATATCAAGTAAATTTAAAAATAATTTAAAATTTCCTACCTATAATTGTCTTTATGCGATTCCAATTTAAAGCTCGCAAGTGTATAGTTACTTGCCTAGCACTTAGCAATGGCATTTACCGTTGTAAATTGATAATAATTAAATTTTTAGTTACAGACGGGGCACCTGCTTTTGCATCCGTAACGAAGTTATAGGACCTGAAAGTGCCTTTAGTTGCTTGGAGAAAAGGTGTTCGGTGTTGCCCTCTCAACTAAGTGGTCACCACCGTACTTCCAAGGAGCCAATCGTGAAAAGTAATAAATTCTCTGTTCGTACCTAAAAATTTAAAATTATTATTATTCTTAACCGACTTCAAAGGAGGAGGTTCTTAATTCAGTTGTAATTTTTTTGTTATAGTTAATTTTTTTATTACTAAAAGCCGATTTGAAAATGAATGTTTTTTTTAGTTCTGTAAACTAATTTTAACGAAATACTTATGTTGAACCTGTGGTCTCCTTAGCTTGTTTTTATTGCAATTTTTCATGAATCTTTTATATAGAACTAGCGGCCGCCCGCGACTTCGCTCGCCCCGTTGATGTTGCGCACGTTGATTTTTTATTTTTAAAGTTTTTCCTCTTTTTCTCCGCTTATGGAAAAAAGGAACAAGTTCAAACTTTCCAAGTTTCATGCTTCTAGGACTTACGGTTTAGGCTGAACGTTGATTGTCAGTCATGCAGTCAGTAACGTAAGAGTTTTATATATTTAGAAGATGTGTGAACGAAACAGAAACTGCATGTTTGTCAGTATCTTTATTATTCCGGGATATAGTGTAGGCAGTGAGATACAGGGCCCAGCTTCATAGGATTAGTCAGTGGCTTTCAGATGTACCTATCGATCTTACGCAGAATAATGCCATCTAATACGAGTTTCCGTATCAAGACCAAACCAAAACCAATAATCCGAGAGTGTATCTACTAAATATGGTAATAAATAAAATCAAATGAAAAACCGTACGCGCACTGAATCTTTATTGATTAAGTACTCTATTGACTGGCCTCTAGCTCAGTTGGTAGTAGCTCTGCCTTCTGCGCCGTAGGCCGTGGGTTCGATCCCCACCGAGAACAAATATTTGTGTGGTGAACATAAATGTTTGTTCTCTGTCTGGGTGTTATATTGTATTCTAAGTATGTATTTACAAAAAAAAAATATGTATTCAAGTATTAGGTATATCAGCTATCTGGTTTCCATAGTACAAGCTTTGCTTAGTTTGGGGCTGTGTGAATTGTCCACAATATTTATTTTATTTTATTTATTTTTAGGGGTCAGGCAACCTGTACCACAAGCTCTGTCTTGGCTCTGTCTCTGGTTTTGAGTCTGTGTGAGTGCTCACCAGTGCATTATACTGTGTGTGAGACGTTTCGACGAAGATTTATTTAGACAACACCAGGCTCAAAACCAAAGCCAGAGACAAAGCCCCAGTTGGTTGAATTTTTGTCATTTCATAACTTGCTAACGTCACCTATTGGGTATTTTTATGAAGTTTTTTAAAACAGCTATAATAATACTTTTTAATATCCTCATTAAAAAAAACAATGGCAGCACTAGAACCCATCAACGTAAGCGAACAAATAGAACTTTGCAAAAAGACTATGTTTCCATCGCAAGTATAAAATTAAAAGAAAAACAACGGAAGCGCAAAAAGCACAGGTTAGGTAGGTACTATTAAAGCAGGCCAGTCGCGTGCGTTCTTAATTTAAATCCATTTTTTTGACAGATGGCTGAAGAGACTCGAGTCTCCGCCTTCTACATGTGTTGCATGTAATAGGCGTCGGTCTTATGACCTCGTAAGTCATGTCACGTGCCCAACGCGGAGCCCGTCACTGAAATATCTCTAAGGCTGTGTCCATATTCGACAAACAGTGAGCGACTCACTGCTTGTCTCCAGCTCGCTACCCTATATATTTTAAATCGAGCGTCTATTCAGCGCGTTCTTAATTTGAACGAATGCTACTATTGTAAATCATTACCTACACAATGTGTGTGCGTGTGTGAGTGGCCTACCGTTTGAACTATAAGTTGGTGTCATTGTACGCAGATTACGGCGTTTTGTTTGCAGGGGCTCACTCACTCGATATTGTGTTCGACTGATTTGACACTCAGCCAGTCAGTAAGCAGTCAGCCGCTAACTGTTTGCCTAATAAGGTCACAGCCTAAAGTTGACTCCACCCTAAGGCACACAGTGTGTATGTTTTACTCGCTCTAGCAGAATTTATTTGGGTTACTGTCTTACAGAAATTAAGAGGTATGGAAAAAATGTGGGCATCTTTGAAATATTGTGTTTGGGATCTGATTCTCTGACTAAACCTCTTAGACACCCTTTTTCCTGAATTATGTTATAAAATATCTGAGTAGCTGTCCACATTTCTCTTTAATAGTTTGCCATTGTTGTTTTAGTTTAAAAGAAAGAGACGGCAAGATTTTAGTGCTGACAAGTTTCTGCGCGATGGCGATCAGCTGAAATGCTATCAATATCGCTAACATATTTGTCCGCGTTTCAGCTGATCGCCATCGCCATCGTCTAGATGTGCGCAGGCTTTAAACAACATAATTGACCAATCCTGACTACGGCACCACAAAATTGTAATGATCTAAAGTGGATCATGACGCGACACTGCCAAAACTTCCCAGATAAGTACACACGACAAAGTTGCCGGGTGCCGACAGTTTATATTGGATTTGAAATTTAACCGTTCCGAAAACTTTCCCTTATTATAAGCCGATACGAGCCGTTTTTTCAAACAAAATTATGAAAGTTATGAACGAGGATAAAAAGAAACGACATAGCTCAGAGCTATTACATTGCAGAGGGAATATGCAGGCAATACAGGTCATGGAACAGAAAACTGCTGGAGAATAAAGGTTCGCAAAGAGCGAAGCGAAGGACAGGTCATCATACGTTGGACAGACATCAAGATGAAGAAGGCAGGGAGCCGATGACTACAGTCAGGACACAGAACTTAAAATAACACCACGGTCAGGTTTCGAAAACATAAATTCTACAAGTATCAAAAGTATCTAGTAGTAGTAATTACTAGTAGTAGTAGTCAGCCTCATTCTACCATCGCACTGTTCGCCATAGGTAGACAGTTCATCCTCTCACCTTGGAGCATAAGTAGCCACGCACCGTTCGGTTTCAGAGGAACTTCTTCCCACGAACACTCAGACTGTGGAATGATCTCCCTGCTGAGGCTTTCCATAAGGACTATAGCATGGGGTTCTTCAAAAAAGGTATTTTAAAAGTTTAAAGGGTCGGCAACGCGCTTGCGATGCCTCTGGTATTGTAGGCATCCATAAGCTGCGGTACCCGCTTCCCAGCGTGCTTGTTTGTCTACATTGTTGTTTAAAAAAAGTAATTACTAAATCTAAATAAAACTGCAGAGTAAGGTTTAGTCCAGCAGTGGACTTCTTCAGGCTGGTAACGATGATAACGAAAGAAGAGATAATCCAGCTTTAAGAACCCTCCAAAGTGATTTAAACTCTTGCTTACTCCTACAGAAATTAATCCCTTGAAAAAAAGGCTGGCGAAGTATTTCACGTTGATACAGCGTTCCTTTTCAAGCGTCGAATAAAAATAACCGTTACGTAAAATGTTCGGACAAATTCAAATTAATTCTACTCTCATTGAGAATTGAGAAGAACTTTCTAGAGAAGGGATCGATAACTTTCTGGGGTTTATTCATACTATTACTTTATCTGTGGTTTAGTACCGAAATTAGCAATTTAATTTCGATTCTGGGAAGTTTCTTCATCGGTTGGGAGCGGATAAGTAATTTGTAACAAAGAACGTACCTCCAGGCTATATGGCGGTAACTAAAATGGAGAAACTGATTTACAGGCTTGTTACTCCCTGAAATAGGATTTTAACTTGTTAGTTTATTTTTTGTTTACATAAGGAGCTCTATTGTTTTTAGCAAATAAATAAATACTAATCCACAAAACACTACCTAGCTAGCCTTAAGGTGAGCTTGTACATACTATGGCAACTAGGTAGCTTATACAATACTTTATACTATAGGCTTTTTTTGTAAATACATACTTAGAATCGCTATTTGACAGCGTTTCAGCTGATCGCCATCGCCTAGATGAGCGCAGGCCGTAAAACAAGTGATGGTCCACGTTTGTCGCTGATTGTGTCTTAGAACTATTATTTAGTAAAGTGGGTTAAATATCTCCCCGACTGCTGCGCCGTTTTCCCAACGACATTAAAGGTTCTCAGCAACGTGTAAAATATCGGATTAGGTTCCGGTTAAGCAACAGTTCTTAGAAATTTACAGCCATTATCAGTCTTTTTTGCTGATCCAAAAGACTCTTGTACGAGTAATTTCAATATTACACTCTATTATAATCTTAAGCATTGCTTGTCAATAGGCATGACGACAATTTTCAAAATCTCTTCTATCATATTCAGAAGTATCTATTATGTCTAAAAAATATTATATTTCTGTAGGAAATTAAGGTTTTTGTGCAATAAAAGTACCTACATTTAAATTTAAATTTTCAAATTCACGCCAAAACGCTGGTGCAATACGCTGGTGTCATGGCGTCTGTTATTACGTCACGGTGTAGTATACCAACAGTAAACATTGGTGTTTTTGTACTAAATCAGAATGACGTTTAGTGCACCGTGACGTAATTCGCTCTAACCGGTGTTTAAGCTATCATGGCGGATTATTGTATTTTGTAGATTTATTTTAACAAATAAACTATGAATCTCGACATTATTAAGAGAATAAATACATTTTCCAAAATCTTTAAATCCTTTTTCATTAGTTCAGATAAATATTTTGGCGATACTTGATAACTGTCTCGACAGGATCGAGGTAGATGGCACAAACTAAGGGAGGCCTATACCCAGCAGTGGGTGAAGTCGGGCTGTGGATGATGATGATGATGATAACTGTCTTCATGCCTATTATGAAGTCATGATACGTCATCACATCACAGAATTTAAAAACTAAGCAATATTATTCGAGCATAAGGTGCTTAGTTGGAGTGGAACTTCCCTGCTATTATTATTTTTGTTTTGTGAAAGGATCATACAAAAAAACGATAGGAATCAAGCCGTAGTTTAATTAAGCGCCATACTTATAAACGCAATTTAAATTTAATCAATGCTTAACTTTAGCCCTGCCACTGTTTGCCGTTACCCAGTGGTAAGAGATGGCAATAGTTTAAGCACTGTTTATCTTTTGACATATTTTTATAAGTAAGGCCATAAGTTTTTAAATAACTAAAATAAGTAGTTTAAATACTGCCCATAAAAGGCGAAATTTTTCATAATTTCTTTGACTGAATATTGATAAAAATATAAATAAAATGTAAAGTAACCTAACCTATTCATTTTACTACAGAAGCACACACAAAGCATTTGAAAACAAAGACACAAAGGTAGAGAAAAATGGAACACACTTCCGAGACGACATACGCTTGTGTAAAACGCTCAAAGTTAATGCCGTATTTTGAGCAGTATGTTACCATGTCGTATTTTACCGTGCCGTATTCTGATGGTGACCGTTTTATGGGAAGGTAAGGCTTGACGCCTTGCGCCATCCGCCCCCGGAGGCCGATTGTTTGCGATGTTCGCTGCGCTAACCCTTTCGACCGTGGTTTTATCCCGCATTTACTGCAAGGCTTTTACATTTTGACCACGTTAGCGCCAAATAATACTAGTTTTATTGAACAAAATCTGTTAGCATTCTGTACTTGAGATAGTTAGTACCTACAAGTATTTACAAAATATACCTCAAAGTTGTTTTTTTATTTATGTTATTGCATAACTAAAAAGTAATACTTCCAAATAGTAGTTTGGCCATGAAGTGGGCTTTTTAAGTTTTTAAACTTATTATTATTGAATACAATAGTAATTCGACTAACTACTGCAGTGGCGTCAGCCTTATTCCCATGGGGGTAGGCAGAGATCACGGATTTCCACATAATACGATCCTGCCATATATATTTCGCTTTAATTACTCTCATAACATTCTTCATATTTCTTCAATACTGCTCTGTGTTTTAAGGTGTGCCATGCATTAAAGAATTGTCTATTCTATTCTATTCTACAAGTTTGTAGTAGACCTACTTCATGTTGAATAATAATTACCTACTGCAAAGAGTGAATATTGCGAATGATGACAACATACGCTTAGATAAGGGCCCATAAGCACCCTTTGGGCACAGAACTTTTAAAAGTGACCAAGAATGCGAACCCCTTGAGTAAAAAACTCTTTGTAAAAGTAAAATGTGAAATTATATCGCGGAAAGATCTCATTTTGTGATACCCAATTCTATTATTTTTTCGTCCTGTTCCGTAATCAGGAATAAACAGCTCCAGATGGCATGTATAAAGGTACAAATGCTTCGGAAATGTTGCTTCAGGGGAAATTTGTATCGGCCTATTTCCCGGGAAATTCGTATGCTGATGTATTATTACGATTTCACTGTGGAAGCTGGGTATAAAATGCCTGTGATTTTCAGCTGTATTCAAAATTAAATGGCCGTGAATTGTATTTCGGAAATTCATGAGAAACCATTTGCACTACCGGATGTGCTCAATTACTAAAGGCAAGCCAAGGTATTCTATACAATATAACAACCACAGACAGATAACAAACATTTGCGTTCACCATATACAAATATTGGTTCTTGGTGGGGATCTAACCCACGATCTATGGCACAGATAAGCATAGCTTAGCATAGCTTAATATAGGCCAAAATAATGCTTACAAACAGCACAAAAGCTAGATAAATACATAATTACAGAAGTTGGCTGAAATAAAATTTATAAACTCATTTTTTGTAAATACATATTTAGAAAATATATGTATTTACAAAAAATGAGTTTATAAGTTTTATTTCAGCTAACTTTCCCATAGTACAAGCTCTGCTTAATTTGGGGCTAGTGTAGTGTGGTTTGTCCAACATATTTATTTATTTGACTATTAGCTCGCATCATGCTTTTGTTGGGCAAAAGTCTCCCCCTAATGTCGTCAGTTTCCACGACCTTGTGCCACCAGTTGGCAGTCTCTCTCAAAGGCGTCCTGCTCGTCCCGACATCGCCTGCGTGGTCTACCGTTCCTTACAGTCTCAGGGCTCCGCAATGTGGTAATTTTGGCCTGTAGCACATCAGGCATGCGCCAAAAGCCGGATCAGTCCCATTTCAACTTTGTAGCTTTTTCCCCAAGAGATTTTGGTCTTAGAGTGCAGTGTAGTACCTCGGATGCGGTCAGCTAACTTATTTTTAGCTACGGGTATTTATGTAAATATTACTTAATTAGAACAACTAAAAATTTGCATTATTCACTAGGTAGATAAATTAGTTTCGTAGCCAACAGCGTAAACCTTTTCTTGCTTTTATCTCATTAAAATTAAGAAATCCAAGTCAACGATTTGAAATCTGGGCGTCAATTCCAGCAACATAGTTCGATTGAGTGATCGTCAAGTGATCACTGAATCCGCGTTCCATTTTTAAATTTTTCAAATAAAAATTGACAACTCACATCGATTTACGCGATCGCTTGAGTGATTTGTGTTTTAAGAATCGACACCCAGACCCATGAAACGCAATTAGGGGCAGAACAGTTTTGACATCCATTCAACTATAAACAATATAAATAAATATTAAATATCATAGACAATTCACACATCATAAAGCCCCAAACTAAGCAGAGCTTGTACTATGGGAACCAGATACCTGATATATATTTATATACATTTATATTTTTGTAAATAAGTACATGCCTATAAAGAATACAATACAAAACAATACCCAGACAAAGAACAAACATCTGTATTCACCACACAAATATTTGTTCTCGGTGGGGATCGAACCCATGACCTACGGGTCAGAAGGTAGAGCTACTACCAACTGAGCTGAGAGGCCAGTCATTGATATAAACATTGACACCATTACTTACAAGCGTTTTTCAAAAGATAATCAGTGTTTAAGCAACTGTCATCTCTTACCATTCGGTAATGTCGAACAGTGACAGAGCGAACTTTAAGCAATACGTCACATATAAGTAACGCTTGTAAGTAAGGCCATGAAATTCTACGTAATTTATCCTAGAGTGGATGACACTCGGAGTAAATCAAGAATACGAATGTAAATCATGAAGAATGTGTGTGAAGCTTTATCATAATTCACAAATAAATAAATAAAAAGAATATTGATTGATGTAGGTATATGATTGCACATTAATATAAGAGCTAGCTTCACTGTTTTCATGGATTACCACACTACAGTCCAGACCTAAAATTTTTTTATCACACTTGGTTCGAAAAAACTAGTGGCACGATAAGAAGAAGAAGAATCGAACAGTCAAATATTTGACAATTGTATTAGTGTACAGTACAAGTCGAATGTTTGCTTGCAAAGTTTTATATAAACAGCTGTCAAATATTTGATCGGCCGATTAGTAATCCTTTAAACCGCCCCTAATGTTTTTGGTGATTTGTTTTTATTTTTTTTCTTTTTTTTTATCCAGAATTGATACTGGATAACACTAATGATGATACCTAACTAACTACTGGTGATTTGGTTGGAATCAGTCATTCAGTAATAACTCGACTTTAAATAAACCTATTATCGTAACGATATTATTGCATTAATGCTTCTTCTATCAGTATACCAAGTTGTTATAAAATACGGGTTTTATAGGTTTTCAAGTTTTTTTTCTAATATACCTTATCTTCAAATATTGTATTATGTTTTTGATTTAATTTTAATGTTGTATTTCAAGTTACACACGCCAGTCACTGGCGCAAACTTTCTTAAATAGGTTTGAAAATCGTATTATATTCAAACTTAGAACATTAGGATAAAGGAGAAGACTGAGAAGGTGATAGATTCAATTATGACTCTCTTTACGTAACTAGATCCACCGATGCTGTACCAACTCATAAAAGCTAAGGATACCAACGCTGCAATTAGCTTCATACTTGTTTAAGTACTACGCTGAGTAATGAGTGAATGGGGGCAGCTGCGCCGCAAATAAGTTAAACTATAATTAAGGAAACTGTAACCAACTCTGTTTAGATAAATTAGTGACCCTTTTCTAAATGTCAGCGGTAACCATTAAGACACGGCCTTGAAAAGGGTTCTGACCACTGTGGTACGAAGGGTTCCATATAGGTGAGTGATGTTCAGGTAGTTTGTTGACGCTGAAATTAAACTATGCTTAAAAATTTGAGAAACATACTTTATTTATAGATGAAATTTGTATGGGACCAATCTCCCTTCCCTTTTAGATAAAAATGTTTTTATTTTTCTTTCACCACACATGGTTCTAAGGAAACAGTGATTCAATAAGAAGAAGAAGAGGAAGAGTATAAGTTTATTTGCAAATAAACATTATTTATTTACACAAAAAAAAATTACAAATTAACAATAAATATTTACAAAATACACAAGAAACACCATGAGCTGTGTCTGACTCTGTGTGAGTGACGTTTTGACGTAAGATTTATTAAGTCAACACTCACACACACTCAAAACCAGAACCAAAGACAGAGCCAGACAGAGCTCCTGGTAGGCCTACAGTTGTAATAAAGGTTTATTTAGCAAATAAATGTGCGGTCAACAAAAATGTTATTCAAGGCAATATTTATTTTGTTTTCGGTACCTACTAGCAATGTACCGCTGGCCAACTTGATACCTCAAAGCCGATAGGTTGTCAGGGATGTAAATCCTAAGAGGATTGCCCACCCGCTATCTCTTTGATGACACGCAGCAATAAAACTTGAACGACTTCAGGGACGGTTACAGCGCCAGAGCTCCACAGAATGAACTTTATAAAGTTATTAAAATGTAGATTCTTGTACTTATTCCGAATACTTTGTTATTTTTACTCTTATGAGCATTACAAAACTGACTTTATTAACTACTAGCGGTCGCCCGCGGCTTCGCTCGCCTGTTCCTGTTAATTTTTTTGGGATAAAAAGTATTTTTTGTCCTTCTCCCGGTTCAAAGCTGCCTCCCCATAAATTTTCAGCCAAATCGGTTCAGCCGTTCTTGAGTTATAAATAGTGTAATTAACACGACTTTTGTATATATAGATTTTTACAAACAACGGGATATTAACCATGATTGGTAGTGTCGAAACTATAAAGGCCTGCGCATACCTAGTTCGCTGGCGGTAGCGATCAGTGAAACTCTGTCAAATATCGCTGTCAAATCTCAAATCTGACAGCGATATTTGACAGCGTTTCACTGATCGCTACCACCAGCGAACTAGGTGTGCGCAGGCCTTAAAAGAGTGCGAAAGAGGGTAGATCGATTAGTCTGCAAATACATTATTTTTACTCGTATATTTCAGTTCAACTGTGATCATGGCGCATACAAATTGTGCCTAAATATCGGGAGTCAAAATTCGCAAAATTTAATCATGTTAAATATCCTGTAGTTCATAAAAATAGTGTTAAAAGCCATGATCTTTTAAAAAGTGACTTTACTAAACTAAATATTAATCTTGCTACGGTTGATTTTCAAATAATGTTCTTATAAGCATGGATGATTTTTCGCCCGACGATTATTATTGGCTGCAGACCAATTCCTGCTATAGGTTTAAATGTTTCACGATCCGGATTCTATAGCCACAAATGTCCGTGGTAAATTGCCAATTCGCTGCAGACCTTTATTCCCTAAGTTCTAAAGTTCAATTTCGTAAAATAGAATAAGCTCGTAAATCGTGAAAATAAACGATAACAAACTATTACAAGTTAGCACTTATTACCTACATAGTAGATGCCAATTTATCGCTCTAGAAAATAAAGCAGTAACCAGAGGTTGTAACTAATCTTAGACGGTAGCAAGTTGTGGAGTAATCCTTCATCACAGCCTCGGGCGGTACATAACGTCATAAAACTTGGTCTGCGGCTAACTTTTCATTCAAAGGATTTGCGGTATCTGTGATGAAATATAATTAAACTTCTATGTAATTACAGGCTTTCCTTCTACCCTAATGGATGTGTGAGGGTTAGGAGCAGATGTGGGGCAATAAGGCAAATTGTGGCGTTGACAAGGTTCTGATTGGCTTGGTTCTAGGCAGTTGAACAACTTTTATTTTAGGATCAAAAATTAATCTGTTTAGGTATATTATTCGTTGAATTATATTTACGTACAAACAAATTATTTTCAAACAAATTATTTAGTGTTTTACATTGTGAGGAAACCGGGCATGTGGTAGAACCTAAAAGGTTCGAAAATATGTGTCAAGTGCACGAAAGGAGCCTCTTTGAGTTGCACTTAAAATCCTTTCATCACACTTAATTCTAGAGAACCAGTGACACGATAAGAAGAAGGACTGTTTTTAAAGAACATCGTGTTATCAAAGTAAAAGTGCTTTTATTCAATCAAAACTAAGAGATCCAAGTCAATATTAGGTACAATAATATACGGTTACTAAAATAACTGTAGATAACGTTTTTGCAACCTCAAATGAATAACTTCAATACGACTGTCTATGTTTACTTGGTTCGTTTTTGGCCGCATTCTTTTTAATCAAATATTTCGTCCTTATAGAGGTCGACGTGTGCTGTGAATAGTTATGTGAGCCTGAGGCAAATCTACCCACAGATAATAAAATAACTGACGTATGAACTAATAAAAGCAATAGATAAATAAAAAAGTGACAGGATAAAATAAGATAATGCTTTATTAGGAGCAAACACCAGTTTGTGCGTAATTAATTTATAAAAAAACGAAAGCATCCGCAGAAGTTAAAAAAATATTAATATTATACATTCATAAGTTTTTACATAGTAAATGAAGTAATATTGTTTATTATCGCATAAAATGTAAATTTGGAAACGTATTAGGATTTATTGTAGTACTTTTTATACCTATTATTATACTTTAGATAGATAATTGCTAATCGGATTGAACCGGTTTGGCCTCAAAAAAGAGAGCCCTTAAGACTTCTAAGCTAGAACGTGATCTGTAAAGAACTGCTCTAAGGCCCTCACTATCTGTCTTTTTCTTTCACTTGTGCTCTAGCAAAAATGAAAATTTATTGTCTGTGTAACCGGAACGTCGCGGCTGACCGCTAATGAAATGTTATATAGCTCTGGTTTCTGAAGCCAAGCGACGCTCAGAGGGACGTTGTGATATATTTTTCTGCGGTACAACAAACACAGTAGCCCGTTTAGAAATACGGAAAATATTTTATTGTTCTCGCTCCGTTGAATTGTTTAGTTTACATATTTTACGATGGGGGCATATATTGTAAATGATTCTTCGTTATTATTTGTTGTTTAGAATGTGACTATTATTCGTAGCATTTACTAGATGCATTTAAGCTAGTAGTCTGATATGCTCATTGTGTTGAGTTTTATTAAGCTTTTTTAAGAGATGTTCGTTGTACGGGTAAAAAGAGTAAAATTTAGCTTTAAATTAGATTCTTTCGTTATTATTTTACTAAATAATAATAATAACGAAGAATAATTTACAATGCCCCCATCGTAAAATTTGTTTTTGCCAATCTTATTTAGTATTACAAAAAGAGTAGTAAAAGGTAATAATAAAGGCATTTTTACAAGACTCATTATCGCACCCAATATTTATGGGTCCGGGTAATTCGTCACTCCAAAGTTCGTCGAGTTTTCACATCGTTCATGAGCCTGGAAGGGGCATGGAACCGATCCGAAAACTCATTACTCCCTAAAGTTGTTGAAATCATTAAAATTTATATACGTTTTACAACTTCACCTAATGAAAATGCCCCGGGAACTTTTGCGCAGATATAAATGGCAAAAATTTCCAACTTTCCTTCCGAAACACTTATTGGTAAATTAGGTGTTTGTGTAAACGGGAAGTTTTCTTCCTTGTTGGAGAACAAGTTTTAAAATATGTTTTGGCGAAGCTGTTCTTGTTTTTATTATTCATTGTTGATACGGTGTTATGTTCAGACCTACTCGTAGCGGTGTCTTAGTTAATGCAATCGATTATTACGTTTGTACCCTCACATCGGCTTCCGCGATCAAACAAACGGCACCCGAATGAATAGCACACAGAGTCTCTCGCAGAGATAGCATTCAAATAACCGCATCCTATCAACACAGATTGATTTGTGCTTGGTTACAAAACCGAGTATTTATGTCTGTCGGCACATTCAACGTTTTGTAACAGCGTTGTATTTCGCATCTTAATAGAGTTTAATAATCGTTTTACTGAAAATCTGGAATTTATATAATTTAAAAGTACACTTTATTTGAAAATCATCTCCTTTATTGTTAGCTAATTTATTCTGTTTAAAAATTCGATACATCGATACACAGACACGTCACAAAGTATATCTTAAGCTTAAAAGGCCCGTAAGCGAATTTTTCGACTTTGATGAAAATTCACTTTTACTGAGATTGAAAAACATTATAGCAGAACGCCCATTACGCGTCGCTGCAAAAAGCCCAGTACGTTCCACTTAAAGCCGTGATAGTAGACTTTTATTATGATGTTAGTTACTGGAATAGCTGGAGAAGGCTTTGCTAGACTTTACAAAGTGCAGTGTCTGACCGAAGCTACGGCATTTAACTTCTATGATGATGTTAAAAATGAGATGATAAATAAAATTAAAGAGGAACTCTCACGATTATAATGCACTTGCATGGTAGACAATTTTAGACTTAGACTTTTAGACTTTTTGCTTCTCAAGATTCTTGAAGATATCTCAATGCAGACAATTTCCAAACATTAATTTCATTTTGACACTTTCTCACTAGCATAGACATCAAATAAGTGTTTAGGAATAAACTGATTTTTACATGAAACTGGCCGCAAATCATCGTGTTGATATGATGCGGGTTTATGTAAAAAGCAGCCAAGTGCGAGTCGGACTCGCCCATGAAGGGTTCCGTAGCACGACGAACTACAAGAACCTTATATATGTTACTTGATGTAACATAATAAGGTTCTTGTAGTTCGTCGAAAGGTAAATTGCGGTTTACGGTTTATGACGTATAAAAAAAAAACTACTGACTAGATCTCGTTCAAACCAAATATCGTTGAAAGTTTACATAGTAAGGTACAACATATATTTTTTTTAGTATTATCATTCTCTTACTTTAGAAGTTAGAGGGGGGGGGACCAACTTTTTTCCACTTTGGAAGTGTCTCTCGCGCAAACTATTCAGTTTAGAAAAAAACGATATTAGAAACCTCAACATCATTTTTGAAGACCTATTCATAGATATCCCACACGTATGGGTTCGATGAAAAAAAATTTTTTGAGTTCCAGTTTCAAGTATGGGGACCCCCGAAATTTATAGTTTATTTTTTATTTTTATGTAAAAATCTTAATGCGGTTCACAGAATACATCTACTCGCCAAGTTTCATCAGTCTAGCTCTTACGGTTTCGGAGAAAAATGGCTGTGACATACGGACGGACAGACAGACAGACAGACAGACAGACAGACAGACAGACATGACGAATCTATAAGGGTTCCATTTTTGCCATTTGGCTACGGAACCCTAAAAATCGAAGTGCGGCCAGCCGGAACGGCAAACCGCATTGCGGCCAGCCGCATAGTGCGTTTTAGGCTTAAGAAAAGTGACAGCGGTTTGTTTTTAGCTAGAAAAAAGTAGGCTTGGTGAGGTTAGATGTGAGCTTTCCTTGTAACGTTTTAGTATCTGTCTAGCTAGGTAGCCGTTTTACCGTAGTAAATCCTTATTTTATTAAACTAGTAGGATTCTCAGTGGATTGGGAATCCTCTAAGGTCGTTTTATAAAGTATTATTGCGATTCACTTCTCTGAACTGTTTCCGTTTGACAGATTCAATTTATGTCGTCGTACTGCAGTCCTTTAGCGTTTTTATCTAAAATCAAGCAATCGCAAAAGAGTATTTGCTTGTGGGTAAAAAAATATCAAAATTGAAGGTCCAAGTCGTCGGAGATCGGATTACGGAGCTCAAATGGAGTTGGGCAGGACACATTGCTAGGCGTGGTGATGACAGGTGGAGTAGAACAACAACCGAATGGTGGCCAAGAACCGGCTACAGAAGCGTAGGGCCCTGCAGCAAGATGGACGGACGACATAGACAGGGTCGCGGGGCGGCAATGGTTTAGACTGGCACAGGATCGAGGTAGATGGCACAAACTAAGGGAGGCCTATACCCAGCAGTGGGTGAAGTCGGGCTGTGGATGATGATGATGATGAAAAAAATATCACCGCTGTCGTTATTTGACATTCTATAGTCAATTGACGTGTTATTGTCAGTGTTGGTGTTGACATCTTTGTTTGTTGAAAAAGCGCTTGCGCGTGTTTGTGCTTGAATGAGCCGCCCTATAATATTGATATAAAGTGATGGCATTTTTTATGTTTGAAAAAGCCCTTTGTTTACGTTACATGTATCTCCGCTAAATCACATCATAAACCGTTTTGAAGAAGCCAATACTTATAAAGATTTTATAAGACACGTCTATGTTCTTGAGCTAATATCGGCTCGCCCGAGGCGTCGAACTCAGCAACTCGTACGTGGGCCGTAACTTTGAACTTTGGCACCACGTGTTAAAGTTCAAAGTTTTGATACTCTGCTGATCCCCTTCGTAATCGTGGCCAACTCTATTCCGTTAATCTCTGCTCCTGGAGTTGCGAGACTTGTTTGAGCCGATATCAGACACATAGTTGCTGATGAACGGCTAGTTTTGTTTTTGAAACGTCTTAATCGGGTATGCAATACAAAATACTTAACCGTTTAACTAAACAGAAACCTCCAAGGAATGGAACTCATTGCCGTCGGCAATTTTTCCTGACCACTACAATCTGGGCGTCTTCAAGGATCTTGCGTTGAAGAGAGTGAATAGGCATCTTCTAGAATCTAGACCATCTTGCTTCACTCGGCTACATGGGCGCTTACCATCGGTGAGATTGTAGCCAAAGAATGGTGTATAACATATAAAAAAAAGCAGCCAAGTGCGAGTCGGACTCGCCCATGAAGGGTTCCGTAGCATCAAGTAACATAATATAAAGGTTCTTGTAGTTCGTCGGAAGGTCAATTGCGGTTTACGATTTATGACGTATAAAAAAAAAACTACTGACTAGATCTCGTTCAAACCAAATATCGTTGGAAGTTTGCATAGTAATGTACAACATATAGTTTTTTTAGTTTTATCATTCTCTTATTTTAGAAGTTAGAGGGGGGGACCAACTTTTTTCCACTTTGAAAGTGTCTCTCGCGCAAACTATTCAGTTTAAAAAAAACGATATTAGAAACCTCAACATCATTTTTGAAGACCTATTTATAGATACCCCACACGTATGGGATCGATGAAAAAAAAAAATTGAGTTTCAGTTTCAAGTATGGGGACCCCCAAAATTTATAGTTTTTTTTTCTATTTTTGTGTAAAAATCTTAATGCGGTTCACAGAATACATCTACTCGCCAAGTTTCATCAGTCTAGCTCTTATGGTTTCGGAGAAAAATGGCTGTGACATGGCCGGACAGACAGACAGACATGACGAATCTATAAGGGTTCCGTTTTTGCCATTTGGCTACGGAACCCTAAAAACATAGTTTAATTTACAATGCAACCTTCAAACTATCTTATAAAGCAACTAGCTATGAAAGTTTTTATGTAAACCTGCAAGGGGATTTAACGCGTATCTACATACAGTGTAAAATAGAAGTAGTGTAGGTATAATATGTATAGCAAAATGTTAATACTTTTTTAAATAAAGCGTTCGTTATGCCTGAGCAGCATTGTTAGATAGAATATACCGTTTCAAACCCGGACATTTCTAATTCTGAAGACCAAGTGAGGGTAGTTGGATCTGCAACTGTCTCCGCTTTTCGACGGTAACTCCAATGAACCCAGTCTACTCGCGGCCACGGCGGTTGCAACACGGTCGAAACGTCAGGAAATAATCAAGGTAATTGCGATAAATACCCGTTTCTAACATATAATAATGATTATTGGGTATTGTTGGGGAGTGATTTAGCTGATTTATATTAGCTGTGCGCTAAGGCAACGGTAATCCTTATAAGATTTTCTCTTTTGATAGCTCCGTTAATTATTAGGTGAGATTTCGCAACGCACACTTTGATAATGAACATGTAGGCTTGATTTAATCTGTAAAGATTAATGAGGATCGCATTTCACTTGGAAGAAATTTAATAAATCGTTCAGATCATTCTGATGGTATTTGATTGTAAGTTAGAATATACTGTTTCAATCTAAGCGTTCTGCAGTGGTGATCAGCGAAACGGTGTCAAATATGACAGAGATATTTGACAGCGTATCACTGATCGCCACCGCAGGGAGCTTATAGATGTGCGCAAGGCTTAACTCTTTTAAAATTGAGACCATGATTGTGAGGACATAATATAATTCAGTACCTAATTAATATTCCAGCTTGCAAGCCCGTTTCTGCTATTAGAATTGACACATTGATATTTATTTCAAATCTGAGGCCAAATACATGAATTATTTTCTTAGTATTTTAGTTTAATTTATATTTTAGATTTTAGACTACCATTTATTTTGTATTTCAGTACTAAGTGAATAGTTTTAGGATATTACACCTGTACGTATCAGTATGTTGGACATAGTGGGCGAGCTCTGTAAGTTACATTGTAAGGCAATTGCTATTGGCTGCTTTGCTTTTTGTATGAAACAGTGCGTAATATCCAAAGGTCCATCAGCTTTCTCCATCATATTATGCATACATTCTCATAACATACTCGTAAAAAAAGAGAAACAGTTGAGTTATTTTCGTTCGGAAGTGTCCCAAGACGCTACTGCATCGCCCTGAATAGCAGTTCAATTTTTTTATGGACACCATCGATAAGCTTTTAGCTACCGATATGATAGAAGTACGAAGCCAGGCGGGTCGCTAATCAGGATAACCCAGAAACTTTTTACTTTATGGAGCTGCTATTACGAGTATCAGTAAGGTTAACGAAACATTCATTTTTTTATCGGTCGTATTTCCCCGAAACAAGTCGATAAAGTTTGATTGGAAGAACATTTTCATGGCGTTCTGTATATTAAATATGAAAAATCGATATGCAGTGCTGGCACTCGATCCCGTATTTTATCATTTGTGCAAAGTGCAGTGAGGCAATAAACTACCATTTTGGGTTAGTTATCGACTGTGAGTGATGACAGAAAAAAATTAGCATAGATTTTATGACAGTTTTCCATTGAAAACTGTCCAAAATATGTGCTTGAGGCTCGACTTAGACTCAAGCACTGTTTTGGAATACGGGCCTTAGACCTTAAACTTATTTGAAGGTACCTCTTTTTCTCTTAACTATGTATATTGTATTTTTTATCTGTTTATTATAATTTCATACATACTTTAATTATCTGTTGTGAACGTCTACACCTATGTATGTATGTGAAATAAATGTATTTTCTTTCTTTCATTTCTTAACTCCCGTTTCGATCAGGGTTAACCCTAGACAGCTAACGTTCGTCAAAATGACGAGCATCTAATAAATATCTCCGTCTCCCTTTCTCATCGTTTTACCTACACACTCGCGGTTTCGTGCCAACTTAGTGTCCGCTAGACTGCGTCACGTGGTGGTTGCGTTTAGCCGGTAAGTACTTTTGTTTTTGAGATACCTACTGCATACTCGTCATTTTGACGAATGGTTAGCTTATGCGTAACTTTTAGGTTACGTGCTTTGAGTTGATTTTTGCTTTGTTTTTTTTTAGTTATTTCGTTGATAGTGAAGAATGGCTGCAAGATTGATCACACAACATGACGACATAGTTCGGGCGTTAGATGATGAAGATTATGTCAACACAAATGATGTTTCTTCTGATAGTGAAAATGAGGATGGTTTGTTGCCTGATGACGTTGAAAGTGACTTTTACGACGAACCCTCGGACACTGAAGATGCGCAAGTAAGTCCACCTTTAGATATTGAACCAGATGTGTTCAAATATGTCTTGTAACCGTAAGACTAACCGGTGGCCCATGTGCATGTTTTATGGCATGCTCAATATAACGAGTATCAACTCCTACGTCATCTACTGCCATAATGTATTGGTGTCTGGAGGTAAACCACTGGCACGAAGGAGCTATATGAAACAACTGCATGAAAAACTCGTTGAACCTTGGCTAAAACGTCGACTGGAAATACCAACAATGCCTCGTAGAATGAAAGACAAGATAAGAGACGTCTTGGGTTTGAACCATGAGGATCCCGCTGAAGGTCAAGGTCAAAATCTTGAGCAATCTGGTTCAGCAAGTAGTGCTATACTTGAAAATGCCTCAACAAGGAAAAGGAAAAGCTGCAGTTTGTGTTCCTATAAGAAAAGGCGCATGACCAAGAATCACTGCAATAGTTGCAGAGTTCCCATTTGTGGCGAACATACGGTTGACTTTTGCCCAACTTGTGCCAAAAAAATCTAAGTAATTTGATACTCACCGATAATTTTAATCTTTTTTCTTCATTATACTATAAGTAAAAGTAGAAATTTCTAAACAATAGTTCCTAATTTAGTCGTTGTAAGAAGTTGTGCCTTATTGATCTCAATGAAACATGTGCCATTTAAGATTTGTGATTTAGTACTTGAAAATTAAATAAATATTCATTTTTGTTATAATTATCTTTAATTTATATCCCATATTTCCTATAAATATAATAAACCTAATTAAAATAACATATTTTTTTAAATAAAAAACACGTTTGAAAAATGGTCGTCAAAAAGTCGAATGGTTAGCTTATCATAGAAGTCCAGGAACGTTAGCTATCTAGGGTTAAAAATGTTTGCCAAATAACGTCTGAAACGTTGCATATGCAATCAACGTATAATGAAACCCAGGTTTCGTTCTCATTCCGTGCGCTACAGTACAGTTATGTACATAAATAATTCAAAGGCATCAATGCAATGGGGTATCGGTGCAGGTTCATATTTCACGGGACAGCTCCCTGTGACGTAATTAATGTTCAAACGAACAACGAACTGGCTTTGGCATGGTCGAGGCGCTATCTCCGAGGTTTTCATAAACATTGATTTACGCTTTGTACATTGAATCATCGGCTCTTTGGCTGGTTAATATAGTTTTCTCAAACATGCTTGGGAATTTGAGCATTATTTTGATAATATTCTTCGAGATAAATCGAAATCACCATACTGATTAAATACATGCAAGCAGCGGCCAGTATAAGTTGTATGAAAATCCATTACTGTCATATTAATGCCCAGATTTACCTAGCATACATAGTGCCCAGATATACATAGTAATCTCAAATCGATCGTGATTTAAAAATGGAACAATATTTTCTCCGAAACATGGCAACCAAGGACAACAAAGGTTTTATTTAAATTTCGAACTGGCTTGCAAAATTTAATTATGTTTATTGATAAAAAAAAACAAACGAACAACGCGAGATAAAATTGTATTGTTCGTTGTTTATCGTAATTGTATTTGATAAAATGAGTAGAAGTTGTACTACTTAGTTTACATTTCCTCGCATTACTTATTTGAAAATTACTATACAAAACTTGGCCACAACTTGGCATTGATGGACCCACGTAGGTGTTTACACAATTGAACGAACGTCTATAAATGCCTATTTTTCTGGCGCCTGCAGTAATGTGCTATTACTTACTCACTACATAATATAGGTGTGCTAAAATAAGGTAATATGCCCGATAGATAGCCGTGTAATAGTTTCAATATGTGTTATGATCGCAAAAGCTTAAAAATTACGTGATATACTGCTTACAGAGTGCACTGAAAAATGATTTGGGCTGAGACTCAGTAACGACAAGCTTTGCTTTTTAACGATAACGCTTGCAGATAAAAAAGGCTTTGCTCAAATTTTCAAAATTAGTTTTGACTGTATGTAAACAAGCACAGATTTTCATCAGTGTATATTATTATTTCAGCTGAGAGTTTATAATTTTTGGAGTGGGTTGGACTATCTCAGCATTTACGACATGGTTTTCCTTCAAAAAATGTCCGTTGTAATAATTTCCGCCTCTACTTATTAACAAAATTATTTCTCGCTAATGAATATCGTTACTCCATGGTAAAATCCGCCCTTAGTACGATACAAAATCCCTTCTATTAAGCCTCTTATTGTTTGAGCTTTGTATATATAAAAGCCAAACCAGACACAAAACCGATAGACAAATTGTGGTTTTAGCGTATCACTCCCAACCTCCGACGACTTACTAAAGCCATGCGCACATCTAAGCGTCCTGCGGTGGCGGGTCAGTTAAATGCTGTCAAATATCGCTGTCATATTTGAGAGTGTTTTACTCACCGCCACCGCAGAACGCTTCAATGTGCGCAAGGTTTTAGTAACTCGTGGTGAGTCAGTGAAACGCTCTCATATATCGCTGTCATTTTGTATTTGACAGTCTTTCACTGCCATCACCGCAAAACGCTAGATGTTAGCGTGGATGTGTGCTAGGCTTTAGTAACTCGTGGCGAGTCTGTGAAACGCTATCAAATATTGCTGTCATACTTGACAGCGTTTCACTGACCGCCACCGCAAAAGCTTAGATGTGCGCAGGGCATAAAACTAATAGTGTAATATTTTGTATTAGTTCGCATCTTGGCTGTATTTCTGCTTGCTTTCTTCCTCCAAAATAATGTGGCACATTAGCTACAGTAACAGTGATTAAGCGACTGGCCAATGTAAGGGGAAGTAGTGGATATACAGGGTTTCACGGCCAGCTAGAGGACAACTTATTTATTTTTATTTTTATTCATCTGGGCTGAGTTGTGTAAAACTTGTGAAATTACTGGCACGTAAGGCTGAATGTCTGTACTTTAGTAAGTTGATCTTATTTTTCAATAATCATATTTGGCCTTACTTACAAACGTTACTTAGTGACGCAATGCTTAAATTTCGCCTTGTCCCTTTTTGACATTACCGAATGGTAAGAGATGACAGTTGCTTATACACTGAATTATGTTTCGAAAAACGCTTGTAAGTAATGGGGATTATGTTTAATTTCATTTTTAGAAGTGTGGGCTATAATTTACTAAGTGGAATGGGTGACGAAAGTTTATTTTGATTTGTTAATTTAGGTACTTCTCTTGTGCGCCTCAAGTTGATGGACACATGGTAGTGCATCGTAGGGCATGTTCTCAACGTTCGTGACCTACGAGTGCTTTGTATGCGCTTATGTAAAGCGATGGTTGCCACTTGCTTCAATAAGCATTTTTACCAATAGTAGGTGGGCCATATGCTTGTTGATTAAATTGACCAAATTCCTTTCGACTTTGACTGTTTACTTCATTAAGACTTTTTTTGTTTTATAAGGTATGTATACCTACAAAGATTAAAAAATATAACACTTTCTTAGGACTCAAATAAAAAAGGAAAAATAGTAAGCACCTGAAATTAAAGGAACTTTAATAGGTACTTATGCCTTTATTGGTAAATTGATAGGTAAAACATAGCGTAAATTAAAGTAAAAAAACGTAGAGCGTTACAAATTGTACCTAGGTAAATTAATAAAAACATATTCGATTAAATTCAAAATAATTAGAATACACAAAAAGTCATTATTAAATCAATAATCGTAATAACTGTAAAGTAATAATAATTATTATTCAATAAATTGATCAAAAGTATATATCCTATCCCAAAAGTACATAGTTATGTATTCCATATAGCATGGCCGCGGGACACACTGTATAGCGAGCGAGTATAGGGTAAATTATAATACACGGTTGCTCAAATCTAACAAATGGAGACAAGCTTACAAATTGTAGCAGAGACACAATAATTGTTTTTGTATTGCGATAAGTATTCATTTATTTCGTCATGAATAAAACCATGCGCACACCTAATAGAAACGCTGTCAAATTTCACATTTGACAGCGTTTCACTGATCACCAACGTAGAACGATTAGATGCGTGCAAGGTGGCATGAAAGAACAAATTATAATAGGTCTTATAATATAATATACAATACACTGAAATTTCAGATACCAAGTCATTCACTGACTATAGAGAAAGAGCAGAGAACAGAGCGCAGAGTACTGGTGGCCTTGTGGTAGCAGCCTCGCCTTTCAATCTTAAGGTCGCGGGGTCAAATCCAGTCGTGTACTAATGAATTTTCTGTCTGAAAATGTATGTTCAATATGCCAGTACTTTCAATTTCGTAGGCATGTCTTCTTAAAAACTTCGAAAACATGTGTTAGCAAAAAGACGTACGAAAGGAGCCTCTTTGAGGCACACTTAACTCTGTACACCAAACTTGTTTTGAAAAAAGCCAGTGATGCGATTAAAAAAAGAACCGAACAGAAAAGGAACGATAGTGCTTTTATATAATAATATAATAAAAAAACTTCTAGGTACATGTTGGATTTGAACCCCTCCGTAACTCTATCAATCATTATCAATAGGCCTACCACAAGCACTGTCTGGCTCTGTTTCTGGCTCCAACTTTGACTTTGTGTGTGTGTTGACTTAATAAATCCTACGCCGAAACGTCACACACACAGGATAATACATTGGTAAGCACTCACACAGATTCAAAATCAGAGCCAGCTTGTAATATACCTTCAGTTAAAAATAAACGCAAAAGTATTTTACTTAGAGTAATAAATAAATCAAAGAACCAAACTCTTTCAATACCTCGAGAATTCAATACACGAGATCCGTCGCATAAACAAATAAACAAGTACGAATCTCTATCGCTAGACTAGATAAATTTTTCAATTCATTCACGCCTCGAGTATTACGACCTCTGATTTCTATATCGGCGGCAATATTTTTTCGCCCCATATAAATCAGTATATCTTGTATGAGCTACTTATCGCGGGAAAACGTTAGATGTATTGTCCCGAGGGTGATATACCTACCTGTCAGGGCCGTACATAGTCTCATAAAGGGGTTGAACATTTTCACAAACCAACCCAACAAAATCAAACACATTGTTATTTAAAAAAAAGTTTAACATTGAAATGGGTTGCAGGGTCTTTTGTATTGAAAGTGAGCGAGAGATCCGATCCTGTCATATTTAGGTCAATCTCAGGCCATCATTTCTCCATCAAAGGTTTATTATTGCTCAAAGGATGACAGCACTAAACTTGCAACGTACTCTGTAAAGTTTCAAGTCATGCTTACGTGCTAGTTATTGTAAAGGCTCTTCCACGCATGAGCGTTATTACGTGCGATATTGTTGATAATCACGTATAACTTGTTCAAAGTGAGCGCACGGACTGGCAATACTGCTTCGCGAGGCAGAAACTCGGCCAGCGTGTACGTGCCCTAAGCATGCTTAACCAAGTTGCCCTGTCAGTGTGCACGTACTTTGGGCTTGTCTTGGCGTACTTTGTCCTTGGGCACACTCTAACCAAGTATCTCCTTAGCGATTCTGTGTGCTTGATATGGACTTCGGGTATTATCGCATGCAATAGCGCGTCTATGCGCACCTAGCCCTAAAATAGAACCAGTTATAAGTTAAGAAACCTTAATTATATTTTATCCGTAAATATTTTTTTTTATATATATTGTGGACAATCGTCGCAACACTATCTAGCCCCAAATTAATCAGAGCTTATACCATGGGAACCAGATAGCTGATATAACACTTGTATTTTTTTTGTAAATACGTACTAAGAATACAGTAAAACACCCAGACAGAAAACAAACATCCGTGTTCACCTCACAAATACATATATTATGTTCTCGATGTACGACACGACCTACGACGCAGAAAGCAGAGCTACTACTAACTGAGCTGAGAGGCCAATCTTTCTGCAAGCTCTTTCATAAATGTACTTCTATTTCTACTTTTTATCCTCTAATTCTACTCTTATACTTCTTTTTAGGGTTCCGTAGCCAAATGGCAAAAACGGAACCCTTATAGATTCGTCATGTCTGTCTGTCTGTCTGTCTGTCCGTCCGTATGTCACAGCCATTTTTCTCCGAAACCGTAAAAGCTAGACTAATGAAACTTGGCGAGTAGATGTATTCTGTGAACCGCATAAAGATTTTTACACAAAAATAGGAAAAAAACTATAAATTTTGGGGGTCCCCAATACTTGAAAATGAAACTCAAAAAAAAATTTTTCATCGAACCCATACGGTGTGGGTGGGTGTATCTATGAATAGGTCTTTAAAAATGATGTTGAGGTTTCTTATATAGTTTTTTTCTAAACTGAATAGTTTGCGCTAGAGCCACTTCCAAAGTGGAAAAAAGTTGGTCCTCTAACTTCTAAAATAAGAGAATGATAAAACTAAAAAAAATACATGTTGTACATTACTATGCAAACTTTCAACGATATTTGGTTTGAACGAGATCTAGTCAGTAGTTTTTTTTTTATACGTCATAAATCGTAAACCGCAATTTACCTTTCGACGAACTACTAGAACTTCTAGAACTCTATGTTATATTACTTACTGCTACGGAACCCTTCATGGGCGAGTCCGACTCGCACTTGGCCGCTTTTTTTTACATAGTATAGGCTTACTTTACACTCTTGCTATCTCCATCTATCCTAGTTGTGTCTCTGGATCTTATGACTAGCCCGGTAAGATGCTTTCGTGTTTTCGTTATAAAATCGATATAAAACTTGTGTGTTACCTACAACAGGGAGTGTTTTCAGAAATAAGGCACGCAAAATTTATGTTTCTACAAAATTTTGTTTACGCGATGATGTAAGGGAAATGTTTATAGAATATAAATTCTTTGGTTAGAAGAGTTGACACAAGATGGGATTAAGACATTAAAAATGAAGAGATTTTAAATCAGTTCAAAAGCAGTCTGAGTGTGAGTGCTGACTAAATAAATCCTACGTCGAAACGTCACACACATAGTATAAATACACTGGTGAGAACTCATACAGGCTCAAAACCAGAGCCAGACAGAGCTTGAGGTTAAACAGATTCGTTAGTTTGTGAAATAATTTTGATGCTATTCATAGCCAGCGGATATTATAATTTTGGACAAGCTTGGTGATTACAAACTTTGAGTTGGAAAACCGCGGAGTGAAGTGAAATTCTGGGAAATAATTACTTTCGCGAGTAAAACGGAAAAAAGACTGTTAGCAGTGTGCATTTGATGCTTGCAGTTTCTATTTTTGGGTTGCTTAACCAGTAGACCTACCACAAGCTCTGTCTGGCTCTGGTTCGGAGCCGGAGTTAGAGACAGACGAAGCTTGTGGTAGGCCTGCAGTTATACTATTACCATTTTCATGAAAACAGTAATATCGTGCGTTAGAAGAGTTGACACAAGATGGGATTAAGACATTAAAAATGAAGCAATTTTTGTAATATTCTTTGCAGAAATGTTAAATCAATTCAAAAGCAGTCTGAGTGTGAGTGCTGACTAAATAAATCCTACGTTGAAACGTCACACACATAGTAACACACACATAATACACTGGTGAGAACTCATACAGGCTCAAAACCAGAGCCAGACAGAGCTTGAGGTTAAACAGATTCGTTAGTTTGTGAAATAATTTTGATGCTATTCATAGCCAGCGGATATTATAATTTTGGACAAGCTTGGTGATTACAAACTTTGAGTTGGAAAACCGCGGAGTGAAGTGAAATTCTGGGAAATAATTACTTTCGCGAGTAAAACGGAAAAAAGACTGTTAGCAGTGTGCATTTGATGCTTGCAGTTTCTATTTTTGGGTTGCTTAACCAGTAGACCTACCACAAGCTCTGTCTGGCTCTGGTTCGGAGCCGGAGTTAGAGACAGACGAAGCTTGTGGTAGGCCTGCAGTTATACTATTACCATTTTCATGAAAACAGTAATATCGTGCGTAATCGCTTTATAAAAATCTGGTGCGCGTAGTGTGTATATTGAGCCACAGCATTGTAAAAATCACGGAAAATTGGATGGAGACGACTAAAAATCGTTCTTCTCCGTACCGAAGAGCCTATACCGTAAGGTTCAAATTTGCGTGACTTCTCTTCACATTCTCAAGATCACGATTGGATGAGGCCATCAATCTCAAGTCATGACATTTACATCTATTTACACTATCGTGCAGTTCATCATACAGTATTGCATACAGATACATATATTACAGAAGCGAGCCTTCTGCCGAGCGTTTCCGGGAAGCTTCCCATTCCCATAGGGCAAACGATTTATGTCAACAGAAAAAACTATTCCTTCCTTGAAGTAATAAGAGGTGTACAAGGCACCGTCTTTTGGCCAACTAATCTGAACCCATAAATTCGTTGGAATAAAAAAAAGTTTAGGAATTTATATTCTACTATACTTACTAGAAGTATATAAAAAAGTTGAAAATATTACCGTTTTTCCCCCGAAGGGATAAAAACGGATATTTTGAGTCCAGCCGAAGCTTGACCCACCTTGAGATTACAACCCTTGTTTTTGCCCCTAAACGTACCCTTCAGATCGTTTCCCTACCTATATTTCCTCTAATGGCAACACTGCCGTGACGTCACGGTCGGTTACAGATAAAACCGCGCGCCGGCTAGCTGTGGCTTCAGTACCTTTTAATTGCCGGCAAGGCATTAAACTACGGTGGGTCAAGCTTCGGCTGGACTCAAAATATCCGTTTTTATCCCTTCGGGGGAAAAACGGTAATATTTGGAGGTCCGAGCCTTTGCTTGACCCACCTTGAGACGTGTTTGGATTCTGCCGGCAAATGTGCGCGGTGTTCGTACTGTGACTATGATTATGATTAACATAATTAAGCGTACCACATACCTACATAGGTACATTCAAAATAAATCAGTTTATTTACAGAGCACGCAATAATAATATGTAATCATTTTTCGATAAAGAAATTTATGTAAAATTGTATTGTGATTGAGAGCAGTCTGCTAAAGGCTTCAATTTCCTTTTGATTTTAATACATAATGTGCAATTATTTGCATACCTACATATTTTTTATTTTGTACCGTTACCGCAGTTTGAACCCTGCTGATAGTACTAATTCCTGCTTCATTATAGCAAGATTATTTTAATCGAACTTGTTATTGATAACTAACTTATTAGACAACATCTCGAGTGTAGTAATAAAATAAAAGCTATCTAAGTCCTAGAGGACTGATCCGTAGAATTGTGACAATTCTAGGAGTTTCTTTACCCAAAATACGATGTCAAGATTCTTTAGCCCATTATATATTATCAATCTGTTTTAGAGCCAAAAGATGGTCAATGATTCATACAGCTTTCGGTAATTTGAAATGGTTTACCGATATGAGTTATGCAACGTGGAACACTTCTTGCAGAATGCAATAAGATTAGGAAACGCCGTATTCTACTTACAGATTATCTGAAATGCAGGGGCATTCAATTTCTTCCGAGATGTAAATGGATTATAAATCCAGTGTTCTTTTGGTATAGATTATCTTCCGCATGCTAGTAGCCTTATAGATCAACAAATCATTGGAAACAATTTACGTTCAGTGGAATGTAAAAATAATTCTTCTTCTTCTTCTATCGTGACACAGATTTTTCCGAGCCAAGTGAAAAGATTTTAAATATGCCTCAAATAGGCCCCTTTTCGTGCACTGTGAAAAGTATTAAGCAGACCAGTAACAACAATTCGATGTGGTTATGTTCATTAAACAAGCAGTGATTATCCCAATCCAGTTTTTCCATACTAACTGGGCAGCGTTTTTACTTTTTCTCCATGAATTAGTAGTTCCGTATTCCCGTTATATCAGAAGGTATTTATGTCCTTGACACTAGAGAAGTCTACAGTGCAGTGGAGGCACAATAGTCTATTGCACTTAAATACGGCTGCAATTTCTCGGGATTTGAGCTTGGTACGCCAGTAAACCCAAAACCATCTCGTATGTATGCCCGATAGGTCTGTCATAATGATCATTGTCTATAGTTATCGGTGAATAGGCGAGACATTGAATAGATGTAGTCTCTGTGTAAAAAACAGCATTGAAGTTTGCATAAAGGCACCACAAAGCTAAGATTAAAGTTAGTCGTCCCAAAATACGTTTTGCTTGTTGCAGCAGGTAGCTTTGTGACATCTAGTAGCTGTTTCTACGCGTTGTCAAGGTGTTGTGGCATGGTTTTTGGTTTGCCAAAAGAGGGTTGTGCCAGTATGCAACAACCAGTATTTCTTGATTTTGGAAATGTTCGTTAACCCTGCAAACGTCAGTAAAGCCGAGGCTAAACTAAAAAGTAGGCCGGTTATTTGGTATGGAAATATCGTGGAATTTTTAATGGAAAACAGTGGTGTTTTATGTCAATGGACTCATGGCTTGTGTCTATTTCCGTTGTTGAGCCTTTATTACCGTTTAGTTTACGTTGCAGTACTTTCTAAGTTATACGACAGGTTATTAGTCAGATTGTGAACTTCTTGTGTTTGAAATATTTGTAAAAGCTTTCAGGTCGATCAAATAGTTTGTAGGGTCCCGATGGTTTTTTTCCTTTTTGGAATATACGTAAGAGGGATTCCGATTGAGCTGTTGACAGCTCTATGCCCATAATGTTTGTAGTTCCTGCATTTCCGATTATATTGCGGTGTTAAAATTCGTTTTCACAGCGTTGGTAAATCGGATAATAATAATCTTCACAAGAAGTTCTCTGATGAATAGGTTCAGTAGCCCATGATATTCAGCAACCTGTACTGGCCATTGAATCCACCAAGCGTTCTTATTTCATACGAATCCTCTATCCAGGCACTTTGCAAGCTGTTCTTGCTAAAACTCCGCAAGTCTGTTAAAATTTCAGGAGTATATCTGCACTTGCACACATAGTTCCCAGACGTGCTTAACTCTAGCTCAGATAATTAGGAGTCAGTTTCGGCTATCTCCAAATCAGAAGCCGATATAATTTTTTGAGGATTATTTGCAATTCAAATTTCATTTATTACCACAGTAAGCATAGTAGATGAAGCATTCATCATGTCCTCAAACATCAGTTCTATTTTATTTGGAAGAGTACCATTCATTGTTTATCGAAGCTTTAGCCACGATGTCAGGTTTTGTGGATTTGACAGCAGTTTTGTCTACTTGGATTTCCATGGATTAAGGCGCATAAAATATGGGTTCTTGTGAACGGCCAACTGTTTTAACTTTATGCTGGGTTAAGTTTTTCAGATAGCTCCGTCGGAGCGAAAGCGGTAGCTATAGATGAGGTTCGTATGTCATAGCTTACTTTATAAGTGATTTTGGATCTGGTGGATTGCCTAACAGAGGTCTCCGTTGGAGGTCCACTATCTTTCAGGCTTTCCAAAAGTTTGTATCATATATATTATGATGAAATTGCCGCGAGCAATTTTATCCATGATCATAATCTTCTGCACTAGACTAGAACAAAATCATTTCTTATAGGCACCATCTCGAATCTTCTCGAAACGATCCGTCGGCTCGATGGACGTGCCTAATTGATCTCTGCTGGACCGGACGGTAATGTTTGGTTGAGCCGTCGGCTCGATGGTCGTGCCAAATTGATCCGTCGGCTCAATCGACCCGTCGGCTCGATGGACGTGCCAAATTGACCCGTCGGCTCAGTCGAGCCGTCGGCTCGATGGACGTACCAAATTGACCTGTCGGCTGGGCCGGACGGTAATGTTTGGTTTAGCCGTTGGCTCAAAACAAGGTAATGGCGTGTGCGCAGTTACCGTATAGTATAGATCAAGAGGTTTTGATCTGTAGACTATTTAGTAGGTAGTAGGTACGCTACTAAACGTAATTGTAATGCATAGTTGAGAGACAGACAGGTCCATTTCTCTTCCATAACCCACAATTACTTAGAATCCCTTGGTCCAAGCTCGCTTGAGTTTTATCTCTGGGTGAGGCTGAAGCCGTTGACCCGAGTCGGGATTTTTCAAAACCAGAAACGTGACGTCTTATTGAATCTTATGTGATCCTCATCCTCATTCCAAGTCGAGCCGTCGGCTCAGTCGAGCCGTCGGCCCAATCAATCGAGCCGTCGGCCCAATCGAGCCGTCGGCCCAATCAATCGAGCCGTCGGCCCAGTCGATCCGTCGGCCCAAGTCGAGCCGTCGGCCCAATCAATCGAGCCGTCGGCCCAATCGAGCCGTCGGCCCAATCGAGCCGTCGGCTCAATTAATCGAGCCGTCGGCTCAATCAATCGAGCCGTCGGCCCAATCGAGCCGTCGGCTCAAAATAGGGTAATGGCGTGTGCGCAGTTACCGTTTAGACCAAGATGGTCTGTAGATTATTAGTAGGTAATAGGTACGCTACTATACGTAAGTATGGTGCATAGTTGAGACACAGACAAGTCCATTTCTCTTCTATAACACGCAATTACTTACAATCCCTTGATCCAAGCTTGCTTAGATCTTATCTCTGGGTGAGGTTGGAACCGTCGACCCGAGTCGGGATTTTCTTAAAACTAGAATAAAAACTAAAATTCTTACCTTAAACGATCTTCTAACGAAGGGTTTTCTTTATGTTACGCTTGCACGAACGATCACACGACGTTATCGGGGAAAAAACAAAAGCGTACTGAAGCCACAGCTAGCCGGCGCGCGGTTTTATCTGTAACCGACCGTGACGTCACGGCAGTGTTGCCATTAGAGGAAATATAGGTAGGGAAACGATCTGAAGGGTACGTTTAGGGGCAAAAACAAGGGTTGTAATCTCAAGGTGGGTCAAGCAAAGGCTCGGACCTCCAAATAATAAGGTTAAATTAAAAGTAAACAGTCTGTAATAAAAAAAAAGTAAACAGTAAACTTACAAGAAAAACGTTAAAAGCTAATTTCTCATCTTTTGTTGTTGACATAATATTTGTAAAAAAACAAAGTAGCCTAAAAAATAGTTGTCTAATTTAGTGATACATACCAAATACTTTGTTCTCAATACACTTTTATATCTCTGAGTTTGATCCTATCCACATAAAGTGTGGCATGATCTATTGGCGGCGAAGAAATGGGACAGATTATAAAAAGAAAACTTATATGTTTTGGGTCAGGATTTTGATATATGGGGGCAAGGGAGCAAACAAAAACTTACAGTTGTTAGTTTATTACTGGGGGAAAATATAATTGAAAGCCGAACGGTGGGAGGAATGAAGTTTGAAAAAGAGGCCACTCTTGCCATCAGGAAAAAATCTAGAAGTTTTAAAAAATGGCTAGGTCTAGTTACTTATGACGTAGTCGATGAATGGCGTAGAATCTACGCCATCTACGCCGTAGATAGACGACGTAGAGCCTCTACGCCTCTACGCCTACCACACCAACACCTAAACGTCGTATCGAGAGACAAAATAGCTAAATTTTGACAGTTTAAAATGGGCATCATCATTATTTACAGGAAAATTATTCTTTGACTCAGAAATTGAACTTACGAAAACACTTTTTTTTGCTTTAATACTTTTCGTTTTTTAGTGGTCATTAGGTAAATGCCTTCGTCAATTTTTTTAAGTAACTTAAACCGTTTGTACTAATATAATACAGAATGTATTTTTCTAATCCCAAATAACAACCATATCCACTTAATTTTTTCTGTTCTATACGAGCTTTTTTTCTTTACAACATTTTATTGTTTTCAAGGGACGTTGGTGGTAATAGCGTTTCTAAAATAAATTCATATGAGAACGCGAAGAAATTAACATTGCATGAATTATTCATAATGTTGTTTGTTTAAATGGTACCAGTTGTCAGCATCGTTGTTATAAAATCTTTTTATTGTTCCCATTATGATAAAAGTAGTGAAATAATGCTTTTGTAAGCCATGCATGTGAAGAATTAATATAACATTATAACTAGTGTAATTGCGTGATTTCTTTTGCGTGAAGTTATTTATACTTGGGGTAAAAATATTAAATTTTGACATTTGTCTTTGTATGCAAACGGTTTTTCCTATGTTTTTGTATACTACACGTTAATTTTACAGAATTAAAAAAACTCCCGACTATGTCCTATACAAAAGTGTACTTTAAACACAATGATGGAGTTGTAGAAAAAAAAATGCAATTCCAATTTTTTGGTGGTGGCCATTGTAATTTATTATAGAGCTTAATATTTTACTAGTCAAGCCCTTTCATTTGATATTTAATATTCTTTAGCACAGAACACGGCTTCATACGGGAAAGCCATGTATCAAAACATGACAGATTACCTATTAGCGCAGTGCAAATTTGAATTTGCGGTGTCATATATTATACCTACGCCTATCCGTCAGTAAACAGTAATGAGCGTGGCCTTTTAAAACCAGCACGACGATTACAGAAGAAGTAGCAATAGCTATATCAGTAATAGGTGCAACTTGCTCTCTGTCGTAAAATAAATTTATCAGAAAAACAGATATTAGTGGGTCAACTAGCTGATAGAACAAGCAAAGGCGCGCCTGGTGTAAAGGTAACCATCGCTTATTACAAAGCATTGTCTCGTAGGTCACGCACGTCAGGAACGTGCCCTATGATGCTCTGCTCTGCGTACATCAACAGGAGGCATACAGATATTCAGCTTCACGTGCCAGTAATTTCACCGGCACCCATACCCTTCAAACCGAAACACAGCAATGCTGCTTCACGGCAGAATTACACATGTTGGTAGTACTCTCCTGGACCTTCACAAAGAGCTCTTTACTACTAGCTATGTGTTGTTATATATTACACATAGCGGTGATATTTGTCTATTACTGCTATCGCTGCGGCTTATTTTTAGGTAATAGTCCCGCCGCAAGGAAGAATTCACTATTGTTACTGGAGGAGGTGGCCAGAATGCATTTAAATTGCCTTCTACCATTTTGTTCGTGTTTGCGATCGATTGTGAATAGGACCAATTTTCTCTGCTAGCTTTCTTTTTAATATTATTTTCTTGTGAATTGGATCATTCAGAGTTTCACTCGGCAGATATAATTCTTCTTTTTTATGATGAAACAGGTAGAGGCAGCAAAGGACAATGCTCAAAAAAAACCCAGGCCCGGCACGAACGAAACATATCTCATATTTTTATAAACAAAATAGTAATTTAATACTAAATAAGAAACATAATCAAAATTCGTTTCTAAACGTAAGATTTTACTAATTCTTTTATAACAGGCATAATTCTTACTTATTAGGCATAATTCTTATTTTTTTCTAATTATTCTTTCTTCTTTTCATTTTATAGATATTTCCTATAGAATAGAACAGGCATTTACTTATATTTTTTTTATTAATTACAGTCTTTAAATGCTATGTACCTACAATATTCCACCTGTAAGCAGGTGTGCAAATCTTATTTTTTATAATGTATCGTCATGGAATTGAATTATTAATAATAAATAAATAAACCATATACTTTTTACAATCGAAAAGTTCTTTAGTGGAATAAAAACAAGGCGATAATATAAAAGCCATTTTGTCCCATCCTAGCACCCAAATCGATTAATTGTTAAAATCGCATAAAGCGACTCACACCGTAACCGTAGTTACGGTATAAGTCGTTGCAGTAGTAATAACTGTAATAAGATATGAAATAGAGCTACGAATAAAAAGATAACACAGAAAAACGACCGCGGAATACCTCGTTCGTGGAACCACCTAAACGAAAAAAACAACTAGGAAATGGATTTTGACAACGCCACATACTTAATATGTTGTCACATATAAATACGAAAAATCTGAGTTACATTTCTTTAGCGCCGGGCTTGGGTTTTTTTCCTATACATTGTGAGCGTTGTCCTTTATCATTATACTATTTACTCAACATCTCAACATCATTATTAAACCCCGACGCAAAAACGATAGGGTATTATAAGTTTGACGTGACTGAGTGTGTGTGTGCGAGGGTTTGTGTTTCAGTATTTTGTTTTAAATTTATAGGTGAATTAGTCGGGAGTGTTCTTGGCTAAAATCGTTCCAAGATGGCCGCTGCCACAAAATGGCGGATTACATATTTTTTACAACTCCCTCAATATGGGTATCAAAAGGTTCCGTTGCACTTTCTGAGCACGACACCTTTCAGCCAGAACATCTGTGTTAAAAATAACAAGAGACTAGCTATCCCCATATCCAATAGAACATAGTCAGTAAATATTCACTTCTTTAATTAAGTGCTTGGTTATCTGAATAAATATTTACTTCAAAATAAAATGAATAATATTCTGAACAATCCACACAGCATTGTCTAGCCCTAAACTAAGCGGAGCTTGTACGATGGGAACAAGATGGCTGATATAATATTTATTTACATTTTTATGTTACTTATAACACCCAGACAGAGAAAAAATATTTGTTTTCACGATACAAATATATTTCGTTCTCTGTGGGATCAAACCCACCAACTACGTCATCATCATTGTATGCATATAATCTTTTATTACTAATAACTAGACTCATAAAGTAATTTCTAAAATTTATCCATACAACTTATCAAAAATGACAATGGTTTTTATTAGAAAAGTATGGGTGAAAAAAACAAGGTTAAATTACAGGTAAAAAGGCAAGTCTTTGTAGGTAACTACAAATTACAGGTAGGTTCCTATAGTACCTGTAATTTCACCGGCCACAATACCTATGAAGTTGGAACACAGAAATGCAATTTGAGCATTACTACTTGGCGGCAGAAATAAGTACAGTGGTAGTACTTTCCCGTACGAATGCACAATAAGCTTGACTACCACCAACTTGAATTAGAAAATGTATGTTATTATTTAGCACTGTTATTATTTGTTTGAAATTGACTCTGTCTGACAAGGCCTCTTTTTATAGCCGCTAATTTATTTATAACTCTATGATTTACTGCTACTACTGCTGTGGCGCAACCACCCAAAGTGGATCTTGGCCTCCGACCGCTCGAGGCCCGTGGCTCGAGGCCGCCAGGCTTCTCTGTCCATACAGGCTTCCGCGTAGTTGCTGGCTCCAAGTTCTTGCAGATTCTTTATGACTTGGTCGTCTCCCATACGGAGTACCTACGTGCTCGAGCCATCGGAGTCTTGCGGCTTTATTCTCTTCTACGATGTTAGGCTCAGCCACTAGATCTTCAACCTCTTGTTATTTCGAAGTCTCCATGATCCGTCTTCCTTTTGAGAAAGTTTCTTTGATTATTCACTTTTTATTTTACTTACCTACTATAAATGACAAGGCCTATGTACAGCTGCTAAAGTACATTGTTATTACAAAACCAAGTTTCCCCTATGTTCCAAATGGTGTATAAATAATATGACTATGACTAGGACCACCAACTCTACTATTCCAGAGCTTACAAATCAAACAGTGATTAATAATATCTAGAGTTAAGTTGTAGTACTCAAACTCCTTCTGTTTGATCAGCCGTATTTATTGAGATGTGATTCGATGAGCCTGTAGTTCTCAACTCTAGAATGATTGAAAAAGTTGAAGAGAAAGTTCTTCCAAAGGTGTGGTATTCGATTTCAATATGAACGAAGTTTCTAATTTGGGGTTCCTTGAGATAAATTTGTTTAAGGAATATACTATAGTAAAAAAAATCGTGGCTGGTAATCTAAATGTCTGTAAACACTGACAAGCTTTTATAGATACTAATAAGTTTTTTTATTATATAGCAACACGTTATTTTTATTTCTCCATTTTAAAATCAAGCCTCAGTTTTTTTAATATAATCTCTCCTGTGGATTAAGCCAACTAAACTGTCAGGATGGTATAGGTGCTGGGCACGCCTACGCCTATTCCATCTGAAATCCCCAGTCACTGTAGCATCCTGTAAGCACGAGCGTGAAAAATCACTAGTTACCCCTGACGCTATAAAAATCATCTACAATTAATCATCTACGTATGTTTAGTAGAAACATATTGGTGAATATTTTATAAAACGTGATCTTATTCCATAATCAACTTAACAAAGTACTTCAATGTCCTTCATTATTTAATGTAAAATACAAAATAAAACTAAGGTAAAATTCATTTCGTATCCTTTTAATTTAACTCCCCACAGACTCATTTAGGAACAAATGAGTTTCATACTTAAGCAAAACTGCAAAAACGAGTCAGAAGTCTGAAATGCAGATGGATAAAATAAAGTGGTCCAGTTTCACATAAGTATTATAAGATAAGTAGGTACTACTTTTGTTAAAATTGCTTTTTTTAAATGCAGGTTAAAAAAGGTTTATTAAAAAAATTGCGTCTCTACAACTTATATTATCATGGTATTAATCTGCTTTATAACCAACTTCTAATAATAAAAAAATGAGAAACATATTTCATGGCCAAAAAGCTAATACATTTTGTTGAAATTGCTATGAGCCCAATCCAGTAATATTATCTTAGAAAAAAAAAACATTAAAAATTGGTTCAGCAGTTTGGCCATGAAGTCGGTAGGTATCTCAAGTTTACAAACTTATATTTAGTAAAAAACTGACATTGTTGCCCAAGAAAAAACGTTTATTTATCGCACTCCTCCAATGAGGAACATTCTGGAACAAAAGTTATACCTACCAAGATTCCGAAAATCCCAACAAGAGAATTGGCGTACGCAAGTTTCGTGATAATACAGTGGGTAGTTAGGGTTCATTTAAACTGTAGGAAACTTGGTAAATGGACTGTAAAATTCATCTTGAGTCTACATCGTCGGATGAGAATAAAACTGTTCCTGCAACAATTTTCGACGTCGCAAAAGTTTTACATCCGTAAACGTTGATTTCGAAGGCCTCAGTCACACCATGGGCCTTACTACTTTATTTTACTGAAAAAGAACAGGGGAAAAATTATGGCTGTCTAGCCCATCGTTGCATCCATATATTCGTATTAATTTAGTCCAAAATAACAAACTAATCATTATTGAGGGGAATTTAACTAAAATTTAATTTAAAAAATAAATCACATAGACTACCTAGTTGTTGTTTTTTCTAAGCTTTTCAATGGAGAACTGTCAAATAAACCAAGCTTGAGTCTCGACTCATGCCGCCTTCCTACGGTGCGTGATATCACGCACCAGCCCGCACCGCGCACGACGACGCACGGCAACGCACACAACAAATGCTCCTGTGCTACCGCGCACCTCGGCGCACGAGACCGTTCCCATGGTGTGTCGTGCGTGCTGGTGCGCGATATCACGCACTAGTGGGAAGGGGCTATCAGACTCAAGCATTTTTCTGCCTACGAGTCTAAGAACCGTATGCAGAAATAGTGCTTTAAGCCTATGTCGAGAATAGATTTTATGACAGGTCTTTAATGAAAAGTGTCAAAAAGTTTATGCAACTTGACTCAGACTAAACATTCTTTCTGCATTCGAGCCTAAGAGCATTTTTTATGTCAAAAGATGAATAAATGAATCAAATTGAACAGGCAGAGAATACCCACTTAACTTCATGTCCACCTGATATTGCATTAAGCTAAAGCAAGATATGTTGGTACATTAAAACAGTGTTTAATAACCATATTAAGATACCAAACTTAGACTAAGCCCTTTGGTGTGAAAGCAGTCGAAAGAACTTCAGATTATGCCTTACAACTCTCAAGAAATACAATTCAACTTGAATAAATACACTTAAAGGCCGTAAAACATTTTTTAACGGAGAGGAATGGCGGCAAGGATTTGGAAGTTGAAAAAGTAATTATGAACGTTGACGTTAATCTGCATAACCTTGTGATAAAGTAAATAACTGAAATGTTTTACGTTCCCAGGAATAAGTTGAACGTTATTTTAATACCTGAGATTTATACTTGCGGGCAATGAAACGGCTCCCCACCATCGAGATATAAGTACTACGTACTAGAGAAGACACCGTAAATTCCTACTTTGTCTCGTTCAACTGCGGCGATCGCGACGCACCGTCGCCGCACCTCACTCAGTCGCTCTCTAGCTCGCCCGTAAGTGCTGTGATTTACATGGCGCTTAAGACCTTTTTGCCGAGAATAAATTACGAAGAATAGGACAATTCAGTTATTTGACGTAGCTTCTCTAGTATACTAGAGAGAGAGCATCGAGATATAAGTACTACGTATACGTAGTACTTATATCTCGATGCTCTCCACGCATTTTTTATTTTCAGTATTCAGTATATTTATTACCTTATTATGTTTGTAAATTTAACAGTGTAATTTAAATCTTAGAACTAGTTTTTGAATCAATACATAATTGAAAATTAAACGAACTCACCTGTGACGTTCGATTTCAATTATACGAGGGTCCAACCGAAGATGATTACAATATTTACAAGCAGCAGTACACGTATCATGCTGCTTCAGTCACACTTTCAGAGTTTATAGGCCTAAAAGCAAAACTTTTATACTCTGTATCGCTTGGGCTTTCACTGTCACCTGTCATCATTCGTCGTGTCATTATTTTAGAGTTTCTTAATTTGTATTTTGTAATTTTTTGAGCAGGGTTTACTTTAGTGGGTTGGGTGGGGTCTTGTAATCATCTTCGGTTGGACCCTCGTATAATTGGAATCGAACGTCACAGGTGAGTTCGTTTAATTTTCAATTATACTTCAGGTCCAACCGAAGATGATTACAATATTTACAAGCAGATGTTCAGAGTAGAAAATAAAAAATTACAATAAATCAAAATTATTCAATGTAATTCCCCAAATTACAGCTATTCTATTCTTAACATTAACTTTTAGGTTAACTGTTAATGCAATAATTGTATTTAGTGAAAAATAAAGTGAATCGATGCATCACATAGATACATTGTTGATATTTAGACATCAAAAATCTTATTTACAAAATCATCATGGTTACATAATTCCTTTTTATAATATTTTAAAAATATATTGGAGGAATCGCTCCAGCCTGCGGCTTTACGTATCACTTCCAGGCTGACTCCGGACCTATGAGCGGCAGAGGTTGAGGCGTGTCGAGTGCTGTGGGCACCGAATACTTTCACGTCTATGCCGCTATCATGAAGTGCTTTCTTTACCCAGTGCGCGAGAGTCTGAGCACCGACTTTACCATGTGGCTTTTTAGCTGATATGAATAAATGATTATGCGAGTTAGTACCTCTGACAGTTTTTGTTTTGTCAATGTATGCCTGTATCGCAAGCGCTGGACAAATTTTCAAATTCTCGCGGATGAAGGGTAGCCTGATAAGTGGTTGGAAAGCCCCAGGCCTTGATGTTTTAATCAAGTCAGGTACACGAATTTCAATGGCGTTATCATACAACTTTATATTATCGACCTTAATCAAACTTAAGGTCTGCATTCTTTGAGCAGAAGCTAAAGCAAGTAATGTTACAGTTTTTTGTCCTAAATCATGTAACGATGTATTTTCATAGGGATATAACTGTGAAAGATGGCTAAGTACATGATTTGGGTCCCAAGTAATATTATATTTGGAGCAGGGAGGTTTTATTTTGTAAGCTCCTTTTAAAAAACGATTTACACAATCATCACCCATAACTTTTTTACCTAGAATAATTGACAAGGCTGATCTATGAGTATTTAAGGTGCTATAACCATTACCACTTTCAAACCTTTCTGTCAAGAATAATATTACATCAGAAGTTTTGGCCCTGCTGAAATTAAGGTCATTATTTTGGCAAAACAGCCACCAAGATTTTAAAGAAGAACTATACTGATTAAGAGTGTTAGTTGCAAATGAAGCCATCATTATCTTCATTGCGGGCTCAGGGACTCCACGCTCAATCAATGATTGCCTGATAGCCTCGCAGCCACCAGGGTAAGGTCTGCGTGTAGAGGATGGAACTCCCTGAAAGGAGAGTGTAAAAGGTTTCTATCAGGGCTAAAAAACAATTGTTTTGATACTACAAGTCTTGACCATATCGGAAACCAAGGCTGTGAGGGCCAGTAAGGAATCACGACAGTTCCAACTGCCTTATCAGTAATGATTTTTCTTAAAACTTTAGAAACTAAGCAAAAAGGTGGGAACGCATAAAAGTTTAAATTTGACCAACAAAATGTAAAAGCGTCCACTAGCTCCGAGTGTGGATCAAGCTTCCATGACGAATACCTTTTACATTTAGAGTTTTGGGCACTCGCAAACAGGTCGAATTCTGGAGTTCCAAGACATTTCACGATATCTCGAAATGCTAAATTTGAGAGCTCCCACTCTGCGTCTAAATTTACTTGGCGTGATTCATGATCAGCCCTTACATTTTCTGATGAATTAATATACGAAGCGAAAATAAATATATTTCTTGCTTCACACCACTGCCATATTCTACGTGCCAATTCATTTAACGATTTGTGTTGAATGCCACCCATTCTATTTATATAACAGTGGTATTGTCAATCCTTAAAAGAATATTACTATTTCTTAAGTTACTGGCAAAAATTTTCAATCCAAAATATGCAGCTTTCAGTTCCAATGTATTTATGTGTAATGAAAAATCAGAGTCCTTCCAATTACCATTGGCAGTCCGTGTGTCACATACAGCACCCCAACCCGTCAGTGAGGCATCCGTAAATATTTCTAAACTGTAGTTATCGCTACGAATCGGACATAAAGAGCTGTCAATATGACTTATCCACCATTCAAAATCTAAATTTAGGTGAGTAGGTATAAGCATACGTCTATTATAGTCATCAGAATGGTTTAAAGCTAAAAACTTCTCTCGTTCAAACTGTTTGGTATACAGCCATCCATAAGCCACGGCTGGGCAGGCTGATGTTAATAGCCCAATGTATTGTGCAAAGATTCTGATGGTGCATTTTCGAGTTCCCATTAATTTCTTACTCATAGCTTTTAATCGTAATTTCTTTTCATCAGGTAGGCTTAGTGTCATATTTTTTGTATTAAAGTTAAAACCCAAAAATTTACATACTGTACTAGGGATCAGCTGACTCTTCTTAACATTGATAATGAAACCTAAAGATGTCAGGAAATGTTTTGTTGTAGTTAAGTTATTAAGGCAACTTTCATATGAACTACCTAAACATAAAAAATCATCTAAGTAGACCACCGATAGGAGACCCGCCGAGCGCAAATATTGTATGACTGGTTTTAGTAGCTTTGTGAAAACATACGGCGCGGTACATATTCCAAATGGGAGGACATTGAACTCAAGGATTTTTCCCTTCCATTGAAACCTTAGCATTTTTCTATCAGCCTTGTTTATAGATATTAAAAAATAGGCATCTTTTAAGTCTAATGTGGTCATGTAGTGCTTTTCATCTAATATTTTTAGTACAGTGCGATGATCCTCCATTTTAAAATGTTCAACATCTATGAAATTATTCAGATTTTTTAAATTTAGAATAAACCTATGTCAATCAATCAATCAATCAATCAATCAATCAAATTATTTATTTTATGCCAGAAAATTATACATATATTACACAAGGATCATTTACAAAGAGATAATGACATAAATATGTGTACCATTAGGCTTTGGGACCGTAAAAATTGGTGATAAAAATTGTCCCTCACATGGTGAGCATTCAGATATAGCACCAGTATTAAGCATATCGAAGATACAGCTATCGATAATTTGTATAGATGCCTCAGATTTACCAGAATTGTCTGGACACGATGTCTGAAATGGGGTTTCTATAAATGGAATTTTATACCCATTTATCCAAGACAAAAGCATCTTATCATCGGTAATATTACACCATTGCGAATGAAAATATCGTAACCGGCCAGAAAAAGGTATACCATCATCTACCTGCGTACAGACGTCTGGCGCTAGCGTCGCTGAGGTCGCTGGCGGTTGAAGTTCCGGTAGTTGGCAGTCTCGCGGCGGCGGCCCCGCTCGCGCTGTTGGTGAGCTGGAGCTGGCGGTGCCGGCCGGCGTGCAGTCGAGTATGGTGCTGGGCGCATCTCGGTGGCTGCCATCCTGGATGCTCCCTTCGAGTTTAAAGTGCCACGTTGTGGTTGCACGGCTGCGGGCGGTTTGAATTGCGTGCGTGGGGTAGGTGCCGTTCTCATTTCTGATCCTGATTTAGAAATAGCTTTCGCAGATTTCAGATGTTCTGCCAGTTCTGCGACAAACAAGTATTCGTCAATCTTAGTATCTTTTACAGCATCTCGCGTGTCTTTATTCAAAGAGTTCAAAATGGCGAACCGTCGGGATTGTGATTCGCGGTAATGGTAATCACATAAAAGTCTTCCCGCATCACTCAAAGGTTTTATGATGTCCTGGTTCTGGTTCGAAGCCAATACTTTGTCGAGCACCTTGCCCAATGCAGTCAGACAACTAGAGAGTTGGTTCTGCTTGTTTTCGTTAAAAGTATCTTTTTTGAGATTTATTTCACTGAGCGCTGCCTTAATTTCTGGGTTCAATTTTGGCGCTTTTAGATTGCTGCAGTTACCAGGAATCAAATACTGCTGTAGCATTTCAGCTTTGACTTCTTTGCTAAGACCGTTTAACAATATGTGCTGCCATCTAGGAGCTACATGCTTGTTTATGTCATCACCGTGAGCATTTAGGGTTGAGGGGTCTTCACCAAGCATTTGCAATACATTCGGATCAAGATCAGTTTCAATCTCATTTGAAGTGTTGTTTATTTCCGTCGTCTTGGAATTAACATTAGGATTGTCACCTTCAGTCAATGTTATAACATCAATAATTTCATTTGCAGGTGGATGATTCTCTGTAAGGGTAAATAAAGATACCATTAACACGACGCGTCTCAACTCGATATACGAGGAGGAAAAAATTGCTATCCGTATAGGATGCACAACATCGTCTCGACACTATAAAAGTGGAGGTAAAAAGATAGCTATCCATATAGGATGCTGATGAGTTCTCAACACTATAAAAGTGGAGATTGGACAATGGCTAATCATATAGACTGCCGAGTCCAATTTTACATGGCTGATCTTACACGCGATGTACGCGGTAAATAAAATTATTTGACCTTTTGGGTAGGTGAAACATTGTAATGAGGCAACCTTATCCCTCAACATACATTTTAATCATCGTTCAACAATAATACTAAATGCGGGTAGTTGCAAAAATTTCAACCACTTAAATAATTTGTTTTCTGCTTTCGAATTTTATCATTATAGACTAAGTATTTGTCAAAAAAAACTGGTATATCATTTACCTGTTGTATCCAAATCAAATTCAACATTTTGATGTGTTTGATTCATTTTCTGACGATGATGAATTTCTCCTCCGCTTCCTTGCTAACTTGCTTTCTAGCTTCCTAATTTTCTTTAAAATGTGATCACAATCCTTTGATCTCTTGCGTTTACCCATTTTAACACTTAAAACTTACTAAAAGACTTCAATTTACGTAAAAATTGCAAAAAAATTGCGGAAAGCGTGTGACTTCGGCAAACACAAAAACATGTAATGACACGACGAATGATGACAGGTGACAGTGAAAGCCCAAGCGATACAGAGTATAAAAGTTTTGCTTTTAGGCCTATAAACTCTGAAAGTGTGACTGAAGCAGCATGATACGTGTACTGCTGCTTGTAAGTATTGTAATCATCTTCGGTTGGACCTGAAGTATAATTTAACCATGTAAGGGTGTTGCAATACAGTAAAAGCGAGCCAATATGATTATAATCACGCAGATTGTAAGAAGGTTTAGTTTATAATGATAAAAAGGGTATTTATTAACGTACATTATCATTGTATTTTTTTATACGACTAGCTGATAGAACAAGCATATGGCCCGCGTGATGTTAAGTGGTAACCGATGCCTACAACAAAGCCTTGCCTCGTAGGTCACGCACGTCAAAAACGTGCCCAATGATGTACTTCCCTACGTCCATCAACTTGAGGCTTACAGATGATCAGCCTCACGTGACAGTAATTTGATTGGCACCCACACCCTCAAAACAATTACGGCTAATACGAAATAGGATTAACTTAATACATTCAATTTTGGTATAGCATCAAATTGCCATTCATTCCTTTTAATCGTTTAATGCATTGCTGCAGTGATTTGATGATCATACAGATAGACAATCGTTGGGGAATAAAGGTTTTTGAATGGCGACCACGAACCGGAAGACAAAACGTAGGGCGCCCACCCACCAGAAGGACCGACGACATTGTTAAAATCGCGGGAAGACGGTGGATGGAAAGGGCTCAGAATCGTTCTTCCTGGAAATGTGTAACGGAGGCCTATGTCCAGCAGTGGACTTCTTCAGGCTGATGATGATGACAGATAGACAAAACCAGTCTAATATAGGCCTGAATGTAGCTGCCAAAGTACAAAGTTAGCAAGCTGTTGATGATGATGACGTGAAAACCCTTAAATTACTACCTACGAGTACGTCGACCCTCATAAATATTTTGACGACCGTAATAATTTGGTGAGCGCATTTTCATCAAACATGTGACGTTTGCTGTATCACCGCTTTATTACGGCCTTTATTTTGACAGTTGCTGACCTCACTTAAAAGTATAAAGCCAAAGTTCAAACAGCGGCAACAGGGACTGTTGCTGAAGCAATTTTGGTGTTCCGCGAATCCTGAAATATGTATTTTATCCACTACCGGATGGCAGCAGTGGATTTTTTCATCCTCATGCATGACCAATATCAATTTTAGCCTTTAGCCTACTTCATGCAGGAAACCAGCACGGATTAGCATAGTTACTGCCATATCAGGCATCAAAAAGCTCACTGCCGTCGTCTGTTTTTCCTGACAAATACAATCTGGGTCTCTTGAATAGGTGTCTTCCAGACTGTCCTGCTACATCGTCGGCTACATCGTTGCTTACCATCAGGTGAGATCGTGTCCAAAGGATAGTCTATTAATTATAAAAAAAAAGCTAAGTTCGGGCATATTTGACACAATATTATATTTTATATTTGTATCATTCTGCACGGGACGGGACTGACCCAGTTTTTAAAGTTTCCAAGAGCGACTGATATAGCTTGATAATGAAAATATTTTTTTACTAAAGTCACAAAATAAGAAATAGACCGTACCCGCGTCGGTGAACGAGTAAAATCTGGAAAAACTCTCAGTAAACCCACAGGTAAGTAAGTAATTATTATTTTTACGGGTAAGCTGCCACAAAAGTTTTCCCAATACCTACTGGCCATAAATTAATACTGAGCAAGTTTATTCCGCACACACTTTATTCAATTCAGTGATCGATCGACCGCACCTGAGCTCTTTGTATTGGAAATATTTTTATACGTGGATTATTGTTTTATTTATTGGAAGTTTAGAGGCTGTTGTACTTTTATTTTAAATTAGGGTAGTTCTTGCTAAGGCTAAAGTTCGAGGCCTGACGCCTTCCACAAGCTGGCTCTGTTTCTGGCTCTGCTTTTGAGTCTGTGTGAGTGTAGACTAAATAAATCGTACGTTGAAACGTCACACACACTGGATAATAAACTGGTGAGCACTCACACAGACACAAAACCAGACACAGACACTAGACATAGCCAGACAGAGCTTGTGTTAGGCCTACTGGAGGTTGTTTCTAGAGGGATATTATATAGTATAACTAGAATGGAAATTTAAGTTTGTGTAAAATTACTTTTCACCCTACATCGTGATACGTCGTGAGTTTTAGAGTTGATTAGAGCTATTATTATCTACAAATAAATAAAAAGTAGACAGATTGGTGGCTAAGGAGTAGGTAAAGAAGCGTTGGACATCCAGTAGCACGATGGGTTGACAACATTGTCAGCGTCGTGGGCCGCAGATGGATGAGGGTAGCCCAAGATGGTGGTAAATGGCAAGAGCAAATTAGTTGTATGCCCAGCAGTGGGGTAAGTTGGACTGCGAGTGATAATTATAGATAAAATTCTTCATCTTCTTATCGTGTCACTGATTCTTTCTAACCAAGTGTGGTGAAAGGATTTAAGTGCGCTTCATAAACTCTTGTATGCATAGATATAATTATGTTACGTCTAACTAAACTGGTATGAGTAGACGGTATAATTATAAACTTCATGCTCGAATTAATTTAGCCTCTGAATATTAGTTACTGTTATCGATGGTAAAATAGCGAGTAACCCAATTTATGATATTTCAGTGAACTTTAGAAACTTAGTTCTGGTTTCAGCCCTGCGCACATCTAAGCGTTCTACGGTGGCGATCAGTGAAACGCTGTCAAATATGACAGTGATATTTGATACCGTTTTACTGATCGCCACCGCAGAATACTTAGATATGCGCAAGGCTTTAGTAAACATATAGGGTGTTATTAATAATCCTGGCGTAGCGTTGGACTAATTAATCCGTGTTTTGTCTCTTGCATTGACATGCAATTGTCAACTCGAGCAAATGTGACAAAACACGGATTAACTAGTCCAACGCTACGCCAGGATTATTAATAACACCCCTAGAGATCATCCGAGAAGTTGCCTGTTTCATTATTTTAGCATAACGCTACCTAAGGCTATTTGGAATATTTTGTGTCACTGATGCCAGTGTGAATCAATTATGATTTATTTATTTATGTATCCAAAAAAGGGCTTAGATATTCAATACGCAAGAAATAATTAAATTTTTGTTTATTTTTATGGTTTAGGTTTAGATATATAGAAAACTCATTACAAATAAATACACCATACAAATTAATGAGGCTCCTTTCGTTCACTTGACACACGTTTTTGAACTTTTTAGCTTCTACAACATACCAGTTTCCGCACGCTGACCTCAAAAGTAATACTCAACAATATCGCCCACAATGTAAGTTAATTCAATAACAGGGGTAATATCAACCCCCACTGTAAGTAATTGAGGTTATTACCTCACTGTGAGCGTAAGGCATATTGAATTATTCTCTCAGTCTTCAAGTACGTGGGTCTAAGGGCATAGTAAAACTTAACCAGTGTGTTATATTATTGTATTGGTTTTATAGTGTTTACTACACATAAGGAAACTACAAAGATTTGGAGCCACGGTCGCGTTAGTGCCGAACAGTCTTTAAGAGTTATTCGTCGAGTGTGATTAAGATCCGATGACCGATGATCTACTATTCTGAATCATCTTGTAAATAAATATATAATTATGGTTTTTCCTAGATAAATATGCCTAGAGATAATATAGCAAGATAGCAAGCCAAATTCTTACCAACCTACGGTTGTGGGCAATAAATATTGCACATCGGCTTTTTGTCTTTATATATTTCTTTCTGATGCATCATACGCCCTATGAAGCCAAAATTAGCCGATGTGCAATATTTATTGCCTACTACAATACCTAACAATTGTCGAACTTGAGTAACATTTTTTAGTAGCTCTTTTAAGTCTACAGTTCTTTCGTAAGTAAACAGGCCTTTGCATCTATTGAGATGACTACACAAGCCTTACTTGCAAGACGCTTTAGTTTCTGGGACAGGATTTTAGATTGAATAAGCTTACCCAGCACTTATACCATCCTGACAACTAGACGGCCTAATCCACAGGTAAGACATGTTTAATACGTGCAATTGATTAAGATATTATGTATGTATTATTTTTGACTATTTTGATTTGTAAAAGGATCACATAAAAAAACGGTAGGAACTGAGTCGTAGTTTTTTGCCTGTTCTTCTAGGCTTGGTTGCATGGAACTGGCACCTAGACTCACCTAGCTTTAAGACGTTTCAAAGTGATTCTTGTATCGTATTGAATAAAATTTTATTGAGTTTGAGTTATGGGTTTCCTCGTGATGTTTTCCTTCACCGTTTAAGCACTGTGCATTGTGTGCATACATTTTCCGAATATAAAAACCCATAGGTACACGACTGGATTCAAACCCGCGACCTTAGGATCGGAAAGTGAAGTTACTACCACTAGGCCACTAATGCACTCATCTTGCTTCTTTAGGTTACCTAAAAACCTTCTCAAAACATGATCACATTTATCACTTTTTTACAAGAAACAACTTTCATTGATGAAGGTCCGCACTGGTTGTAAGTGAAATAGTGAAGATAAGTGATTGAGCAGTGGTTTCCACAATGTTCTTTTAGCATAGTTAGTTCTCAGAACGATGTAACAACGATACCACCAAAAACGCATTGTACCTCTAATTGCTCTCTGGGGGATAAAATGTTTACGAATGGCGAACAAAGAATTGGAAAACGAAGTGAACGGCCGATAGACCGACGTATTGTGCAGATCGTGGAAAGTCGGTGGCTAGTGGGCTTAAAACCTTCTTTTCACTTTAAAAACAAAAAACTAGCCTTGCCTGCTCTATAGATATATTTTATACCTAAGTTTCGTTTAATATAATTTAATTTTAATCGTTTTATTTTATTTTTGCATGCCATTTATGTAGATTTACGACACCAGACAGGTGATGCTATGATACAATTGAATAATGTATTTTTATTTTATTTATTTTTGAATTTGAATTAATTAAACCACAATTTATAGGACAGGCTTTTCTGCTGATCAATTATTTAACGCGTTCTATTACATGCCGGACCACTGTCCGCACCACTGTGTAAGCTGTAAGATTATCACACGAAATATTTGAGTTGATTTTGCCAGATTTTACTGGTGTTTTTTAGCTTTAACTAACAAAAACGTTAATTGTAAATTCATGATGTGTGTTGTTGAGCATCATAAAGGCGTTTTCGTTAAAACAAAATTGTCCTATGGTATGGAAACTCATCCAGAAGACTAAATCATTACTTAGTTAAGATTTACTAGCCAAATTTTTCTGTTTTGTTACAAACACCATGGACTTCACAGTTGCCAGAATAATTAAATATTATAAAATTAAAACAAATTGTTTAAGAATTTACTTATTATTCAGATATTTATTTCGTTTCTTATGTTTTAATTGTTATTATATAAATCACAGAAGTTGAACAATTTGTATGAGAATGAATCACTGCTAAAGACACTCTGTTCGGAAAGGGAGACAGGTCTACTTAGCGATTAATTTATTAAAGCAGCAGCCCCATGATTCAATTTGTGAGACAAAGGCCGCTCGCATGAAGTGCCGACTTAGTGCTAGCTGCTGAACAGGTTAATGGAGCGATGTGAATTTGGATTACACTTCTTTTACGAGAAAATCTCTGACAAGATCACAATGTCTTACAAACTCAAGTGATATTAATGAATAGAGTATTGCGTTCTGGCGAAGTATCTGAAGTACTTAGAAACGCCTATTCACGCTGCTTATTTTTTGAACGCGCAGTAAAAAGGTGCGTGCAAAATGTAAGGTTTTAAAAATTGCCAACTCAACTAATTCGATTTCAGTACCGGACTATAAGTACTTATTTTTGCCTACAGTCAAAGCTAGTTTTAGCCTTAGTAACTATTCTAACAAGGTCTAAGATTTATAAAACACAAAAAAAACTTGAATCTTAAATCTATTGTAAGGATATACAAATCTATACAAAAGTGCAGTCATTGACAAAGTCGCATGAATCTCTTTGGTTAGTTGAGCAAAGCTTTTCAAAGAAAGTAAAGAAAGTTTTGAACTTCATCTGAAGATCAGCTTTGAGCTAATCTAATGGCAACTAACAAACTGATGTTGCTGTTTCCTTCTCTAAATATTTTTCTGTTCTCTAAATATTTTTCAGTGTATACCAGTTTACGAGTGTAGCGCGTTTTGTGTTGAAAACCTGTATAAAATCACGTCATGTGTGTCGGCTCTTATTGTTATAGAGGCATTTTAGTGACAAATGCGAGTAAAAACATTTTTTATTGTTTTCCTGTTTTGCCGTAGGGCCACTCAATTTGTTCTGTCTAAATTTTAATATTATCCTCAGCAAATGTACAAAACTTTGTAAAAGAAACGATAAAATTATGCGATGGTAGATTTACTTATAATTTTGGTATACATAACTAACATGATAAAACTTAAAATAATATATGAAAGTAAGATAAATCATTTATTTATTGATTTAATAGTGTTTACGGTGGTGGTGGTGAGAAATAATTGGATAAAGACGCATTATAACAAAGCCTTGAGTCATTTGACAACCCCGTAGTCATGGTAAAGATAGTAAATTCATAAATCTATAGAAAATGCATACTTCCTAAGCACATTTAGCAAATAATACACGATAATGCTGCTATTATAGCTTTCAGTATTGCATTGATGTTTATTAAATATACATCATTAAGTGACGAGAGTGTTGTATTCACCAACTGCTCGGTTTGGGCAAATGGAATTCGGAAACATGCAAAACAGTTGCATAAAGAAGTAATTATGCAACTGCTATAGAAATATAAACATAGAAAAATGCAACTACTAATTGCACTGAAAAAATCTGAGTTCCTACTCAGATTCTCAAATTTGCGATCACGTAGTAGCTTCGACTGCAATCAAATGCGCATTGCAATTGAAACCATCTTTGACAATAAACGATTGCAACATGGACGTTATGGCGATTGTCAACCACAGCTTATCGTTTAACATCCATATAGGGAATATAATATACAGTTCATCAGAGTGGCTCCTGTATTTTGGCATTAATATTCGGCGGTCGATAGGTATAGTGCTTTGTTTGATTAATCCTCTTTAATCAACGGATTGCCGTGTCCTAATTAATTGAGATTGGCTGTATTAAATCCGCGGACGCATGTCAGAATTTCAGTTTGTCTAATTTTGTAGTGGTTTGTGGATATTCATTATAAGAATGAAACAATTTTTTTGAGGCTTTAACAATTGGTTTTAGTGCTTTGTATAGTATTTCTTTAGAGGATGAAATATTCTGAGGATCGGGTGGGCGACTTGATAATTTTCTATCAAAAAAAAATATTTTATATATTTCTCGTAATACATTATATTTTCCATCACAATCTCACCTGCTGTATAATCACACATCAGGGATCAAATTCTTGATAACCAATAATATTAAGTACTCAATTTCTTCGCGAAGTTCGTAAGTTGATATACCTGAGTCGTGCAAAAGTAGCTGAGCTGCTCAATTCTATTAAGACACCGATTATAATTTTCCATTGAATTTTCCGTCAACCTTTTAAGGCGACATTTCTGAAATAATTTTGATAATCTTCAGGGAGCGAGGCGCTAATGGTTCCCTTATTTAATTCGCAACCTTCTGTAATTACATCAAGTCTTATTAATTTCATGTACTATTCGATCTTAAGGCAGTTACTACAGTAACTGCCTTAAGATCGAATAGTACTGTCTTAAACAAACGCGCGGAAACGCTTTGATTTTTGGAGATTCGTGCAAAATGTCCAGGATGAAAGCCCCATTCCATAGATACCTATCTATTAAATATACATGGAAATAGGTCCAGGAATACCAGCATCTTGGTATGCTGACACGTACTAGGCCACTTAGTTGAAAATCAGGTGCCACTTAGACATTATAATTTGCTAGTGATTCAGTTATAATCATGACTGATTGTCACTTGAGCCGGGCACTTAGCGGTACAAAACCATAAATTCTTTGTTAAATCTTTGTTTGTTTTTTTCTTTTAACATTACTAATAGGTATTAGTGGCAAATTAAGAAAGTTCCCTTATTATCCGAATATTGTTACAATTTTAATGAAATAACATAAAAACGATAACAAAATCCTCATAATACACAGACAAAGGAATTGATTTTGTATCTTTCAAATGGTTAAAATGTGTCGACGATTGTCTTCGCCTTAAGGTACTACTAACTGGGCTGTCAATTTATAACTTTGTCTCTCTACCTGCAATTAATATAGGCTTACCACAGTGGTATCTTGACGCACGATTCGTCTCGATAATAGATCAAAGCCTCTGACAGAGTCCCTGCCACATATCACACAGGCGTTAGTATGTGGGTAATCAATATCAAATGCAATGAGACTGATACGGACGTTTCAGCTCAAACTGTGAGGAAACATTTGTGAAGAAATAATATTTCCTCAAATAATATAAATCTATATAATATATTATACAAATTTGAATGTTTTGATTTGATATAACAGACCTAGTATTAATAAGCTTATTTCTTCTAAAAATGTATAAATAAAATAAATATAAATATATTTTAAACAATCCACACAAAATTAATCTAGCTCCAAATTAAGCCGAGCTGGTACTATAACACCCAGACAGATAACTAACATCTGCGTTCACCACACAAATACTTGTTCTCGGTGGGGTTCAAACCCACGACCTACGGCGCAGAAGGCAGAACTACTACCAACTGAGCTGAAAGGCCAGTCGAAATGTATTGACAGCATATTTTCGTAGTTTTACTTTTTAAACCATTTTTACAAAAGCATTTTTCCTTTGTAGAGATAGGTACTTCCGTTTTGGGAGTATAATGCCCTGTATTTAAACGAGTCGAAAAATGATCAGTGCCCTGCTAATGAACCTTTCAGTCTCTCTTCATTTTTATTCTCGACAAAATCTTACATGTAAATCAAGTATCATACGACTCCAAAGGTTATAGGTTGCAAATTTATTCCAGCGATTTGAAATTTAAATTTGAGTTCATCAAACTTAACTTGGAGGAACTTGTTACATTCTAGAAGCGTTTGCACTGAGCTGAGTGCTTACTCGGTGCATTAATTTACTTTCAATATTGGAAAATTCGCATCGTATATTTACTAAGTAAGACTTATTTCACGGTAATTGAATAGATAAACCTTGCGTTGAAATAAAAAATATAGTAATCATTGTGAATATTTGTTTTATAAAAAGTAAACAGGCCTTTTTATCTATTGTTGATCACTCATGCCCTTACTTGTGGGACGCTACAGTACCTGTAAAAGAATAATACAAAAAAACAGTGGGAACCAAGCCGTAGTTTGTTGCCTATTCTTCTAGGTTTGGTCACGTGGAACTGGCACCTAGACTCAGACGTTTCAAAGTGAACCCTGTGATATTACTGCAGAAATATATTATTTGACTTTTGACTGTGTATGGCCAGCCATATCGTTAACAGTCTTTAACAGGCAATCTTAAACAATAAATACATAATACATTAATCCATACCAAAAACAATAAGGCCTAACATTGAACAATGTATGTACAATTAGATCTGACTAGCTGTTCTATGATCGTCAAATTATGCGGCATATTATTATACTGACTGGACGGATACCCTCTATTGGGTTTCTGTGACTTGTTTGCAGGCAAGAGAGAGAGAGGGAGAGAGAGAGAGAGAGGCAAGGATCATAGAAGAAAATGGGTAACTATAGAACATGGTCATAATTGAAAATGGAATGTTCTACAGTTTATAGGAAAAGCAAAGGTTACCCATCTACATAAAGATATTTAAAAATGCAGACACAGAAATCCAGTCAGTCGCGTGTGTTATAATTTGATATTTGACAATTTTTACGATGGTGGTAGGCTCCACGCCACCGTAGCGCTACGCCGTAGCATATAGAGAATGAGCCCAAACATAAAAATAAATAAAGACTGTAAGCGAGCTTTTACACGCTTGCAATTACCTATAAAAATTGTGAATGTCTGTCTATGTGTGTGTTAATGTACACACACAAAGACAGATGATCATAAATATTGAGCACAGCTAATTGAAAACAAAAATAAATTTAAACTTTAAAAACAAATAACATAAAAAAGTACCCAAAAGTTTTTATATTCTCTTACAAAAAAAACTGAATTCAAAGTGTCCTTAGTAGAAAGGTACTTAGCATCCAAATAACAGTATTTGGAAACCGCGCACCGCCTCAAGGGTAATAAAAACTCAAGCCAAGGCTTGGGTTACCGATAAAGCCTCAAAGTCATTTCACATCGTAGCCGAATGCTGTCACCATAATTAGCCGGGCAAGAGGTGCGCCAAATAAATTACCAATTCAAATTTTCAAGTTAATTTAGAGTTGATGAATTCCACTGCAAAAGTTTTTATTCCTTTGTTTTGGCTTCCTCTTGATTCTGCCTTCATCTTCATCATTGAAAACTTACAAAGTGTAAAAGTTGATGTTTGTAAATTAAGCTAAAAAAGGAATTATTCTATTTTTTGCACTTAAAACTCGGGCTAAGGCGTTTCTTACTGAAATAACTTTTTTCATAATCACTGACTCGTACTGTTGTTGTACCTTAAGACGATGAAAACAGTGACACAATTTCACCCTCACACACCTAGACCTTTTGAAAGGTCAAATTTCTAAATAGTTAAGTGGGATAAAATATATGTTTTGCTAAACTCTGTGCAATCGGATTTCGCACACAAGATAGTTGCTCGCGATTTTTCTGCCACTTCTACTTACTAATTCTACAAGCTATGTTGCTGACCTTGGTTTTTCTACGGATATCCTTAGTTCTGATTCTATCACGTAGTGAAACTTCCAGCATAGCTCTCTCCATAGCAAGCTGTGCGACTTTGACCTTGTGTATGAGAGCGACCACGTCTCAGTTCCATATGTAATAAAACTTAGATTTATGAAATATTAAGCTGAGGTTTAACTTTACAAATATAACTTAATTTATGATGAATTTGTATCACAAAAGCTCTGTTGTATTTGGCCTGGGGGTGTTGTCAGTTTCAAAAGTCGCTGAAATGAATCACGTTTTATTAAAGACAATAAATCAAGCCGAACTCACGTAAGCTTTGATGGTGGAAAGTTTCGCAATTTCAGCACTCGCCAATAATGGATTTTTAGCGGAAATTAAACATTGGAGCGATGCAGCTCAATCTATTTAGTTCCTTGGCGTGGGTAAATATTGTAACTAGTACAGTAGTGTTGTACGTGAAAGTTACTATGTTCAATCGATTGATTAAAAATAAAAACACACTCCTCATCAGCTTTGCTTGATGCCTAATCATTACTACGAGTACAATATGATCATCACAGCAATATCAGACTGAACTTTGAAAATAAGATCACAATTTAACATTATTGACTGCTTAACAAGTTTAAAGAACTTGAGAAACCGACTTCATGACTGCTGAAACGATTTTGATAAAAATTTTAGGGGACCAATCTGAAAGTACTCCAGATTCGGCTTCCTGATAAATTTTTTTCACAAGATTATCAGGTCTACCATTTGAGGTCTACCTATTGAGCCTAGGGCTTAATAATAAGCCCTAGGCTCTTGGTTTTCATTATGGGTTTTACCATCTGTAACTTTTCTAATAATATTGCGCCCTGAAGCGTTTGCTCGTCGTAAATAGTAGAGAAAGACTAGCCAAGTATCGATTGACCAAGTTATGTTGTTACTTATTTGGAAAAAAATAGATTGTCTGTAAAGTCAGTTTACTGACAACGTCATACAGCTGTCCACGCGGGCGCATCGCTGTAGGAGAGAGACAGATGTTGAACGCTTCCGAACGCGGTCGCCGATTGTGCTTCTTTGTCGCTGGTTCTGCGCTCTCGCTTACACTTCAAGCCTTAAATGGAACGCCTCAGAGCGAGGTAACACCGCATGAATCATGTTTTTACGTGCGTAGCTGGCACCATTGAATTATAAGACGTTGTCACGTCAAAAATACTATACCCACATGGGTTCATAATCTGGAACACGGTGTAAAAAAGTTAGTTTGTGTCGAGTTAAACGATTTCAGTGGAGTACATAGTGTTGACTGCATCCTGTTCAAACTGTCCAACCCATTGAGCTTATCGACATATCCAACACTAATTTTTAAACTACTTTAAAAAAAAAGGAGGAAGTTCTCAATCCTGTTGCTTTTTAGACATAGACATAGACATTCATTTATTTGCTACTTCAGCACATAAACACACTATTAAAATAAGAAATGAAAAAAAAAAGAAAGATAGGATGATTTTACAAACTAAGTACTAAAGAAAATTATGACATTTTTGACAATAAATAATACAAAATTACAACTTAGGTACTAAAGAAAATTTACATTGAAAAAAAAACACACTAAAATCAACAAAAAGAGGTCAGTGTACGTGTGCCACTGCAGCAAATCGGCTCTAGCTCAGCGTAATGCTTCACCACCAGCGGCAGCTTTTTTAATGTTTGTTATTGCATAATTTCATAATTTAGAACAAATTTGAAAATAAAATATGCATGTCTGGAAGGTAATACTTCCAGATTGGTCCCGCAGTTTGTATGAAAAACTGTACAGCAGTTTGGCCATAAAGTCAGTTTCTCAAGTTTTTCATAATTCACTTGTTAGCTAAATAAATAAATAAATAGTATAGACAACCCACACAACACTATCTAGCCCCAAACCAAGCAGAGCTTGTACTATGGGAACCAGATAGCTGATATTTTACTTGTATAAATGAATATGAATAATACTTGTATACTTTTTTTTGTTGTAAATACATACTTAGAATACAATATAACACCCAGACAGAGAACAAACATCTGTGTTCACCACACAAATATTTGTTCTCGGTGGGGATCGAACCCACGACCTACGGCTCAGAAAGCAGAGCTACTACCAACTGAGCTGAGAGGCCTATCGTAAGCTGATAGAAGTTTAATCAAAATCGCTTCAGCAGTCACCATGAAGCTTCAAGTTTTTTTACCTTCACTTGTCAGCTGAACTATGCAAGTGACAACATTACGTCAGACAACCGCACACCAACACTATTTACTTGCTCAATCGATACTCGACGAGTTTCAGGGAACAGCACTATGCGAATAACTTCAGATTGCCTTCACGAGTTAGAGGGTATTATAATTAAGCATTACCGAAATCTGTTAGCACTAGGGACACAAGTTATTAGTTGGTTATTAAAACATCTGGTACTATTTGTCTGCTTTCAAAAATCGTTATAATACTAATATATTATTATTATTATTTTAAGCCTGCATCGTCTCACTGCAGGGCAAAGGCCTTCCTAACCCCCTTCCACTCCTCACAGTCCTGTGCTGTGGATGCCCAGTTTTCCAAGTCAAGATCGTCCCGCCATCTGAGTCTTGGTCTGCCGCGAGGTCGTCTGCCATTGTTGGGGGCCCATTCAGTTGTTATTTTGGCTCAAAGATCGTTTGACATACGGCAGACATAGCCAGCCCAATTCCACTTTAGGCTAGATAAGTTACTAAACCGAAGATTTTATTTATTAAGGATCGTGGCTAGTATAAATCTGTGGTCTCTGCATGCATACCACTCAAGCTAAAAAAGCGTAATTTTATGCATCTCCGTGTTGCTTCATTTTCGGCCTCTATTTATGGCACTCTGGAACTAAGACATGGTTTTAGAGATAGAGTAGGCTTGCTTTGCCTAGGATCTATAACAGTATCTCATTTTAGTCAGCCTTATAATCGTAGAGTTACTTGTAATAAATGTGGAGATGATGGTTGGTTTCCATTACGCCTTACTATGTGCATTTTTGATTCATAAAACCATGTTTTGGAACAAACACATGGCCACCAACCTTTTACCTTTTGCCTCGCAGCTCATGTAAATTTTAGGGATTATCCTACGATGCCTAGCCCTGTGTCCATCAACTTGAGGCGTAAATAGTTGGTAACTGTAATTTTACCGGCATTCACACCCTTCAAACCAAAACTAAGCCACACTGCGGAATATTTTGAAGCTTGGTGAATGATTTTATAATTTTTAGGGTTCGTTTTTTTATTCTATTTTCGATTAAATTCTTTGAGTTTTAATTTAAAACTTAATTATAAAAATGAATTAAATTTACGAAATCAAATTAAAACAAAGAATAAAAAAATATTTAAATTTTTTAATTCTTTGAGGTTTGAGGTTGAAACGCGGAAAGGGTTTTAAGTCTATCGTGCCTGGGGATTTTACTTAGTAAGCTTGTTTTATTTTAATTAATTTTTTGGAATTCTATCCAAAAAAACAATAATATTATGATGACAAGAATATACCTAACACGAAAAAATCCTTTGTCCCAAAAAAAAAAGAGACCAAAGAGTGGTCTTTACGAGTGAATAGTTTTCGTGTGTCACCAGTTTTGATTCATCGGTGAAATATTTATATTTCGCTATTATCTTGTGTAGTGGCCTTGCCTAAGCAAACTTCTCTAATACTAAGTAAACGAAGTGAACGGACCCTCTGAGAATTACCTATTGTATCTCTACCTATAATATGTAAGTATAGGAAACTTTGCCCAACTCTTATTGCTTTTTCCTTCAGAATTTCGATTATGAAACAAGAAGGGACATTTGTTTTAAGAAATATTATTCTATGAATGATTCATAGATTGCGGTTAGAATCTGTGTAATTTTTTGTGCTTTCGAATAAATGTTTTGATTTTTCTAGACTTTTTACGCTTTCATTAGAACAAAAAATAGCGAAGTTTGACTTTTGCTTTGGTTCGCGACATTTTTTTAAATTCTTTTTCTTTTTAAATATTTTTTTGTACAAAGTTGTACGACTCAGACAAGTAATTACAACAGGCACAGTAAACGTCCTCCCAGATTTTCGATATTTAAGAAAGAAAAATGCAGTAAACCTACTTTTGCAAGCTATGCATTTGGGTCACTGAATATCTGCAACCTTGATATTTCATATACTATAGTTCGGCCGTTCAGAGAATGCGTTTGACAGTTTGATCAGTTAGTCACAGTTAGTCACATAGTTAGTACAGCACTACAAATATAAAGCGCTGACATAACCTTGTAATAGCGCAATAAAGACTTAGAAAAATATAGTATAACAAGTTATTTGACACTCAGTTTGGCACAAAATTATAAAATTCATTGATTATTGATATAATAATGTTGTTTTAATGCTCATCAATTGTTAAAACGGTAAACAAACAGCAAAAATATTTTTATCGTAACTGCAACGCCATTACAAAGTTACGCCGTCAGTTCAATCGCGACGTGTCAGGAACGCATTCTCTGAACGGCCGAACTATAGGAAGCTAAGTGTCATGTCGCGCGTTGTCATAACGACTGGCCCACTCCCTTTCTTCCACACCTCTCGATCTTGTAGCCAAAGATCGAGAGGTGTGGAAGAAGGGGAGGGACGCCTTTGCCCTGCAGTGGGACGACCCAGGCTTAAATAAATAATTATTATTTTCATGAATCACCTTTACAAAATTACCCATATTTTTCCATTCTATCTATATTTAGCTACCAATCTACCAATCTACAGCTCCCAAGGTCGTCTATCTGGGCAAGGACAAAAGGTAGCTCTTGTAATTAGCCTAAAAATAATTTTCATAAGCAAATAAAGGTTAAATCAAAATTACTAAGCTCATTTTAGTACAAAATTAGTTATACGAGTTTACGTAAATTGTAAATGTCAGTCAACTGTAGGCCTACCATAAGTTTTGTCTGGCTCTGTCCCTGGCTCTGGTTTTGAGTATGTGTGAGTTTTGACCAGTGTATTATACTGTGTGCGTGACGTTTGGACGTAGGATTTATTTAGTCAGCACACGCACAGACTCAAAACCAGAGCCAGAGACAGAGCCAGACTGAGCTTGTGGTAGGAATTCTGGAATCTAAGTTATTTTTGTAAGTGATGGCAGGTTGCAATGTACATATTTTGCAGGCAAATACTCAGAATATTAGTATTTATATTAGAATATTAGAACTTATTACCGTAATTCAGTTATTACCTCATATGTTTTTTGCTATGCTTTGATACCTACTACCTAGAAAATTACGAATTGTATACATTCTATAGTGAATAACTTCTTAGTTATTACCTGTGATGCCTCTGATATTGCAGGCGTAGATAAAGCTATATACGGTAACCGCTTCCCATCAGGTGGGCCTGGACCGTATGCTTTTTTGTCTACTTTGTTGTATAAAAAAAGTTATACTAACAGTTTTAAAAAACATATAAATTCAACAGTACACATCTACCCATCAGGTGGGCTGTATGCTTGTTTGTCTACTTTGTTGTATAAAAAAAAAGTTACTTAACAGTCTTAAAAACATATAATTACAACAGTACACATCTAGCGCGATGGCGATCAGTGAAGCGCTGTCAAATATTACAGCGATATTTGATAACGTTTCACTGATCGCCATCACCATTGCACGTTAGCGATGATAAAGTTGCCTGGGAGAAATCGCAGCTGCCCATAACTTTATTGAGTTACAGATTCATGATAGTCTGTGTGTAAACTAACGTGTTATCTATAATCTATCTTTAATAATATTTTGTCACAAGCTTCGTTCGTTTTCTCCTTAGGGACGAAGATATTTTCCCAAGCTACAAAAAAATAATCTTTTAGAAGTTCTTTGCCTGTGTTGAACACAATATAAAAATTTTATTACAAACTGCTAGGACCACAGAAATACGCCACGACCACAGTATACTAGTAGAAAGGCGATCCTGCATCGTTTGTATAGAAGCCGCTGTCGCCAATTTTAAATTTTCACTAATTTGTTTAAAATATCAATAAATATGAAAATTCTAAGAAAAAGGAAGTAAGGAGTATGTAAAGAAAGTATTTATTTGTTTTAACTTGTTGCTTTGACTTCTTGATCGGAAAGTAATTATTGTGCTAGAAGCCATTTTTAATTTATATCTTTAAAAAAAAAACTGCTGAATTTGTTTATGAAAAAAGTTGTCGCCATAATGCATGAGCCACTTTTCCGGTAACATGGACCGGTTTACTTTGATCTGTGAGTGTGAGTTTGCCACAAATCTTCTCTGTCTTGTGTGTCTTTTCAATTGTTTTTCCTGTCAATTAAAGCACCTACAGCCCTACTTTTAAACGCAATTTAAATTTAATTATTGCCTAAAGTTAGCCCCGTCACTGTCTGTCATTACCCAATGGTAAGAGATGGCAATAGTTTAGCACTGTTTATCTTTTGACATATTTTTATAAGTAAGGCCATTATTTACTTACAATTAAACAATTATTCACAAAATGTACAAATACACAAGAAACCATTGAGGCACCTGCAGACCGTTGCAAACGATCTAGCAACGGACCGTGACTATAGATCTATGCACTCAGAAAAAAATATTGTTGGCTCCAACAATAAAACTTTAACAGGGGAGAGCCCACAATGGTGTATAGTCCATGCGTCAATGTTTTTATTGTCATGGATCAAGTTGTCAGTACAACAATATTTCTATTGTCAAGAAGTAAATTGTCATTGCAACAATGTTTCTATTGTCAAGAATTAATTTGTCATTGCAACAATGTTTCTATTTAATCAATAAGGCGTGTTTTGATACTACAACAATGTATCTTTTGTCAGCGGAACTAATTTCAAATACGTAGGACTAAAAATGTACAACTAGTAGGTACGAAAGACCCCAAGTGTGAGGGGTAAAAAAAGAAGATTTGAAAAGACCGAAGTTGATCCGATGCATTCATCGGATCAACTCCAGTCATCTCAAATCTTCAACGGATTCATTAATCCGTTGAATACAATTTCATAAAACCACTTCTTCAATATAAGGAAACGCCGCGCGTTTTCGTCAGCGCGTTCTAGGATCGTCACAATTTTAGTCACGCCATCTAGTTCTAAATTTAGTAAGCAGCTTTTTTGTTAGTTTAATTTACTAACAATGTTCACATTGACACACTTGCAACGTTCCATTGTCACCTCAGCGACATATTTATTATATGACAAAAGGTAGTTGAATACTACGACTATAGTTATTTTGCTAGGTTGTTTTACAATGTTCCCATTGATACACTAGCAACGTTCTATTGTCACCACAACGACTTACTTATTGCATGACAAAACGTAGTTGAACTTTACGCTTTAGTTATTTTGCGAAATTTATTTACAATGTTTACATTTACACATTTGCAACGATCCATTGTCATCACAGTAATATATTTGTTGTATAACACTGTCCCACTTCTACTCCAAATATTGCTATGCCCTAAACTTAAGGGCTTATTATGTATTCACCATTTTTAACTTTATTACTTCACCATGTAACATAATAATTGCAATAAAGAATATGAGTATGAGTTTGAGTAGTCACATGCTCCGACTATAGGTCTTTTGTTAGATTTATTAAAAATGTTCACATTGACACACATGCCAGTTCCATTTTCACCTCAGCAACATACTTATTGTATGATAAAAAGTACTCAAATGCCACAACTATGGTTACTTTGCTACGTTTTTTAACAATGTTCACATTGACACGCTAGCAACGTTCCATTTTCACTACAGCAACGTATCTATTGCATGTCAAATGGTAGTTAAATGCTACGACTATAGTTACTTTGTTAGATTTATTAACAATGTTCACATTGACACACCTAAAACGTTTTATTGTTATATAATCAATTTTTTTATTAACTTTGATGTAAGGACAAAGCTAAATTGTTCCTTGCACATTAAACGAAGGAAAATCAGCGGACAATAAAAAAGTTGCTGAACTCAACAAAGCTCTTTCTGCTAAAGTAACAGAGTATTTAGTTGCTCCAACAGAAAATTTCTGACAATGCATTTATTGTGACTTTGTTGACCCATTTTTTTCTGTGTGTGGCAATGCCGCCAGCGTTTTGGGGACGCTTCCGTCTGGTACTGATTTGGATCAGTTGAGCTATCTCTAGATCGTTTCTTCAATTCAGTCTAAAAATATGGCTCAAACTCATTAGAAAGCTTGAATAACCCGGTCAAAGTGGCAAGTATAAAGGCCACACATTCTCAAGTTCACAAAAGGGTTGGTAACTTAGCTAACCCGCCCTCAATACTAAGCACGGCCCTCTCAAATGACCACATAATCAACTTTGCGACTTTACGAAGTCACTGAGAGCAAGTTTGGGATATTGTCGGATCGTTCGACTTAGGAGTTTACATTGAAATAGTTTTCAGTTGTTGCTGGCTGCTGTGTTGTATTTCAATTAAATTCCCATTATTTCCTTCTTCCTCTTTCGAACCAGTAGTGTGGTGAAAGGATTATCTCCTTTTTATTTTTTGTCGTCTTTCTTTCTTGATAAATAAATCGTCTTTAGCATACTAAAAATGAGCAATTTACTAGTTACTAGGTATTTTGAAAAACTATTCTGTAAGCTTATTCTGACTTTTAACATCATTTTGTCATTAGTTTAACGCAACATGACTTATCGTTAGCGTAGTCGTTAGCCCTGTTTTTTTTATGGAAAAACGATGAGTGCCCCTGGCGGGGTTGCGACAACTAATATTATTACTTACGAAGGCTACGTAAAAAAAAAGTTCTTCAAACAAAATGATGTTGAAAACTCTGAATCATGCCTCAGTTCATGCCGCACCCAGTTTTTCAAATAAAAAAGAACAATAATATCAAAATCAGATCTCATGCAACGCGAGATTTTTCTGTAGCGCCCTTCTAGCCATTTTTTAGACGGGCTCCTTCAAAAAACTCTGACGACAGAAAAATCCATTATAGTCATATTACCAATGTGTGCCAAGTTTTGACCATATCGGTCATTTATATAAAATGCTCTTTGCTGGCTTTCTGGCCATTTTTGAGACGTTTCGCTCGTTTCACTTGCTCAAAAATACTAATGTTAAAACCCTTATCCTCGCAGACTCACACCACCGACCGCACCATTGCTTAGGCTTAATATCTAGTGAGATTGTGGTTAACCATTTTGCTTGTAACATACCAATACGCCACATACAACATATTAATACGACAGCCTTCACGGCTCACCATGTCTTTGTCTTCGGTGCTGGACGGCCTGGGTTCGATTCCCTCCGAGAACAAATATATTTGTGTGCGTAACACAGATGTTTGTTTTTTGCCTGGGTGTTATAGTGTATTCTATATTATCAGTTATCTAGTGCCCATAGTACAAGCTCTGCTAAATTGTGCTAGATGCGTTGTGTGGATTGTCCACAATATTCATTTATTTATTAGCTTGTTCCTGCGGCTGCACTCAGTCGCATAAAAGTTCTGACAGCTAATTTACGATGATTTGATGTAAAACAACGTAATTATTTTAAGACACTTTTGCAATCTAAATTACTACATAAATTAATCAATGATTATAGTTGTATAATGTGGTTTAGATTATCCGTGGTATTACTGCGCGGCCCAGACGGAAGACAAGCGTTATATGCTAGCCAACTAACTTCATGGTGAGTCAGGGACCATTTTTCAGCTCTTAGCTCTATACGTCTCTTTGTATAGCGTGTACCTTAAGTTACTTTAATTGCTAATTGTCAGCAAATAAATTTGTTTTCTTTCTTTCTTTCAAAGAAAAAATCTTCAAACTGCTACGCACTCGCTATTCTAAAACAGCTGATATGCCAAAAGCAGACCCCGTAACATATCCAGTTGGTCCCAAACCAAAACTATTCAATTGATCGAGCTCGTAAAACCCAATCGCACAACTTTTCATGTCATTACAAGGTGACAAGTCGCAACTTGTCCTCGCCAGCCCTTTGAAGGGTGCTGACAAGAGCAATATAGCTGATTTCTGGGCTGTCTTTATGGCCCCTAAATCACTTACTTGACCCAAAGCTATCGGAACATTAAAGGGTTTGATTTATATAAGAACTTGGAACATTCGCCATCTGTTGGTAAGTACACTAAAATAGTTTATTGGTAAGGTGGAATCGAATTGCTTGTGCTTTGATGTAGTACTTTTATAATTAACTGTTGGAGTAGTTCTTGAAAAAATGTTGAAGAATCTTTTCTAATATAACACAAAAAAAATAGTTTATAGTCAAATCAGACAATAGACAAGTCGGGCTTCATTAACACTATTATTATTTTGTTTTTTTTTTGTGTCAACGGGTATATTCCTAATGGTCTTATAGCTGCCATTAAGCTAAGTAAACCGATAAGTCTGTTGCCATCTTTATTTGTTAATATAAAAGTCACTGTTAAGTGACGAGTGACTTTTGGCGAGCCGTTAAATAGTGTCCGGCAATATTAAAGAAAGAGTTTTACTTAATAAAGGAGAAAGACCACTCACTTATCACGAATTTTCCAAAGCTACAGCGCTACCATATTATTTATTTATTTTTCAAACTTTACTAAGCAAACTGTTTAGAGGCACTTATTTTCCAGTTCCATATCCTACAGCTCCATGAAGCGAGTGCATGCATTATTGATTAGCTTGGAGCAACACCAACAAGACACTATAGGTTTTGCCTGTCTTCTGCTCTCTAGAAAACAAGACGAAGTTTCTCGCATAAAGTGAAGTCCAACTTTATAAGATGCCGTGCGACACTAGCAGCATTGTTTCTATATTAGCTCTGAAACTTGAAATGCAAGACCCACCACCCTTTGTAGAATGTAGAAGATGAGATGCCAAAACTTGTGAATTAAAATTACTGTTCAAATATGGCTTTGTAACTTCTGTTTTTGATGCCATTTGATCAACAGAAAATAATGGAGAACATAGCCTACGTCTAAAAGAGATGTTTTATAATGCACTAGGTCCATGTACACTTGTCTGAAAAATACGGTAAATAATGAAGATTACCACTAAAATACTAAATTCACAAATTTATAAACAAGTACGTTTTATAAACATGTTCAATAGTGGTTGATTTTTTGTAGTGCTAAATACCAAAAAGCGCCGCCATGCGCCATGACAGTTTTACCGCAGTGACGCGGTAAGCGAAATTATTCCTTGCAGAATACCGGCATCTGATAACTAGTGTCCTACGAAGTAACTTTTAGCAGCGTGCATAATAATTTTAGAGCAATGCCAGTGTTGTCCCAGCAGCAGTCTATGGCACACGTGCTCACGTGCCCGTCATGCCTCATGCACAATGGGTGATCTCATGACTCGCTCGGTCAATGCCGTTAATGTAGCCACCTACCTACTAGTCGAAGTGGCTTTAATAAAATTGACACGAAAGAAGAAGCATAATAAAATCACTGTGTGTCAGCATAAAAAAATATATCCCAGATACTAAAACAACTTTCGTTAATTCATTTTAAAACATAAATTTTCACGCTCCTGTGAAGACCCTTGAATGGAGTAAAATGTTCGCTGCTTTAACCGATATCAAAATAGGTAGAATCTTTTGGTAGAAAGAGCCGTACAAAAACAAAGAACATAAATACTTTTATATTAAACGAAAATGGAATGTGATTTGCGTAATATTTGTATGGAAATATCTGTATTGAGGGGTTGTCTGTATCAGGTTATTTTGTTTTTTTTTTATACAACTAAATTGACAAACAAACATACGGCCCACCTGATGGGAAGCGGTTACCGTAGCCTATGGACACCTGCAATACTAGAGGCATCACAAGCGCGTCGCCGACCCTTTAAAACTTTTAAAACGCCTTTTTTGAAGATCCCCATGCTATTGTCCTAAGGGAAAACTTCCGCAGGGAGATCATTCCACAGCCTGAGTGTTTTAAATAAATATGCGTTGTCTAATAAAATACAATTTTGTTACTACATTAAACACCAAACCAGCATGCGAGATGGAGCTCGTATATTTTTTTTATGAAAACACGAAGTTCTCTGTGTCGGGAAGAAATACATTTCGTGTCCAAACAACCATCGCAAAAAACTGTAATAACTTCTTTAAATTCAAATCCTATAGAATAAGAATAAAAATACCCCTTCTCATTATCAACTCATAAAACTTGGAGCTCTCAAAGTAGGATGGACACGGAGTTGTAAGCCTCTTAGCTAGATCCTCTATCTCCGGGCGAGTCGCAACAAGTTCTGATTTTAAACAACCCTCTCTGATAGTTTGGGTCGGTGTTTTGCTTGAAAATTTACATTTTATGAATACATTTCCGCTCGCCTTGTTTTCACGTTACACAGAAATATAATATAGGTACTGATCTGGTCATGAACTAATACAAACATAACCTTTTTTAACAGACTTAAAATAAAAAAAAAGGTTATCAATTCGGTTGAACTTGTTAAACTTACTATAGTCAGCACTAGAGGGCGCTAGTATAAATGTAACGATCCTGGATCGCGCTGACGAAAACCCGTGCCGTTTTTATATATTGCAAATTTAGTTTCTAAGAAAGTGTGCAAATGTACTCGTCGGAATGTTAACAGGCTGTTCAGGGAATAAATCTTGAACTAAAGTATCAACTCCGGGCTTTGCTTATCTTTTCCTTTTTATACTCCTAAAACTTGAGACCTATCGTACTAGTAAAACAGTACTTTTTTATGTTTGTTATCGCATAACTTAAAAACCTTGACTTACTGGCTGAACTGCTGAACCGATTTTTATGAAATATAAACAAATTTCATCATTCATTTTTTTCCAGAAATATAATTAATAACCCACCAGACTCGTAAATGACGATGCTAAGAAAAACGAACATTGATAAAAAAATCAAACTTTTTTTGATGTCAGCTAAAAATAATAATAGTAGGTAGGTATTTGCTAACAAAGCTGTATCAACTAACAAACAGCATGGTAGTGCAATAAAAAGCATACACCATTTTTCAGCTCTTTTTCCGCCTTTGCACTAATTAAATAAACCAAGCAGGTGCACCAACGTTCTGATAAGTTAGGTATAAATAATATAGGTTACTTTTAGTACACATTTACACAGAAAACTGGTTACAGTTAAAAACACCGAACATAATTTGAATATTTTGAATATAAAGATAATGATAAGGTTTGAAGTTATAAAGAGGTTCCTATTTTTATATCTTTTGCCTCTATAGAAAAACGCATATTATAAATAAATTTCGCACAAGTTCAAATCGCAATGTGCCATATGGCTCGTAGAATCGACTTCTTATTCTTCTTATCATGTCACTGGTTCATTCGAACCAGTCAGTGTGGTGAAAGCATTTAAAGTGAGAAAGGGCTCCTTTCGTGCAAACATAGGTTTTTGAAATTTTAGATTCTACGTCATGCCGGTTTCGTCACGATGTTTTCCTTCACCGTTTGAGAATACTGGCATAATGCACGTATAGTAAGGTATGATACGGCACTTTACGCAGGTGCCTATATAGTGGGGCATTGTGGTCGGAAACGATAATTCCCCACTAGGCACCTGTAAAGTGCCGTATCATACCTTACTATACGTGCATTATGCCAGTTATTCTATCAGTAAGCTCTCTTCCATAGTACAAGCTTTATTTTGGGTGCTGTGGGCTTAAAATCTGTATCCACAAATAAGTGATACCAAAATGTGTATGCCACCGGATTCAAACTGAGCGCGTCCGGTTTGCCGGTGGTTTTCCAGATTTCTACATAAAAACGAGCTAACTTTTACAGTAAATGCTGAATTAAAATCGTGGAAACTCCCTAATTTGCACTATCTGCTGAGTCCACGCCGCCGGTAGTCACCAACTTTCATAATATTTACTGACGCTCTCTGGCTAGCAAAGCGTTTGGACATAAAGCTAGATGCTAAGACAAATACCCATGATAACAGAGGGAGCGCTTACTTAGTTAATTCAGATTGGTGCTTATATTTAGCTGCTTTCAAAAGGCACGTCATTTTCATTAACTGGGAGGTGTGTACTTACTATACAAAAGTGGTTTTGTATAATCCGCATATAAAAGTAAACAGGCCTTTGCATCTTTTGTTGATGATTTATAAAGCGTCGGGGGCAACTGGTGAATACTCAAGCCCTACTTGCGGGACGCTATATAGTGCCTGGGGTAGGTTTTTGGAAGGAAGACTAATTTAGGGGGAATATTATCTATATATCTTCCCATCACCACCATTCTGACAGATTAATCGGCATTATTCACAGGAAAGACATGGTCAATACGCGCAGAGCTGACTAAGCCATGGGTTCCCTTTTCCTTCACCGCTTGAGAGAGAATTGTGTATTACATGTTTTGATGAGAAAAATTCATAGGTGGGATTGGATTCGAACTCCCGACCTTAAAATCGGAAAATGGGGTTACTACAACTAGGCCACCAGTGCACTCCGCATAAAAACCTTGTAAACCCATTAAACTTAGTACTTCGTACCTTACGTTAACATTGGTGGAGTTTGCCAATTAATTCTGTAAAACAAGATAAACAGAGTTTTGAAGCTACTCATTTTCTCAGCCGTCAGACATAATGCTCATGTTACATTCATTATTAAAGCTTGTGTTGTATTATTCAAATTAGTTTAAGCCTCGGGTTTTTCCAAAAGTAGCGTAGGCTACTCACCTAAAACCTTAGGCTAAGATTCAGTATTTTCTTTAATTTATAAGATTTCTCAAGATTTATGCGTATGATTTACATACTCGCTTGGTACATTTTTTTATTGAATTGGAATAATTGATGATTCGATTTAAATTGCCAGTGTAGACCATCATTTTGAAGAAAAAAAAACAAATAGTGACTCTTTTTATGAATTGTATAGTGTCCTAAGTCATAAGCTATGAGCGGTAAAAAAAAACAATTTTGGACAATGCATACAACATTATTAAGATTTATAAATATTTTTATAATGTCCCAAAAATGTTGTTATACAAATGCAGTTTATAAATGTAGTAGGTAATGTCCTTACTTTTATAAACTGACTTTCTGATATATTATTTATGTTTGAGTTACAAGAGCTTGGCTTTGACGGCCGTCTTAAGATAGCTGCCGTTATTTTGGAAATCCTGTAGAAGCAGTGTTATTCCCTAGGTGGATACTCCAGTACAGTATGCAACGAGTCGAGCTGTGAATCCTTTAACGTACTTAAGTCTTTAGAATTCATCCGACTTTCTTTGGTGTTGGGTTCAGTAGATACCGGGTTTACAGCTTTCAAAGATTTTGTATTTAAACTTACGTTAGTTAACGTCATCATTATTATCATCATCTTACTTCTTTTGGATTCTTACGAATAATTCTTGAACGCATAAAATTTTAAAAGTAAATCATTTCAAGCAGAGTTTAAAAGACTATGAAAAAAAAACTGACCTAGCAGTGCATGAGACATTTCTCATGCAAATAGCATGAGACATTTGGCCTTGTGTGGGTGGTGATCAGTGTAAAGGTTATAAACACATTATACCGGCACCGCAACAGCACCGCTCTAAACCAGCAATTAACTTGTCATTCAATTTAGAGCATTAAATCGTGTGCAGTATAATATATTTCATAATGTCAGTATGAAAAAGCCAACGGCGGGCAGTCAGCGCGCTTGCCGCTACCACACAACTCGACTCGCAGCCCGCGTGCTGCAAGCGAGCGGACCTTGTGCGCACAGCGCGCCGACGGCATGCTTATTACGCGCCGACTCCGAGTCGGCAGCGAAAGCGAGGCGAGTGTTCATATAATAACAATATTGAGTTCGCGGTGACAGCAAGCTTGCACTTCGCGGCCACCGCGCGGACTGTGAGCTTACACGTCGCGGCCGGCGCGCGGACTGCGAGCTTGCACCTTGCGGACAACGCGTAGTTAGCGCGCTGGCAGCTAGCCGTAGTCTAAATTCAAGGCGACGCACTGTGGTCCGGTTTCAGAGCTTCCCTTTCATAGGATTTTATTTTTTTAAATGTTCTCTTTTGCTTAATTTATGGGTCAAATATGATTTAAATTGACACAAAGCCGGACAATTTAATAGTTTTAACCTATTCTACTGAACAAAAACCATAAAAAGTGAACTTGAACATTTTCAATGTATGAAAACGAAAATGTCTTTCAAAATATCTCATTAGTGTTAAGAGGTGTAGAGCTAAAACTTATTGGGTATTGTTACTGGGGCTATAGTGATCCTATTTGACATTTGACCTTGACCCCGCGCGTCCCTCTGCAAGAGATATACGGTTTGTAAAAACGGCAATATTTTACGAGTTTAATTATTTGTTTTGATTCAGTAAAGGGTCAAATATGATTTAATTTGATATAAAACCAAATAATTTATTCGTTTCCTGCTAAAAAAACCATAAAAAGTGGACTTGAACATTTTCAAAGTATGAAAGTGAAAATGTCTTTCAAAATATCTCATTACTGTTAGAAGCTGTAGAGCCAAAATTTTTTGTGTATTGTTACTGGGGCTATAATAGTGATCCTATATGACCTTTGACCTTGACTTGAATGCAATTAATTCTTTTGCTTCTTCTGTCAAAGGAATATGAGAATGTTGACTTAACTTTTAAAACTTGACAAATATTGATCAGACGAAATCATCAAGTTATGGATTACATCCTCATTTGTAGCAATCCTACTAATTTTCCGGGAATTAAAACAGCGAAAATGGTTAGATTCAAGATTCAAGATTCAATAAGCGTTTATTCAATACGATACAAGAATCACTTTGAAACGTCTTAAAGCTAGGTGAGTCTAGGTGCCAGTTCCACGCGACCAAGCGTAGAAGAACAGGCAACAAACTACGTCTCGGTTCCTACCGTTTTTTTATATGATCCTTTTACAAATCAAAAATAGTCTAAAATAATAGCAGTGAAGTTCCAGTGTGGTGCCACTTCACTTAGTCAGACGTATGCAATGTAATTATACAAAAGCAAAAGTTTCAAAGACAGCACACGCTACGCTTCAAAGTTATAATAAAGTATCTACACAGATATAAAAATATGATATTAAATAGTAGGTACAGACATTGCAAATTGACATGCTAGCTTCCTATGGGTAGAGTGACCGGGACATCGGGCCACGCAGTTTTATCATTCATATAGCTATCTAGAGTATAGTACGCTTTCTTTATCAAATTACTCTTAATATAGGCTTTAAACTTCCGAATTGGAAGCTTAGTTGCATTTTCCGGAAGTTTATTGTAGAAGCGTACAGTGTTCCCCATAAAAGACCCATTTACCTTCTGTAAACGAAATTTGGGAATATAAAGTTTATTTTTATTTCTAGTGTTAATATTATGTGAATCACAATTTTTCTGAAAGCTACAGATGTGTTTGTGAGTGTACAGTAAGTTTTCATATATATATTGTGAAATTACTGTGAGGATATTAATTTCCTTAAATCGCTCCCTCAATGAGTCTCGTGATTTCATTTTATAGATGGCACGTATGGCCCTTTTTTGTAAAACGAATATAGTTTGAATATCAGTTGCTTTCCCCCAGAGAAGGATACCGTAAGACATAACACTATGGAAGTAGCTGAAGTAAACTAGCCTAGCTGTAGCTTCATCAGTGAGCCATCTTATAGTCCGAACTGCATATGCAGCCGAACTTAGTCTGGCAGCAAGTGCTTTGATTTGCGGTCCCCACTGCAATTTTTTGTCAAGATTAAGTCCTAAGAAGATAGTAGAATCTACAAGGTTAAGTGACTCTCCATTAAGTATAATATTAGTTGGCCGGAGAGTTACATTTGGTAAGGTAAACTTAATACACTTGGTTTTCTTAGCATTAAGTAAAAGATTATTAACGTTAAACCAGTTAAGTATTTGCGACAGAGATGCGTTAACGTCATCGTAATTAGCCTTCAATCTATCAACTTTAAAAATTAATGAGGTATCGTCAGCAAATAGTACTATTTCACATAGTTTTTTAACAAAAAAAGGGAGGTCATTTACGTACACTAGAAACAAGAAAGGACCTAATATCGAACCTTGTGGCACCCCCATGTCAATAACTGACCCAGAAGATCTCTCACCGCTCACATCAACTTTAAGGACTCTATCAGTCAAGTACGATTGTATTAGGTCAATGGAGCGATTTAGAATGCCGTAATGTTTAAGTTTAGATATTAATGTAGCATGATTTACACAGTCAAAAGCTTTGGAAAGATCGCAGAATACCCCAATCGCGTCTTGTGAGTTTTCCCAGGCATCATATATGTGCTTTAAGAGTAGAATACCAGCATCAGTCGTTGATCGACCTTTCGTAAATCCAAACTGGTGGCTATGAAGTATCCCATTTAGGTTAAAATGTGATAACAACTGAGTAAGAATAACTTTCTCAAATATTTTACTTAGCGTAGGCAATACTGAGATAGGTCTATAGTTAGCAGGGTCATTTGCATTTCCAGATTTGAACAGGGGAATGAGTTTACTAGGTTTCATTAAATCAGGAAAAACACCCTCATCAACACATCTATTAAAAATATACGCTAGACACGGTGCAATATCAGTTATAATAGTACTGAGTAGTTTTGTAGACATTCCCCATAAATCTTCAGTATTTTTAATGTTTAACGATTTAAATGTCTTCACGATTTTGTCAGCATTAATGTATTTAAAACTAAAGATATTATTACATTTTTTAACACTAGACTCTAACAATGCCATCGCACCAGAGGCCGAGGAATTTAAAGACGATGTCACTACTTTAGGGATACTGGAAAAGAAACTATCAAACGCGTTGGCTACTTCAATGTTTGTTGTCAAAAGATTATTGTTTACTTTCAAATGAATTTTTTTATTACGGAGTTTTGATTTGCCAGTCTCATTATTGACTATTTTCCAGGTAGCTTTAATTTTATTTGTGGATTTTTCAATTTTTCTTTTGATATGCAATGATTTTGCTGCGTGACAAGCTCTTTTAAATGCTTTAGAGTAGTTTTTAATATGTAGAATAAATGCTGGGTCATTGAGCATTGATTCCCTAGCAGCATACAGCTCATATAATGTATTCCTACTTTTGTAAATAACTGGGGTGGCCCAGTCAGCGAACGCGACACTAACACTAGCTTTACATGTTTTAAGTTTAAACGTATCCTTATGTTCATCATTAATTAAATTTGATAAGTTGGAGAAAAGATCATTCGGGTCAGTCAGACAAGGCATGAGGGACACTTTCAGTTCAATATTGGTTTGAAACTTTTTAATACGGCTCTCTGTGATAGGCCGGTGGGTGAAAATCTCGTGTTTATCTAAAATTTTATAAGCAAATTTAGCGCTATGACCGTAGTGATCTGAACTAAAATGCCTAACTACTGATTTACTTACTGGCTCATGACTGCTAAAAATATTGTCAAGACAGGTGGCTGTTGTTAGTGTCACCCTTGTTGGATCTTGAAACAAGCAGTGTAGGTCAAAACATTTAAACAAATTTAGCAGCCTCTCAGAAAGAGGGTGAACTGGGATATCTACATTAAAATCTCCACAGATTATTACGGTTTTATTACAGTTAAAGATTTTACGCAGTACATCTTCCATAGTGGATTCATACAAGGTGAAATCCGCGTCCGGGGGACGGTAAACGCTCACAACTATGTGCCGCTCCAGCTCCACACACGACAGCTCAACAGTCCTCTCGATACTGAGATTTGCAATGTCTTTACGCTCTTTGCATTTCAATTGATTGCTTACAATAATTAAAGAACCACCTCGCATAGCGTTCTTTCGTTTAAAAGAGCTTACAATACTATATTTTTCATAAAAAGGGAGTAACTCTAGTTCTACTATCCAGTGTTCTGTAATACACATGATGTCTACACTGAAACAATTCATAAATAGTTCTAATTCTAAAACTTTGCTGGGAAGCCCTTGCATATTTTGGTGTACGACATTTAAAGTGCCTGGACTTCCCATTGTCGAGGACACTAGTTTAAATGTTGGGCAATAGGCCCCAAAGCTTGTTCACCCATATTAGTACTGCTACTAACTGGGGACTTGTCGGTGAACTGTGTTATAGTACTTATAACAGGATCAAAAATATTAAATGCTAACAATTTAGCAATAGTTATTTTACTACGTTTACTTAAGGACATAGTACCTCTAGTCAATTTACAATTACTAATAAAACTATTAGTGTCGAAATACAAAACGTCTCTATGACGACATGTCAAATTGTATAGCATTAAGTTATACTTAAATATACTCTCGTTTTGGTGGGCAGCGAGTGTATTTAAAAATGGAAATGCACATAAAATAATTTTCCCTAGCCCTAATGCCTAATGTTAAAATCTTTGTTTCGAGCCTCTGAAGCCTCCTCAGACAGTTTTCCAATGGGTATGAAGTTATTATGTTCAACAATGTCTGCTCCATGCATAAGTAATTTATGAACACTTGATGGCATATAATACCAGGGATTTTTTATGTAACTAGCTGATGGAACAAGCATATGGCCCACCTGATGTAAAGTGGTAACCATCGCCTATAACAAAGCAATGCCTCGCAGGTCACGCACGTCAGGAACGCGCCCTACGATGCACTGCCCTGCGTCCATCAACTGGGGGCATACAGATATTCAGCCTCACGTGCCAGTAATTTCACCGGCACCCACACCCTTCAAACTGAAACACAGCAATGCTGCTTCACGGCAGAAATAGGCATGGTGGTAGTACTTCCCCGGACGAGCCCATCACAAAGAGCTCTACTACTACTAAAGGGATACCTAAAGGTCAACATATTTTTGAGCAGTCTTGGAAAAATACTCCCGAAACTTTTCCACATTAATGAACTCTGAACATGAGATTACCTGAAGAATTACTGAAAACTTTCTAATTAAATCTTCATTTATGCCCGTGATCTCAGCAGTTATAACAGGGTTAGAAAAAACCTTCTGTTTTTAATCAATTCCGAGAATGTATTATTAGCAGGTAACATAATGAATGAAAGGAGCACTTTTAACGACCTATAAAGGCCATTGTTAGACCTATAAACCGAAATATTTGGATTTGCAATGATCAACAATTACAATGATCAAGTATATGAATTATGGGTCAGGTAAACAGATAGCCGTAAAACTTATTTTGTAACGTTGATCAATCTAAGAACTGAAGAATCAACCATTAGCTTTTTTAGAATCAGATAGTACATCAATGCAATTTACTGTACCCCAAAGCGTATCTGTGTCGATATCAACGAAAACATTGACTGTTCGTAAAGAGTTTGCGGATCGCAGATTGGATTTCAAAAGAATAGAAGAACTGAAGAGCTTCTTTCACAAAATGATTTTGAAACTTTAGCATATGCTTTAGCCAAAAAAGCTTCTGAAAGTGAAAATAATGCAGACTTTGCTGCCATTATGAAACACTTAATAAAACACCCTGAAGATGCATCACGGATTCGAGCAAACATAGCTAAACCTATGCAACGGACCTTTTCTGCTGATAAAACATTAGGTATGATAACATCTTTGAAGTTGTCGAAACATCAATATACTACATTAAGACAATATACAAACAGTATGGGATTACATTATTTCCCACCATTGAAATTTTAAAAGAAAAAAATAAACGCTATGTGAATAAAGATGATAATAATTATGACAATTACAGAGAGTGAAGTGAAGTTAACCCTGTTATTACTGCTGAGATTACGGGCATAAATGAAGATTTAATTAGAAAGTTTTCAGTAATTCTTCAGGTAATCTCATGTTCAGAGTTCAGAGTGTGGAAAAGTTTCGGGAGTATTGTTCCAAGACTGCTCAAAAATATATTGACCTTTAGGTATCCCTAGTATGCCATCAAGTGTTCATAAATTACTTATAATAATAATAATAATAATAAATTCTTTATTGAGGACTACATAATTGTTCGTAAAAAATGCTTAAGGCACTAAACATTACGATGTATCTAGTCCTACAATCGGTGGTCTTATCGCGTGCAGCGATTTCTTCCAGACAACCGTTTTTCTTAACCTAAAACTTAATAATAACTTACTAAACTAATAGCAAAGCGTCCAAACAAGGCTCCACCGCCGCAGACAACAGGTGATGAGCGATATAGAAGTTCACCGACCCCCGAACTAGTGTCAAACTGTATCTCAGGAGCCAGTTCAATCCATAAAGCACACCCTCCATCACCATGCGGAGGAGCACTGTTTGCACAAGATTGAGGATTACTTAGGATTACGGATAGTATTTTGGCTTCTCTCCTTGCTTGCTTCCTTTTGTTTTCTTCCTATAAACACACTAAGAGCCTAATCTAGTTTTTTTTTTTTACTCTGTGATATAAGCATACACTTTGTTTTAACACCAGTCACAAGAGAAACGTAACATTAACATATTTGTGTATGTGCGTGGAACGGTTGTGTAGTGTATGCGTATAATATATAACTATTTTATTTATTATAATGAATTATTTTAGTATTTTATGGTGATATCTGTGGGTTAGAAGGATAATTTTTAAGTGACAGAACTCATGAGTTCTTCAGTACTTTTGTACTGCAGTTTCAGCAACCACTGTGTGAGTTCTTTTTTTAATTTGTATTTATTCAGATGATACATGTCTAATTGTTTGTTTATGCGGTTATATATCAGTGGAGATATTATGGGATAACATCGGCTATAGAATTTAGTTCTGTGTTTGAGTATTTTACAGACTCTGCCAGATCTACGTTTCTTTTTGTAGAGGTTTGCGTCAAAGGGTAAGGAAGAATGCGTCCTCATAATAGTTTGGAAGATAAACATCTGTCTCACTGTAAGAACTTTGACGTCACTATATAGAATAGCAGTGGAGTAGCGAAATGGTTTCTTAAGCATAACCTTAAGTACAGCACGTTGTGCTCTCTCTAGCTGTAGCATCTTCGTTTTAGCAGCACCTCCCCAGACTGGAATGCAGTATCTTATGATGGATTCACCAAGCGCGGAGTAAACGAGTTTTAGGGTACTAATATTTGCTGATGCTCTTAGATTCTTAAAGACGTATATCAATTTTCTAAGGCGAGATGTAAGTTTATCAACGTGAGTATGCCAAGATAGAAGATGATCTATGTGTACTCCTAGATATTTCATAACGTCGGTTCTCATAATATTCTGGCAGGTGCAGTTATTGATTGAGTTGTAACATTTGTGGCCCTTGATGTTAAATGTGTTAGGTGGCTGAGTGGCTGTAGTTAGTGAGAAAGCTATATATTTAGTTTTGTCAACATTTAATGTTAAGAGATTTTTGTCAAGCCAAGTCATTATTATAGCGATAGTATATTCTGCAAAATGCTTCGTTTCGTCCCAGTCCTTCCCATTAACGAGTAAGGCCGTATCGTCGGCATAACATATTATCTGACAATTAGGAATAGATAACTTGCAAAGATCATTAAGGTAGATTTGAAAAAGAGTTGGGCCTAAAATACTACCTTGCGGGACACCATATTCCATTTCAGCTTCTTCACTTGTAAATCCACCTAGTTTAACTACTTGCTTGCGATTTTTTAGATAGCTGGCAAAGATGTCCAGTGCTAGTCCCCTTATTCCTATTTGTTCCATCCTATTGAGTAGCAGAGGGACAGAGACCGTGTCAAAAGCCTTTGAAAGGTCTAGAAACAGTGCTAGGCATTTATGTTTAGAGTCCAACATTTTGGCAGCTTCATTTATTAAACTACCTACTGCGTCTTCAGTCGATTTGCCCTTTCTAAAACCAAATTGATTGTCTGATATTATTTTATTTGATTCTAGGTAATTAGTGAGTCTTTTATTCAGTACTTTTTCTAATATTTTGGACAGTGAGGGCAAGATTGAAATAGGGCGATAATTACTAACGTTGCCTCTGTCCCCCGCTTTGTATATAGGATGTATTACCGCTTTCTTAAGATAATCAGGAAAGGTGCCAGTAGATATTGCTGTATTACATAGGTGTGTGATAACGGGTACTAAGACATATTGAGATTGTTTGAGGATGTTAGCTGATATGCCATCCCATCCAACAGCACAGTCACTGCGTAAGTTTAGTATGATATTTTCTATTTCATGTTCGTCTGTTGTATAGATTGCAAAAGAGTGATTTGGCGTATCGTTATCTAGGATTTGCGATTGTGACTTAGTCATATTGTTATTTATTATTTTACTAGCGAGCGTTCGACCAATGTTTGAGAAAAACTCATTGATAGTGTTCACGGAAACTTGTGGATCTGGTGCCAAGTCCAATAGTTCTTTTGATGAGGATTTAGATTTTTGCATATGCGTAATTGTTTTGATTATGTTCCAGGTTTTTTTCGGGTTATTTTTTGCTTGTAAAAATTCATTTTGTTCAAACTCCCGTTTAAGACGTTTAAGTAGATTGTTAAGGTAATTACGGTATCGGGTATAACTTGTCTTCAGTATAATATTTTCAGGACACTTGCGAAGGTTTTGGTGTAGTTTATCCCGATGGTGGATGCATCGAAGTAAGCCTGAGGTAATCCAGGGTTTAAGTACTTGGTTTTTCTTGGAAATTGTGATAGTTTTTGTATGTTCTCCAATAATTGACATAATCTGAGAGAAAAGTTGTTCTGTAACTTCATTAGCGTTTGTTAGACACATAATATTTGAGAAATTAGTTATGTTGATTTGCTGCACGATATTTTCATAATTGACTCTATTGTGAGTAGATTTTATGCGCTCTCTGTTTAGTGCTTTATTAAGACAGAGCAAAGTAGGGCAGTGGTCTGTTATATAAGTTTTTAATATAAGTGTGATAGATTCGCGTGTGCTTTTTAAAAAGAAATGGTCAATACAAGTTTTGTCTAGACGGGTGGGATAAAGGTGAGTTGGTAGTAGTCCATGAAATGAGGTTACGTCTAAAAGTTCATGTCTATGTCGGTCAACGCTACTTGCTCCAATATCCACATTTAGGTCACCCGTGATAATAATGTTCATAAAACCAGAGAGTGATTGAAGTGTCTTGTTAAGACTTGTTATGAAATTATCAATGTTTGCGAACGATGGTGATCTATAGACAGCCACCAAAGCAGTTAGATGACCAATACGACAGACAAGGCAACTACCGTCACGGAATTCTGGCTCAGTAATGGTGCATTTAATGTCTTCCTTAACATAAATAACAACTCCATCATTCTGATTTAATAGATTGGATGTTCGATATGACACAAAACCTCTAATGATAGGTAAATTAACGACTTTACTCAACCAACATTCGGTGAGTACGATAATATCACATTCCAGTCTGATGGAGGTCAGAAGAGCTAACAGTTCAGAGAAGTGACGGTTGATACTGCATATGTTGAGATGTAGCACCTTTATAGATTTTTTAATTCTTTTACATATTTTAGGCACTCACTTGGTGAACAATTGTAAGAAAACGGCACTCCGGCTGTATCAATGTCATTACAAATTTCATCGAGGTTACTCATTCTGTAATTGTGTAAAATGTTATGGAAAACGACTATTAGTAATATTTAGTTTGTAGTTTTTTTTTTTTTTGAAGTGAAAACTTCTTTAGCGGCGTTGGAGCACTTTCTGTAATGGGTATAAAATCTTAAACTCGCGTCAGGGCGTCAGGATCACGTGACCTTATCGAAAAAGCGTAGGACGGATTTTTTGCAGAAATGTACCCTAAGACTACAACGTAGAGTTCATAATAAAAATCGAAAAAAAGCGTAAGACGCTACAGATACGCTAGTAGTTACTATGACACGGTAACGTCACAGAATAGATAATAGTTAGTAGCAAGCATACCAAGGCGTTTTTCGTGACTGTAGTAGGTATAGGTACATACCTATTATAGATTTTATGAACTAGCGGCCGCCCGCGGCAGGTAGTAGTGGTCATTGGTACAAGATTTTATAGATCTACTGTATTTATTTTTCGAGTGGAGCATTGCGGCGAGCGAAGCGAGCCGCCATGCGACCATGGGAACAGCGCGGCGAGCGAAGCGAGCCGTGCTGTGACTCCCCCCAAGCCCCCCAGAACCCCCTCCTCCGAAACCCGGGGGGAGCGTCGCGGCGAGCGAAGCGAGCCGCCACGCGATCACGGGGAACAGCGTGGCGAGTGAAGCGAGCCGTGCTGTTACCCCCCTAAGCCCCCCAGAACCCCCTCTTCCTGAACCCGGGGGGAGCGTTGCGGCGAGCGAAGCGAGCCGCCACGCGACCACGGGGAACAGCGCGGCGAGCGAAGCGAGCCGTGCTGTGACCCCCCTTAGCCCCCCAGAACCCCCTCCTCCTATGTCTGCCGTTTTACTTCATTTAGGACCTACTTGTAGGTCGCGCGACAAGGTCCCTTCTAGCGGTTCCGACCCGTTGAGGATTTGGCTTTACGTAAAATTTAGGGTTCCGTATAGGGTTTTGATTGGGGTTATACTATATTGAGGAATTTGATTAAATGGTCGACTTTTAGGGTTCCTTAGGACTTTGATTGGAGTTTCAACTACACTTAGAAGCTTGATAATGTTAAAATTTTTAGGGTTCCTTAGGACTTTGATTGGGGTTTTACTACATTGAGGAATTTGATTAAGTGGTCAACTTTTAGGGTTCCTTAGGACTTTGATTGGAGTTTCAACTACACTTAGGAGCTTGATAATGTTAACATTTTTAGGGTTCCTTAGGACTTTGATTGGAATTTCAACTACACTTAGGAGCTTGATAATGCTAAAATTCTTAGGGTTCCTTAGGACTTTGATTGGGGTTTTACTACATTGAGGAACTTGATAAAATAAACAACTTTTAGGGTTCCTTAGGCCTTTAATTGGACTTTCAACTACACTTAGGACCTTGATTATGTAAACAATTTTAGGGTTCCTTAGCACTTTGATTGGAATTTCAACTACACTTAGGAGCTTGATAATGCTAAAATTTTTAGGGTTCCTTAGGACTTTGATTGGGGTTTTACTACATTGAGGAACTTGATAAAATAAACAACTTTTAGGGTTCCTACGTTAATAATCAAGTTTTCACTTCTGCCGGCACTCCCGGAGTGCAACCCGTATTTTTTTTTTCTTAGAAAATGCACAGACTTTTAATTAGTGCTTAATTTACTTTGTTTGTTTTAATATTCATTAGTTATTGTGTGTAGATAAGTGAAGTTGTTATTCAAATGTGTTTATTTCTTAAGATTGAATGTGTCTCTTGTGAGAGGCTTACAAATTATTTAAGTTAGCCAATAGTAACTAAAATGTTCAGTAGAATACAATACAAATAAAAAACCTGACAAATTGAAATATTTAGCAAGAGACTTCTAACGAAACCTGATCAGGTCTTTATTTTATGGGATCCATTAGATAATATTAAGAAGTACTGATTCTTCGTCAATGCGAACAGGCGCGGTTCCTTCTTTAATCTTGACGTAAACTTTCCCGAAGGACGTCCAAGTAGCAAAAAGAGCCTTGGTCTTGACGTGCTCACGAGCGACGTAAAATAGACGCCTAGCTTTGCTCGTCAGGTATTCGGAGATATATATTGTACGTGGAAGCCCAGCTATTCCGATGTCCTTGGTGCTTAAAGGTGGTGTTTTAGATTCTCGTCTAGACTTGTTTATATTTTTAGTAGTGGCTACAATGGCCTCCTTCCTTTCAATCGTGGTAAAGTCCACCACTATGGCATCGGATTTTGAACGATAAATTTCTTTGATTTCTGTCTTTTGAATAGTCTCTAGGCCTAGAGATGCGCCTATGTTCTGGACGATAGAGGATAACTCTTGCTTATTTTCACTGTCTATCTTTGGGATGTTCCGGATCTCGAGAGTGGTGCAGCGCACTGTTTTTTCTAGGAGGTCCAACTTATTTTCTAAACTGGAAATTTTATTCTTATACTGGGTGTTTTCATGCTCTAAGAAAGATACTTTTATGAGTAGTTCTTGGTGCTGTTCATTCATAGAATCCACTGATTTCTTTATGTCTTGGTTCTGGCCCACAATGATGTTGAGCGCAGTATTCAACTTCTCAAACTTTTGGTCTTGTTGATTTTGGAGCTCCTCAAACAAGATTTTTATATCGGAGACTGAAGTCACGGATTGCGTTTCTGTTTCTTCAAAGCTGCGTTTATTACGCTTTGCGATGCTAAAGTAGTTTTCATTTGTATTAGGCTTATTCAAACCTGGGTCAGAATTGTAGTGGGTACTCGTAGTAGGTGCGTCTAGGAAGCGCGCTGTATCCGATGCTGGTGGTGATCGATGTATAGACATCGCAGGCTACCAGGATTAGTTCACTTGTAATGGAGAAACGTTGGCCAGCAAATGCAAGTAATATATGAAAAGCAAAGATGTTTGAGGTTTGCAGTCTTAATTTGCTCAGGCGTTGTGAAGGCTCGGTAAACGTTTGATAGCGGTTGATAATTTCGTCGCGGCCGGTCACTCAGCCTTTGGCTCAGTTGGTTCATGCACCGACTCAGACAAGCGGTCGGCGGTCGACGCCGGTTCAAATCCAACAAAGTGCAAAAAGCGGCGATCACTCACTCATGCGAAGACTTGGCTGAAGACACCGGGCGCAGCACCACGTAAACCGAGCACTACCGAAGACTTCGGGGCGAAGCCCTAACGAATAAATAATTTCAGAGAGAAAACCAAAACACGTCCGTTCGGTACGAGAGGCAAGACGGAAGAGGATTATGCATGGAGCAGACATTGTTGAACATAATAACTTCATACCCATTGGAAAACTGTCTGAGGAGGCTTCAGAGGCTCGAAACAAAGATTTTAAACATTTTTTCATTCCCAGAAAATTAGTAGGATTGCTACAAATGAGGATGTGATCCATAACTTGATGATTTCATCTGATCAATATTTGTCAAGTTTTAGAAGTTAAGTCAACATTCTCATATTCCTTTGACAGAAGAATCAAAAGAATTAGTTGCATATAGGATCACTATAGCCCCAGTAATAATACACAAAAAGTTTTGGCTCTACAGCTTCTAACAGTAATGAGATATTTTGAAAGACATTTTCACTTTCATACTTTGAAAATGTTCAAGTTTACTTTTTATGGTTTTTTTTAGCAGGAAACGAATCAATTATTTGGTTTTATATCAATTTAAATCATTTTTGACCCTTTACTGAATCAAAACAAATAATTAAACTCGTAAAATATTGCCGTTTTTACAAACCGTAAATCTCTTGCAGAGGGACGCGCGGGGTCAAGGTCAAAGGTCATATATGATCACTATAGCCCCAGTAACAATACCCAATAAGTTTTAGCTCTACACCTCTTAACACTCATGAGATATTTTGAAAGAAATTTTCGTTTTCATACATTGAAAATGTTCAAGTTCACTTTTTATGGTTTTTGTTCAGTAGAATAGGTTAAAACTATTAAATTGTCTGGCTTTGTGTCAATTTCAATCATATTTGACCCATAAATTAAGCAAAAGAGAACATTTAAAAAAATAAAATCCTATGAAAGGGAAGCTCTGAAACCGGACCACAGTGCGACGCCGTGCTGCAGCTGCGCAGTTGCGGTGTCGGTATAATGTGCTATAACCTTAACGCTGTCAAATATGGGCATTGATATTGGATAGCATTTCACTGATCGCAACCGCACAACGCTTAGATGTGCACAAGAACAGGTGCGTTTAACTTTCTAAAAGATTTTTAACCAAAGGTTATTTTTGTGCATATAGTAAGCTAAGTTGAAAGTGATGAAAATATAGGAATATTTCAGTTATAAAGCGACTACACACAAAAAACACACATAAAAATAATATTAAATCGATAGCATAATCCAGTGATTTCGACAAGTGCGGATACATTTTTATCTATGATACCTACAATTTTTGTAATTCCGGACGAGTACTTCAGCATGGTTAGAATAACAATTTTACAATTTTCCGCTGTCACCATCGCATAAAGAATGTTTTTGCGACGCCTTTAATAGATGTGAACTCGGTAGGGCGTTAACGATTATGTTGACTTTACAAGAGCAATTTTAGCATCAAGTGCCAACCGTTTAGTTGTTTACATTGAAGTTTGAATTTAGAATTGGATAGTATCGTAGCAATCGATTTCTCAAAACCGTGAATTTAAGTCACCTCTATGAATGGCGAGAGTTTCTCTGTGGTTGTCACGTACCATCCACTTGTCGGCCCCCGATGGAGAGAAGTAATCATTTCTAGCAATCGAAATGTCTTTTATATTCAAAGATCGTCAATTTAAATATTTGCATTTAAATAAAAATAAAGTGGCTGACGCCATTGGCCCAATCGACAGGCCTGAAAGCTTTTAACCTTGCATCAATTATTGCTAATTACCAAATTTAATAATTATTTACTCAATCAACAAATTGCCAGCTCATTTCTAATTAGAAATGAGCTGTGTGTGTACAAATTTGTAGTAAAGCTCGCGGGACGGAAATGGGTTAGACTGTCACAAGATTGAGGTAGATGGCACAAACTAAGGGAGGTCTATACCCAGCAGTAGGTAAGGTCGGACTGTGGATGATGATGACGATTTGGTTTTGAAGAATTACTTATTCAAAATAATAATAACTTGAAACACTCGCTTTTTCTTTGAAGCGTCATTTTTAAAGCTTTTATTTATCACAGCTACTAACAAAAATGATCAAAAGAATTAATTAGCTTCACTAAAGCGGAAACGTGGTACTTTATCTTACGGTGGGCATCTTTGTAAAATCTTAATTGTAACATAATAATTTTCAAAAATAATCATTACTTTTGATACCTAGATCAGTCAGTCTATTAGGGCGCTTGTACACGCTAAGAAAAAACGCCAGGTCTACCCAAGAATTCGTGTCGTAACTAGAAAATAACTGTGTACACTGCTCGCAGCGGTGCACGGAAAAAATCTTATCTGCGCAAGACACGACGCGGCGAACGTTGTTGCGTTTTCGTGTGTGGAAAAGACAAAATTCTTGTCGTCTACACGAAGAATTTGTCTTGTCTGCCGCAGGAACGGATAGATTTTGAATTTCGAGATTCGAAAACTTCGAGAACGAATCTATCCTCCATAAAACGCCGCTACTGGCATATTTCCTATAGTTTTCATACATTTTACATGAAATAATTACGCTAGTGGTGGCGTTTTGTGGCTGTGGTCGGAGGCCCACGTGCGGCGACAATAAGCTGCGATATTTAATAGCGATACCTGAAAAGAAAGAAGGAAACTTAGAAAATATGGATGGACTTGTGTCAAAGACTTGTGACATGAGCAAGAAAGAGAGCATTGAGATGACGAATGATAAAGGTGACAGAAGGAAGAATGCTTGTTTTGCCGACCCCACTTAGTGTAGGAAAAGGGCAGGAAAATGAGGGTATAATCATGATGATGATGAATTAACTGCCAAATATCGTAGCTTAACGCCTAAATGTGGTCGTACCTTTAGTGCAGACAACTGTACATTATAAACAAAATATGGCTCCAGCTTTACGTGAAATCAGAGAGTGGCAGTCATCATCCAGCAAATCCCCATTTGGAAGCCTAATATTCGCTTTTAGTATTTAAAAAAAAATATTCACAATAAATTTTTTTCAGGAAAATATTTTGTTCGCCGCTGGGAAGTGTAAAGCCGTTGTGAAAACTGTAGCACTGAAAATTGCATCATGAAATTAATCCTCCCAACAAAGGACGTACGTCAATGTGTAAAATAACGGGATGTACGAATCACATGCATTGCTTTTTTTGTTTTATCTTTCAGTAGAAGCATCGAAATTTCGACATCGTTTCAATTACCCGAGCTCTTGGCCTTTCAAAGGCGATTAATTAAAAAACAAAGTATTCGATGTTCGTAGTTTGCTTTTGAAATCGAATAAGCCTTTACCGGGAATTTAAAAAAGGGTTCACACGGAAACTGTTTCAAACTTAATCATAATATGAATTCTATTATTTGAGTTATGTTAAGGGTGTACACAATTCTTATACTTTCTGTGGTAATTTAATAGTAATAATAATTATCAATTGAATTCAGGCAACAATAGTAATAAAGATAAAAACAAAACCCTAATTATGAATACTTTTAAACAAAAATACATATTTTTATATCATTTTAAATTGATTTAAAGAACTTAGATGATGGTGTGCGCGGTGTCTCGTTAGTCCACCGATTTTCTTAAACACGACACCTTTGGGCAAAAACCCGCTATCCTTGGGTCGATCAGTCCGTATTCTCACCACAAAAGAGCTGAAGCTCACTTCCCTGCTTTTTTTATGCAGTGTATTAAGATTTATAACTTGCTTGAAGTAAAGCATAAAAAAATAACATCATTGACTTTATTTTATATAAAGTCAATGATGATGTACGGTTTTTTTTGTGCTATGGAGAGGGCTATGCTCGGAGTCTCTCTGAAGGATAAAATCCGGAACGAGGTTATCCGACAGAGAACCAAGGTGGTCGACATAGCTCAAAGGATTAGTAAGCTGAAGTGGCAGTGGGCCGGTCATGTTTGCCGTAGAACAGACAATCGTTGGAGCAAACGAATACTAGAGTGGAGACCGCGTTTAGGTAAGCGTAGTGTAGGACGCCCTCCGGCAAGGTGGGGCGACGATCTACGAAATGTAGCTGGCAAGCACTGGAGGAGAAGAGCCGAAAACCGGGCTCAGTGGCACGTCTTGGGAGAGACCTACGTCCAGCAGTGGACTAATATAGGTTGATGATGATGATGACTTTATTTTGCAATATGGGCTCAGAAAAATATAAAATAAAAATATTATATAAAATATTGCGCATAAATAATGCAACGTTTTTAGATTTGACTAGAAAACTATGAATAATTTGATAAAAGCGCTGTAGGGATTGCTCGAAGTATTTTGGACAGAAGCACAAATTTCACAGCTGAATTGCAGCGTAAACTTGTCGACGCGGAGTATTGGAGACGTGACGAATCTGTCGACAGCAATCGTAATTTACTGGCACTCCCTGCACCTACGGACCTGTACCATCTGATGGATGCTGACAATAAAACTTTGAAAAGTGGGATTAAGGCGGGGAAATCCTTTGGAGTGTGAACTGAACTGTGGCGGAAGCTTATGCTGGATAATTTACTCGACACGACACTTTTTGGTTTTGTGTGATGAACATAGATGTTGGTTTTGTCTGGGTGTTATTTTATCATGTTTTTTTCACCTTTTTGTTTGTATTAATGATGGTTATATCGATAGTGTAACTCAGTTAGTTGTAGCTTTGCTTTTTGCGAAGTCATGGGTTCGATCCCTATATAGGATTTTTAAAGGAGTTTTAACGTACTATAAGTATGCATTTACAAAAAATGAAGTTATATTTTGGAAATCACAAAGATTTTGAAAATGTCCCTTATATTAAGAGTTGAGCGGAGTTTGAACCCACGACCTTCCCCTACGCTGACCGCTGCGCCCCATCGGATCCTAATCACATTCTACGAATAACATTACGGCACTAACGCGACCGTGGCGTCAACCAAGGTACCAAGAGGAAGGTCGCGGGTTTAAATCCCGGTCGGTTCTTACCGTTTGGGACATTAAAAAAATCTTTGGAAAAAAAACCGTTTTTCATTTAAAATTTATAAAATAAAACATTCTGTTTTGTTTATTGCTCGAACGCTCTGATTATGAAGTTCAAAACTGCTGTGTTATTTTAATTGAATGTAAACACATACCTAAACTTTATTTATTTAACTCTGCCTCAGTATTTCCGTGAGCCGGGTTTTCCCTATCGAATGTTATTTCGAAATATAAACCAGCTAGTTCCTATCTGACTTATGTGACACGGGCGGAAGTTACAACGGCTCTGTAGCAACGCTGTACAAACATTGCTGCTATGGAGCTCAGAAAAACAACATCTTGATCTGAATAATGTATTGCTGTAAGTACCTGAGCAGCCATTGACAAGGTATCAATATTTTACTTACAGTGTCTCTTAGATATGGACGGTACCAGTACCTACCTACAAAACCTTTGTATGTACTTTCATTACATAATTTTCTTTTGATTAATGTAATAACCTGCTTAGCCTACATAGATATTTCAGGGAAATATAGATATTTCAAGGGTGGGTGGTTTTGATTGTCCACAATATTCAATTAAACTCCTTCCTTCAAATACGGAGGCGAGAGTGTGGATAAGGGCCCACTGACATTCAGGCTGCGATCTACCACGAGCTCCATATGGTTATGGCTATGGCTGTCAAAATTGTGTCAACCATGTCAATACACTCAAACCCAAGAAGAAAATGAATGTGTGGGTCAGCCTATCTATACATAATTTGACAGCCATACCCATAACCATATCGAGAGTGATGGTGGACGCAATGCGATGCTGCATGAACGGCCTTCGTGACTTGTGTGATAAAGTAATTACTTATTAAAAATGTAAGAGTTTTAAGTTCTATTTAATTTAATTTATTAAAACAGTCCACAGCTCTTCAGGTTTACAAAATGTATCTTATAAATTATGTTACAGCCAATAGCGGATTTGCATTTATTTATGCCTAAAACTGGTTAGAGAATAACATCAAGTGGACCAACACAATTCTAGTGCCATCACGCGTCATATAAAAATGTTCTTCTTCATCTTCTTCATGCCCTTATCCCACTTTATGTGGGGTCGGCACAACATGTTCTCCTCTTCCATTCTCCTCCATCAGCCGTCATCTCTGTATTAACTTCTTTCTTATCCATGTCACATACTCATCGCCTTCTTATTCACATGATTTTCATCTCTCCGCATGACGTACCAGCGTGCCAGCCTGCTCCTCAATTTTTCTGAATATTTGATAGCAAAAATGTTCATTAAAATAAAAATCAAAATACCTCATGCTTACTTTAATACACAAATGAACAACAACCTCGCAATGTCCTTCTCCTACCTTATCAATATCTAATTTAAACCAAGCAACTTAAACTATTTCCCCCGAGGCAATCTCTCTAGGTACGAGTATATTGACTCAAGTTGACACTTCATTATAGGACACGAACAGCCACTGGTTTACTAACCGGTACTAGATGATATTAGAAATTTACATTACAATACAATACAAAGAAGTTTATTGCCAAATAAGACACAACACATGAAAAGAAAAAACATTATATAAATTTTACAGTTTGACAATAGGAGTAGGCTCAGCACTAATTAGAGTTTGGTAAATATTTGAAACATCAGTAAAGGGTCACTGACTACCAACGCAATGACGGTTCTATGTGCTAGCGTGTACTACACGTAGTCCATACCGTTCAATCTCAGAAGATCCATTGTCCAGATCCATAGTGGATCTAGTGTGAGTATTTTCTCTCTATAGATCCAATTTTTTATAATATGGATCTACTGAAAAGTATTCTATTCCCTAGATCCGTTCACTAACTGCATCATGTCCTCATTCACCACTAGTTAAAAACAAGGAAAATACTTTTCTGAAAAAAATTACAGCAAACGTCAGATCTTTTCTGGAAAATCTGTAGTTTTTGCTACGTTTAAAATAACCAACAATACAAACTAGCACTATTTTTTTACTTTTCAAATAGTCCTTTAGAAATGTAGACGTCAATAGATCCTATTCTTATTTATTGGTTGTAGTGGTTTTGAATTGAATTGTTTCAGACCAGCTACGCGTAAGGACTGTGACATCACGCAATATAGGTGATACTCTGTATTGGGTAGATATATAAAATAAGCTATATCTATCTACTAAGAGTACGTACACGTATACAGGGTGTAAATGTCTCGCTCAAGTTGTAAGTGTGTAAGTGTTAAAAACAAGTGCTTATACAACACAAGCACACCAAATCTACATAGGCCAAAAGAAGAAGAAGTGCTGGTATTTATCCTGATCCCAAATTAACACCAATTTAATTGAAGAAACGTTTACTTATTTATTTTTCAGTTGTTACCTAAAGACATAAAATTGACATCACCTTGAAATTATTGTTATATCATTAAATCTGTTCTACCAAGTTTATTAATCGTTAACAATGCTTTTTTGCAATCTGTATAAAAAAAAACCTACCTACTAATGTCTGAAAACCTCGGTCTACCTTCATGTTGCTTTACCCTATACATACAGGGTCCATGTGATACTGACTTACCTACACCTAAGAACTATGTACATATGTACACGAAATTTAATATTACGGCGAAAACTATATAACATATATATATGTGGGTTCGATCCCCACCGAGAACAAATATTTGTGTGGTGAACATAAATGTTTGTTCTCTGTCTGGGTGTTATATTGTATTCTAAGTATGTATTTACAAAATAAAATGTATTCAAGTATTATATCAGCTATCCGGTTCCCATATTACAAGCTCTGCTTAGTTTGGGGCTGGGTAGTGTTGTGTGAATTGTCCACAATATTTATTTTTTTATTTATTTATAACTTTATAACACGGCAAAACAAACCATCCACGCATTACGACGCCATCTTTTTTTATCCCGACGATGATGTCTTGTCGCGCGGTCTCATGCAGTAGACATGTTCTATTTTCAGAACTGGCTAATAGTATCTACCTACACTAAACCATTATGTTTATGCAATAAATACCAGCTGAAAACCAGCGCACAGAACTCGTTCTCAGCTTATGCTGAGCTCAAGACTTTTGGTACAACCGTACATGGCAGTAATACACACCAGAAATCTGTTACTTTTTATTTCTTGTCGTGTACAGTTTGTATGAATAAATGTTTTTTTCTTTCCTTCTAAATATATTGATTATGGAGTATATTATTATCAAGAGCAGCTATTTTTCACCCCGTATACCCAAATATTACACGAACGCCCTGCGGGTTACCCTAACCAGTATAAATCATCTGTGTTCTATAACTTTGTTGTCCTCGCTTGTAATTTGAGACGCGTTTAGTTCGGTATATGTGGCTGGGTGGCAATTACCCTGAAGAGAGATTCTTGTTCGAACAGAAACTCCAATTGCAATAATTAGTAGGTAGAGATAGAAAGGGGAACTGGCGTCTAGATTCAACAATAAAGCTTTTGATTTGCAAACTGATCAATATCTTGGTATACTATATAGATAGTGCAATTCACGAAGACGCGACCCTCGCGGGGTGCGGGGAGTTTGCTCCGAGCGGCAGTCGCCAACCGTAGTCTATTCATTGTAGTGTGCGTGTGCACTCATAGGTAATTAGTGTGTACCGATAACACTCAAACATTGACGGAAGCTTGCACACATATACTATAAACGGTTAGGAGGAATAGTGCGGCGCGCCTTCGTGGATTGCACTATCTATAGTTATTATAATACAGATTAGTAGAGCTCTTAGGGCGCTTGTACACGCTAAGAAAAAACGCCGGGTCTACCCAAGAATTCGTGTCGTAACTAGAAAATAACTGTGTACACTGCTCGCAGCGGTGCACGAAAAAAATCTTATCTGCGCAAGACACGACGCGGCGAACGTTGTTGCGTTTTCGTGTGTGCAAAAGACAAAATTCTTGTCGTCTACACGAAGAATTTGTCTTGTCTGCCGCAGGAACGGCAAATTTTCTTAGCGTGTACAAGCGCCCTTAGTGAAAGGCTCGTCCGTGGAAGTACTACCACCATGCCTATTTCTGCCGTGAAGTAGCATTGCTATGTTTCGGTTTGAACGGTGGGTGCCGGTGAAATTACTGGCACGTGAGGCTGAACATCTATATGCCTCAAGTTGGTGCATCGTTGGGCACGGTGAGCTTCAGAGGTTTCAAAGTGGTCCTTCTATCCTTATAAAAAACGCTATGATTTCAATAAGGCATTATAACGCCAGCTGTGGTTATAATTACCACATAGAGTGTTGGTGAGAATTGACCTACGTAGCTATAATTTGACTGTTTAATTTCCCTAAAAGCCTCCGTGCCACTGTTAATCGAATGAGCTCCCAGCGATACACTGTTTGAATTAATTTATAATTATATTCATTTGCGACGTCCACATGGGGTTATTGGATAATTAATCATTTTACTACGTAATGTAACCTACAATCTCACTAATAATCAAAATGCAATAGTTTGAGTTTGCGGGTTTGTTTGGTTCTCTCACTCATCCCACTTATCTATATATCTTACTAGTGGCCAATTCCGGCTTCGCACTGGTGGACATTTATTTTATAAACACATGAAAAATCTGTATTTCTTATTTCAGGAAGGCAGCAAAAATTACGTTTGAAACCGACTTTGTGAAAAGCCCTTGAGCAGGCAGGAGCTGTAAAATAAACCTTCTCCAATATTGCAATCAGCTGAAAAAACAAAGGATTAGCAGTACCGATAGAACGAGTGTTGCTAACTTGTACTTGCAGCTACAAAAACTGAGAACGACCTCTCCGATAGAATTAGAGTTAACAAACTGAAACGCTCGGACCGCCGGCAACTTGTTCAACTTTTCGTGAAACAGCCCGCTGGAAGAGTGTTGCCACAGTTCATAAGATACAGTATAAATACCGATAAATAATGTATACGGTACTAAACCGACAATCAACTGATTTGGATCAGTTCAGCTATCTTTGTCTAACAGGTTGCAGATAGCTCAACTGTCAATAAAAATATGATTTGGCACTTAAAAAAATAATAAATTGTGAAGAAAAATATCGTGAGGAAACCTGTACCTATGTCGTAGAATCCAAAAAGTATGAAAACTTACGTCACGTGCAAGATAAGAAGAAGAAATACTCCTGCAACAGCTTTGTTTTTATTAGGGATTTTACACAATGCTATCTCTAAACTAAATAAATAATAAGCAAATAAATTTTAAAATACTTTTTTTATTACATAATTAACTGATGCGAGGCCAGTCAGAAAACAAAGTCCCCATTGCTTAGGTCAGTGACCTTGGTCATTCTACGTATTTCCTCATTTTGGGTTATTGTGCAATTAAATATACTGTTTTCATTTATACTGTGGCAGTAAATTACGCTCCCTATGGTCCTACTTCCCAATGGACGTACTTATGTGAGGTGGGAGGAGCATGAAAGGTTTCCCTTTTCATGAATGTTTCTACATAGTTTATGCAATTACATTTTATCCGTTTTCTTTGCTACAAACTCTTTTACTGTTTTTATGGTACGACTTGAAAGGCATAGAGTACTATGTAACCATAATCATAATTAAAATCGGCTCTTTTTGTTATTTGCTTTATCTGGGTTAAATTTCTAACTGATCAGTTGACTATAATTATGTAACTTATGATACGACTTGAAAAAGCATGGAGCCATAATAGAGATTTTCTCGCAATTTTTGATGAATACGTTCACTGGTTTTTTTATCATTTATAAGGTGTGTGCGAGCGAGAAGTTATTTTACGGTTGTTACGGCGCGTTTAAAAGTTATGTAAGTTGTGTAAATAAAGCTTTTTATCTGATCTAGTATCAATATTATTAATATCACTCACTTCAAGTTGAGCAAGCATTGGCGCAAAACAACACTTTCATTCCGTTTCTAACTTTTAGAAATTTATTTCCAACGAAACATTCCGTGTGCCTCAAAAATCATTAATCAGGCTTCACTTTGGCAGTGACCCAACGTCCTTACTACCCGCTCATTTGTATTTACTGAAAGAGTTTCAGACCATAAATCATGCCATATTGATAAATGAATCCATTAAATTTTTTCAAATCTGTGAGAGGCCACTTCTGCGTTAGAACCTTAATAAATTTTGTATTTAAATTCTACAGTTTCGACAATATTTCGGATAAGTTAACGATGTCGTTTATAACGTCATCAAATTTATTAGACCGTTGGAAGACGGTTTCCAGCTGTTTAAATTATTGGGAGTGTAAAATAAAGACGAGTCGGCTTTTATTGCAAAAAACAGCTTACGACTTTAATCCCTATAGGCACAGCTCTTTGAAGACTTTTTACCTAAGGGAGAGGAAGGGGAAGGAGAACATCGTGAGGTAAGGAGACCAAAATGAATAATAATTATAAATGTTGTGGACAACTCACAAAACACTATTTAGCCCCAAACTAAGCAGAGCTTGCAAGATGGAATCCAGATAGTTTTTTTGATACATTATATTAATACCTTTTTTTTTAATACAGACTCAAAACACAATATAACTCCCAGAAAGAGAACAAACATACCACACAAATCATTTTATTTGTATATGGTGGGGGTCGAACCCACGCCGGGCCGCACAGTAGGCAGAGCTAACCAACTGAGCTGTGTGGGCGGTAATGTTAAGGCCTGCGTACACCTAGGTCACTGGCGATAGCGATCAATTAAACGCTGCCAAATATCGCTGTCAAAATTGACAGCGTTTCACTGATCGTTATCGCCAGCAACCTAGTGTGCGCAGGCCTTTAGTTTATATTCTAGATAGCTCTGTGTGAAATTTAACTTGACATATCTAAGAAAAACGCATATGTGTAGACTTACTTTAAAAAATGACTCACCTAATAATATAAAATCTCTCTTAAAAAAACAAAATCTTAACACCATATTTTTTCAATACCGCAACTCGAGATAGTTGGTATAATGCAGCTTGCACGGTCTGTAGAGCAAACTGACACGTCGATACGAGATGAATAGCCCATCTCCTGACCGAAGTGCCGGAAGGCAGTTCGTTCAGCCTTTTAACGTGTCATGTAGTAGTAGTAGAGCTCTTTGGGAATGGCTCGTACGGGGAAGTACTATCACCATGCTTATTTCTGCCGTGAAGCAGCATTGTTGTGTTTTGGTTTGAAGGGTGTGGGTGCCGGTGAATTTACTGGCACGCGAGGCTGAAAATCTGGCCTCAAGTTGATGGACGCCTGGCGGTACATCCGGTGACCTTTGAGGCAATGCTTTGTTATAGGCGATGGGTACCACTTAACATCAGGCGGGACATATGCTTGTTTTATTAGCTAGTTGTATATACTATACAAAAATAAAATAAAAACTATTGTTAAGTTTAACATTGTCTGTATTCAAAGTTTGTACAAAATTTCAAATAGCAAAACTTTGATTACGAAAATTTTTACAGCTGCAGTCGACCGAAGAGGAAGTAATGATGACATCTCATTTCGTTTCGCTTTCATTGCTATCTTTTGTCTCCTAACTTGATAATATTGATGTCTCATAATGAACAGATAAGTCGGTAGCGATGTATATTTATTAGATAGGCTGAATTTACATTTTAATGCGTTTGCCACACACAAATTCACATCGTGGTGTTGTGTGCTCGTAAATGTCAAAATGTTATTTCACAAGGCGGTTCCCAACCACCAACCCTAATTATTTTGGTCGGCAATTAATCTATTGGGCTAAACAACCTAAAGCCTTTGAACCGAAGGTAAATGAGTGTTGTAAAACCAATACATTATTTTGTGGAAGTCGGTATTCATATAAAATAGGTAAGCGGAAAATGGGCCAATTTGTTTGCTTTCAAAATACCCTGTCAAACTATAAACAACGTTTTAGCTCTTTGTTACTGAGACGTAGAAGTTTATTTTTAAAAATTCATAGAAGCCCCTTGTGTGTACGTTTACTTTGATACAAAAGCGTGCTCTATCGCGCATCGACACTCTAAAGGGCTTATTCTGAATTTTAACATCATTTGTCGATAGCTCAACGCAAACTGACTTATAGTCAGCGATGTCGTTAGCCCCAATTTAGTATGGAGAGACGATGAGCGACCCTGGCGGGATTAAGAGAACTAATGTTATTACTTGCGAACTCTAGAAACTTAGAATGAGCCCTCAGGTCAGCTTTGAAAAAACACTTTTCTACTACACGTACGTATTACCTACTATACTCTAAAATGCTAAAGGCAGCGTGGCAATGCTGGTAGCCTCTTGGGGATTTTCCGTTTGGCAGTATGCGATTCAAATCAACGGTATGAAAAAGCTCTGTTTTATCTCGTGTATTTTTTTTTGTCGTCGGAGCAAAGCATTAGGTATTTTTAATTTTTATAAAGTGAGATAAGTAGGTATACTAATTACAAATTTCATTAATAAAATTGGGTACATTAGCCACACTAAGGTAGTTACATCAGAGGGTAGAACAACGAAGCCCTCAAACAATAATCAATTATACGAGTATGTCCATCTATGTGACTGTAATCACCGAAGGAAAAGCACTAGGAAAATCATCATCATAACCTATGTTGTATTTGCCCTATATTTTTAGAGAAGATAAAGATGAAATCTTTGCAATAAAATGTATGTTAAATTACGTGTCTAAATCTGTTCATGATAAACATTACTTTCCAAACACCTGCGCCCGTCTAGACTGCGTAGAAGCGAGTGATAAAATGTAACACAATACGATATTATTTCGCACAAGGAGCCCTATCGTTTTATTGTCGGATTTGTTTTGTAGTTTTTCTTTCCTTATCCAACATCCGCAGTAAGATTAGCCCGCAAAGTTATCTCAATACATGTTCCGGGTTTTTATATTTTGCAAAAATAAAATGTTCATCTTCGCTTTGTTGGCTCGCGTCGCGTCGTGGCATCGGAAGTGGGTTCCGTCACTTGCGTTAAGTCTCGGCCTCCTTCGAACTTTCAAAGTATCCCACAAAGGATTGAATGTCGAACTTGTTTACCGCAACTTTGCCAAACAAAAGGCAGAGTTGGAGTGCATTTTCAGACACTTCTACATTTTTATAGTACGTTCAGCAGCACTGCGGTCATTTTGTCTACAAACATAATATAAACGATAAAGCTATCTTAGTATTTTTTCTGGTAACAAAGAAATGATGTACTTAGATGATACAATTATCATCTAAGTACATCATTTCATTGTTGAATTTTGTAACCCTCATGATTCGCTAGTCAATACTAACGAATCATGAGGGTTACAAAATTCAACATTCTAAACCTACTCCTAAGCAGTTACGGTTAGGTATCGAAAAAGATAAGAGCTTGCAAATAAAAACTAAAACAAGCGTTTAGTTTTGCCGTAAAAGTTAGGAGAATGCCTGTGCGATATGCAAATACTTGCTCGTAGTTACATCGGTGAACACTGAATACGCCGCCAGCTATTCTTATATTTGCATAGAAAAACACCAAAGAGCCTTTACATTTGTGTGAAGTAAACAGACACGCGACCTCTGTAGTCGTCCCCGCTTGACCTTCAAAACGAGAATAATAAGCACAATTAATATTGCTTATAGCCCAGTACACATCCAGATAAATCAAAAGTATCCCACATTATTCTATTACTCGACTGCGCCGAGATCCTTCGCGAATAAATAGAGAAGCTGTATTCACGAGCCTTTTTTCTCGTAAGACGTTTCTCACTTATTCTTTTGGGGTTATGCCGTGACTGGCGGGGGCGCTCGGAGCTCATCATTTGCATCCAAATAGCTCCTATAAATTCGCTACCCGAATTTTCACCATTCTCTCCGTTCCTTGGGAGCAATTAAATACTTTTTTCTCGCGGCTCTCGGGTTTGCCCGATTTTTTGGTGTGAATAAATTCAGCTGGCCAGATTGCAGTCAGCGCCAGCTAGCTTCATTAGATAAATTATTACGACATACTCCTAGCTTAATTGAGTGAGACTACTCCACCTGGAGCTGGATTTTGTAGGAAAAAATCTTTATTTTAATATTATAACTTCATAGCATTGTCATAATCGTAAAATGTTATGATAACTCGTATATTTTTGTTGAAATAAGACTACTTCACTTGAAAGATTACGTCGTATCGCTTCTGTATTTATATCGTTAATTTGTCTCCATTTATTACCCCAAGTGGCCGTAAAAGGCTTCATTTACTTTTTATCTCTTTCGGAATGATCTCTAATTAGTCGAGTCACTTGTTATGTACTAAATACTCATGAATACATCACTTGTGGGTTCTGTAGATGTTATTTTTATTATTCTCTATTTTGTGGTTTAACATAAATAATGTCTTCGATGAAGAGATCCTCCACGTGGCGCATTGTGAAAGCAATTAGCACCAGCGGCTATAGCAGTTAGACTGACAAATCTGTCCTCTCAGCTCAGTTGAAAGTAGCTCTGCCTTCTGAGCCGTAGGTTGTGGGTTCGTTCGATCCCCACCGAGAAGAAATATTTGTGTGGTGAACGCAGATGTTTGTTCTCTGTCTGGGTGTTATTTTGTATTATAAGTATGTATTTACAAAAAAAAATTCATGTAAGTATTATATCAGCTATATGGTTCCCAAAGTACAAGCTCTGCTTAGTTTGGAGCAAAATAGTGTTTCTTGAAAATCCATACTTAGAATACAATATAACACCCAGACAAAGAACGTTCACCACACAAATATTTGTTGTCAGTGGAGATCGAACCCACGACCTATGGCGCAGAAGGCAGAGCTACTACCAACTGAGCTGAAAGGCCATTCATTATTTGGTCAATACGAATTTTATAAGTTATAGTTATATAAGTTATAGTTACCTAAGAGCGATTCCTAAAATTGAACTCAGTGGTTGTAGCGGAGGTTGTATTTTTTATGAAAACAATACTGAAAAATATTTATTAACAGAATGAATACTTTGTAACGATTTTTACCTAGAATTTCATAGCATTTTTGTGCTCAGCAGAATGTTTGGTTAAAGCGCGTAAACTATGCACACAGTCGGCTGCACTAGTATGTATGCAGTTCACAGATACAGTAAGTATTATTCTTCTTATCGTGTCACTAATTCTTTCGAACCAAGTGTGGTGAAAGGATTTTAAGTGCGCCTCAAAGAGGCTCCTTTCGTGCACTTGACACATATTTTCGAACTTTTTAGGTTCTACGACATGTCGGTTTCCTCACGATGCTTTCCTTCACTGTTTGAGAGCCCGGGCATAGTGTACATAAATTTTTGGGAAGAAAAACTCATTGGTACACGACTGGATTTGAACCCACGACCTTAGGATTGGAAGAGGAGGCCGCTACCACTAAGCCACCAGCGCTCTCATTTCAAACCAATGTGGTGAAAGGATTTTCCTCACGATGTGTTCCTTCAACACACGACACAATTACAGGGTAAAAACTCAAAGACCAGCAGTGGGTTAGTTCACTTACTGAGCCTTGTAAAGTTAAATGTCGATTGTAAAACAAAACTACTTGAACCGAATTGTATACATTCCAGTGCAACCAACTGTTCGTTTGTTTTGGGGCACAGAGACAAAATTCTTAGCGGACATTCGGTCGCATTTCTGAAATTCCTGCACTTGATGGCGAGTGCATTTTATTTTCTCTTGTGTTTGTGTAATGTTTGGTCACATTGTTTCTTCGAATGGCCAAAAATGTCACTATGCTTCTTCCTTTTAAAAGACTTGCATTGAGCATAAAGTTGAAGCTGAATATATCGCCTACCTAGAGCAATTAGAAACGTCACACGCACAGTGTGACACTGGTGAGCAAAAAACACATACTCAAAACTAGAGCCAGAGACAGCCAGACAGAGCTTGTGGTAGGCCTACTGATTTAAGTGGTGCAGATTGTCTATCGTGTTAAATCATCATAATCTCATTGCACTCTATAAACGGGCTTGGTGAGTGTCTGACATACATCAGACAGCTAAAATCGTTTATCGTAGTAACTTGAAATTAAGAGGGGGTTTATTAAAGTATAGGTATACTATGATAGGATTTTGCAAATTCAACCTCCAAAGGGTGCAAAGGGCGTTGAAGTTTGTATATAAAAAGCGCGAAGTCGCGTGGGATTCCACTAGTATTTTTATAATTACAAGTAGAAGGTATTTTTGGCACTCGTAACTTACGAAATCAAAAAATGCAAGGCACGGTTCTAAACAGCTGTTCTACGTGTACTGTAGGTAAACTTGTACGATGTACATTCTCAATACAAAACATGAATCGAAATAAGTCATATTGCGTCCGTCCACAACGATATATCACAAACTTGACAATCGAATCATTTTCTATCGACGAATGATTTCTTATTATGGTGAGAGCCAAGTCCGGAACGGACCCAATGGCTCGGAAATGATAAGCGTTTCAAACATTTTCAGCCACTTCGTAGGAATTCGTTTCTCTTGTATTCGTTTTGATGGTTATCTGATGCGTGTTTCTGTCGGTTTTGTGGAAATGGATGGCCTTAGTATAGTAGTAGGACTCTTTGTGATGGGCTTATTTGGGGAAAAATTACAGCAATCAGCGTTTTTGTGATTCGGTTTGCAGGATGTGGGTGCCAGAGAAACTTTCGGCACCAAGTATAGATAGTGCAATCCACGAAGGCGCGCCCCACTATTCCTCCTAACCGTTTATAGTATATGTGTGCAAGCTTCCGTCAATGTTTGAGTGTTATCGGTACACACTAATTACCTATGAGTGCACACGCACACTACAATGAATAGACTACGGTTCGCGACTGCCGCTCGGAGCAAACTCCCCGCACCCCGCGAGGGGCGCGTCTTCGTGAATTGCACTATCTATACTGAAACTGAACAGTTCAAATTTATTGATCGTAAGATCATCATAAGGCAAATCCTAACATGTAGTAGTAGTACTCTTTGTGAAGGGCTCGTCCGGGGAAGTATTACCACCAAGCCTATTTCTGCCGTGAAACAGCAGTACTATGTTTCGGTTTGAAGGGTGTGGATGCCGGTGAAATTACTGGCACGAGAGGCCGAACATATGTATGCCTCAAGTTGATGCACCCCATGGTATTTGAGGGCCTCCAGTACGGTCTCCCAGGGAAGGGTATTAAAGGCGTTTTTTATGTCTAGCGACACTGCCATCAATACCCCTTCCCCGGATATCGCCTCCTCTGTGAGTTCTTGCACTCTTGCGATAGCGTCCACGGTAGAGCGCCCGTGGCGGAACCCATACTGTCCGTCATTTAAGTTTGAACCCACATCAACCAAGTGCCGGACAAGACGATCCGCAAGCACTCGCTCAAAGAGCTTGCTCGTCTCGCCGAGCAACACTATGGGGCGGTATGCCGATGGGGAGTCAGCTGGGCGCCCATTCTTTTTAAGCAGGACCAGTTTTCCACGTTTCCAGCATTGTGGAAACCCACTCAATCCACTTTCATTCTATCTAGAATTATGTACTTTATGGTTTATGTTTAACTACTAGATACCACTCATTATCAGGTGGGCCATCTCTTTCAATTTTTGTATAGGTAGTTCTTTGATAGTTACGACACGACTATCATGGTTTACAGACTAAAAATATACAGTTTTTTTTTTAAACATGAAACAAGAACTCGATAAGTAAAAATAATAAATATATAAATATTGCAGACTATCCACTCAACACTATCTAGCCCCAAACTAAGCAGAACTTGTACTATGTGAACCAGATAGCTGACATAATACTTGTATAAAAAATAAAAAAAACAAAATCACTAGTAATAAATCTATTTACCGACACAATCTCTACGAATTTTCTTGCGTGTGTACTGCGTAATTTATCAGCCTACACCAAAAGCAGGTAATAAATAAAGTTTCGAAACTTTGGTATCCGTAACCTTAGAATAGGTAGTCGTGAGCATGTGAACATTCGATAAGTTCGAGGTCTTGGTAGAACTTAGTTTATCCCTAATGATGAGTTCTCTCAACTATTCAGTGGATTAGTTAAGTATTTAATGGAGTAACTTTCTTGTAAGCACGTATGCATAAAAATGAGGATAACAGTGGGGTAAGTTTCGCATCTCTCTCTTATGCAGGACGTTCCATGGATATGAAGAAACTTAGTTAGTCATTTTTTTTTGTTGACAAGGCCTCCTCATTATTATTTAAAATGTGTATTTTAAGAATCTTGTTACTTTATTTTAATTTTAGCTCAATGTTTTATTTTTTTTGAAAAACCTTTAGACAGCTGCAACACAAACTATGTTCTGAATTGTTATTGTTTTTTCATTGCTCATACTCTGAAAGTAGGTCTGAAGTTGCCTGAGGGGCCTAATTGAAAGTAATACATTTAGCCCTAGGGAGAATCGCTTTCTACTGACAGCTGTCAAATTATAAAAAAAACAAGTTCTATTTTATTCAACCATGTTCCAACTTTCTAAAGTCTTTCTAACTGCAAGGAGGTTGTTGAACCAAATTCCAACTTTTTATTCAGCAAGTAGGTTGGAAACCCATTACAACGGTAAGAAGTTAAAAAAGTCTAATTAGAGCGCAATGTAAAATTTAAATTTAAATAACATAAAGATAGTATTCAATAAATAATATATCTTCTAAATTACTTGATTAATATATAGCTTCAACTATTTATTTAAAATAACATAGATATGAGTAAACAATTTACCATTTTTTAAATTATGAAAAAGAAAATAATGGCTGAATAATGCTGGCGAGCCGAAGCCAGGCCCGCCAGAAAAAAAGGACAAAAAAACCGGGAAGGCGGCAATTCAATCTTCATTTTCACTAATTTTTCTTTCATGTTTTTATTTTTACTTTCCTTGTATTCGTAATGAAAAGTACAGTGTTTACCTCGGGTGAAAGTCTTTTACGTCCCTCAAGCTCCATTGGCACCCTCGCTACGCTCTGGCGCCAAACCCGTCTCGGGACTCAAAAAACGTGACTTTCAACACTCAGGTAAATGTTGTATTATTATGTTATACCTTTGACGTAACTAAGTGTTCTTCAAGTCCTTGAGTCTGTGTCTGTTAGACTTATACAGAGCATGTGATAGGGCTACAGATGAAAAAATATTGTTTCAAATCGGCTCATAAATGACGAAATTATAGAAACAACACAAACATTAAAAAAATACAACCGAATTGAGAACCTCCTCCTTATTTTTTTTGAAGTTGGTTAAAACAGATGTATAAGGGCGCTTGTACACGCTAAGAAAAAACGCCGGGCCTACCCAAGAATTCGTGTCGTAACAAGAAAATTACTGTGTACACGGCTCGCAGCGGTGCACGAAAAAAATCTTATCTGCGCAAGACAAGAATTTTGTCTTTTCCACACACGAAAACGCAACAACGTTCGCCGCGTCGTGTCTTGCGCAGATAAGATTTTTTTCGTGCACCGCTGCGAGCAGTGTACACAGTTATTTTCTAGTTACGACAAGAATTCTTGGGTAGACCCGGCATTTTTTCTTAGCGTGTACAAGCGCCCTAAGAGTGTAGAGTGAATTGAAGACGGCTTGAACACTACCTATTTGGTATTCTGAGAATTCGCCAAGAATTCAAACTTCCGCTACAAGGAAATTAGGTGCTCACACGAGACACGAATGAATCCATCTCGAACCGGTGACATTTTGCCAAGCATTTCTCGATTAAGCCAGCGTCATACTAAGTAGGTTTTATGCAAATAAAAGCTAGAACGTGGTGGAGTTTGGTAAAGGTATCGCCAGCATAACGTATATTATGTGGCCGCACGTATGAAGTACGTTGGCCTAGTGGCGAATGGAACAAAAAAAAAGAATTTGGAAGAACGGATGAACTAAAATTGAATTTTGTAGCTTAGGACTTAGAATAAGTTCTCTTTGAATAGCTAGCTGGTCTATTCCTGCAACAATATTCGTTCCGTCGATTGCTGAATCAGTTGTAACTTTTAAATTTTTTTTAATACAGTTGCTCTAAAAGTGGCGTATTGCAGGGACGTATAGCGTTCGGGATGTGGGCTATTACACACGCGTGCTTTTTTTTTACCATTCCCGCACTAGTGCTTTTTCTTTCCCAACTGTCAAAATAATGTCTAAAAAGAAAAACCAACCATGAAGTTTTTACTAAAAAAATTCATCGAAGTTTTTATGATTCATGCAAATAGGTACGTATTATTTCTAAAAAGAAACTACTAATTTGTTTCATTAACAGATTTAATGATTTGATTGAATGAGTTATGTTAGGTTTCATTTCATTTCATCTCATTAAATTTCATTTTCAATTCATATCAATAAAAAAAATCTACTGAAGATGAATCTTGGCTGTATGGGTATAGTTCCCTTTGCCTTCCAGAATGGGTGAAGAAAAAAAAAAATCTCTGCATATATTTTACGGTTGGCGCCATTTTTCAGAAATTTTCTTTGCGAGTTTATTTGTTTGTTGCAAAATGAGTAATTTCGACCCTAGTTTTTTTGAATTAACACCACCGGAACTCAGTATAATTGCACAAAATGCTTCGGAGAACATTTTACCGGAAAAGTCAAAATTCGCTACATGCATACATACGACGAACTTATTGCGTGGAGAGAAGAGAAAAAAGCAAATGGTATTGTTATTATTTTATTAAATTGCTTATTTTTTCGCAACTGTATTAAAAATAGTCGTTCAGTACACGTGCGGAACCGTCATTGCAACTTGTTCCGACTGTCAACCCTCGCCTTCGGCTCGGGTAGACATTTGTCGGAACTCTTTGCAATGACAGCCTTCCCGCACTTGTAATGAAATATACTATTGTTTTAAAATTTGAAAATCGAACGCAAGTTCAGCGATTACTCGAACGAGGCATGTTGCAAGAATAGCAAATCTTGCTCAGACACTTTCATAGACTTTTGAACTTCAGATTTTTGATACAACTTTTTTGATATTATATTTAGCCATTGGCAGAGAGTTCATCCTCACACCTTAGAGCCTGGGTGGTCGCGCACCGTTCGGTTTCAGAGGAACTTCCTCCCGCGAACACTCAGGCTATGGAATGATCTCTCTGCTGAGGTTTTCCCTAAGGACTATAGCATGGGGTTCTTCAAAAAGGGCGTTTTAAAAGTTTTAAAGGGTCGGCAACGCGCTTGTGATGCCTCTGGTATTGCAGGTGTCCATAGGCTACGGTAACCGCTTCCCATCAGGTGGGCCGTATGCTTGTTTGTCAACTTAGTTATATAAAAAAAAAATAGATATAACAGTGAACAGTATAACAGTGGTTATTGAGTGAAACTACTGTTCCTGCGTTTATTTGTAAACGCCTGTAAGTATTCATTGCATATTTCTTTGTAAACATACAAACGTAATAGGTACCTACTTACCTCATTTTGTAAGTATTAACAAAATGTACATCATATTTTATTTCTTTTTTGGTTGTGCCAGTAATGTTAAGTACAAACATGACTGCAATTTTCTTTATAATTGTTTTAATCGTAACAAAACTAGCAAAATTTTCTAAAATCTATAATTCACAGAATGTTCAGCTTTATTCATTTCACGATGTGTAAATTCACTAAATGCAGGTCCAGATGTCGTGTTAATCTCATTCCACACGAGTAAATTACAAGATCGGGAGTAAGCACTTGGCCGTTCGCCAAATGGCTGGTCGCATCAGCCGCGATTCACGACGCGACCAATAATTTTCTTTCGTTCGACGTCGCCAAGCGAATATCTTAAAATTTTTGATTGGTGCACAAAAGCTCAAAGGAATTTGCTTGCATTAGGCGCTTTGGCTTGTGCCAAGCAAACGGAGTTCTGTGTTTTAGGGTGGGAATGGGTTTTGCTGTGCGATTGAAATGATGCCTCATCGTTTTATTTCACACTGCAGGCAAAATTGCTGTCCGTTTATTGAATCTGAAACCAACTTGTATTAGTACTCGGCACTATGAACCTGTGAATTCATCAACACCTTGCTTTTATTTCGTTTTTTTACCTATGTAGGTATATAAGTTACGGTAAACCCTAAGCAGGAAGACCACGGCATAATAAAGGTAGGGTCAAGTAGAAACAAGGAAAAAAAGGGATTTTTAAAGGTTATTACAACGAACATTACCCAGGTATGTTGTACCTGGTCCGTACCTCATGCCACGTGTTAATAATGTTACTGTCAAAGTGTTCCGAAGCTTTGATATGGGTCAAAAGGGGTTCAATAGCGAATACGATCGGTCGCCGCGGCATATTTTCGACTGAAACCTGAAATGTAGGGCCAATATTTTTTATGAGGAAATAGTAAATAGAGGAATTGGCTTAACAGAAATATTTTGCGCCAATAGGAGCTTGATAACTCGATAGTTCGCGAAAAATTGGTTTCGGCTGCTGTTTGTCGGCTGCGGGGTGATAACTGAAGCCGACATCCTATGTCGATTTATCGGTGCAGGGAAATTGATAACTTGATTTTTAGCATTTCACATGGAACGGATCAAAATGCATATTTCAATTTGTGGTGTCATTTATTTATGAGTTGCAACCCTGTAGGCCTACCATGAGCTCTGTTTGGCTCAGTCTCTGGTTCTGGTTTTGAGTCTATGTACTCACATGAGCTCTGTTTGGCTCTGTGTGTGTTTGTGTAATGTTTGGCCACATTGTTTCTTCGAATGTCCAAAAATGGCACTATGTTTCTTCTTTTTCTGTTAAATCTAAAAAGACGTGACAAAAGACTTGTATTGAGCACTAGCAGGCGCCCGCGGCTTTGCCTGCCCCGTTGCCGTTACGCCCCGTTGATTTTTATTTTAAAAGTTTTTCCTCTTTTTCTCCGCTTAGGGAAATCATTTTCTAATTTCCTTTCTTAGTGCACCCCTATGCTATAAAATAAACATACCCTCCAAGTTTCATGCTTCTAGGACTTACGGTTTAGGCTGAGCGTTGATTGTCAGTCAGTCAGTCAGTAACGTAAGAGTTTTATATATTTAGATAATAAGAAGTTGAGTTGAATATATCGCCTAGATTGAAGTGCCTCAATAAACAACTTATAAGAAAATCCTGTAAAGTTATACGATTTACAAGTTAACCTGTACCGTAATGTTCAATATCCTAGCAAAAACGGTCCAAAAGACTAGCCTTGTTACGCTCTAACGAGCAAAGGTAAGAAATTCCTATCTGAAGGCATGATATCGCCGCTATGCAAGGAAAATAGCTCGCGGGGAATTTTTTCAGTAATTTAGATTCAATTCACAGCGTATGGCGAGCAATAAATAAAGTGCAACTCCAAATGAGGGGAGATGCTTGGAAATAATCCAACTCACTGGCAGTTTTTGCTTCGTTACATTGCAATAAAATCCGCCTTGCCGAACATAAACTGCGAACATATCTGCGAGGTACCTGCCTACTTGTTTATAGTTATGCGATGTTATGTAGGAGTTCAAAACTTTGTATTAAACTACTGTGTTTTCATCTGCAAAAGTATAATAATCATTTAATGGTACGACTTATGATACTAGCAAACTATGTTTTATACTGAAGAAGCCAGCTTACGTTTAAGATGGTATCTACCTACATGTCAATACAGGAAGCTTTTAGTCATTTTCTGTTTTTTTTCTTATAAAGATGAAACAAGCATACGGCTCACCAGATCTTAAGTTCTGAAGTAACCATCACCTATAAAAAATTATTGCCTCGTAGGTCACGCACGTCAGGAACGTGCCTTACGATGCACTGTCCTACGTCCATCAACTTGAAGCATACAGATATTCAGCCTCACGTGCCAGTAATTTCACTGGCACCCACACCCTTCAAACCAAAACACAGCAATGCAGCTTCACGGCAGAAATAGGACATGGTGGTAGTACTACTCAGGATGAGCCCAAAGAGCTCTACTATTACTAAAAATGAATACTAATAGTCATGATTTTAAGCCACAAATTCAATCGACAAAAAAGCAGAATCCCTTAAATTTTTAATATGTGATACAGTATTAATTTGCACGTTAATTGGCAACCCGTCAGCTCTACCTCTCCCGGATTCGGACTTTCGCATTTAAATTATGGCCATGTGTCGCTTTATTAATGCTAGCGTGTTCACTCCTTTTTTTAAGGTAATCCCGATTGATAGGCGATGGGTTTTGTAGCATTAATTAAATAATCTGGTAGCGGAAATCCAATTTTCAAATCTGTTTTTGTAAAGGGTTTTTTTTAATACTATGTCTATGTTCTAGAGCAAAGGTTCCCAACCTTTTTTTAATCGTAGACCACTTTAAAATTTTACTAGTTCCGGTGGACCCCCTGCCCTGCAGCTGCTTTTTAACTATATTCCCAGTCGTAAAAAATATGGATGGAGATTATATCTAACTATGGACATTTTCGTTGCGGCTGAGTTCCTACCACGAATTAACAGTTTTTAGAAAAAAGTGAGGCTTGATTGGTTGATTTATTAATTAATAGGTGAAGCCAACATTTTAGTTCTTCACAAACGAAACCAGATACATTTTCGTGAACCCCCATACGAATTGTGAACCCTGATTTTTTTGTCACGACATCGTAGACGGGAGATCAAGTCTCCCGCGGACCCCTGGGGGTCCACCTGGCCCACGTTGGGAATCAATGTTCTAGAGAGTGAGTCAATGAGTATTTTAGAGATTTATGTGTGAATCCATGTTTACTTATATTTAAGATCTAAAATTTGTCTAAAATGTACCATGCTTCAAGCTAATAAATTACTTCATTTCATAAGTCACCTTTTTCTAAAAGTGAAAATGTATGCCTTGGTATGTTTGTCCGTCAGGCAAAAGGCTGTTTCTATTTTATGTCATGTAGTTAATCACAAAAACGTGTTACTTTGTTACGGAGCAAGAAAAATAACAAGTTAAAACCCAAGGGAGTTGACTTTTACTTTGTTATTTTCAAGACGAGCTCATATTTCTTTCAAAAGGAATTAGTATAACTTTCTTAAGGCCATCAACAAGAACTAATATCGCATTCTTATAAATTTCTTAATATTTACCCAGCGAGCGTATAATTTTTCACTGATGTAGCTGGGCCTGTATGCAAATTATATTGTGGACAACCACACAACACTATTAAGCACCAAACTAAGCAGGGCTCACTATATTATAACTATAATTTACGACCAATTTTGATGTTGTACCTTAATATTATACGTATCTACCAACCTAAATATTTAATTAGGTTGGTAGATAATAAATAATTATTATTTATTTATTATCTACCAACCTAATTAAATATTTAGGCTTAGTTCGGTTTGAGTATTAATTGAATGATTTACCTTGAACAATTCATGCTAACGGCAAATTTCGGCAAATTTTTATCATCCGCACTTGATGTGCGGGCTGGTTTTTCCGCAAGTAGGCCGGTAGTGGGCCCTTTTAACGTGACCCTTGACACGTGTTGCTCGAATTTTTTTAGGATCTACGACTCGCCGGTTTCCTCTCGATGTTTTCCTTCAACGTTTTGAGAGTACTGGCATAGTGCACATACATTTTTCGACAGAAAAACTCATTGGTACACGACTGGATTTGAATCCACGACCTTCGGATCGGAAGGCGGGGCCGCTACCACTAGACCACCAGTGCGTTCATGCTGACGTAACTGTTTAGCATTATTTTGCAAGTTTTAACTTGTAGTAGAATAGAAAGAGAGAAGGAAAGAAAGAAAGAAAGAAATAATTCCAGTAATCAAATTTGGTGGGTCACGGGAACGGGAACGAGTCGGGGGGTTTAAAATAAAGTGGAATACGTTATAACGATATTCTATTATACCTACTAGATGATGCCTTATAATAACTCTGCGCAAAGTAATAGATAGATAGACAGATAGAGAACTCTTCACAAAAATACTACATATATACTTAATCTATAAGTACTAAAAGGACATAAAAGTAAACAATTGGTCTGTTGAATCTAAAACAATCTTCTATTTTCTTATTTATTTTAAAACTTTATAATAAGTTATAATGATATTGGATGCGAAAACTTATTAAATTGAGTTTGTTATAAGCAATTAAAATTTAATAAAATTAGAAAAAAAATTAGGTGAACACACATGCACCACCATTGGTCGCCATATTTATGACGTCTTAATGATATAGGATTGGCTCTGCATCAGCATCGGTTCTAAGCTACGATGGGGAGAAATATAATATTGTGGCGTCACACACGGTCGGTTAGGTTCGGTAACGATCGCCGTGTTTTCGATTTAGGGTTCAAATAGTTATGTATTTAAAACAAAACGAAACTATTCAAAAGACCAATACTAATAACTCGTAATAACGCATAGAAGGTTGTATATGTATAAGTTCGTTAAATTGGACAGTACCTAGATATTACAAGCTTGACATTCTTCTCTTCTTTCTCTTAATTATGGCATCTGTCCATTTTGGATCAATTTTGCCAGCGTCGAGTGAGGATATTATTACTTATTTATCATAGTTTTTAGTCAAGTCAAGTCAAGTCAATCAATAGACAAGTCGGTCCAGTGAAGTTTCATTAGTTTTTTAGGCACGTACAAACGTATTGCAGTATTGAATTTGCCAAAGACACATCCAAACATGGATGGATCGAATAGACCACAACAGTGCTTCTGACTGTCCTTTGTTCCGTGGCGTCATATTGAAATTTCTTTTGTACCGCACCCTACGCCATTGTTCACAGCTCGAGTCATAGGATTGTACGCTTTGGATTAAGCTGGATATAGATATGCTATTTGATGATTTTCACTGTTGCAAAATCAGGTCCATTTTATTTTAGTAAAAAAAATATTTACTCGTTAGTAAAATAAAACGAATTACTTTGAGGCTTCCGTCGACTCGGACCGTTAGGTACTCGGACCGCAGTCCCACTCGCCGCGCCGGAGTAATTTAATTTTATTATTTTTCTTCCAGCGACTCGGACCACAAACCACGTGACGTAAATTGTACAGTCGTCGTCAGAAACAGATCTGACATAAATACGAAATGCAATTTAAAATCTGCCTGAAGACTTTTATCAACTCTATAATATGTCAACAGAGTTTTTTATCGCAGCATTTTTATTATGCAACTAGCTGATGAAACAAGCATATGGCCCACCTGATGTTCAGTGGTAATCATCACCTATGAACAAAGCATTGTCTCGTAGGTCACACACGCCAGGAACGTGCCTTATGATGCACTGCTTTACGTCCATCAACTGGAGGTATACAGTTGTACCTATAGCCTCACGAGACAGTAATTTTACCCACATCCTTCAACAATTTTTTTGTCAACTTGTATGGAAGACTGGATTGTGCAATATCCTCTTTTACCGTTGCGTCTATGCATTGGCACAATCAATCACTAGTCTGTCTAGATGAAAATGTTGGTTTCCCATTGATTACTTCGAACTCCGATGCTTATAGCGCAGGCTAAGCGGTTTATTCCGAGCGCAGATTTGAATGGCTTTTCTGTATTGGAAATGGAATAATATCTGACGCAACAAATTGACTAAACTTGTTTATTACGAAATGAAGTTTAGTTATTAGCATAGTACTAAAACAAACATAATCATCAGCTCCCTACTACCAAAGGACTAGCAGACACACGTCTCAGTACCATCCATACCTAGTTAGCATACCACCCATTCACACTATGCGTTTTGGCTCCACCTTTATTGTGCGAACCTCCAGGAGATGAAACTCATTGCCGTCGGCTATTTTTCCTGACCAATAAAATCTGAGCCTCTTCAAGGCAAGAGTGATTAGGTGTCTTCTAGACCATTTTCCATCGTCGGTTACTCTCAATCAAAATTGATCCAAGTGAGCTCTGCTTTTAAAACTAATGATTCCTTACTATTTGTTAATCCCATAATTTCATTCAAAAAATTAAGCATGACAAAATGAATTCAACTTTTGGACATTTTATCAGTACACACCTTATAAAATTCTCTGGCATTTCTTGGAACTTAGACCTTAACTTGTTATGCAATTTAAGTTTTGCAGACAATGCGACACTCGCCGTTCTTTGTTTTGAAATTCAATAAGGGGTTTGCAAACGTATTTATCTTCCTTGAATGAAGTAGTTAATAAAATATAAAATAATATTAGCTTTATTTACCTTACACATTATTTTACTAAAAAAACTTCTCTATTTACTATATTAAATACTACTAGCAGTTGGTGACCTATATATCGTTGAGTATATTTTTATTATCATTTCTAGTAAAATTTTACCTCATAGGCAAAACAAATAAACTATGGGGTTTCCATAACGGCAGATAAGGTCATTACCAAAATTAAACATTGAGTTAGTATTTGGGAGCATCGTAAACAAATTTAAAATTAGGCATTTCATTATCATTTCTAGTAATATTTTACCTCATAGGCAAAACAAATAAACTATGTGGTTTCCATAGCGTCAGCGAAAGGTCATTACTAAAATTAAACATTAAATTATCCTATCCTACTAGGAAAAAAGTGGACAATCCGCACAACAATATCTAGCCCCAAATTAAGCAGAACTTGTACTATGCGAAGCATACGATAGCTGATATAATTCTTAGATACATTTTTTTGGAAATACATAATTACTTAGAATACAATATAGGACCCAGAAATAGAACAAACATCTGTGTTCACCACACAAATGTTTGTTCTCGGTGGGGATCGAATCTACGACCTACGGCGCAGAAGAGTAGGGCAGAGCTACTACCAACTGAACTGAGAGGCCAGTCAAAACACAAATAGTACATTGTTACCTGAGTGTTGAAAGTCACGTTTTTTGAGTCCCGAGACGGGTTTGGCGCCAGAGCGTTAGCGAGGGCGCCAATGGAGCTTGAGGGACTCAAAAGACTTTCACCCGAGGTAAACACTGTGCTTTTCATTACGAATACAAGGAAAGTAAAAATAAAAACATGAAAGAAAAATTAGTGAAAATGAAGATTGAATTGCCGCCTTCCCGGTTTTTTTTTTTTCTTTTTCTCTGGCGGGCCTTCGGCTTCGGCTTGCCAGCATTATTCAGCCATTATTGTCATTTTCATAATTTAAATCTATGTTATTTTAAATAAATAGTTGAAGCTATACACTAATCAAGTAATTTAGAAGATATATTATTTATTTAATACTATCTTTATGTTATTTAAATTTAAATATTACATTGCGCTCTAATTAGACTTTTTAAACTTCTTACCGTTGTAATGGGTTTCCAACCTACTTGCTGAATAAAAAGTTGGAATTTGGTTGAACAACCTCCTTGCAGTTAGAAAGACTTTAGAAAGTTGGAACATGGTTGAATAAAATAGAACTTGTTTTTTTTTATAATTTGACAGCTGTCATTAGAAAGCGATTCTCCCTAGGGCTGAAAGTTTTACTTTCAATTAGGCCCCTCAGGCAACTTCAGAACTACTTTCAGAGTATGAGTAATGAAAAATATATTTTAGAATCAAGAGCCTTGTTGTTTTAATTATACAGCCTTTACGTCAAATTTTACAGTTTATCACTAAAAACCTGCGCACATCTAGCAAAATGGTGATCAGCTGAAACGCTGTCAAATATGACTGCGATATTTAAAAGCGTTTCAGCTAATCGCCATCGTCATCACCTGAATGTGCACAGGCCTTTAAGCCTTAACTAACATGAAATGTCAAATTTCACAGCGTTTCACTGATTGCCACTGCAGAATGCTTAGATGTGCGTAAGGCTTTAGGGCTTCAATTTAAAAAATAACATTATTCGTCGAGTAAAAACTGTCAGTCCTTGTTTTTGTCAAGCCTAAATAAGGGATGGATATATTTTTATATGACATATGTATAAAAATCTTTACATTGAAAAAATAGTACTTATTTTATAAATTCAAATCTCTGGAGTTTAGCATGTTTCTATATTTGTTTCTACACCATATTTGATGGCTCAACGAATTTAGATTAAACTTGGTAAATTTCGTAAAATGAGAGTTCTTTTTAGGGTTCCGTAGCCAAACGGCAAAAACGGAACCCTTATAGATTCGTCATGTCTGTCTGTCTGTCTGTCTGTCTGTCTGTCTGTCTGTCCGACCGTGTCACAGCCATTTTTCTCCAAAACCATAAGAGCTAGACTGATGAAACTTGGTGAGTAGATGTATTCTGTGAATCGCATTAAGATTTTTATACAAAAATAGAAAAAAAACTATAAATTTTGGGGGTCCCCATACTTGAAACTGAAACTCAAAATTTTTTTTTTCATCGAACCCATACGTGTGGGGTATCTATGGATAGGTCTTCAAAAATGATGTTGAGGTTTCTAATATAGTTTTTTTCTAAGCTGAATAGTTTAAGCGAGAGACACTTCCAAAGTGGAAAAAAGTTGGTCCCCCCCCCTCTAACTTCTAAAATAAGAGAATGATAAATCTAAAAAAAATATATATTGTGGTACATTACTATGCAAACTTTCAACGATATTTGGTTTGAACGAGATCTAGTCAGTAGTTTTTTTTTTATACGTCATAAATCGTAAACCGCAATTTACCTTTCGACGAACTACAAAAACCTGTATATTATGTTATTTGATGCTACGGAACCCTTCATGGGCGAGTCCGACTCGCACTTGGCTGCTTTTTTCTGGTATACTTACTCGTACCTACCACTTGAAACCATGGGTGAATGCTGTAGAGCCTTACCGGGAGCCGGTTACCGGAGCTTATTATCCGGGAACTCACATAAATTGCATATCTGTGGACGATCCTGATAATTAATGTTTACAATAAGCATTTTTAATCGATTATTATAATATAATATTATAATTTTAGAACTATAGAGGTAATGGCAAATAAGGAAACGGTTCCAATGAAATGGTTATTTACCGTATAATGTCATTTTAATAATATATTAAAATGTAGTAATTAGAAACTACGAAGTAAAAAGTCATCATGTATTTAATGCACATGTTTTGCAGTAAGTTCAAAATTACTGCCGCCTTAATGGAGCGTTTAGTGAAAATGTGCATTCTGTACACCGAGTCCCAGTTTTGTCACCACATTTCGTCTACCAAATGTTGTTTTCGTGTGAGCACGTGTCTCTCTTTTGTATGGAAAATTGATGAGACAAAAATTTGTTTCGATCGTTTCTACGTCACGTATTTTTGCTGTCTCATCTTTTCTCCAGACCTCATGTAGCTTCCACAAGACCTCATATAGCTCGTAAGAGGACAGACTAAATGGAAACACCACTGTATCTCCATACCTGTCAAAGAAGAAGTGGATAACCGACTAAACTCAAGCTCAATGCTCGGGCAGATTGCAAGAACTAGAAGAGATTAAAAAAAAAACTTTTCTCCATGCAATAAAGAGAGACAAAGAGGCAAAACGAAAACAACATTTCGTTGGCAAAATGTTGTAAATGTAGTGGGAATTGACATTCTGGACGTATTTAGAACAAAAGTAGACAAGTAGTAGTAGTAGTCTTCGAGTAGCCAAAATCCGTTCTGTTATTTCATTTTTTGAGTTTATGTTTGATGAAAATCAGTCCAAGTTGGCCGCCGCCACTTAATGGCAAATTATATATTTTTCTCTACTCATTCAGAATGGGTATCAATAAAACAACAAATCGACGAAATAAGTTAGAGGAATATGACTCTTTCTTGCTTATACTCGTAGCACTGACTGTAAAGTTGTTTGACATTAATTGGGGCATGCGCAAGCTTGCGGAAGTGACGTTTTGGACACTTGTCGGACGTATCCTCCAGGATCCTGGACGCAGGATGGACGCTCAAGTGGCTAGAGTTGGCGCAAGATAACTTTGCGCGTGAAACATGAAAAAAATGGACTGGAAATACATATTCCGATCACAAACATCGAATGGGGAAATCGAACATGCATTTCGTTTAATGCAAGTTCATAATTGTAATTGCCAAATTATTACAAGTTTTTTTTAACATTATTCGGCCATCTGTCACGCGATTAGCTATTTTGCGCGGACTCTTCAGTAGGGATTTTTGTTTTAGCTTCAAATTTCCTCAATTACGATGCTAATAATAATTATTACCATAAAATGATATAAAAGACCATTCTATCATTTAGTTTATCCCAGACAGAAAGTCGCTGTGGTAAACTACGAAGCATAATTTAAAATGAAGTTATTCGTAACCCTTGCTTTACTCATTTGTGGTAAGTACAGCAATTTGTAGTCATACTCATTACTCATATTATTTCTCGCATTTATTATGTTACATGGTGAGGTCATAAAGTTGAAAATGGTGAATACATAATAGACCCTTAAGTTTAGGGCATAGCAATATTTGGAGTGGAAGTGACTCGAAGTTTGAAAAAAATAAATAAAAATCTATATAGCTGTTAGTGTTATATTGTGTATTTAAGTATTCAAATAATTAAACAAAATGGCTTTAAATAGTTTCAAAGGCAACCTTTTACCTATGCCTTGATTAATAGATGCTCCCTTGCTTACTTTTTTTAAATCGCGTTTTCTTTTAGCTACTTGTTCTTATTAACTGGCCTCTTAACTCTACTTGAGCTTGAGGGCGTAGATTTGATCGCCACCGATAATTTTTGAATTAATTTTTATTGTTACTCGTATATTATTTAGAAGAAACTGGTTCAATAGGCGCAGGATCGCTAAGAGTAGCGTGATAATGAGGAGCCATTTACCTATCATCGTATATAACCATTATAAGCTTGAAGAAGTCTGTACATAAGGCCTCGCCTATACATTTGCAGGAAGAATGATTCTGACCTCTCTCTATTTACCAATTTCCTGGCGATTTTAACAATGTCGTCGGTCCATCGTGTGATATTGTTTTTCGCGCTTATGCGAGGTATACCGCCTCTTCTTACCTATCTTTAAGATGTTTCAAAGTGATCCTTGTACTACTGAACAAATACATTTTTGACTTTGACTTTCTATTTGAGCAACGGTCAATATTTAAAACTAACAAAATAAGATGATAAGGTTTATGTTTATGTTTTAACTACTTATCTTTCTTTTAGTCATGGAAGCTGTTACTGCAACAGATGACAGTAAATCAATTTTTGACTCAGTTGGTACGAGGATAAAAGAAGCAGGTATGTTTTGAAACAACCAAGTGAAACTCAAAGTGAAAAAATAATACTTCAAAAATAGTGGGCAATAGTACAATGTTCACCGAGAGGAGAAAGTGACCGATTACCGTTGAGGGTGTCGTTTCGTGTCTTTAAAACACCCGAGATCGGGAATCGCAGTTTCTCTCGAGTGATACATAGTGCTTTATACTACACCTATAAGGAAAATAAATTCTACGAAAACTGAATCCTCAAACAAACACACAAATTGGAAATGGCATCTGCAATTTTCACATGTTCTTTTTTCAAATTGTTTATCCTGCTGCCGCAGGGTCACACTGCCAGCCCGACACCATCCAACACACAGCTAGTGGCCAGTGTCATTTTGCGAACTTTGAGATAAAAACTCACTGTAAAAACTTTTTGGCTTTTGCCATTTAGGTTACCGGCGCATAGTCTTACCCAAAATTAAAAAAGAAAAACCACGTAAGAAATGGATTTTCATACACTTTTCTCTCCCGCTCAGATGCGTTTTCTCCCCGCATATTTGTTCGATATGCAATGACGTACTTTCTACCGTAAATTTGATAAAGTATCAAGGTACTTTCCAAGCAGGTGTAGTATAAAAAACATTTTTCATTACTCATACTCTGAAAGTAGGTCTGAAGTTGCCTGAGGGGCCTAATTGAAAGTAAAACTTTCAGCCCTAGGGAGAATCGCTTTCTACTGACAGCTGTCAAATTATAAAGAAAAACAAGTTCTATTTTATTCAACCATGTTCCAACTTTCTAAAGTCTTTCTAGCTGCAAGGAGGTTGTTCAACCAAATTCCAACTTTTTATTCAGCAAGTAGGTTGGAAACCCATTACAACGGTAAGAAGTTTAAAAAGTCTAATTAGAGCGCAATGTAATATTTAAATTTGAATAACATAAAGATAGTATTAAATAAATAATATATCTTCTAAATTACTTGATTAGTGTATAGCTTCAACTATTTATTTAAAATAACATAGATTTAATTTATGAAAATGAAAATAATGGCTGAATAATGCTGGCAAGCCGAAGCCGAAGGCCCGCCAGAGAAAAAGAAAAAAAAAACCGGGAAGGCGGCAATTCAATCTTCATTTTCACTAATTTTTCTTTCATGTTTTTATTTTTACTTTCCTTGTATTCGTAATGAAAAGCACAGTGTTTACCTCGGGTGAAAGTCTTTTGAGTCCCTCAAGCTCCATTGGCGCCCTCGCTAACGCTCTGGCGCCAAACCCGTCTCGGGACTCAGAAAACGTGACTTTCAACACTCAGGTAACAATGTACTATTGCTTCCTTTTTCGAAACTTCGTTTTTGTGCTTCTGACTCTATAATCGAACATTAGTGAGAGCTCAGTAGGTCTGCCTTCTGCGCCGTAGGTCGTGGGTTTGATCCCCACTGAGAACAAATATTTGTGTGGTGAACGCAGATGTTTGTTCTCTGTCTGGGTGTTATATTGTATTTTACGTATGTATTTACAAAAATATATATATAAGTATTAAGTATATCAGCTCTCTAGTATACCCATAGCACAAGCTCTGCTTAATTTGGGACTAGATAGTGTTGTGTGGATTGTTCACAATATTTATTTATTATTTATCAGTTATCTATTATTACGTTTTTATTTTATTTTACATGTTTTCAAGTGTATTTGCATCCTTTGAATTGGTTATACAACGTTTTACAAAATACCCCGTAAAAAATATAAAAGCCAAACATTTTGCCAACCCTAGTAAGCTGTCATTGTCAGGGAACCAGATTATTATTTAACAGAAAGGCCTACGTACCTATTTTACTTTCATTTATAAATGTTAAAATAGTATTTTTTTTTTTGGGTACCTATGTTATACAGCGTTACCACGGTTCTTTAATATTATAAAAGGACTCGTTATAAGGCCCCATTTAACCTCCTTTTGGCTTAACGGGTAGTTTTTAGGGTTCCGTAGCCAAATGGCAAAAACAGAACCCTTATAGATTCGTCATGTCTGTCTGTCTGTTTGTCTGTCCGTATGTCACAGCCATTTTTTTCCGAAACTGTAAGAGCTAGACTGATGAAACTCGGCGAGTAGATGTATTCTGTGAACCGCATTATGATTTTTACACAAAAATAGAAAAACAACAATAAACTTTGGGGGACCCCATACTTGAAACTGAAACTCAAAATTTTTTTTTTCATCAAACCTATACACGTGTGTGGTATCTATGAATAGGTCTTCAAAAATGATGTTGAGGTTTTTAATATAGTTTTTTTCTAAACTGAATAGTTTGCGCGAGAGACACTTCCAAAGTGGTAAAAAGTTGGTCCCTTCTTTTAACTTCTAAAATAAGAGAATGATAAAACTAAAAAAATAATGTTGTACATTACTATGTAAACTTTTAACGATATTTGGTTTGAACGAGATCTAGTGTGAAGTTTTTTTTAATACGTCATTAATCGTAAACCGCAATGTACCTTTCGACGGACTTACTAGAACTTCTATATTATATTACTTACTGCTACGGAACCCTTCATGGCTGAGTCCGACTCGCACTTGGCCGCTTTTTATTTACTAAACTTAATAGTTTTTGCGAGAGACACTTCCGAAGTGGTAAAATGTTAGTCTGGGGGACCTGTAACTTCAAAAATAAGAGAATTTTAAAACTAAAAAATATATATGATGTACATTAATAAGTAAACTTCCAACGATATTTGGTTTGAACGAGATCTAGCTAGTAGTTTTGTTTTAATACGTCACTAATCGTAAACCGCAATGTTCCTTTCGACGAACGACTAGAACTTCTATATATTATATTACTTACTGCTACGGAACCCTTCATGGGCGAGTCCGACTCGCACTTCGCAGCTTTTTTTTAACACGTTGTATATGTTTTTCAATGGAGAGTCGAGTGTTTTTTTTAAACAACTACCTGACGGAGCATGCATAATATTGCCTACCTAGTGTTAAATAGTATGAAACTAATAATAAAATGTAAACTTTATTTCAGGCAAAAAAATCGTCAACACACTCACGAGCGGTGAGTATAATTTTTTTGTATTTTGAATTACACTCAGGGCTAGTTTTTCTATCTAAAGATAAAATTCGCTGAATAAAAATATATCAATCTCTCGTTTAGGCTTGTCAAAAAGACTAGATCTTTTTAGTGATTTTCTGCAGGAAACATTTAGCTATTGCATGGTTGGTCAGGGCCGGATTTAGAGGTCTGGAGGACTCGGGCATCAGAGGAGTGGAAAAATTATTTTCCTAATAAAATTAACAATTTCCCTCCAGATGGATAATAATTTGTACTTAAGAGGGCCATTTGAGAATTCTATATTTTAACTGATTGCATGATTGAAGTGAACAAATATAGATAAATTATTTCTGTTAATATTTAACAATCATAATAATCATGTATGTATAATGTACTGTAGGTAAAGGTAAAACATCGAAAAAAGAACATCAAAGAAAAAGATGCTTACTAGTGTTAACTTGTCGGAATTTGAAAGATTTTTTTCCGAAGTCTCTATTGTGGGGACCTCCGTTTGTTGAGGCCCATGGCTTTCGCCCCGTTTGCCTTCCCCTAAATCCGGCGCTGTGGTTGGTAGTTACAAAACAGGTAGAGCATTATAGAGTACTCAAAATTTATACAGGGCGTCCCACAGATATGCCACATGGAGAGAAAGTACCTTTAATATTGTAGACAGAACATTTTACTGAAAGAAGACATTATTTGAATTTAAAATACAATTTAAACTGCATTCATAGTTTTTTTTCTCATTTTGAGAATTTGATAAAAAAAAAAAAAAAAATTAAAATTCATGGTCTTCCTTTTATTTCTGACGCTATGTTATTTAGCAAAAAATAATCCTTATGATGAAGATCGGTATGATAAAGCTACAGGTGATTATTTTTCTCGTGTAATGGGTTCGATTTCTTTAAATATCTATGAATGGTGTTTAAATTATTTTTTTAATTCAAATAATGACGTCTTCTTTCAGTAAAATGTTCCATCTACAATATTCAAGGTACTTTCACTCCATGTGGTAGCTGTGGGACGCCCTGTATAGCGGATCTTTTATGTTGTAAGATATTGAGCGAGATTTTTTTTTCAGGTTCCAGCAGCATACATCCTGAATCCATATTTGTATGCATGATACTGGCGACTGTCATAGCTGCTATTCAATAAAGGGTCTATAAAGTTAAAGGTTTTCTGACATCAATATCTTCATCGAGGAAAATAAAAGCAAATTTACATAGTTTGCGATGGCGATCACGTAAAACGCTGTCAAATATGACAGCTTTTAAGCTGATCGCCATCGCCATCACCGAGATGTGCACAGGCCTTTAATACTACATATAAATAATGTGAATGGCTAACCAAACATAATTACCAATTGCTATTAGGCATCACTTTTGTCTAATATGTAAACTACATAATAAGTTATTAATACATAATGCACAATCGATGTCTCTAACACTGAATTTGTTGAATTAAATATTTTATACAAATAAATGTATTTGGTTTAGATATTACATTGTATAGTTTATTTTTAACCATCTTATCCTATTCTACTGATTGTTAAAGTGAACGAAGCGAGTGAAAATTTCGAAGTATAAGTATTTGTTCAGTTGGTAGTAGCTCTGCCTTCTGAGCCGTAGGTCGTGGGTTCGATCCCCCTCGAGAACAAATATTTGTGTGGTGAACACAAAATGTTTGTTCTCTGTCTGGGTGATAAATTGTATTCTATGTAAGAATGTATTTATAAAAAAAAAGTACATCGGTATTATATCAACTATCCGTCCCCATAATACAAGCTCTGCTTAATTTGGGGCTAGGTAGTGTTGTGTGGATTGTCCACAATATTTATTAATTCATATTGCTGATGCTTATTGAATACCGTTCTACCTTTAGAATTAGGCTATCAAACGTGCTCAGTATTCGGAAGCTTCTTTCAATACTAAGCAGTGAGCTCTTTGGGAAAGCTTACACCAAATTGGGTGTAATAAATTGTAACCCGATTCCTAATCAATGCTTATTGTCCACTTGCAGAGTTGCTTGGTCATCGTAATCATGCCACTTCTGAAGGAATGGAACTAGGAATTAGATAGTATGGTACAATGAAAGTCGTGATAACTCGTGTTCAATCTGACGTTGAATAGATTTTATTTCAATTTCATCCTTATCATGATAGTATTAGCGAACACTAGTTTTTTATACAACGAGCTGATGGAACAAGCATATGGCTCACCTGATGTTAAGTGGTAACCACCGCCTATAATAAAGCATTGCCTCATAGGCACTGCCCTGCGTCCATCAACTTGAGGCATACGATGTTCAGTCTCACGTGCCAGTAATTTCACGCACACCCTTCAAACCAAAACAGCAGAAATAGGTATGGTGGTAGTACCTCCCTAGACGAGCCACACACAAAGAGTTCTACTACTACTGATGCGGACTGTTCAAGGAAATCCTTGTAACTACGTTTATAGGGTCTACGGTTCTCTAGAAGAGAATTAACCTTAAGTGGAATCATATAGCTTGAAGGAAAAAGTACTAGCGGAATCTGGAATTCGTTTAATTCAACCCCGAATTCTATAACCATTCACATAGCAAAATATAACCGAAGAAGAAGGATTGGTAGAAAATTGCCAAAGATGATGGTTTAAGCAATGATGATGATGGTATAAGTTGAAGATTGAAGAAGAATTATAATAGATTGAAGAAAAAAGAAGCTGTAACTTCAAAAATAATTTCAATGGTTCATAAGCTAATTGTTTTAAAATAACTGTTAGGTCCGTTGATAAAAATATTCAGTATCGGAAATATACTTGAAAGAATTGTTGTAACGTAGCAAAAATTGAACCCGGAAAATAGGTAGGATAGCCGCGGGCTATCATATACCTACTCATTAGTGCCTACTCATAAAAGTAATTATAAAACAAAATTTCCTTATTTTTCATAAAATTATAAAATAATATTGATAACAGCGGTCAACAGTCATGTTGATAAATAAGTAAGTTATTATTTGGCTATCAAATATACCTATCCGTATTACAAAAACAATTCTGCCTCGTGTTGATAATATCGCGGATGAATTGCGTTTTTTTTATGGTAACCCAATATAGAAACACTCGGTCTTACGGCTGGTCTCTGAAAGCACAATCAAATCAAAATTAATTAAATAATGTCCAATCGCTTGTTGACTGGAAAATGGGTTACAGTCAACGAAATCTCTTCTTCTTCTTAATTATGGAACCGAAATGGACAGACATTTCGGATCAATTTTGCCTGCAGTGTTGAGTGAGGATATTAGGTATATTACTTATATAAAATAGTTTTTAGCCAAGTCAAGTCAGTAATAGACAAGTTGGCCATACTTGGCTTTGAAAACAAATGGAGGTCGTTTTTTTTCAAAAACCATCTGAAACCATTTCAATCAAATCAGAATAATCACTCATACACTTCCATTCCAACTGCTAACACTTTGAGCTAAGACCTCAAGTAATGTTGGTTAAAATACCACTGAAATTACACGACAGAACTCAAAATAACACCATCATAATTATAAGTTTAAAAAACTAAAGAAACCGACTTCATTGCCAAACGGCTAAACCGATTTTAATGAAATTTGTTTGGAACAATCTAAACGTAAGAATAACCTTCCAAATAAAAAAATAATTTTCTAAATCAGTTTATAAATGACGGAGGCATGCAGTTACAAACATTAAAAAAATTATTTAAAAAAAAAAGCAACACCGATTTTAATAAAATTAAAATGGGACCAATCTGGAAGCAGTACCTTCAGATGGAAAATATTATATTATGCAGCTAGTGAATAAAAGACGGATTTAAATCGAGGGTCATAGATGATCCACGAGCAAGTGAAGGATTCTAACGAATGAATCACGACCGTAGGGAGTGATTCATAATTATTAAATCACGAGCGTAGCGAGTGATTCAAGTGTTAGAATCCTAAACGACGCGAGTGATTCATGGCCCTCGATACAAATCCGTTTTATTCAAGAGTTGCATACTATACTTTATATCATGACTTCGAGAAAAAGAAAGATTTAAGCGAAAAATGTACGTAAGGCGCCCACCCACCAAAGGGTTTGACGACATTTTTAAGATTGCGGGAAGTCGCTGGATGGAAAGGGCTCAGAATCGTTCTTCCTGAAAACGTGTAGGGGAGGCCTATGTCTAGCAGTGGACTTCTTAAGCCTATGATGGTGATGAAGTGAAAAAGGATTAAAAACTATGAACTTTGCACTATTGTGACATAAAATCAATAACTTTTGATATTGATTTTATTTGAAAACAAGCAAGGTTAAATTAATGCAAACAGATTGGCTGACCTCTCTTTCATAAACTAAACAACTCAATTGAACAACAAAACTCACAACTTTTTCATCCCTAGAATGCATTATCAATCGATTTATTATTACCGCCATACCGCAATTACTTATTCAAAATAGCGCCAATTTACTAATATATGACAATGACAACTAAGAACACAAAACAGTATTTAACCAAGGAGTTTAGCATTGGCTAAACTCCTTGTTAAGAATTTCGACCAATTAAATCAGAGTATGTCATGTCGCAAGGAGGTTGTATAGTATTGATATGGAGGTCGACCTTATATTTGTTTTCAAATCGGCTCACAAATGACGAAGTTATGCAGTAACAAACATAAAAAAAAAAAAATGCAACTGAATTGAGAACCTCCTCCGTTTTGATTGGAAGTCGGTTAAAAATAAAAAAGCTGTGTGACTTCGCAAAATGACAAAAAGAATCCCAACTGAATCTCGGATCAGCTAGCGTTTCAAGAAAAAAATCCGTGTCAAGTCGTCGTTTTGAAGCATGGAGGAACAAAGTTTTAAAGTTTTTGAAGTGAAAGAAGTTCATAAAAATGTACGACAGAAATCGTTGTTCTGTCCTTGTCAATCCAATACTAAATGAGAGAGACCATCGGTGTCGTACTAACCCACAGTTGGTGTTTTGCGACACCAACTGTCTTCTCTCATGTATGAAAACCCATAGTTAGCATTAGCGTATTTTGTAACTTTGTGATTACCTATGTGTAGTAAACACTATAAGTATTCAAGATTCAAGATTCAATAAGCGTTTATTCAATACGATACAAAAATCACTTTGAAACGTCTTAAAGCTTTAAGGTGAGTCTAGGTGCCAGTTTCACGCGACCAAGCCTAGAAGAACAGGCAACAAACCACGGCTCGGTTCCTACCGTTTTTTTATATGATCCTTTTACAAATCAAAAATAGTCTAAAATAATAGCAGTGAAGTTCCAGTGTGGTGCCACTTCACTTAGTCAGACGTATGCGTATGCAATGCAATAATACAAAAGCAAAAGTTTCAAAGGCAGCACACGCTACGCTTCAAAGTTATAATAAAGTATCTACACAGATATAAAAATAAGATACGAAATAGTAGGTAGGTACAGACATTGCAAATTGACATGCTAGCTTCCTATGGGTAGAGTGACCGGGACATCGGGCCACGCAGTTTTATCATTCATATAGCTATCTAGAGTATAGTACGCTTTCTTTATTAAATTACTCTTAATATAGGCTTTATGTAGGAGCCTCTTCGAGGCGCACTTAAAATCCTTTCACCACACTTGGTTTGAAAGAATCAGTGACACGATAAGAAGAAGAAGAATATAGGCTTTAAACTTCCGAATAGGAAGCTTAGTTGCATTTTCCGGAAGTTTATTGTAGAAGCGTACAGTGTTCCCCATAAAAGACCCATTTACCTTCTGTAGACGAAATTTGGGAATATAAAGTTTATTTTTATTTCTAGTGTTAATATTATGTGAATCACAATTTTTCTGAAAGCTACAGATGTGTTTGTGAGTGTACAGTAAGTTTTCATATATATATTGTGAAATTACTGTGAGGATATTAATTTCCTTAAATCGCTCCCTCAATGAGTCTCGTGATTTCATTTTATAGATGGCACGAAGGGCCCTTTTTTGTAAAACAAATATAGTTTGAATATCAGCTGCTTTCCCCCAGAGAAGGATACCGTAAGACATAACACTATAGAAGTAGCTGAAGTAAACTAGCCTAGCTGTAGCTTCATCAGTGAGCCATCTTATAGTCCGAACTGCATATGCAGCCGAACTTAGTCTGGCAGCAAGTGCTTTGATTTGCGGTCCCCACTGCAATTTTTTGTCAAGATTAAGTCCTAAGAAGATAGTAGAATCTACAAGGTTAAGTAACTCTCCATTAAGTATTATATATTATTCCTGGATAAACAAGCTTTTTCTTTACTTTTACTTTATAAAATCAATAAAAATATGAAAAAAGGATGTTCTCAAATCTGTTTTTATTGATATCATATAGCGAGCCGATCGTTTTTTTATCTGGAACCTTACACTTCCGGGTTGGTCCCGTAAGAGTTTTATCAAAACCGGTTTAGCAGTTTGGCCCTTTTTAATAATTTAATAACTTTTTAAAAACTTTTTATGTATTTTTTCCATCCAAAACTTGTCTGGAAAAAATCGCTTTCATCAACGTTTATTATCATATTTTTGCTCATAACCTACACGAGTCTAGATAAAATGCAATCGATAAGAGTTTACTCGTTTGAGACGTACGATAAAATAGTATCCGTTTCGGTAGGCTTATTCCGACTTTTAACATCTGTTGTCGTTAGCCTAACGCCAAATGATTTGTCGATAACAACGGTTATCGACCCTTAAGCCTTGCGCACATCGAGCGCGATGGCGATGACGATCAGTGAAACGCTGTCAAATAATGACTGTCACTGTAATATTTGACACCGTTTCACTGATCCTTTACAGATACTTAGCCTTTAGTTTGCATGGCGCAACGATGAGCGCCACTGTCGCGAATGAATTCGAATGTCGAATGTGAAAATTCGATATCATTTTGCGTTATGCTAACGACAAAAAAATGTTGATTAAAGTAAGAATAAGCCTACATTTTTTTTTTTAATAACAACGTGTTTAGTTTCTATATGAAATTTCCAATAACAAGTATAAAAGTAGGATATGTTTGTTAAATCGTTTATTATGAAGTTAGAAGCCACTGAATAAACACCTACTAGAAGCAATAATAACATTCAAAATGAAGTTGTTCCTAGTCGTTGCCTTGACAATAGCTGCAGTGTGTGGAAAACCATTAGAAAATAACACTTGTAAGTTATTTTGTTTATAAACAGTTTGAGATTTTTGCATCGTTTTATTTTTTGTGCTGATGGTTAATTGGTTACTTATCTTGAAAATAGTTGTAAATAATTCATGGGAAATTTTCAAGTAAATAATCAAACACTTATGAGCTACGTTGCTCGCTATACCTTGATATATCAAACAAATAAATCAACAAATAAATATTGTGGACAATCGACACAACACTGTCTAACTCCAAGACTTGAAAAGAGTTATGGACTAAAGGAATCAAATAGCTGGTATAATACGTAAATAATTTATTTTATGAATACAATATAGCACCCAGATAGAGAACAAACATCTGTTTTCACAGTGTTCACGCACCAGCGTGCATGAAGGAGAAGGGTTGCGAGAGCGAGACGCGAGAGGGGCATCCGCTCCACCGCGCACACGCCGGCCCCGCATGACAGTTCCCCAAAAACACCGAAGCGAGCGCACGTCATCGCGCTCGCTCACTACTTTTTATAATAACACAATACTGTATACCTACTGTTAAAACCTTAATATAATAAAAACCTATAAAAGAAGAAAAACCTAGTTCATTACGTAACACACAGATATTTAATTTTGCTCTCGGTAGGGATCGAACCCTTGAACTACGGCGCAGAAGGCAGAGCTACTACCAACTCAAATGAGAGGCCAGTTGAATACCAGGATATAAGATAGGATTTTAAATATTTTGCTTTCCTATATATAAAAAAAATATATACTTTTTATAGTTATTGCCGCCTGCGCTTTTCCCCAGGGCCCTTTTGTTTTTGTACTCTACTACTTTTACTTACTACTTTTGTAGTATTCTCAGACCCTGTTATATTTTTATTAAAATAAGATGCCTGAATCCATAGTTTTCTTTATATTACAACCTATAAAATATTTTTTTACAATGGATTTTCCTTAATCATTTCGTAATAATCACTGTTTAGAAAAAAACGCAAAGCGTGATATAACAAGTTTGATATTTTGGTGTAATGTCTGTGTTGTTGACTTGCCTCTCAGGCCGTGGTTCCGAATCCCGAGGACAAAATATTTGTGCGGGTAACGCAGATGTTTGCTCTCTGTCTAGGTGTTATGGTTAGGTAATTGTATTTTAAGCATAATATATTTAAAAAGAAATGTACACAAGTATTATAACAGCTATCTGGTTCCCGTCGTACAAGCTCTGCTTAGTTTGGGACTAGATAGTTATGTGTGGATTGTCCACAATATTTTTAATTATTTATTGTTTATCTGAAATAGCGTGATGGCTTGACGTCATGTGGATCGGCAGTGGGTTACACGGAGCTAATGATGATGTGGGATATTGGTGTTTTAACTCATGTTTTTTTTTATAGAAACACTTGATACGAGTAAGGCAATGGCTGATTTCAAAGAATATGGTAAGTTTTCAAACCCCCCCCTTTTCTAGTAGACAAGTAACTCTTGCTTTACATGGTATAGGACTCTTTGGTCTTTAAGTACAAGCTAGTACAAACCAGAGGACTGCGCCTGTGAAATTTCAACTGTCTGTTCATGAGATAAAACCTGGTGATAGACGGACAGACAGATAGACAGATGTACAGACCGGGGAGTTTTAGTAAAAAGGGTCCCGTTTTACTTTTTCGGTATGGAACCCTGAAAAAGTGTCAGTGTTTTCAAGTATTGATCATTTTCTTTGAAATTACCGAAGTACCTCTACTTTATGTGTACTAATACTATATTTTTTTAGCGGATACCGTGTCTGCGAGCCCAGAAAAAGCGCGGGAGGCAGGAACGCGCATGCTTCGTCTGATGTCCAAAATTGGTAAATAATAAACTCAAACTCAATCAAAATTTATTCATTTCAATTCCAAGAATCACTTTGAAACGTCTTAAAACAAGGTGAGTCTTAGTGCCAGTTCCACACGACCATACAATTGGCATCGAAATGAATCTCTCTCTCTTTATTATCTTTTTGTTATATAAAATCTTTTTAAGTAAAGTAAATAAATATAGTTAGCTGGTTTTGGGATAGGCCAACCCTACTGAAACCGGGCGACGAGTCACATTACTAGTCGGGATGGCGAAGATGGCATCGTAATGCGTGTATGTTTTCGTTTGCGGTGTTAGAAAGTTAAATAGAGTTCTTACTACTTATAACCAATGGATAGTTTTTTCCGTAACAATTCATACAAAGACAGATTCTCTATCATGGATTGATGTGTTTTTTTTTACTTTGCGTTGTGTATTCAAATCGCTCTATTTTCTATGATTACTTACGTAGGTAAACATTATCGATTGATATTGAATTGAAATTGGAAAATGGAATAGATCATAAAATTTATATCTGATCCAGCTATGCGTCAACGTGTACTTACGTGACTTTAAAAAAGTTAAAGTCTAAACAGCTGGAACGATAGCTCAATCAATGTTTAATTTTGCATGCTAACCTATATTATTTATAATCATTATTATAACATTTAGGCAGTTAAGAAGCATCTATGTTCAGTGTTTATAATTAAAATAACTAACTTATTTTATTTTTTATTTTAGATGACCAAATTAGACATAGCATGATGGTCGATGCGGCAAACAACATAAATGGTGAGTGTAAAATAACACGCAATTTGCCAATCACATTATTTTTGTACGAAAACTTGTTAAAAAGATCAAAACTATTTTTTGGTAAACTGAAAAACAACTCACTCCACTTCCACTTCATTTTACAACATTTCTTCTACGAAATGTTGTTTTCATTTCGCCTATTTGTCTCTCTTTATTTTATGGAGTGAAGATGAGACAACAAAAAATACGTTACGTAGTTGCTGTCTCATCAATTTTCCATACAAAAAAGAGGGACACATTTTACGATGAGAGGGACACCATGCTCACACAAAGACAACATTTGGTAGACGAAATGTGGTAGCTACTGTACTACTACGGGTACTATTTGCAATATAAGTAGGTATATTGATTTTTCATAAATGAGTATACCCTTGTAGTGTACCCTTGTAGGTAGTGCGAGCGGGAAACTTCTAAGCTACATTTGATGTTCAATTTTTTTTTGTTTTTAGTAATGGGAGACAGCACTAAATCGGATGCAGAACTTTTAGACGCTATGGTCGCGAGTTCCCAGCACGGTGGTAAGAAACTTAAAGACCTTAGACACGTCTCAGGTAACCTAGATGAGGCGATCGTCTAAACAAATCCAAGGCACAAGTGACGCCGTACAGTCACAACTGACGACGAGATCGAAATCATCTTTACGTCATCTCCTTCTAATGTAAAAGATATAAAATCTTTCGAATAAGTCACCATTATAAAAACTATTAGCTGCGCCCCGCGGTGCTACCCGCGATTAGAAGTTTTGTGCTTTTCCTTTAAGATTATGATAAATTTATCATAATCATCCCATCTGTCCGCAACTGGATGGAAAAAAACCTTATAAAAATACAGTTCTTGAATGCTATGCCATAGAAACCGTGTAGATATTTTTCCGTGATAAAAATTAGCCTGTCATTTTCTGACCCCTAAACGACCACTATGAACCGAATACTATCTTGCTGATCTGTATTTATGATAACACCTAGCACAGGCTGTATAGTTTCATGGAACATCTCATTTGTGCATTACTTTGACAACCTTTTTTTGCTAAGCTTTGTGTAATGTTAATGCACACACAAATGTTGCTTGCAACTATTCCCAAGAATAAGGCCAGTGATTTGATGACTGCCAATGATTAGTGAAGCGTCATGGACGATGTGCCCCTTAAAAAAACTGGATTCAGTTTTTTTACCATACACGTCCATACTCGTGAACAATAGGTATTGAGACTTGGTCATTTCTTTTCGTATTCTTTATCAAAACTGTTTTAACCGTTGTTTTTGTAGTTAACATTGCTATCCAAGGATAGGCGACCTTTGACCTTTATTTAAGCGTGCCTGATAAACGTCCTGCGTTTGTAATTTGATAATTTTGATAATTTTTTTGCGGTCATAATTTATCTGAATTTTATTTTCGTTCACTCTTTAATAATTACCAGAGACGGATGATTAAAATATCATAAACAATATTTTATAATATTTTAATCAACAATTAGTTTTAAGAATCCTCAATAATATTTTTTGATCAAGTCAGTTATATTCGAATGTATATAATATGCAACTTCTAGGGTAGTGTTGCAGCATTGCATAGACATTTAAAGAGAAAACGCTGGAAAAATATAGTAAACTTATCTATTGAATTCATAATTTTTATGTTATACACGCTACATTAAACTTAGAAATTGTATATATACTACATTCCCGTGCAGCTGACGGTACTCAAGTATGAAATGAAATTGAAATAACAAATAAATTGTTTAATTTAACAGCTGACCTATGGAAGCAAGCTGCACAGAAGTATAAGGAGACACATCCCAGTTCCAAGGTGACTTTAATTTTCTTTATGAAAGAAAAAGCAAATCAAAGCAAGCAATATGAAAGAAAAAGCATTATTTTTAAAGGCAAAGATAATTCAGGCCTTTAAAAATAATGCTTTTTCTTTCAACAAACTAACAGAAAACACAAACCGAAACAGGTTCTCAATTGTGGTTCCTAGGCCACAGTCAGATATCTCGTAATTAGAATGCACATAAAGACTGCGTTTATCCCAAAAACTTAACAGAAAAATACACACCTAAAATCACCAACCGCAAATTCGTAGGAGATTATTATAGGTATCTTCTTTTAGTATAATTCATCATTTATTCACAGGTGGCTGATGCTGCATAAGGGTCCGCATCACTGCATGTTGTATCTACCTATAGGTAATATAATGTTTTGACTGTAGCTAATAAAACGCAATTAATCTTTATAAAAATGTTTCATTTATATACCATTCCCTCAATAGAAAGCATATTTTATAGAAGTATAGTGTTTTTATGTATAGTGTAAGTTACATCAAAATCCATTCAAACGTTACGTAGATGAGAGAGCACTGGTGGTCTAGTGGTAGCGGCCCCGCCTTCTGATCTGAAGGTCGTGGGTTCAAATCAACATCAATTGAATTTTTCTGTCGAAAAATTTATGTGCACTATGCCAGTACTCTCAAACGGTGAAGGAAAACATCGTTAGGAAACAGACGTAGAACTTAAAAAAGTTCGAGCAACACGTGTCAAGGGTCACGCAAAAAGGGCCCGCCAGCGGCCTACTTGCGGAAAAACCTGCCCGCACAAGTGCGGATAATGAAAAATTGACCGAAAAAAATACGTAGATGAGAAATATAGACTCATCTAAGATTTTTAATAATGAAATGGTTTTTATTGTTTCAAGTGTACAGAAAATTTGACTACATAACAAATTGAAAAAAAAACGAAAAATAAAAGGTATATTTTGAATTAAAGTAAAAGGTTGGCTGAAATTATGAACTGAAACATAGCAATACAGTGAAAACAAACTTATATGTAGGTATTTTACTATAGTTTTTAGTAATACTTTAATAATTAAATGTAGAAATTAGAAACTACAAATAAAAAAGCCATACCTAGTACTTTTTAAACTTTCGCGATCGTATTAGTTATTTGTTATACAAGAGTGCAAAGCTGCTTTTTAACCGCGTGCTCAATTTTGATGACTGAGCAAGCGCAGGATTCTAAAGTTTAACCAAAATTTTTGCACTCAAGTGCAACACGTAACTTTTCATCCCACCTCAGCGAGGAAATTACTAAATGCAAAAAAGAACATGGCACGACTAAAAGTAACACACCAAGATGGTTCCGAGTATGAGTTATTAACAAAAAAAAGGTTTTTTTTTTTTTTTAATCATTTATTTCAGGTTTTTTAACATAATGTGTTATGACAAACCTATAAATCTATAACTATTATATTCTACTGACTATGACTATTCTATAACTATGACTATTATAGAAGGAAGCAAAATTAGTTTATGAGCTAGTTCGCACAGCACGAACCAGTTCATAAACCAGCTTCGCTTCCTTTGAATTGGGACAAGCTAATATGCTCTGAAATATTCCCATATTTCTAAGGTCAATTCCCAGCTCCACGAGGATCTTCCGCCTTGCATTTCTGTTCCGCACACACTCCACCAGGATATGATACACATCTTCTAGTTTATTGCATGCCTCACAGTTGGGTGAGGACACTTTCTTCATCAAATGCGCAAACTTATTCAGTGGAATGTGTCCGGAACGAACCCTGTGCGCGGTTACAACATCCTTTCTGCTTATGTCGCCAATAAACCAAGGCGAACGAGGAGGTTGACTTTGTATTATTTTGTACCATATACCTTTAGTTTTGGATCTCTCATCGAAATATTCTCGCCAGTAATTATAACATAATGTATTATATTTAGGTAGTAATTCGGTGTATGATGGCAATATAAATACTTCAGTCCCATCTACAACCGCTGATTTTGCTAACCGGTCTGCCTCCTCGTTGCCAGACAACCCAATGTGAGACGGAATCCATTGCAATACAACAGTCTTGCTACTTTGGTTACATTTTTCCAATAATCGGAGAATGTTATAAGTCACCAACAGTCCTCGTTTTCCAGATGTACACCGTGTAATATGTTGCAATGCGCTTTTGCTATCACTGTATATGACTATGTTCAACGCAGTATCAATAGAATAGTTAATGTATGATAAAGCCTGTGCTATTGCAAATAATTCCATCGTCATTATAGATACTACTGATGAGTTCTTATAACATTCTCCTTGCTTACGTACTGAGTCATAAAATGCTGCACCAGATACGCCAGGGCTCTTAGACCCATCTGTGAATATAGTATGCCAATTTTTATACTTTAAATCTAGTTCGATCAAAATCTCATTTTTTAACAAATTTTGCTCATAATTTTTTTTTGCACTTTGTATGCAATTTAAACTAACTCTAATTGAATTTTTAATACATATTTTAGATGGCCATATTTCAAGTGAGAACATTTCAAGAGGGTTTGATGATGCAATTCTATCCTCCTTTACAGTATCATACGTTGTCATTAAAAGAGGTTTTTTCTTATTTGTCCAGTATCTATTAGCATGAAAAGCACTAAGCGTTTCTAGGCTGCGAAGTGTCATACCATTAGACCATGATTTAGCTTTAATACAAAACTTTAATGCTAGGTATTGTCTTCTCACACATAATGGAGGGACGCAAACTTCACTTTCCATGACGTGTATTGGCGTGGTCTTAATGAAACCACCTACAATTCTAAGAGCTTGGTTTTGAATTTTGTCTAGCTTATACGTATGTGAGTTTGCACTGTTGTCGTAAAAATAACAACCAAAATCTATACGACTTCTTATCAAATTAATATATAGCCTTCTCAAATGCTTGGGGTGGACACCCCAACCACTACCTGCTAATACTTTAAGAATATTTAAGAATTTTTGAGTCTTTTCACAAACTTCATTAATGTGCCGACTCCAGCGAAGTGATCGATCCAGCCATATACCCAAATATCTAATATTTGGTTCAAAAGCTAACGATAGGTTGTTTACGCTAAGTTCAATCTGATGGTGCCGATGACCTCTACTAAATAAACAAAATTTAGATTTACCAGCTGATATGTCTAAACCAATTGTAGTTAGTATATTAACTATCGTATTTAAAGAATTTTGAATTCTATAGACACAGTTTTCTATTTTTTTATCACTTGTAAATACAACAAAGTCATCTGCAAACTGCGCGATTTCGACGTTAACACTTTTGCATAATTCATACGTCACAATATTAAACAGCAAAGGTGAAATGGGATCTCCTTGGGCCAAACCCATTGAAGTCCACCTCACCAACTCGGTTTCACCAAAATTTTCATTTGTAATTTTTAAATGTCGTTCACTCAAAAACTCCCATAAATAATTACTTATCTTGAAACCAACACCCAAATGGTCCAAAGTGAGCGTAATTTTATTAATCAGGACATTGTTGTACGCATTTTCAAGATCAAGAAAGCACGCTAGTGTAGGTATGTTTTTAGTAAAGCCAATTTGAATACTTGAAACTAATCGAGCTACGGAATCTAAACAAGATTGTGCTTTTCTAAAGCCTGTTGTGCTAGGTGAGAGAATACTGTTCTTTTCAATAAACCATTCTAATCGTTTTGTTAGCATACAGTGAAATATTTTACAAATGCATGATATCAAAGATATCGGGCGTAATTTTACCCCAGCAGGGTCTGAACTATTTCCAGTCTTGGGAATTGGTATCACATTAATATCTCTCCATTGTTCTGGAATGTAACCGGAATTAAATATTTGGTTGTATAAATTTAGTAAAAAAACCTTTCCTTCTAAAGGTAACTTGAACAACATTGAATAAGTAATACTGTCATTACCGGGAGCTGAATCTTTACTTTATAAACATAACTCTAATTCCTGCATACTAAATTCTACTTCTAGTAAATTATTGCATGACACAAAATCCGGTTTAGGTACTCTCACGTAATCGGGCGCAAGATTACACAATAGCTCGTGTTTTCTATCATTAGACACTTGAAACTTATTTTGACGGTATCCTTTAATCCACCTCATACGGCGCCACATCTCTGATAAGGAAGTTGATTCATTCGTAGAATTACAAAAATCTCGCCAATTCGCTGATTTTGCCCGTGATAATTCTCTTTTAACAATTAAATTCTTATTTTCTAAGACGGTTAAATTATCAGGAGTTGGATTACGGCGAAATGTACTTAGCGCTAAACGTCGCTGAGCTACAAGTTTTGACAAATCAGCATTCCAATACGGTTTAGGTATAAATTTGCGTTGGGGATCAGTACATATTTTTAAGTACGGAATACTTTTATCAGCTGCCTGGGTTATTATACCTACAAATGTGTCGTATCTACTTTGTATATTATCTTGAGTATTGGCATGCCAGTTATTTATTAATTCTCCGACTGAATCTGAATAGGACTGCCAGTCAGCCTTTTTATAATTGCGTCGCTTAATGTAATGAGAGGTATCTTGGAAGCTAGTACTCACTTTAATGACATAGTGGTCGCTACCTAAACTTTCGTTCAGAACAGCCCACGAAAAATGAATAACTATATCTGAAGACGCAAATGTTATGTCTGGGGAAGATTCTTGCATTCTATTATTAACATATTCAGCCCGAGTTATGCTACCATTATTTAGGCTAATAAAACCATGTTCCAATGAAGAGTCTAAGATTTGTAAGCCTCGAGTGTCATTTTTACAAGACCAATTCCTATGGTGGCCATTGAAATCTCCAGCTATAATTGTATTACTACTAAATTGAGCAAATAACTCATCCCAGTCTGGCTGGGTTGTATGTACTGACGACGGACAATAAATAGATACTATGTTTTTTACAAATTTACAGTTAAGTGGCTTAATTAATATTGCTTCAATACCTGTGTTCGTTAAGTTAAATTGACATACCTCTATTCTAATAGATTTATGTACGAGGATACCTACTCCTCCGTATGAGTCACAACGATCCTTTCTGTACCAGTTAAAGTCACGAATGTTTATATTTATATCTTCGTTTAACCACGTTTCACTAATCAAAGCTATATGCACTTTATATTGAACTAATAAACACTCAAACTCTGTTTGTTTCGGTTTGATGCTGCGAGCGTTCCACTGGATTATATTAATAAAACGTTGCGACATACAACTGTTATCCATTTTTAAAAATGGACAGGATTTTATTAAGATAATCCTCTATCTTGAACATCTCGGCTATATATTCATAGCACTCCTCAAACACTACACTCAAAAGGTTGGTGATCTTCTCATTCAGTGGTTTCTCTGACGCAACAATCATTCTTATTCTATTGAACAATCTCATAAAATTAATTGATTTCTCTCTCTTTGGTTCTTCTTTTTCCAACGTACTCATTTCACTTTCTACTTCATCTTTACTTCCTTTTCCTTGATCACCCTGACCTTCGGTATTCTTTCTGATTTTCTTCTTTTTCCGTTTTCTTTTTCCTTCCTGCCAGCCATTTTCTGCCACCGACTCGTCACAAGAAACTTTTCTATCATTGGTTTCAGGTACATAGTTTTCGGTTCTTTTCGGTTTCTTAGATAACAACGCCTCCCTGTAATTACTCGTACTTGCCTTTGTGAAGGGCTGATCGTTTCCATGATCTACTGTAATAAATTCTTCAAAGCGGCTGGTTGCTTCTCGTTCCTGGAATATCTCGTAGGCCTTTTTGTAAGTGCAATTTTCATCGCGCATGATAGCTCTGATTTCTTTTTCTTTTTGGTATGCCGGGCATTTTGATTTTTCAATTGACATATGAGGGCCTTTACAGTTTCTGCACTTGAACTCCTTCGTCTCGCAGTTAGCATGGTTTGATCCGCACTTCGGACACAAAACTTTCTTCATAGGGCAAAACTTTGCCCTGTGCCCATACCTCCAGCAGCCCGAACATTGAGAGACGGGGTATAAGTAAGGGTCCACTATAAATCTACAACCGTATGCTTCGACATACGGAGGTATAGTAGTACCCTTAAAACATAAGCGAACTGTCTCGCTTTCCACCCATGCCCCCTCAGCAGTTTGTCTTTTTAAGCGCCAAACGGCGGTTATTTCCAAATCGCTTTCAAAAACTTTCATCAATTCTTCTTCACTAAACTCTAAGTCAACCTTCTTTACAATACCATAACGGCTGTTCATTTCGTCTGTCTTTTGGCATTTAAAACCTCTGTTCTTCAATTCCTCGCACTGCAATAACAGTTCAGCATTCATATTAGTTTCAAAGGTAATCAAGACCTTATAACTACTTCTATACTTTATCTTTATTACGTCTTTGATGTTGAGACTTCTCAATAATTTGGCCAACGCCATCTGTTTGGGCAATGGGTCTGAAGAGGTCATACTTATCTCACACGTCTTGGAAGTAGGTACATTTGCATTACATTGTTGTTCTGCAGTCTTGCACGAATCAGTCTTCGTTCCACTATTTCTTTGCGATCGCTTAGTTTTCCGTATAACGGGTATGAAATCCTCGTCTGCGTCTGCGTCTGCGTCCGCGTCACAGTCGCCCCATTTTTCATTTCTTTGTCTCTTCAATCTGTTATAGGAGTTATCAGAAAGCATACCCTCAGGTGAAAATAAAAGTTCACGCTCAAACGGTTCCCTCTCCTCTTCCATCTTCGCTACGCTTGATCGCCCACGAACGGGCGGCCCACCTGACTAACAATGTACAGCAACCGGTATGCGTGCACTCCCCGCACCAGTCGGCGCGCAACTCGAAAAAAAAAAAAAAAAAAAAAAAAAAAAAGGGTTGTATTATATATTCGGCACCATGCAGGTAGAAGTAAATAGGTTTAATGGTGTTTTGAATTCACAAATACAGCAAGAAGGTTACGAGTGCGAGTTTATTCCAAAATAAAAAAGGTTGTATGATAAGTTGGGCACCATGGAGGTAGAAGTAAATAGGTTGTGTATTCACAAACTTATTGAACACGATATTCTAAATTCAAATTTACTTTATCCTCTAGCGGGTAAAAACGGCTTTTACAGTCAGATATTAAACAGCAAAAACACACTTTCAGAGCTGTACATTGTTACCTGAGTGTTGAAAGTCACGTTTTTTGAGTCCCGAGACGGGTTTGGCGCCAGAGCGTAGCGAGGGCGCCAATGGAGCTTGAGGGACTTATAAGACTTTCACCCGAGGTAAATACTGTGCTTTTCATTACGAATACAAGGAAAGTAAAAATAAAAACATGAAAGAAAAATTAGTGAAAATGAAGATTGAATTGCCGCCTTCCCGCTTTTTCTCTGGCGGGCCATTGGCTTCGGCTCGCCGACATTATTCAGCCATTGTTTTCATTTTCATAATTTAAAAAATGGTAAATTGTTTGCTCAAATCCATGTTATTTTAAATAAATAGTTGAAGCTATATATTAATCAAGTAATTTAGAAGATATATTATTTATTTAATACTATCTTTATGTTATTTAAATTTAAATTTTACATTGCGCTCTAGTTAGACTTTTTAAACTTCTTACCGTTGTAATGGGTTTCCAACCTACTTGCTGAATAAAAAGTTGGAATTTAGTTCAACAACCTCCTTGCACTTAGAAAGACTTTAGAAAGTTGGAGCATGGTTGAATAAAATAGAACTTGTTTTTTTTATAATTTGACAGCTGTCAGTAGAAAGCGATTCTACCTAGGGCTGAAAGTATTACTTTCAATTAGTCCCCTCAGGCAACTTCAGACCTACTTTCAGAGTATGAGCAATGAAAATTATATTATACTATTACACGGGTATTTATCGCGTATATTACCTTATTTTATTTATTTTCCCGACGTTTCGGCTATGTTGCAATAACCGTGGTCGCGGGCTGACTGGAGCATTGACATGAGTGCTACCGTCGTTGAAAAGTGGAGGCAGCATCACTAACTACCCTCACTTGATCTTCTTTGTCCATAATGTCCGTGCACGCACTACGACACACAACACTGATAGTATCTACGCACTGTATACGCGATAAATACCCGTGTAATAGTATAAATAAAAAAGCCATGTTTATAATGCGCATGTTTTGCAGTTAATTCAAAATTACTACCGCCATAATGAAGCGTTTGGTCGGTCACTGTATACGAAGTTTCCATAATTAACCGTACTTAGTCGTATAAAACAAAAGTAGGCAGTTTTCGAATAAAAGCCGTAATCCGTTTGGCTATTTCTTTTTTTTTAATTTACTATGTTTGATGAAAATTAAGCCCAAGTTGGCCGCTGCCACATAATGGTATACATAATTTTTCATTGCTCATACTCTGAAAGTAGGTCTGAAGTTGCCTGAGGGGCCTAATTGAAAGTAATACTTTCAGATCTAAGGAGAATCGCTTTCTACTGACAGCTGTCAAAATGTAAAAAAAAATACGGGTTGCACTCCGGGAGTGCCGGCAGAAGTGAAAACTTGATTATTAACGTAGGAACCCTAAAAGTTGTTTATTTTATCAAGTTCCTCAATGTAGTAAAACCCCAATCAAAGTCCTAAGGAACCCTAAAAATTTTAGCATTATCAAGCTCCTAAGTGTAGTTGAAATTCCAATCAAAGTGCTAAGGAACCCTAAAATTGTTTGCATAATCAAGGTCCTAAGTGTAGTTGAAAGTCCAATTAAAGGCCTAAGGAACCCTAAAAGTTGTTTATTTTATCAAGTTCCTCAATGTAGTAAAACCCCAATCAAATTCCTAAGGAACCCTAAAAATTTTAGCATTATCAAGCTCCTAAGTGTAGTTGAAATTCCAATCAAAGTCCTAAGGAACCCTAAAAATGTTAACATTATCAAGCTCCTAAGTGTAGTTGAAACTCCAATCAAAGTCCTAAGGAACCCTAAAAGTTGACCACTTAATCAAATTCCTCAATGTAGTAAAACCCCAGGGAATGAACCGGGATCAAGAAAGTAGAAGACCTATTTAGGCTTGCCCTAGATAAAATAAAGTTTAAAAGGATGACTGCCAGCCTTCAGTAGTGGAGAGGCACCCTAAGAAGAAGAAGTAAAACCCCAATCAAAGTCCTAAGGAACCCTAAAAATTTTTAACATTATCAAGCTTCTAAGTGTAGTTGAAACTCCAATCAAAGTCCTAAGGAACCCTAAAAGTCGACCATTTAATCAAATTCCTCAATATAGTATAACCCCAATCAAAACCCTATACGGAACCCTAAATTTTACGTAAAGCCAAATCCTCAACGGGTCGGAACCGCTAGAAGGGACCTTGTCGCGCGACCTACAAGTAGGTCCTAAATGAAGTAAAACGGCAGACATAGGAGGAGGGGGTTCTGGGGGGCTAAGGGGGGTCACAGCACGGCTCGCTTCGCTCGCCGCGCTGTTCCCCGTGGTCGCGTGGCGGCTCGCTTCGCTCGCCGCGACGCTCCCCCCGGGTTCAGGAAGAGGGGGTTCTGGGGGGCTTAGGGGGGTAACAGCACGGCTCGCTTCACTCGCCACGCTGTTCCCCGTGATCGCGTGGCGGCTCGCTTCGCTCGCCGCGACGCTCCCCCCGGGTTTCGGAGGAGGGGGTTCTGGGGGGCTTAGGGGGGGTCACAGCACGGCTCGCTTCGCTCGCCGCGCTGTTCCCCGTGGTCACGTGGCGGCTCGCTTCGCTCGCCGCGACGCTCCCCCCGGGTTCAGGAGGAGGGGGTTCTGGGGGGCTTGGGGGGAGTCACAGCACGGCTCGCTTCGCTCGCCGCGCTGTTCCCATGGTCGCATGGCGGCTCGCTTCGCTCGCCGCAATGCTCCACTCGAAAAAAAAGGCTTAAAAATAGGGCATTTTTAGGTTTTTTAAATAATAAAGGGGTCTAGAGGGAAAGGGGGGAAAAATTTATATTGCTTTCAAAATAATCTCACCTTCCCTACATGACCCAAAAAAAAAAGTGCTCAACGCCGCTTAAGAAGTTTTCACTTCAAAAACTTTGCATTTATAGAATAAGAATTATATTGACTCCGCTTTTTATTGTTTATTATTTGCAATAATTTAATTTGGAGATCCTTGGCTTTTTTTCACTTGTTATAATTATTGCACAATAATTGTGCAGTTCTGTGAAAGTCGGCAATTCTCGTGCAGTTTAATGTTTTGAAGTGATTTTTATTATGAACTCTACGTTGTAGTCTTAGGGTACATTTCTACAAAAACATCCGTCTTACGCTTTTTCGATTTTTATTATGAACTCTACGCTGTAGTCTTAGGGTACATTTCTACAAAAACATCCGTCTTACGCTTTATCAGGGTCACGTGATCCTGACGCGAGTTTAAGATTTTATACCCATTTCAGAAAGTGCTCAACGCCGCTAAAGAAGTTTTCACTTCAAAAAACAAGTTCACCCACGTACAGCCAAGACGAGGCAGATCTATTCACGCACACCACTGTCTTGGCCAACGAAAAGCTTATGGAGCCGCCTGGAAAGGAAGGCACAAATGGCTGAGCCCCGCGACCCAGGGATCGTTGTCCCTGCGAGTAGCAGCCAGGGCGATGGGTCACACACCCGAGGCCCTTACCTGCAACTCCCATGAAGAGCGAGTTGTAGAAGACCGGATGATGATGATATTTTATTCAACCATGCTCCAACTTTCTAAAATCTTTCTAACTGCAAGGAGGTTGTTGAACCAAATTCCAACTTTTTATTCAGCAAGTAGGTTGGAAATCCATTACAACGGTAAGAAGTTTAAAAAGTCTAATTAGAGCGCAATGTAAAATTTAAATAACATAAAGATAGTATTAAATAAATAATATATCTTCTAAATTACTTGATTAATATATAGCTTCAACTATTTATCTAAAATAACATAGATTTGAGCAAACAATTTACCATTTTTTAAATTATGAAAATGAAAATATTGGCTGAATAATGCTGGCGAGCCGAAGCCGAAGGCCTGCCAGAGAAAAAGAAAAAAAAACCGGGAAGGCGGCAATTCAATCTTCATTTTCACTAATTTTTCTTGCATGTTTTTATTTTTACTTTCCTTGTATTCGTAATGAAAAACACATTGTTAACCTCGGATGAAAGTCTTTTAAGTCCCTCAAGCTCCATTGGCGCCTTCGCTACGCTCTGGCGCCAAACCCGTCTCGGGACTCAAAAAACGTGACTTTCAACACTCAGGTAACAATGTACTATTTCTTTACGCCCTCCTAAGGGGCCAGCGGAGTGCGAATTTTCATACAAACGTAATACCAAAATGATTACTAGTTTAGGCAGATTTTCACTATATTATTGTAATAATTGTATGTGTATAGTATTTATCTAGGTTCCTGAACAATTTTTATTTTAAATTACTTACCTCAAATGAAATTAACGCCAATCGCATTTTACAATTTTTTTTCATTGCAAAATGTGAATGGTGTTAATTTCATTTGAGGTAAGTAATTTAAAATAAAAACTGTTTAGGAACCTAGATAAATACTATACAAGTACAATTATTACAATAATATAGTGAAAATCGGCTTAAATTAGTAATCATTTTGGTATTGCGTTTGTATGAAAATTTGCCCTCCGCTGGCCCCTTAATAGGTATCAAAAAAACCACAAATCGGCTACATAGCTTATAGATAGTGTTAGTAAGCTATCATGTTAGTAGCTTACTATCATTATCTTGCTATCCTGGCTTGAAAAACTAGCCTTGTGTATCCCGGGTATGACAGATGGCGGCAAACATGAAAAAATGGAATGGAAATATATCTTCCGATCACAAACATGAATGGCGAAATCGAACTTGCATTGCGTTTAATGCAGGTTCACATTTTGTGATGGCCAAATTATTACAAGCAAGTGTTTTTTACATTATTTCGCCTTCTGTCACGCGCAAAGCTATTTTGCGCGGACTCTCCGGTAGGCATTTTTGTTTTAGCTTCAAATTTCGTCAATAACGATGCTAATAATAATTATTGTCATGAAATTATATAAAAGATCATTCTCTAATTTAGTTTATCCCAGAAATAAAGTAGCTGTGGTAAATTTACAATGAAGTTATTCGTAACCCTTGTTTTACTCATTTGTGGTAAGTAATGCAATTTGTGGTCATACTCATTACTCATATTATTTATTGCATTTATTATGTTACATGGTGAGGTGATAAAGTTGAAAATGGTGAATACATAACAGGCTTAGGGCATAGCAATATTTGGAGTGGAAGCATCCCGAAGTTTGAAAAAAATAAATAAAAAGCTGTATGGCTGTTAGTGTTAGTATATTGTGAATTTAAGTATTCAAATAATTAAACAAAATGGCTTTATATAGTATCAAAGACAACCTTTTAGGGGAAGGGGGGGCAAGATGGGGACGCGAGGTAAGACGGGGTCACGCACACATACAAGAAACTAGACTCTTGCGAACAGAAAGCAATAAGCCAATAGGAAGCCATACTCGATCAACCGTCAGCGCGACAGAAACAGTAAGTGGGAGTGCACGCATTTTTTTTTTACAAATTAAAATCACGATGAATCACGATGAATCACGTTGAGTGTCTCGTCGATCTAATTTTACGCAGTTAAAAACGTCTTTACTGTAAGGTAATTATGACTACCCAATTTATGTCTTTTCTCGTATATGGTTGTTAGTGTTGTTTACTTTGTTGTGGTATGGTTAGACAAAAGTTCACTTAATATTTATTTTTTGAGAAATTATTTTTTTCTAAATCTGCCTTTGGGGTAAGACGGGGTATTGGGTATGGGGTAATCATCCGTAGGTTGGGTAGGCTGCCAGCTTTGTGGACGTTGGGCTCACAATGGTTGTGCTGGTGTGGATGATGAAAACACCGAAGAAATTTATATTTGTATTTATTGTGATAATAATTAGCTTACCCCATCTTGCCCCATTTTCATTACCCCATCTTACCCCATGGTAAGGGGCAAGATGGTTTTTCGAAGGTTCCTATCAAATCATTTATTTAAAAAAAATGCTATAAGTTCATCTCCCAAAGACTATGCCAAATTGTAGTTAGATAAATAAGGCATTGTGCCATAAATAAATAAGCATAAGAAACGCAATGATTATACTGTATTTTTGGTATTTTCCTTAGATACCCCATCATGCCCCCCCTTCCCCTACCTATGCCTTGATTAATAGATGCTCCCTTACTTACTTATTTTTTTAATCGAGCTACTTGTTTCTTAAATAAAATAATAAGATACATTTTATAAGATTATCTATACAATAAATCTTTCGTGTCACAATTTGGAACGCGATAAACTCCGAAACTACTGAACGGATTTCGGTAAAATTTTGCAACTGCCTATAATATGGTCGGACTTAAAAGATAGGATAGTTTATATTCAATATTTAGGTGTTATTAATTTATAAGGGGCAAAAGTTTCGAAATCTATGTCTATCCCTTTCTATCACGTAGGGACTTATATATCTATCCCTTTCTATCGCTTAGGGATTTTTCAGAAAATTCTCGACTTTGACGAGGATAGAACGCTCTAGAATGTCTTTGAGGTTCTGGAATGATCAAATTTAATTCGAAGACTGAAATTATTCGGTTAGTATCCGGAATGCATCCAAACGTTAGCAATCCAGAATTATCCAGAATACTCAAACCCATGCAAACGGTTCTGAATTCTAGATTTGGACAAAATGTTCTAGAAAATAGTGCTCCTAAACGTTATAGAATGTTCTTTCAACATCATCATCAATTGATATCAGTCCACTGCTGGACGTAGGTTCACCTTGAGTAACATAGGCTATATTTATGTGTTTAAAAAATAAATGTCCACCCGTGCGAAGCCGGGACAGGCAGCTTTGCAAAGCTTTTAGTTTCAGTGTGGAATTTTCCGTACTTTTTTTAACAACAAAAAGTATATAAGAAGAATATGTTTGCTAGATCGTTTATTCTGCAGCTAAAATCCATTGAATAAACACCTACTAGCAGCAATATTAACAATCAAAATGAAGTTGTTCCTAGTCGTTGCCTTGATAATAGCTGCAGTGTGTGGAAAACCATCAGAAAATAACACTGGTAAGGTATTAATATATAATAATAATAATAATATACTATGCCTATTACTCTTAGACATAGAAATTGATATTATATGTACATTTTGATCAGATTTTTCATCATTTTTGTAATTTTTGTGTTCATTACACAAATATTAGTTCTTGATATGGATGGAACCTATGACCTACGGCGCAAAAGGCAGACCTACTATCAACTCAGCTGTGAGGCTAATCGAATGCCTGAATTTTAGATTGGATTTAAAATATTAAGTATGCTTTACTAGTTATTGCCACCTGCGTATTTGCTCGCTTTTCTCCAGGGCCCTTTCGCTTTTCTTCTCTGTTGTATTCTCAGACCCTGTTATACATATATTTAGTAAAAAAAAATGCCTGTGTCCAACTTTTAACTACATCCTATTCCATTATTATGTACAATGAGTTTTTCTTAATATTTCTTATAATCATGCACTGTGTATAGAAAACGCAAAGCAAGATTTTACAATCTTGAAATTTTTGAGTAATGTCTATGTTGTTGAATGGCCTCTCAACTCAGTTGACAGTAACTTCTATGGATTTTATCGTGTTTACTGCACTTAAGGAAATCACAAAGATTTTTATAATTTCCTAAAAGTTAAAAGCCGAGCGGGATTTGAACCCAGGTAAGTAGTTGACAGTAGCAACAAAACTGTAGATGAAGCCACGGTCGCGTTAGTGCCGAACAGTCCATAAGAGTTATTCGTCGAGTGTGATTAAGATCCGATGGTGCAGTGGTCAGCCCCGTACCAAGGAGAAGGTCGCGGGTTCAAATCCCGCTTAAAAATCAGTTGGTAGTAGCTCCACCTTCTGCGCCGTAGGTCGTCGGTTCGATCCCCACCGAGGACAAATTTGTTGTTTTGTGTGGGGAATGCAGCTTTCATACACCCTGTTAAAGTCTAACTTTACATGGTCTAAGACGCTTAAGGTACAGTCCAGTACAAACCAAAGGACTGCGCCTGTGAAATTTCCCCTGATTTTTTTTACTTTATGCATAATAATACTATGTTTTCTTTTAGGGGAGAACATTTCTGCGAAGCTAAGCAAGGAACAAGAAGCAGCAGAGCGCTTTAAAAGTCTAATGTCCAAAATTGGTAATTATCTCTACACTTGGCATGGAAATAAATGCTATATACCTTATGACAGGAAAAAACAGAAAACATAAAAACAAATTCATCTATTTTTTTAATTAGCTTATGGAACAAGCATATTTTATGGCCCATCTGATGCTAAATGGTAACCATTCAGTGTTAAATGGTTGGTAGATTGACCTAGGTAGGTCTTTTCGATTCTGATGAAACTATTTTCAAGTTTAGCATTTTTTCATTATGACCTTGGTTTAACACTACGGTTTTTTTTCTTCCACACTCAAAAAGTATTAACGGCTACTGTTCATAGTAGGTACCTTAAAAGTCCTTCTCGTCTACAATACTACATAACATTTAATATTATATACAATTTTCAGATCAAAAAGTCTGCCTATTTCACAAAGTTTTTGGTTGGAAAACTTGTTAGGATTCAAAATATATGTCCAACCCGCAACCAACACAGCTAACAAATTTTATTTTTGTTTTAGATGATGGAGCTAGACTGACTAATGTGATGAATGGGTTAAGCAACACAGATGGTAAGTGTAAAATATTAGCAAATGCGATGAGTCCACACAAAATAGTTGCTATTTATCATAAATTAGTCCAATGAGTATTTTTAAAAAGGGTCAAAATGAACGAGCGTGAAGGTCATCGACGGTGGTCTTTGCCCTAATGACTTTTAAACTTTTAAGTTACCTACATAATTTGATGTACCATTTTTTTTGTTTATAGTGTTGGCAGACCGCACTAAATCGGATGCATACGTTTTAGACGCGCTGGCCGCAAGTGCCCAGCTTGCTGGTAAGAAACTAAAAGGGTTAGATATGTCTCAGGTAACCTAGATGAGGCAATCGTCTAAGCAAATCCAAGGCACAAGAGACGCCTCACAGTCACACCAAGCCAACCGAGACGGGATCAAAATCGTCTCCCTGGCAAGATTCGCACTAAATTCATCATTCGCGCTTGATGTGCGGACTGGTTTCCGCAATGAGGCCTCTGGCTTTAGGTTCTACGACACGCTGATTTCCTCACTATGTTTCCCTTCCCCGTTTTGAGAGTACTGACATAGTGCACATACATTTTTCGACAAAAAAACTCATCATGTCACGTGCGTGACCTGAGTGCTACCGTGTAAATCCAATACACTGTATCTTAAGTTACAGTGTATTGCCTTAACAGGGCTCAATCGTTTTCTTTAAGTCTGTTTTATATCACCCAATTTGTTTTTTTCCGCTAGCTATTACCTACACTGATAAAATACGATTTAGAAAACACTGTATTCACAAAATCTTTAAGGTTTAAAATTCCAAAATACGGTAACCAAATATACCGTGTATTACCAAAACAAATTGACCCGCAAAAAAGATACAGTATCCAGTAATCCAATCTATGGAGACCCGCGCACCGCGATTCTAGTGGCAGCGCGTGAGTCTGGCGGGGAGGTCAGTTAATAGTGGTTATGCAACCGATCGGCCTGGATGGCGGTGAGCGGGGTGCGGGGGCCGGAAGGAAGACGACAGACAGAATAATTATAAGTTTAAAAAACTTGAGAAACCGACTTCATTGTCAAACGGCTAAACCGATTTTAATCAAATTTGTTTGGGACAATCTGGACGTAAGAATAACCTTCCAAATAAAAAAATAATTTTCTAAATCGGTTCATAAATGACGGAGACATACAGTTACAAACATTTAAAAAAATATTAAAAAAAAAATGGCAACACAGATTTAATAAAATTAAAATGGGACCAATCTGGAAGCAGTACCTTTCAGATAAAAAAATATTTTTTCAAATCGGCTCACAAATGACGAAGTTATGCGGGAACAAACATTAAAAATACAACCGAATTGAGAACCTCCTCCTTTTTGATTGGAAGTCGGTTAAAAAGTTTATAATGTTAGATGCGATTCCAAGAGAAACTGAACCAAGGGGAATCAGTGAGCTAAAAGTAACGGAATCTCCAGAAGATGATGCATGAAACATTGATCTAATACTTCAATAAATATAATAATTTGTAAGGTACTTTTTATTACAATATAATAATATACAAACTGTCTTTTTATTCTCCTACCCATCAATACTAATATTATAAATGTCTAAGTTTGTGAAAATGGATGGATGGATGGATGGATGTTTGTTACTCTTTCACGCAAAAACTACTGAACGGATTTTGTTGAAACTTTACAGTGTTATAGCTTATACATCAGAATAACATATAGGCTTTAAAAATAACATAATATATTACCGGGACCACCGGGACTACGCGAACGAAGTCACGAGCGGGCCACTAGTATTTATATAATTTTGGGGCTGTTTGATAATTAGTATGAAAAACAGTATATCGCCTAATTAAGTATTAAATAGATAACTCTTATTTGAAAAGGCAAAACACTTTATTGTCACGTATAGTGTTTTGCCATAACAATAGCACTATTGACACAGGACTGTATCATGACAAAACACTTTTTTGATGATATACCGCTTATTTTTTTAAATATCTATTTAAAAGTCATATGACCAGGTAGACAATTGTAATTCCTTGAATATGACACCAAACACGGTAATCTTTAGTAGTGAAATGAGAGAACAATGGACTAAAAACCAAATAAAGTTTATTTGCGCGTTTACTCAAACCGCACTTTTTAAACTTACAGTGTATTGGATTCACACGGCAGAGTGGTGATGATTTGTTTTGGTCTTTTCAGTTCTGTACTAGTTGTAGTAGCCGGTTATAACTTTTTAGCACTATATCGTGCCAGCAATAATACGAGATGTACTGATCGAATCTAAGCAAATGCACTTGCCTGTGGTATTTATAGGGACCTTGTTACTGTAAAAAGGTTTTCTCAATCGTTATATTATTTATTTGTGGGTAGTTTGTTTAGTTCTTTACCAGAGACGAATGATCAAAACATTAAAAACATGGTTTTACAAAATGATTCTCAATAAAATTCCTTAAAATGATTCATTCAGCTGCATTAAAATGTATATAATATGCAACTTCCAGGTTAGTGTTGCAGCATTGCATAGACATTGAATTCTAAAACACTAGAAAACTAAGTAAATTTATCTACTGAATTCATGATTTTTATGTACTTCACTACATTAAATTTGGAGATTGGCGGAATTTTAGTGCAGCTGACTGTACTAAAATCTGAAACGAAAATGAGCTAACATTGTTTTTTATTCAACAGCTGACCTGTGGAAGCAAGCTGCACAGAAGTTTAAGGAGACACATCCTAATTCCGAGGTGAGTTCAGTTTTTTTCTTGAAATGAATTGCAAAGGCAAAGACTCAAACTGACAGGAAACTGAAACAGAAACAGTTTCTCAACTGAGGTTCCTAGACACGGTAGATATCTCCTCAGATCTCTAAGCACCAAGTACCGACTCAAGATTATTTAAGAACTAAGGGAAGGGCAAATCAGACGTCCGAATTTTTCCATGAGTTACATCCACATTTTGCAGTACTTAAATGGTAGGTAGAATACGGATAAAGACTGCTTTTATGCCATAAACTTATACAGGATTGGCATTTAAAAAAATACAAACCATTAATCACCAACCGCAAAATTTGTGGGAGGCTGTATTTTTTATCTTAGTTTAGTTTAATTCATCATTTAATTACAGGTGGCTGGTGCTGCTTAGGGGCCCGCATCATTGCATACCGTATCTACTACATAACGTTTTGACTGCTGTTAAGCAACAAAACGATATAAAGTCTTTAATTACTTTAAATGCTATAGATTAGATACAGTTTATATACATATTTTGTTTATAAATTAAGCATCTTAATAAAATTCAATTTATCTATGAAGAGTTATTTAATTTTCTTTGATATCATTCCCCCGTTATCTATGCTAATCTTACTCCGTGAAAAAAAAACATTAAGTATTTGGTGTTTGAATTTAAAACACACCAACCTCTTTGTGCAAAAATCAGAACCAAACTCCTTGCCAAAATAACTCCTGGAGTTTTGATATGATTTGATTGATTTAATAGAATAAAAACTGCTTTGTGCTTGCTTATATTCTCTAAATCTATGTAGCATATAGTTTAAAGTAGGTATAAGTATAGTAGGTATTCAACTTAAGGACGCTATTACATTTTTCCCTGTCTCGAATTCGGCTTTCTGCGCCAGCACACAACAGCAAAGTGACCACGGACACATTCAAGCCCATTTACGCTCCATTTTCTGCATTATTCAAATAATCTTGATACTTGATGGTTAGGTAGGCAATTAATTGAAATTACTTTTTTTATATAAGTAGAATGTGTCTTTAAGCTATTGTTTTACTCACAAATCAAATCAAAACAAAATCATTTTTTTTTTCAGGAATTAGAATACAAAAATACAAAATTTTGTTTAGGCGACCGATCGAAGCAACGCGTGACCCAGTGAAATTACTGGCACGTGAGGCTGAATATCTGTATGCCTCCAGTTGATGGACGCAGGGCAGTGCATCGTAGGGCGCGTTCCTGACGTGCGTGACCTGCGAGGCATTGCTTTGTTATAGGCGATGGTTACCACTTTACATCAGGTGGGCCATATGCTTGTTCCATCAGCTAGTTGCATAAAAAAAAAAAAAAAAAAAAAAAGACGCCAGCGTCTTGGGGACGCTTCCGTCTGGCACTGATTTGGATCAGTTGAGCTATCTCTATATCGTTTGTAACGGTCTGCAGATAGCTCAACTGTTTCTTGTGTATTTTGTATTTTGTATTTCATGTTTGACAGCTGTCATTAAAAAGGCAGGTCTTGGTCATACCTATCATTTGGGATTGGAACGAGGAGTCCAGGACGAGTAGTTTCCGAGATATGACCGTTTCAAGTTTGACAGCTGTCTTTAAAAATGCAGGTTTTGGTCATACCTATCATTTGGGATTAGAACGAAAAGTCCGGGACGAGTAGTTTCCGAGATATGACCATTTTAAGTTTGACAGCTGTCATTAAAAATGAAGGTCTTGGTCATACCTATCATTTGGGATTGGAACGAGGAGTCCAGGACGAGTAGTTTTCGAGATATGACCATTTTAAGTTTGACAGCTGTCATTAAAAATGAAGGTCTTGGTCATACCTATCATTTGGGATTGGAACGAGGAGTCCAGGACGAGTAGTTTTCGAGATATGACCATTTCAAGTTTGACAGCTGTCATCAAAAAGGCAGGTCTTGGTCATACCTATCATTTGGGATTAGAACGAGAAGACCGGGACGAGTAGTTTCTGAGATATGACCGTTTCAAAGTTTGACAGCTGTCATAAATGAAGGTCTTGGTCATACCTATCATTTGGGATTGGAACGATGAGTCCAGGACGAGTAGTTTTCGAGATATGACCATTTCAAGTTTGACAGCTGTCATTAAAAAGGCAGGTCTTGGTCATACCTATCATTTGGGATTAGAACGAGAAGACCGAGACGAGTAGTTTCCGAGATATGACCGTTTCAAGTTTGACAGCTGTCATAAATGAAGGTCTTGGTCATACCTATCATTTGGGATTGGAACGAGAAGTCCGGGACGAATAGCTTTCGAAATATGACCATTTTAAGTTTGACAACCGTCATTTTAAAATGCAGGTTTTGAAACCTTTAATTGGCTGTTTTTAATTTGACCGCTGTCATTAACAGGTATATTGGTAATATCATCCTCATCAGCCTGGAGAAGTTCACTGCTGGACATAGGCCTCCCATATACATTTCCAGGAAAAAAATGAAAATTTCTATACATAATCAATGTAAAAACATTTTCACTTTCCTTTCCCAACCAATGCCATGACGTATTTGAAGGTTTGTTCCATGACTTTTTCTGGCTGATTATGATGACTTTTATTATGGTCCAAGAAAGTATCAACTTTATCCAGGCACAGTACACACACGCACGGCGCATCTTGTGTATTGATGAGAACGACAAGGTTCTTCAAGCAGGCGCCGCAGTGCTTTCTTTAGAACCTTGTCGTATTCATCCTAATTATTTGCAAAAATGTGTGACACCCGTCCTTCCAGGACCGCGTCTGAGCGCGGAATGGCGAACGAAATGTAATGAAGTCTACCTACTATCTACCTACCCTTGGAAAAATGTATGGAGAAATTTTAGTGCGTTTTAAAATTGTCTATTCTTTCAAAGTAATTTATTTGGGTACAAAATAATAACGAAGACGAATAGAAGACTCTGTATGCCACAATTTCGTTCTGTTTTCACGTTATAATATTCAGTGGATTTCGCTATTTATGTACCTATCCAGACCCCATTTTTAGCGATTTTTGCTATGTTAAAAACGTATTCATGTGAAAATATTGTATAGGACTGCCCATTTTTTATTGGCTATCACTATAGATGAACACATCATCTTTAATTTTATACCATGATAAATCTACAGTTATGATTCCTGGTTCCATAAATGGTACCTAAAAACCGTTGGTATTCGTAAGTCCCCCCTTAATTTAATTCTAATAGAGGTACGGTATACGGCAACCGAATAACTGGTATAATACTTATATAATTTATTTTGTGAATACATACTTAGAATACAATATAGATATAGCACCCAGACAGAGAACAAACATCTGGGTTCAATACACAAATATTTCTTGGCAGGGGTTGAACCAACTACTACCAGCTATTACCAACTCAGTAGTAGCTCTGCCCTCTGCGCCGTAGTTCAAGGATTAGATCCCTATCAAGAACAAATATTTGTCTATTGAACACACCAGGCCAGTCCAATACCTGTATTTTAGATTAGATTATAAATATTATGCTTTATTAATTATTGCCGCCTGCATGCGTATTTGCTCGCTTTTCTCCACGTCCTTTAGTTTTTGTACTCTGTAGTGTTCTTAGACCCTGTATAATACTAGCTGTGCCCGCAACTGTGTCCGCTAGGAATAGTGTCTATGGGTAGCATTTTTAATTTGCAGCGGAAAAAAAACAGTAGATACATATTCGCGTGCACGTGACACAGTCGTCTGCCCTCTTACTAAACTTACTTCCCCCCCGCATTCCCCTCCGAACTCCCCCCGCACTGCCCCCACTTTCCCTCCACCCTCCCCACCATATTCCCTCCAACATTCTCCCCCACTTCACCCAGACTCCCCGCCACAATCACCCTGTACTCCCCCCTTGCACTCCCCACCAAACTCCTCCCGCACTCCTCTCCACACCCCCGCATCCTCCTTTGCACCTCCTGGTTCTCCCTCCGCACCTCCTGCATCCCCTCTGCACTCCCCCCCACTCTCCCACTCCCCTCCACACTCCCCCCTGTACTCCCCTCCACACTCTCTCTTGTATTCTCCTACACACTCCCGCCCCACGCTCTCGCACTCCTCGCTCCACACTCCCTGTGTACCCTCCTCCCTCAACCCCCCAGCACAAACTTTGAATGTCATGTTTTTTATATCAAATCAACAGACTAAAAAATAAGTTTCAAGTTTCTAGCTCTAAAAATGACGATACTTTAGAATGATAATAATTATTGCTGTTTTTGTACCTAACTACTTACTTTATTGCTTACATAATGTAGATTCGATAGCCTATGTCCTTCTTCAGGTTCTACACTATCTGTGTACCAAATTTCATTTCAATCGGTTTAGTAGTTTTGGCGTGAAAGCTGGACTAACAGACAGACAGACAGACAGAGTAACAAACGCATTTATAATATTAATAAGGATTAAAATAAAATGCCAAAATCCAGCTTTAAGTTAGAACCTATAACATATTTTTTTACATGGATTTTCCTTAATCATTGTATAATAATCTCTGTTTATGGAAACGCAAAGCGTGTTTTTAAGCTTGAGATGTTTAAGAAAGTTCTGTGTTGTTGACTGGCCTCTCAGCTTAGTTGGCTCTTATGCGCTGTAGGTCGTGGGTTCGATCTCCACCGAGGACAAATATTTTTGTCGGGAACACACATGTTTGTTCTCTGGGTGTTATTATTGTATTCTACGTATGCATTTACAAAAAAATTGGTAAAAGTAAAAGCTCTGCTTAGTTTAGGACAAATATTGTGGACAATCTACACAGCACTATCTAGTGCTGTGTAGATTGTCCACAATATTTATTATTTATCGGAATTTGCGTGGTAGGTTGACGTGGGCTGAGATGATGATGATATTATGGATTATTCGTGTTTGTAACTCACGATCTGTTTTATAGAAATACCTAATACGAGTAGCACAATGGCTGATTTCAAAAAATATGGTATGTTTTCAAACACCCTGTTCAAGTCTAGTTTTACATGGTATAGGACTCTTTATCTACAAGCTAGTGCAAACCAGAGAACTGCGTCTGTGACATTTCAACTGTCTGTTCATGAGATAAAGCCTGGTGACGGACGGACAGACAGACAGAACGACAGATAAACAGACAGCGGAGTCTTAGTAATAGGGACCCGTTTACTCTTTGCCCACAACCACACCCCAAAAAAGCGCAGGACGCAGGATCACGCATGCTTCGTCTGATGTCCAAAATTGGTAAGTAATATCTTGTAGTTGGCATCTAAATGAATATTACTTTTTTATTGACTCTCTTTTCTTTAATTAATATCTTTGTTATATAAAACCGTTTTAATTAAAATAAGTAAATAAATAATAAGCAAATATTAACATTGCCGTGTATTGAACGTTCCCATTTTTTCGGGATATAAAGTCCGTCTTCGCTTTTTCCTAGACAACTTTTAGCCAAATCGGTAGAGCCATTATTGAGTTATTAATAGTGTTACTTTCTTATTTATTTATTACTAGCAGTTGGTGACCGAGCTTCGTTCGGTATTTTTTATTGTTAATTTGTATTTTTAAGAAATCATAAGAGTCATATTATTATCTTTATTGGCTTATTCTTACTGAAAAATGCCATCTGCTGGATATGCTTGCAGCATATCTGCAGCTTGCTGTAAGTTAATCACAATCGTCAATTGATTGCAGGGGCAGTCACATATTCAGTTTATGTTTATTAATTGAACTCAGGGTTAAATAATCATTTTATAATAATGAATCGTAGCTAGATCGATTTATCGCCCCCGAAAACCCCTGTATATTAAATTTCGTGAAAATCGTTAGCGCCGTTTCCGAGGTTCTGATAATACGAAAATCTTTTATATATACATAATATATGTATACACCACTATTTTTTAACAACCAAAAAAAATTGGGTAATGAAGTAGGGGTAGAACATTATGAATGTGCAATCAGAATTTTTAGTTTCGATAAAATTATTAAATGTTAAAATTTTCAGAAATCATGCTTAGAACTATGGACATATTAGTTACGTAGTACCTACTAGAGAGAAAAAAAATTACGCTGTTCGGTTCCGCTTGGTATTTAGCGTTTATGAATGAAATGATTTTTGCTTGTTGAATCATTTCTCAATATTTGACAAAAAATTGTGGTTATTTAAAAATATTTTTTTGTCTCAATTTTTTTGTGGATGTGTTCAGTATCAGCAGCCAATATCGGCATTTTTTTTGGTAATTACAAATAGTGGTGTATATAAAAGATTTTCTCGTTTATAGGTATACTAATAATAATAAAAATAAAAAGACGTGTGGCACTCAGAGACTGCCGCGGTAAAGCTATTGCATAGTTTTTTTATCAACTTATGCAATTATATTTTTTTTATTTTTTATTTATGCAGTATTTTTTATTTTTTAATAAATCGGTTTGTCACTACCTTCATGTGCAAATCTCCCTAAAGAACGGAACAAAGTCTTTTGAGCACTGACTTGAACTTTGTTACGTATGGCAACTCTAAAACTGTTACTTACACGTCATTGAAAAAACGTCATTGGGGGTGTTAGGTTTTTTCGTTACGGAATTTCTGGATTCAGTCCCCACGCTCTAGGACCGCGATAGAGTCTAGATAGAGTCTAAACAGCAAGGAGGTTATTGAACCAAATTCCAACTTTTTATTCAGCAAGGAGGTTGGAAACCCATTACAACGGTAAAAAGTTTAAAAAGTCTAATTAGAGCGCGATGTGAAATTTAAATTTAAATAACATAAAGATAGTATTAAATAAAGAATATATTTTCTAAATGACTTTAGTATTATTTAGCTTCAACTATTTCTTTAAAATAACATAGATTTGAGCAAAACATTTTTTAAATTGTGAAAATGAATGGCTGAATAATGCTGGCCAGCCGAAGGCCCGCCAGAAAAAAAAAGTGGGAAGGCGGCAATTCAATCTTCATTTTCACTCATTTTTCTATTATGTTTTTATTTTTACTTTCCTTGTATTCGTAATGAAAAGCACAGTGTTTACCTCGGGTGAAAGACTTATTTAAATCCCTCAAGCTCCATTGGCACCCTCGCTACGCTCTGGCGCCTAACCCGTCTAGGGACTTAAATTCGTGACTTTCAATCCTCAGGTAACAATGTACTATTTAAAAACACGGTTCTTGCATACTATCCCGGATATTTTACGAATTTTTCCCGGATAAAAATTAGCTTGTAATTTTCTGACCCCAAAACGACTACTATTACTAGGACTAAATACTATTTTGCTAAGCTGTATTTATGATTGGTGTTATTTATGACCAGAGGTTCCTTTTTTTCTCACAATTTTGCTGGTTCCGGTGCCCTGCAGCTACATTTTTACAATAGTACCATTCAACAAAAAAAAATTCGAGATTAAATCTACTAAGGACATTTGCTTTGCGGCTGAGTTCCTACCACAAATTGACAGTTTTCGAAAAAAGTAAGAATTGACAGGTTAATAAATGTATCCTTTACCTACCCTTTTGTTGAAGTTTGATCACAATTATGTGAACGTCAAAAATCTAATTAAAGATTGATTTGGGTGCTACGTCAAAGGATTGGTATTTGTAGAAAGACATTGGTTTGTTGTAGCTAAAAAACCTATACATTGAAAGAAGTGAATACAGAGATGATGACTGATAGAGGAGAACATGTTGTGACAACCCCAGATACATTGGCATAAGGGCAGGAAGTAGAAGATGAAATGAAGATGACAATAATAATGATGAGGAAGTGGAAATGAAGTTTAATTTTGTAATCAATGTTTTAAGGATCGCCCACCCAGCATCAAACACAAAAGTTATAAATCCAGTACGTGTGTATTATAAGTATGTATTCACAAAATAAATTATATAAGTATTATACCAGCTATTTGGTTGCCGTAGTTCATAGCTCTATTAGAATTAAATTAGAATTATTTAATTATTCATATCCTGGACTGAAATTTGATAGGCAACCCATATAGAATATATTTACAGGCATATTTAATTAAATATAAAATACGTTTCATTAAATAACCAGCTCGGTGCCTTCACCGAGCTGGTTATTTAATGAAACGTATTTTTCCTTATATAGCGGGATCCTATACTATCTATATAAATCCGTTTTACTCTAAAGTTGCATGCTGCACCTATACTATAGACAATATGCTGAATAGATTTCGAGAAAATAAACAAAAAGCAGTTTTTATTCTAATGCTTAGCTTTCGTCAAAAATGTCATCAAATCAAAACTCCAGGAGTTATTTTGGAAAGGAGTTTGGTTCTGATTTTTGCACAAAGAGGTTGGTGTGTTCTAAATTCAAACACCAAATAATGTTTTTTTTTTCCACGGAGTAAGATAAGCATATTATCGGGGGAAAAATAACAAAGAAAATTAAATAACTCTTTATAGATAAATTGCATTTTATTATGATCCTTAATTTGTAAACAAAATCTATAAACTGTATCTAATCTAAAGCATTTAAAATAATTAAAGACTTTATATCGTTTCGTTTCTTAACAGCACTGCAGTCAAAACGATATATTATGGGTAGATACGACATGCAATGATGCGGGCCCTTATGCAGCATCAGCCACCTGTAAATAAATAATAAATTAAACTAAAATAAGATAAAAAATACAGCCTCCCACAAATTTTTCCGTTGGTGATTAATGGTTTGTAATTTTTTTTAATGCCGATAGGTACTGTGTAAGTTTATGGCATAAAAGCAGTCTTTATGCGAATTCTACCTACCAACTAAGTACCTAATGCATAATGTGGATGTAACGCATGGAATAATTCGGACGTCTTATTTGCCCTTCCCTTAAATAATCTTGAGTCGGTACTTGGTGCTTAGAGATCTGAGGAGAGATCTACCGTGTCTGGGAACCTCAGTTGAGAACCTGTTTCTGTTTCAGTTTCCTGACAGTTTTAGGTCTTCGCCTTTGCAATTCATTTCAAGAAAAAATTGAACTCACCTCAGAATTAGGATGTGTCTCCTTAAACTTCTGTGCAGCTTGCTTCCACAGGTCAGCTGTTAAATAAAAAAAAATGTAAGCTCATGCATTTTCGTTTCAGATTTTAGTACAGTCAACTGCACTAGAATTCTGCTAATCCAAAATTAATGTACCTAGTGAAATAAATAAAAATCATGAATTCAGGATAAGTTAACTTAGTTTTCTAGTATATCGCATTAAATGTCTATGCAACACTAACCTGGAAGTGGCATATTATATGCATTTTAATGCAGCTGAATGAATCATTTTAAGGAATTTTATTGTGAATCATTTTGTAAAACCATGTTTTTAATGTTTTGATCATTTGTTTCTGGTTATTACTTTAGTAATTACCAGAGACAAATGATCAAAACACTGTATGTATGTGCACTGTGCCAGTAGGTACTCTCAAAACGGTTAAGGAATACATAGTGAGGAAACCAGCGTGTCGAAGAACCTAAAAAAGTTCGAGCAATTCGTATCAATTAAGTATCACGGAAAAAGAGCGCGCCACAGGCCTCATTGCGACAACCAGTCCGCACATCAAGCGCGGATGATAAATTTAGTGCGAATCTTGCCAGGGAGACGATTTCGATCCCGTCGATAGGTTTGGTGTGACTGTGAGGCGTCACTTTTGCCTTGGATTTGCTTAGACGGTCGCCTCATCTAGGTTACCTGAGACATGTCTAACCCTTTTAGTTTCTTACCTGCAAGCTGGGTACTTGCGGCCAGTGCGTCTACAACGTATGCATCCGATTTAGTGCGGTCTGCCAACACTGTAAACAAAAAAATAGTACATAAAATTATGTAGGTAACTTAAAAGTTTAAAAGTCATTAGGGCAAAGACCACCGTCGATGACCTTCCCGCTCGTTCATTTTGGCCCTTTTTAAAAATACTCATTGGACTTATTTATGACAAATAGCAACTATTTTGTGTGGACTCATTGCATTTGCTAATATTTTACACTTACCATCTGTGTTGTTTAACCCACTCATCGTAATACTAAGTCTAATTCCTTCATCTAAAACAAAAATAAAATTAGTTAGCTGAGTTGGTGGTGGGTTGGACACACATTTTGAATGACGAACAATTAACAAAGATGTAAACATGCCTGGGTGTAATAATAATGATATAATAATTTATGTATGATTGTATTTATGTAAATTGAAATTTTAGTTGTGTTAACTCATACTCATACTCATACTCATATTATTTATTGCAATTATTATGTTACATGGTGATGGTAACGAACAAGCTTTGCTCAGATTGGGGCTAGGTATTGCGATGTAAAATATGTTGAGTTCGTAAGAAATAGGCATAGAGCTTCAAATGGAGTGATTTCAATACACGATATAAAAAAAAATACACACATCCATAACCGAGAATTAGTAGTTGTTTTTATTTATTTTATATATTACTGACATTAATTTAGGAGAGAGAGAGAGAGTGTATTAATAGAATAAAAAGTATAGTAAGTTGTACATTTTGTAAATATTTTACTTAACTGTGAGTTTCTTTGTGTAACTAAACTTATATAATTATCATAAATCCCTCGCTCAGTGATTTTATAGAGTTAAAAAGAATAATCATATAAGGGCGTAGGGAGATAATGTCAGTACATAGTAGGTCGTTAAGTATGTGGTAGGTGGTTGTAATATCGTATTATAAAACAAAATGACAGTGATAACCTTATCACTGTCATTTTTTATACTTAAAAGTTGTACTTTTTACTCAAAAGTTTTGAATAACTCTTTCACGTACCTACGCGAGAAGAAAGAGAAGAAAGAGTTATTCAAAACTTTTGAGTTAAGAGGCTGAACTACGTGAAACAATTAACTTGTCGCTCGCACATTTTGACCCTTTGAAAGACACAAAAGCACTAAATTGTATCGATACTTGCGAGCAACTATCTTGTGTGCAATACTAATGCACACAGTTCAGCAAAAAATAATGTTTTGATCATAACACGTTTTCCTACCAAAAACTTTGCATAACTGGTTTTGTGAAATAGGCAAACTTTTTGATCTGAAATTTGTATAAATATAATATTTAATAATATGTAGTATTGTATTAAGTGGGCAGGCGAGAAGGGCTTTTAAGGTACCTACTATGAATAGTAGCCGTTAATACTTTTTGAGTGTTAAACCAAGGTCTTAATGCAATAATGCAAAACTTGAAAATAGTTTCATCAGAATCGAAAAGACCTACCTAGATCAAATCTACCAACCACTTAACAATGAACATCAGATGGGCCATATGCTTGTTCCATAAGCTAGTTATATTAAAAAGTTATAAAAAATAGATGAATTTGTTTTTATGTTTTCCGTTATTTCCTGTCATATAGTATATATAGCATTTATTTCCATGCCAAGTGTTAGATATAATTACCAATTTTGGACATTAGACTTTTAAAACGCAATGCTGCTTCTTGTTCCTTGCTTTGCTTCGCAGAAATGTCCTCCCCTAAAAGAAGTCATAGTATTATTATGCATAAAGTATAAATAAAAACAGGTTACATTTCACAGGCGTAGCATAGCACGAAGTAGTCCTTTGGTTTGCACTGAACTGTACCTTAAGCGTCTTAGGCCATGTAAAGTTAGACTTTAACAGGATGTATGAAAGCTGAATTCCCCACACGAAACATCAAATTTGTCCTCGATGAGGATCGAACCGACGACCTCCGGCGCAGAAGGTAGAGCTACTACCAACTGATTTTTATAATGTCCCAAGAGTAAAGAGCCGAGCGGGATTTGAACGCGCGACCTTCCCCTTAGTCCACTGTCTGTCCACTGTCTGTTTGGCGCTGTCCACTGCGCCATTGGATCCTAATCACATTTGACGAATAACTCCTAGGGACTGTTTGGCACTAACGCGACCGTGGCTTCATCTACAGTTTTGTTGCTACTGTCAACTACTTACCTGGGTTCAAATCCCGCTCGGCTTTTAACTTTTAGGACTTTATAAAAATCTTTGTGATTTCCTTAAGTGCAGTAAACACGATAAAATCCATAGAAGTTACTGTCAACTGAGTTGAGAGGCCATTCAACAACATAGACATTACTCAAAAATCTCAAGATTGTAAAATCACGTTTTACGTTTTCATATACCTACAGTGATTATAAGAAATATTAAGGAATCGTTTTAAAAAAATGTAATACGATGTAGTTTAAAGTTGGACATATGCATTTTATTGCATTTTATGTTACTTAATATTTAACAGGGTCTGAGAATACTACAGAGAAGAAAAACGAAAGGGCCCTGCGGAGATAAGCGATTAAATACGCAGGTGGCAATAACTAGTAAAGCATAATATTTTAAATCCAATCTAAAATTCAGGTATTCGTTTATATAGCCTCACAGCTGAGTTGATAGTAGGTCTGCCTTTTGCGCCGTAGGTCATAGGTTCCATTCATATCAAGAACAAATATTTGTGTAATGAACACAAAAATTACGAAAATGATGAAAAATCTCAAAATGTATAATATCAATTTCTATGTCTAAGAGTAATAGGCATAGTAAATTATTATTATTATATATTAATACCTTACCAGTGTTATTTTCTGATGGTTTTCCACACACTGCAGCTATTATCAAGGCAACGACTAGGAACAACTTCATTTTGATTGTTAATATTGCTGCTAGTAGGTGTTTATTCAATGGATTCTAGCTGCAGAATAAACGATCTAGCAAACATATTCTTCTTATATACTTTTTGTTGTTAAAAAAAGTACGGAAAATTCCACACTGAAACTAAAAGCTTTGTAATTCTATAAAAAAAAGTAGGCCTATTCCGACTCTAAAAATAATTTCTTGTCGTTAGCATAACGCAAAATGACATCGAATTTTCACATTCGATAGTGGCGCTCAAAGCTGCGCCATACAAACTAAAGTTTCTTAGTCGTTGTTATCGACAAGTCATTTTGCGTTTAGCTAACGACAATAACTGATGTTAAAAGCCGGAATAAGGCTACCGAAACGGATACCTACAAAATTATCGTGGGTCTCAAACGATAACCATGTTTTCTTTACTCGTATGTGGTACAGACTCCACTGTGGGATATGGGCAAAAACATAATCTGTATTATCCATAGAGCTCTAGCCACCGTCAAAGTGCCGGCCATCCTTGAGCCGAACGGTATCGCACGTGATGATGGAAAGAGATTGACAGGATGTCGTTGATACCTTAGAATCGAGGCAGGCTTTTGGTGTGGGACGCTACTTGCGTGGATACGCTGGTTGCCTCACACGTATCGTCCACATCGAGAGAAGCGGGCGTGGCGGCAACGGCAGCGGAATACCTCAAAAGGCGGAAATATACATCAATCGGCGATGAATACCTACATATTTCTGTCTATAGGGGTTGACACGCTGGGACCCAGAGAGTCCAGAGGCGTGGTTTCTATATTACAAGAGGCTGGTGGATGAGATTGGTGACCAAAGGGCTGACGCTTACCTAGGACAACGAATAAGCTTAATAGCTATTCAAATAGGTAACCTTGCTAGCCTTGTGGGCACGTTGCTTGCGATCGGTTATCTGATTTATGAAATATTAAGAAAAACTCATTGTAAAAAAAAATATAACGGATGTTGTTTAAAGTTGGACACAGGTATTTTATTTTTCATTGCTGCCTAAGGGGGTTGCCTAAGTTGCCTAACTGAAAGTAACGTAAAGTAATTGAAAGTTACTTTCAGCCTAGGGAGAATCGCTTTCTACTGGCAGCTGTCAAATTATAAAAAAAAACAAGTTCTATGTCCTACTTTGAACGATCAGATTTGATTCAAACTTTGCACACCTGTCAAAGGTCGATGACAATGCAATAAAATGAAAAAAAAAAAAAAAACTAAATAGTAAAAAAATTATAGTCAAAAAAACTAAAAAAAACGCTTTTATAACTAATTGAACTAAAAAGTTAAAAATAAAACTGTAATAATCAATAGAAAAATTTATATTATTGTACAAAAAGCGTGGGGGGCTTGATTTTGATTGTTGTAAATATTTTATCAATAGTTTATTATATCTGAAGTTATTCTATAAAGCACCCCACGCTTTTTTGTACAATAATATAAATTTTTCAATTGATTATTACAGTTTTATTTTTAACTTTTTAGTTCAATTAGTTATAAAAGCGTTTTTTTTTTAGTTTTTTAAACTATAATTTATTTTCAATAAGTCCAATAAGCATCTTTCAAAGGGTAATGTGCGACCGGGAAGGTCATCGACGTTGGTCTGCGCCTTAATGACTTTTAACATTCTAAGTTACTGATGCACCATTTTTTTTTGTTTTTAGCAATGGCATGCGTCACTCAATCACACACGAGAGATACCCTTTTCAGTAGCGTACACAACGTGCTGCAACCCGCGGCTTTGCCCGCTCAGTTCCCGGTGCACCCCCTTCCCATAGCAGATATTATTATTATTGAATATGAAATGATTAAAATAAAAAAATAAAATACATTTTATAAGAATAAGGAACTAGAAATGTTTAAATAAAATGAACTCTGTTTTCCACCTGTATGTATTACAAGTAGAAAACAGAGTTTAGATCACCGACCGCAGGCAGCCAGCCAGCATATCCACGCAAGTAGCGTCTCACACCAGAGGCCTGCCTCGATTCTAAGGTATCAGCGACATCCTTTCAATCTCTTTCCATCATCACGTGCGATACTGTTCGTCTCAAGGATGGCCGGCACATTGACGGTGGCTAGAGCTCTATGGATAATACAGATTATGTTTTTGCCCATATCCCACTGTGGAGTCTGTACCACATACGAGTAAAGAACACATGGTTATCGTTTGAGACCCACGATAATTTTGTAGGTACCCGTTTCGGTAGCCTTATTCCGGCATTTAACATCAGTTATTGTCGTTAGCTAAACGCAAAATTACTTGTCGATAACAACGGTTATGAAACTTTAGTTTTTATGGCGCAGCGTTGAAAGCCACTATCGAATGTGAAAACTCAATGTCATGGATGGATGGCCGGCCCGTTGACGATGGCTAGAACGGATAATAAAGATTGTTTTCATTACTCATACTCTGAAAGTAGGTCTGAAGTTGCCTGAGGGGCCTAATAGAAAGTAAAACTTTCAGCCCTAGGGAGAATCGCTTTCTACTGACAGCTGTCAAATTATAAAAAAAAACAAGTTCTATTTTATTCAACCATGTTCCAACTTTCTAAAGTCTTTCTAACTGCAAGGAGGTTGTTGAACCAAATTCCAACTTTTTATTCAGCAAGTAGGTTGGAAACCCATTACAACGGTAAGAAGTTTATAAAGTCTAATTAGAGCGCAATGAAAAATTTAAATTTAAATAACATTAATCTTATAAATCTTCTAAATTACTTGATTAATATATAGCTTCAACTATTTATTTAAAATAACATAGATTTGAGCAAACAATTTACCATTTTTTAAATTATGAGAATGAAAATAATGGCTGAATAATGCTGGCGAGCCGAAGCCGAAGGCCCGCCAGAGAAAAAGAAAAAAAAAACCAGGAAGGCGGCAATTCAATCTTCATTTTCACAAATTTTTCTTTCATGTTTTTATTTTTACTTTCCTTGTATTCGTAATGAAAAGCACAGTGTTTACCTCGGGTGAAAGTCTTTTAAGTCCCTCAAGCTCCATTGGCGCCCTCGCTACGCTCTGGCGCCAAACCCGTCTCGGGACTCAAAAAACGTGACTTTCAACACTCAGGTAACAATGTACTATTTTGCCCATATCCCACAGTGGTGTCCGTGCCACATACGAGTAAATAAAACATTGATAACGTTTGAGACGCACGATAATTAAGTAGGTATGCGCCGGTATAGGCTTATTCCGGCTTTAGACATTTATTTTGTTGTCATTGGCTAATAGCAAAATGACTTGTCAATAACATTGGTTATCAATCATTAGTTTCTATGGCGCAACGATAGCGCCACTGTCGAATGTGAAAATTCGATGTCATTTTGCGTTATGCAAAGCTTAGCCTAGAGCTTTTTTAAAATAACATCGCATTTAGTTTCTGTGTGGAATTTTCCATAACAAGTATAAAAGAAGGATATGTTTGTTAAATCGTTTATTCTGAAGTAAGAATCCATTGAATAAACACCTACTAACAGCAATAATAACATTCAAAATGAAGTTGTTCCTAGTCGTTGCCTTGACAATAGCTGCAGTGTGTGGAAAACCATTAGAAAATATCACTGGTAAGTAGAAGTATACCTATTACTTTTGTACATAGAAATTGATATGAAGTTTGTGTGTTTTTCATCCATTTATCTCCTAAGCAGAAGGTTATTTTTTTTATATATTATAGACAATCTACACAACACTGTCTAGTCCCAAACTTGTACTATGAGAACCAGATAGCTGATACAACGTATATAATTTATTTTGTAAATACATACTTAGAATACAATATAGATAGATAGATAGATAACTCTTTATTGTTCACCACACAGAAACATAATACAGCACCCAGACAGAGAACAAACATCTGAGTTCAATACACAAATATTTGTTCGTGGTAGGGATCGAACCCTTGACCTACGGCGCAGAAGACTAACTCAACTAACTAACTACTACCAACTCAGTTGTGATGCCAGTCCAATACCTGTATTTTAGATTAAAAATTAAATATTATGCTTTACGCAGGCATCAATAACTGGTAAGTATTTGCTCGCTTTTCTCCAGGGCCCTTTAGTTTTTTTGTACTCTATAGTATTATCAGACCCTGTAATGAATTTATTAAAATAAAATGCCTGAATCCAGTTTTAAATTACAACCTAACATATTTTTTGATTTCCCTAACTATTGCGTAATAATCACTGTTTATAAAAAAGTAAAGCGTGATTTTATAAAATTGCTTCGATCTTCACCGAGGATAAATATTTGTGCGGGGAACGCAGATGTTTGTTCTCTGCCTGGGTGTTATATTGTATTCTGAGTATGTAATTACAAAAAGTGTATAAAAGTGTTATTAAAGCTATCTGATTCCTTTCGTACAAGCTTTGTAGTTTGGGACTAGATAGTGCTGTGTGGATTGTTTACAATATTTATTGATTTAATTATTTAATCTTATACCTTTAAACGAGAAAATCTTGTATATATATATTTAGGATCTCGGAAACTGCGCCAACAATTTTTATGAAATTATGTAAACAGAGGGTTTCGGGGGCGATCAATCGATCTAGCTAGGATTCATTTTCAGAAAATGCGTCTGTTCGTTAAAAACTAAAAACATAAACTGAATATGTGACTGCTCCTGCCATCTATTGACGATTGTGAGCAACTAACTGCAAGCATGTCAGCAGATGGCGTTGTTCAGTAAGAATAAACCAGTAAAGATAATAATATGACTCTTATGATTTCTTAAAAATACAAATTAACGTAAAAAATTCCAACGTTACCAACTAGTTATTATTTATCCAAAATAGATGGCTTGACGTCATGTGTATCGGGAGTGGGTTACACTGGGCTAAGATGATATTGATGATGTGGGATATTGGTATTTGTATCTCATGTTTTTTTTATAGAAGTACCGGACTCGAGTAGCGCAAGGGCTGATTTAAAAGAATATAGTAAGTTTTCAAACACCCTACTGTTCAAGCCCAGCTTTACCATGGTGAAGGATTCATTAGGCACAGACCAGTGCAAGCCAGAGGACTAAGCCTGTAAAGTTTCAACTGTCTTAGTATGCGTTTCATGAGATAACGCCTGGTGACAGACGGACAGACAGATGGACAGACAGCGGAGTCTTAGAAATAGGGGCCCATTTTACTGCTTGCGTATGGAACCCTGAAAAAGTGTCCGTGTTTTCAAGTATTTATAATTTTCTTTAGAATTACCGAAGTACCTAATACTATATTACTAACCGACGAGCATGTATGAAGAATGTTATGAGAGTGAATGAAGCGAAAGAGGTGTGTTAGGATCGTAGCAAGTGGAAATCCGTGGTCTCTAACTACCCCCATGGGAATAAGGCGTGATTTTATGTATGTATATTACTATATACTATATTTTTTTAGCGGATGCTGTTTCTGCGCACCTACAAAAAGAGAAGGAGGCAGGATTGCGCATTCAGCGTTTGATGTCCAAAATTGGTAATATCATACAATTTGCATCGAAATAAATACTGCTTTTGTGATTGACTCTCTCTCTTTAATTGATCGAGTGAGCGAAGCGAACGAGATCTTTCAAACAACTTGGGCGATTTGGCATTTATGTGCGTATGTAGGTACATATAAATTCTGCGGATGCCGTTTCTGCGCACCTACAAAAAGAGAAGGAGGCAGGATTGCGCATTCAGCGTTTGATGTCCAAAATTGGTAATATCATACAATTTGCATCGAAATAAATACTGCTTTTGTGATTGACTCTCTCTCTTTAATTGATCGAGTGAGCGAAGCGAACGAGATCTTTCAAACAACTTGGGCGATTTGGCATTTTATGTGCGTATGTAGGTACATATAAATTCTGCGGATGCCGTTTCTGCGCACCTACAAAAAGAGAAGGAGGCAGGATTGCGCATTCAGCGTTTGATGTCCAAAATTGGTAATATCATACAATTTGCATCGAAATAAATACTGCTTTTGTTATTGACTCTCTCTCTTTAATTGATCGAGTGAGCGAAGCGAACGAGATCTTTCAAACAACTTGGGCGATTTGGCATTTATGTGCGTATGTAGGTACATATAAATTCTGCGGATGCCGTTTCTGCGCACCTACAAAAAGAGAAGGAGGCAGGATTGCGCATTCAGCGTTTGATGTCCAAAATTGGTAATATCATACAATTTGCATCGAAATAAATACTGCTTTTGTGATTGACTCTCTCTCTTTAATTGATCGAGTGAGCGAAGCGAACGAGATCTTTCAAACAACTTGGGCGATTTGGCATTTTATGTGCGTATGTAGGTACATATAAATTCTGCGGATGCCGTTTCTGCGCACCTACAAAAAGAGAAGGAGGCAGGATTGCGCATTCAGCGTTTGATGTCCAAAATTGGTAATATCATACAATTTGCATCGAAATAAATACTGCTTTTGTGATTGACTCTCTCTCTTTAATTGATCGAGTGAGCGAAGCGAACGAGATCTTTCAAACAACTTGGGCGATTTGGCATTTTATGTGCGTATGTAGGTACATATAAATTCTGCGGATGCCGTTTCTGCGCACCTACAAAAAGAGAAGGAGGCAGGATTGCGCATTCAGCGTTTGATGTCCAAAATTGGTAATATCATACAATTTGCATCGAAATAAATACTGCTTTTGTGATTGACTCTCTCTCTTTAATTGATCGAGTGAGCGAAGCGAACGAGATCTTTCAAACAACTTGGGCGATTTGGCATTTTATGAGCGTATGTAGGTACATATAAATTCTGCGGATGCCGTTTCTGCGCACCTACAAAAAGAGAAGGAGGCAGGATTGCGCATTCAGCGTTTGATGTCCAAAATTGGTAATATCATACAATTTGCATCGAAATAAATACTGCTTTTGTGATTGACTCTCTCTCTTTAATTGATCGAGTGAGCGAAGCGAACGAGATCTTTCAAACAACTTGGGCGATTTGGCATTTTATGTGCGTATGTACATATAAATTCTCATCATTTATGGATTTGTGTGATTCTTTTAACATTGCCGCGTGTATTGAACGGGAATAAGGCGAGCAAAGCCGCCGCCAGCTACTTCCCTGCCAACTAATTACCAAATCGGTAAAGCCATTTTTCAGTTATAAATAGTGTAACTAACACGACTTTAGACCACTCAGCTAGTAAACAAGCATATATGTTTATTGTTCATTATTCAAATGTTTGTTCAACCCGCAACTAACTCAGCTACTTAACTAATTTAATTTTTATTTTAGATACCCAAATTAGACTAAAAATGTTGGACGGAGCGGCCAAACACATTGATGGTAAGTATAAAATATTAGCCAATCACATTATTTTTGTACGAAAACTTGCTATGATCAAAACTATTTTTTGCTAAACTCTGTGCAATATGTACACGAAATAGTTGCAATTTTTCATAAATAAGGCCAATAAGTATCTTACAAAGGTTAATGTGCCAGCGGGAAGGTTATCGACGGTGGTCTTCGCCTTAATGACTTTTAACCTTATTATTTACTGATGTAACATTTTTTTTGTTTATAGTAATGGTAGACAGCACTAAGTCGGATGCAGAACTTTTAGACATATTGGTCGTGACTGCCCAGCTTAATGGTAAGAAACTAAAAGACCTAGACACGTCTGAGATAACCTAGATGAGACGATCGTCTAATCAAAACCAAGACAAGACACAAGTGACGCCTTACAGTCCCACCAAACGTACCGACGAGACAGAAATCATCTCCCCGACATCTCCTTTCATTATGTAAAAGATAGATCCTAGAATCCTTCAAATAGTCACCATTATACAAAACTATTAGCTGCGCCCCGCGGTTAGAAGTTTTGTACATTTCCTCTATGTTTAAATATGATAAATTAATCCTCTGTAGTCACTGGAAGGGATAAAAACCTTTAAAAATACGGTTATTGCATGCTATCCCATAAAAATCGTGTATTTTTCAGTGTTAAAAATTAACCCTGTAATTTTCTAAAACGACCATTATACATATATTATACAGTGTGTTAGGTTAAACGAGGGACATATTGAAGGAGGGTATTCAGTATTCGATTCTCGTCCCAAATATGTAAAAAACCTATAACCTTAATTTGTGACGTAATTGTCCACTAAAATACATTATTCATGAACACTGAGCGCGCAAGAAGTGAACCTGTAAACAGTAAAATAATCACGCGGCAAAACACGTGCCGATCCTGCCGAAAAGGAAGCTTGTGCGCAAACCCCGCCCCTTCCCTTTGTGTTGCACCGACAGGAGGACACACTCCCGCGCTGACCGCAGTTACAGTTAGTCTATGTATGCGAGTGCGCTGCTATTTCCGCATGTCTAATATTGCGCTTCCGCGTATCGCAAAAACAACCCCGCTTACTTCGGGATAAGTGTGTCCTTTAAACGTGTTCTTTTAACAACCAAAAATGACGTCTTATCGATATTCTAATGAAGAATATTGGGATATGGTTCGTGCCTACGTGTTATCTAATGATAGTGTGCGAGGAGCCATTATTTTGTACCGAGAGATGTTTCCCAACCGCCAGATTCCGTCGTACAATCTTATGCTAGGTGTTAACCAACGATTGCGAACATTCGGTCAGTTCACCGTACCGACGCATGCCCAAGGACGAGGAAGGGAGCCATACCCAGGTAAGCTAAGCCAGGTTTAAAGTATGAAGGGAAAATGGATTATACCTAAAGGTCATTGACCCGCGCACATGTTCTGCGATAATATTAAATCGCTAGCGCAAGGGTGTACACACGTTCCGAGACTTTTGCGAAATTTTTGTTATGGTTCTGTCTGTTATTTATCAGTGTTTTTTTTTTGTTCATATTTTTATTAGTATCATATAATCATGCACTATTGTGGGTTTCAATACGTCCCTCGTTTAAACTAACATACTGTAGATAGTGCAATTCACGAAGACGCGCCCCTTGCGGGGTGCGGGGAGTTTGCTCCGAGCAGCAGTCGCGAACCGTAGTCTATTCATTGTAATGTGCGTGTGCACTCATAGGTAATTAGTGTGTACCGATAACACTCAAACATTGACGGAAGCTTGCACACATATACTATAAACGGTTAGGAGGAATAGTGGGGCGCGCCTTTGTGGATTGCACTATCTATAAACCGGATAGTATTTTGCTAAGCTGTATTTATGATTGATGTACACAGACCTAACACCCACCCACCAGACAACCAGATGGACTGACGACATTGTTAAGATCGCAGGAAGTCGGTGGATGGAAAGAGCTCAGAATTGTACCTATAGGGGAGGCCTATGTCCAGCAGTGGACTTCTTCAGGCTGATGATGATGATGTCACAGATCTAGCACGGGGTCTATAGCTAAAGCTATCCATAAATGGAACATCTCATTACTTTGGCAACCTATTTTACTAAGCTTTGTGCAATGTTATTGCACATACGACTGTTGCTTGCAATTTTTGACATGAATAATGCTAGTGATTTATATTTTCAATAAAATGACTGTCCTAACGAGAGGTCATCAAAGATGTGCCCCTTAAAAAAACTGGATGCGAAAAGGGGTTCTTATACGTAAGCAATATAGGGACTTGGTCATAACTTTTCGTTTAATATAATATACTTAATGTATTAATAACTTTTATCACAACTGTTTTACCGTTGTTTTTGAAGTTAACATTGCTATCCAATGAAAATGAGACCTATAACCTTTATTTTTAGCACGCCTGTGATAAACTTCCTGCGTTTATAATTTGTTATTTTTGGGTAATATTTTCGCGATAATAATTTAATTTTCGTTCACTCTGTAGTGATAGAGACGGATAATCAAAACATTAAAAACATGGTTGTAGACATTATTATCCCTAAGAATCCTCAATAATATGTTTTGATCCTTAAAATTGTTCAGTCAGCTGCATTACAATGTATAATGAACCAAGTGATAAATTGGGCATCATACATAATGTCCGGTCATTATGAAAAATGCCCATTAGCAGAGGTTTATTTACGCTTATGCAATAAAGCAGTTTATTTCACAGAACGGTTAATTTGATAATGACTATTTAAATAATCAAATTGGCCGGGCATTATACATATTGTCCATCACCTTTTGGGCAGAGTAATACAAACATATTTAATTACTATTTTTTTATTGTTATTGGCTAGCTCCGCTCAGGGCGACCTCGAGAGCTTCTGGCTGAGCTATTCCAGAGCCAAACACGAGACGGGCCTTGAGTTGGTTAGGTTGTTAGTTTTTTTAGTGTTACTGTTTCTGTCAAAAAGAGGGGCTTTCTACCTCTTAAGCGACTTTAAAGTGTTTATTATCAAATTGCTCAATTGTCATGTAGCAATATAATAATGACCGTGAAATGTGATAAATAATTAAGAATTCATCACTTAGCCCGATAGAGCTAGGCATTATGCATAATGCTCGAACATTATAAATAATGCCCGCATTAATCACCTGGTTCATAACATTGTAATATGTAACTTCCAGGATAGTGTTGCAGAAAAACAAGTAAAATTATCTACATCATTCATGATTTTTTATTTGTTCACACTACATAAAACTTAGGAATTGTAAACATACCGTATAATATGTACCGTCAGCTATACTCGTGTAGCTGACGGTACTCAAGTATGAAATAAATTGAAGTAACAATTTTTTTTTTAATTTAATAGCTGACCTGTGGAAGCAAGCTGCACAGAAGTATAAAGAGACACATCCCAGTTCCGAGGTGAGTTCAATTTTCTTCTTGAAATGAATTGCATAGGCAAAGAGTTAAAACTAACAGGAAACGTTTCTTAGCTGTGGTTCCCAGACACGGTTGATATCTCCTCAGATCTTTTAGCACCAAGTACCAACTCAAGATTATATAAAGGAAGGGCAAATCAAACGCCCGATTTTGTTCATTTGCAGTCCTTAGTTGATAGGTAAGTATTCCACACGTGACAGTTTGAAAGAATGCGCTGGCGACCGCGATCAATGAAACGCTGTCAGATATCGCTGTCAAATTTGACAGCGTTTCACTGATCGCGTTCGCCAGTGGCCTAGGTGTGCGCAAGCTTTTAGAGACTGCGTTTATTCCAAAAACTTTCACAGAATCAGCATTAAAAAATATCACCAACCGCGAAGACGTAAGAGACTGCAATTTGTTAATTCATAATATACTTACAGGTGGCTGACGCTGCATAATGGCCCGCATCACTGCATGCTATGTCTACCTATAATACAATGTTTTGACTATGGCTAATAAAATGCAATTTATCTTTTAAAAGTAATTTTTATTTTTTTATACCTTTACCCGCTAAAAAGCTTATTTTTTTTAATGAAACAAAATAACACTATTTTGGTGTTTGAATTTAGAACAAACCAATATTATACTTGCAAAAAATACTTGGAACCAAACTCCTTGTGCAAATTACTATTCGAAATTTGATTTGTTAGCATTAAAATACAACTTTTTCGTAGTTTGGTTCCTTGCCTTGATATCAGTGAGTAGTTTACAAGGAAAATTTATCGATCACTCCCACAAAAACATTGTCACCACTTGTGATCCTACATGGATTATACAGTGGTGGTCACATAATTAAAGACACTGGAAGCATATTAAAAAAACTAACCTATTCCTCTGTATAGATTTTATCAGACTGCCATTGTAACTTGCTGCACAATTAATTATTATTTGTGTTGTTACTGTGTAATGTTTAAATGAAACATTTACAACAAAACTTGCCTTTTATTCGGTAAAACTTAAATGTAAGCAGTGTAAATAAAAAATAAGATTAGTAAGATCTGGCCATATAATTAAAGACACTTCCGAGACACTCTTCCGTACAAGTTTGCCTCACATAGTCTCCGTCTTATAGTCCTTGCAGACACACCCGTCGACCCTCCTGCACCGTATATTTCCGAGCGTATCAGTTCTGATCCTTTGAACGGTTCCTTTTTTGCCAACAACACCATCTTAGAGTCTTCCCGGCGAGTAGTTTTTCTAGGTTTCAGTTTTCTGGGTACGTTTACGGTCGTATTAAACTTCTTGAAATGCTTTATAGCATTCATAACAATCATAACCATGTCCTTAGAAAAGCTCAATTGGTTTGCGATTGTTCTGTATGACCAACCTTTGCTATGAAAGTTCAAGATTGTCTTTCTAGTGGATGAATCGCAACTCTTTGTTTTTTCCCATATCGATGGGTATAAAACGTATTAATTTGAATACAAAAAGTAAACTGCTGTAATTAATGTCGACGTTTCATGCATATACGAGGCAAAACAATGAAAAACCGAGTGTAGTTCATTTTTATTTTTTGAAATTCAGAACACAGCGTGCACTGTCTTTAATTAGCTGGCCAGCTACAGGTGTGTTAAAAAAGTTGGTATTAGATTCGGATAGTGAGCAGTGTCTAAACTACAAAGCAACGCAACTTTTTTTGTTCCCTATTTTAAGAATACAACGTCATGTATTATTTAGTAACAATAACATTAAATTTAATACCTACTTTGGCTAATGGTAGTGCCAAAATCAAGTTTATTGCGATCAATTGGGGGGTGTCTTTAATTATGTGTCCACCACTGTATATATTTATTAAATGGACAACAATGCCGGTGATCGTCTGACGATTCCTACAGCGCTACTGGACAATGGTGAGCGCAGAGGGCGCTTAACCGTTAAAGTTAGATTGGGGCAACAAACTCAAGGGCACCGCTATGGTACGACCTTGGCTTGGGCTGTTGCCAGGGGGAGGGTTTGAATCAGCGGGCACTAAGGGACGTCTTCGACCCCGCCGGCGGGGTCAGTGAATCTGTGCAGTGTTTCTGTCCGATTTGGATGGCTCGATTGCCTCCGCGTTAGCGGCAGTGATAAAGTCATCGGGATCACCGAGGATATGCCTCGGTCTACGGAGGGATTATGGATTACAAATATGATGAGCGAGAATGCTTTTATAGCCCCTCACTGCCAAGCCACAGTTGACATGGCTTGCCCTTCCATCACTTCCCGTGGGCATCGACTAACAGCCAACTAAGGGCATGCAACCGAGGAATGGGCAGCCTAGGCCTTATTGGTTAGACGAAGAATTTCGTATTGGCGTTAAAAATGCCTGACATTATCGTGCGTGTAAAACCCACCGTAAAAACATTTAGGTACATAGAGATTGTTACCATAATGTAGCGGGCTTTTTGCATTTACACTTGCCTGGCCATTTAGGGCTTGTATTTATAAAAAAAATTAAAGCTGCCATTCCACAACCTCTGTATCTACCCCAAACCCTAAAGGTTTTTGGTTCTACGAGCTATGTGACCTGCCCATTACCATCTCAACTTGCTTGCTAATTCTGCAAACTAGTCTGGTGCATTGGGTTTTCTTTATTTTTTCGGTTTCTTTTTTAATTTAACCTTTAAAGCAGAAAAAAATGTATGTACCTAGTATGTGTTGCTCAAATTGTCGTAGCAATAATTATATCTAAAATTTATAATATTTTATCGCGAATAATGCTTATTACGCGATACGTTTTCAATACTTTATTCGTAAATTCTTTCTAATACCTTTTTATAATTTGCAAAGAAAATTATGAAAGGGAATACCTAACTACAAAGAATTTACTTGTCAAAGTAATATTTCTTTGTAAGAACGTCCCGGATAATCGTTAATGCTCTGCCACAGGCCAAATCCCTTGTATAGATTGCGGTATCACCATAAATAACTGCGTAACTGTTTTTATGGAGGAGAAAATTACTCTTTTCACTCGCTGCCTTTTATGTACAGAAAGTTTTTGTTTACGATTGCCGAGTACTTTCGGAATGATGGATTTATGATTTACTTTTTAGCTCTTCAAAGTGAAAACAGTTTTTTTAGTTGCGCTACAAGGATCATTTTGCAACCGTTGCTCATAGATACGTCATGCCTATCCCGATTGGATTCAGTCAGAAAACTCGATTTGGATATGTCACTTATTTTTCGCTACCGGAAAACTTATGATCTATCAATATATATGGCGTTATTCTATAGTGGACACATTGCTTTGATAACAAGAAATTAATATTTTGGCTTGTCTGTCACTGGACAAAATAATAAATGGTTACTTCTTGAAGGATTAAGACGTTTCAAAGTGATCCCAGCATTTTCAACTCTGGTAGTTTTTACTCTGGTAAACCAGAGTACTGACAAATCTTGTAGTGGAGTCTACGTGCCAGTTCCATGCAACGCTCCAAAGTCTAAAAGAACAAACAACAACTCACAAAATAAAAATAACCATGAAAAACGTTTCAGCGTTTTGTCCATTAATGTTTAAGTTCAGTTTAAACATGTGATGGCACTTAAAAAAACTGTGCGGTTGCTTTTTGTCAGACTTTCTTTGGCGAGCCCTTTCTATAATTTTGTTCAAACTACATAATTAGTTACAATCCAATCACAACAAGGTATATGAATAAAGTTTCCAGTCGGTTTTAACCAAGAAAATCATTATGTCGAGAAGATCGAACCGGTTAGTTTTTATCGCAAATCCTGTTCTGATTGCAACACAAACCCCACAGCAAACAAACACCTATCAACGGTATAGTGTGCATAGATAACATGCAGGCTTATGCTGTGCTGGGCTGGGATACCAACACATCCAATCCCTGATGTAGTGATAAAAATTTGAACAGGGAGCTAGGTAGAGAAACTGATCAAATCTACTATCCTGCAGAGTGCAGATGTTTTATTCGACTTATAAAGGCTGCTCCCTGAAATAGCACATCCGTTACTTTTATCCGGGAATAGATTCCTGTAGTAAAGAAAAATGTATCTATAATAATAAAAGTGTGATTTTCGAGCAGAGTATAAACACACACGTAACAGATTTTAGGCTTCGGTGTTTGATACTGGGTCAGGTCCGATACAGGATCATCCGATCCTGGTGACAAAACAGTGATTACAAAATTAAACTTAATTTTCAAAGTTTAGATCTTCTTCTTCCTGCTCTTATCGGCACAACATGTTCTCCTCTATCAGCCGTATTTTTTAGCTAAAACAAACCAATGTTTTTTTCTACAAACACAGACGTTTTCCCAATCCTTTGACGTAGCACCCAAATCAATCTTTGGCCATATTCAGTGGCGAATCAATGACACATAGCCTGCACTACGCCAATATTTATCCCCGTACCCAATCAAACCCAAGCCCATTCCGAAGCCATTTCGAGTCCCAGTGATGCAAAACCGGGTAATTCCATCCAATTCGGAAGTTATGTTGCAAGCAAAACCTATTATTGGAAGTGTTTCTGGTTTTGTTTTACGATAGAGCTATCTGTAAAAACGTTAGGGCTCTGGTGCATGGTGTTTTAAAAGGTTTCAACACTCTGTTGAAACGAGATAAATAATAAATAGACAATCCACACAACACTATCTAGCCCCAATCTAAGCAGAGCTTGTACTAGGGAACCAGATAGCTGATACATACACATACATACATACATACATGACTTATATATTTTTTTTTGTAAATACATAGGTATACTTAGAATACAATAAAACACCCAGACAGAGAACAAACATCTATTCTGTGTTCACACACAAATATTTGTTCTCGGTCGGGACCGAACTCACGACCTCCAGCTCAGAAAGCAGAGCTTCTACTGACTGAGCTGAGAGGCCAGGGAATTTTCAATTTTTCAAAGATTGGGTTGATTACACTACACTGATTTTACATTCTCTAAAAATTTATGCAAAATGCTTGTAGAAAATCGTTGCCGCTAATAGTCTACTACATTAGCTTAGCCTTCGACCGCAAGAAGCAATGGAGTATGCATACATGAAAGCTATCGATCAGTAAAAATTGCACATCAACGAGGGATGACTTTACTACTATAATAATAGCGCCTTTCGGACGTCTAAGCGTTCTGCGGTGGCTATCACTGAAACCCTGTCAAATTTGATGGCGTTTCACTGATCAGAACCCTTAGATGTGCGCAAGACTATGCACGAACATATTTCAACATAATTATATTTAAAAAAGAAGGTTCCCATGTCGCATGTTTTTTATTTTACACCATACACGCTCAGTAAGTAGGATTTACTTTAGCGCGAAGAGGCTGTGAAGTAGGCGTGTGCCGTTAATGCGTTCCATTTTCAAATCACTTTACCGTCACACTATGCTTAATAATATAGTTGATTGCATATCAAGCTATGCAAAACTCCTTGGTCAAACGATCTTTTTTCAGCCAACCTCATTTTTAGGGTTCCGTAGCCAAATGGCAAAAACGGAACCCTTATAGATTCGTCATGTCTGTCTGTCTGTCTGTCTGTCTGTCTGTCCGGCCGTGTCACAGCCATTTTTCTCCGAAACCATAAAAGCTAGACTGATGAAAGTTGGTGAGTAGAAGTATTCTGTGAACCGCATTAAGGTTTTTATACAAAAATAGAAAAAAAACTATAAATTTTGGGGGTCCCCATACTTGAAACTGAAACTCAAAAAATGTTTTTTCATTAAACCCATACGTGTGGGGTATCTATGAATAGGTCTTCAAAAATGATGTTGAGGTTTCTAATATAGTTTTTTTCTAAACTGAATAGTTTGCGCGAGAGACACTTCCAAAGTGGAAAAAAGTTGGTCCCCCCCCTCTAACTTCTAAAGTAAGAGAATGATAATACTAAAAAAAATATATGTTGTACATTACTATGTAAACTTTCAACGATATTTGGTTTGAACGAGATCTAGTCAGTAGTTTTTTTTTTATACGTCATAAACCGTAAACCGCAATTTACCTTTTAACGAACTACAGGAACCTTATTATGTTACATTAAGTAACATATATAAAGGTTCTTGTAGTTCGTCGTGCTACGGAACCCTTCATGGGCGAGTCCGACTCGCACTTGGCTGCTTTTTTTCTGATTGATTCGGAATCATTTATCATTAATTCCCGTTGCTATGAAATCATAAATGATCATAATCTTTATTTATCTTTAGACATATATGTTACATGTGCTTAGATACGTCACACAAACCTCTGGAAACCTATGGACCTCTGTATCAAGTCGCTATATGCAATCTGAGAGCCTACTTCAATAATAATAATATTAACAATCATTTATTTGCTAAGCATTATTACTAACTAGTCAAAAAAATATAGGTTTACCTAATACAAAATACAGTTATAATTTTTTTTATTAAATTTGTCAAATATTTTTTTACTTGTCAGCTAAAGCTGAATCCGTAAAATAAATGTAGATACCTACCCACCTAATAATGGCTGAACCAGCGCGACCGATCACAAAGTACTCTCATCGACAGTAACTTTAGTTATTGAGTTTATTAAAGTCTTTACTACAGCTGGCATTGAAACAAAATAAGCTAACTTTACGCCAACAAATACTTTATTTCTTGTCGTTATTTTATCAAATAAAAACAAGTTTATGTAGTCTCCGCCAGTTTTCGTACCTAATAGACAAATATATATTTTAACTTATTTAGTTAAATAATTATAGACGAAGCCATTGAAAAATCAGCAAGGAAAAACAATGGGGAAATAAATAAAAAAAAATTACTAGCGTTCACCCGTGGATTCACTGGCGTGATACGCTGACTCGCGTAATGTCTTCTTTTTTTTATTTTGAATTTGAATTCTTCTGCCCTTATCCCAGTTTATGTGGGTTCAACACAACATGCCTATCTCCTCCATTCTTCTCTTTCAGCCATCATCTCTGCATTCACTTCTCTCTTAACCATGCATGTCATTTTTCACACAGTTTCTCCATGTTTTCTTTGGTTCTACTCTAAGTGGTTTACTTTTGATCTACTCACATATCCATCCACATTCATACACTTCATCACTAGTCACATGACTTTTATGACATACCCGTACCATGCCAGCATAGTGCTCCTCAATTTTTCTGTCACTAATACTATTGGCGCTACTTTCAAACTTCCCCTGATAAATAAACTCATTCCGTATTCTATCCATTCATGTCACTCCACCTCAGCGTTTGCATCTTTGCCACATGTATCTTTTTTTCATCCATCCATTTCTCTCTCACTCACTCCACTCGCTCCACATTCAGATCCATAACAGATCAGGTCCATATAAAGAGTACCTACATAGGTCTACAAACAACATGTTCTTAAATTTTATATTCAAATCGTTTAATCGTTACAGAAAGGTTGGTATATAATACACACTCCTTCACAAACTTTCGTTCAGCATAAAGCACCACAAGGAGTGTTATAAAAATAAGTAAGCTCATATCTTCACGTACCGCTACCTAAAATATTCATTAGGTAACATTTTATTTCCCATAACGCGTTCATCAAAATCCACCGTTCTCTTTAAAAATAAGAAAATTCACATCTCTAGCGCTCCCAAAGAACCCATTTTCAGATGAATAATTCTTGTACCTCCCTCCTTAGCCCCTTTTTTACCGTCTATAGCCAATATCCCCACGTGTGAGAAACAACACGTCGTAATGAACATGAACAGCCAATTTTATTGTGCCTCATTTAACATGGAATTTTGCTACTTGGAGCGGGTAACTTTATGTAAAATTTTGGTAGGTAATCATTTTCGAGAAAATGTAAGGGTAGAGAGAATAAGAGGAGTTATCACGTAGGTACTTATATTCATAAATTGGTCGATCCTGTAGTTTTTATTTATAACTTAAATATTATGTAAGATGTAAAAACAATGAGCATATACCTATACCGGATAAAAAATATGTCAAGTGCACGAAAACTCTCACACTCGAAGTGCTCTTCGAAGCGCAGTTAAAATGTTGTCACCAACACTCGTTGGTTGTCACGACTGGAAGAATAGCTAATATCATATCAAAATCTCAAAGGGCTCTGGATGTTAGAGATATCTATTAAATAAAACCGGCCTCGCTTAGAAAGGGTTCCGAACACGTATACAAGTATCTATAAACACGGCAAAAGAAATTATGTCTTTTGAATGGGAAATTGAATTAAAAAAAATACGAGCGTTAACCCTTTTTTATAATTGAATTTTAATTGCTCCCTTTAAATTGGTATTTGTTTTATTTCAATCAAGCCACGCGTGTGTCAATGACGTCAGTTCATGCTTAGCCTCTCTTTGAGTTGAAGTGGACTCAACCACATACGTTTTCTTACAAAGCGAAGCTCAATACGCGTGCGTAGCCTCTTCTCTCTCACTCTTCGTATGCTGCACTAATTGAGAAGGCAAGAACAAAGCACTACATGCACTGCAGTGGGTTAACCCAGGCTGCAGATGATGATAATGACATTTGTCTTGTAGTTACAACTGTACAAAAGTTGAACTTACTGTTGCAACTTGCTGTACAAAAGGACTTCACTAAAATTATTTTAATTGCAATAGTGCAGGTAAAACCAGAAATTACGAGACTAATTCGTTTCGCGGAGAAATTTGGCAGCGCTCCTGCAGTAGAACAAATGAACGTAATCGGTAATGCTCTTTGGCTTTTGGCGTTGCGACCTCCGCGCTAGTGGTCACCATTATCTACAAAATTACAGGAGGCGAGCACCAGTTCTTGAAGGTATTGGGTTGCTCGAGCTCCCAGTTTGCAGCCAAATTCCGTGTTATGGCCGATTTACACTTGTGACGACGCATCACAGAAATTTGCAATGCCTTTATCTTTTCACACAAACGGCGTCACAGATTTCTACGATGCGCAGTTGCCCTTCTTGAGTATATTGTGTTTTGTGGTAGTTGCGCTGCAGTTTTGTGGCTTCACTCTATGGTGTAATGCTGAGTTGTCGTAAATCGACAAGTTGAATCGTTTTTTGTATCAAATTAAGAGATCATAAATCACGTTTTCATACAAATTAAAAAAATATATTTTTTGAACTCTGAACCGAAAACACGCCGATAATATCCGAACGAAACCGACCGAGTGTGACGTCACAATGCTTAAGTTCTACGATTTCTACTCATCGTAGCATACAGCTGATGCTGATACAGAGCCGATCCTATACCCTTATGACGTCACAAATATGGCGACCAATTTGGTGGTGCGTTTGTGTTCACGTGATTATTTTTCAAATGTTATGAATTTTCAATTGCTTATAACAAATTCAAATAAACATAATTATTAATAGTTTTACGCATCAAATATCATTATAATTTATTTTTAAAGTTTAAAATAAACAATAAAATTGAAAACTTTTTTAGATTCAACAAACCAATTGCAACTTTTTGCTGCTATACAGATGCAAGTGTATAAACTGGTCTTTATGTCCCGCCGTTTTTAATCTAGCGTCCTTTTGTTCCGTTGTTACGTATTTTGTAAAAAATGATATTTACCATGATTTGTGAGTTTGATTGTTTCCTGTTATTTCGACATAATTATCATTCCACTCGGGCATATAAATTAACACATAAATTCCTTGAAATATCATGACTCATGCAACTACGAGCCAAAATATTGGGAAGACATCAAACTAAAAAACTCAATAGTAATTGCGTTTGTAAGGAAAATATTGATCAGAACGTACAGAACCATGACTTCACTTGACTACATGACTCTACTTTAAAAGAAATACGTGTTCTCTCTCGGTCGCTGTCATATCGTATAAGGAAGTCAAGGAGGCCACATTCGAAAGACATTTGGAGAAAGCTTTTAAATTCAAAAAGAAAAAGATTTCTTTAGATATTTTTGCAAAACATTTAAATAGCTTTTGACATGTTATTTGATCTAGTAGTTTCTCATGGACTATACCCGGTTTTTAAAGCAAGCCACACGCTTTTTGTTTCCTATTCCAATTGAGAAGACAGCGACTTAATTTGGTCTAAACTGGTGCTAGACATAGAAATGAAACTGTTAACATAACTGGTCCGCGCGATGTTTAGTTAAGTGCAGGCTGCGGAGTTGGACTTCTCTGTTTTATTATATTCTCTACATTCTTGCTTGTGTTTTGTGATTTGTCATTTTACGTTGCGGCTTGCCAACAAAAGTTGAGAATAACTTTAGTAGCTGTTTCCTCTACGTTTATGATGTGGACAGGTAGTGAATGCAGCTTTATCGTATGCGAATATGAAATGATTTATTTACTCTAAATAGCAGTCGTGCAACTTTCACTCAGCGGTGTTCAAAGTTCCGATAAGTCATTGTCTTTTATCTTTTATTTTAGTGTTGTTTAATAACTTGAATTGAATTGAATAAAGCTGGAAGACCAGCTTTATTCAATTCAAATTATTTATTTCATATTAAAAATATCCAATCTGTTAGTGCCACACAGAAATAAAAATGGATAATATTTTTGTGTTCACCAAAAATCTTAAGGTACATAAATGTATGCATTTCTAAAATATTGATCTTCCCCGAAAAATACTGATCGTGCACCAAATATTCCTGAATGTTACATAAACGGCGGATCCGACTTGGATAGGTCAGGTTATGTTAGAACATAAAAATTACGCACAAGGCGAGCGAGCAGAGCGAGCGTGCCGTGGTAGCGGCCGGCCGCCGCAGTGCCAGAGAACATTTTTTTCCCAATAACCTTAAAGGGGCTGCCAGTTTAGTACAATTGTTCATTTTTTTATTAATAAAGCTACATTGGACATAAATTGGTATTTGATTCAAATACATTTTGCAGTGCATTATCTGAAGTAAAACTAAAAAAATAAATGCTTGTTTTTAAAATTAGGTGTATTACTATTTTTACAAATTTGCAACAGACTGTTGTTAAATAGATGTTCGTTATGACATATTTTAATTAACATATTTTGGTGCACATTCAGTATATTTGGTGGAACAGAAAAAAGATTCTCAAATGGCGACCACAAACCGGAAGACGATAAGCATCTGGTGGGTACCAGATGAACCGACGGCATCGTAAGATCGCGATAAGTCGGTGGATGGAAAGGGTTCAGAATCGTTCTTCTTGGAAATGTGTAGGGGAGGTCTATGTCCGTCGTCGTACAAAGGTCTACGACGTCGGTGACAGGGTGGTAAATCTCAAGTGGAGTTGGGCAGGACACCTGGCTAGGCGTGGTTATAGCTGTTGGAGTAAAGCCTTGACCGAATGGTGGCCGAAGTCGGGCCGAAGAAATTTCGAGCGTCTGATGAAAGCGCGACGGGTTGACGACATCGTATAAGGGTCGCAGGAAACACCTGGACAAGAGACGCACAGGACAGAGGAGGCTGGCAGAAAATGAAGGAGGCCTATACTCAGCAGTAGGTGATACCGGGCTGAAATGATGATGATGATGATGTCCAGTGGTGGACTTTTTCAGTTTATAGTGATAAAGATTTTTATAATATCCCAAAAGCGCGCGTTCAAATCCCGCTCGGCTCTTAACTTTTGGGACATTATAAAAACCTTTACTGACAAGTTTGTTATTTTGTTTTTTTTATGTTCGCTGTAGATATAAATTCTAAATAAAAAGACCGTTGAGGTCCGTTTAAAATAACAATGTCCTCAAATAGATGCAGAAAGCAGGTCGATGAGTAAATCGAGTGCGGCTAATGAGCCCCATGCTCATTCAGGACACGTGAGCCTCGAAGTTAATGAGATGAAAAATTATGGTCGTCCGGCTGTGGTGACCTCTTTCGCACCCCTAGCCTCGGCTTTGCTCAGCCAGCCTAAATAATAGCAGATATCTTTAGTTACTTGATTATGCGGCTCGTAGCGCGCTATTTTTGCTGTGCGGTAAAATTAATTTATTAAATTAATTTTGCGGTGAAGTTTTTCGTTTGATGTTTTTAAAATATTCTTTAGGATGAGATAAAAAATTAAGACGGGAGATAAGCAAATCAAGATCTTTCCGGTACCTCAGTGTTGTTAAAATATCATCATTATCAGCCTGAGGAAGTCCACTGCTGGACATAGGGCCTCCCCTACAAATTCCTAGTTCGAACGATTCTTTACGAACGAGTCCTTTCCATCCCGCGATCTTAACGATGTCGTCGGTCTATTCAAGTTAAACAAGTAAAGAAATATGCATGGATATTTACTTACTACTTATTTCAAAAAAAATTGAATAAAATATAACTTCATTTTTTTTAGTCACAGAACATCATTTTTTTTTAAACCACTATATAATTAAACAAGCATATGCCCCCTCCTATTATTAGAGTAATCATTGCCTATAACAAAGTATTGTATCGTAGGTCACGCATGTCAGAAATGTGCCCTACGATGCACTCAAGTACTCAAGGTATAGATAGTGCAATTCACGAAGACGCGCCCCTCGCGGGGTGCGGGGAGTTTGCTCCGAGCGGCAGTCGCGAACCGTAGTCTATTCATTGTAGTGTGCGTGTGCACTCATAGGTAATAAGTGTGTACCGATAACACTCAAACATTGACGGAAGCTTGCACACCTATACTATAAACGGTTAGGAGAAATAGTGGGGCGCGCCTTCGTGGATTGCACTATCTATAGGTATTAATAAGTTTGCTCAAAGGGCCACGAAACCTATTCACCAGGGATGATCAACAATAAACTTCTTCAATAGCCCAGGACTTACTCAAAGCAAATCCAGCTATGTGTAACCGGTAAAGTTTAAATTTGATATAGAAGGGACTGTCTGAAGGCCTACCACTAGCACTGTCTGGCTCTGTCTCTGGCTCTGATTTGAGTCTGTGTGAGTGTTGACTAAGGTCCAATTTCACCGTTGAAATTGAACGCGTTCTACTGACGTTTAAGCTCGCTTAAGCATTCAGTTGGTACATTTTTCTCTAAACGCGCTTAAAGACCTGTCAATGTCGTTGCATTTCTTTTGTGTACGTACATATAAACGAGTTTAGTTAAACGCGTTTAACGGTGAAATTGGACCTAAATAGTTAATACGTCAAAACGTCACATACACAGAATAAACAGTGAACGGTGAGCGCTCAGACAGTTCCAAAACCAGAGCCAGAGACAAAGCCAGACAGCACTTATGGTAGGCCGTCTGATAGTTATAGGAACTTAATGAACTTCACATACGAAGTTTGTCTTAAAGTAGTTCGATCAGTATTGATTCAAAGTTGTATAGTTACCTCTTTTGAAGAAAGAGGTTTACTGCACTGCAATTGCAAGTATATAAGGCCCTTCGCACATGGAACTACTCAAAAATGGCTGAACTAATCAGTAATTACGATTACAAACCAGTTACAAATTGTATCTCGCACACGACGCTACTCAAGTTGTAAGGTTTCAGTCACTCCTGTTATTTCTGTTTACAAAAACACACGGTTAACAAGTGGTAAACATGTCAACAGAATCGAGCGAGGACGACGACGATATTGTATTATACTATTATTATAAAAGACGTCGAAGGAATATTCGCAGGTTTTGGGTTCATCCGTATATTCGAAATAATGTTAACTGCAGATTATCAGTTGCAGCACGAGACCTGCGTGAAACAGATAAAATTTTTTGGGATTCTATAGAATGTCCAAAGATAGCTATTTAGTACTTTTTAAATTAACGCGATCGTTATGCATAATTATATGGAACAAACGGGTTTTTGATCGCGATTACCTTTATTAATTCCCGACGTTTCGGCTGTGTTGCAACAACCGTGGTCACGGGTTGACTGGAGTTCATTGGAGTTACTGTCGAGAAGCGGTGGCAGTTTTATTTGCAACTACCCTCACTTGGTCTTCAGAATTAGAAATGTAATCGCGATCAAAAACCCGTTTGTTCCATATAATGATAGCTATTTAATGTTTGCTCGTTCATTTTTATAACAAAAAACAAAGAAACCTGGGAAACCAGCAGCGTGGAGACCGGTACGACGCGTCGCGCGTGATCGGTGGCTAACGCATTACTGACGAGTTAGTAACTAGTCGCGTCGTGTGCGAACCTCCATAGAACATGTATAATAAATATAAATATATAATAAATATATATATTTTGGACAATTCACACAACACTATCTAGCCCCAAATTAAGCAGAGCTTGTGTTATGGGAACCAGATAGCTGATATAATACTTATATACATTTTTTTTTTGTAAATATATACTTAGAATACAATATGACACCCAGACAGAGAACAAACATCTGCGTTCACCACACAAATATTTGTTCTCGGTGGGGATCGAACCCACGACCTACGGCGCAGAAGGCAGAGGTACTACCAACCAAGCTGAGAGGCCAGACTGGGCCAGTATGGGCTGTGACGCTCAGGCAACTCGTTAGTAATTTAAGTTTGTGACTAGTTCTTTTTGAGTAGCTCCATGTGCGAAGGGCCTAAAATGAACTGACATGAATCTTTGCAATTTAGTTTACCTATCAAGGCCTGTGCACATTTAGGCGATGGCGATGGCGATCAGTGAAACGCTGTCAATTATGACAGTGTCTTATCAACTGATTGCTAGTGCAGGCTTTACAATAAAAATTCTCGACTGGTAACCATCGCCTATATCAAAGCATTGCAAAGGTCAAGCACGTGGCACTGGTGGTCTAGTGGTAGCGGCCCGCTTTCTGATCCGAAGGTCGTGGGTTCAAATTCTGTCGTGTAGGCTCGAAAATGTTGCGTCGATTGTCCATAAAAAAGACTGAGAACCTTAAATACTTCTTAAATATAACAGAGATCTATTACTTCTTCACAAAATGCTCTACTTTTTCTCAAGTAACCTCATTTTTAATGATGTATACAGTCGTATCTGGCGTTACATTGAGAAGGTTTATTTTTCAACGTTCTTTATTACCCTACTATTTTTATTTGCGCAATCGTTAAAAACGTTCCATAAGAGCAAAGAAATAAACGATTATAGCGTAGAGTTACAATCAGTAAGCCCACCACAAGCTCTGTCTGGTTCTGTCTCTGGCTCTGGTTTTAAGTCAGTGTGAGTGCTCACTAGTGTATTATACTGTACTCTATCTGTGACGTTTCGACCTAAGATTTATTTAGTCAACACTCACACAGACTCAAAATTAGAGCCAGAGACAGAACTAGACAGAGGCGATATTTTAGTCTATGGTGAAAATGAATAGTAGGTAGTTTTTAAAAATAAAAATCAAATGCTTAATGAAACTCGACAGTCGAATGTTTACTGATGGGTGTTGATCGCGCCAATCTCCAACCGAACGTATCCTAATAAAAATATTCATGTACCTACAGATCGTGGATAATATTTAAGTCGAGAGAGAGAGAGAGAGAGAGAGAAATCATATTTATTTACATTAAAAATCGTTCCAACCCTATTTCTTCAAGGTTGACCTCAATACAATGAATAAACATTCAATTCTAGTGAAATTTCCACCTTTTCAACAAACAAATAAATTGGATTGCTGTCTCAAATGTTTTGACTCGGAACAATAACAAACAATAATTAAAATCAATTAGACAGTATTAAGTCGGCTCAAGCCGCGGACCTACTTATCCTTCAAACTTCTACCTTTCTCTCTTGAGAAAATATAAAAGCTTAACTGGAACTGTAGGCCTAACCATAAGCTTCTTTTGGCTCTGTCTCTAGCTCTGGGTTTGAGTCAGTGTGAGTGTTGATTAAATAAAGTCTACGTCGAAACGTCACACTATTATAATACACTGGTGAGCACTCATGCAAACTCAAAACCAGAGCCAGAGGCAGAGCCAGGCAGAGCTTGTGGTAGGATTACTCACTTTGTATAAACAGACCAAATGGTAAAATGAGAGGGTAGAAATCTTATTTTAAGAGAAAGAAAAAGTTTTTATTCATTTATAAATACGATAAAACAAGAGAGACACACAAACACCATACTAAAGAAACAAAGATTAAACACATGACAATAATCTAACAAATAAGATTTCTACTAATTAGGACAGTGTTTCTCACAGTACAGTCCACGATAAGAGCTTAGAGACGTCACAAAATGGTGTCCAACTGAGCTTGATTTTATCCACTAAACATAAAAGTTATTTCTGTTTAGTGTTCAATATTAGTTAGAATACATAATATATTTATTTTTCAATTACACTTTGATTAAGAAGTAAATGTATGTACGTTAATTGGTAACTAAGTCATATTGTTTATTCAAAAAAAAATATTTACACAAATAAACAACTTAAAATGAAACAAATATTTGCAAAATGTACAAGATGATGATGATGATGAACAATATTCAATTCAGTCCAAAAAATATATAACTGCTTAATTTGGATGTGGCGTGATAACTACAACTTCAGTCCAACAGTATTCAGTTTTTTCACAGCAGCTGCGTATAGTCGAGTACCCTGCGAAAAAAATATATTTTGAATAAACACAGCATGTGGTGTAACAAAAATAACGTCTGTATCCAGATCGTTCGCCAGTCTCGAATAGTCTCGATTCAACGCATACGATGCGCGAATGAATGGAAATTAGAGCACAATTTTGTGGGATTTCAGTGTACAGAAAACTTTGGTGCAGTGTTCGCCCAATAAAGTGTACTTTTTAGGACAAAATACAATTTTTTTGCGCAGTATTTTTCCATTTGCATCATTTTTGAATGTGTAAAATTAAATTTGCTACTCCCAACTGTTTGTTAGGTCCCAGATCTCTATGCAACGTTTTATTTTTTAAACGATAAAAAGAGCTTTTTACTCAAGTTAAAAATAATTATATCGGGAGACGTTTTGGTTCACACACGATAATTAATAGTAATTACTGTGATAAAAATAGTGATAATGTTTAATCATACTAGCAGTTCATACAACGCGCCAAGCTGTTCATCTTACAGGAACACACGAGAAACAAATCCAAAATGTAAGTAAATTATATTCCTAATCGTACAAAGGGGTCCGGTTAATGTACGTCCAGTTAATGTACACCCAGTTTAAACGTGCCCATTTTTTTCCATTGTGAAATTGTTAAGACCAATATACACAGTCGCAGATGAATATTTCGATTTACTTTTTTTATCTAGCGATGGATAATGGCACTGCGGCGGCTGTTGCCGTGGCACGCTCGCTCTGTTCGCTCGCCTTGTCCGTAATTTATATGTTCTAATATAACCTAGCCTATCTAAGTCGGATCTGCCCTATAGAGTATTAAAGACAAGGTATAAGTATTCAGTGCTAAAACAAAAAAGCAGTGTGGCGTGTGGCTTAACTGGCATCGTAATAACGGGGTGTACAATAACGTGATGTACATTAGCGCCTCCAGTATACAAAGTCAATAGAAGCAGAACAGAAATAAGTATATACTTCATATAGATGCAATTACTGTATCCGAGTGTATTCATTCCTCCTGGCTACCACAAACTCATAAATCAACAAGCTTACGTATTGCATATCTCTGAACTAAAGGCCCGGCCACATCAAGGCGATAACACAGCGATCTACGATTAAAGCGTGATAGCCATGACAGCGATGCTTAAATCGCTGTCATGTTATCACGATACATTATGTGTGGACCAATTTATCAATGGGTATGAATTATTATGTGACTTGAAAGCCTTGCGCACATCTAAGCAATCTACGATGGCGGTCAGTGAAACGCTATCAAATATAACAGCGTTTCACTGATCGCCATCAACATTGCCTATGTGCGCAGGCTTTTAAAGAAAGATTTTAAATGATGCACTATACAAATGCATGTAAGCGTAAAAATTATTTAGACAATTTATAACTACAATTTTAATCTAACATTAAATAATGCTATTTTTTTGGTGGATCTATAAATCTTTTAAGTCAAACTTAAGCTTCATTTGAATCAATTCCAGATGTTTATTTTAGCCTTCCTTGGAATTTATATGTTTGTTTGGCGAGTACTAAGAAATAAACTTTTTATTAGAGCTTCCTGTGGTCATAAAACAACAATACAAACAATGTCGCGGCTACTCCATCAGTATAAAATACTGAGTTTATCCAATTTACGGGAAACAGACGTAAACACTGTATGCTACTCATTAAGTTAATACGCACGAAATAATTTCATGTAAACTCGTTTGTTCTTTCAGAGCAAAATTACACGAATCAATGGTTGTATCCGCTGAGACCACAATTCAATTGACTGTGTAGGTACAATAGCACTCTGTGAGCTTTCAACACTGGATTCGGATTTGGATTAAAACATAATCAGCTCAAGATGTATTATATTTTATCCCACACAGAACAAACATTTTCTTTGGTGAACGCAAACTTTGTTATGCTTTGTTATAGGCGATGGTTACCACTTAACATCAGGTGGGCCATATGCTTGTTCCATCAGCTAGCTGTATAAAATTCCACTAATATTATAAAATGTGAAAGTTTGGATGGATGTATGGATGTTTGTTACGCAATCACGTCAGAACGGCTAAACGGATCTGAATGAAATGTAGCACAGAAATAGATTATAGTCTGAAATAGCACATAAGCCTAAGACTTTTTGCTACGGAAAATGCACGGTTCGTATGGGATAGTATACAGGAATCGTGTTTTGCAAATGGTTTTGTAAAAGTTCGTGGAATCGATTTTTAGTGCATTTTTATCAAGAATGCTTATTTATTTTTCACACAAATGATATACACTTTCAAAAAAGTTTCAGATAAAAACAAATAAATATTTGGTTTGATTGTGGCGCCTACTCAACCGATCATCTTGAAATTTTGCATACAAGGTTTAAAGAAATGGATCTTATAGGAAAAATACATATTTCTCTATCACGGGTAACACCGCGGGCGCATCTAGTAAAATTTAGAAGTATGTATTAAATACACCAAAAAATTGGAATTTTATTAAGTAAGTGTGTCGGATGCCGAAGTTTTTAAACTTGAATCCAGTTCTGAAAGCTCATAGGTCGTAGGTGCTTTTGCGACTGAATTGGTTTGGTTTTGCAAAATATGTAAGCGTGAATGATCATTGGTTTTTCGGTTGAAAGCTTTATAAGCCAGATGAGGTGTAAAATCAGTGGATATAACGACTATGATGACAGTGACAAAGAACCAACGCCTGTTTTATTTCGACAGCCCTTACAGGTCACAGGGTCCATGTGAGGTATCACACCTTACACCTTAGAACTTACCCTTAGTATGACTTACACCTAAGAACTATGTATGTACCTAATTAAACCATGTGTATGCTATAAATATATTGAGTATTGATTATGAGATCGTGGGTTCGATCCCTACTAGGAAAAAATATTTGTTCGATGAACACAGATGTTTGTTCTCTGTCTGTATATTATATTCTAAGTATGTATTTATAAAAAGGTAACTTTGTCTGTCTATCTGTCGCGCTTTCACGCCAAAACTACTGAACCGATTCAAATTAAGGTAAGTACACATGACGGTTTGGTACGGCGCGTTGTAGGTGGGGAAATATGCCTAATTATGCATAACCGAATGAGCAGACACGTGAGGGCAGACGAACACTGATTTTTCCGCTGCAAATTAAAAATTCTATCCATATGTACACAAAAAGTCGCAGGCACGGTACATGATTTTCTGTAACGTCACACCGTATTCTGCCTTCTTCTGCCAGAATTTTGTTTTAACTTTCCTAGCAGTTTTAAGGGTTAGTTTTTCTATAATCTACCTCAAAAAGTAGACTCTGATATGACGTCAAAAACTGTATCACATTTCATTAAAATGTTCAGTTGTAAGCATTCGCAATTAAAACAATAAGTACAATTGTGAAAATGAGTCTTACGTAGTTGAGTTACAGCTTAATTTGTTAATTGAAAGTAATGGATACCAGCGATGTTGGAAACCACACTTTAAACGGAACCTGAACGAACTTCCATTAACAGAAGCCACTCGAACTCATCTAAACAACCAAAGGCGAGTTCAATTAATACTGGGATTACGGTATTGGTATCAATGAGACCATTTTGTGGCAGTAGTGTGGGTAATAAACGCTGGCACAGTGTGTATTTAAAACAGTTCTATCACAGAAGAGCACATGAGAGCTTTGGTATACAACAGAACTAGTGGTACGACAAGAAGAAGAAGCAGCCACTACTTTGCCTACTGCAACATTAAAGGCAGAGACTACATACATAAGTCATAAAACCTGGTAACAAGTAATAATATAGGCGCCCATATTTATACTTAGTCTTGACCCCACCCACACTAGGATTCACTGTGTCGTGGGTATCAAATATAAATAGTACAAGTATGTACATGTCTTTTTTTTTTTTTTGTTTTTTGTTTGCTTTTCATTTGTTTGCACCACAGACTATTGATCAAAATGTACCCACTAATAACTACACCTCAAAATATACAAGTCTTAATAACAAAAAGGTACACTATACTTCACGCTACAAAATAATTAATAAAATATTAGCAAATACAACATTCAGCGCTAGTTCGCTGGTGGCCTAGTGGTAGCGGCCCCGCCTTCTGATCCTAAGGTCGTGGGTTCAAATCCAGTCGTATACCTAACAATGAGTTTTCTGCCCAAAAATGTATGTAGGTACACTATGCCAGTGCTCTCAAACGGTGTAGGAAAACATCGTGAGGAAACCGGCATATCGTAGAACCTAAAAAGTTCGAAAATATGTGTCAAGTGCACGAAAAGAGCCTCTTTAGGGCGCGCTTAAAATCCTTTCACCACACTTGGTTCGAAAGAATCAGTGGCACGATAAGAAGAAGAAGCGCTACTCTAAAAAGTTCATGATTTCATCATTGAAAGCAATACAAAATTGAATAATTACGGATAATACTGGAATAACTCTGAACGGGATAGGTATTTCCTAATTGAGTTTCCTTCTCAGATATCTGCGTATTTTACCTTTCGGATGGCTGCTTTCTATAATAAACAACCACCGTAAAATGACCACCGTAACATAACATACTGGCAAAAATCAGCTACTGCGCAATTAGTTTTTTTCACATTCGAGTGGGTATAAAGGCCTGCACGCACCTAAATGGCTGGAGATGGCAATCAGTGAAACGCTGTCAAATTTGACAGCGATATTTGACAGCGTTTCATTGATCGCTAAGCTTCGCACATCTAAGCGATCAGTGTAACACTGTCAATATGACAGTGAAATTTGACAGCGTTTCACCGCAGAACGCTTAGATGTGAGCAGCGCAAGGCATAAGGCCAAAAAAGCTTAGAAGATGATTAAACCACCGTCGATTCCAGTTCTAATAATTAATTAGTCATTTATTCTCATGCCAAGGTTCTATTGAAGAGATTGGTCTCAGCGCTAATGGTACTTTTCCGGACGAGCCCTTTACAAATAACTCTACTACTACTTTGACTTTAACATTGACTACCAACCGTCAGTTTATTTCATGCCAATGTTGGTAGACGAGCAGACGGACCACCTGATGGAGTCACCGTTACCCATGAACATCTGCAAAACCAGAGGTGGTGCAAATGCACTACTGGCCTTTTAGAAAGTGAAGGACCTGGCTTTTGAACTTTCTATGTCGAAGCTCCGAAGGAAAACTGCAGAAGGCAGTTCATTCCACATCTTACTCGTGCGTGGCAAAAAAGACCGCGAATATAGAGTAGTTTTGGAAAATCAGCCATCTAGTAGGTCTACCACAAGCTCTGTCTGACTCTATACCTGGCTTTGTTTTTGAGTGTGTGAGTATTGACTAGATAAATCCTACGTCAGAACGTCACACACACAGAATAATACACTAGTAAGCGCTCACACAGACTCAAAACCAGAGCCAAATATAGAGCCAGACAGAGCTTTTGGTAGGCCTACAGGTGGTAAAGATGGAATCTGGATCTGCGGTGTATGGTGCAACGTCATGACGGCCGCCGTATATTAAGAGACCTAAGCTTAACAGCAAAGACGAAGGGTTCGATCCAATACCAGTCGATAGGTACCAAAATTAATTATGAGAAGCTTTTCTAGTCCAGTCCAGCGTTGTTAGCAAATATTTTACTCAGTATTAATTAAGTTCTGTTTGAATTGCTAATTCTATTTACTTTAAAGCTGTTAACAGACTTAACGATCAATTTTAGTTTATTTATTTTATGTTATCTATTCAACTATAAAACTGGTTTTGAGTGCACTACAGGTAGATACAGGGTGATAGTAACCCACCCCACCCCACCTTCCGTTTTTAATGTGCACCTATGGATTTATCTATGCGGAAAACGTATGTACACAATGATATTGCTCTCAAATTGTGAAGGAAAACATCGTTAGGAAGCCCATGGCTTAGTCAGCTCTACACGTATTGACCATGTCTTTCCTGTGAATTAGGCCGACTAAGCTGTCAGGATGGTATAGGTGCTGGGCAAGCCTATTCCATCTAAAATCTTGTTCCCAGCCCTCTATTATCCCACAAATAGGGATTGAGTAACCAGTTGCCCCTGACGCTATACGCATCATCTACAATACAGGGTGTAATCGTTAAGTGTGCACAGACGATTATTCCGTAACTATTGCAGATATCAAAAAACTTTAAACTGATATCGAAAGTACTTTACCTAATGAGTAAAATGACATTAATAACATTTTAAAAATAAAACGAGAAATATCCAAAAAAATTACATTAATCACTCCCATACATTTTATTTCTTAGTAGTACATTTTTAACATGTCCCTCTTTTCTGTATTGGAATATGCCATTTTTCAATCAATAAATGCAACAATCACGATTATTAACGCAAATTGAAAAATACAATAAATTGGCGGGAACGAGAACCCGCGATAAAGAATTTGAATTTAGAACGAACACCAAAGAGTATCTTTCTTTTTGTTTTTATTTAGTATGTTGCTTTTCAGCTAGTTCAAATCAATACAATATTGAAACAAGGCTTATTATAAATTTGAAGTGGTAAGATAATTAATCTACACGTGTATCTACTTGAAATTCATTAATACCTTCATATCGTACATAATTATAAAATGACAAGGGTAAAATGAGTAGGTACTATTCCACTTAAAATAAGGAAACTAAAACCTTTCTACTATCTCATACTAAATGTATGGGAGTGATTAATGTAATTTTTTTGGATATTTCTCGTTTTATTTTTAAAAAGTTATTAATGTCATTTTACTCATTAGGTAAAGTACTTTCGATATCAGTTTAAAGTTTTTTGATATCTGCAATAGTTACGGAATAATCGCCTGTGCACACTTAACGATTACACCCTGTATATGCAAAGGCCTGTTTATTCACGTTTTTTCAGATACTACTGCGGGGCTACCATTAGCTTCATATGGCATAACCATATGGAGCTCGCTTTGGCTGTCAAATTGTGTATAGATAAGCTGACCCACACATTCATTTTCTTCTTGGGTTTGAATGTGTTGACACTGTTGTCACAATTTTGACAGCCATAACCATAACCATATGAAGCTCATGGTAGGCCAGCTGTTCACCTAGGGACAATGAATTCACCACATTAAAGAAAAAACAATATTGAAGCCTCTTTTTTTTGACTGGCCTCTCAGCTCAGTTGGTAGTTCTGCCTTCTGTGCCGTAGGTCGTGGGTTCGATCCCCACCGAGAGCAAATACTTGTGGTGGTTCTCCGTCTAGGTTTACATAAAAAATGTATATACGTAGTATATCAGTAGCTGGTTCCCATAGTACAAGCTCTGCTTAGTTTGGGGCCAGATAGATGGGTTGTGTGGATTGTCTAAAATATTAATTATTTATTTCATCTCTGATGGCGGAAATTTTTAAATCATCTCAGCAACCCAGAAAATCGGAAGATGGAGTCTCCCTCTACACAATACCGTTGGTTTATTGAGGGGCAACCGACCTCATAACCTTTTTTTACAACCGCTTTTGTACATAAGAAAGAAATAAGCCTTGAGTTTCTTTATAACGTTTTCCTTCAATTAATGTTCAAATACCGATCTACAAATCAATGCGATACTCGCTTCACAGGTTCAATTAAATCAAACCAAAGAGTAAAACCGTAGTACTTTCAAAAAGAGTTTCGGTCCGGACGAAATGAATCCGGTTCCCTGTTCCGGACAAGTGAACGCACTTCAATCCACATCCGATCTTCTACCGTCACAGAACCATCGTTTTTAACCGCTTGCTCACTTATCCGGAAAGAGACAGGATTATTCGGTTTTTGGTTTATACTGTTACACTTTTCGGTGGCAGGTATTGTGTTGGGATTGGGAATGAATGAGCGCTCTAAACGCAACTCTCGGATCAGATCAGTGAAACGCTGTCAAATAGGAAAGTGATATTTGCCAACGTTTTAGCTGAACGCCATCGCCATCGCCTGGATGTGTGCTGCAGACTTTTAAGTCGCAAGTCTTTTTCTAGTGTCGCAAATTGTTGCACGATTATGTCAGGAATGGCCCAAAAAATGACACCATCTTGAAATGTTAAACGGTTTTCAAGTATTAGTAACTATCTATGCAGTTTTTTTTTTATTGTTATCATGAAATTAACTTTAGACACTGACATTATATATTTATTTATCTAAATTAAGTACTTTGACGACCGAAGAGAGTGGCGTATTAAGGCACATCTAAGCGATGTCGATGGCGATCAGTGAAACACTGTCAAATACCGCTGTCATATTTGACAGCGTGTTATGTTTCAGCTTTAAGGAGGAGGCCTGTATAGTAGATGCATACAGGCTAAATATAGGTATTTATAGGAATTAAATAAATACAAGAAACAACGCTTGAAGCAGTCTTTCATGACAACGCTTTCGTTGGTGTTTCATAAATTAGGTATAAAATTAATAAAGTTTCGTTTAATTAGACGTGCAAATCCAAATGCATAGAACGGAAGTAGTAGGAAAGACGAGGAAATCTGTTGGCACCTTAAGACCTATACGGACTGGTTGAATGGGAGGTATTTAGGCTTTTAAGTGAGAGGTTCTCATCAAAATCACCAAACAAAGATAATAAGGAACAAAGACAAAAAAAAACATAGGGTAACGTCCAGTTGCCTTGAAAGAATATATCTACGGCAGTGAGTGGAAGGGAATTAAAAAAAAATACATAAAAAATAAAATAATCAAAAAAAGTTTATATTAAAGTTTGTCCGAACTCGGCTTTTGGGCTTAAATCCGTGTGAAACTGGAAACGTTCCACTCAAAAAACAGTCAGAGCCAAAAATACTGCAGGCTAAACTTAGCTGATATTTTCTTGTAATAGAACGAACAATTTGGAAGGATTGCATCATATATTATGTTAAATTATTTTTGTTCGTTTATTTAAATATATTAACAGGATCAATTATAATTTATATTATGTTACCTTAGTGCAATGTATATTGTATGTACTATGAAAGATTACAAGCTCCATAAACTCAACTCCTTCGATCCATAAATCAGTACGCCAATTTTAAAACATTTTATTTTCCCCTCTAGAATATTCCACAAGCTCCTTAGAGACTCCTTCAGAATTTCAGAGACTGAATAAATCACGACGCCACTTTTCAGAAAACCTTTTATTTTTCCCAAATGAATATTCTTTGTCCTGAGTTCGCCTCTGCGTTTGGAGACTAAGTTAATTTTATGTTGTTCACGGCTACTTTAATTTCTCGCTCGGCTGATAATTTTCTGGCGCCAGCACCCATGGAGAAAATGTAGCCGAAATTTAGCCTGCAGTGTACCTTAAGCAAGATGCTTTTATCACAACATGATACAGAAGCTTAACCGCTTTATTGGGTAATGTAGATTTAAAGTTTATAACTTAAAAAAGAGAAAGAATATAACGTGGTTGATAAAAATAAACCCGCATGGGAGTACTAGCTTGCACTTTTTTTAATTTTGTTGTATTTTATCTTTGTGTGTTGTGTGCTAGTGTTTTATCGTTATAACACTAGTAACTAGTTAATAAAACACTAGTGTTGGAATAGAACATACTGTCACAGTCACTAATCACGTTTTATTATATTCTTCTTATTATAAAGATTTTAAGCTTTTTCTGAAGGGGTTATAAACCCATTGCTGGAAATTATTAGTTCATCGGAAGTTTAAATACCTACCAAAGTAGCTAGCTGAGATTGTGTAAATATTTTCAAAAGTGTGTCATAGAAATAACTGGAGCAGAAATATCTTGACGCACTCAAAATAGCTCATCGATCTGATGAGCCACAGAAACAGCTATTAAACACATCAATTTAAGAGTATATTTGCGTGCGATGGCTGTTTATAAACAATACTTTGCTATAAGTATATTGTGGTGGTAACTAAAAGTAATGCTCTCTTATCGTGTCACTGGTTTCTTTGAACCAAGTGCAATGATATGTGATTTAAAAACGCCTCAAAGGAGGCTTACCTATTTCGTGCACTTAAAATCGCGGGCCCGCCGCAACGCATGCTGCGTTTTTCGCTTGCGTGTATTAATTTGTTTGACAACGTGGATCGTAGTTTCCACTGCTGTACATGATTATGAACCCATGACGTGGCCCACCACGGTGTGGCGTGGCCCACCACGGCACTGGGAGAGGCAACGCACGTGCCATGGTTTTGTTCAAAGCCATGCACGCTGTACCCGCTGTACATGTAAGCTTGCGTAGCGTGCGTGCGTTGAGCTATGTAACCGCATATTCGAGCAAGCCACGCGTGTGTCAATGACGTCAATTCATGCGTTGAATCTCCGTGGGTATAACTTGTTTTAACAAGAGAGTGAATAGGTAGGTATTATAGGTAAGCGTGCTACACTGTCGACCGCATCATTACTTAACAGCAGGAGAGATTGCGGTTAAACCCAAGCCTATAAATTGCAAAAAGTGTTAAATATCTTAATATTTAGCACTTTTTTGCACTCTGCAAAACGAGTTTTCATCTACCCACTTTTTGTGACAAACGACAGCGAAGGCTTAGTACACCGGGTGTCACCAACACCCTTTGAGTCGGAAATCTAAAAATCACAATAAGCTGGTAGGCCGATTACAGAGCGGCCGAGCAAGATAGGCGAGCAGGCTGAGTTGTAGTACGAATAAATACATTATTGGTATTCACAGACCAATAATGTTAACGTTACTTGTGCAACGTATGAAGTTTCACTGAGTGCCACCAATCGCCTGCAATGATTAATTTGTAGTGTGTCCACAAAAATCTATAAAGTAAATTTAAATTTCTCTTTTTCTTGTTAAGTGGTCTGATCCGAGTAGAGTCTACGCCACCACTGAAGCCCAAAAGACGCGGCCGGCGCTGTTGTCGCCGAATCTTTACTCTACGAGCCTGATTAATATACACTATTTTTGTACGTAAGAGGCTTAGTTTCCGCTTTTGCCACACGACTTCAGTCCTAGCGTGGTATCTGGTCAAAAAAAAGGCCGCAAAAGGGATTTTTAGGTTATGTACTATCTACATGCTTGTTTACAAATGAGGCGTGAGTTTTCAAAGAGGCTCATTTATTTTTTGGCCGTGTTCAAAAAGTTTATAAAACTGCAAAAAACCCATAATAAATAATATTGTTTTGTATGAAACGTTATTATTTACGCGTGATTTCGTTATTTTTTTCAAAAGTGAAACTAAGCTCCTTTGAAAAACTACTCATCAAGTATTACAACATCGAAATTGGTAGGCTATCGCCACCAGTAGGCTTACCACAAGCCCTGATTGGCTCTGATTTTGAGTCTGTGTGAGCGTTGACTAAATAAATCCTACATCGAAACGTCACACACACAGTATACACTGGAGAGCACTCACTCAGTCTCAAAACCAAAGCCAGAGACAGAGCTAGACATAACTTGTGGTAGGCTTACAGGAGAGTATGACCCCGTATCTCACCGATACACGAACATTCCCAAAACACCGTTATATAAATCAGGAAAGTTGTTAGGAAGATTGGGATCGCAGTAATAACCATAAAAACGCATCTAAAACTCATCGGAATCGAAAAGCATACTTCCAATACGAACCACTTTAACGGACCTGGCTGGCGAATGTCGACTCTTTTAAAGGAAATTGCTTTGGTTATACAAACTGTATAAAAAAAGGGCGTCGGTATGTTAATATCTGACTCCATGGCTGTCAAGTATCGCAGCTTATCATCTAGATGTAGCCTTACCTTTACGGAATGGCAATAAAGTGTGAATCAAAAGACAAGTACAACCAAAACATAACCATAAAAAAATTGCCAATACTTTTTTGCTGTTTTTTATTATTATTTGGCTTAGCAATCACAAACACAAAACACGAAAATAATTAGTTGATTAAAATTTAGCCTTGTTTATAAGGCTTTAAGCCATAAATTGGATAAATAAATAAATATTATAGGCTTGTAATTAACACAACACTATCTAAGCAGAGCTTGTACTATGGAAACCAGAAAGCTGATATAATACATACTAACAATTTTTTTGTAAATACATACTTCGAATACAATATTGTGACACCCAGACATAGAACAAACATCTGTGTTCACCACAAACATATTTATTCTCGGAGAGGATCGAACCCACGACCTACAGCGCAAAAGGCAGAGCTACTACCAGCTGAGCTGAGAGGCCAGATAGTGATTCTATTAGCAATGCAAGCAAGGAAAACAAACAGTTCGTAGCGAAGGATGATCCAAAACTTACATAATCTCGTGTTGGACCCTCCAGCTTGAAGTTCAATCTATTTGAATCTCAAATGTCGAGTTTCAGAGCATAATTGGTTTATTCAACGCTAACTTTTCCGCATAACTTTCTTTTTAGTTCCGCTATGAATCCAGGAGAAAATCTCAGTGCGGCTGTTATTAAATTCTACGTTGTTTTCACAATATTCGTGCCTACGTTGCCTTCCTTTGTTGAGGGAACGTGCATCTTTACCCTCGCTCGTGTGTTGTAAAACTACGTACCTATGTCGTGGCGTTGTCCTTTACATTTTGTAAGAAGTGATTACATTAGTAGTAGTAGAGCTTTTTGTAAAAGGCTCGTCCGGAGAAGTATTACCACCATGTCTATTTCTGCCGTGTAGAATGCTTTGTTTCACTTTGAAAGGTGTGGGTGCCGGTAAAATTACTGGCTCGTGAGGCTGAACATCTGTACGCCTCAAGTTGATGGACGCAATGTATCGTAAGGCACGTTCTTGACGTGCGTGACCTATGAGACAATGCTTTGTTATAGACGATGGTTACCCCTCGTCAGGTGTGATATCAGCTAACTGTTTAAAAAAATAGAACAGCTAGTGCTTCCAACAGTAACTGTCTCTGTTTTCAGCATACAAAATTTGTATGCGTCAGTCAAGAGTAAACGCTCAGGCGTAGTGAAGTCGTGGCTTTATACGCGCAGTGGGGCGCAGTGCCCGGTGACCACCTCACGTGTATCGTATATACACACGAGAATAACAAGAGAATTTTCGATTACCGGAGCACGTGTATATAATCATGCTTCATATCGCATGCAAGAATAGTTTGTATAATACCTATTAGGTTGCTAGTGAAAGTTTGTAAACTAAGGCCACATGCAGTTTGCAACTTCGCTTGAATTTAGAGGCTTTTAAAAGTTAGAATTTATTGCGCTAATATTAAAATAAGGGCCAAATTGTGCTATTTGTCAGTATGGAACCGTTTTGGTTGCTGCAAATCGGTATTGTTTTATTTTGATAATTTTAACCTACTACTTGTTTTATCTTACTGCTATGCAAGTTGTACTTACGTATGAACATAAAACCACGCCTCATTCCCATGGGGGTAAGCATAGATCACGGATTTCCACTTGCTGTGATCCTGTTTTACCTCTATAGCTTCATTCACTCGCATGGCGTTCTTCATACATGCACGTCGGTTTACTCCTGACCTGGCCTTTCTCTTAAATATCTGGTATCTGATTGAGATACATGTGTCGAGGTCGTCTCCTTCCATTCACACTCGCAGAATGCACCTGTTTAGTTTTGATGAATAATTATATAGATAAACTAACAATTTTATTAAACTGTGCAATAAGAAAACAAAGGCCTTAAAGGCATCTTACCCTTAATTATCCTAACTGAGCGGTAAAAAATCCTCCGAGCAATAGGACATTCGAGGTTGCTGAAATATTTCCTCTAAAACTATCAATTCGTATGCAAGGTGTAGATTCCTTTAAATGATTTCTGCGGGTTTCAATGTCATGAATTTTCAAGTAATTGGCGCCAGAGTCAGTTATATTTGCATTCTAAACGCTCCTGCACGCCGCTTGCATAAAGAGAAGTGCTGTAAAGTAGCTTAATGTTTTATTTTTCCTTTTAATGAGAAATCTAATTAAGGAGTAATATCGTTTGTTCATCAGCGTTTTCTTTTTAATGAGATTGTTTCAAGGCATAATGTCAATTCTGTTGTTTAATTTTGGTTAAGTAAACTAATTTGTTAGTATTTTTTTTTTATGGCCTCTCAGCTCAGTTTGTGTAGCTCTGCCTTCTGCGCCGTATGTCGTGGGTAAGATCCCCATCGAGAACAAATATTTGTGTGGTGAACGCACATGTTTGTTCTCTGTCTGGGTGTATTCTAAGAACCTATGTAAATGTATAAACAAAAAAATATTACTATTACTACTAGCCTGTATTAGTGTCCCACTGTTGGGCAAAGGCCTCCCCCCTATTTTCACCAGTCACTACGATACAAAAAAAATATTTTGGTATTAAGTTATCAACTATCTGATTCTCATAATACAAGCTCTGCTTAATTTGGGGCAAGATAGTGTTGCGTGGATTGTCCATAATATTCATTTATTTATTTACTAAAAATGCTGCCGTATTTTTTTTTCTATTTTCGTGGTGTCTAATTTTCTTCTTTTTGCGTAATCTAACAACACAACAAGAATAATCAGTTCAAGAAAAACAAATTCAGATTTCAAATGAATACGGTTGAAAAAATAACATGGTGTTCGAATACAAAACAAAAGAAAAAATAAAGTAAAACAATTTGGAACCAACAAAAACATAATTCGAAGTCCCCGAGCGATTTCGATTGGTGTTGATGTTTGCGATTGCGTTTTACCTTTTCTACAGAAACAGTTTCCCAAAAGTAGGACTTTTTATTCCTTATCTCCGGGCATCAACTTTATCTCATGAATTAAAAACAAAAGCAGACTTTTATGAAAAAGTTTTTAAGACGCCGGGATAAAGTTACTGTTTATTTTAATAACGCCATTTGTTTTAATATTACAAGTGGGTTGAAAGGCTGTTGCTTTGAGTCTGTGGAATAAAATCTTATCTTAAACCTGCTCTCCCTTTATTCAATGCTGTTTATTACAGGAGTCGCAATAATTTGTAAGGCATTCAAATTTAAGGCTTTCGCGGTTTGTTGTGAACAAACCAACGTTAAACGTTGTTTTGTTCCGTGTACCAACATTATAGGCGACAAGCATACATTCCTAAGCCGTTAGTATAGACATAAATTCTGGGTATATTACAAAATATTTAATTGTGTGTAAATAAAAATCAACTCGAGTTTGAAATTTGTATCGTGGCTTAGATATCTCTTCTGTGTCTAAGGTGTTATCAAATAATCCTTGTGCTGAGCACATTTTTAAATTGAACAGATATAAACATTTTATTGATAATTATTAACAATTAGGTCACAAATTTATAGATCTCCAGAGTGCTCGCGCTATGAGCATTTTGCCGCCTTCGGCGAATAAATTGGATTACATGATAAATTGGATAAATTTAATTGAAATTAAATAAATACCTAAAGAAAAAAAAATACTAATTACGCGAAGGTACAATACATGTACCCAGTTGATCAACTGAGGCACAATTATAGTAGTAGATATGTATTGCCTACAACCGTACTTTCTTTTTTGAAAAGATGTAAATTCGTTATAGCTGTAGAATGTCTTTTCCACGAGCCAGTTTAGTTGTTTATAATATATGTTGTCCAAATATGAATACAAATACGAAAGTATTAAAAATGACCGCAGCTCGTCACTCGCGCCCTTACATTTATCACGCGCAAGGTAAGACGTTGGTTGTTATTGCAATTTGTTTGGCAGATAGTAAGCAAGACTTCTTTCAGAGGCTCTATCTCACGCAGATTGCGACCCTTTTCAAATTAGGGAAAAAATAGCAGAATCCTTTTGTTTGAGTGTTTGAACAACTTCAAGTGAAGATAGTAAAGAAACGAAGGTTTTCATTTGTTTTAGACCTGCGCTAGCTAAAGTCAATGTTTTTGTTAAATATTTTTTTGAGTACCCACATACTTTTGAAGTGAAAACTTATTAGGCCATTGAGCATTTTCTGAGGTGAGAATAATACTTTCATGACACCCTGTCACGTAACAGACACCTCTTCGGCAAAGATTGAAAAAATCGGGTCACCAAGTGTCGGATATAAAATAGGTATTATTTTTCGGTGATGGTTACCACTTAACATCAGGTGGACCAATTAATTGTTCCATCAGTAAAAAACTTACTATTTCAATAGGTAAAATGCTTTGAAAAGGTCATAGTTTTTGTATAGCAGTCATTTAGCTTAGGAGATCGATAAGTCTATTGCTATCTCTATTTCTTGACATCAAAGTGACAGTGACAACAATAAAAAAAAACCTACAGTACAGCATTACAAAAGCCGTTTACGCCTTACGACCAGGAAGTACCTCATATGATGAAAAATTTCACAATAACGTTTCACTCTAACCCATTTAGACCCATATCAATTCACAAAATAAGGTGACTATAGGTCGCGCCTATGAACACTAACCGAAAACAAAATGGTATAAACTGGAAATGAAAATAGCATGTTAGTAATCATATATATTATACAGTCAAAACTATGACTATTATATACTTTAGTGTCATGGCTCAGTTGGTAGTAGCTCTGCCTTCTGCGCCGTAGGTCGTGCGGGTTCGATCTCCACCGAGAATAAAATTATTTAAGTGGTGAATACAGATGTGTGTACTCTGTCTGGTTATATTGTATTCTAAGCATGTATTTACAAAAAGTATGTATTTAAGTATTCTTTAAGCTATCTAATTCCCAGCTTTGCTTAGTTGGGGGCTAAATAGTGCTGTGTGGGTTGTCAATAATATTTATAACGTTTTTTTGTCCATTTAATCTGTGCTATACTGAAAATATTTACTCTACGATTATACCCTTATCATACAACATTATTATTAGATGTTTGTTAACAATAGGTACCTAAGCGACCCAGAAACCTTCATCACTATGCCAGTCAAATAAAGATTTGATGCATCTGAGATCAATTCTAACGATCTATGTGAACGGAACGTAAAATAAAATTGGATGTAATAAAACCGGTAATACCTAGGTGTGGCCGCTGCATATGCCATTCCAGTGCTCTGACATTGGGGCTATGAAAGTGATGATTCCATTTTCAAATTTTTGTTTATTTTATCTTTTCACTGGTGTTTGACGTGAATACGTCGTCGACGACGTATTCAAGTGTGGTTAAAGGCACAGAGTAGGTACTCTAGGTCAAAGGATCTGAAATGAAAAAAAAACGGTTGTCTGTAAAGTCGGTTTACTGACGATAGTTGAACGTGACATCATACAGCTGTCCACGCGGACGCATCGCTCACCCAAGTAGGAGAGAAACAGATATTGAACGCTGCCGAAGGCGGAGGCCGATTGTGCCTCGTTGTAGCTCGTTACGCGCTCTCGCTTGCACTTCAAGCCTTAAATGGAACGCCTCAGAGCGAGGTAACGCCGCATGAGTCATGTTTTTTCGTGCGTGTAGCCAGCTCCATCGAATTATAAGACGTTGTCACGTCAAAAAAGAAAGACTCTGCTTATGTGAAAAGTAATATTTTCAGATTGGTCCCATTTAAATTTTATCAAAATCGGTTATAGTTTGACTATGAAGTCGGTTTTTCAAGTTTTTTAAACCTACATTTTTATTGTTATAGGCTTGGTCGTGTTGAACTGGCACCAAATTTTTTTGTGTTTCAAAGTATTTCCCTAGTTTTTCTAATAAATGCTTTGTAGCTATAAACGCTTTCAATCCCTTTTCCGCTTTATAGCCCCACAGTTGTTAGCAGAGAAGCGAGACCAGCCATACAGTCGTACCTGTTTGCACTTCACGTTTAAATATCGTTAGGTGCTGAGCATCACGCTCAATTGGTTAGATTCTAGTCGGTTTCGTTGCACCCTGGAAATACCCTGCCCTGAATGACCTAACTAGTTTTTACTGGCCTTTCAACTCAGTGGGTATGAGCTCTGTCTTCTGCGCCGTAGGTCAGTTCCACGAGACGAAATATTTGAGTCTTCTCCTTCTTCTCATCGTATCACTGATTCTTTCGAACCAAGTGTGGTGAAAGGATTTTAAGTGCGCCTCAAAGAGGCTCGTTTCGTGCACTTGACAGATATTTTCGAACTTTTTAGGTTCTACGATATACCGGTTTTTTCACCATGTGTGTGGTGAACACAGATGTTTGTTTTTTATCTGTGGGCATTATCCAGGGAGGAAATAGGGAACGTTTGTATGGAGAGTCGCCTGTGTGATTCCCTCTTAAAAGCTGGTTTCGTAGAATTCTAATTTAATGGTCAAAATTAATTGTCAGTTGTTTACCTCAAATTTTGCAAGCAAATATTTCAGTTAATAATCCCTCCATTCAGCATCCCCTGTAACCAGCCTTTTAGCTGTTAAAAATAAATCAGAGTATGAATTTCCTATAATGTGAAGTATGGATGCACCTTTTTCCAGCGCCACACAAAGGGTCAGGGTCACTTTGCATATCAATTCGACTCCCGCGGATGTTTCCCCTTATAAAAATGGAAATAAGCTGCTATTCACACTGCATGTCATTTCAGTGACGAACGCTGATTCCAGTGGCGTGGAGGACTGAGGCTGTACGACAAAAACACAATAATTGGCGTTTGATTTTAGGCCAGGACAAAAAAATTATCGTTGTGTTTATGAAACTTTGGGGAAAGGTTCTCGATACGACCACGAACCAGAAGACGAAAAGTAACTCACAAGATGGACCGACGACATTGTTAAGATCGCGGGAAGTCGGTGGATGGAAAGAGCTCAGAATTGTTCTTCCTGGAAATGTGTAGGGGAGGCCTATGTCCAGCAGTGCACTTCTTCAAGCTGATGATAATGATGATGATGATTTATGAATCAAAATATTTTACCTGGATTAAAAATAAAATCGTTACAGCATCAAAGTACAAGAAAGTAAATTAATATTGGAGACTATTATATCCACAATATTAATTTACTTCCATGTGTGTACTACATAGATGAAGCTGTTTAAAGTAAAACAATACACATCTTACTTTTTTAAAGGAAAGTCACGGAATAAGCGGTTGTCCCACCCATCTGATGCTAACCAGAACAAAGTCTTATATAATATTTAGTATTTTATCAACTTCTGGTTCTCATAGTACAAGCTCTGCTTATTTTGGGGCTAGATAGAGTTCTGTGGATCATCCACAATATTTATTTATTTACTAAATTAATCTGCTATATTACCTCAAACAACTGGACCTCTATAAAATAGACCAAAACCTCAATATTTACGTCTTTAGAAGAGATAAAAGTATAATCCTAAATTGTGGGTTAGAAGGACGAGCCAGATCGTTTGTGTTCATTAGTTAGTGTCCACTAATGGCAACGGCTATGGTCGGGCGGAACGGCCCTGAAAATGGTATTGTACGTTTAACTGCCACGATCAAAGATAAGGCACTGATGACAGAAAGAGTTTTAGAGATAATGTTGTGGGTATGAATCAAAATTACCCTATTTTCTGTTGAACTTATTGTTGGATTTTATTCATTTTTAGATGGTAGATTTATGTTTTTGTCATTTAACTCACTGATGTACTTACTATTTGAAGGTAACGTGAACCGTAAACGTATTTTAGACGGTTTAAAACCACCGTTTCTACCAAGGTGACCTTGGCAGAACGCTTCTGTCTACATGGTTTAAAACCAACCCCAACCTTTGGCGGGCGCGCTTTTCTACCAATTGACGTTTAAAGGTCATGCAAAATTCGGTTGGAAACCGCAGACTACACAGTTTAAAAATTATGTTTTAAACCATATCGTTTCAAACCGTGTAGCACGGCAGGTAGTATTGGTAGAAATTTAACATAAAAAAAACGTTATTAATATTATTATCTGTGTCGGACCAATCGGGCAGGAATCATTCGGTTGCGCGGTCAATGCCAACGCCATCCAGGAATCAATTAGGAAGTTTTTTTCTACGAATGTTCCTTACACTTGAGTGTTGTTTCTGCGTTTTTATTCTTTATCGTTCGTATGGCAGACGCTTTACTGGATAGTTCAAAGCACCTGCAATTGTTTTGGGAATTATGATTTTCAATACCAGTCGTTCCCTGTTTGCTATCCGTCGATAGCTGAGCTCAGTGAAGTTTAGTTCGCAAAATGTTGATAGTTCACGGTATAGATAGTGCAATCCACGAAGGCGCGCCCCACTATTCCTCCTAACCGTTTATAGTATATGTGTGCAAGCTTCCGTCAATGTTTGAGTGTTATCGGTACACACTAATTACCTATGAGTGCACACGCACACTACAATGAATAGACTACGGTTCGCGACTGCCGGCCGCTCGGAGCAAACTCCCCGCACCCCGCGAGGGGCGCGTCTTCGTGAATTGCACTATCTATAGTTCAACGTAATGGAAAGTAAAACACATGCTTTTAATACCTATCTAGATAGAACCTAACCCAACCCAAAAGCGGTTGCAGAAACATTTAGAGTTACAAACCAAATGTTAATCTACTTTCCCCGTTGTCAGTACACAATCAGGGTCTTTATTACATTCGAGAAAATTATTATTTAATCAAATTCAAAATAATGCAGCTCAAATGACGTCATCTCAAGTTTTAGTATATTTTTTTTCTACATGAAGTTAGTTTTAATTAAACAGTGACACTTCGGCACTCCCATAAACTTTGCAATATTTAGTTCTTAGTGCATGCCTTGCTCAGACTGTTAATATAGACCATCCATCTATATTATCAGTCTGAGCATTGCCTAGTATATACCTCTTTATAGCTCGTATTCAGATAGAGTGCTTGAGTCTGAGTCGAAGCTCAAGCACTCTCAAGCATAGATTTTTTGACAAATGATAAAATTCTATGCTTGAGTCTCGACTCAGACTCAAGCACTGTTTCTGAAGGGCCTAGATGTGTTGATTTGACGCTGCATACTTACCTGTTTGTATAAAGCCTTGCGCATATCTCTATCGGCTGCGATGGTGATCAGTGTGTCGTTGTCAAATATCACACTGTCAATATTTGCGTCATTGCGGATGTATGCAAACCCTTATGCTGAAACTGATCGCCATTGCTCATCGTAACTTCAAGTTATATTCGTGTAGCTTCTAAGTCATCATTTACTTAAGGTTTCCCAGAACACCTTACCGACCCGAATTACCCTGAATTTGCAAAACAGTAGCCTCAGTAAGTTTATAGTTTCTGTTTGCATCGCTTTTGTAGCGCTGCCGTTTCAACTAAGCTAGTGCCAAAGAACTAAAACAAAGGTTTTATTATTTTTACATCGAATACCCACACGATACTTACATGCCAATAATTCTTCATAAGTAACTCAAAGAAAATTATCTTCTCCCGTCTTTATAGTCAAATTGCTAGTGCCCTAGTGGTAGCGGCCTCACCTTCCGATCCTAAGGTCGTGGGTTCAAATCCAGTCGTGTACCAATGATTTGTATTAGCACATCTAGGCGATTGCGATGGTGATCAGTGAGACGCTGTCAAATATAGCTGTCATATTTGACAGCGTTTCACTGATCGCCGATTCACGATCTGATGTGCGCAAGGCTTGAAAAGTTTGAAAATATGTGTCAAGAGTACGAAAACACCCTCTTTGAGGCGCACTTAACGTCCTTTCACCACGCTTGGTTCGAAAGAACCAGTGACACGATGTGAAAAAGAAGATCTCATCTTTAAAAAAAGGCATATCTTTTGTAAGAGCACGCAAGGTTGAATTGTCTTTATTGAAGTCTCGCTAGCGCACCGATATCTTCAAAACCTAGTGTTAACGGCACTGGAATCAATTTCACACGCGCTACAAACTCCCAAAGTAATCGAAATTACAGATTTATAGCGTTAATAATTAAGTAAGTTTATAAGCGTTAACTTCCCCAGTTCGCCCTTATCACCAAAATAAACTTACGTGCGTAACACTTGAAGTTGCTAAATGAGATAATTTTGTGCTGTTTAATGAGATAAAAACGAAATGGGAATAAGCGTTGCTACCGTTTTCTAGCAAGATTTTTGCTGATCTTACGTGACTATTCACTAGGAAAAGGACAGTGTGATGTGAGCAGCAATAGTCATAGATTAAGATACAGTTTGTCCATAAGCCTGTATTGTACCTAAGGCAGTACTAATTACGACGTGGAACAATGAATACATTTGCATCATAATATTGAAACCCCGAAAGACCGAAACCACAAGAGGGATTAGTCGTGAAAGAGACACGCTCTCGATTTATAAGAAAACAATAACTGCATATTTGTTTGTTCAAAAATTGTTTACTTTTAAAATTTATTCAAATTTTGGTGGGAGTGTGGTTTTGGTGGAGTAAGAGGTGAGTTTTCTTCCGAGTAAAGATAAAGATAAGATAAAGATTATTTATTTGCATAAACATATGTGTTAAAGTGAAGATGGTGAACGAATGTGTGGTACAAACATGTTTTACCAATGTCGGTGCACAAATATGGAGATGGCACTTAAATAATGTCAATGTAAACGACAATTCAAAAATATGTAAATATAAACAGAAAAAAAAAATATACATGTCAAAAAAAAAAGTAAAAATAAAAAATAGTGAAAATTTGCTATTTCCATTCATTTTTAGTAAAAAAATATTTGCAATGATTGATCCTTATAAGCATCAAAATCCATGTATATATAATAAGTAAAAATAGTACATTATTGCAAAAGCAGCGAAATAGGCAATTGCAGGTCGAGTATGAGTTTGAAGGCCGAGCCGCAGGCGAGGACTTCAATGATACGAGACAGGCAATTGCCATTTCGGCCGAGGCATATATAGTACTTTTCTTAAAAAAATGCAAGGAAAAAAAATAAGGGTCTTTTACATAATAAATTTATTTTTTATTAACCAAATAACAACGAACTCCGCTTTACCGCCAATTTTTTATTTTATTTTACAGTTTGTGCCAAAAGGTAAACGCATCTGTGGCTATACAGCCACGAGAACGCAATGTGTACGATAGATGAAAGAGTTCTAAATTCAAACAGCACACCGTTTCATACAACATTGCCGGAGCGAGAACGCGCCGCGAAGTGATTTTGGTTTTTCAGTCTACGTAAATATGATACTTCGCGTGTTCTATATTCAAAAGTAATGACAATATTTCCGCGCATGTTTAAGAAAAAATACATAAATTTACTACTTGCTAAATTAAGTACATAAATAAGTTGCTTTTAAGTAGTAACTATAAACTACCTATAACAAAACTTTGCCTCGTAGGTCACGCTCGCTAGAATCGTGCCCTAACACTAAGCCTTAGTACTTTCCCAGATGAATTTTATTGACAAAGAACACTAACAACAACTAAAACTAGTACTTTGAAAGGGCTTAGACATCTAAAGTGTTGCGTATACCTACTATTACTTAGTGCAATATTCTATTATTCACAAAGTACCTACCTACCTTCCATTCGTTGTATAATATCTTAGAAACTTTCAGTATATTGTTTCTTAACTGGTGACAATCTTGGTCTATGTAAAGTCTTTGTTTTGTAAATAGTAGTCGCTGGAGTTTAGCCGTCGTTATGAAACGAAAACACTTGAGAGCAATAATTTCAGGTCACCGCATGCAGCTTTGATATTCCAGAGTCTAGAGTTATTCAAATAAAAGATGGCGCATAATCTATTCAATTAGTTTAGTTTGTAATGTGATTAATGCAGTATTCATTTAAATCAACAAGCGTTTTGACGTGAACACGTCTTTAAAATTGCTCCCCTAGGGACGCAATTAAATAAAATGGATGAAAAAATCGGGGGATACAGTTTAATGTTGTAGCAACATATCAATCATCACCATCCAAATTTCTATAAGACCTCTCCTAAAAAAAATATTATAAGGACTGTAACACATTGCACGTGGCGGAGTCGGAAGCCCCGAAGTTACGAGACTTACAATTATATCATGTACAACAAACAGCCGTGTCCATAACACAGCCACACCCCTTTTTAACCGACTTTCAATCAAAAAGGAGGAGGTTCTCAATTCAGTTGTATTTTCTGATGAATCATGCCTCCGTCATTTATGAACCGATTTAGAAAATTATTTTTTTATTGGAAGGTTATTCTTACGTCCAGATTGTCCCAAACAAATTTCATTAAAATCGGTTTAGCCGTTTTGCAATGAAGTCGGTTTCTCAAGTTTTTTAAACTTATAATTATTTAATTTCGGATTGTTGCGATCTGTGTTGGTAATCAAGATTAATTACTCTTGATTGCAACTTTTGTGCACATATCTGAATCTTCTCTGATTCATTTTTCGTGATCTGTAGTACAATCAAATGTAACTTTCTTTAGAGGTCAAATAAGAAGCCTCTTAGAAGCACACTTAGAATCCTTGCATCGCACTGGTTAGAAAGAACTAGTGAAAACTACCCAAAATTGATAGTGTTTGTACGTCATCTTGACGGCTTCAGCTTCTCAGATAACCAATGGTTAAGTCCATAAGCATTATCTAGGGATGGTTTAATCACCTAACCCTTTCGTTCGGGTTCGTAATGATAATAAATTCAATATCCGCAAATCATGGGCTTCAGGGATAATACAATTTAGCATGATGGCGTATTATACCCATCGAGAGAATATAAGGTCAGTGAGACCCCATCCCACCCGACAGAAGCTAATGGCGAACCAATGACGTGGAAAATTTGCGATAATATTTACCTAGTCTATTGACATCCGAGTTTCATTAATATCATTACGGTACAGTCACCGGCAAAATGATTAATTCAGTGATTACATTAAAGTTCAATCGAAAACCAAACACGCTCAACGTTGGAGTAGATACAGAGCGTCTGTTTTCTTGAATATAATAATTTTGATGTCTTCATGAGAAGACTGAATAGGTTACTTTTAGGTACGTGTGTTACCTGTTACTATCGACCCCATAATCACTTATATGAGATTTAGTTTAAATAATGCATCATATAAATTGTCTTTTTTTATATGAGTTTTATCTTCGATTAAGTTTACTGACCGAAACATAGTTCCAACTGAACGCTCCACAAAATAAAACGAAGCACTTCAAGCGCTTTTCGGCCGAAGATATCAGGAAAAAGCCGGTTAGTTATTCGCGTCATTAAACAATAGCTTTGGGGAATAGCAGTTACTGAAAAAATGAGGAATTTTATCAATGCTCTGCAGTTGCGGCATTATAACTGAGTTTTTTCCTGAATGATCATGGCGCAAAAAAAGTAATCCTTAAAACAAAGAGCTCTCTCCAACTACTCATTCCTCACATTTCATTTGATATCAATCACAGCTTACAAGTCTCGGTTGCGTTCGGCTACGATCGGTAAGCTTCGGAACCACCGCTCGCAGCGACTGTACTCCAGTGAGTCTATACTGCTACGCGGGCCGCACGTGTGTCGTAGCCGTAGCGCCGTAGGACCTTCTACGAATTTCGTAGCGTGAAGTGGGTAACTAACTTTGGTGATTTATGCATGTGAGAATTGAGTGAGGCATGGTGAATGAAAATCAAGGATAAGTTCCCAATTTAAACGGTTGTTACAGTCGTTTTATGGTGAGTACAGAACCCTTTCTGTTTTTCAGTACGTCATTAAATTTAATAAAGCGCTGTTATTAAATTTTATTGGGAAGCATAAAATTAATTTCATGCCATTAACAGCTATTACATTTTTGTGTACACAAATTTTCCCTTTATTTTGCGAAGATCACCAACCTTGTGGTGTGTGAAGCTTGTTAAGTTCAGGTTGACATTTGACAGGACACTTATTTCTTTTTCGTGGCGTATGTTATTCCATTTTTGCTTTCCCGAGAACCTTGCGACGTTTGAGGAATAAATGCTTGTATTTTCCCCACATTTTTACGTCAATTGACGTATCAAGCTATCGGGGCTTTGTGGTTTTGGATGATTATTTATATTGGCGGTTTCATCTTCAGAAACAATTTTTTGCTTGAATAAACTCTAATGATTCATATTTATTTTGACGCAAAGAGTTAAGTGACATGATAAAAAATGGTAACTAAAGGCCTGCGCACATCTAGGCGATGGCGATGGTGATTAACTGAAAAACTGTCAAATATGACAGCGAGATTTGACAGCGTTCCAGCTGATCGCCATCGCCATCGCCTAGGTGTGCCTAAATGTTGATTTAGGACATATTGCAATCTTTTTTATCAAGTAATTCAATATTATGACAAATAGGTTAATATTATACGAAAACAAACCGTCAACCTCAAAAAAACTAACGAGTTATTTTTTTATAATATTCCTAACCTAATTTGATGACACTAAAACGTTCTTTTTCTTTACACTGAAACTACACCAGTACTATTACCACAGTTTTACCACTATAAAAATAAGCTAGTGTAACACCAGTAAAATTGCCCCTATTTTTTATTCTCCTGATCTAACAGCCACCACCTAAAACAAAGCATTACTACGTCAGTCAGTGCATCATTGCACCTGCATCCATCAACTGGCGACAGACAGGCGCTAAGCCTCGTGTGACGGTAATACCATGACGTAGGTTTGACATACCTAGCTATAGTCTTATTGACAAGTAAATTTGACAAAATTAAACCCTTTTACTGAATTGATGAGTAGAGATTCGTTTTCTGTCATTTTGGGAAGTCACATAGCTTTTTCATTTTAATTGGGTTTCTGGTGTTATTTTGAGTTCTGTTGTGTAATTTTGGTGGTATTTTAACCAACATTACTGTAGGTTAGTTCAAAGTGTTAGCAGTTGGAATTAAAGTGTATATTCTGATTTGATCGAAAATGTTTCCGATGATTTTGAAGAAAACCGGCATCATTTTCTTTAAAGCCAGTACTTAACAGCCGATTTGTCTATTGACTGAATTGACTAAAAACTATTTTGTATAAGTAATAATTATATCCTCCATTGAGAATAGCAAAATTGTTCCAGAATGGACAGATACTATCTAATTAATAAAAAAAAGAAAAAGATATGAGTAACATTTTAGACTCATCATCTCTTCTGCATGGATCTACATGGATTTCTCACAAACATGGCTAAGAACCATCTCATCAGATTTCTACCAAAAACAACCACCTCAAACTTATAACACCATTTTTCGTTCATAAATTCAACAGATCATGGTGTTGAAATTGATTGACGCAGTAGGGCAGGTTTCTGACGTGCATGACCTACGAGGCAATCCTTTGTTATAGGCGATAGTACTACTTAACATCAGGTGGGTCATATGCTAGTTTCGTCAGCTAGTTCTATAAAAAAAGAGTGCATCTAAGATTAATGAAACAAGGTACGATCAGAATAACTATGAGAATAGATATTTTCATTAAAAATTGCGGGCACGGGTATTGGAATTCTGTTAATTAAGTACGCATTAGAATTTTACCCTGACGCTGCATTTAAGCGACGCGCTGTGCAAAACTAGTAGAATCCCAGGCGCGTTCTTATCTTTGGCATTTTAAAAGAAGGCAAGAAAAAACCGACCAAGTGTAAGTCGATTTTGCGAATGAAGAGTTCCATACCATTACCTATAAAAAACTGCAAAAAAACACTTGTATGTGAGGCATGGGATCCCATTATTAAACATTTCCTTTAAAAGTTAAAGATTTTTGAAAAAAATAAATTTGCAGTTTTTGTTTTCTATAAATCAAGGGCATGACTCATTTAACGACTTTTCCCTAACTCTCGTTGGCCATCACCGCCCTTCTCAAATAAAACACCCTGTCTAACTAAATATTCTGTGTATATTGCCTACTTAGGCACTTGAATATTATTAGCAGCAATAAGTGTTGCCGCTAATAATAGTGAGCAAAATAATTACGTTTGTTGTATGGGAGCCCCCTACAATATTTATTTTTGTTATTTTTGTATTTGTTGTTATAGCGATAATCATCTGCGAAAATTTCCTGAATCACAGTTCATGATTCACAGCCTGGTGACAGACGGATAGACAGACAGACAGACAGACTGACGGGCAGCAGAGTCTTAAAATATAGATAAATAAATATTGCGGACATTCTACACAACACTATCTAGCCCCAAACTAAGTAGAGCTTGTACTATGGGAACCAAATAACTGATATAATACTTATTTTTTTTTAATACATTCATAGAATACAATATACGCCCAGACAGAGAACAAACATCTATGCTAACCACACAAATATTTGGTCTCGGTGGGGATCGAACCCACGACCTACGGCGCAGAAGGCAGAGCTACTGCCAACTGAGCTGAGAGGTCAGTCTTAATAATAAGGGTTCCGTTTTACCCTTTCGGTTTAAAGATAGTTGCTCGTGATTTTCAGCGTGTTCATATCTTTCAAAAGGTCAAACTATAGGAGCAAGAAGTTGTTTGACAGAGTTCAGCATCTGCAGTACTATTATCTACTCTGTGCCGATAGAAACCGACCTGTGCAATTACTAAATAGTGCTCCATTATTGACTGCCCCACAAGATTCCCAATATTCGCTCGAGAACATTCTACGCAAGACATAACCGTATAACTTAGAACGTTTCCAGGGTCATCCATTAGGAAATACATGGGCCGCTATAGCATTCCTATTGCTTGAGCTCGATGGATGATATTGAAGGGGTGTTGGTATAACTTATAGGCAGAATAGACTTGATTTAGATTGTTGGTTCGATCAGACCAAATTATACAAGTGGCGATAGATGTGTGTGTGAGTGTAACCAGTCATTATTCAGATATTTATTTGATTTCTTATCCTCAAAGTTTTTTACGATATTAGATTTAAATAAACATAATTATTATATAAAACGTAAAAACTAAGTGCTCCACCAACAGTGGGGCTAGGCCCAAACTACCGGTAGCCAATGCTGCATTTTTTTTTTTTTTTTTTTTTTTTTTTTTATTAACCTATAGTGTCCCACTGCTGGGCAAAGGTCTCCCCCAAAACCTTCCATTCATCCCGATCCTCGGCGATCTCCCACCAATCTTTCCGGTGAAGGTCGAGATCGTCCCGCCATTATTTTATTTATTTTATTTTATTTATTTATATATGTATAACCATTGCCCTATTCTTAGAGGAGTATCCTAATACAATAGTGCAGCCTTCCATAATCGGAATTTTAGTTTCTATAAATGAGAATGCGTGACGTATCCAGGATCACCGTCTTCTGCATACCGTTAAGCCAATTTTCCAGTGATAGTCTCTTGAGATGTTGGTCGAGGCTCTTCGCTATTAGGCCGCTTGCCGAATCTTTATATAGAACATACATTATGAGTGCAATTTTAAGATTGGTTATTTTTAATAAGATGTGCAGGATGGGATATCATTTTACCATAACTGTCTTTTAAAATTTTCAACAATTAAATTATAAACAATATTAGAAAGTAGGTAAATTAAGGTCTCCGCACATCTAGGCGATGGCGATGGCGATCACTTGAAATCGATGTTTGACTGCGTTTCAGCTGATTGCCATCGCCATCGCCTAGATGTGCGCAGGCCTTTAGGCTAGGTTATTAGTGAGTATACTGCAAATTATCTTAATTATGAATGTTCTTTGCTATTGCACCTGAGTGTTCAACAGCTCTTTGTCCCGAGATAATTAAAGCCGTACGTACATAGGTAGCTAATTACAGCCGGCGTTATTAAACCGTAACTCAATGCTGGAGCCGTTGTGAAACTTGCTTTATCTTAGCAAATTTACAGTACGGAGTTGTAAGGCACAGTGTAACACAACCGTAGACAATTTAACCTAAGGACTTGCCTTGCATCTATTCAGCCTAACAAATTTTTCTGCCATATTTTGAGGGGGACGAGGAAAGCACACACTGAAACGAAAGCGACACACATTCAAACGATCGTTACACACACAACAATTATTTGTGTTGTTATGAACGCACACAAATACAAATCTTTAACACTAGTTCAAGTTTACTGTATATACAGGTGACACACATTCAAAATACAGCGAACCACAACAGTGATGCCGTATCATCATTTTATTTTACCCTATGTTAAGTATGAAAGAATGTAAGGCTTCCGAAGTCAGTAAGATTTATTTATTAAATATTCATTCTGAATATTATTTTAGATTTCATGGCACTAATGGTCGTCGGGTATTTATGTTCAAGACAAACAATATAAAAATTATAGGCCTATCTCGTTGCTATCTATTGTTTCTAAAGTTTTTGAAAAACTTATCAGAGATAGGTTAGTATCACATTTAAAAATTAACTCTATATGAACGACAGCTTGGCTACCAGGTGAATGTAGTTACGGTAGATGCTATCGACTATTTGGTGAACGATGTTGTTACAAATCTTAATAATAAAACGAAAGTAGCAGGCTTGTTTTTAGATCTTTTTTCTGCTTTCGATACTATAAATCATAAATTACTGATTGCTAAGCTAGAACACTACGGTATCAGAGGTGACGTACTTAATCTGTTTAAGTATATACCTTACGAATATAAAACAATTCGTAGAGATAAGAAGCATTTTTGGTAAACAAGAAGTTGTTACAGAATCCGGGGCAGCTACCAATATTTTTTGGCATGTTCCTTAATGATCTTATCATCAGGCCATTTAATTATATTATTATTTACGTATTGACATTAAAATAATAGACAGTCTACATTTATTCAAAACTAGACTAAAGCAGCTTTTGTTGAAAGGGTGTTTTTATTCTACTGATGATTTTATAAATATGAAGTGACATTGCTAGTATTATTTGATAACAATTTCTTTGATAATTATTTAATTTATGATATGACTCATATTATTTTTGCTTATTATGTACTATTTTTCAGACACAAATGTATAATTGTTAATGAATGAATATCACAGGCAGACTAGTTCATTTCGTTCAATTGATCTGGACTGGACAACACTAAAACTACAGCCAGCTCTGATGCCATGAGGGACAAATCCTTTATTGTATGTTACTCATTACTTGCACTAAGAACCTATTTTTACCCCAAATCTCGACAAACTACATCTTGATTAAGTTGGCAGCATTACTACTCAAAACTGACACTTTCATAGAGATTGATAAATTTTCTGAGCTTAAAATCAAAGATATCGATTTTTTTATTTGGCCTAATTAAACTTATAATTTTAGGACCAATATGGGGTCAACCTCAGAATAAGAGTGAATAAGCTGGAAACTCGTATACACCGTCTTAGAGGTGTTCTAAAAGTTCTTTCAATAATAACATGAAATTCTATGATGACTACGTTAGTTTTTCAAGGTAAAAAGGTCACAAAAACTATCTATCTTGTAAAAGGTGGGATGAATAAATGTTTGGAACTAAATTTGTGTCAAATGCTATGCTTTTGGATGTCCGAATACGCAAATTGGCAAATTGTATCATCCGCGCTTGATGTGCGGGCTGGTTTTTCCACAAGGTATAAAGTTAAAAGTTTTTTAAGTTCCTAAATTGTTCAACAGCTACATTGTTAAATTAAACATGTAGGCTACGTAATGTTATGTATAAAATAACACGTTACAACTTCAACACAATCCGTTGGTGCACGACTGGATTTGAACCCACAACCAATCAGAAAGCTAAGACAAATCTACTCGCTAGAACACCCGTGCTTTTATCGATATCGATAAAAAACTGTGTGTAAACATTTATCCACCTCTATCACTAGTCTCGCTACCGGAGGGCGGGGTTTTGATGTCTCGGGCCTGTCAGGTCTGGAAAAATTCAAAGCCAAATCGACTTAATATCTAAATCTGTAAGGTCAAAAATTCATTTTTGAAATGCCAACTATCTCGGGAGGAGTTCATAGGTACGTCATAGGTAGTCTCGTTACAATTTTAAATTTTTGCTAGTGACCAAAATTGCTTGGCAATTAGAGATTATTTCGCAATTATAGTCTATTTCATTTTGTGATAAGGTTGAAAATTAAATGCGGATAATTGACGGCAGGAAACTCGAGGCGATTCGATCTTTTTCGTATAATCGTATACTGAATCGATGTTCTAGAGCTAAACGCCGCACAACAATTTTACATTATTTTAATAGAAAAAAGCATTAACGTTGCAAAAAAATAATTACATATGAAATGTTACACCATCCTTTTACAAGCTTGATGTGTTGGACTTCCTATTACACACTGCAACTGCACATGTTGGCATTTTTAGAAGAGGTCCTTTCACCGCGATACCGATACTGACACTGAGGGGAAGATCCATGCAAGGCAGGTCCTGATCTAAATTGTCTAAGCACAACCGTAGACAATTTGATCTAAATTGTCTAAGAACACAACGCGTGGGTTGCGCATTCATGCGACGCGTGCTATTTCAAATTATACGTAATCGAAATTAAGTTAAGAGAGACTTAAAAGGCTTTCACCCGAGGTAAGCACTGTGCTTTTCATTACGAATACAAGGATAGTAAAAATAAAAACATGAAAGTCAAATTAGTGAAAATGAAGAATGAAATGCCGCCTTCCCGGTTTTTTTTTTCTTTTTCTCTGGCGGGCCTTCGGCTACGGCTCGCCAGAATTATTCAGCCATTATTTTCATTTTCATAATTTAAAAAATGGTTAATTGTTTTCTCAAATCTATGTTATTTTTAATAAATAGTTGAAGCTATATATTAATCAAGTAATTTAGAAGATATATTATTTATTTAATACTATCTTTATGTTATTAAAATTTAAATCTTACATTGCGCTCTAATATAATTAGACTTTTTAAACTTCTTACCGTTGTAATGGGTTTCTAACCTACTTGCTGAATAAAAAATCGGTTGTCTGTAAAGTCGGTTTACTGACGACAGTTGAACGTGATAACGTCATAAGAAAATACTGATGGAATGGTTGCATTTTTCAAAAGAATTTTAATTAATATTTGTTTGATAGATATTTTGTATATTTCATATTACTCTTATTTATAATTAAGGCATTGTTATTAATATGTACTGGATTATATTGTGTGCTTTGCTTATGTAGTAAATAAATAAATGTTTATGTCTATGTCTATATGTTTTCCCGGAAGATACCTATTAGTATACCTACCTACTTGCAATTGAAATAAAATAATTGTAGGTAGGTACTCAAAAACATGCATGAGGTTTTATTTCATATTTTCAGTAGGATCGGCAACATGTCATGGTACACTTGTATACACTTGCAGTACAACTATAAACCTTTATTGCTTTTACATCATACATGCACAGTAAGTAGGATTTACTTTAGCACAAAGAGGCTGTGTAAGTATATAGGCGTGTGCCGCTCAGTGCATTTATAAATGTGTTCCATTTTCAAATCACTTTACCGTCACACTTTGTGTATATAGTGTGACGGTAAAGGGTAGTTTATTACAGTTCAAGTTATGCAAACCAGCTTGGTGAAACAATCTCTCTTCTTACAAAATGAAATGAAAACTTTTTACTGAAAAAATATAGTAGCTCACATAATATGTGTGCCTAAGTGTGCGTCTGCGACTGTTTTAGCAGATACCGGTACAAATATTTTACTATTAATTTTAATAAATAATTATTTTTCTCTAATGTAATTTTAATTTTAAAATTACATTTTGTCATGCCCGTATAAATGTTGTGTTATTGTTGTATTGTAAGCCCATTTCTGCCGAAAAGCAGCATTTTATTGCACCCTCGAACTATATTCGCCCTCGCTCGCTTTGCTCGCTCGGGCATCTAAATATCTTAGGTACACTCAATCCATTAGCGCCCTATGCGGGCGGCGCAAAAGCTCACTTATGACCCTTGTAATTGTAGCAACACATTTTAAATGAAATGGAATGAAACTGAATGAATGTGAATGAAACTGAATGACACTGAATGAAACTGAATGAAACTGAATGAAAATCCGGTCCGGACCCGGACCCGGACCCGGACCCGACTCGGACTCGCGGACTCGAGGACTCGCGGACTCGTGGACTCGCGGACTCGCGGACTCGCGGACTCGGACTCGGACTCGGACTCGGACTCGAACTCTCGGACCCGGACCCGGAACCCGACCGAACCCTTACCCTTACCCATTACCCGACCCGGGCTCGGGCTCAGGTAAATGGAACGACGAAACGACGTAACGACGCATGAATCATGTTTTTTCGTGCGTGCAGCCGGCTCCATCGATTTATAAGACGTTATCACGTCAAAAGTTGGAATTTGGTTTAACAACCTTCTTACAGTTAGAAAGACTTTAGAAAGTTGGAACATGGTTGAATAAAATAGAACTTGTTTTTTTTTATAATTTGACAGCTGTCAGTAGAAAGCGATTCTCCCTAGGGCTGAAAGTTTTACTTTCAATTAGGCCCCTCAGGCAACTTCAGACCTACTTTCAGAGTATGAGTAATGAAAAAGTGTTTTGATATCTTGGTTCGAATAGCCAAAGTGTTTTTTTGGTTTTGAAATCGCTTTCTTATTTTCTTTGTCATAAATTGTGTCCAACGCCTCGCTCGTGGAAATGTCGTGTTGGACACTAGCCGGACGGTAGTCACCTGATTCTCTGAGAGCGCTGGACGTAAAAGTGAGATAACTCATGAGTTGGCTTTTTGTGAAGGGTTCATTCGGGGAAGTACTACCACCATACCTATTTTAACCGTGAAGTAGCATTGTTGTCTTTCGGTTTAACGGTGTGGGTGCCGGTGAAATTACTAGCACGTGAGGCTGAACATCTGTGTGCCTCAAGTTGATGGATTGCAGTGCATCGTAGGGCACGCTCCTGACTTGTGTGTTGCAGTGTTTTGCTATTAGGCGATTCAATTCTTTATTTATCTTTTGTCATTATAAAATGTTCTTAGACTAGTCACTTAGATTAAAATACAGTAAAGCAATGGTTACTTCTTTATCAGGTGGGCCATATGTTTGTTCCACCAGCTAGTTGTTTAAAAAAATGGATGCTTAGAATTGTGTAAGCCTGTAGCTACTCATGGGTCGGATTTACGATGCTGCAATAGAGTGCACCGAACATTTTCACGTCAAAAACTATGAACATAAAGAAGGCCACCAAACGGCGGGGATAAAAGGTTTTCGTTGCCTATCGAAAACTATTATGTAACAAAGTGAAGACGGCACCGCCAAAATGTAAGAGCTTCGTTTAGAAATACAACAATATTATCCGTCGTCTTGTGTGCGCGATAAAGGACGGCTGCATTGGAAGGTGTGATATTTTTTGTGTTGCAAATAAAATGCTTATTCTACTCCATACAATTCATTCGAGCATAGCTTGTTTACTTGCACTGCACAAGCAAAAACTAAAAAAACATGTATTTGTTTACACAAATAATTAGCAAAAAATTTGATCATTACTTGTGTTTTCGTGATCATTTTCTAATTTGGCACGAAAAACGATGCTTATTACGCAAAAATAGCCTTTTTGAGGTGCTCTTAAATTCTTTTCAGCACACTGGTAAAGAACCCCACTGCAGGGCAAAGGCCTCCCTACATTTTTTCCAGCTTTCTCGTAATAAAAATTAAATAGCAAAAGCCAGGCTTTTATTTTTGTATCCATTGTTGCCCGTGCACTAGGCCAGTTTTTTGCACTTTACTCGCAATATTGAAATACTTCGAATATCTCATTGCAAAACGGCGCGCCCTGTTGCTTTGTGTTCGGAAAAACGCATATTTTATGGATATTACACACCCTTGGGGCCTATTCTGGAGTCTGTTGGAATGAAATATAGGAACTCGGCTCTTTTTTGTAGCGGAAATCGAAGATAGTATAGATTTGCGATGTGAGGCTGTGATTTTGCTTTTTTTAAAGCTGGGTTTAAAGCTGGGAATTAAAGACATAAGAAGAGTTTTGGTTTTATAACGTGTGTTTTTCATCAACATCTGAAGAAGTCCTCTGCTGAATGGCCTTACTTATAAAAATATGTCAAAAGATAAACAGTGCTTAAACTATTGCCATCTCTTACTGCTGGGTAATGACAAACAGTGACAGGTCTAACTTTAAGCAATGATTAAATTTAAATAACGTTTATAAGTATGGCTATAAAAGTTAGTGTAGGCCTATTATTCACCAGAACCAGATAGCTGATTGAATACATTATTTTTGTTAATATTAATACTCCGAAAACTCTTCATTGATTATCGCTACAATTCTGTTTAACTTTAGTAAACTGCAGACAATACAACTACACGTAACGACGCCATATTCTCCTTCTACCGCTTCTTTTTTTGTTGCTTGATTCGAATAGGGATGTCCTATTTCCAAAACTGGTTAACAATACCTAGTTCGAATACAACTTAAAACTCAGACAGAGAGAAAACATCTGCGTTCACCATACAAATATTTGTTCTCGGTGAGCATCGAACCCACGACCTATGGCGCAGAAGGCAGAGCTACTACCAATCCAGCTAAGAGGCTAGTCACTGTGCAATGTGTATACGTGTATTCAAAATCTGCTTTTTATAGTATAATTTGAGACTAGATTTCGTTATAAAATATCCACCAACATTTATTCATGTATTTTCTTATAAAGAACTTCTGAATATAAACAATAATTGAAGATACCTTGAAACCGAACCACTGAAAGTAATTCAAAACCATAACAAAAGTACGCTTTTACTTATGCTCGGAGGCGTATCGGATGCCGAAATAAAAAGGACAGAGTCAAGGTTATTGCCAAAATAGATCTTATATTAACTCACTTTAAGGTCTTTTGTCCTGAAAATAATGACAATTTTTACACACATGAGAGAGGTTTTAGAAGTGACTGGCCTCTCAACTCAGTTGGTAGAAGCTTTGCCTTCTGCGCCGTTGGTCGTGGGTTCGATCCCCACTGAAAACAAATATTTGTGTGGTGAACTTGTTGTTTGGGTTGTCTGGGTTTTGCATTTACAAAAAGAGTATAGTGTTATATGAGCTATCTAGTTCCCATAGTATAATCTTTGCTTAATTTGGAGCTAGATAGTGTTGTGTGGATTATCCAAAATATTTATTATTATTTATTTACTAGGGTTTTCTTAAGTTATGGCTATAAGCTGCGATATTTGACAGGGATACTTGCATTATAGTTGTGTCTAAGCGATCCAGGTATCGCTGTCAAATATCGCAGCTTATAGTCTAGATGTGGCCATACCCTTTGATCTTATAAAGTGGACACAATAACTAAGACCCTTATTCAGAAACAGTGCTTGAGTCTTAGCCAAGCCCTAAAAAAATAAATATTGAGGGCAATCCACACAACACTATCAAGCAGCCCCAATTTAAACAAAGCTTGCACTATGGGAACCAGATAGCTGATATAATACTTAAATAATTTTTAGAAAAACTCAGACAAACTCATTGTTATATGACTGGTTTTGAACCCTCAGGATTTTTGACAGCTAGAAGGCAAAAGTGATTGTTGCTGTAATTTTACGGCTTCAGCTGTCGCTAATATCGTTCGATATTAGGCCCTAACGATACCCTAATTGATTTTCTCTCGTTCACCGAAAAAGCCATATTGGAGTGTCCACTTGCTTTGCTAACTAATAAAAGGAAGCCTTAATTTTATCAGAATTAATTGGAAATAAAACCGGTCAAGTGCGGGTTGACTCGGGCACGAATGGTTCCACGCCATCTATATATATAAAAGATATTCGTGTTAGTTACACCACTTATAACTCAAGAACGGCGGAACCGATTTGGCAGAGGGTAGGTATCTTAGTACCGGGAAAAGTACATAGGATACTTTTTATCCTGAAAAAGCAACGGGAACGGGGCGTTACGAGAACGGGCGAGCGAAGCCGCGGGCGGCCACTAGTTATCTATAAAAGCAGTGGTAAAATCACCTTTGTTGCATATTGAGCCCCCATACATATTTATTTTATTCTGTTTTAGTATTTGTTGTTTTAACTGTAAAAAAAATACATCATCTATGAAAATTTCAACTGTATTTATCACGGTTCTTGAGATACATCCTGGTGGCAAACGGACAGTTAGATAGACAGACAGACAGACGACAGTCTTAATAATAGTAGTAGTAATAGTCCCGTTTTACTCTTTGGATACAGATCCCTAAAAAAAGTATGGCATTTGCCTTTTTGGTTTGGTTGATTTTAGTTTGCCAAACTGCTTATGTAAAATTGTTTTAATATTCCTTCTGTCCATAAAAATTCTTGAAACTTTTTAATATTGCACTTCCAGAGTGAGTTCGTTCGCACAACACTTATTTGAATGTATGCGGCGACCACTCAAAGTGCTCTGAAAATATCCAAGAGCGGTTTCCACAACGTAAAATAATAAAAATGCATGTTACTTGAATTTTTAACGTATGAAATTCCGAAAAAAAGTTTGCTTTTCAAACTGCATCCGCTTTGTCACTTCGTAATTTTAAAAATGTTTTTAAGAACGCTTTTGGTGAAACTTTTTTGTTTTCGCGGGTTAATTTGAGAGCTACTTGGAGGTTTTGGCTTGCAACCCAGTGTACTACTGTAAAGCTCTTAAGGTACTGATTAACTGTCTGTATAAGCTTATACAGCCTAAGCCACAACTTCAGGCACTGACTAAATTTTTCGGGCATAAAGGTGTGCAAAGGGGGTTGAGTGTAGTTGTAGTAAAACTAAAAAAACTATTATCTAATGGTTAACAAAATGTCCCATGTCAAATTCTTGCAATTTCACAATAAAACCCGAGACTGGTTAGCAAATAAAATACCCTGAAACTAGAGAGTTTCAGGGTATTTTTATTGCTAACCTGAGACTGTCCCACTTCTGGGCAAAGGTCTCCAAGTTTTTCCACTTCCCTCGATCCTCGGTTCATTCCACCCACTCAAAGTTGAAGGAGTCTAGGTCGTCTCACCAGCGTTATCTCGGGCGGAAATTATTTTTCAGGATAAACTTCAGAAAAACTTTTCATGCTAAATTATCCATGTTCATTAATTGCTTCTGCAGTTAACTGCTGCTATCAAGAATGAAAGAAGGGGAACTCGACGCCTATTGTTTTCAAACTGGACTATCGACTTTTTACTCAGATTATGGAGTATAACCTACTTTGAGCTGACCTAAACAAAGGAGGAAGTTATTTAATGCTCCGGTCAATTTGGAAGAACAAAACGCCTAATAATGGTCTCACTCTGTAGGTCCACCACAAGCTCTGTCTGGCTCTGTCTCTGGTAGCCTGTCTTTGTCTCTGAGCTTGTGGTAGGCCTACTGGTGTTTATCGGTCTATCTGTCTGATAGAGTTTTAGGCGTGAAAATACTTAGGGAAGGTTCTGTCATTAAGGCCAGGATATTCGAGCGCAGTAGGCATTTAGCGCTACCTCAGCCCCCCCATGCTAAGCGCGCGACGTAATTATTTACGCGCCCGGCAGGCCGTGCGCCACTGACCGCGTACGATAACTTAGTGCCACAGTATAGAAAACCAAGCAGTAGTTAGGTATGATATTTACTTACTAACTTCAGTTAGGTAGTATTGTAGATAGTATTGATAACATATTACCAGTATTTTTGTTACATATTGTGTGTAGATATAGGTACAGTCACAAAGCTAAGTAATAAAAAAAAATAGAATTAGTCCAACTAAAAAGTACTTTGGTTTCGTGTGGCACATACAACTATTCGATCCAGCAACGAGAACATAGAGGTAAAAAATACAACTAGTACAAGTAACAATTATATTTATTTTGTAAAACGACACATACTTCTGCCTACAATACGTAAATTTTGAAAATGTTATTTTTATACTATATTGTATAAAAAATATTTTTATTTCGTATGGCACATATCACTTTTTCATTGCACATACTCGGAAAGTAGGTCTGAAGTTGCCTGAGGGGCCTAATTGAAAGTAATACTTTCAGCCCTAGCGAGAATCGCTTTCTACTGACAGCTGTCAAATTATAAAAAAACAAGTTCTATTTTATTCAACCATGTTCCAACTTTCTAAAGCTATTTCTAACTGCAAGGAGGTTATTGAACTAAATTCTAACGTTTTATTCAGCAAGGAGGTTGGAAACTCATTACAACGATTAGAAGTTTAAAAAGTCTAATTAGTCCGCGATGTAAAATTTAAATTTAAATAACAAAGATAGTGGGTATTAAATAAAGAATATATTTTCTAAATGACTTTATTATTATTTAGCTTCAACTATTTCTTTGAAATAACATAGATTTGCGAAAAAAAATATGGGGGCTTTGTGCATCTATGGGGGTACCCATAGATGCACAAAGTTTACGAAATTGTACATTTCTACAATTTGATGAATTTTAGTAGGTAGGTAGGTATACCTACCTAATAAAATTCATCAAATTATAGCTGCCTAAGTTTGCATGGACCAAACTGACCACGAGGTTGGATTGGACTTTGAATTATATCCAATTGCTTACTTGGACCTGGCTGCATAGGTACGTCATTATTTTCGTCATTTTCTTTTAAAATTATATCACGTATTGGCATACCGCGAATTTGTCGCGGGTCTACAATCTCTGGCAAAAGGCATTTCATGTAAAAATCAATAACTTTTTTTTCTATTTCCACCTTCCAAAATTCGTCATCTCTAGGAATGTATTCGATTATGAGTGGATGATTTTCGCCGGACCAAATTCCAAAAATGCATTGGTTTCTCTCGGTAACATGGAGTTGACCCTGCACTTGGTAATACCAATTGCTCCTTTTATTAATGATTCGCGTGCTGTTTTTTTTGTCATATTTATATATTTGTATTTTGTTTTCTTTTATAGCAGTTTCTATTCCGGTCTTAAATGCCGTTATTGGACACTTTACTTCTATAATTTTATCGTGGTCAACTAAACCGTCGGGTGTAGCCCCAATAAATGGGTATTGTTTATCTATGAAAAGTCCACATGGTTCGATGACAATGTTTTCTTGTCTCTCCATTTGTTGTAGCGCTTGCTTTTCATTTTCTACACCATGAGCTACTGACATTACGTGGCCTATATTTTTTTTATACAGTAAATTTTTTACTGTATTCGCTGTGCTTTTGGACAATTTCCTTTTACAGATTGCGCCAAAATTTGAGGCCGTTATAAGGCTTTTTCTAATTTCCATCCACTCACTGCAATCCCTTTGTAATACTAATTACCAGTCACCTTATATAAGTAATAATAAATAACTAGCCCCGCGACTTCGTACGCGTGGACTATTACCTAGTTATAAAACATAAACTATGTGATAGGTGAAAACTAAAGCTACAGAATACTGAAATTCTCATCCAAATCCCTCCAGTAGTTTTCTAATCAAACAAAAATTACAAAAACCGCATCGGTAAGCGTAGTGCGGAAGCGCTGTAACAGCCATGAAAGAAAAGGAGACAGTGTTAGTGACATTAAAAAAAATGCAGCCAAGTGCGAGTCGGACTCGCCCATGAAGGGTTCCGTAGCATCAAGTAACATAATATAAAGGTTCTTGTAGTTCGTCGAAAGGTAAATTGCGGTTTACGATTTATAACGTTTAAAAAAAAACTACTGGCTAGATCTCGTTCAAACCAAATATCGTTGAAAGTTTGCATAGTAATGTACAACATATATTTTTTTTAGTTTTATCATTCTCTTATTTTAGAAGTTAGAGGGGGGGGGACCAACTTTTTTCCACTTTGGAAGTGTCTCTCGCGCAAACTATTCAGTTTAGATAAAAACAATATTAGAAACCTCAACATCATTTTTGAAGACCTATTCATAGATACCCCACACGTATGGGTTCGATGAAAACATTTTTTTTTAGTTTCAGTTTCAAGTATGGGGACCCCCAAAATTTATAGTTTTTTTCTACTTTTGTGTAAAAATCTTAATGCGGTTCACAGAATACATCTACTCGCCAAGTTTCATCAGTCTAGCTCTTATGGTTTCGGAGAAAAATGGCTATGACACGGTCGGACAGACAGACGGACAGACAGACAGACAGACAGACAGACATGACGAATCTATAAGGGTTCCGTTTTTGCCATTTGGCTACGGAACCCTTAAAACAATTGTAGGTAGGTAACTAGTTTTTTCGTGTGCGCGAGCTGCATGCTGCTCGCGTGTCGGTGTGCTACTCCCAGTTTTACATAACACTTGCACTTAAAAAACCCCAAAAAGTAGTAAAGAAAGTCCTAAGGAACCCTAAAAATGTTAACATTATCAAGCTCCTAGGTGTAGTTGAAACTCCAATCAAAGTACTAAGGAACCCTAAAAGTTGTTTATTTTATCAAGTTCCTCAATGTAGTAAAACCCCAATCAAAGTCCTAAGGAACCCTAAAAATGTTAACATTATCAAGCTCCTAAGTGTAGTTGAAACTCCAATTAAAGGCCTAAGGAACCCTAAAAGTTGTTTATTTTATCAAGTTCCTCAATGTAGTAAAACCCCAATAAAAGTCCTAAGGAACCCTAAAAATGTTATCATTATCAAGCTCGTAAGTGTAGTTGAAACTCCAATCAAAGTCCTAAGGAACCCTAAAATTGTTTACATAATCAAGGTCCTAAGTGAAGTAAAATTCCAATTAAAGGTCTAAGGAACCCTAAAAGTTGTTTATTTTATCAAGTTTCTCAATGTAGTAAAACCCCAATCAAAGTCCTAAGGAACCCTAAAAATGTTAACATTATCAAGCTCCTAAGTGTAGTTGAAACTCCAATCAAAGTCCTAAGGAACTCTAAAAATGTTTACATAATCAAGGTCCTAAGTGAAGTAAAATTCCAATTAAAGGCCTAAGGAACCCTAAAAGTTGTTTATTTTATCAAGTTCCTCAATGTAGTAAAACCCCAATCAAAGTCCTAAGGAACCCTAAAAGTCGATCAGTTAATCAAGTTCCTCAGTGTAGTAAAACCCCAATCAAAGTTCTAAAGAACCCTTAAAATGTGAACATTGTCAAGCTCCTAAGTGTAGTTGAAACTCCAATCAAAATCCTAAGGAACCCTAAAAGTCGACCACTTAATCAAATTCCTCAATGTAGTAAAACCCCAATCAAAACCCTAAAGAACCCTAAAATTGTTTACATAATCAAGGTCCTAAGTGAAGTAAAATTTCAATTAAAGACCTAAGGAACCCTAAAAGTTGTTTATTGTATCAAGTTCCTCAATGTAGTAAAACTCCAATAAAAGTCCTAAGGAACCCTAAAAATCTTAACATTATCAAGCTCCTAAGTGTAGTTGAAACTCCAATCAAAGTCCTAAGGAACCCTAAAAGTCGACCACTTAATCAAATTCCTCAATGTAGTAAGCCCCAATCAAAACCCTATTCGGAACCCTAAATTTTACGTAAAGCCGAATCCTCAACGGGTCGGAACCGCTAGAAGGGACCTTGTCGCGCGACCTACAAGCAGGTCCAAAATGAAGTAAAACGGCAAACATAGGAGGAAAAGGTTCTGGGGGGCTAAGGGGGGTCACAGCACGGCTCGCTTCGCTCGCCGCGCTGTTCTTCGTAGTCGCGTGGCGGCTCGCTTCGCTCGCCGCAACGCTCTCCCCTGATTCAGGTAGGGGGGTTCTGGGGGGCGTAAGGAGGTCACTGTTCCCCATGGTCGCATGGCGGCTCGCTTCGCTCGCCGCAATGCTCCACTCGAAAATAAATGGTCAAAAATAGGGCATTTTTAGGTTTTTTTAATAATAAAGGGGTCTGAAGGGGGGAGGGGGGCAAAATTTATTTTGCTTTCAAAATAATGTCACCTTTCCTACATGATCCAAAAAAAAAAAGTCTCGCAAGTCACTCCGCTTGGAAGATACAAAAGGGAGGGGAAAAAAAGGGATAGGAGGGGGGAAGTTTTTTTTGTTCCTTCAATTCAGGAAGAAACCCTCTATACGAAACCCCAATCGAAACCTTCCTATCTCGACGGCATCCGGTAGCACTCTCAAAAGGGGGGGTCCTGGGGGGCAAGGGGGGCAAAATTTTTTGTACAATCAAAATCACTCTAGACCCTCTTTACGTTGCCCATTAAAAAATTATGCAGGACCTCTCCGTTGCAGAGCCCCCCTGAGGGGGGAATTCCGGGGGGGCAAATTCCGGGGGGGTCACAGAACGGCTCGCTTCGCTCGCCGCGCTGTTCCCCGTGGTCGCATGGCGGCTCGCTTCGCTCGCCGCCATGCTCCGCACGAAAATAAAAGGTCAAAAATAGGCCATTTTTAGGTTTTTTAAATAATAAAGGGGTCTAAAGGGGGGAAGGGGGCAAAATTTTTTTGCTTTCAAAACAATCTCACCTTCCCTACATGACCCAAAAAAAAAAAGTCTCGCAAGTCACTCCGCTTGGAAGATACGAAAGGGGGGGAAAAAAAAGTGGTAGGAGGGGGGAAGTTTTTTTTGTTCTTTCAATTTAGGAAAAAACCCTCTATACGAAACCCCAATCGATAGCCCTCTATCTCGACGGCATCCGGTAGCACTCTCAAAAGGGGGGGTCCTGGGGGGCAAGAGGGGCAAAATTTTTTGTACAATCGAAATCACTCGAGACCCTTTTTACGTTCCCCATTAAAAAAATATGCAGGACCTCTCGGTTGCAGAGCCCCCCTGAGGGGGGGGGTTAAGGGGGGACAAATCTCAAAAAGTCGGAATTTTCCCCAAGTCACCTTTACCCCCTCTACACGTTTCCATAAAAAAAACCATACCTTCCCCTCCACCATCAAGGAGAACAATCATGTCAATGAGTGAGTGGTAAAATAAAATAAATAATTGTGTTGCTTACTTATATTTCCGTAAAACAAAGTTAATTGTACTTACTGTTACAATTTTATACTGTGACGGCAAACAACAATAATAATTTATCGTATATTTTGCGGGGAACGTAGCGAGCTAGCAACAGCGACACAGGTCCTACCTCAAAGACGCCTGGTAGAGGTGGGTAACTCCGGTGGTACTGATCCAAAGGTGCCGGTTCCGAACGCGGATCCGGAAACCTTATTGACTCCTCACAATCCTTATCGGCACCGCGGTACCAAATGAATCCGGTCCCGAGAGACGGAGCGGCGGAGCGGCGGAGCGCAGGTTCAGACTCGTTCACTTATCACTACTCGCTCACTCGCTCACTCAATTCAAAATGTGCCAAATGATCCAAAGTATTCCAAAGATCCGAATGAATAAAATGTTCTGGTCGAACCGCGGAACCAAAATAACCGAGTGAGTCCCGGTGCCAAACGGAACCGAAGGAGCCGATAAGGTGAACCGGTACCGGAGTCGGAGTCGGAATAAGTGAATCAATTCACTTGTCGGAATAAAGATTACCCATCTCTAACGCCTGGCCGGCTACTGAAACGAAGCGCGCGGGCCGCATTATTATATAATATCTTGTTAAAACAATAAAAAACTGTTTTGAGAAAAATGAACCGTAGAATATTCTTCGTAATTTCATTGCCTATTTTTTGACATGTTTTTCGGGAGTAAACGTTGGGTCTACTTCAAGTACGACTTAAAAAAACGATCAAAAATTCGCGAAATAGGGAGTTTTCGCGATTTTTTTTGATCGAGCAAAGTTGACAATATCGTGTTTTGAACCATAGAATAATCAAGAATATTTATTAAACTACAACATATATTTTTATCAGATCAAAACAAATAATATTTGATTGTTTAATGTTGAATCAAAAATAGGTCGTTTCTGAGAGTCTTGGTCTTAACCATAATGTGTGCGAGCTATTAAGACGCTTTCTGTATTGTTTAAATTGGAATAGCTTAGGTATAAGCTTGTAAAAATATAACTTAAACTTAGCTTATTAAAAAAAACCATACGCATAATATAAGAAGTACTTTTGTTTGCATTAATCAGTCACAAACTTCCCCTTTTATAATATGTATAGGATTAAGTAAGTTAACATATTGCACAATAGTAAAATAGGAAACAAAAAATATTATATCCGAATATACAAAAAAAACACAAAAAAAGTTTATTGAAGTATATCGGTTGGTAAGGTTTTTAAGGTTCCACACCCAATGGGTAAAACCGGACTCTAATACTATTAAGACTCCGTTGTCTGTCCGTCTGTATCTTAGAACTGTGATAAATTAGACAGTTAAAATGTTCCCAGATGATGTTTTTAAATTGCCGCTTGATCACCAAACTCTAAAAATAGAATAAAATAAATATTTAAAGGAGGCTCCCATACAACACACGTGATTTTTTTGCTCGAATTGATCACGGCAACAGGTAGAGGCTTGAAATAATCATAGAATGTTTAGTTATGTATCACTTTAAAAATCAATAATAAAAAAAAATATTTAAGGAAGGCTCCAACACAACAAACGTGATTTTCTTTCCGTTTTTATTTTATAAATGGTACGGAACCTTACGTGCGCGAGTCCGACTCGCACTTGACCGGTTTTCACTGTTGGAGTGTTCATGGTTTAATGGGCTCACCTTCAAACTATACAATCAAAATATCTCGCCCAATCGCACAATTTGGAAACCGCATGAAAATTCTGTAGTGATTGCGGTCCTTTCATATTCAAATTGGTTTTTTTACCACTTTTTATTTTGTTCCAGCGTGTTACTAGTACTTATTTGTTTCTATGGTATTTTTATCACAAGACAAACAGATGGCCACCTGATGTGGAAGGGTTACATCTGCGTTAAAAAGTTGTGTATTGTTTAAATAAAGATATACGTTAAGACGTTGGTACCTATTATCTGGTTATAATAGTACACACTCTGTTTAGTTTAGGTGTTGAGTGGACTGCTCGCAATGTTATTTTTATTTATTTATTTGTTCTGTGACGTAAGTAAAAGTACAAACAATAGGAATTTATAAAGTAACGTAAGTATATACAGTCCTAGAGCACAAAGCCTTACAACTCGCGCATGCTTGTGTCAAATTAAATTTATTGTGTTCTATTCTATGCCTGTAATTGAATTTTCCATCGCTTTGAAATTGAAGCACAGCAATACAAACATCACCAACTTGGTCTTCTTCTTATCGTGTCACTGGTTCTTTCAAACCAAGCGTGGAAGGATTTTAAGTGCACCTCTAAGAAACTTCATTCGTTCACTTGACACACATGTTTCGAAGTTATTAGGTTCTACGACATGTTTTTCTCACGATGTTTTTCTCCACTGTTTGAGAATGCTCATTGTTTTTACCTATAGATAGAGACTTATAAACGTGGATAAATCCATCCATTTGATTTTTTATATTTTTTGATGTAGGTACTCCTAAGTAGGATGGATAGGATGGTAGGATGGACTCGTAGGATTTGACTAGCGCATTAAACTTTTCCATGAATTAAAAAATACTAGCAGTTGGTAACCAAGCTTCGCTCGGAATTTTTTTCGTTAATTTGTATTTTTAAGAAATCTTATGAGTCATATTATCATCTTTACTGGTTTATTCTTACTGAACAACACCATCTGCTGGACATGCTTGCAGTTAGTTGCTCAGAATCGTCAATAGATGGTAGGAGCAGTCACATATTCAGTTTATGTTTAATTATTCAACTCGGAAAGAAATAATAATTTTCTTTAAATTAATCCTAGCTAGATCAATTTATCGCACCCGAAAACCCCTGTATACTAAATTTTGTGAAAATCGTTGGTGCAGTTTCCGAGATCCTAAATATATTTATATATACAAGATTTTCTCTTTTAAAGGTATAAGATTACCTAGTCTATAGCTTAGAGTGCATGTCAGAAAATTATAATTCCTTAGTTCAAAGTGGTGCCTACCTCTAAGTTACTATTCAAGTGCACGACGAACATACAAGTGGCAGCTTTTCCTAAAACTCAACATATTATAAATCATCTGAAAATGCCTTTATACCGTAAAAGAGAAAAAGTTTACCCAACACGTTATTTTCTCTAAACAAGTAAAATACAAAGAGACAGAGCAAAAATTGAACTTGGCCAATAAAAGGGAAGAAAAACCTCGGCAAAAATCACATTATGTGTCTTACAACAACGCCGTTTTCACCCGCTCGTGTATAATTCACACATTTGCGTCTCATTGTTGTTTAGTGGGAAAAGTTGGTGAAATAGCCCGAGTGGTTAACACTATGAAAATAACCATTTTTAGAGTTTAAATATTAAAACTCATTATTTAAACAACATGCAGGCTGGGATGGAATAATCCACCAGTACCATGAGCTCTGTCTGGCTCTGTCTCTGGATCTGGTTTTGAGTCTGCGTGAGTGCTCACCAGTGCATTATACCGTGTGTGTGACGTTTTGACGTAGGGTTTATTTAGTCAAGACTCACACAGACTCAAAACCAGAACCAGAGATAGAGCCAGACAGAGCTCATGGTAGGCCTACAGAGCCCGCCCTACACATCGATTAGTAAATGGTGTAAAAGTTGAAAATTAACACGGTATTCCGACCAACAAACGGTAATAGATCACCTACGAGTACGGGTTTTGAATAGTACATCTGCACACAGTTCCAAGATTTTTGACAGTGTGATATTTGACAGCGATAAGACGATACGAAGATTTCACCACAAGTTAAAACATTTGCTTCTGTACTCTGTACTAGCCATCCCGCGGAGTATTTTTTCCGTTCCTGTTATTCTTTCCGGATAAAAAGTAGCCTGTTAAGTTAATCCATATTACAATCTATATATTTTGTTCCCAATTTAATCTAAATCGCTCCAGTGGTTAAGGCGTGATTGAGGCTCAAACATCTAAATATCCGAACAACGTAACTTTAGTTTTGATTATAATTATTAGGGTTGGTTTACGGCTTGCTAATCGACCAATCAAATATTTACCTGTTGTTTATCCCAAATTTTGATTGCAAAATTAGGCCCTTGGTAAGTTTAATAAAGTTGAGAAAAAGTACTGTAATATTAATACAGAATTAAAGTTCACTCTTATTAGTTGAGCTTCGTCACAAAGAGATGTTATATCTAGAGCTCTCTCTCCAAAGTATGAAACCACGAGAAAAAACTGTCCAGTACCTACCACAAGCTCTCTCTGGCTCTGTCTCTGGCTCTTGTTTTGAGTCTGTGTGAGTGTTGACTAAATAAATCCTACGTCAAAACGTCACACACACAGTATAATACACAGGCTCCAAATCAGAGCCAGACAGAGCTTGTGGTAAGCTTGGGGTGCTTGACGAAATGCAATCGGAAAACGGTGTGACTCAATTTAACAAGTTTAAAAAAAATTGTTCGGAAAAAAGAGTTTAAGAAAAATTGAGAGCCTCTCAGACTCGGGGCACAGAAGAAATAATAATAGTACTCGGGGTTCCGGGGGCATGCTTAGCTCGCCTAGGGATTACTTTGTATTTTGTCCATTGTCTTGTATTACAATAAAAAATAGAGTACCGAACTGATTACAGGGAACGGTAGTAAAATGTAGCACGACTATTACAACATCCAAATGTCGTATATCGTTTTGTATATTTAGTTTTACAGGCGTAGGTATAGTCAACGGTAGGAACCAAGCCGTAATTTGTTGCTTGTTCTTCTATATAGGCTTGGTTGCGTGGAACTGGCACAGACACACCCAGCTTTATGACGTTTCAAAGTGGTTCTTGCGATTCTACTTGAATAAATAATACACTTTTGACTATGACTTTGAATTCCACTCCTTGGCTGTTCGCAACATAAAAGTTGAAGCAAAGCGCTTGGTGCGGACAGTTGGAACATCAACCATGTATGGATCTCCCTCCTGCATTATGAATATGCACAAAATCACGAATTAAAAAAAAATGCTATAATCTGTCTATCTTCACAAATATTACTTTGACATCCCATTATATAAACCGCGCTCGTATTTGACAGCTTTTCTAATATGTTAAAATAAAGACCCCACGATGTTAGACGCTCGGGGAAAATCCGGAAAATCTCGTCACATCAATCAAGTTACGAATCGCTTTTCATCGATCAAAATGAGGTCTCAGAGTATAACGATCTTACATGTCTTTGATATTAAAAGTTTAGCTTTGATTTATGTGTAATTTTCAGATTATCATCAGCCTATAAGAGAATCCAATGAACCGATGACATTTTAAAGTTAGCGGAAAGTGTTAAGAATATTTTTTCCTGGATATGCCAATGGCTTCATTTAGCAGCTTATTTCAAAAGTTATTTCTTAAAACTTGCGTAGTTTAATTCAACCAGCACCATCTAGTATCAAACTAAACAAAGCTATGGGTAAGTATTACAGAATATCAGTTCTTATCGTGTCACTGATTCTTTCGAACCAAGTGTGGTTAAAGGAATTTAAATGCGCCTCAAAGAGACCTCCTTTCGTGCACTAAATCAAAAACAGAAACAGAATCACAGTTAAACTATTTGTTAATCTTATATGAAATATGAAAGTGTTCCGACAAAAAACAAATAGCCGACTGTAATAATTTTGAGAATCTTCAGCTAAACTCTAGCGCTAAAGTTCGCTTGCCTGCCCTCAGCCTAGGTTTTCTTTCTAATTTCGAGGTTTCCGCTGCGTCGCCCAAATTGCCACTTGTGGAGATGACGTCATCAACCAGGAGTTACTTCCCTCTGCCACTTCAACTTTTAATTTTGTCTCACGTCTTGTTAAGATGAAACTTGTATTTATATTACTTGTGGGCTTAACGTCGGCGTAATGAGAACTGAAGTATTTTGCTCTTAGGTCCTTGTACGTCTTTTAGTTGAAGTCTTTGTCTTGAAGCTTATAAACTTGTATACAAGGTTAATGTTTTTTGAGAAATTGATTGTTTGGATTTATTATTTTACAAAATATGAGGAACAACATTGAAAAATTAGCCGTATTGCATGTAGGTACTAGTCGATAGAAAAAAAAAGAACCATGGGCGAGGCGGACTCGTGCATGCACGAAGGGTTCCGTACGCTGAAAATACTATCAAAGTAGGTATGATTAAATACCGCTAAATCTAGCAATAAACAATAATTCGGAGGCAAAACGATAATTTAAACAAAAATTCAGGAACACAACGAGCTGACAAAAATGAAATTCCATCGCCACGCATCAGCGTTGAATACTTATCTATCCACGTCGACTTCAAGATGTAAATGTGATGGAGATACATCGTATTCTCGCTCGGCTGAGAAGACTGAGTGCTACGTTTTGTATTCTCCTCCCTGTGGCTCTTACACACGATGGCACAAGCTTGCGATGTGCTGCTGGTTCAAATTGGAGCAGCTGGTTGATAGTGTAATTAAGTTGCAATCAAAACTTTGATATTAACAATCAAATGTTCACTTAGAAGGAACAGCGATCACATATTTTGTTGCCATCACCTATCAATTAGTAATTGATAAATGATGGCTCTGAGTTGCCAAACTAGTTTTACAAAGCGAAGTTCCTATTTGCTATCGCATGTTTATTACGTCAACATTCAGTTTTGTACCTAATTTTTCGTCTAAGATAAGTTTTGTTTCAATTCGTTTTGTTCAAACAAAGCTCAAAAATGTCAAAACTGACAGAATATGTGACTAGGTTTTGATTGCAACTTAGGGTTCGCAGTCACTCCACAAAGCTTTGAAAAAATAGGTTGACCAGTATCAATCATCAAATTCTATATAACATCTACGTCTTCGTCGTCAATAGGTAAAATATCAAAATACTTCATCATTCATCATCATTTTTATTCGGCATGGAATTGAAACAAAAAATTGCAATTCAATAGACAGCGGCACATCGCAGATCGTGCGTTATCATGCGAAAATAATCTTATTCGATGCTTTTTGCGTAAAAAAACAATGGTTAGGTATCCATTTGGAGTAAAGAAGATTCAGAAAGCAGTACTCCGATCGAGTTATGCCACAACATTGTTTTCTAACCACGCTTCTTTCTTCGAAAAACTGAACCTTATTCCTAAAGGTATAAGGGCGTGAGTTGTCATGCTGACTATGTTTTTACCTATAATGAAAGTAACAGAATATTTTTCCTAAGTTCATTGTGTTCATGCGGAATGAAACCAGCAATGAGGTAAAATGTTTTCTTTTCGTAGTTGGTTCTGCCTTGTCGTGAAATGTAAGTATTTGACGGTATTTTTTCATAAAAATGTGCTCGAAGCTAAGCGCGTTTCACTTAAAATAAAGTCGTTTTATTTGAACCTTATTTCATAACACCTCTGTTATGATTGTAAGGCTTCGTTCACACGGCATTGTCCTGCACGTTTTTTTCGTATTCGTTTTTTAACGTACAATCATCCGGGTCTTCACACGGTAAATTATCATTCGTGTAAAAGACGAATAGCCGCAGTCTTCACACAGTTGTCACAGCGAGTAGACGTCACTGATGGATCCACGCGTTAAAGTTCATTCGATTTGCTTGACAAGTCCGTTGAGTATGCGTTTAAACGTATAAGCGGTACACGTTTTTTTGCAGTACAATCGACGTGTGAATGGATATATGTATATTGTATGGCCACTATTTATACGTTAAGACAAGTACTGCAAAAAAACGTGCAGGACAATGCCGTGTGAACGAAGCCTAAGGCTTTGTTCACACGGCATTGTCCTGCACGTTTTTTTGCAGTATACGTCTGAACGTATAAATAGTGACCATACAACGTACATATATCCATTCACACGTCGATTGTACTGCAAAAAAACGTGTACCGCTTATACGTTTAAACGCATACTCAACAGACTTGTCAAGCAAATCGAATGAACTTTAACGCGTGGATCCATCAGTGACGTCTACTCGCTGTGACAACTATGTGAAGACTGCGGCTATTCGTCTTTTACACGAATGATAATTTACCGTGTGAAGACCCGGATGATTGTACGTTAAAAAAACGAATACGAAAAAAACGTGCAGGACAATGCCGTGTGAACGAAGCCTAAGCTCTTATAAATATTGCACATCGGCTTTTCGGCATTGTAGAGTGCTATCTCTTTCTGACGCACACTACGCTTTATGAAGCCGGAATTAGCCGATGTGCATTATTTGTTGCCTACTACGATACGTCTATATTAGCTTTTCAAATGCATGGTATTTCAACGGGTTATTGGTTTTTGTATTTAGTGGTAAGTAAGAATCTTCTTCTTTTTATCGGTACACTGATTCTTTTGAACCAAATGTGGTGAAAGGATTTTAAGTGCGCCTCAAAAAGGCTCCTTAAAAGCAGGTAGGCATCAAACACAAGTTTCTATGATTTCACCACAAATAGAATAGAAATAGTCACACGGCATGGTAGATACGAGTATCACCTTAAAAACTTCGACTAAGGGCAGCTTTTCCATTTACGAAATAACGCTAACTCTCGAATAAAACATGACAGTCAGGTTCACTAGAACACTGCTGCCACCAACACAAAGTCCTTCTCCGTTATTTTAAGAAGTTGGGATGGCTGGGGTTAGGTTTGGCAGGGGGACAATGCACAATACACCCCATCGCGGGACGTCAGTGCAGATCGTATTCCCCCAAATCAATTAGAATTAGATATGACAGTCCTTGTTTTTGATAAGTCTGAACAAGAGATAAATCTGTCGATTAAAAATTTCTCTCTCTCTCTTTTTTCGTGTGGGTAGTCTTAGTGACAACAGTAAATATTTTTAGCTCCTTATTTATTTATATTTTAAAATCATTTACTTGACTAACCTTATGTATACTAGCTGTGATTAGCAGTACATAGTCTCTCCCACACTTGCCAATATCAAAATCTCCTCTCCACTCACTGAATACACTACTAGATCATAACAATGGATCTGTATGGAAAACTGTCTTCCAACATGGAGGAGCTTGCTGGCTCTTTTGACTCCAGGATGCGAGAATATGAGAGTAATCTCAAGAAGCTTTCTACCACTGATGCTACACTAGTTCCGCACAAAGACCTAGCTTCACTGTCGCGTGAGTTTACGGATTTTCGAGCCATTATGTGGAAGACACTACGCTCAATGAGGGTGCAGTTGGAGCTTCTAGTCCAAGGCCTGGACCGCCAGGAGACCGCAACACGCAGAAAGGTTCTTCTATTTCATGGGATCCCTGAGTCCGGTGACTCCCCTGTTGAAGACTCAGTCATGGCGTTATTACGTGACCAATTCAAGATGAGTGATATCTCTCCCAAGCTTTTCGTTGCATGCCATCGTCTGGGTTCTAATATGAGTAAGCCCAGACCCGTATTGGTGCGATTCGCGAGCTATGGTGTCCGTAGCGAGGTGTGGAATGCGAAGACTGCACTGAAAGGCTCAGGGATCACTGCCTCTGAGTTTCTAACTAAACCTAGGCATGAAGTTTTTCTCGCTGCGCGTAAGCATTTTGGCTTGAGGAAGTGTTGGACATCGGAGGGCAAAATTGTCATCATGTTGCCCGACACCAAACGCCGCCGCATTGAAACCATGTCGGAGTTGAGGCCGCTTCTCGCAGAGCATCCAGCAGTGGAGTCAGACGCGGAAAAGTCAACCCCGGGGACCTCCCAGGGCAAGGGGAAGACGTCTGCACTCCCAGCGGTGAGGGCAGGGAGGGTGGAACCCAGAACCAGGCGCGCGTTGAAGTGAAGCTGCGAGGTAGCAACTTCACCATTTCGGGTTCACTGTTTTTGTGTTTCGTTTGAGTGTACTCTTCAATTTTGCGGTGTTATATTACGGTACTTCTCACTAGCTTGTAATATTGGGGTAGCACATTAAATTTTTTACAACTATTAGCAAAAAAATTGTAAACAAATCAAACAAATGTCACTTACTTACTTCATGTTGGTCATGTCATGAAATTTCTACTCTTCTTCTTTTTTTGTGATATCTATTTGTCGTTTGTAAGTCAGGTATGGTTAAATTGTCAATGTCAAACGAATTCATTGACTTACCATCCATGCATGAACAGTGAAAATTTTCGTTCAATAATTATGTTGCGCTCGGTACACTGTGTTCGGTTGAATTTTTTCTTTTGTAATTTTGTTTTTCTATGGTTTTTTTTTTTCTTTTTCTCTTGGTTAAGTTTGTGTTTCTCTTTCAGCAAACCGGCTTGTGTGGAGGCTAGTTTATTTGCTGTATCGCAGTAAATATTCGTAGGTTAGTTCATTATATTTTAATATTATAATATTTATTCTATAATTATTTATTTATTATATATATATTTTTTTTATGACTGATGTATTTGACGACAGTTTTTTCTCTTGCTCATCATCTTGCTCTTCTGACAAAGATTATGCCAGTGCTTTCAGCGACGACTCACTCCATTTGCGTGACCAACTAGAAGCTATATTTTGTGTTTTCCCAGGAAACCTAAACATTGTTCATATAAATGCCCAAAGCATTCCATCCCACTTTGAAGATGTCCACTCATCTTTCGACCTTAGTACGCTTGACGCAATCCTAGTTTCGGAATCATTCCTGAAACCTGCTATGCCTTCCACTCAATACCCTCTCCCTGGTTTCAAACTGATTAGAAATGACAGAGTGGGTAAGGGCTGCGGTGGGGTTGCCATATACCTACGTGCCGACATTCCCTCTAAAATAGTGGATCATTCCCCTCCTGAGTATTCTAATTTTGCAGAGCATCTCTTTATTGAGATCATTGTTAACCATGCCAAAATTCTCCTTGGTGTGTATTATCCCCCTTCTTGCAACATCGATTACTTTTCCTCTCTTGAACTTAAACTTGAGTCACTCACCCCTCTCTATGACCATACAATTCTTCTTGGAGATTTTAATACATGCCTGCTTAAAGAGGATTCGCGTGCAAAAAAACTGACTTCTCTGATTTCATCTGTCAACATGCATACTCTTCCGCTCTCTGCCACTCACCATGCTCCCCATTCTTCTCCCTCTCTACTCGATCTTATTATGGTTTCCGACCCTAACCGTGTGGCAACGCATGGTCAATTAGCTTCTTCCTTCTCCTACCATGACCTTCTGTATCTCTCCTATAAAATTCGCTGCCCCAGGCCCAAGCCTAAGTTTCGTTTTATTCGCAGTTTCAAAGATATAAATCTGGATCGCTTGAGACTGGATGCTAATAACATTGACTGGACACATGTCATAGATGCAACTAGTATTGACGACAAAGTTTCTACTTTTAACTCAATCGTCGTTGGCCTTTTTGATATCCACGCTCCCCTTAAACGTGTCAAAATTAAACATCCACCAGCTCCCTGGCTGACACAGCCTATTAAAAAGGCTATGGCACTGCGGGATAAAGCCAAAAGGCTTTACAAAAAGTGTCCTACTGAGGATAACCTGACTAATTTTAAGAAGTTACGTAACCGGTGCACCAAGATGTGCAGGAATGCTAAGAGACACCATATTCACGACTCCATTGAAAGTTGTAGTCCTCCTCAAATGTGGAAATTTCTAAACTCTTTGGGAATCGGAAATCACTTTGACGAAACTTCAATCTCGTTCGACCTTAACTCAATTAATACTCACTTCTCTAGTTCTCCTATCTCTTTGGATATTAGTACCAAGCTTTCCACTATTGACCATTTATCTCGCCTGACTAAACCTAATTGTCCTGATTTCATCATGAGGGAGGTTGCTGAGGATGAAGTGTTGAAACTGATTAAATCTGTCTCTACGAAAGCTGTAGGTGTTGATGGCATCCATGTGCACATGCTGCAAATCCTTTCCTCTGAGCTCGTTTCTGCAATCACACACATCATTAACTTTTCTCTTGAAACGAGCTCGTTCCCTTCTATCTGGAAGAAAGCTTTTGTGCTCCCACTTCCTAAAACCTCAAATCCCTCCACTTTATCCGAATTTAGGCCCATATCCATCCTTCCTATCTTATCCAAAATCCTTGAGCATGTTGTTCACAAGCAACTCTCTCACTTCCTCCATCTAAACAACCTTTTGAGCCCCTTCCAGTCTGGTTTCCGTCCAGGACACAGCACTGTCAGTGCCCTGATAAAGGTATCTGACGATATCCGATGGGCCATGGACAACCAGCTTCTCACGGTCTTAGTGTTACTCGATTTCAGCAGCGCTTTTAATTCAGTTGATTATGACATTCTTCTCTCTATTCTTTCCTCTCTCAACATTTCTCCTTCTGCAATCTCCTGGTTTAACTCTTATCTTTCGGGACGCTCGCAGTGTGTGCGCTCTGAGGAGTCCCTCTCTGGCTGGTGTGAGATCACTGCGGGTGTACCTCAAGGTGGCGTTCTTTCCCCTCTTCTTTTTTCTGTTTTCATCAATGCTATCACCCAAGTCATCTTTTCCCATTATCACCTATACGCTGATGACCTGCAAATTTATAGGCATTTTAAGGTCGATGAGATTCTTATTGGCATTGACCAAATTAATGCAGATCTTAAAAATATTCACTCATGGGCAAAAGCATTTGGCCTTCTCGTTAACCCTTCAAAATCTCAAGCCTTAATCTGCGGTAGCCCCTACATGATGAATATGGTCCGTAAATCTTCCCCACCTCCTCTATTTTATGCTGATTCCCCCATCTGTTACTCCGCTACTGCCAAGAATCTGGGTGTTATTTTTGACTCCCAACTGTCTTGGATTGGTCACGTCAATGGAATCAGCAAACGGGTTCACTTTTCCTTCCAATCCCTCAAGCGATTCCAGAAGTTTTTACCTTTTGAGACTAAAGTCATTCTGGCCCAAACTCTTTTATTACCCTTACTTGACTACGCTGACTCCTGTTTTTTAGACGCTACAGAGGATATCTGCAATAAATTGGAGCGTCTTCAGAACTTATGCATCAGATTTATTTTCGGGTTACGTAAGTATGATCACGTTTCGATGTTCAGGTCGCAGCTAAAGTGGCTGCCGATTCGTCGTCGCCGTGATCTGCACATCCTGTCTCTCCTGTATAACATACTTAATAACCCTCTCTCTCCTTCATATCTCCGTGAACGTTTCGATTTCCTTGTCCCCCGTGGTGAGCCTTGCAGAACAGCTAAATCTTTACTATTAAAAACGCCTACACATTCCACAAGACGATATAATGGCTCCTTCACTGTTCACTCCATGAAACTTTGGAACTGTCTTCCTCATACCATCCGTGCGAGTCCTTCGCTAGGTATTTTTAAGCGCAGAGTCAAAGAGCATTATCTTTCCTTATAAGTATACATTAGTTTATATATAATTTGTATATATTATATGTATAGTATTAGTATATATCGTTATTCATGTATGTATATACTTATTTGTTGTGTTATTAATACATTTTACTTATATTATAATAATATTGTCAAATCCCCTTCTTGTACACGTACCCACCTCTATTTACACACATATCTATCCTTAAAGGTTTGCTGGAAGAGAACTCTCTTTAGGGTTAAGCTCGCCTTTGTACATGTCTTTACTTTATGTTTTATAAATACTGTCTATATGTGTGTGCAATAAAGAATAAAGAATAAAAAATTAGCCCCAAATAAAATAACTCGTTATTGATCCCCTGGTACTGCCAAGTCAGCTAGTGTTCAAAATTCACGCTGAATTCACCATATTTCATTTCAATCCGCCACTAGAATAGCAATGAGTGAAGTGCCATGAATACTAAGTAGACAAACAGTTTACTTATTTCGTTAATCGTGCAAACAAGAACTTTCAGTTTAAAGGGAATTGCTCTATTTAGACTGTCAGCTGAGTTTAGATTACACCACGATCCAAATATTTACAATCACAATAATTACTAGAGCGAATACCACCGTCGATGTACTTCTACAAAAAGAGTATCTTTGAGGCGTACTTAAAATTCTTTCACCACACTAATTGGTTTGAAAGAACCAGTGACACGATAAGAAGAAGAAGAAGATTTACTTTTCTCGATAACAAGTTTTGGCCCTGTAAAATATATACTTAGACTTGTGGTAGGGGCCTACAGTACGCTTTTGTATTTTTTTTTTACTTTTTAGTACCTTTAAAAGAAAAGTCCGAGGAGTTGTTCCACAGAGTTCAGCATCTTTATCACAGTAAAGACGCCTTTGCCCAATAATGGGACCTCGGGGAATAACATTACTTCGTTTGATGTTACTTGACTGGCTTTAGGGCTAAGTTGGTACCAAACCTTTTGTGTTGTTAGTTGCGGGTTCGATTCTCACCAAGGAAAAACATTTGGGTGATGAATACTGATTGTTTGTTCTGTCCTGGTTAATGTAACAGTTTCAATTTCTTAACCCCCAACTAACCAGGTACCTCTTAACATCAGGTAGACCATAATGCTAGTTCCATCAGCTAGTTGTATAAAATCCACTCAAGATTGCTTGAGGGTCTCTAAGTTCTAATATACGATTAAGCACACATAATATCCTCATCTAAATGAGGATATGTGCTAAATCTTCTACTATATAAAAATAAGTCGGGTTTTCCTTCCTGATGCTAACGGCTGGACCGACTTGGCTGATTTTGGTCTTGAATCATTTGTGGAGGTCCAGCGAAGGTTTAAAAGGTTTTTTTTTTCAACGGGAACGGTAACGGCGAGCGAAGCCGCGGGTGGCCGCTAGTCGTGTGTAAGATTTGCTAACAGAGTGGTTTTTAGTAGTTAAGTATTTTTGGTGTTCCTCGCGTGACATGTTGCAAGCTTATCGCCTCTGCTAGAATACTAAGTTTTTGATCACCATCTGAAAACACTAGTATTAAATCAACCAGTGCATGACTGGGTTCGAACCCATTGCCTTAGGATTATAGCAGGGTCGCTCCCACTAGATCACTAGTTCTAAATGAAACTAAAACATACTTCCAAGGTACTAAAATCTAGTCACGAAACCCACTCGCACTTAGCTAAATTTTATTTTTTACGTATCCCCACGTTTTATTACGCTGGCTTTTTATTATCTTGTACGAAATTTTGACGAGGCCACATATTTTTGCGGCTCAATGTAATAAGGATGTACCGGACGTTTTACGGATAATAATTTCTTCGCCATTTTCCTTTGGAATTACTTTGAAGGTTTCAAAGAAAACATAAAGAATAATTGTGTTGCAATTTCAATATCTCCTGGAATTCGTGAATACAACGAATTAGACCATACCGCCATTTGAATTAAGTTTCTGCTTGAATGTGCAGTACTTAATTCAAAATACAGTATTTTTATTGCGAATATGGGTGGAATTGGGAAATACAGATGTCAGAAACGAAACTTAAGACCTGGGGGATGATTCTCGGGCTGACCGGGATTTTCAATGTCCCTAAAAGATCTCGGCCTATTGATCTCTGACAAACATAAGCTATCCCGAGTGAAAAATGTCTGTCTATACTCAAAAAGCCAATTCTCAGTGAATTATGACATCTATCTCTGTTGATGGCATATTTTTCAACACGAGATGCGTTACGTTACACGCTTATCCAATAATCGAACGATTAATCGATCGGTCATTTACTATTATCCTAGTGTTTTGTTCAATTATTTATCAAATGATATTTCAATTTGTTACTACAATTGAATTACGTTTATACAAAGCTAAAATGTTGGGAAAAATTGAGTCTATAGGTCAAAATTTCAAAATTCAAGTTTATTATATCAAACTGACTAATAACGGAACGTAATTCGGCGCATACTTCATCAGTGTTGCTATTTAATTCTATCTAACGATAAAACGCTAGATCTAGCAGTTGGAGGACTTACTCGTAACTAATATTTTATTTTTAGCCTCGAAGTAGAATAGTTCTTAATAGCAACAAAGTTGTCTTTATCACGTTATTCAAACTAAAATAAATAATAAACAAATAAATAATGCGGACAATCCACACAACACTATCTAGCCCCAAACTAAGCAGAGCTTGTATTATGGGAACCAGATAGCTGATACATTACTTAAATAATCCTTTTTTTTGTAAATACATACATAGAATACAATATAACACCCAGACATAAAACAAACATCTGTGTTCACCACACAAATATTTGTTCTCGGTGGGGATCGAACCCACGCCTTTGATTTGTTTGAATAATTCTTCATGCCGACTTTTGCCCATAGGATTTCTGTCAAAATTCCGTCAAAACTTAAGATTGGGATCGGGATTCGTTTTTTGTCATTTCGGGAAGTCACATAGCTTTTTGATTTTAATTGTTTTTCTGGTGTTATTTTGAGTTCTGTTGTGTAATTTCGGTGGTATTTTAACAAACATTACTTGAGGTCTTAGCTCAAAGTGTTAGCAGTTGGAATTAAAGTGTATTATGTGATATTCAGATTTGATCGAAAATATTTCAGATGGATTTGGAAGAAACGGCCATCTTTCTTCCAAAGACAATTAGAGTAGGGCCGACTCGACTTTGACTGACTCGACAGAACGGAAAAGTATTTTATCTATGTAATATATTATCATTCTCATTAAACTACTCGACACTGGCAAAATTGATCCGAAAAGGACAGATGCCATTCATTAAGAAAAAGAAGAAGAAGATTGGGATCGGAATCGCGTTCAAGAGTAGACCGGCTGACCCCACATGAAGTGGGACAAGGACAAGAAAATCATGATGATGAATTTTCATCCACCCAAAGAAAAATAATATAGCAACTATTTTAATTTGCCTACTACTATTAGCTTAAAACAGCTTTTACAGAACAAAAAAAACAAACGTAGTTAATAATATTCATTTTTTTTTATTGAACTAACTGAAATACATTTCACTAGCGGGCAACACTCAAACCACAAGGAAGAAGAAGAATTTGTTTTGTTTGTGTTTTTTGTACAAAAGTAAATAAATGATTTTATCCCCAAAATATTTGCATTAAGGACAAAACTATAATAAGTGGGGCTCGTTGTGTTATTTCCAAAGTGTTTATGAGGTATTTGGAAGTGTACCAACCAACAAACACTACCAAGCTACTACTAGCAAGCTGAAAAACTACCGAATGAAACTGAATAGAGGTTTTTTACTCAAACAGCAGATGAGACTAGGGTAAAAAGAGCAGCAGTAGACGTACACTGTTATATTTTACTAAAATCATCGTGTAAATCCCTGTCAATCATAATAATTGTTCACTGTCTCATTGAATCCTATTTAGTTGTCCAAATCTTTGGTTTTGATGTTTTGATGCATTAGGTACCTATTTAGTACCTATTTACTTGGTATAGGTGCTGGGCAAGCCTATTCCATCTAAAATCAAATCAAAATTGTATTTATTCAGTTAAATTGTTCCAGGCACTATAAAGTTCCGCGAGTGTAATCACCAGTTTAGCCCCTGAGGCTTATTTATATCATCTACAATAGATGAAAAGGCCTGTATGTAAATACTTTTATTCATATTTGTATTTATTTTGTTGCAGGAAAATCTGAAAAAACTAATAGGGAATGGTTGGTGAAGCCAAAAGAAAATTTACTGCAAAGCCCTGTTATGGTTGAATAAAAATAGTGCTGGAAATTATATATGTACTATTAGGCAACAATTTGTATTTTTTCTACCTGTACAAACCACCAAGCTTGTGGCATTATTTGCAACAGTCTGTGAATAGCCCAACGGTATCATGTGAATTTTGTTATTATGTTTATAAATAAAGTAATGGTGTAAATAAAGATGTGGTTTTTATTCAGTTTATTAAATTTTTTCCTCTCGTGAGTAGGTATATAAATATTATTTATTTCTAGGTAGAGACTGTTTGAGAACCATCGGTCTTATGATATTTTTCTAATAATGTAGGTTATTTTCTATTTTGATTGTATGTAAGTTCTCTATTCCAATTTTCAAGTATGGTAAGAATTGTAATGAAATCTCTTGTATTTAAATGATAATGATTAAAAAGACAAGCTTTTATCAGAGCATTGATTTAATATATATCTGCACTTATATTCATCCTATTATAATTCATAATTCTTCATTGCACACAGAGACATTTACAAATTATCTTTTATTATGAGTTTACTGTTCATGCCGTTTTGTGGAAGGTCCGGTAGCTCTTGAAAAACCTTCCCCAATCTTCAGATACTGCCTCATCGGGGGTTGTTGGGAAGTGTACCCATATTTTACTGAATTCTCTTGATACTGAAGATATGACAGATCCATTAGGATGCCTATATAGCCATAGCCGATACCGACTAGCTCCCTGTGCCCTAGAAGTATGTGATGAAGACCTAGAAAAATAATGAAATTGTCATAAAATAATACTTAGTTTGTAATCCACAATGGCAGAACAGTGTACTAATTTAACTTATTATTTTCGGTAAGGCCTTATAGGTAGGGACTTGTCTTATTATGCTGTTATGAGGCATATCATATCCACCAAAGGTTCCTCACCATTGAATTATATTTGGTTGGTAAGAGGTTAAGTTACCAAATTATACCTTTGATTTAGTGGAAATCTTTCTCTGCTGCAAGTAGGGACCGCACAATATCTTCGATGAGTTCCCAGGCCAATGCTTTACTTAGCTTATAGTGATTCTTATAAGCATAATCGGAGAGCTCAAAGGCATTGCACAACTCCGCACTTTTTCTACGTTTTCCGTAGCTGTCGAGGATTCTACGATGAGGTCGTCCATGAATTACTTAAGGAAATCATCCATTCTCTCTTCGAAAAGAAGCAATAAAATAGAATTTTGCTGAAAATAATATTGTGTTTGTCAAACGATTATCCAATTCAAGAGATCTCGAATACTGCGTTCTGTCTCGGCTAGTCCGGACTAGACGTTGTGTCTCGCATGAACTTCGACCGAGAAAATTGAAGGAAGAAATCGTGAGAATACGCCAAGATGGTTGTCACGACTTTTTGACCGACCTATGACGACATCTCCACCGTAAAATAATCCCGGTCGGCGCGAGAATGACGCCCCTGCGCACATTTAGCACGATAGAGATGGCGCTGTCATATTTGACAGTGTTTCACTGATTGCTATCGCACTAGATGTGCGCTAGGCTTAAATAAATAGATAGGAACAACAGTCCACAAAATAATGTCAAAAAAATGACAAACTAACAGAAGAAACAGTTGAGCTATCTGCCGACCATTACAAACGATCTTGATATAGCTCAACTGATCAGTGCTAAATGGAAGCGTCCCCAAGAAGCTGGCGTCATTGCCACGCTGAATAGCAATGTGCTGTGAAAGTCATTCACCAGCCCTTGGGTCACGCGTCGCTTCTATCAGAACCTAGACAAAATTTAAAGTACAACTTCCTGAGGCTTATTTGTGGGAAACTAGGTCGAATAAAAATACCTCGTTGTATAAGATTTATATTTAATTTTTTAGAGTCACTTTCTACGGCGCTTTAATCGTAGATCTTGGTGCCTCTTAGAGTCATTAAAGGAAAAGGACTTTTAGTTGAGACAGAGACATATTGCGTAATGTAGGTACTATCCCGTTTCAATTTTCCTAAGTAGTCGCGAATGTCTACGATTTTGTGCGTGGAAATAAACAAGAGCGTTAAAAAAGAGGCTGATGATGCCTTAGACACAGCTAAAAAAGAAAAAAGCTAGTTGATAATTTTTCTCGTGTCTCTCTGCTTTGTTCAAACCAGTGTGGTGATAGGATTTTAAGTGCGCCTCAGATAAGGTTTCTTTCGTGCACTAGGCACATGTTTTTAAACTTTTTAGATTCTACGACCGATTTTCTCACGATGTTTTTCTTCACCGTTTGAGAGTACGTGCATAGTGCAAATACATTTTCTGGAGAAAAACTTATTGGTATACGGCTGGGTTTGAACCCTCGATCCTAAGATCGGAAGGCGTAGCTGCTACCGCTAGACCACCAATGGCTCTACTACACTGGAACTAAAAGGCAATAAAATGGCATTATTACTAGTAATAGGTATTAAAATAACTTTGTATGTCTTGTTTGATTGGAAATAAACGTTATTATTATTACTGCATTCCAAAAACTTTAAGGAGGTCTTCCGATCGTATTTTTTTAATAAATATCTGTTTTATTTCATTGTTATAATATATGTAAAAAACTATCGATTATATTTCAATTTCTTGTTTTTCCAAATTTACCAACTGAATAATTACTATATTGCGTCAAAGTTTATGTTTATCATCGCATTATAGCTTGAAGAAGTCCACTGATAGACATTGGCGTCCTTTAAACATTTCCAGGAATATCGATTCTGAGTCCACTCTATTCAAACGACTTCCCGCAATCTTCACAATGTATTCAGTGGGTGCGGAAGCATCCCATGTTTCATGTATTTCCAGTACAATTTATGTACAAATTCAAACTGTACCAGCTGTATCAAAAGCTGTGCATAAACTTCTATCTTGGTGGGAGATTAACAGCTATAATCAAGCAATTGGGTGAGGATTACAGCGATTTTTATGTCGCCATTGCGAGAGGATGGCGCCCTCTTGGCCCAAGTATACCATCAATCAACCCAGCAGCGCATGTCTGCTGAATTGTCGAGGTTTTTGTCATGCACCTTTTATAAAACAGTTTTAATTTAATATGAGGGAAGGATAGAATGTCAAGAAGTTTAATTAATATTTATTTAATCCATTATAACGATCTACATTGCGACCATCTTTAATTAATACAAGGATTAAAATAGATTACAAAAGAATGACAAAAACACATATAGAAGGTATTGAGTATTAAGTCGATTATTTCTAGTGTCAACTAAACTAACTGCGATTAAACAAATAGACAATGTAGTCGGGCAATTTTTTTTCTTGTTTTCAAAACTAGACCGAGACCCTTAGTAAAAAGGTATAAAGTAGTTAAAGGACCTTATGTCGCTTGCATGTGGCAGCGTGACCGATATCCGGTAATATTTATGATGGTTTTATTGCTAATGCGTAAAACAGCGTAAAACCTTGCGAAATAGGCAGCCTGCGCGGGTCAGTTTATGTTGGTAGTATAACATGGATAGTTTCATGCTACAGACCGTTTTGAACAACTTTTTTGATTCATAGACACTAAACGTTTCACGGGGAGTGATTTTTCCGAAATCTGGACATGGTAATGTATGTGCAGAAAATCGTACAATGAGAAGAGATTGAGAACGCGGTAACTCGAGTATTGTAGGCCTACCATGAGCTCTGTCTGGCTCTGTCTCTGGTTCTAGTTTTGAGTCTGTGTGAGTGTTGACTAAATAAATCCTACATCAAAACGTCACACACGCACAGTATAATGCACTGGTGAGCACTCACACAGACTCAAAACCAGAACCAGAGGCAGAGCCAGGCAGAGCTCATGGTATAGGCCTACTGTTCGTCACTGTTAGTTTGAATGTTTAAAATTAATTTATTATTTTTTATAATAATATCTTTATCTTACAAAAAATACATCATCTAATTACCTACTATAAACAGCACTAAAGAAACCACTGAGGTTTGTAGGTAAGTATACAGAACACTTCTAATAAAATGAAATTAAGTTAATGCATTTAAGTAAGTGCCTATATATAAGATATGATTATTTAGTCATTGGTAACTTTCTATGTATTAACGTTTACATTTTAGACAACATTGTCTAGTCCCAAGCTTAGCAAAGCTCACATAATACAGAATCAAATATTTGATAAATTATTTTTTTATGAATACTTATTTATCAAACACAATTATGTTTGTCCATGGTATCCAACCCACAATCGAGGAGGCAAACTCAGAGATTCTACCAACTAAGAAATACATTGTAACGGAAAAACCCTCGAAACCTATTGAAAATGTTTAAACTTTTGAAAATCTCTCGAGCCCAACTCAAACTAATAATGTAAGCGCGAACATTTTGAACGAAATAGCTTTTCTACCCAAAATCCTTGTTTATTTTAAAAAGTTTTGGTGTTCATTCTCTCGCATGCGTCGCTCCTTTGATCGTTCAATCGAGTGGCCATTCACTCGTGCTGCAGACAGGGTTAAGTGTCCACTTACAGCCAGCCGTACAATGTTAGCAAAACACTTTTAGAAATTAGATACGCCCTGTGGTCAAACAGTGGGCGATGGAATGAAGCTCACGGCCTTATTATACGGCACATAGTCTCTTAGCAGCATCACGAAGGTTGTATATAGGAATAATAATATATCAGTACAGCTTGTAGTCTCTCTGCTTTCTGGTTTTGCTGACAAATGGCTTGAAAACATTCCACAAAATGTTTATCTGTCACCGTGTTGCAGGAATAGCACGCAACACGATTCGTTCAGGCGATCGCTGACGTTCGATTTTCAAATTGGCAACCAATTTTAAATGGCCTACCTAAACAAATTTGAAAATCGAACGTGGATTCAATATCAACTAATACGTCATAAAGCAGGCCTTTTCATGCTTGCTTTCAATCAGTTGTCAATCGGCAGGTTTTTAAGTTCTTTGTATGTACTATTAATATATGAACCATATTATTATTAACTACCTAATTTTAAATGTGAAACACTTTTTGCAAGCATTGCGTATATTATATAAGTTTACAGTTATTTGCATCAAATTAGATTTCAATGTTGGAAAAATGTTGGCCGCCGTGAGTGTTATATTTATTTTTGACTAGCCTATTAATTAATTATTTCCCTCGGGGGGAAATAGCAAAATAATAAAAATAGTAGTAGGGAGTGTAGATGATTTTTTGACAAGTCACACAGTCTGTAGTTGGGGCTAGATCACTATCTAGCCCCAAACTACAGAACTACAAAAACAAAAAACTACAGACTGTGTGAAAGCTATCTACAGGGTGTCCCGTAAATAATGGATCAAACGTAACGGGTAGGTAGCTTACCTCATTTCCAACAACTAATTTGAACAGTAAAAAAAAAACCGATAAGGTAACCAAGATATTTTTTTTTTCGATTTTTACTATTTTCTGTACCAGCATTCAGTGTTTTTGATGCTGTTGCTGCAAATGGTATCATATTTAGGTGTGATTTTTGTCAAACATTTCTGAATAGTTTACTAATGTTATAAGATAGCGTTTTTTTAAATAACTATTTATTTGCCTTAGAAAAAAAATCTTGAATTGAAAAGTTTTGTTTTTACGATGAAAAGACCAGAATTGGAAAAATTCTCCTGTAAAAAAAATGTATGACAACAAAGTGTACCATTATTTTAAAAACTTGTAAGATCACTAAGGTTTGCAAATTGGTATAAAACTTACGTCTAGTCCTTGCGGTTACAAAGATATTGCTATGAATCTGACAGAGGGGCCAAATTACGAAATAAAATAAAATTTGAAAAAGTGTGCACAATTCAACTATTTTCTTAAAAATGTTTAGGTAGCTCAGCGTATGAAAAAAATTAGGAGATTAAATTAAAAAAAAATACAAATAAATCATTTATTTTGTTTTTACAGTAAATGTTCAAACTGACGTCCCTCTACGAGAATGCAAAGTCTGCACCTCCTAATAAAGGAAGCTCTTATCTGACGGACAAAATGGATGTTGTTTATTTCTGATACAGCAGATTGGATGCGGAACAGATTTTTTTTATTGGGAATGTTTAAAAGACAAAGTTTACAAACAACAAATAACGTCGGAAGAAGAATTACGTCAGCGCATCCAATCTGCTGTATCAGAAATAAACAACAGCAATTTTGTCCGTCGGATAAGAGCTTCCTTTATTAGGAGGTGCAGACTTTGCATTCTCGTAGAGGGACGTCAGTTTGAACATTTACTGTAAAAACAAAATAAATGATTTATTTGTATTTTTTTTTAATTTAATCTCCTAATTTTTTTCATACGCTGAGCTACCTAAACATTTTTAAGAAAATAGTTGAATTGTGCACACTTTTTCAAATTTTATTTTATTTCGTAATTTGGCCCCTCTGTCAGATTCATAGCAATATATCTGTAACCGCAAGGACTAGACGTAAGTTTTATACCAATTTGCAAACCTTAGTGATCTTACAAGTTTTTAAAATAATGATACACTTTGTTGTCATACATTTTTTTTACAGGATAATTTGTCCAATTCTGGTCTTTTCATCGTAAAAACAAAACTTTTCAATTCAAGTTTTTTTTTCTAAGGCAAATAAATAGTTATTTAAAAAAACGGTATCTTATAACATTAGTAAACTATTCAGAAATGTTTGACAAAAATCACACCTAAATATGATACCATTTGCAGCAACAGCATCAAAAACACTGAATGCTGGTACAGAAAATATTAAAAATCGAAAAAAAAAAAATCTTGGTTACCTTATCGGTTTTTTTTTTACTGTTCAAATTAGTTGTTGGAAATGAGGTAAGCTACCTACCCGTTACGTTTGATCCATTATTTACGGGACACCCTGTATAAGAAAAGCTATAAGAAAAGCTATAAAAAAAAATATATAAAAAAAAGCTATAAAAAGCTATACATATAAAGTTATAAGAAAATTGGAGGTGCTTGTATGATAAGAACCAGATAGCTTTTCTTATAATACAATATAACACCAAAACAGATAACAAACAGTTCTATGTTCACTAAACAAATATTTTGTTCTTGGTGGGGATCAAACCAACGGCCTACGGCGCAGAAGGCAGAGCTACTACCAACTCAGCTACGAGACCAGTCAGATAGTGATAGTAAGCTTGCTAGCTTTCTATCACTATCTTGCTATCCTGGCTTGAAAAACTAGCCTCTGTATCCCGGGCTTAGGAGATATAAACACTAGGGGTCTTATTAATAATTTAAGCGTAGCGTTGGACTAGTTGATCCGTGTTTTGTTTCTTGCATTGACAATCATGCAATCGTCAACTCGAACCAATGTGACAAAACACGATTTAACTACTCCAGCGTTGCGCCAGGATTATTAATAGGGCCCTTTGGGTCTTATTAATAATCCTGGCGTAGCGTTGGACTAGTTGATCCGTGTTTTGCCAGGATTATTAATAACACCCAAGGGGTGTTTATTAATAATCCTGGCGCAACGCTGAAGTAGTTAAATCGTGTTTTGTCACATTTGTTCGAGTTGACAATTGCATGTCAATGCAAGAGACAAAACACAGATCAACTAGTCCAACGCTACGCTAGGATTATTAATAAGACCCAATTTATAACAACTGTGTAACCTATTAGAATAATACGCTAACCGAATAAATAAATTTCATTTCCTTGTATTAATTTCTATATGTATTATTACGGCCACTGTTCATGAAAGCAAACAATCAATTAACACCTCCGGAAATCTTCATCGGTTCTTATTCTTACCTGAGAAGTTATAGAATAATTTAATATAAAGAGGCCAAGTTTATCTTCCCTAAAAGTTACCGAGAAGTTAATCTTTTGGGCTATTACTGTCGGGGAAATGAAGGTAGGTACACTTTTACGGTGAATTTTATAATAGGAATTTATGTTTGTATGCTGAACCTCAAATTACATTGTATTAAGGTTTGTCTAGCTTCTGTCTGCGGCTTTGTGCGCGTAGTATTTAATAAGTCGTAGTTTGTTGCCGGTTCTTTTAGACTTGGGACTGGCACCTATACTTGCCTAGCCATAAGAACGTTTCAAATAGATCCTAATGATACAAATGAATTAGGTTTTTAATATTTTAGGTACTTCTTCCAGTGCCACTTAAACTCATAGTTTTTTTAATGGAGAAACTATACAGGGTTACCAATGTCACGCTTTTTTCTACAGCCGTGTCTATGTTTTAGGAAAATAATAATGTATACTGCGTGTTTTTATTTATTTATACCTAGCTAAAAGTCGAATCGGTTCGATCGATCAGGCTCTCAGTATTTTTTTGCTATAAGGGCAAAGGCGATAAGCTTATATCAAAAAGAGATATTATTACTCATTTTCGGTAATGATCAATCCAAGCACTCGTAAGGCGAACGCCTGAGGCTTCTTGATTGATTGTCTGAACGCTCCGATACCTACTTATCCATTTTTACAAGAACCCTCGCGGGATAACCATTTGTATCCAATTGCATTTTGCGGACGAAATTAGCTTTTTTAGGGTTTCGCGGATCCAGGCCGAGAGAGTAACGACTCAACGACAAAAACATAAATAATAAAACGAGCAATGCTTATGAAACCAGCTGGCACTGTGAAGTATCTGCCAATGTTTGGTATTTTTATATTACTCGTGTTATGCTTGAAACTGAATGGCGTCAAGTATTTAGGTATATTTAAAAACTAGCGGCCGCCCGTAGCTTTGTTCAGCCCGTTTTCGTTGCCTTTTCGGAATAAAAAGTACCCCATCGTTCTCTCGGTTCTAAGCGACCTCCCTACCAATTTTCAGCCAAATAGATCCAGCCGTACACGCGTGGTGGGGCTGGCGTGACCAAGGGAAATAGGGATTCAATAAATTATACTAGGTCATTCCTAAGTACCTATGCTTTTACTTTGCAAATGTTTTAATTCAATACCTAGGTACTTGTTTTATTGTGCGTAATTGGCTTGTTTCAATTATGTCGAAAGTAAAAGTTTTGGGTAAGACTGCTCAACATCAGACGAACCTTGAAAGTTCAATCACTGAACTTGTTTTGTTATAAAAGCCGTCGTACCCTTTCATGGAAAAAAAGAACCAGCAGATGCCCAGCGGAACTCCAGAATTGAGACAAAAATTTGAATTGAAATCAAATGTTTTTCAACCCTTTTTGAGATAGAAGTTTTTACGAGGGAAAAGCCGTGCGCTAAGTCCGTAACGCTTTATTGAAAGTGATCCTGGAATTTCAGGAATTTTACATTGATTTAGTTGATGCTACCTTTGTACCGTTCGAAAGTTATTTACATTGCAAATTACAAAAACTTGAGTCTGTTTAAGATACTTTACGGCTTTGGTTTTTATTAAATTTATAGGTACTTGTAAAAGAATTGAGAAAAAAACATTTGAGTTATTACAAAGTCAACAAAATTATTTTCTGAGTTTTTATTTATGCAACTAGCTGATAGAACAAGCATTATGTCCTACCAGAAATTAGTGGTAGGTAACCATCGCCTATAACAAAGCATTATCTCGTAGGTCACGCATGTCAGGAACGTGCCGTACGATGTACTTCCCTGCGTCCATCAACTCGAGGCATACAGATGTTCAGCCCCACGTGCCAGTAATTTCACCGGTCCCCTACCCGTCAAACCGAAACACAAGTTTTTACAAAGTTTTTTTGAAGGTCGTGCATGTACCTATATTTTTAACAAGTGAGGGAAGAAGTCTTTTGTAAGGACTATAAACTTAATTTATAAGATAGTAGTGAACAGGCATTTGCATATATTGTAAATTATTTATATAGCGTCAGGAGCAACTGGGGATTACTCAAACTCTAATTTCAAGACGCTAGGTATACTTAGTGTCTGGGACAGAATTTAAGGTGGAATAGGCTTGCCTGCCTATAAGCTTAGTTGGCTTAATTCACCGAAAAACATGGTCGAATTGTAACAGAACGTTCCTGACGTACGTGACATACGAAGCAATGCTTTGTTGTAGGCGATGGTTAGGTACTACTTAACGTCAGGTGGGTGGAAAAAAAAAACAGCTTCAATGAATATATTTAAAAACTTATACTGTAAAAGTCTCATATATTTTTTTCATTATAGACGAGTATTTATTATTAACAGTTCCACTTCCTCGCAAACATAGCAAGTAAAGGAATATTACGATAAGTTCATACAAAATAATGGGTGCTTCATCAACATTATTTTCTATTCCTCTAGGTCGTCTGTTACACGTGTAGCTACTTAAACTTGAGCTCGAATTCATCGATCAAAGTCTACTCCATACCCCTATGCTGATCAGGGACGCCGTTTTCTCCTGAGCTTGTAATATTTAATCCCAGCTTATATAGGATTGCGTGATAATAGACGGGGAATGATTGAGCGTTGCGTAAAGCTATTTTCCTTGCTATGATTGGTGTCATTTATATGGGGTTATTAGTTTATGAATGCAATAATACAATAAAAGGGTGGTGTGATTGACTGACATACAACGCATAGCCTAAACTGTTGGTCGTAGCGAATTGCGGAGGATGTGTTTTTTATGAAAGTAGGTACACTAAGAAAGCATTTTTTATAAAACGTGGAGGTAATGACAGTCATAGCCAGCATGGTGCGTTATAAACAAAATCTTATCTTATACCTTTAAACGAGAAAATCTTGTATAATATATATAATAGAATAAGAATTTTGGAAATGGCGCCAACGGTGTTCGCAAAATTCTGTATACAGGGGTTTTGACAGTCATAGCCAGCATGGTGCGTTATAAACAAAATCTTATCTTATACCTTTAAACGAGAAAATCTTGTATAATATATATAATAGAATAAGAATTTCGGAAATGGCGCCAACGGTTTTCGCAAAATTCTGTATACAGGGGTTTTCGAGGGCGATAAATCGATCTAGCTAGGATTCATTATTAGAAAATGACGAGAAGTTGGTGTTTTAAAATAATCAAACATAAACTCAATATACGACTGTTCCTGCCATCTATTGGCGATTGTGAGCAACTAACTGCAAGCAAATAATAATATTTTTTTTTAACCCCTAGCGAAGCTCGGTCATACCAGCTCGTATTAAATTAATTTATATTTGTGACTGCTAAACTAAAACTGTCTACTGCTAAATAACCCTATCCTAATCAAAGTGAGCAAACTTTTTTCTTCTTCTTCCTGCCCTTATCCCATTTTATGTAGGGTCGGCACAACATGTCTTCATCCTCCATTACCTTTTGTCAGCCGTCATCTCTTCGTTTCTTTTCACTCAACATTCAACTAGGTCTCATAAACATTAAATATTCATACATATTATTATTTATATACAATGTACTCTTCAAGTTATTGTGTCATGAGAACATTATTCTAACAAATACGCAAGCATAATGTTCCGGAAAAGTGATCTGTAAAGTTTTACAACATCCTTAAGGTCGAATACTTCCGATACCTATAATAAGTCTGTATAAGCAACCGGTTTATTACATGAACATAAACAAACAAATTTAGATTTTAATACGAAGGAATAAAGTTCAAAAGTAATAAAACATTGCTATCAACGGTTGCAGAAGAAATGTGTTTTCATATTGTTGAGTGCCGCAAAGTTTCCTTTAGCCCCGGTTATTGTTGTTTGTTCAGCTAGAAAAATTACAATTTCTTCGGGGTATACCTTTTTGAGATCTTCTTACATAGCATCATTGAAAAATGAACGTTCTATTTTTAAAATACCGACGTAGTCATGAGCTTTGCCGTTTGCAATAACATTGAAATGAAACAAAGTTAAAAGTAAAGAAAATTGTTTATATATTAAAAGTTTTGAATATAAGACTTGACTAAAAACTATATCCTCAGTTGAAATTGTCCAAATGGACAGATACCATCTTATTAAGAAGAAGAAGAATAAAACAGCATTGCAATGATTGCCATTGCAGAACGCTTTACAGTTTAGTTGGTTGGAGAGGCTTCAGTTTGTAAAACCTGCATTTAGAGTGATGGACGGTGGAATGCAATAGGGCACGTTCTCGATGGACGTGCTCTGTGATGTAATGCAATTGTTTACAGGCAGAACTAAACTATCCATTTAAAATCAGGTCACCAGTTTGAGCCTGCATTATTTAATTATTACAGGATTGCAGTAAAAAAAAAGCAGCCAAGTGCGAGTCAGACTCGCCCATGAAGGGTTCCGTAGCATCAAGTAACATAATATAGGTAGAGGTTCTTGTAGTTCGTCGAGAGGTAAATTGCGGTTTACGATTTATGGCGTATAAAAAAAAACTACTGGCTAGATCTCGTTGAAACCAAATATCGTTGAAAGTTTGCAGTAATGTACAACATATATTTTTTTTAGTTTTATCATTCTCTTATTTAAGAAGTTAGAGGGGGACCAAATTTTTTCCACTTTGGAAGTGTCTCTCGCGCAAACTACTTATTCAGTTTAGAAAAAAACTATATTAGAAACCTCAACATCATTTTTAAAGACCTATTCATAGATACCCCACACGTATGGGTTCGAACTATAGTTATATGAACGATAAATTATAGTTAATTTATAGTTTTTTTTCTATTTTTGTGTTAAAATCTTAATGCGGTTTACAGTATACATCTACTCGCCAAGTTAGTCTCTTACGGTTTCGGAGAAAAATGGCTGTGACACGGACGGACAGACAGACAGACAGACCGACATGACGAATCTATAAGGGTTCCGTTTTTGCCATTTGGCTACGGAACCCTAAAAAGGTGATTGTCGAAAATAAAAGATTATGGATGCACAATTGGACGCTGTTTAGCTAAAACGTTCCAATCCGCGTGAAACTTCATGTGGATTGAAACGTTTTAGTTAAACAGAGCCCAATTGGAGCAGATATTATTGAAGTTAGATTAACTTTTAGTTTGTTTATTACTCCTATGTTTTGTATTACCAACTATTGTAAAATGTGGATTGTGTGCCAATTGTAATATTTGGTACTAAACCATTTGCCGTCTCTGGGGATTACAATTTAGAAAATACTACTTTTGCTATTGTTTCATGATTATTGCTTATTATACTTATACAGGGTGGTTTTTTGAGAAGGGAGGTGATGATCTAGTCTGAAACCATGAGAGTTGGAAAAGTCGTGAAAGCTGTCATTGCCCTCGATTTATAATAACTGCATATTCATCTATTTCAAAAATCTTTTACTTTTGAAGGAAAGTTTTCTTCCGTGTAAAAAAAGTGTAAATTTGCTGTTTTCATTAATTTTGAAGTAAAACATTTATTTACAAAGATTTATCCTTATCAGCAAGGTTTGTTTTTAAAAAGTTATTCGGGTCCATTTCAGTCAAAAAAAAGATTTAAAAAAAAAAATGTAGTTTCAGACTTGGCCATCACCGCCCTTCTCAAAAAAACACCCTGTATATTGCGTCAAACCACGTACAACCCGGATGAGATTAGCACAAGACCGTCAACAGTGGCACATACAGAGAGAGGCCTATACCCAGTGGGGGAAGTCAGGCTATGGATGATGATTGCTTATCTACTCAAATAATCTTTACCAAAATAATAAGTCAAAAACAAGCAGTTCAATCTATTAAATGGGCCAATCAAATGTTCCCGAGACCATAAATATTAAATCACAGATTATCTCGAATAATAACGTCCATTTCGATTTACATAGACTGCAATTACATAGAAAATTGGTAGATTCCCTTTATTATAGTAATACGAGTAGTATGTAGAGTTCTTTGTGTGTAGCTCGTCTGGGAAGTCTAGTAGGGTCGTTGGGGTAGTCTCAAACTGATGGACGCAGGACAGTGCATTGTAGGACACGTTCCTAACGTGCGTGACATACGAGGCAGTGCTTTGGTATAGGCAATGGTTACCACTTACCTAACATCAGGTGGGCTATAAGTTAGTTCCATCAGCACGATGTTTAAAAATAATGGGACTTAATTTGATTTTTTAAGACTCAGCTATTTGAGGCCTCTCAGCTCAGTTATGTAATGGTAGTAGGTGTTCGCACGACCAAAGGTACACGAACCGAGAACAAATATTTGTGGGGAAAACGCAGATGTTCGTTCTACCTATTTCTCGGTTACACATTGTATTATAAATATGTATTTACAAAGAAAAAACAGCTATCCGGTTTCAACAGTACCTACAAGCTTTGCATAATATTTTTTTTTTGTATTAATCCTTATCCAAATAAATCATTTCATTTTACCGCCTGAACGAGTGCTTATTCAAAACTTTAAAAATATTTATTGGGGAAACGAGTAACACAGGGGAGTATAAACAGAAGGGTACGATGATAATAGCCACAATAGTTATAAAAACTGTGACGCAGCTATCAACGCCCACCTCATAGACCTGAATATTTTTTTTCATAAACAATTATGTATTTAAGGGGCCAGCGGAGGGCGCATTTTCATACAAACGTAATACCAAAATGATTACTAGTTTAGGCAGATTTTCACTATATTATTGTAATAACGGTATTCATATAGTATTTATCTAGGTTCCTGAACAGTTTTTATTTTAAATTACTTACCTCAAATGAAATAATCACCAATCGCATTTTACACATTTTTTTCATTGAAAATTGTGATTGGCGTTAATTTCATTTGAGGTAAGTAATTTTAAATAAAAAATTGTTCAGGAACCTACATAAATACAATATAAATACAATTATTACAATAGTATAGTGAAAATCTGCTTAAATTAGTAATCATTTTGGTATTACGTTTGTATGAAAATTCGCGCTCCGCTGGCCCCTTAAGTCATTCAAGTTGACCGGCACGCTTTAGTCGGCTATAACCTGTTTTGTTAGTAAATGCAGCCATACAGTGTAATGCAAATAGCGTGCAGTAGGCTCTTAACGTTATGGCTATGCTAATTCAATATTGATAACGTTTACTTCTGATGTTGTAAATTACTTTGACACTATCTCTACAACCCATTGCATAAAGGCCTGCCCATATCTAAGCGATGGCAATGGCAATAAAAATAACAATAAATAAATAAATATTGTGGACAATTCACACAACACTACCCAGCCCCAAACTAAGCAGAGCTTGTAATATGGGAACCGGATAGCTGATATACTCGTAATACTTGAATGCATTTTTTTTTGTAAATACATACTTATAATACAATATAACACCCAGACAGAGAACAAACATTTATGTTCACCACACAAATATTTGTTCTCGGTGGGGATCGAACCCACGACCTACGGCGCAGAAGGCAGAGCTACTACCAACTGAGCTAGAGGCCAGTCTCAAAAAAAGTAATCAAAATCAAAAGTGTATTTATTCAGCAGAATCATAAGGATCAGGATGATGATTCGTGAAACGCTGTCAAATGTCACTGTCATATTTAATAACGTTTCACTGATCGCCATCGTAGATCACTTAATGTGCGCAAGGCTTAAGTCAGCATATTTTATGTTTAAACAAAGTAATCTGTTATGTGAAGCTAAATATTTGCAATTTGCGTTAGTGCGTAATGCGAGATATATATTTTTAATGTTAAATAAACAAATAATGTGGACAGTTCACACAACACTAGTAAGCCCAAAATTAGGCAGAGTTTGTACTATGGGAACTAGATATTTGATTTATTACTTACGTATTTTTTTGGAAATACAACCTTAGAATACATTATAACACCCAGACAAAGAACAAACATCTGCGTTCATCACACAAATATTTGTTCTTGGTGGGGATCAAACCCACGGCCTTAAAGCATAGAGAGCAGAGCTATTAGGTAATCATTATTTTCTTTATCATTTTATATTTTTTCTCGCAATTAGCAATTAATAATTTGCAATGCTCTTTGACCAAATTAGTCTTGGGTATATTAAAAACGATTTCTGTTAAAAGTAGAAAGTAGTAAAAAAGAAACAAAAAACAAAGTCTACCAACGCCTATCGTCAGCTAACAAATAATTGTATATCGATGACTGAAAAGTAAACAAAAGCTAGCTTATTTCTGCATTAGAACCCAACGCACGCCGCCTATACTCGTAAAAACGAAATCTACAACCTTTTACAACCCACGCGCTATCAGTCAGTCCGGCTCCCTAGTAAAATATTACAGACGCTGAAATACGTCACAGGATTTACGCCGTCACACCTCACTACATCATAAAAATATGATACGTTTATTGACAGAGACGCAACTCAAAAACTTGAGCCCTACAAAATAAACGGCACGCTGAGCCGTAAAGCATCGTCACTTAATAAAAGATCTCCCTGGGGAAGTGAAGCAAACGGCTCAATAAGAAGAGACGGCATCATCATCGTGAAAAAACGTCGTAAAACGTAGGCGGGGCCACATTAAATAAATTGCACAGGAATACCGCTCGCCACGACATCTGCGGCGCCTGCTAACTACACCCGAGGTTTGCTCCCCGCTTAAAATGGGGACCTACTTATGAATATTACGTGCCTTTGTGCACGCAATTTTGTGTCACGCGAATTGTCTTGTCAGAATTCGAAACTCGGAGAAATGAAAAGACGTGTGTAGCTACATAACTGCATAGTTTAGAGCAATACTTACTTATTGTTATTTACATAAGTTATGGTATGTTTTTGTACTATAGCTGCGATATAAAAACAAATACAGATGTTATTGCAGTGAAAGATTCGACAAACGAACACTCACGATAACAGGGACGACAGTGTTTTTTAACTCAAAAGTCATAGGACTTTTGAGTTCAAACATACCTTGGCATATTCTTAAAATCCCCTGTCAATATCCTTTTAGCGTGCCCTTGAGTGCCAGTAGAGTAATTAAAGACAGGAAGTCCAGAAATTTCCTGATCTCTTTATTTACACCGTATAATTTTTAAGTTCAAAATTAACAACTAGAGTAGGTAAAATAGCTTAGGCTATGGCTGGAGGCTGTGGATTGATTTGGAGAAAACTGGATTTCGCTGGCACTCGCTGATGGAACAAGCTTATGGATTGCCTGATGTTGGTAACCAACGCCTATAACAAGGCATTGATGCCTCGTAGGTTACGCACGTCAGGAATGTGCCCTGAGATGCACTGCCCTGTGGTTATCATTTTGAGGCATACAAATTGAACATCCGTATCATCTGTACCTCACGTGTAATTTCACCGGCACCCACATCCAGCCAAACCGAAACAAAGCGCAGAAATAGGCATGGTGGTAGTACTTCCCCAGACGAGCTCTTCACAAAAAGCTCTTTTACCACAAGATTCGCATAAAACAAGAAAATTATAGCGACGCAAGTTTCTGAAAACATAAACGGTTTCAAACAGAAACTTTTAAACAAGATGTCGATGTCTAAAACATTTCCATCACGCGCGATTTCATCTCAAAAGTAAGTACAAAGTTAATATAAAAAGTTGATATCACTTCAGCGTTTTGCCGGTCAGCGGGTCACACCGGATTGATATTAAATAAAGATTTTCGATGAAAAACACCACCGAATACTAAAATCGGTTTTGGAACCGACCGCTCGTTGCCCAAAATGAGTTTCATAACTTTTATAAGTTTTGTCTACCATGATACGACTTTTCCGGCTTCACTGGGAGGTCCCAAAACGTAATTATGTATAATGGGCCCGTTTATCGGCGTCGTTACAATTAGAAACTTTGTATTCGTCAAGTGCGATCCGCTGAAATAACGCTTACAGTCGCTTTTTAAGCTTGATTGTCCAATTTGTACATTAATTATATTATTTGCGTGGTTTTTTAGTCGAATGTTGAAAATGTTTTCGATTGACAATAATAATAATTATTAAATTTTGCAATATTCCATTAGAAACTTGGCTTGTCTTTTTCTTCGCGCTATACATTAATATCGTCATATTTTTTTCTTGCGTATAATATTGTAGACAACCCACACCACTTTATCATGCCCCAATTTAGCAGAGCATGTAATTATGGGAACCAGATAGCTGACATAATACTCATACTATACCTTTTTTAGGGTTCCGTAGCCAAATGGCAAAAACGGAACGCTTATAGATTCGTCATGTCTGTCTGTCTGTCCGTCCGTATGTCACAGCCACTTTTCTCCGAAACTATAAGAGCAACACTGATGAAACTTGGTAAGTAGATGTATTCTGTAAACCGCACTAAGATTTTTTCACAAACATAGAAAAAAACAATAAATTAGGGGGGTCCCCATACTTGAAACTGAAATTCAAAAAACTTTTACCCATACGTGTAGGGTATCTATGAATAGGTCTTCAAAAATGATGTTGAGGTTTTTAAATAGTTTTTTTCTAAACTTAATAGTTTTTGCGAGAGACACTTCCAAAGTGGTAAAATGTTGGTCCCCTCCTGTAACTTCTAAACTAAAAGAATGATAAAAAGAAAAAAAAATATGATGTACATTAAAATTCCAACGATATTTGGTTTGAACGAGATCTAGTTAGTAGTTTTTTTTTAATACGTCATTAATCGTAAACCGCAATGTACCTTTCGACTAACTAAAGATTCTATATGATATTAGTTACTGCTACGGAACCCTCGCACTTGGCCCCTTTTTTAAAAACACGAACATAGAATACAATATAACACCCAGACAGGAAACAAACATCTGTGTTCATTACACGAATACTTGTTCTCGGTGGACGAACAAACCCACGCACTCCAGTGCAAAAGGTAGAGCTACTACCAACTGTGTTGAGGCCAGTCAAATAAAGAGGTAGATTATTATTTTCTTATCGTTAACGCTAATTGGTAAAATGGTCTGAGGGCAACAAACTCTCCTAATGGTGAGATGTTTTATTTTCAATAACATAGCAACGGGGAAATTGCTTTTATTTAAAATTTAAATCATTTACTGAATGAAAATGCCGCGAGCTGTTACCCATCACAGCCATTTCACCGTTTCAGAAGGAAAATAAACAAATACAGTAGGTAAATGTCCACCAATACATAACGTTTATATTATTATTTATTTGATAATGCATACACAATACACACACGCATTCAGTTATATAAAAACAATCTTTGCAGATAGACGATGATTGACAAATTTTGCGTAAAACTCTTCTCTTCTCTTCTTCGTGGTCATAAAGAGAAAAAAAAACAAATTTAATTTGCAGTTGAACGCGTCAGTTTAAACTTATAAAATAGGAATTGTAAATACCTGCGTGTAACACTAGTTCTGTTAACTTATTACTAGTACTGTAAAAATTTATGCAGGAATACTTATGGTTTTAACACAAGATAATATTTATAATTAACTATTTTAAAGAGATGAGCAAAAGACGAACAAAATATCTATCTCGAATTCGTCCAAACCAAACATGGAATTAGGCTGAAAAAATAAGCACCTACCTTTTCCTTTCCCAAAGTTCTCAAAGCTAAATGAATTAGCTGAGAGTATAACAATAAACCTTGGCAGTAATAGAAAAAAAACATCTGATCCGAGTGTAGCAGAAACTGGACAAAGAAAGAGGAAATAATTGAATTTTATTATGGACGTCAACATTATTACATTGCGGGTTTCGGGTTGAGAAATGGCGAGTACGAAGGAACGAAAGCTGACGTTGCTTCAAGAATTCTCTAAAAGGAGCGTAAGACACGATTGTCGAATACCAATGTCCACCTGCGACAGAATTCTTAAAGGAGCTGCTACAAAAGGTTGCGGATTCACCCTCATGCATGCTCAGAATTCTGGAGCGCTTTCACACGCACCAGTCGATTTTTTTGCCCCACAAAGCCATTTTTTATTGATTTTATGGGATCTACGCTCAAAGAAGTCGATATGAGATTGTGTTACGCTCACGTTTTTATCTTATTTTGTTCTGAAATTACGCACAACAATTTACTAGTGGAATCCGATTAGATTGCGTGAAGCTATTCACACTCTGTTGAGTAAAAAATAATAAATAAAGCATGTTTTTTTATCGTTTTGAGTGCCCTTCCAACAGAGGAAGGAGACAATGACATTTTGCAAAATAAAGATAATTTTTATCTTGTTCTTCATTAATTCAGGTCGTGCCCGTCACATTTTAAACACCTCATAGTTATAGACGAGCATTTTCCACATTGTTCTACCCTCATTGTTTTAGAGCGGCAGTGCGGCAGGGAGGTATCCAGGCCTGAAAGCTTGTAAAATGATGACCACGTGTAAACAAAGTACGAAACCGACATTTTGATTTCGAGAGCTGCAAAACGTAACAATTAAAACTGAATTGCTCCATAAAATTAGCAACAGTTTACGAATGGTATACAAGAGCTGACTGGTTTAATTACACAATAAACAAAGCGATTGTGCCTACAGTTAATTGTTCTGATGCTGCACTATACTCTGCCATCTGTTTTTATTTCAACATTCTGATGCTAATTCTTCTGAGGTTATAAGACCTTTTCGTGGACTGGCATTGTTTTAGCTGGAGTCATGTCTTGTTTTTTTTGAGTTTTGCTTTGTTATGGTAATCCTTTTGTCGGACTAATGCAGTTTTAAATTCTTTTATACCGTTGCTTGGATGCCGGACTATCCATGGATTAATTGTTTGCTATGCTTTGTGAACATTTTTAATGGGGTTTTGAATAATCAGGTCCGCAAGCTCCACTTTCTCTCTTTGTCTCTCATTCTCTTTGTTAGAAACAACGAAAAGAACATGACTGCTCAACAGATGAACGGTGCTACTTTTTGTGAATCGTAAAGTTGAAATAAAAATGTATATTTTTGAAATGGTTTGATGACTTTAAAGGTTTTAAGCCTTAATAAATAAACATGCAATTGATACTTTAGTGATAGGATTGAATGAAAATATATTTTATAAAATGTCCGTGAGAATATAAAACAAAATGGAAGGCCGTCCCATTCAGCCAATGTACTGAAAAATATCGTAGAGGTGAGTTGGGTTCAGGTCAGTCGACCTTCAAATCTCAAGGGACCATGTACCATTTGTCTTGTCTACAGAAACGAATGAGACACTTTAATCTCCCTAACAATTTACCTTGCATAACCGCTGTACTTACTTGTATTTTTGACGTAACTACATATTTGATGTATTTCATATTGTACAGGATCAGTGATCACTATCACTATTCTAAAAAAAAGCGACACTCAAGTAAGTACATAATATCTCATATTCCTTCTCTCCATGCTAGTTTGTTTTTGGGTTTATCTTAATATCGTCTTCGTTTTAGCCACGGTTTTTTTTAAATGATAGACTTTTAATTTGTATATAGGTACCATTTCTTAGATTTGCCTCAAAAGGATTAATTGTGGTGTTATTTTTCGGCTATACTCGTAATAAATACTCAACTCCAGGATTTTTCTTTGAAACCCTTAGGAATGGCGACGAGAGATATCTGATTCTGCTGTCTTCTTATTCGGCCAATTTCAAGTGAGAATATCGTAATATGTATATCAAAGAGCACGTTACGGGACGTCCGTACACCCCATCGCAGGACGTCAATGCAGACCTTATTTCCCCAATTTCCCCAACTTAAATTAGAATCAGAATTACCACGTTTATAGGTACATTTAATTTGAACAATGTCCTGTCAAAACTAGTAGAAATCATACGAGTATTACATAACCTTAATTACACATTTAACATATTTTAAACTAAACGCGTCCTTGTAATCGAGTCGATCTATTGAGTTTAGCTATTTATTGTAATTGGTATCTATGTTACGGGTGTTTGGTTAGGACCCTTACTTTGAATACGATTGTAGGACGGGGTCGTTGATATAGAATTAAAAATCAATTCACGAACAAAGTCAATTCATAGCTACATAGACCATAATGTAGACATACATAGACATGTACCGACTAGCTACCACCACAACCCCAACGTTTGGACTCGCCTCTGACAACTTTTTACTTTTACTTATAGGCATGGTATCAAGTCTCAGCTCATTTGTTGGCTTTATTTTTTCAGTCAAACCAAGCCGAGGCCTCAATTTGATATTATCATATTAGGACTCGTAAAATCATATTTGAAAAACCGAACAAAAACAATGGATTTTTATGCATTTTTGTTACTACTTCACTTTGTAGTTACCCAGCGTCTTGGGGACTTTTTCGTCTGGTACTGATTTAGGTCAGTTGAGCTATCTTTAGATAGTTTGTAACGTTTTGCAGATGGCTCAACTGTTTTTTGTGAATTTTGTAAATGCTTATTTAACTGTGAGTTTCTTTGTGTAAATAAATGGAATGTTTTTGTAATTGTTTCAGTAAAACCGAAGAGAGGTATGTGGGGTGGGGGTGCGCAGTGCGTGCACGGCTCGCTGCCACGCGGCGCGCATTCGCAGCCCGCCCCCACACTCAGTGGCGCCATCTCTGCTAGGCGACCTCCCAGGTAAAATAAGAAAGAAAGAAAGAAAATGCATTTATTTGACATAATAATTATACGTAGGTGTAGACGTTCACAACATAATATAACAGTAATGAACATAATTATACCAAATAGGCCCCGACTCAGCTTTTTGCTGCCTGACAAGGTACAGAACCTGCCGGATTTTTATTACAGCATGAGCATGAGAGCGCCTTCCCGCCTTCTGATTCTAAGGTCTTGGGTTCAAATCCAGTCGTGTACCAATGAGTTTTCTGTCCAAAAATATATGTACACTATGCCAGTGCTCTCAAACGGTGAAGGAAAACATCGCAAGGAAACCGGCTTAACGAAGAACCTAAAAAGTTTGAAAATATATGTCAAGTGCACGAAAGAAGCCTTTTTGAGGCGCACTTAAAATAAATGGTTCGAAAGAATCAGTGACACGATAAGAAGAAGAAGAATTACAGCAGCCCCGTGTGTATGCAACTAGCTGATGAAACAAACATATGGCCCACCTGACATTAAGTGGTAACCATCGCCTTTATCAAAGCATTGCCTGGTAAACACGCACGTCAGAAACCTGCCCTACGATGCACTTCCCTGCATCTATCAACTTGAGGCAAACAGATGTTCAACCTCACGTGCCAGTAATTTCACCACCACACACACCTATCAAACTGAAACACAGCAATGCTGCTTCACGGCAGAAATAGGCATGGTGGTAGTGCTTCCCCGGAAGAGCCCTTCACAAAGAGGTCTACTACTACTGCGTTGTGACGATGACTGTTCCTCTCATATTGCATGGGGCAGACAGAGACGAGGACACCTATAATGCGTAGACTCACGTAGTCTGCAATAAAGTGATCACCTCCAATACAAAATGTATGGGACCGATAAGTTTCCGCACGGTTGGTCAAAGTAACACCCTGCCTTTATGCTCCGTTTTACCGAAATCGCACGATGAAGATGACGTCAATCTGACGTCTCTTATGCCAGCCACCTAATGTCAACCACGGGTTTTCTTTTAGTTGTGGACTGTACTTCAGTATTTGTCCATGTTCTGGAGTAGCGGCTGATTTGTTTTTCAAAATCCGTGGCAGTGAGTGGGAAAAAAGCGTGGCATTGGTGGGAGGAGTAGGAGGAACTAGGAGTGTGATTTTTGTGCGATTTTTTCGGTCAAATCAAGCATGCTAAAGCCCCAGACTTTTTCAATTAAAGATATAGTGGGTGAACGTAGAGGGCTCAGAATCGTTCTTCTTGTAATATGCATGTCTGTAAATCTAAAGGGGAAACCTAATGTCCCGCAGTGAATAAACCAAGAATTTTGTAGTAGTTTACCAGTTAAAAGTGATTCAAATCAAAATCAAATCAAAAGTTATTTATTTTATGCCACATTCTCGTAATAGAGTAACATTATACAAGAATAAACAATCTAAAAGTAACAATGACATTACAATTGACCGCCACTCAGCGTAATGCTGTACTCGTAGTAACGAGTAGGTACTAAAACGCTTGGTCTTCCGTATAGATTGTAAAAAAATATTTGCACCCATTTGCGTTTATTTACCTTATTTATATTAAACGATCAGGTATGAATTCACATACTCGTATTTTAAATCATAAGTAAAATGATGTTTTAACATTTGTTTAAAAAATTGTAATCTATTATTTTGAAACGATAAATAAGAATTCAAGCAAAGAAAAGGAATAGAAAACAGCACTGCATCGTTTACCTCGGTTTCGCGGTGAGACGACGTCATTTCGCGTGAATAAACAACTTTACTTCCCAACTCCAGATTTATAGACGAGCTCATAAAAAATTCGACCCCTAAACAGTCTTTATGACAAATTTATTCAACCCTATACCCAGTTTTAAATAAGTAGGTTGAGTAAGGTGCAGATTTATACCCTTATCTTCGAAAGAGCTGCGCTTTTACGACTTTACTCAGAATAGGGAAATGCCTCTGATTTCGGTAATGTGCGGGATTTCAGTCTGAGGAAAATAAGTCTTACGTAAAGAATAAAGTCCGAAATCACTATCGAAGTTACCGCAGAGGGAATAAGTTTGCGCGCTGAGGAAAGGTTTGATTGTTTTACTAAAGGTCTGCGCACATCTAGTGGCGGTAGATGGCGATCAGCTGAAACGCTGTCAAATATCACTGTCATGTTTGACAGCGTTTCACGTGATCGCTATCGCCATCGCCTAGATGTGCGCAGGCTTTCATGCCATCGTTGTTTTCCCAACTATTGTCATAATATATGCGGTCACCAACCGCGTGTGGGTGACAGCTAGGATATTTTACTTGCGCTCTTCCTTGCTTGAGCCGGAGCAGACGTGTGTTCTGACTCAGGGAGTAGTTAATCCTTAGCAAAGGTCCGCTCACAATTCAAGTTCAGTTGGTAATAGCTCTGTCTTCTGCGCTGTAGACCATGGGTTCAATCCCTACCGAGAACTAACAGCTGAATGTGTGTGTGATTTGTTTTCTCTACCTGGGTAGTACACTCTATTATTTTTAAAATCTGATAAGTACCTAAACGTTTGTCCATCACGTTTGTTCCATCACGCCTGATGGAAAGTGAAAATGCAGCCTTGGTTGGAGCACGCTTAGCTATCACTTGTTCACTCTCGACCTGAAAATTCAAAACAATATTAACAGAAGCAAGTATTTTGAAAAAAAGATGTAGGTATTAATAGATCAAATTTCTGGTTTTGATCCTACAAACCTTGGTTAGTTTGGGGTCAGATAATATTCTTCTTCTTTTTCTTCTTCCTGCCCTTATTACCACTAGGTAGGTATTGACACAACGCGTCTTTTTCTTCCATTCTCCCCCATCATTCGTCATCAAAGTACTCACTTCTTTCGTAGAAATATCATCTCTCACATAATCCATCCATATTTTCTTAAGGCTTACCTCTACCTTTAATCTATCTACATCCATATCTAACACTGTTTTCGTTCCTTAATATATGTATGTGCATTGTTCTTATTTAAATTGACTACCGATATTTCGATTTCCAGACCCACTCCTCCATCACCAGCTCTGGTCGCGAAAATAGACTCGTCGGTCGCCTATCTCTGGATCCTGACTCCTCTCTCCGCCGGCACCGCGGTGGCAGCTGTGTTGATCGCAGTGTCCACTAACAACTGGCTTCACACTCAGGAGAACATGATAAGCCCAGCGTACAACGGCACTGGGAAGCACGGACTGGTGGCAAAGCAGACGGTGTCTGGACTATGGAGGATATGCCACACTGATCGTAAGTTGCGCCATGATATTATTTGTTTTTATTTGTTTTTATTAATTTTTATTTTTTTTAAGTCTTTGGGGGAGACCTTTGCCCAGCAGTGGGACAAAATAGGTTAATAAAAAAAAAAATATTTAACTAGTTGATTGAACAAGCAATGTGAACCCACCTGATGTTTAATGGTAACCATCGCCTATTTTAAAAAGAAAAGAAGAAAATTCATTTATTTTGACATAAATACAGCTCAAAGTAACAATAAAACCAATATTTAACAAGTACGAAAAAACGTATGCATTTAGCAAAGCATTGCCTCGTATGTCAAGCACGTCAGGAACGTTCCCTACGATGCATGTAAGTACTGCCCTGTGTCCATCATCTTGATGCATACTTTATACGTTCAGCCTCACGTGCCAGTAATTTTTATCAAGTTTCTAAGTTCAATCTATCTAAGTATATCAAATAGTTCTAGGTTCAAGTTTTCCTAGTTCAATTCACGCATATCCTATTGTTTATCTGAACTCTGTGAAAGATAATACTGACTGTCTCTTACCAATGCCTAATAATCAAGTTAAGTTATTTCACGCCAGTTGTCTGCAAGGAATAAACGATGACGAGTGTACCAACTTCACAGTTATAAACTTTAAAAACTTGTCCTATCCTACTCAAAACTACGCTGTTGGGTGTTGTGGCTCAAATCATGCCCTAACCAATGAAATTATTGGGAAGCTTTCAATAAAATATATTTTGTAAGCTGGAAAAACACAAAGGTTACTTTCTATCCTGAAAAAAAAAAATCAGCTGACTGTAAAGTCAGTTTACTGACGATAGTTGAACGTGAAAACGTCATACCGCTGTCCACGCGGACGCATCGCTCACTCAAGTAGGAGAGAGACAGATGTCGAACGCTGCCGAACGCGGAGGCCGATTGTGCCTCTTTTTCGCTCGTTCCGCGCTCTCGCTTGCACTTCAAGCCTTAAATGGAACGCCTCCGAGTGAGGTAACGCCGCATGAGATATGTTTTTTCGTGCGTGCAGCCGGCTTCATCGAATTATAAGGCGTTGTTATGTCAAAAAATAGAACCAGAATAGAAAAATCAACTACCCGAAGCAATCACTTCTGATAAACAGGTGAATTCGAGAGTAGCCACTTCACAATATTTGTGTTTTTAACTGACTTTAAGTAAGGAGGAGGGTTTGCTGTTTTTTATGACTATGATCTAGGCGTAGCTATGCATGTTCTACGAAGCTACGCACATGCTACGCAGCCTATAATTATTTTAAAAAACTTATACTACTTAAACCTTGTTTTGAGAATCGTTTGAGATAATAAACAGTGTTTCTTTATATCTTATACTCTCTTACCACAGGGCATTAATGATCAAAAACAATCACGGCTAATCTCACACAAAGGTAGCACTTGTAATTAAGAGGGCAAATATTCTGACCGAGGGTAACTTTTTTAGACAAAAATTGCTTTGGCCACCTCGTTCCAACTTAATCTAGGTTTATGCAGACGCAAAGAGCTGCTATTTTGGCATTGTAGTAACTTTTTCACTTATATTCTGCATAATTGGACATTTTAACCTTATTTAAAATATTTCCAGGGTTTCCATGTCCGCATGCAGCAATTTTACGCATCATCAATGGTATTGCCAGTGTAACATATAGGAGATGCTAGTAGGTATACAATGGGGACGAAACTTCCGCGTGTGCCACCGTACAATACATCGCTGCATCCGGCGCCGAGCCGCGGGAAACGCATTGTACTGGCGGCTCGCTCGCCCCACTTTTATGTCGTAATACTTGGTACGTGACGCTACTCAAAAAGACACTGGCGCGTCGGACAACTTTTGGATTTCAATTTTGAATAGCATTCAAGCTTTTTCTCAAACATGATCGGTGAGCATTATATTGACAACCTTCTTCGAGATAAATTGCTGTACTGGCAACACATGCAGCGGCCGGAAAAAGTTGAATGAAAATCCATTACAATGACATAGTAAACTCATTCGTGTAATTTAAAAATGGAACGATTTTTACTTCGAGAGATAGCAACCAAGGAGGTTACATTATCAAAGGTTTTATTTAAATTTCGAACTGTCTTGCAAATGCTGAAAAAAAATAAACAGATCAATGCCTTTTTTGCTGCTGGTAGCTGCAGTAATGTACTATTCGTTACAAAGCGCCGCCTACTAAACTAACACATTAAAGATCTTGTCCCTGGCACTACAGCTACATATTCTGGAACACAAGGCTTCAGAGCGGCGACCAAATTACAGTAAAGATAGCTGCATACTATGCAAAACGCTCTACTTGGGCTTATGGTACTGAAACAAAAAGAAAAATAGAAAGATCTCATTAGAATACAATGCCAGCGGGAGTGTGTAATATGTACTATGTACCTACTGTCCAATCATTTAATTTTGTAAGCCAGGTGGTAAGTTAGCTAGCTGATAGGTGGTAAAGTGAGCCATGGTGTATAACTCGAGATCAAGCACGGTAAAGAGCGTTTGACAAAATTATTGTAATTTCAGCAGTATCGATGATGATAATTATAAATTATGTAAATTGCATCGTATACCAGTGCGTAAATTTAGGCCCTAATTCTGAGTACAATATTTTGTCAGGAATGAGAGAGGTTGACTGAGGCTGTTAGTGGTAGGTAAGCTCGTATGGTCTATAAGGTACAAAATTGTTATAGGCAGAGGTTTCATTCAACATCGCAGAAGGGAAATAATAATGGAACCAGTAGACGTAGAATGGACCAGTAGACTTTCTATTATTATTTCCCATTGTTTTACCAAAAAATATTTTTACCATTGAAAAAGTGCAAAATATGCAATTTTTGTAGATTTTCCAGGGTGGTGGTGATACATTTTTTTTTCTTAAAAATGTTTAAAAAAAATACATTTGTTGTAAACTTTAATGCAAGATATGGTTTCGTGATAAAATTATGAAATTGTAAGAGCATAAAAATATTTCATACAAAATAGCGGTGCATTCTGCTTCCGACGTGGTCCGACTGTCCCTGCGTTTATGAGTAGCTCATTCCATTTTCTTCATTATACACCGCCGCTTTGTGCTTCTGTTTTGCGCTGGACGGTAAAAGCGAGGCTGTGGTTTTTCCTCTGAAATGGGGCCGGAATTAAAGTGATGTTTCACTTCTGGACTCGAATTATGCTGCTTCAAACATGAATTTGGTAGATTACTGTTTACACATTGAACTGTATGTAGGTATCTGTTTACCTGAAGTAAAAAAAACAGGCCTTTGCAACTATTGTGGATAACGCCAGGGGTAACTGGTGTTTACTCAGACCCCTACTTACGCGACGGTTTAGGTTTAGTGCCTGGGATTTCAGATGGAACAGGCTTGCCCAGCACCAATATCATCCTCACAGCTTAGTCGGCCTAATCCACAAAGAAAGAAAGACATGGTTAATACGTGTGGAGCCGACTAACCCGGGGGTTTCCTCATGGGGATCATCGGGATGTTTTCCTTCACCGTTTGAGACTTGTGTACATACATTTTCCGAACAGAAAATCCATATATACACTACTAAATTCAAACCTAAGTACTTATCGAAATTGTAAGGATGGTGGGAAGTGTTTAATACAGTATTTTTCTGAAAATAGAGGGTGGCCTATGTCTGCCAACAGACTAGACTTCTTCAGACTGATGATGATGATGGAAGCTTAACCTACCTATAAATAGCTCGTTGGTTTGCGTTGGAGTTATCAGTAGGTAGGTGTGACACTAGTACCTACCTCTGTGCTGAAAAATAAATCTAGAAAGGGCTGGTTTCACTTTACAGATAAACGCTTTCGGCTTTGGTTTTGACAAGACTTTTGGAAGCTGTTCTTGAATCTTTTTATAAATTTTCCAGCTGGAGGGACAGCGTTCAAGTGTTTGGACATCCCTTACTTCCCGCTATCGCAGTACTCGCCAGATCCTAACGACTCAACTAATGCGATACCATGTAAGTTTTACCATTTACTATAAAACTATTTTTAATAAAAATTAATATGTAGGTACCTACACACTTAGTGATACAAATATTTTTACAAGCAAGCAAAACTTTTCACTAATGTGCCTACTAGCGCCATCTATCGAACCAAATGAATAAAACTAGGTTCACTCACCTCACCCACTTTGGTGGTTGTAAAAACTAGAGAAAAACTTCGACCTTCAACTTAGCGAGGGCGCTGCGATGCTTACATAATATATTATAATTGCTATTATAATATAAGTTTCTTTGTGTAAATGAATCCATCATTTTATTGTACCAATAAAGACCTTTACCAATATGCTACGACATAATATTATAATTGTTTATTCGTAAAAAAGAGTTGAACCTACCAATCTAAAATATTTGCACTCGAGTGCAACCCGTAACTTTTCATCCAACTTCAGCGAGGAAATGACTAAATACAAAAAAGAAAATGGCGCGCGTAAAGCAAATTGAAATAAAATTAACACACCAAGAAGGTCCCGAGTCTGAGTTTTATACAAATTAAAATAGGTTGAATGATAATTTCGGCACCATGGAAGCTGAAGTAAAAAGGTTTAATAATGTTTTTAATTCACAAACTTAGTGCACACGATGTTATCTTCTAGCGGTTATAAACGCCTTTTGCACTCAGATATAAAAAAAAACTTTCTGAGATGGGGGATGTTTTTTTTATATTATTTTAGTATTTCATTTCATTTTAATTATTCTTAAACAATTTACTTAGATTAGAAACGTTTTTGAAATTAAATTAGTGTTCTATGTCTTTTAGAGAGGGTGCCACATTCAATTTAATGTTATACACAATCATAGCCTATAACCAGCGTACAATCCAAACGCTACCATTGATACCTAATTTTTCAAATTCTGAAAGCAGTTTACAAGTTATGAGGGAACAGATGCATAATTACAGATACTAAAAATAATACCCTTACTCTTTGCTTTGCTACATCAATAAAAGTAGCAGTAAAATGAGTCATTCCCATTTTAACATAATTTTTGTAACTATTTTCAGACATGGTGACCCGGTCAGCGGCTCCACTGCTCCTGGCTGTATTCACCCAGTGTGTCGGTGCATTATGTTGCGTGCTCGGCCATTGTGTGAAGGGGCGACGGGTGTGCACTTTCGTGGCGGGAGTCATGTTTATTATATCTGGTAAGTAGCATATCTGTTACAAGCGTAATAACGTTTCAGTGAGGCTTTGGTTAGTAAAATGGTAGCACAGTTCGATATTATAGAACTTGGGTTTAGGATTTACGAGATGGTTAGATGAGGTGAAGGTTTTCTTGCAGCAAGATGAAATATGAACACATTTATTTACAGTGAATGTGCTTGCACTCTCTTTAATATGGGTGCTTTTAGCACTAATATAATCATAAAAAATGTAGCGAAAAAGGTTCTCCAATACAATCTAAGAGCATAGACGGGCCCCCACTATGATGATAAACCACAATGCAAATGTCACGGGAAGATCATAGTTGGAGAGGCTCTTAAAAAAATATCAAGGTCTGGTCCAGCAGTGGATCCAAAGATGTATTTTATTATAACTGGAAGAGATAATTTAAATGTCAGTACTTATCTATTTTATTTCTGCATTCCAGGTCTTATCATGCTGACAGGGATCGTCATGTACATATCGGTGTTTAAATCACAGCTGGGCCATAAGCTTCGCTACATGCTAGTGTTCGACACGCCAAAAATGTCATACAGTTACGGATACTCCTTCGGGCTGTATCTTGGTGGGTTTCTTGCGTGTGAACTGGCAGGCACATCAGCAATATTCCTGTTTCTGCAATGGTACCAAAAAGATTGGATAACAGAACTATCTGAAAAGGCCAAAGCGGACTGCCGAGCGTGGGATAGAGAATACGCCTTCTCCGAGTTTCGAGAAAGAGATTCTACGTTACTCGAGAGACGGATGATGAAGCGAGATACCTATCCTCCCACAGGTTCGTCAGCAGCCACTCCTGGAGAGCGACGGCGATTCGTATTTGATGGCGACGAAATGCCTCAATGTTCTATCCATAACAAAAATAGGAGAGTAAATCTAAGTTCAGCATCGCTAAAAGACTTGTCTTCTTCAACTCTGTATGGGTTTCCAGCTGCACCTCGGCCAACGGCGTGCGAAAACTACTTTGACGAGTTCAAAGAGATACCGCAGAGTGCCAACACTTTAAGCGGTTTAAGGAGCGCGTCGATTTTCCAGTCACAAGTCTCCGTGGCCAGTGGAAGGTTCTTGGATACTTCTGCAGTTGAGCCGCCGCCGTCTAGAGAAGAAGAACTCGTGACGTTCGGTGTCGGGACTAGAGTCGCGATCCATGAGGAGCAGACTCGTCACGACCGAGCTGTTGGCACGGATCCCTATCGTAGAACAACGCCCGTCTGATCCAAACCCTCGGGTCCCCACCCCCGTTAAAGCATATCTACAAGTGATAAGTGACGCTGTGAATTCATGTGCTGTGTACTTAGTTATAATTGTACGTAGACAGTTAAAATTAAGAGTGTCTTTCGAATTTATGAAAGTACGGCGACCTTGTGTTATAATATTTTTAATTGTTACTAATTCCTTTAATAAACACTGCCATTTGTCTATTCTATTTTTATTTGCTTATTAGTCTTTATAAAATGTAAAAAAACACTGTGTTCAGGCAGTCAAATCAATCAATCAATTAACATTTTCTTTATCCAATGGTTTTACAAATATCACTTTAAAATGTGTTAGAGCTAGGTGAGTCTATAGGTCTAGGATGAAGTAAGTATAATTTCATAAAAATAGGTAGGAATAGAATGTTCACTGATTGTTCTTCAGTATGCTTACCGTTTAAAAAGCCATGGCAGAATGAATATCTGAAAAGTTTTAAATAATTATTATGTATAAAAACTTATTGGTCTTCATAAAAAATAAAAACTTTTTGCTTTTTGTTTTATGTTTCGAAGTTCAAAAATTGACACTTGCGTTTTTCTGCTTTTGTCGGATCAGTGAACTTTTATGACTGAATGTGAAGTGAAAAATAAGAAATAATTTATGTTTGAATAAATTGTTTTATATTGTGCAAGCATGGGAGGGTGAGTACTGCTTATCGTTTTAGCTTTTTTTGAATCATTTTCAAACAAAGTAATTCTTTAGCAATGAAAACTAAAAAAGCATGATGTAACAAATCTGCCACATAATTTAGTTTTTTTTTTCTAAGGGCTATGTCGCAATAGATAACAAAAAAAAACATTTTTCAGGTATCCTTCCAGGTTTGCAGCACTTTTGTGAGTATTTATTTGTTTATTTTACTCGCATGTTAAGACCAAAGCAAAAATACTTTATTTGTATGTGTTAGAAGTAAATATTATGGTCGTGCAAAGTTTGATATTACCCTGGGGAAAGAAGCCGGTGGCCTAGTGGTAGAAGCTCCGCCTTCCGATCCTAAGGTCGTGGGCTTAATCTTGTACCAATGAGTTTTTCTGCCCAAAAATGTATGTACACTATGCCAGTGCTCTCAAACGGTGAAGGAAAACATCGTGAAGAAACCGGCATGTCGTAGAACCTAAAAAGTTGTGCCAAGTGCACGAAAGAAGCCTCTTTCAGGTGCACTTGAAATCCTTTCACCACATTTGGTTTGATAAAACCAGTGACACGATATAAAGAAGAAGAAGATTACCCTGGGAATCTTTGATGGTGGTTTATGTCTAGCAGTGGACTTCAGAATTTGTCAAGATTGGAATATGGTGATTTACTTTTTTTATGTTCAAGCCGCCGTGGGGACCCGGAAACTCCGGTGAAGGGAATCCTGCCCAGGATCAAGAATGTGGCATTAAACAACTACAGGGGAATAATAGGCTTCTTTATACCTCTTGCGCTACTGAGCTGGCAAGGAAAAAAGGGAGCGGTAAGAAAAGATCATCAAGCCCGACTTCATCTACTACTGGGTATAATAAATAGGCTAGTCTAACCCATTTCCGCCCCATAACCTTAACTATGTCGTCCATCCAATAGGCTGCACGTGGCCTACGTTTCTGTAGCTGGTTCTTGGCCATCATTCAGTTGTTGTCCTACTTCACCTGTTATCACCTGTTTACGATTGTCTTAATCTTAATATTTCCTAAATAAATAATAAATAAATATTGTAGACAATCCACACAGCACTATCTAGCCCTAAACTAAGCAGAACTTGTACTAAAGGAACTAGATAGCTGATATAATACTATATACATTTTTTGCAATTATATTCCTACTTAGAATACGATATACCAGATAGAGAACAGACTGTGTTCACCACACAAATATTTGTTCTCGGTGGGGAACGAACCCACGACCTACACCGCAGAAGGCAGACCAACTGAGCTGAGAGGCTAGTCAGTTGGTAGTAGTTGGTATTAAATGAAAACGTTCCGGAAATACTGACGCCAGTATAGAGTTCCACTCTTTGGCAGTTCGTACTATAAAAGTGGAATCAAAAGCTTTATACGAGAATGTGGAATATCTGCCATGAAGGTTTAAAAAATGTTTTAATATGCCTGTTTCAGCATCATCTTACAGTGCAATGTATGTGGCTCATGATGTTTTGGTTCTTCTTAATACAACCAGTAAATATTCCAGTCGTCGGACTGGTTCCCATCTTTCTCCTGCCGATGGCGGGTGTTTTGAGTACCGTTGATGTTTGCAAATTTTATATGAACGTAAGTACAGTATGGTATAGCTAAAGTGTTACATTAGTATGTAGAGTATTTAGGCCTGCCACATTATGTACATACATACTTCAGCCAGTTTTAAGTAAACCTGTAGTACTCGACCTATAAACAACTCTTTTACCTGAATGCTTCTTTATAATTGCTTACATAGAGACAATTAAAAAAAATAATAATAACAGAATCGGGGGATAAAGTTTAGTGTTGCTACATATCTATCATCCCCATCTAAATTTCATTTACACCACTGGATAGCTAAAGAATCAAAGAATTTATTACGATAAGTAAGGACTGTAAGACGTCGTGAGCGGCGGAAAGGGAAGCCCCGAAGTAACGAGACTTATTCACGTACAATAAACGGCCGTGTCCATAACACAGCCACACTCCATTTTTGTCATCGTGTATATTTTGTAAAATTGGTTCTTCTGTAGATTTGATTGCTTAGGATCCAGAACTAGGTAAAACTTTCAAGATAGGCTATCTTTATAGTGTTTTAAGAACTCGTTAATTTCAGGATAACATAATATTGTTCATACTGACTGGAATGCTGATCCTATTGCTAAATAACTCTGGCGTGGATCGTCGTATTGCACTCTGGTTGCTCTGCTCGGGAGATAATTGTCAATTTGCTGCAAAGAGGTTTGTAAATATAACATTGTGAACTCATCCTGACATCTGCAAACTCTGTAAAATTTCATAAGGGAGTAGCCGAATTTAGGACGGGAACGAGATGTGTGGAAGCAAAGGAGGAAACCTTTGCCCAAGAGTGGGACAGGGAAGGGTGATTAAAAAAGTAGGTTTAATTAATAATAATGTCTTCAGAAGATAGAAAATCTTAGCGAACACAGAAGAATTTAATGTTCTGATGAAAGTGGAATCTAGCGGATGTTTTTATTTTAGAAAAATTAAGAATCAAAAACATCTGTTTTGTTTCTTAATGCAGTACCTAAATGGTTTCAGAATGGTGTTCAAATGCACTACAGCTGGTTTCTTCCTTTCGATGTTCAGCAGCAGACTTATTGTGGCATCCACTCTGACACAGTTCGTGACGCCACCGCTAATGGCTTTGCAAGTAATTTTAAATAACTTAACATAATTGTAGATTTTTTATAATTTATTGTTTTCCTGCCAGGCTGGTTGCAAACTTTTCTTGGGAAGGTCAAGAAAAGAACTCTGTAGAAGCAATATTTATTTGCTGCTAAAGACTGGATTAAAACTTTTCAAAAGTCTACAAGTTACTAATAAAAAGAGCATTTCTAATAAAGTGAACATATCCGACCCATACCCACAGCTCAGAAGGTAGAGCTACCTGGTTTGGAGTCAATTATACAGGGTTATTCATTATTAGCTACACAAACTGACAGGGCCTAATTTTTGGGTCGTGAATATTTTGTTTGGCCAAATCAATTTAATTCATAAACTGAATCAAGTTTTTTGTATCAAAATTTTATTTTTACGACATACCTACTTATTGCATAATTTTTGCCATTGCCATTTTCGTAACAAAACTTTAAAAAATCATTTCATAAATATTTTTTATTTTATTTGTTGAAGCTAATTCATGAGTATTTGTAGCTAATATTGAATAACCCTGTATAGTAAATATATTTTTTAAGTTAACCTACACTGTCACTGCTGGGCTGCTGCTGTATCCCTCGAAACCTTCCATTCTTTCGACTATGGAAAAATATTTTGTTTTCAGGCTGCAAACGCTGGTAACAACGCTGAACCCAGCTACAAGGAAATGCGATACATTATCTGCAATTCTATTCAGACGGCCTGTGCTATAGGTTAGTTAGTCCTACTCCATTATTATTGAACCTATATAGTAGTTTTTTCCTTATAACTTATTAGAATTAAAAGTATAGGAAAATATTTGAATACAATTTTACTGAAGACCCGTTTACAGTCTGCAAGTGTTTTTTCATTTATTATTTATCTTCTAAAAAAAACACAATGTAATTATTATAAATAGCACTAAAGAAACCACCAAGGTTTGTAAGTGAAGTTTAACGTGAGGAACCGACTTCATGGTCAACTGATTTTGAGGCTAATATGGAAACTTCCAGACTTAAAAAGTTTGTTTCAAATCGACCCATATATAACAAAGTTATTCGATAGCAAACTGTTACAAACAGGTATTTTAGAATTGCTTATCCCCGCATTCATAATGTCCGACACATTTTATCAGGTTAAAATCTCTTGTCTCTGTCACTTTCCTGTGAACAAATAGAGATGGCAACAGACATTAATATGAGCGTCAATGTTTCAGGAAGTATTGCGATACCTCATGCAGCAGCGGCTACACTGGCTTTTCGAGCCATGTTCTATGAGTAAGTAAGATTCGACTATTAGTTTTATTATAAACGTTGAACCAACTATGTTTTCTTAGCTGTAACTATTACTTCTAAACCTGTTTCGAAACTCGTTTTACTCGTATTAGAAGATAGGCCGACTCAATTGAGAGATAGTAAAAAAGTATTTATTTGGATCTCCTAACAAATAACACAGAACAACACAGAAACAAAAGGGGGGTGAAGGGTGTGGCTGGTGTAATTACTGGCACGTGAGGCTGAACATCTGTATGCATCAAGTTGATGGTCGCAGGACAGTGCATCGTAGGGCAAGTTCTTGACGTTCGTGATCTACGAGGCAATGCTTTGTTATTTTCGATGGTTGTTCCACAATCAGCTAGTTATATTAAAATAAAAGATTTTAAACAAATCCCCTCATATGTGTTATGCCGGCTGTACACTCTCGACGAGACACCCCGAGACAGGCCGAGAACGAGAATGTACATGGGGCTCTTGTCGTGTCTCGCTCTCTCGCGCCTTGCCTCGGTCGGTCTCGGTCGCTTGTCGGTTTTTTGTGCCCGAGTCAAAGGATCTCGTTGGGTCTCGCGAGGAAAACGAGAGCGTGCATGTACACACTCGTCATTTAGTTGTTCGTTGGCTGTGTTTGTGTGAAGACGCTTTTTTAAATACACAAAATTAATGATACTCTAGCTAGGTATACATAATAAACAATACACACATCAACTGACTGTTATTCAATTTGAAGTAGGTCCTGTTTCTATTGCGGTGCATAGTAACCATCCACCATCTTCTTCTTCGCCATGGCTTTTTAATTTCTTTTTGTGGTAAATGTTTATCAAATTATAATAGCTCACAGCACAAAGACAAATAGCAGCAGCAATTTCGACGTCCATTACTGCGAGAATCTACAGTACTAATGAAAAACGAGAGTGTACAGGTATGCTCTCGTCGAGAGCCTCACCGGCCGAGGCTCTCGGGGAGACTCTCTCGCCGAGAGTGTACAGCCGGCATTACCCTTTTACAGGAGCGCACCGAAAGGAAAGGAGTATCCAGACATTTTCAACTATTTCCAGTATTGTGTTTATGCGTTTCCTGTTGCTTTTCTTATGCACATTCTCAATTTCGCCTACCACATGATACTTATCAATTGGTAAGAATACCGTATTTCATTTGAGTTTTAGATTTTTCCATCTAAGGAATAACGCCATTCGTCGAATACAAAATATCGGTCCTTGTTTTTGATAAGCCTAAACAAGAAATGTATATTTAATTTAATATGACCGATAAATTTATCCTTAGATAGAAAAAAAATGCTCTTGTTAAATTGTAATGTAAGTATATTTTCATGCATTAGTAAAGGAATATTTAGTCAGTGCGTTTTTTTAATGATATTATGAATGAAAAAGTTAGATGTTTGTCACAAATCACGCTCTTACTCTAACAGGCGCTGGACCGATTTGGGTGAACTATACAAAATATTGTTTTAATTATTTTAGCTCTTCGTCAAGGCGATTTATGTAATAAGAGAAAAACATTAAAAAAATGCAGATGGTTTCTTACAAATCGCGGGCATGACTCCTTACATGACTTCTCTTAACTCTCGTGGTTTCCGACTTGGCCATCACCGCCCTTCTCAAAAAACGACCTTGTACAGTATCATATTGACCTACTTACTATCACCTAACCTAACGGTTTGCGTTACACAGAGATGGTAAAACCTACCTTATAAAACCTAACGTAACCTAATCTTAGGCTGGTTTGTTTTTTTTTAACCGACTTCCAATCAAAAAGGAGGAGGTTCTCAATTCGGTTGTATGTTTTTTTTTTTTTTTTTTTTTTTTTTTTTTTTTTTTATGTTTGTTACCGCATAACTTCGTCATTTGTGAGCCGATTTGAAAAATTATTTTTTTATCTGAAAGGTACTGCTTCCAGATTGGTCCCATTTTAATTTTATTAAAATCGGTGTTGCCATTTTTTTTTAATAATTTTTTTAATGTTTGTAACTGCATGCCTCCGTCATTTATGAACCGATTTAGAAAATTATTTTTTTATTTGGAAGGTTTTTCTTACGTCCAGATTGTCCCAAACAAATTTGATTAAAATCGGTTTAGCCGTTTGACAATGAAGTCGGTTTCTCAAGTTTTTTAAACTTAAATTATTTTCAGTTGTGTTGGCAAGCCAATGAGTAATGCCAATATGGTTCAAATGAGACAAGCTATGTTAAAATACAAAGAAGATATACCGAGACGATCTACTTTTCATGAGAAGGCAAGTTTGGTCGTGTTAAAGCATAAAAACGTCAAAAATATCAGTTCAGTAAATTCATAATTCAGTATATTTAATACCTTATGCATGTAAATTTAACATTGTCAGATGTTACGAATAAACTCAAAAACTACTGGATCGATTTCAAAAACTATTTCATTTTTTTAAAGTTATTTATCCCAGAATAAAAACTGGGTTATGGGTTTTGGCCGAGATTGAAAAGTGCTAACGAGATCGGAATCATTATTTTAATGCAACGTTCCTTTCCTTATTTCAGTTATCAATCTTGTTCACTTTTCTGTATCTGCTCTTGTTTTTCCTACGCTGGAGCAAGTATTTAAACAAAGGCTGGGGTGACTTTAGGTCAGAAGAAAGCTCTCCGGAAATACCCGGGTAAACAATATTTATTTATTTTTCTAGTTAATAAAAAGGGTTTCCGCCAAATCCCATAGAAAAAAACCCCAGTCCCGGCGCAAAAGAATTGTATCTCAGATTTTAGATAATTATTAGTAGAAACAATATCAGGTGTCGCTATTTCCTGATTGATTGATAGATGTCTATGAAGTTTCATAGACGCTACATGCAAAAATGACACTTTTTAGGAAAAACTTCGTGTAACTGTGCTAGTTGACATTGAATTGGCAAAAAATTAATAAAACACATAATATAAACACATTATCACTTATGTAATATAATGTACCTACACCTTTTATAAATAAAGCTAAGCTACTGAAAATGTCCAGGAGAAGATATCTTCATTTTGCGACACTTTTGTTCGGAGTTATAAAGAGCCATAAACCTGAATACCTTTATAGAAGACTAAAGTGGTACAGCGACGGAAATAAGTATAACACGAGATCTGGTATCAATATGTTACTGGCAACCCCGCTGCATAGATCTGCAGCTTTCCGAGGTAGTTTCCGCTATGCAGCAACCAAGTGTTGGAATACTATTCCACCACCAATACGTAACGCAAATAATGTAGACTTGTTTAGGTTAAAGCTCAAAGTTCACGTTTTAGAAAAACAAATAAACCAACCCTGGCTGGCATAGTGGTAACTTTGGTTTTCTTCCCTCCCTCTCCACTCACTTCTGTGCGTCTCATTTGTGTGTCTATTTTAAGGCTGTGCTGTTTCTATAAGTTTTTTGTTTACTCTTTTAGTACTCGTTTTGTTAGAGTTAAGTAGGAATGGTTTGACTGTAATATTTCTTGGCTACTACTACTGTGCTCATTAATATATTGTAAACAATGTACGGCTACTCTGACTCAATTAGATATCCGTGAAGTCAACGCAGGTCTCAGTGGAAGACCAGCGCTACTATATGTTAACATATGGTAGCATATGCTGAACTGTAGGCCTTTTCACCACCACTATGCATGTGAATATTATTTTTATTGTTTTTTGTAAGTAGGTATACATTATGTTAAGTTTTCTGCTTCTTTTTTATGTTTATTTTTTTAGGTATACAATTGTGGTGGTTGAATAAATGATTTTCTTTCTTTCTTTATTATTTCATTTTTTGAAAAACTTTAATTTACTGTTTAATTCACTCATTTACGACACACACGTGTGGATAATTGCAAAAAATGAATATAATAGGTAGATATGTATTGTCCGTATTATAAAAAAATAAAAATAAAATGCGTACGCACTGATATGTATAGCCTGCATCATACTTATATACATTTTGTAGTTATATTTATTTTATAAGGAAAATAATCGCCTTTAAAAGCTGCCTTTAGTAATCGGGGTGACTATGTTTCTCCCTTGAACAAATTGAGTGGGAGCGAGAGCACGCTCACTCACGTCACAAGCCCTTATTGAATTCTGAGAAACGATAATGAAAACCTATTGTAATATTAATAATATAACAGAGAAAAGTTAAACCCCGATTACTAAAGGCAGTATTCTTTTTCTTATAAAATAAAGATAACTACAAAATGTATATAAGTATGATGCAGGCTATACATATCAGTGTGTACGCATATGTACCTATTATATTCATTTTTTGCAATTATCCACTTGTTTATGTTGTTAACGAGTGAATTAGTACAGTAAAATGAAGTTTTTCAAAAAACTGGCATAATAGGTATAGGTACATTATATTACACATGTGATAATGTGTTTATATTATGTGTTTTATTCATTTTTTGCCAATTCAATGTCAATTAGCAAAGTAACATGAAGTTTTTCCTAAAAAGTGTCATTTTTGCATGTAGCGCCTATGAAACTTCTCTGGGTAAAAAACACATGTTAGCCACGGAATCAGGAAATAGCGACAACTAATATTGTTTCTACTAATGATTATCTAAAATCTGAGATACAATTCTTTTGCGCCGGGACTGGGGCAATTTCGGCGGAAACCCTTTAATGCTCTGTTTCTATATATTTATTAAAAAAATATTTATAAAACATGCAAACACATTTTTTTATTGCAGGCTAAAAGATGCTACGGTTGCCGCCATGTTTGTAATTGCACTCCATTCATTGCCCAAAGGATATGGATTCGTGAAATTTTTCGGCGCTGATAGTAAGTTTTTTTGACACGTCACCACACTTGACTACTTCTTTTAAAATTGTTAAAGAATTTCTGGTTGAACTTTGTATAATAACGAATAGAATTTATGAGATTTACCGGGGTATGGCAAAGTGATTGAAAAATGATGACAACAAGATATTTGATCGCTGTTTTTACTTACTAACAGAAACACACAAACAAAATATAAAAGAAAAACAGAACTATAGAAAAAAAAATACGGGTTGCACTCCGGGAGTGCCGGCAGAAGTGAAAACTTGATTATTAACGTTGAGCATGTTTGATATTTTGGAATGGTTAGGGGGGGCTTGTTTGTTATTTGGCACGCTGTAACATACACGAACATTCGCGCAAGCGCCCTGCGCTGCCTAAACGAAACTGTCTACTCTCCATCCGTCTTACGCTTTTTCGATCAAATCACGTGATCCTGACGCGAATCAGGTCACGTGATCCTGACGCGAGTTTAAGATTTTATACCCATTACGAAAGTGCTCAACGCCGCTAAAGAAGTTTTCACTTCAAAAATTGTAGAAATATAGAATTTGTAATGATACATTTACTTGTTAGTATCAAGCTTTTGGTTGCAACAAAAAAAAACATTGCCAAGTTGATTCTATGCGAAACCTCTTTGGGATTTTAAATTTTATATTCTGTTTCAGAAAAAAGTCAGCTACCGCCTGTCAAACCAGAGTCAGCGATTCTATTTTGGCGATTTGTAGACAAGAATGTCAATTACGGCTATATTTTTTTGATTGGTTGGTCTCAGAGTTTTAACCTCCTTGGTTGTTATATTTTGGAGTAATAGATCGATTCATTTTTAAATTACACGACAGATTAGTTAAGCAAAGTCTTTGTATAGGAGTTTAGATCAAGACACCGGATAAATTGAATCACCTGTAATTTACCTGGCCGCTATATAAACACGACAGTAATGGATTTTCATGATTTTTAACACATTTTTTTCCGGCGGCTGCTCACATGTATTTGGCCAGTACAGCAATTTTGATTTATCTAGAAGAAAGTTATCAAAATAATGCTCAAATTTCCGAGCGTGTTTGAGAAAATATTTAAATATTTAGATAGATATATAGAAAATTCTTTATTGCACAAATTACAAAGTACTGTACACAGGCGAACTTATGATAGATAGCATTATCTACCAGCTAACCGTAACAGTAATATTTGTACTTAATAAAAATATTTTTCAGGATGTGGAGTAGCTATAACATGTGCGGCTCGAGATAGTGGTCTTGGTGCAGAACTCTCTGGAAACTTGGGCAAAAAAATCACGGACAATCCTTGGAACTGGTCGATATTTCTCGTCTGCTTTTTTGCTGTTCTCCTTGCGAACCTTATGTCTGGCGTTGCAGCATGTGTGGTGTGGCTGCCTTTTGTATTGAATATGGTGAGTGAGTTGACAATCTACCAAACAAACAATATACCAAACAATCTACCAAACAATTTATCAAACAATCTACCAAGCAATCTACCAAACAATCTACCAAACAATCTACCAAACAATCTACCAAACAATCTACCAAACAATCCAAACAATCTAATAAGCAGTCTACCGAGCAGTCTACCAAAAAATCTTCTAAACAATCTACCAACCAATCTACCAAACAATCTTCTTTACCAATGTACCAAGCAATCTACGAACCAATCTGTCAAACAATCTCTTAAACAATCTCCCAACCAATCTACCAAACAATCTACCAAACAATCTACCAAGCAGTCTACCAAACAATCTATACCAAGCAATTTACCAAACAATCTACCACTTCTTCCATCACCATTCACATCCAACACCAACACTTTCCACGTAAATAAAAATTGCATACTGACTCGAATTAGTGCTATTCAGAGTTGTCGTGTATTTGTAGGCTGCCTTTCTTCTTTTTCATTATTTGAATATTGTTCCAGAGTCTTGCTCCGGATGCACCCGCTAACTGGCAGATCCATAATTACCTAGGCGCGCTGGGGGTAGGCGTTGGCTCTTCACTCGGCTTTATGTTCCCATTTCTGTACACACCTGCCTATTTCTGCCACTACACGGGGAAAGTGCCAAAGAGGAAAATGGTGAGAGTTATAAAAATAAAATAAATATTGTGGACAATTGATACATACAATCTAACACCCAGACAGAGAACAAACATCTGTGTTCACCACACAAATATTTGTTTTCAGTGGGGATTGAACCCACGACCTACGGTGCAGAAGGCAGAGCTGAATGCCACATAGAAAAAAAGTACCTAGTTTTGCTGGAAGAAGACATTATAAGAATTAAAAAAGCAATTTAAACTCCATCCATTAAGACAAGTATTTAAATGTAAACTTACTCTGCTTAGTTTGGGGCTAGATAGTGTTGTGTGGATTGTACGTTGGTGTTGTGACTCTAATGATTTATTTATTCTTATAGGCAAAATACGCCTTTGGCAGTGTTATTATCTGCCTGATTATTCTATGGCTGTCACTATGCCTGTGGGCGCCGTACGTGTGGGATCCAAACGGTCACGGCATTACATGGGAGAACGCACCTCTCCAGGCAGGTGCTAACTCAGAAGCCACAACACCGGGAGGCGATGCTGGTGGAGGTGGGGGCGATGCCGGTGGAGAAGGAGAAGGTGGAGATGGAGGCAGATAGAGATGGAGATGGAGGCAGATAGAGGTGGAGATGGAGGCAGATAGAGGTGGAGATGGAGGCAGATAGAGGTGGAGATGGAAGCAGACAGAGGTGGAGATGGAAGCAGACAGAAGTGGAGATGGAGGCAGATAGAAGTGGAGATGGAGGCAGTTAGAAATGCTTAAGATGGAGGCAGATATAAATTGTGAAGATGGTGAAGATGATGGAGATGGAGGCAGATAGAGATGGTGGATATAGAGATTGTAGAAATGGAGACAGATAACTGAACGGCTATTTCTTCAAAAACCCTTATTAGCAATATTATGATAAACAAACGTCATGTAAGCCTAATTATTAAATCGCGTCACGTTATAAGCGAAACGTCTTGTTAGTAGCCCGGGCTCCATCTGCAATACATTTTACTTCCACGAGTACTTTTTTGTAACATTAAAACGGTGGTAGGAGCCACCGATTGTAAGGTGAAAAACCTCTCTGGACGTCCACACGCATCTCCAATGCCAGTAGTGTGAGAGATGTCTCTGTACGTATCTCACATAATATATGGATAGATTGGCTATGATTTTACGAAAGAGCTTTGCAGACTGTACCATTTTTCAATAAATATTTATTTTTTGTCCGTGAAACAATTAATAATATTGCTATAATATTTGAATGCCTCCTTTGAATTAACTAAGCTCAGAATTGTCTGCATACAACCATAAGGTAGTGAGATTTCTATTTTGCTATTCTTTGGTAGGTACGAGTACTAGTAGGCTTTCGATTTGATTGTTCTACCAAACTTTTGTATTCCAAATCGTCTTAAAAAATAACTAAACCTTTTAAATATTGATAATGAAGTGTAATAATAACGTAGGTTTCTGTTTTTTTTAAGAATGTTAAATACCAAGAAGTTAGTGGTTTATTTTTATTTATTAGTGTGAACTTTGTCTCTGTAACTTGGGTAGTATGGAAAAGTTGCAATAAAACTATATTTTTTTGTAATGTTTTATTTCATTTCAGTAAGGAGTTTCCTCCTAATAATAGGATTGTTTTTCACACAATTTTAGTTAGTTAGTCCAGGGAGGTAACGTGTGTAGATCGGGCCAGACAACAGGTGCCCAAAAACAGACGCAAAGCCAAGTCAACAAAATAGAAGAGATTGTAGGAAATAGTCCGGCTTTCATCTGCAAATAAAGTTGTAAAAATAATTAATAATGGTGACGAACATTTTGATACCGCGACTGTAATAACACCCTTAGGGCTAAACTTATATGTTAAACAGTAAGCTACTTAAAACTAGACCTTAAGGGTGTTATTAATAATCCTGGCGCAACGCTGGAGTAGTTAAATCGTGTTTTGTCTCTTGCATTGACATGCAATTGTCAACTCGAACAAATGTGACAAAACACGGATTAACTAGTCCAACGCTACGCCAGGATTATTAATAAGGCCCTTTGGGTCTTATTAATAATCCTGGCGTAGCGTTGGACTAGTTAATCCGTGTTGACAATAAAACACTTAGTGTTATAGCGCACATATTGATATGTGGCAGGTATCTGCGATAGCGATCAGTGTATAAATGTGAATGCATTTATCGCTTATCGCAATCAAATATCTCTGTGATATGCCTGATCGCTGATATGGGATGCCATCGCAGCTGATCGCTTAGATGTGCACAAGGCTACATAAATACGCTTTGGCTAATTTGACTTGGCCCTCTTGCAAGGTGGGGCGACAATCTGCAAAATGTAGCTGGCAAGCACTGGAGAAGAGCCGGACTCAGTGGCGCGTCTTGGGAGAGACCTACGTTTAGCAGTAGACTGATCAGTTGATGATGATGATCTGACTTGGCGTATCTCTCAAAAACTGACTACGTTTTTCTTCTTTATACAGCTTTTTATGGCTATGCATACAGCATCATAGTTATTAAAAGAAAAATTAAAATGGTAAAATAAGAATCTATTCGCTTCCTATTGTAGATCCATAGCAAACATATTTTAAAGGCTCTGAGGGATTACTTGTATGCACTTTTCTTACCATTTTTCCTGTAGGAATACTAGCAGCTCCTTGTACAATGAGATTCCCTGGCGTACCCACAGGTAAACAAAAGCAGAAGGATGATGAGAAACCAGTCGCAATATTATACCAAAGTGGATTTGTGTTTATTTCTTTGGCCTAAAGAACAAACAATGTTAATAAATATAGTCAAAGCATAGACCATTTGAGCTGTGAAGACCCTTGAAAGATAGGTATACAATCTCTGAACTTCAAAAAAATATCGCAGGTAACTACATATTTTATATAAAAACATACCAATACCCTGACAAGCGTTTCTTAAAAATACAATCAGTGTATGCAAATAATAAATAATAATAAAAAATAAATAAATAAATGATGCGGACAATCCACACGGCACTATCTAGCCCCAAACTAAGCAGAGCTTGTACTATGGGAACCAGAAAGCTGATAAAATGCTTAAATACTTTTTTTTTTAAATACTTACATATAATACAATATAACACTCAAACAGAGAACAAACATCTATGTTCACCACACAAATATTTGTTTTCGTTGGGGGTCGAACCCACGACCTACAGCGCAGAAGGCAGAGCTACTACCAACTGTGCTGAAATGCCATCTCTTACTATAAGTATAACGATTGCCAGGCCATTTAAACAAATCCTACTAATAATTGCTTTTACTACTTTTTGATGGTCTCGTCGCCTTAGAAGTGTTAGTATAAATAATCTTACCAATTGCATTGCTATTGGCGTTAATACATTGCAAGTCGCAACATTTGCAGCAAAATTGGTGATGAAGACTGTAAATATTATAACCAAAAGGATAATAAAGTAGTTTGGTAAGCTGCTCAGGGCTTTTAGTAGGTCACCGATCTTTTCATTTAGGCCTGAGTACTCAGGCTTGGCAGCTTCTGACAATGCGAACCCGCCTCCTAAAAACAGATAAATTTACCATTAAAATATTATATTGTAAAAAAATAGGGTGTGGCTGTGTTATGGACACAGCCGTTTGTTGTACGTGAATACGTCTCGTAATTTCGGCGTTTCTGCTTCCGCCACGCGCGGTGTGTTACAGTCCACTACATAGTTGCAGCACTAAACTGTATCCCCCGAAAATAATTTTTTAATATTAACATAATTATATACCTAAAAGGAACATGAAACTGTACGGCATCGCAGTATTCATTGTTGTCCAATCTAGTACCGATCTTACAGGCTTATCCGGTAATTCTTCAGTCTCTGAAAAATTTACAATTTTGTGTAAGAAGACGTGTTTTTTTGAACCATTGCCTATAACAAAAGTATCGCCTCGCAGGTCACGCGTTAGAAATGTGCAATACGATGCATTGCCCTGCGTCTATCATCTAAAACCATGAAATGTTGGGTACATAAAAATAATAATTCCTATTGTGGACAATCCACGCAGCACTATCTAGCCCCAAATTAAGCAGAGCTTGTACAACAGGAATCAGATAGCTAATATATACATTTTTGTAAAATACATACTTAGAATACAATAGGCATAACACCCAGAGAGTGAGCAAACATCTCTGCATTCAGCACATAAATATTTGTTCTTGGTGGGGATCGAACCCACGCCCGCTGGCGCAGAAGGCCAACTACTATTAACCAACTGAGCTAATAGTCAGTCTTATTAAAAATAATTTTTTTGTGGGCTCCTGTTAAAAAAATGAATCTGTACAAAAGAGGAGGAGCAGTAGGGAGACACATTATAAGCTTCTCTGTTTTCCCAAATCGGTTAAGAATACGTACAAAATTCCATTTACCTTTTGCAGTAAAGTTCTTGAAAAATTGCAATGAGGATGGAAGAAGAAACATAAGGAAACTTATAAACATAGCTGCAGCGGAATCACGGACACTGAAAACAGGTTTGAATACAAAATTTTAAGCAGTGCAGTTTATAAAAACAAAATTGTCTTACAGTTTGATAAACAATGTTTAAGAATGTTTATTGGCCTGACTTACAAGCGTTACTTAGAATACAATAAAACACCCAGACCAAGAACAAACATCTGCGTTTACCACACAAATATTTTATCTCAGTGGGGCTTGAACACACGCCCTCTTGCGCTGAAGGCAGAGCTGCTACCAACTGAGTTGTGAGGCCTGTCAAAGTTTGATAAAATCTTATAAAGCTTACAACTTGTTCTGCAGTCCAAAATGAGACTCAATTGCGTCACCCCATCCGACAAATATTTGAGGAGAACGGCAGAAAAACAATATCATTGCACTACTGAAGAGGATAATGACCATCTGAAAATAACATTAATTGGTCGTTTAGCGCAAATTTACAATACACAGAAAAATTCAGCCATCAGATAAAAATATATCCATCTGTTGTTTAGGCTTGTCAAAATAAAAAAGGCCTGCCTTTTTTATTCTAAAACTAGAGCTCTCCTGAAGGCCTGCACTCATCTAGGTCGCTGGCGATGGCAATCAATGCGCGACAGATAGCGGAAAAGTAAAAACAACTGATTAACAATAATATCCCAATCACATTTCGTGACGCAAAGCAAGTTTGATTTCCCTATTCCTTGCCCTATTCACGTTTGCGAAGGAAGAAATATTTCTAGTATTTTTTTCATATTTTCGGAAAGAACTCACAACTTCCCAGAATGTTATTCTCCCAAGGATTTTCCAGTTCTCTTCCACTGCTGCTTTCGCTGCTTTTATTCCTTCTTCTGTCATTTTTGAACTTTTAGCTGCCTTACTATTCGGTCTGTAATTTCAATAAATATACCTGGTTTTCAATTTCATATTCCTTAATTAACCTCTGTTGCTTTTAGATGGTCTAATCTATGTTGCTATCTTTCCAAATATGTAAATAGGTTTATTGTATTAAGGAAAACATCGTGAGGAAACCAGCATATCGTAGAACCTAAAAAGTTCAAAAATATGTACATGTCTAGTGCACGAAAAGAGCCTCTTCGAGGTGCACTTAAATCCTTTCACCACATTGAGTTCGAAAGAATTAGTGTCACGACAAGAAGAAGAAGAATAGTCAACGTACAGTCAGCTACATATCAGAGGGCTTATTATGAGTTTTAACATCATTTTGTTGTAAGCTAAACGCAATGTTACTAGTCTTTACCGTAGTTGTTAGTCCCGATTTTGCATGGAGAAACGATGGAAGGATTGCAAGAACTAATGTTTTTACATAGCGTTCATAACTCGTAATAACATTAGTTTTCGCAATCTCGCCCGGGACGTTCATTGTTTGTCCATACAAAAAGGCTAACGACTACGGTAACGATAAGGAGTTTTGCGGTAAGCTAACGATAAAATGATGTTAAGACTCGGAATCAGCCACCCTTATTACGCTCATAACGATGCTGCGTTAAATACAGAGAATTTTGGAATAATACGGGTTGCACTCCGGGAGTGCCGGCAGAAGTGAAAACTTGATTATTAACGTTGAGCATGTTTGATATTTTGGAATGGTTAGGGGGGGCTTGTTTGTTATTTGGCACGCTGTAACATACACGAACATTCGCGCAAGCGCCCTGCGCTGCCTAAACGAAACTGTCTACTCTCCATCCGTCTTAAGTGGGTGATATACGTACGAACTTAAAGTACGCGGTTTTTAAGATCGCGAACTTACTCGGCTCGACGTTGGCGACACACGTGAAGCTTACTCACTCTGTATTGCGATGTCGTCGACTGAAGAAGCTTTGTGTTATTAAGGAATAATATCGTATTGCATTTTAAAAACTTGCTATCTTGCACTTTTTTATGTTCTTTACGGTACCCAGGCTACCCAGCTCTTAATAAATTAATTTTTTTCTTGACGTTCTCAATCGTAGCATCTCTTTCCACCTTAAAAATTAATAAATTAATTAATAAATTAATTTATTAATAATTAATTTCTAATAAATTATTGTATGCTTGAAGCTTCATATTTTTGTCTTTGTAATCGTTGCTTCTAATTTTCCAAAGACAAGGGTAATTTCGGAAAGCTTCTATGAATTCGGTTAGCAGTTCATGCGAATATGTTCGGAAATCACTCATTTTGAAATTTCTGAATTAAAATTAAAAAAAATTGCAAAAATTAACACGACAAGCGTGCGCATCCACGAACTGGCGAAACAAAATCGCGGCTCGCGGCTCGCAATGCTGCCACACGTTCGAGCCATGACGAGCTACGAGCAAGATTTCAGACCGGTTGGATCGCCGACGATTTTGCTCGGCGGTTTTAAAGTACGCGTACTTACGGTGACACACAAGCGAAAAAGGTCGGCGAGCCATAAGTACGCGTACTTGCTCGTACGTCTGTCACCCACTTTACGCTTTTTCGATCAAGTCACGTGATCCTGACGCGAATCAGGTCACGTGATCCTGACGCGAATCAGGTCACGTGATCCTGACGCGAGTTTAAGATTTTATACCCATTACGAAAGTGCTCAACGCCGCTAAAGAAGTTTTCACTTCAAAAATAAACGAATCGAGCACCATCATTATCGTACCTTCTCGAACGATGCGCAGCAAATAATGTAGTTTTCATTACTCATGCTCTGAAAGTAGGTCTGAAGTTGCCTGAGGGGCCTAATAGAAAGTAAAACTTTCAGCCCTAGGGAGAATCGCTTTCTACTGACAGCTGTCAAATTATAAAAAAAAACAAGTTCTATTTTATTCAACCATGTTCCAACTTTCTAAAGTCTTTGTGCAAGGAGGTCGTGAACCAAATTCCAACTTTTTATTCAGCAAGTAGGTTGGAAACCCATAACAACGGTAAGAAGTTTAGAGCGCAATGTAAAATTTAAATTTTAATAACATAAAGATAGTATTAAATAAATAATATATCTTCTAAATTACTTGATTAATATATAGCTTCAACTATTTATTTAAAATAACATAGATTTGAGCAAACAATTTACCATTTTTTAAATTATGAAAATGAAAATAATGGCTGAATAATGCTGGCGAGCCGTAGCCGAAGGCCCGCCAGAGAAAAAGAAAAAAAAACCGGGAAGGCGGCAATTCAATCTTCATTTTCACAAATTTTTCTTTCACGTTTTTATTTTTACTTTCCTTGTATTCGTAATGAAAAGCACAGTGTTTACCTCGGATGAAAGTCTTTTAAGTCCCTCAAGCTCCATTGGCGCCCTCGCTACGCTCTGGCGCCAAACCCGTCTCGGGACTCAAAAAACGTGACTTTCAACACTCAGGTAACAATGTACTATTAAACAGGGGTAGGGCACTTGATAAACGTTTCAAAAAGGAGGAGGTTCTCAATTATTTTTTTTAATGTTTGTTACCGCATAGCTTCGTAATTTGAGAGCTGATTTGAAAAATTATTATTTTTCAAATCAGCTTATATATTTATCTGAAAGATAAGGTCTTCCAGATTGGTCCCATTTTAATTTTATTAAAATCGGTGTTGCCATTTTTTTTAAATAATTTTTTTAATGTTTGTAACTGCATGCCTCCATCATTTATGAACCGATTTAGAAAATTATTTTTTTATTTGGAAGGTTATTCTTACGTCCAGATTGTCCCAAACAAATTTAATTAAAATCGATTTAGCCGTTTGGTAATGAAGTCAGTTTCTCAAGTTTTTTAAACTTATAATTATTTCCAGATTAACGGTGGTGTAGGGGCTATAATGAACTGTGCGCATGCAGCGGACACTGCCACCGCCGGATCTGGTGTCCGGTGCATGTATATCAGAACACACATTCATTAGGACCCCGACCCCCGTGAATCCGAAAAAACACGATCTGTCATCCGGTGTAAAACACGGACGTCTACAACCGGTAAGCGGTAATGACTTTTTTTTAATATTTATGAAAATAGTTTACCTCAAAAATCCAAGGTACATTATCAACATAGACAAGTACAGAAATCCTTCCATTGCAAGCATGTACGGTATTGCAAATGCGGAAAATTTTGGAAAAGATAAGTATTCGGGAGCATCTGGATAAGCCCTAAAATAAAAATACAGTTAGAACTGAAGAATATGCCTTATGCCTTATGGAATATATTTATCTCTTTCTATCAAATAAATGTATTTTTTTTTCCTTCCATAGGAACGAGATGACTAAACTCAGCTTACTTTTGGTACAAACAAATAATTTTAATTACCTGCTGAAAAGTCCTTTGAATACTAAATTAGTAGCCGTTCCCACAATCGTTCCAACACCACCTGTAAAAGTTTATTTCAATTAGATTCCTAATTCAATAATAATTATTTAAAAAGGCTTACAGAAAGCATTTTTTAAATCAACATGCGATCGTTATGCATAGTTATATAGAAGAAATGGGTATTTATCGCGATTACCTTTATTTCCCGACGTTTCGACCGTGTTACAACAGCCGTGGTTGCGGGCAGACTTACAAAAAGTATAATGGTTACTATTTTTGATAGTTTAGTTTCTATTCTAGTATTAGAGCTTCTTGTAAAGGGCTCGTCCGGGGAAGTATTACTACCATGCTTATTTCTGCCACCAATCATCGTTGCTGTGTTTCGTTTTGAAAGTTGTGGCTATGGGTGCGGTATAAAATTACGTAAGGCTTCCATCATTATTATGCCTCAAGTTGATGAACGCAGGGCAGTGCATCGTAGGGTACGTTCCTAACGTGGACCGCGAGGTAATGCTTTACTATAGGCGATGGTTACCACATAACATTAGGTATAGGTAGGCTTGTTCTATCAGCTAGTTGAATTATAAGCACTTTTTATTTATTTTACCCTTTTTATATATTTTTTTATTTTAAATGTTATCTTACCTATTGTAGCAGAAAATGAAGCCGAGCAAAAGTAGCAAGTAGCTATATCTGATGCAATAATATTTCCGTTACTATCTGTTTCATACACGCTGAGTAGATTTTGCTGTAAACAACACATTTCTTTGTTTTTATATTCGAATAAATAATTATGTACTTACCTAGAAAACAGATTCGACTTATAGGCTTGCGTACACCTAGGTCGCTGGCGATGGCGATCAATGAAACGCTGTCAAATATCGCTGTCAAATTTGACAGCGTTTCACTAATCGCCATTGCCAGCGACCTAGGTGTGCGCAGGCCTTAAGAGAGTTTGACTTACTTCTTCAAACACTTTTAATATAGCAAAGTTAATGGGGACCATCATAGTTGTTGCCGCTGTATTGGTAATCCACATTGAAACAAACATGGTAGTGAACGACATTGCAAACAGCAACCTGAAAAACGTGAACTGTGAATAAAGGATCTTCGTTACACGGTGGAGGAGAAATAAATATGTACCATCTGGTAATAGTTAGTAATATACTAGTGCAACTAAATACTGATGCAACTAGTGAATAAAAGACAGATGTAAATCGAGGGCCATAGATGAATAACGAGCAAGTTAAGGATTCTAACGACTGAATCACCACCGTAGGGAGTGATTTATTAGCGCGAGATTCAAGTGTTAGAATTCTAAGCAACGCGAGTGATTCTTGGCCCTCGATATAAATCCGTTTTATTCAAGAGTTGCATACTATACTTTAGACAAACAACACAAAAAAAAGATTAAAGCGAAAAATAATTAAAAACTGTGGACTTTGTGATTTTAACTGCAAGACAAACAGACTTCTGTTTTTACCTACTTGTAATGAGAGTAACCAATAGCTCTGATTGCGCAAAGTGCCAGCCTCTTGTGAAGTCCAGATTGTTCCACGGCATACGCCAGAATTAAACTTCCCAAAAACATTACTATTGTATCCTGTTGAAAAACTACCATAAAATACTTACTCGTATAAAAACTTAAATAAAATGCTGCTGGTCACGTTAAACTATGCTCTGCTGCTGCGTCGCATCTACCACCACAGCCCACGGCCTACAGCTAACAGCGCAGAAGGCATAGCTACTACCAACGACTAAGCTTAGAGAGCTGTGAATAGTGAAGACTGTATGTAACATCATGTGGGCCATAAACTTGTTCCATCAACAACTTGTACGTATATGAAAAAAAAATAAGCTTAGAAACCTGTGACGCTGTGCTGCTTGCGTGGAGGGCACGTATAGCTGTTGGTTCTGTGTAAATTGAAAATGGAACGATATTTTACTCCAAAACATGGCAGCCAAGGAGGTAACTTACCCAAGGTTTTATTTAAATTTCGAACTGGCTTGCAAAATTAAAAGCAGTTTATTGAATGAAAAAACAAAATTGAACACGTCACGTCGCGTGAAAAAAATAAGTTCAAGTTGTACTAGTTTGAATTTTAGGTGTACTTAGTTTTTTTCTTTTTTCTCCTCGCATTATTTGACCACATCTTACACATTCAGCTGGCCGCTGCAGTTATTTACTACTAACTGTCTTCACTTATACTCTTCATCATCATCAAACTATATCAGTCCTCAGTCCACTGCTGGACGAAAGTCTCTCCCAAGACTCGCCACTGAGTCCGGTCTTCGGCTCTCCTCCAGTGCCTGCCAGCTAAAATTCGCAGATCGTCAGTCGCCGCTTTGCCGGAGTACGAGCTTACCTAAACGTGGTCTCCACTCTAGTATTCGTTTGCTTACTTAAGTATATTTAATTCGTACTTATATTTATACGTACGTTAATATAGCAACTACAGGTCTGGCTCGTGTTCATCACACCAGTCATAGGAAATATGAGGATTGGCAGAAAAGATGTAATAGCTAGAGGAATACACTCCGTCACCCAGTAAACAGCCATCAGTATCAGAGTGTACGCGCACCATTGGTATTTCTGAAAGTATTCATAAAAATATGAAATACACAACAAGTAGCTTTTTATCAGTTCTTATTATTGGGTCCAAAACATTAGCAATCCTATACAATCAAAAGTTTGATACTTACAAATAAATACTAACCTATGTAACTTTCTTTCTTTTAATAATATTTATTTTGAAAGTAAGTACCTGTGGCGGAAATGGTATAAGAATACCAATCAGCAAAACTGGTGCAACAAAACAAACAACGCCACCCCAATGAGCCCGTAGAAACAATTTAACCTTTTCTTTTACAGTCACTCGTGTATCATCTCCTCTGAAATATAATTTCTAATAAAAATATTCATTTACCCAGACTTTTTAAAACTTTTTAATGGAGAACTGTAAAAATCTATTCTTTAGGTTCGACTCAGACTCAAGCACTGCTTATTATACGGGCTTAATTGTTTGAAACCTTAAATTCAAACAATTTGGCGTCTATCCCTGCAACACAATTCGTTCAAGCAATCGCTAAATCCAACATAAGAACTCACAATAATAAAAATCTAACGTGTATCGTGTTGCAGGAATAAACCCGCTGAATCCATCAAGTTATCAATTATTGTTAATAAAGACGATAACAGGTGTTCTTCTACTCCAACCAACTAAAGCAACCAACTGAAACCGATCAACAACTATTCCTAGAGAGGGAAGTAAAAATAAGAATATTTTTATTGCTCACACACTGCGAAGGAAAATCGTGCAGAGTTTGACTTCGCGTTTTCGTCAGCTCTTGTCTATAATATTGTTTTTTATCACCTTTTAAAACAGGGAGCTTGGGAGTTGTCTCAGTTTTCAAACACAAGTTACAGGATAAGCTATGCACACTTACGGAATCCCAGATACATCCCGTTCTGGTTCAAGGAGACCAAAATTTGTTTCTTCGGAATTGGCTTCAGTCATTTTCCCAACAATAATAACGCAATTACTAATATCAAGTAGGTACCTACCTAGTTGTTTTAGTTGGTCATGATAAAAATTTGATGAGCATCGAGATTTTGGAATAAAGACCTACGCATATCAATCTAGGCGGTGTCGATGGCGATCACTGTAATGCTGTCCAATATCGCTGTCATATTTGGCAGCGCTTCCCTGGTTGCCATTGCAGATCGCTTAGATGTGTGCAAGGCTAAATAGTGGCATATTCTTTACAGACGACTGCCTTTACAGCTAACTTAGTAGTAGCTCTGCCTTCTGCGCTGGAGGGCGTGGGTTCGATCCCCACCGAGAAAAATACGTATTTGTGTGGTGAACACAGATGTTTGTTCTGTCTGGGTATTATATTGTAGTCTGTATTTACAAAAAAAATACAAGTATTATATCAGCTATCTAGTTCCCATAGTATAAGCTCTGCTTAGTTTGGGGCTAGATAGTATTGTGTGGATTGTCCGCATTATTTATTTATTTATTAAAATACAGTTTCGTTAAACCCTTAACAGGTTAGCTGTCCCGAAGCAAGTTTCGATCTTCTTTGTACACGTCTTCGTAGTAAATAATGACATATCTACATCATTGGCCATGAGGCACATATGCCTCATGGACGTAGGTACTAGTGCAATCACCCACGAGGCACATGTGCCTCATCGGACAGCTAACCTGTTAAGGGACAGACCACCGTCGATGACCTCATCACTTATACACTTTTTGAAAAGGTCAAAGTGTGTGAGTGTGAATTTATTTTACGGTATTCATTACTATAAATAAAAAACTTGTAAAATTATAGTTAAAAGTTTATAATAATATTAATTAGAGGTAACCACTGCCTTACCTAAACTTAAAACAAAAAGGTAAAAACTTAATGAATTTTAAATAGACAATATTTTCACAGAAACTAAACAATATTTTGTTTACAAATAAAAAAAAATTGAACAAATTATAATACATTTTGCAAATAGGTTCATTATTAGGTGAGACGAGGCCTGAAACAACTTCGTGCTCGCACACAGACTTTTTTCAAAGATATAAAATCATTGATCTTATTTATCGAAAATTGCGAGATAGCTTAACTGGTTTTCGTTTAAGTAAACTTTTAAGTAGGAATACTTTTTTTGCAATGGATTGGACACAAGATCAAAGGTGAAGATCTTTCAAAAGTTCATCAAGGTGTTGTAAGGCCGAGATTCATAGACCGAACTTTGACTTTACTTTGATGGAAAGTTCAACTTTCAACCAAAATTATATTTCATAGTTCTGTCAAGCTCTTCTTTATTCAAATTATTGATAGGAAACTTCGATAAACAAAGCTTACTTTGCGAAGACTGCTTTGCTGTAAAGCAAAGTGCGGTCTATGAATCTCAGCCTTAAAGTGTTGAGGGTCAAAGTGCGAGTGAGAAGTTGTCTCAAGGAGTTCAGCGTCTTAATACGTATATTTATAAATAGAAAGAGGATGAGGTGCTTTAGTGGCCCATGGGCCCATCAGAAGGCCAACCAAAAGCTCTGTCTGTCTCTGGCTCTGGTTTTAAGTCTGTGTGAGTGTTAACTAAATAAATCCTACGTCGAAACGTCACACACACAGTATAATACACTGGTGAGCACTCACACAGACTCAAAACCAGTGCCAGAGACAGAGCCAGACAGAGCTTGTGTTCCACCCACTATATGGACCGACGACATTGTTTAGATCGCGGGAAGTCGATGGATGGAAGGGGCTCAGAATCGTTCTTCCTGGAAATGTGTAGGAGAGGCCTATGTCCAGCAGTAGACTTCTTCAGGCTGATGATGATGATGATGATGGTTGTTTAAATAAGGTATAGTACACAAATGTCAAAATATGTTTTCATGATCAAGGCTCTGTGCCTGTGATTAGGCGGCCGGTGGTGGTGCTGCTGCGGCTTTTCCCACCCAATCAGGAAGTTTCAAGAGGTCTGGCCAAACGATTGGTGCGTAGAAGTATATTGCCAACCAGGTGAAGAGGATAGAAATGATTGTAGGGCCAGCTCCTGCTATCATCTGGAAATGAGAGACTTTAGGGTAAAGCAAAACCAAAACGGCTTAAGGGGGACGATTTCCATACAAACTTAATTTACACAACTATGGGTGAATAAAGTATTAATGTACACTGAAATAGCTGTAATAGGCTTTTACAGTGGTCCTTATTACCGGCCAGTTATATAAAGTTGGAGTGTCAGCCGTTGGTCGTGGCAGTCGGGGCTTCAGAAAAAGAACTAACAGACTTTAACGACTATTTTGAGACGTATGTTTTGAGCTCATTCACGTATTCAATGCAGAGTCCCGTTAGAAAGAATGATGAAAAAATTTCTTTTTTGTTTTTTTTTTAATATTTCTGTTATTCTACAGTTTTCTCCAACTTTATATAACTGGCCGGCAATAAAGACCACTGTAAAATTCTATTACAGCTATTTCAGTATACATTTATACTTTGTTTGCCCATAGTTGTGTAAATTCAGTTTGTATCGGAATCGGACAACCTTAAGGCTTGAATTTTTCCTATGCCAGCTTCAGGTGACCGACAAAGACCGATCGAGCTTATAAATGAACTAACTGAATTATCTCTTACTACGGTAACCGAGACGACATACGCATAGGATACGGTGAAGGAAAATATCGTGAGGAAAACCGCATGTCGTAGAACCGATAACATTCGAAAATATGTGACAAGTGCACGAAAGGAGCCTCTTTAATGCGCACATAAAATCCTTTCACCACATTTGGTTCGATAGAACCAGTGACACGATAATGAGAGAGACGAGAGCCGAAAGTCAGATTACCTATAAACTTGATACAATAGAAATATACCTATGTCAGCAGGACTGCTAAGTAGGTAAAGTTAATTCCGAATCAAACAAAACAAAAATTAATTTGGCAGAAAACAACAAAAAATTGTATCAATTTTGGCAAAGCTAAATTGCCCAAGTAGAAGATCATCGTCATCCACAGCCCGACTTCACCCACTGCTGGGTATAGGCCTCTCAAAATGTATAGTAGTAGGCACCCAATATTATTGCACATCGGCTAATTTCGGCTTCATAGAGCGTAGCGTGCGTCAAAAAGAGATAGCACTCTACGAAATCAGAAATACCGTTGTGCAATATTTATTGCCTACAATCGTAACAATGCTAACGGTCTAGTGCTAATCTCATCCAATGTAAGATCCCAAGTTGAATGTTTCCTTTGTTCACATAATCAATTAACACTATACTCACCATCTTTTTAGTGGGAACAAGTGCGGCACTTTGCACAATGAGATTGCCCGGGGTGCCAACCGGAATCATAAAGCAGAAGGAAGAAGTTAATCCAGCAGCAATGCAGTACCACATGGGGTTTTGATCTATCTCCTTAGCCTGAAAAATAACAATCACATATCCTCAAAATCCTTTCACCACACTTGGGAGTTTAAGCACTTAAAATCCCTTAAACACATTGGTTCCATACAACCAGTGACACAATAAGAGGACTGTAGATATTTTTTTTTGTATATTCAAATTTTATGCAGCTAAAATTATAATAATAGAAAATATGGAAATATTCTTTCATCAAAATTATAAATGATAAAACTACCAGTAGTTTAAAGTAATATTGTATGCTAAAAATAATGCAGCCTTTTCCAGAAAAGGCTGCATTATTTTTAGCATACAATATTACTTTATTTGACAGAAAAGTTAGGTAGCCAAGCAACAGTTCTTACCAGTGTCATAGCAATAGGAGCAAATACATTACACACGGCGACGTTAGACGCGAAGTTAGTGACAAAGCAAGTTATAATAATGATGAGCAATAAAACCATCATGTTTGGCAAATCTTTTAGTCCCTGGAGGAATGTTCCAATCTTATCGTTCAGTCCAGTGTGTTTAGCAGCTTCAGAAAGCGCAAACCCGCCACCTAAAACAAAACAAGTTCTGCGGGTCTATTCCTGCAACACGCCACCCCCTGTAACTAATTAGTTCAGCTGATCGGTGAATCCGCTGTTAGTTTAGAATTTCTGTTTAAATATTTTGAAAATCGAATGTGGATTCAGCGATCACCCGAAATGCCGTGTTGCAGAAATAGCTTCATCACATTCTCGATTTTATTGTTTTGTGTTATAATTCGACAACGCTAAAATTATTAGCTATAGTTGTTCCTGTTTCAAATTTAAACATCAAATACGATCGGTAGGCTAAAATGGACTATTTGCTTCACAACCCTTAACCCTGTTTTGGATACAGACCATGCAAAGTCCATTACTCTGAAAGTCTATGAAATAGGCGTATGTTAGGTTATCTTGAACTTAAATTGGACAATGGACAATGTACATACCCAACAAAAACATGAAACTGTACGGCATACTGGCATTCATTGCTTTCCAATTTAAAACTGAAGACACAGGACCCTTCGGTAGCTGCTCATGAACTGTAAATCACATACGATATTAGTCTTTATAATGACGCGATAAAAGGCCTCCTTTGAAATGATAAAAAGAACGATAAATAATAAATTGGTAAAGTGCGTGTCTGAACACGCGCATGGAAGGTTTCCGTAGTCAGTAAGAACGACAATAACTCACAATAACAACACAAAATAATAATAATAATAGTAACGCAGTACTCAATAATACATTAATAATTGCTAATTATTTCTAGAAACGCACAAGCTGCACTGCTCTGTGCCTATCAACCTGAGGCATATGGGCCTGTTCTCATACTTATGTCTTTTTCAAGTCAAAACACTGCTTGGCGGCAGATTATAGTCTTTCCTGGACGAACAAAGACTCAAACTTACATTTAGCTCTGAAATTTTGTATAATAGCCAAGGTAGACGGAAGAAGAAACATTAGAAATGCAACCAGCATTGCGAGGGCAGAGTCTCGAACACTGAAAACGACACAATTATTTTAGGTAAGTGAAGATTGGAAAAAACGGCAAAATCAAAATGCTCCTTTTTGTAATTTCTACTAAAACTATATACCAAAGAGGTTGGCAAGAATTTCCGTTGCCTATGTTTTTACTGATCAAATATTTAAAACAATATTTCAAATTTTGCTTGCAAAAATCTGTCAAGTATATTTTAATCGGTTGATTAGTCATCAGTGCTTATTGGGCGCATGAAATAAACTTAGAAACTCCTTGCAATGGGTTACCAACCTCCTTGGCGCTGACTGCATGGGCTATAGATCCAAGGAGGTTGGAAACAAGCAGTTTATTTTAACTTGCGTGCGCTGCGCATCAACAACGAACCTCGCGCGGTGAGTATCATTTATTATCATAAATATGTATCCTGTGTAGTGAACTATTATCAATGCAAGTTATTTTTTTCTGATATTGCCAGTGGCAAATAGTACACACTCCGTGGTGTGAACAAATTAAGACTGGAGCGTATATTAGTATAGGTAGGAGATTGGAAGAGTTCCAGGCCAAAAACTAGTATTTTTTACAACAAAATTTACTATTTTGCTAGACATTTGACTCACGACAATGAGTTATGTTACAGTACTTGCAGTTATTTATTTAACAACCGAAGCCTTCTTAATATGAAAAAAAAAGAAAAGAATCTTACAACTTTTCGTCTTCAATATCAAAATGACTTTTAATCAAATCTCCCCAGCCTGTGAAAATTTGCGGCGAGCGACAGAAAAATCCAATCATTGCTCCGCCGAATAGAATGATTACCATCTGTAGAAAAAAAATATTTGTACACAAAGCGCGTAAGAGAGACTGCGCTATCGCTGTCTCTCTCTACCCACAGAAGCAATAGTTTGTCAAAGTTTCGTACTGTGTCTATGCATACAAATTTATTTGATTTTTTATTCAAGTAGCTGATGGATCAAGCATATAGCCCACCTGCTGTTAAGTGGTAACCATCGCCTATAGCAATCAGGCCCTACGATTCACTTCTCTACGCCCATCAACTTGAGACATACAGATGTTCAGCCTCACGTGCCAGTAATTTCACGGGCACCCACACCCTTCTAACCGAAACACAGCAATGCTGCTTCACGGCAGAAAAAGGCATGGTGGTAGTACTTCCCCGGACGAGCCCTTCACAAAGAGCTCTACTACTACTGAATAAAATATAGAATAATTAAATGACTTACTATTTCCCAAAAAGTAATTTTTCCTAATTTCTCCAAGTCATCCTTAATAGTCTTTTTAGCTGCTGCTTGAGCTAAATCGGTTATTTGAGCTGATTTTGCGGCTTTGCTTTTATCTCTAAAAAGTTTCAAGGAAGCAGTATTAGTTTTTTTGATATTTATCTTGTTGTCAACACTTTAGAAAGTTGTTGTTCTACTTGTAGCTTACTAAGTAGATGTCTTGTTGATGAAACAAGCAGAAACTAATCTTATGTAATCACATCAAAAGCTGCCTGGCAGCAGAAATGGTGGTAGCTTCCCTGGGCTAGCCAATAACAAACAGCCCTATTTCCACTCGGCATTCAGTTTTTTAAGGAAAATCACTAAGATTTTGTACTGTCTCAAAAGTTACGACCGGAGTGCAATTTCAACCCATGAACTTCCTTTTGGTACGGAGATTTTTTGATTTTCCATAAGTGTATCACTACAATTCAAAAAGTAATAGATTTCAAACTATAATTACCGGAATAATCCAAAGTAGACTACGCAGAGATACAAATAGACCAACACTTCGAGGATGATCATCAAAGGCACAGAAAACGCGGAAAACTTGGGAAAGGACAAGTACTCGGGGGCATCGTGATATTCACTGTAAACCAATGACAGAATCATTAAAACAAAAAGCAGCCAAGTGCGAGTCGGACTCGCACATGAAGGGTTCCGTAGCATCAAATAACATAATATAAAGGTTTTTGTAGTTTGTCGAATGGTAAATCGCGGTTTACGATTTAAGACGTATAAAAAAAAAACTACTGACTAGATCTCGTTCAAACCAAATATCGTTGAAAGTTTGCATAGTAATGTACAACATATATTTTTTTTAGTTTTATCATTCTCTTATTTTAGAAGTTAGAGGGGGGGGGACCAACTTTTTTCCACTTTGGAAGTGTCTCTCGCGCAAACTATTCTGTTTAGAAAAAAACAATGTTAGAAACGTCAACATCATTTTTGAAGACCTATCAATAGATACCCCACACGTATGGGTTTGATGGAAAAAAACATTTTGAGTTTCAGTTTCAAGTATGGGGGGACCCCCAAAATTTATAGCTTTTTTTCTATTTTTGTGTAAAAACCTTAATGCAGTTCACAGAATACATCTACTCACCAAGTTTCATCAGTCTAGCTCTTATGGTTTCGGAGAAAAATGGCTGTGACACGGCCGGACAGACAGACAGACAGACAGACAGACATGACGAATCTATAAGGGTTCCGTTTTTGCCATTTGGCTACGGAACCCTAAAAACCAGCCAACGCAAAAAAACGAGGCTTTTTCTTCAAATTTGAACGTAAAGAAAAACTAAAGAAAAGCAAAAATCTAAATAAACCGCCTTCTCATTTTGTCCTGTTGTCACATCTGGTTACAACGGAAACTAAACTATAACTATGTTTAAACCATCTGGGAAAATAAAAGTAACTGATGAAAAAAAAAACTGCAATTTTGAAAAATAAGAAATCGAAAATCATTACTAAATATTCATTATATTACATTGGCCGAAAATACTACACGACATGAAGGTAAAACTTATATAGGTAATAAAATTCTAAAATAAAAAATACTTACTTTATAAAGAGGCCTTTGAAGGCTATATTGGTTGCAGTGCCGACCAAAGTTCCAATACCTCCTGCAAATTTGAATAGGTTAAGACTAAAACAGAATTATAAAAAAAAGCAGCCAAGTGCGAGTCGGACTCGCCCATGAAGGGTTCCGTAGCATCAAATAACATAATATAAAGGTTTTTGTAGTTCCTCGAAAGGTAAATTGCCGTTTACGATTTATGACGTATAAAAATAAACTACTGACTAGATCTCGTTCAAACCAAATATCGTTGGAAGTTTGCATAGTAATGTACAACATATATTTTTTTTAGTTTTATCATTCTCTTATTTTGGAAGTTAGAGGGGGGGGGGACCAACTTTTTTCCACTTTAGAAGTGTCTCTCGCGCAAACTATTCAGTTTAGAAAAAAACGATATTAGAAACCTCAACATCATTTTTGAAGACCTATCCATAAATATCCCACACGTATGGGTTCGATGAAAAAAAATTTTTTGAGTTTCAGTTTCATGTATGGGGACCCCCAAAATTTATAGTTTTTTTTCTATTTTTGTGTAAAAATCTTAATGCGGTTTACAGAATACATCTACTTACCAAGTTTCATCAGTCTAGCTCTTATGGTTTCGAAGAAAAATGGCTGTGACATACGGACGGACAGACAGACAGACAGACAGACATGACGAATCTATAAGGGTTCCGTTTTTGCCATTTGGCTACGGAACCCTAAAAACCTGCTACCTACTAAGCGATGAAGGCTTGGTGGTAGTTACTTTCCCAGACAAACCCTTTGCAATTTCCATGTAACTTTAACTCCGAGTTCATTAACGTAACGCGACAGCCTAAAAGGCATGTCAGCTTCGCTATTGTCAGCGTTCATAAGGTATTTCTTATTTTATGTTCTTTATGACAAAAGTTCTATAAAATAAATGAACTTATAATAATTAATTTATACTCATAAATTGATAAAAGCGTGAATCACTTAACCAATCGTAGCTGAAAAGGTAGCGGCACAAAAGTAGCATGTAGTTAAGTCACTGGCTTGTTTCTCTCCATCGCTGCCCTTTTCATATATTTTTAATATTCCTTGCTGAAATAAAAAAAACGATATTAAAAAACTTATTTTATAGCTACTGTACTGTGTATGTCACTGTCGTGATTCAACTGAAGTCCAACGACATCTGATTTACCTAAACCCATCGCGCTGACGCACAAAATAACCAACATACTAGTTACATGCATAGAATATCTACATTCGAAAAACACACATAGCATAGCCCATCAGCCCTCCTTCTAGACATTAGCTTGAAAGTCACAGAAAATTCAATTTTCTAATCAAACATAGCACGTCGTACACCAAACAATACAGCAATACAAGTCTATCAAGCCTTCGGCTCCAAAAGCAATATCCAAATAGTGTTTCCTTATGCGTCACTAAATTGCTGTTCGTTGCTGTCCACTCATCATTTAAAGGATTTTTTGTAAGGGCGTCAATGAGCATCACTGAACCACCGTGAAACGATGCACAAAGATGCAGATGCGGTACTCACATTTTCAAATACCTTCAATATAGCAAAGTTGATGGGAACCATCATAGTAACAGCTGCAGTATTCGTAATCCACATAGAAACAAAGGTTGTCACACAGCACATGGCCAGCAGTAATCTATAAACCGACAAATTTTACAGCAGTAAACTAGATAGAATAAATAAATATTGTTCAATTATTAGACGACCCACACCACACTATCTATCACCAAATTAAACAGAGCTTGTAATATGGGAACCAGGTTATGGGATAGGTTGGTTAGCTGATTTATTACTTAAATATTTTCATTTGGTAAATACATTCTTAGAATACAATTTAAGCACCCAGACACAAAACAATCATATTCTGTGTGTAAAACTTCCTAGGAAAAAACTTATCTTAAGCCCAAGCCACTAAGCAGTGGTTATCACAGCATGTGTTCCGATTTGAAGGTCTAGTTTTTAACAAACTTCAAATAAAAAAAGAGGTTCTATCTGAAAGGTTCCAGACTGGACCCATAGAAAATTTCATCAAAATCGATTCAGCAGTTTGACCATGAAGTCGGTTTCCCAAGTTGACCATTGATATTCTAAATTACTCATAAATATCTTCTCATGTCGGTACGTGCATAAATTGAAGTTGTAAATACAATTTTCGGAAAAAAAATGTGGAGAAAATATAGTTGCATAAACTTACTTGTAGTGGGAGTACCCTATCACCTTAATAGCACAATACGCCATTCGCTTGTGCAAGCCAGACTGTTCTACAGAAAAAGCTAGGATTATACTTCCCAAGAACATCATCACGGAGTCCTGGAATAAAATTAAATTCATTAAAAATACATTTAATAAAACAAAAAAACGTTCCGAGATTCAGTTCATTAAAACAATAAAAACACGGAAAAATTACCAATTTTAGAAATAGTATGCAGTTGTTGTGTTTTGAAAAATCGTTATAGAGTTTGTTGATTATGATTGATAAATCCAAGTAATAAACTCAATTAACACTAACCGGTAGACCTTGTCTCAATTATTAGGACCAATTTTGCAAATAACCGTAATTTCTGAACATCTTTGATCTAATCGGGCCTAATCCTAGCTTTCCAGCTTATATTAAAAAAAACCTAGACTTACATTTATATAGCATTTGCAAGTCTGCGAAGTGCTCATCACTCCAGTCATAGGAAATATCAGCACAGGGATGAAACCGGTGACTGGAAGAGGGATACATTCCGAAACCCAGAAGATAGCCATGAGAACCAAAGTGTACGCGGTCCACTGCCAACCCTGAAATCATATAATTACGAGTATTTCAGGTCATCAGCGCTACAGTTTTAGAAAGCGCCTCACATAAAAAAATTATGAGCGCGCTAGCTATAGATCTATTATTTATTTAGCCATCGATATAGTATAACCTGGATGTAGCGTTGCAAATAATCACGAAAAAATGCCACGAGTTTACTTGTTTTCCTATCGAAATATATTTTCAATTTACAATGAAAGACACTCTTTCCAAAACATCACTGTCCCGGTGCTTATTTCCACACTGAGGCGTATCATATGCACACTGAGGTATTTTGGCTGGGGTTGAGTTATACTACACTCAACTAAGAACACTCCTACATTGTGCTCTTATTTACCTGGCTGTTATTAAAGCCAGGATGTCCAATGCAGGGCATACCTAAGGCACTTAGTATTCGCGTTTTATTATGCTCTGTTGTGAAGAACTCCAAAATATCATAATTCTACTTTATCGTCATGAAAGTTGATTATACGGAACATCCTTTTTGCATGAGTAAAACACCAGTTGCCCTGTCGCTACATAAATCATCTACTTTAGATGCAAAGTAGGGTGGAGCGAAAATTAAAAAAACGTTTGTGAGTGTTCTAATAGTGAAAATTTGGTGCCATTTTGACTCAAAATAAACCATGCAAAATATTATTGGTTTTCATTTACGGTAACAGCCTCCGCAAGGTCATTGAACTTTCGAAAAAAGTTGGTTCCTAGACTCCATTTTAGCGACATGCAAATGTATGAAATTTGAATAAACAAGCCTAGTTTAATCCTTGAAATGATTAAAAGTACAGTTTATTGTCTATACAAAACATAAATAACGCGTTTACTCCACATGAATGAACTTTCTCTGAGGCACTTTTTTCTTAATCTTGACGGGGGTACTTTGGATCCTAAATCTTACGCTAGAACATTGGGGAAAGCACTTGAGAGTTGTGAATCTGCTGTGAGAGGAAAATGCCTTCCAGAAATGGCTCAAGATTTGAGTACAGATCAACAGTACTTGCACAAGAGTGTCTCAGCGGTACTTTCAGGTGATTTCCCAGAAAATCTGGCAAACAAATATCTCCAGGCAAAATATCTCATGTCCGTTGGCTCACACGTGCCAACTGGATACTATGTTTGTATGTTACAACAGAAACCCCAATCGGAAAACTTGACAACTTTAGCTACATTCGTTGTAAAAGCTTACAACCATCATGATTCTATATTAAAAATAAACCTTCATGCAAAGATGGCGCGCGACATCTTTTACTTATGATAAAGGCCTACAGGTACTTGCCAGTGGATCTAAAAAAGGTTATCGGTCCTGTCATTCAACGCAACAGCTATTTTGCACATCCCGAGAGCAATCTCCCTGCAATGATAATGGATAACAGGAGGCATATTCGGAACTAGCAGCCCGGCGCATATTAGGCACGCAGGATGCCTCAACCTTCAACACCTGGGATGTTTCAAGTACCGTCTTTTAATTTCGATGCCTTAACATGTATTCATTTAATAAATTGGTAAGAGACATTAACTGAACCACGTATTAAAAAAAAATACCGACCAAGAAATTCTGTCTATAGTTGAATCAGATGGTGAGGGTGAAGTATTGTTTATAAGGCTTCCATGCCAAACTCAAGCTGTTTTACCGAGCTGTAAAAGTGACAGCGGAAGCTGCCACTTCTCAATGCTCACGAAAGTCAAGATTAGGTGCGATAAAGGCTAAATTAGCATCACGTAACTTAATACCTAAATTTGAGACAATAAAGATTTCCGTGCTTGTTAATATTTTATCTTTTTAAATGTTTTAATAAATTATTGTGCTGGTTTAATTTAAAAATAATAAAGAGATATTTAAATACTACTACTGTGTACCATTTATTACCTATATAACGTTAAATGAAGCTGAATATTTGGCCATAACTGTACTAGACTTTTTCCATTAAATTTATTTTTTTGTGGTCAATGCGGAGGCAGAAGATAATCATCAATCTGATTGAAAAATTATATGTACCTTAACTTTAATATAACGCACCAATCCCCCTCTATTACATCTGAAAATCTCAAAAAAAAAAAACTCATACATCCGCGCTCCACCCTAATGCAAAGGCCTTTTTACTTTTATACGTCACATACGCAAACATGAATAGCGATGTGAAGTGCAGCATAGCAAATTACCGTGGATGGAAAAGGAGCTAGTATTGGCAACAGAAGCAGTGGTACGCAAAAACATATTACTCCTCGCCAGTGCGCAGCCAGGAAAAGCTTCATCTTGGGTTTGAAGTCCAAGTCCGGTTCTTCTCTTCGAAACCTGTATGGTCATAATATATTAAGAAAACCTGCACCAAAAAAATTAATAGAAGTCGTGGCTAAGCAGACCTCTACCTTACAAACTAATATGTACATATTTAACAATATGACTAGCATCTCAGCTCAGTTGGCAGCACCTTTGCTTACTGCGCCGTAGGTCGTGGGTTCGATCCCCCTCCTCCTCCTTTAGGTATCAGCTATCTACCTATTTGTTCCCATAGTACAAGCTAGAAAATGTTATGTGATTCCGCGTCGCTTGCGGTTTTTAAATACATAGATGATTTATCTATAGGTAGGTTCTATCTTGTGCTATAAAACATTTTGGATTAGGTCTTATTTTCGAAGACGTCATAGATAGATTTACTAATAAACAACCCTTTCAGTGTATAAAGATTTAAATGAAAACTTACATCTTCACGAAAGTAAATCAGCTATTTTCTACTAAAGAAACTCGAAGTAGAGTAAATAATTAACCAAGGCAGCTAAAAATTATCAGCAAAACTTCAAAACTTTTCTTCTTGGTTTTGCTTGTTCTGTCAATGTCAAAAACTAATTTCCATGTTCTTATTTCAACATAATTTGAGCTAGCTTTTTTTTTGTTAAAGATGAGGTTATATTACGCTAGATAGTTTTATTTGTATCATTGATGTTTGTTATCAAATAAATCTTTTAAATCTTAAATCTTAAAAATTTTAGAACTGATTTTAATATAAGTAAAGATGTTATGCCCTTTCCATCCACCGACTTCCTGCGATCTTAACAATGCCCTCAGAATCTTCCTGGAAATTTGTAGGGGAGGCCGGCAGTGGACTTCTTCAGGCTGATGATGATGATGATGAAATATGTTATGACAATACCTTGTGTTGACTGAAGGGGTCGTGAAAGGCTCGCGAAAGTCGCGAATCCAAAATAATACAAAAGTAGCCATGTACAAATTTTTTTATTGTTGGCAATCCATAAAACACTATCTAGCCCCAAATTAAGCAGAGCTTGTACTATGGGAACCAGGTAGCTGATATTTTTTTGTACTATATTTTTATATTTTTTATACATACTTAGAATACAATATAACACCCAGACAGGGAACAAACATCTCAGTTCACCACACAAATATTGTTCTCGGCGGGGATCGAACCCACGACCTGCGGCGCAGAAGACAGAGCTACTACCAACTGAGCTGAGAGGCCAGTCGAGTAACACTAGAATGTACGTGATAAGGACCACGTCTACTAAACCACAGTTTCAAATGACCTCACTAAAGTTCACCGCGGCATTTCATTTTAAAAGTTTTACAGACAAGATGTGACGTTGCAGAGCTTTTATTGGTGGACTGAAGCTTCTAGCCCGGCCAGGCCTGTTGCCCGCCCAGTCACACAGCCGGTTTCACGCGAACACTTTCTAATTTTATTTTCAGTTGTAACCTCACCGTTGGAGAGTTCAGACACGTCCCGCGCTCCCAACTCAATTCGTAACTACGATCGCTTGTGATAAACAATTAGTAATGCCTTGTGAAACGTGTTTAGCATAATCTGCGTGAAAGATGCTCCGAGTCAAATATTCATGATTCTGTTTGGTCGGAACGCGTGAACAGGTCAGAATTTTTTACTAGTTGATTCATTACCTATGTTTCTTTCTTTTGAAGTTTTGCAGCTGTACATATGTATGTATTTGAAGCTGGTGATTTAATTTTTTTATGGAATTTAAATTTCCTGGTGCTACCTACCGTCTTAGAATGATAGACGACAGTGACACGCATATTGTTTTATGCATAGGTAGCCACTCAACGTCAGGTAGCAAAACTTTTTTTTTATACAACATACAAGTTCTAAAATACACACCCTCTTGGTATGAATACCTCAACATAAACGAAGTCGCGTGGGGTACCACTAAAGATGTGAATAACGACATACAATTTTAACAAACTTATTTTTAGAAACTAATTTTGTAAGTTTTTTCACTAATCTGATTTTTGCAATTTACAAAACTTTTAACTTGTCTCTTTCTAAAACAAAAAACAGATGTTAATTTTATAACCCGAACATGTCCAAGAGGTATTACATTTTCAACATTATGTATCTAAAATTGTCATCGTTTAATTTGGTTAAGTAATTTTTCAACTTTTGGCTGTGTAACCAATATTCTTGCTTACATAAAAATAAGGTACAATTTAACAGACCATTAAATAGCACTAAACGAAAAGTGGATGTCATTGTAATTTTATTAAACTGCTTAAAAAAAGTCTGTTTCATTAAATGCTTGTCGTTAAAACGCCTTTAGTATACACCATCTTTAGTATTCACTAGTACATATAATAAAATGTGCGTAGTATTACGTGGTTATCCTGTGATATTATGCAAGGTATGACGCTCACATTGTTGTGCTAGCCAAGTAGGTCCAACTAGGGTTCCAACAGCCCTCACAGCTCAGTTGGTAGTTGGTAGTAGCTCTGCCGTTTGCGCTGGACGGCGTGGGTTCGATCCCCGTCGAGAACAAATATTTATGAACATAGATGTTTGTTCTGTATGAATGTTATATTGCATTCTAAGTACTGACTGACGTAGGTACGATAATTTACAAAAAGTAGGTATGTAAGTATTATATCAGCCATCTGGTTCCCACCGTGCAAGCTCTACTTAGTTCGGAGCTAGATAATGTTGAGTTCCAATCTTTAAGTATTGGGTTCAACTTTAGTCCTGTAAAAATGTTATGTGCGCTATGCCAGTATTCTCAAACGGTGAAGGTAAACATCGTGAGGAAACCCGCATGTCGTAGATCCTAAAAAAATTGAAAACATGTGTCAACTGCACAAAACGAGCCTCTTTGAGGCACACTTAAAATCCTTTCACCACTCTAAACGAAAGACCAGTGTCACGATAAGAAGAAGTTGAGTGGGTCCACAACATTTATTTATTCTATTACTTTTGAAAGCACTTTCATTTGCTGTTCTCGGTAGCAAATAGCTAAAAGCATTAGTTTCAGTCCAGTTTGTAGACACAAGCGATGAGGGTCGCTGATACCTTCCAAGTATTTGCTTCGACCCAATGTTTGTCTTGTGACTGACCCATTTCGCTAAAGAGGCTCTAGTCTTTTATGGTACTGAGCTCACCGTTTTACAAATTAATAGTTCTTTTATAGCTTGTTAAATGGTGTTAGTAGTGAAATTTCTTCTAACCCGTGTCAGGAAAGAATATAAAATTTCAATTATTTAAATTTACCATAGGTCAGGAAAGCGTATTTAATAATTTAATTACATGCTTTGCTATAGGCTTTGTTATAGGCGATGGTTACCGCTTAACATCAGGTGGGCCATATGCTTGTTCCATCAGCTAGTAGTATAAAAAAAAATACATGTACATATAAACCATCGCGATAGAATCAGATATTAGAAAATTCACAGAAAATACACCAACAGTAATATCTCTTTCTCTCTCTCTTTCTCTTTATGAAGGGCTCATCCAGGGAAATACTACCACCATGCTTATTTCTTCCGTGAAGCAGCATTACTGTTTCGGTTAGAAGGGTGTGGGTGCCGGTGAAATTATTGGCACGTTAGGTTGAAAATCTGTATGTCCCAAGTTGATGGACGCAGGGCACGTGCAGTGTAGGGCACGTTTTTGCCGTGCATGACCTACGAGGCAATGCTTTGTTATAGGCGATGGTTACCACTTAACATTAGGTGGCCATAATTATTATGCTTGTTCTATCAACTAGTCGTTTAAAAATATATAGGTATAATTGCGTATTTATAATCATTGAAAGTTTATCTTGCCATAAGATTAATTGACCCGAGTTTTTTATATAAATTATTTGACATCGTAAATAAAGTCTACAAATATCAAGTGTTACGGTTAAATCACTTGTCACAGAGTATGATAGGGTGTATCGATATCTCGATAGCTAGTATCACGATATGAGTAATCCACTTCAAAAAGCGTGGATTCGGACCGATTGATTGTAGCTTTTAGTGCACCTAATATCGTTTGAGTGCTGTTTGTACAATAGAACAAACAAATACATAACATAAAATAAAAAAAAACCAAACAAATACATTTAGAAAATCCACACGACACTATCTAACCCCAAATTACGCAGAGCTATATACTATGGGATACATATATATACTGTGGGAACCAGATATTTTTTTTTAATGTAAATACATAATTTTATTACATTAAAACACCCAGACAGAGAACAAACATTTGTGTCCACCACACAAATATTTTGTTCTCGGTGGGGATCGAACCCACGACCTACGGCGTAGAAGGCAGAGCTACTATACCAACTGAGCTGAGAGGCCAGTCAATAATTGACTGGCCTCTCAATAACAAAATAATAAAATTATTAATAATATAATTATTATGGGTAAAGTAAAGTAAGATGTAATACTAATGAGAAAACGCTAGCAATTTAGCATGCTATGTTAGCGTGCGATAATTTAGCATGCTTTGTTAACGTGCGAGTAATTTAGCGTGCTATCACACATTTTCGCAGATTATTTGGCTAACTTCCACGACAAGCCGTGCTGTGTAATTTATGAGTTTATCGTATTTTGTGTTTGTATGCGGTACTAATTTCTAAGGTAAAACACAATTGAATACAAACAAACAAACCAAGTTTGGAATAGCTTCTATATAAATGAACATAGCTTAAAATATAAGTAAGTATATACCTACTAGTGGCTCGCCCTGAGTTGAGAACGCATTAAACACCCTGTATCAGCACGTTGTGTAAAAATAAATTGACTTCTTCAACTTATATTTAATTTTATTTTAAATAAAAACAACGTTGGAAATTTTATAATAATGTGAACTTGAACTTGTTCTTATGATTTATCTAGATCGCGGTACACGTGGTTTTTGCATAGAGAAGGTTCAAGCCACCAATCACCGTGAGTGTTAAAGTCCGATTAGGGAGTTTTCTACTCTAATCGAAATCGTGAACCTATTTTAGCAATAGGTAGGTATCATTATGCACATGATGACTTTTTTCCCGATTTAAAATAGGAAACAAAAATGTTATAGTACTTTGCTTCCCGATATAAACCGAGAAAAAGTTTTTCCGACTCCACTTTTTGGAACTCAACCGACGTAACGCTAGCAGAAGTGCCCAAGATATAAAAATAATTGCCTTAAAACAAATTCGGGCGTTATTTTTTGAAGGTTGTTTGGACACATTTGTTGTTTAGTGAACCCAATTCTTAGAGACCAAGCAAGTTTTACCATCCCAGCTAGCTTCCCAGCCACTGAAATTTCCTTATCATGGTTAGTTTGGTATTATGCTTTGATAATACATTATGTACCAAAACAAAGGGAGGATAAGCGATGCGTAATCGAGATCTTAGGGCGTCAGGATTCCTGGCGTCCCCTCATTATTAAAGATTGAAGCTTACGATGTTTACAGACGGTAATGACATGCTTGGGACCACTTCTGGGTCACAGTTTATCTTATTAAATCTGATGTATATGAAAATGATGTATAATTTAAGGCCTGCGCACATCTAGGCGATAGCATGGCGATCAGCTGAATCGCTGTCATATTTGACAGCGATTCAGCTGATCGCCAACGCCATCGCCTAGATGTGCGCAGGCCTTTAATTGTTTGGTTATTATAAATGGAGCCTAGTTTAGCCGCACTAATTTAAAAAGAATTTGTCATAGAAGAAAATGATTAAAGCCAACCATCACCACCATGCTACTTACTGCATGCGTACCATGTTACTTTTTTTATACAGGATGGTTTAAAGTGCTCTATTACTTCTAGTCTAATGTAAAGACATCTTGCGTAATAATGCTAAAGCCATCACTCAAAAAAGTGAAAATAGAATGAAGCTGGAATTCCTATTAGTGAACTCGTAAACAGAATGGCGTCGCATCCATTATCTCCCAAAATACGCCTAAGGCAACCAACCTTCCGGTATTTTTGACCGAATTTTTAATATTCATATTTTCAAGGTTAGGTTTCGATTCACCGTGATAATGCTGCCAGCGTCTTGGGCAAGCTTCTGTTTTCCCTACTGATTGGTTGAGCTATCTCTAGATTGTTTATAAAAGTCTGTGGATTGCTCAACTGCTTCTTGAGTATTTTTTTTATTATTTAAATATTCGTAATAATAATTCCTTTGTGTTGTTTTTAGTGGGCTTATCACGGCCACATAACCAGGAGCTTTACTACTACTAAAGTAAACTGTAAAATTACCTTAGGATTATTTTGGACTAGATTTTTTTATGCCAATAAGCATAACTAACTCCTAATGATAATCTCTATCCTGTGCTTAGCTATTAATTGATTTTTAATATAGCTGTTCAAAATGTTTTTAAAATTGCAACCTATTCATATATATCATAAACTCTGAAATACCACTTATGCGCCAATAAACGGTAGCTGAAGTGGCAAGCGCCCGATTAAAGATAGGTCACGTCGTGTTTCGACTTCGAAGTCTAAAAAATTACAAAACTCAAACTTCATTTTTTCTATATATTGCTATGTTATAATGCAAGCTTCCCTAATGCCTCGACGGAAATGTAAATTTTGTGTTTCTTATTAGTTAAGTTCTCTCTTCCAGCTCAGCCTTCAAACTCATACTCGACCAGCAATTGCCTATTTATTTTCACGGCTTCAATAATGTTAAAAAAAAAAATATGAAACGCTAAAATAAACGTCACTTTCCCTATGCCCACACTATGCAAAATCATGTGCTCTATATAATAATGTACACTTATAATTTTATTTTTAATAATTTATTTAATAAACTCGCAATTTTAAAAGTATTTACAAAATGTAGTGTGTATTTTACACAAGAAACAGTTAAGCTATCTGCAGACCGTTACAAACAATCTAGAGATAGCTCAACTGATTCAAATTAGTACCAGACGGAAGTGTCCCCAAGACGCTCGCGGCATAATAGTATGTAGGTACATATTCTTACATAGCAATTGAAACGATCATGGTGAACTGAAACGAATATATTTTTTATTTCTCTAGAAAAAATGGAGACAGACAAGATGTCCACGGCTTCATCGGTGGGGGCGGCAGAGCGTCGGCCACTGATGCAGGCATTGGTCATTGAGAGGCGAACTCTCTTTGCGTGCACAATCCTTGTCGGTCTGAGCTGCTTCGTATGGCTTACTGCGGTCTGCACTAAGAAATGGGTGCATATAGAAGGTGGAACGGGTGAGTAAGCTTACTTAACTGATCATAGGAGGCGTTCAAGTATTACGTGTGTTAGAGGGGGCGGGGGGGTCTTTGTTTTGCCATTCTTTGATGACATGGTGGGTGGGGGGTTGATATCGTGATTACGTCAGCAGAATACATCAAAAGAAAAATGCATATAAGTACCAATTACTAGGTACGTAAGCTAGCTGGGAGGAAGAGGGTTGGTTACTTTTGCTGACAAGGGGAAGGGGGGTAAATAATTGTAAAAAATCTGCTTACGTAATACTTGAATGGCCCCACACAAAGTACTAGACGAATTATATATTTGACTTGCCTTTCAGCTCAGTTTATAGTAGCTTTGCCTTCTGCGCCGTAAGTTTTGGGTTCAATCTATACTGAGAACTAATTTTGTGTGCTGAAAACAGATTTTTGTTTCGTGAACGCAGATGTTTGTTTTATGTCTGGGTGTTATTTCTTATAAGTATTTAATCTGATTCCCATGATGTGTGGATTGTCCACAATTTTTATGTTTACATCGCCTAGATTTTATATTCGACTAACAACACATTTAAGAATTTGTAGTATTCGTAGTAGCAATCTAAATCCGTTAATCTGTTACAAAAATGAGTGAGAATAAACATATAATACACCCCCACATTTTTAATATTAGTAGTAAGTTGGACAGAAGAATTAGTTAAATAGTAGGAAAAAAATATTTTCTTTTAACTATTCAGTGCTCTTAAACGGTGTAAGAGAGAATTGTTAGGAAAACACTGGCAGAACAATTGCAGATATCTTAAATTTGCGCAAAGCTTAACCTTGCGCAAATCTAAGATATCTGCAATTTTTTATTACACCACTGGATAGCTAAAAAACCTAAGAATTTATTACGCTAAGTAAGAAATGTAGCAAATCGCGGGCGGCGCCGGCGGAGGGGGAAACCCCGAAGTAACGAGACGTACCTATTCACGTAACTACAAAAAACGGTCGTATCCATAACACAGCCACACCACATTTTTTCAGTTGTAAAAAGCAGAAACTACTAACTTTATTTTTTGACGTGACAACGTCTTATAATTCGATGGAGCCGGCTGTACGCACGAAAAAACATGACTCATGCGGCGTTACCTCACTTTGAGGCGTTCCATTTAAGGCTTGAAGTGCAAGCGAGAGCGCGGAACGAGCGACAAAGAGGCATAATCGGCCCCTGCGTTCGACATCTGTGTATTTTCTTATGACGTTGTCACTTTTCAAGTTTCATTCAAATCGGTTTTCCGGTTTCGGTGTGATTCAGCCACAAACGTTCAATCTGTCGTATTTATATTGTTTTAAGTGGGATGTTTTTACTGTGTCCAGACGCTGCCAACCACTGCCAACACTACGTCTGAGCTAAGCGCGGCCTAATGAGTTTGTCTTCAGTCGCCAATATTATTTTCGATTTAAATTAACCGTGAAACTGTTAGAACGTTGAATAAATAATCAATTCTTGCTAAACATTTTAATAATGTTAATAAAAATTATTACAGTTTCGCTCATACAAAGGAGTTTTAGTAGAAAAGTAATTTCTTTTTTAACTAGGTTTGATTGTGAGACACAGGGCCTAAGTTTACCTTGCTATCCGACTTCAAATAAAAAGAGGATATTTTCGATTCGGATGTATTATTTAATGTTATTTATGAGCCAATTGAAAATTATTTTTTCGGACTGAATTACTACTTCCAGACTGGTCCCATAAAAATGACCTATGATCGGCTATTATTTTTATTTATTTCGTCTTTTATTATTTTGTTAGCAATAGCTTAAAATATTTGTACGCCGAAAGCAGGTCTCATCAACAATTTGATGTAACATCATTAAAACCTGTGTTCAACAAATAAAGAATTGAATTGAAAATTTTCATCAAAACCAGTTGTACAATCGTAAAGTCCGATTCTCGAGTTTTTTAAACTCAACTATTATTTATAAAAAATTTTGAAGTATTCCTTGGTATAAATATTGAGTAAAAATGTTGTAATAAAATTGTCATAGTGCCATGCTATAAAACTGAACTAACAATCATTAGGATTAAAGCGGTAGTGTCTGAATTATTGATTACCTTACATAGATGGTATGCATAGGATGAACAGAAATAGACGCCCGGCCATCGACCGAGTCTTTATTCGATAAGAAGCTGTTTCAGTTTCACTATCCCACTTTGTCCGGTAGCGCTATTTGTCCGGTAACACTGTTTTTCACGTAGTGCTGTTTCAAATCAAAATCAAATCAATAGTTATGCCACAAAACAATAGTATTACACAAGGATGATAATATATTAAACAAGTAACAATGACTTAAAAATTGGCTGGCACTCAGCATATTGCTGTAGTTGTTTTTGTCCGGTATTGCTGTAAAAATCGTCAGACAATCACCAGCATAATTATAATCAATTCGAAAAAAAGCTATCCCACTGAAACTGAAAAAGTAACCGCGTCCGTAGGATAAAATCATTAAAATTGTGAAAGTAACAATGACTGAGATTTTGTGATAATAAATATTGTGGACATGGACAATCCATACATAACTGTCTAGCCCAAAACTAAGCAAAGCTTGTACTATGGAAACCAGATAGCTGATAAAATACTTATATACATTTTAAAATACAGATGCTTAGATTTACACGAGACAGAGAATAAACATCCACACAAATATATTTTGTTCTCAGTGATGGGGATCGATCTCAGAGTGTTGTCTGGATTGTCCATAAATATTTTACCCAAAACGGGCATTAGTGAATAAGGGGATTTGATGCCATGCAGTTGTAATTATTAATACCTTTGTTCCGTTCATAGCGTGCGATGTTTTTCTCATACTTACAGGCTTTTCTTAAAAGATCTTCTTCTCACTGAATGGCATCTGTCCATTTTGGATCAATTTTGCCAGTGTCGAGTAGAGAGGATATGTCACACCCCGGACACATAACAAAATTCTATACAAGGGTTTGTTTTCTGTAATTTTGGGAAGTCACATAGTTTTTTCATTTTAATAATTTTTTGAGTATTATTTTGAGTTCGTTGTACATAATTTCGGTGGTATTTTAACCAACATTACTTGAGTTCTTAGCACAGTGTGAGCAGTTTGGAATGATAGTGTAATTATGTGATATCCTGATTTAAACGAACATTTTTCCGATAGTTTTGAACGAAAATGTATCCGATGGTTATGAAGAAAACCGCCATCATTTTCAGCCATTGACAGCCGACTTGTTTGTCAACTGACTTGACTAAAAATTATTTTATTATGTAAATATAACCTCTATCAACACTGGCAAATTGTTCCATAGTGAAAGAAGAAAAAGAAGAAGGGGTCCTACCAATTTAACGAAGCTAGGCGATCACAAAAATGAAGAAAAAAAACAAATCGAGAACCTCCCTCCTCATTTTTCATTTAAAGCCGGTTCAAAATACAATATTGCTATAGGTCCCACATTAAAATAACTACGATAAACCAATGATACTTTGTAAATATTTGTAATTATTTTCACGGGTTGAGATGCCTAGCTGAAGGCCTCTCCTACACCTGAAAACTATTGACAGTGCTAATGACTTCTTCATAATAAGCAATGACCATTTCTGGCAGCATGCCAAATAGTACATGTGTAATTAATATTCTAACTACTATTCCGGTGAGCGTGCCAAACTCCAGCTGTAGCATTTTAAAAAGAATTTTAATTTTATTCAATACTAGAAATCCGCCCGCCTTCACATGGCTGGAAAATTTCAAAGGCTATTCATGTGACTTTACATTTCACTCATCTTTTTTTCTAAATAAGTAATAATAAGCGAGCGAGCCGCTCTGATCTGAGCTTGTTAGTTTTTTTTATGTCCAGTATTTTTATTAGAAATCGACACCTGCTTCACACGGGCTGAATTTAAAATAGAAGAGGGGAAAATTTCAATTTTTTTAATTGATTTTATGGTGTTTACTACACTTAAGGAAATCACCCCTTGGTACGGGGCTGCACTGACCGGGGAAGGTCGCGGGTTCAAATCCCGCTCGGCTATTAACTTTTGGGACATTATAAAAATCTATGAAAATTTCAAGTCTCTGCCTGAATTTTTCAACTCGTGCAAAACCAGCAGTGCTATAAATTGATAAGTCTTATTTGTTCCCAGGTATCTACTTGCCTGTGAAAAACCGGTACCTTATGTACAGTGACTCAGGCGTCTGGGAGATCTGCCGGTACGTGTTCGAGTTGCAGTCATCGAACGTGACGTCACCGGTGACAAACAATAACGTCACTACGGCGACGCCGAACCACGCTATTATACCCGATTTGGAGAGGAAGTATTTCTTAAGTAAGTAAATTTTTTTTCTGATTTTTTTGGAGACTAAAGTAATTAGATCGCATTTTTTTATTTCTTGGTGACGAAAGGCACAAGATTGTTGCGCCTAGTAAAAATGGGGGGATACTTTTGCCCAACAGACACTGGGCAAGTATAATAGTCAAATTCAAATTGATGACATTAAAGCAAGGTTATTTATTATTCTATCTTAGGCTTTGCTATAAGTTTTTTTTTATACAACAAAGTAGTCAAACAAGTATAAAGCCCACCTGATAGGAAGCGGTTACCGTAGCCTATGGACGCCTGCACAATCGCGTTGTCGACCCTTTAAAACTTATCGTAAATTATAAGTTACGTTGCTCGTGCTGTACAGGATCCCGAGAAGTAATTGTCAAGTAACCCTTTAAAGCGTTTGTTAAAAGATTATCAGTATAATATATAAGCCATATCTTACAACTAGGTTACGATAGAAAGGGACAACTAACAAGTGGGGGGGAGGGGGGGTTAACTTTAAGCAATGTCACACACCTAAGTAACGCTTGAAAAGCCATAAGCATTTAAGTCACCTTGTACGCTTCTTTTATTGAAAATTAAAAAAAAAGTTGAAAATGTCTTTCAACTGACTGTAACTTGACGCTGTCTGTCAAATAGTGACAAAACCAGACTGGTGTTCCTCGAGTAAATAGAATATCTTTTGTGTCTATTACACCCACTTTGTTGTAAAAACATAAAATCCATGGCCATGCAGTCAGTTTCGTATATCATGATGGTAAAAATTCAAATTATCTACGTAATTACTTTTTGTGTTCACGTTTCCTGTGTAATCCTGAAGTTTTTCAACTGACTTTAAGAAAAGTGGTAATTTATAAAAAACTTTTGAATTTTTGAAGGATTGTTTTAATTTGCAGTTGGTTTTCCCGCATAAAAAATCATTGCTTAAAGTCATGGAAGCAAAAGCGTGTTTGCTGCTCTGTGCTTAAAGTTATTCCTGTCACTGTTTATTACCCAGTGGTAAGAGATAGCAATAGTTAAGGACTGTTTATCTTTTGACATATTTTTAAAAGTAAGGCCATTTATCACTTTAAAAAATGTTTCTAATCGGTTTATAAATAACGAAGTTATGAGATAGCAAACATTTTAAAAATGTAACCGAATTGAGAGCATCCTTTTTTATTTGAAGTCGGTTTTAAAATAGTTCATGACTTTATCAAGATTTTTAAAATAGAAAGATAAACTTGGCGTCAAAAACTAGCTCGTCGGTACAATATGGATTATTTTATAACAGAAAATGCTGTGGGCATAACTATTCATCCATCCATTCCTAATGTAATAAAAGTTCAGGTAATCGTCTACAAACCAGAACCAATTCGTGTTAAAAATACAGGGTAATTTCTACCCACTGACAGTAGTAACGGCCTTGAAATTAACCGGCGTGAGAAAAATAAATATGCAAACATATCAACACAAGAAAACTGTACAAAGCACGAGTTTTATTATTCTCTAGTGACCCACCCCGGCTTTGCACGGGCACAGTACGGGGAAAAAATCATAGACCACGACTTCACATTACGACCTCTGTCTTTCTAAATTTCACATGTGCGAAGCCTATTTTACTTTCAGTTTTTTTAAAACCCCTTAAAACCTTATTTGTATGAAATTTGTTTAAAAAAATACGAGCAATAGAATAGAGGCTTGCTAGCAATTTGAGACCTATAAAACTAATGCTTCACTTTAGTAGAAAAATCACGTGAGGCAGCACAACAGTTTATTTTTCGTGGCACCTTCTGTTTTCACTCACTCGGTTTGTCCATTAACTCCCAAACTTTATACTATCGTTCTGGTTTCTTTACGCGGTTTGAAAATAATAAATACTGTTAATTAACCTATGTCTGAAGACTTTCGTGAAAATTAATTCAAACCTTGTAAGTAAACACAGTAGGTACTTTTCCTCCGGCGCAAATGTATATTTTTTTCAATGAAACCTTTATTGAGTTTTTAAGATACTTTTTAGATTTTTTTTTAGCACTTTATTTTAGGTGGGAATGAATCACTGAACCTGTCTCGCGTCACGTGACACCTCTTCGGCAAAGATTTACAAACTTCGCTATATATCAAGGAGGTTGTTCTAGTTTTCCTTTCTATTGGCATTTTTGGAGCACCAAATTTTTTTTTAAATATTTATTTCTGTAAATCTACAGTTTTTTTAAACTTCATATAATTTACCGCAAATAAAGACCAATATAAAAACCAACCACAGATAAACTGTGTAAGAGTTGCCTCTGGGCGCCTTTGTAAGTGGACGTGTACTCGGTCATTTGTAATAAAATAAATTCTGCATCTACTTAAAATCAACCTTGTTAAAATAGTGTGAAAGTGTGATTTTGAATACTTTAACTTTTATCACTCAAGACGTTTGCTTCTGTACAAGGCAGTGACGACCTCCCACGCGGCTCTCTTCACCCCCTCGAGTAAAGAGCCCCGCTGCCATTTTTTGTTTCATCTGTTGCCGCGCAAAGTGAGCAAACCGAGCCAGCGCAGGTACGAAGCCATTGAAATGAGTTTACTAAGAAATTCGCCCGGTACTACATTGATAAGCGGAAGCGAAATCGCAGGCGGATCAGCACCAAACCTGTCCACGTGTGGGGAGGACTCCCAAATAAAAAAACCTAATTTAAGGAAACGCAAAGAGCGTGCTGAAGAACATGATTACAAAAAAGATTTTGCAAGTTTCCGTGATGACATCATGACGTTCTTGCAAGACTTTGGCAGAACCCAGACAGAAAATCTAAATCAAATTCGAGAAGAGATATCAGAGATAAAAGACGAAATTAAGACCATCAACAAAACTACAGAAATTTTTTCGCAACAATTAGAGCACGTAAATAACGAAATAAAATACATAAAACTGAATAACACTGAAACCAAAAACAAAATCGATAGCATGGAAGCTGAACTATCTCGAATTAAAAAACAACAAAGTTCAGAATGCGCCACTTCCAAATCGCCGCTCCTCGCACACGAAAACCTAATCCTAGAGTTGAAAGACCGCTGCGACCGCGAGAAAAACATTATAGTTGCGGGTATTTTGGAAAAACCTGACAAAAATTTCACTTCTAGACGGGCTTATGATGATGAGGAAGTCATGACCATCATGACATCACTGGTTGCCGATTGCCCTAAGCCAGCCCAATCCATAAGACTAGGGAAATACACTCCAAACAAAAGCCGTCTCCTAAAAGTATGTTTTAAAGATACAGACACTCCACGATCCTTATTACAAAACAAGTCAAAGCTGCCAGAAGATATACTCATTTATGCTGACCAAACTCCTTCACAAAAACAATACTGGCAATCCGTCAAGGAAGAACTACAACAGCGTACGGAGAGTGGTGAGAAAGACCTCATCATTAAACATATCAGGGGCATACCTAGAATCGTCGTAAACAAAATTAACCAAAAAAACCTATAAAAAACTTTATACAAGATAAATTACGCACAGAAAAACAAAGTAGGGTAACCACACAACTAGTGGAAAAATATGAAGATATACCACTACACTCGTCGTCCTTACGTTTCTTCTACGCCAACCTACGCAGCATCTGTAAGGCAGGGAAGTTTGATGAACTTAAGTGTATACTGAAGGCGATCCCTACGACCACACATTTATTAATATTTACCGAGACCTGGATAAAATCAGAGAGTGACGCTAAAATATATCAAATACCAAACTACTCACATATATACAATATTAGACCACCTGGCAAAAGGGGTGGTGGGGTATCGATTTATATACATAATACTATAAAATATGAATTGTCGGAGGAGCTACTAGAAAATGGGAACCACTACTTGTGGGTACGCATAGATAAGTTATCACTGAATGTTGGAGTAATTTATAAGCCAGGAGAGAGCAATGTGCAGAGTTTTCTGAATGTATTTTCCCCACAATTGGAACAAAGAAAGAGAGCAGTCGTATTTGGTGATTTTAACATCGATCTTCTAAGTAATGAAAGCAATGTTACTCAATACCTAAAAGAAATAAAAGAGAATGGCTATGAAGTACTGAATAAAGTTGACAAACAGTATGGTACTCGGCAAACAAGTACTACAAATACTCTAATTGATCACGTGTGCACAAATATACAAAACCACTCAATGAGTTTATCGATAATCGAATCATCCCTATCCGACCACAAACAGATATACCTTGAAATCAGCAGCTTAAACCCTGAAATAAAGAAAAAAACAATTTATAAAGCACTAGATTACGAGAAATTGTACAATAGTGCTTTAGAGGCTGACTACAGCAACGAGGATAATGACTTTGGATACCTGGAAAGTTTCCTTCTAGAACAATTGGAAAAGAACAAGCTAGTGAAGACTAAAATACAAAATCTCCCCCAGCAAGACTGGATCAGCAAGCATATAATAGATGCAATAAATTACAGAAACAGCCTATGGCATCAAACAAAAATTTATCCAAGAGACGAAAAGATCCTAGCCAACTACATTCAAGAGCGAGACTACGTCAGAAACCAAATAAAATCGAGAAAGAGGAACCACTATTATACCATGTTCTCTGACAGTTCTTCTGATCCAAAGAAAATGTGGGAAATAATTAATAGTTTAGCTTTAAATAGAGTTAAAACCAGCAGTGCTCTCCCCAAACTAATATCAAATAATACAATTATTACTGATGGAAACGATGTTTGCAATTTATTTAACTCATTTTTTTTCAACAATCGGGGCCGATCTGGCTAAAAAAATACCTGAAATATATCATTCAAGTACCGGTAATATCTTAATGTACGAGCCAACTTATTCACATAAAAAAACGCTCAGCGAGTTTAATCCCTGTAGTGTTGACGAAATATCTAAAGTCATAGACAAACTGGACAGCAATACTAGTACTGCTTTAGATGGGATCAGTACCAAAGCGATAAAATGCCTAAAAAGCATAATTGTTGAAAGGTTAGTCGATTGTATTAACGAATGCCTAAATCATGGCTTATTTCCTGATTCACTCAAAGTCGCCAAGGTTAGCCCGATCTATAAGTCAGGAAATAAAACAGATGCTAACAATTATAGGCCGGTGTCGGTACTGCCCGTCGTTTCAAAAATCTTTGAAAGGGTCCTGTACAACAGGCTAAATGAGTACCTCACAGATAAAAAATTTCTCATTGATGAACAATATGGGTTTCGCTCCAAATCGAGTACACTAACGGCGGCAGTAGACTTAATAACAAAAATTAAAACTAACATAGACCAGAAAAACATAGCACTCGGGATTTTCATCGACTTAAAAAAAGCGTTCGATACGGTTGACCATCAAAAACTTATACAGAAATTAAACAATATAGGCGTTACGGGTATAGCACTTCAAATGTTTAAATCATACTTGAGTAACAGGAGCCAGGTAGTAAAAATTGAACATTTTACCAGTACTGCACGGAATATATCTTATGGCATTCCACAAGGCTCGATAATTGGTCCGTTATTGTTTTTAATATACGTTAATAATATAAGTAAAATTGGTCTAACTGGTCACTTAACTCTATACGCGGATGACACTTGTCTTTTCTATTTCGATAAATCTATTCACGACATTATTGAAGACGCTCAAAAAGATCTAAATACAATTGATGAATGGTTAAAATATAATTTACTGACAATAAACACGACAAAAACATCATATATGATCTTTTCGGCAAAAAACAACAACGTTCCAGATTTTGCACCACTCACTATTAACAAGGAAATCATCAAGCAATCAACTCTAGAGAAGTATCTCGGGCTGTGGATCGATGACAAACTATCCTGGAAGCCACATATCGAACACATAAAAACAAAATTGGTGGCACTATCTGGAGCTTTGCGTAAAGCTGTAAACTGTATTCCTTTGAAGGCTCGTACTATTATATACAACGCACTAGTTAAATCACATCTCGAATACTTAATAGAAATTTGGGGCGCAGCCGCTGTGACAAATCTCACTCCATTGCAGAGAACCCAAAACAAGATGATAAAAGTACTTTTTAATTATCATTACCTAACACCAACTAAAGAACTCTACGAAAAAACTAAATTATTTAACCTTAAGCAACTATACACATACTCCACCTGCATCCTGATAAAAAAAATAACAACAGACTCAATCCAATCAAACATACAACTAAAATATAAAGAAAATAAACATAACCTAAGAAACAAGCTTAAATTAACTCTTACTAAGTCGCGAACGAATTACGGTAAGAAAACGATTGTGTTTGAGGGAGCACAGCTGTATAACAATTTGCCTGATGATATAAAAGAGTGTCCTAGTGTTAATATATTTAAGGGTAAACTGAAGAAATATTTATATACATTACTAGAATAATCTTTTTTGTAAGGCCCCAGAGGCTTTTAGTTAGTTATATTACCTTAATTTTAAAACTGTATCTCATTATAAGTGAACTGTTTAGTTTTTATGAGAATAAACTTCTTTAACCTTAAAATTATGTATTGTGAAATCAATTTGCATGGAAATCAGCCCTGGATCAACACGTTCCGAACACCCAGTGTAGGTTTTCCATACCTAGTCTAGAACAATTCAATGAAAAGACGTTACAAAGTATGCAAAATCATTGGAAAAGACACATCCCTAGTCTTGTTTAGTGACAGTGACCGGGGTGTAACAGCTCATAATAATCCTAGGCTTAAAAACGGACTGCGGAGCTTATGCTTAGTTTTGATAGAATACGCTAAATAAAATAACTAGAAATACCAACACTTGGACTATAAATAATTATCGTTTAGTAACTCTGTCTGGTATTTGTAGGTCTGGCGTAGATCTATGTAATCTACGGCGCAAGTACCCGGCGTTGCCCCAGTAGATTTTAGAAGCATTCTATTCTAGAACATTTCGGTAAAATTTAGAATTTTTAGAAAAAATCTCTTTAGTGATAAAAAATAATAGACATAGATTTCAAAACTTTTGCCATCTTCATCCCCCACTTCAACCCCTTTCGTCCAAACTCCCTTACTCCCAGCAGGAGACCAAAAGAGGCATCTACCATCACCACGGGGAGTAGATTCTAGTTGGCGTTGTTATAAACAACCCTGTACGTATTTACACCCACTTGCTTTATGTATATATTGATTAGATTGGCGAATAAATAAATAGTGTGGACAATCCACACAACACTAATTATCTAGCCCCAAACTTATACTTAGGGAACCAGATAGCTGATATGAATTTTATTTTGTAAATACATACCTACATAGAATACAAAATAACACCCAGACAGAGAACAAACATCTGCATTACCACACAAACATTATTTCTCGGTGGAGATCGAACCCACGACCTAAGCGCTGACGGCAGTGCTACAACCAACTGAGCTGAGAGGCCAGTCATAAGTAGATACTATTTTGTATTTATAAATGCAGCCCTCATCGTTAAAAAGTTCTTCTGAAAGAGACAAAATACGACCAACAATTTCCACATTTCGCAATTTCTTGGTAACGGTACGTAAACCGGACAAAGTTTCAGTGTGAAATCTATATATAAGTTACCATTTTAACGCCCATTATCTTGTTATTTACGTGTCCGTTTAACGTTAACGTCAAACAATAGGACATACAATGTAAAGCGTTAAACACCTATTATGTACGTGCTTTGTAGACACAGCTTTTAGTCAAATGCTGTAAGCCTATACCACAAGATCTGTCTTGCTCTAGTTTTGAGTCTGTGTGAGTGCTCACCCTGTATTATACTGTGTGTGTGACGTTTCGACGTAGGATTTTTATTTAGTCAACACTTACACAGACTCAAAACCAGAGCCAGAGACAGAGCCAGACAGAGCTTGTGGTAGGCCTATTGGTTCTTAAGAAATTGCGTTACGGTGATTAATTGAGCGTGACGGTAATGAAATGTAAAAATTATGGCCACCTCTGGTGTTGCAGGTGCCTATGGGCGACGGTGACTACTTTCCATCAGGGGGCCCGTCTGCTAGCCTGCCTGCTATGGCATAAAAAAAAAAAATCTGTAGCTTTTTCTTTTTGTCGTGTCTCTGGTCTTTCAAACCAGTGTGCAGTGTAGTGAAAGGATTTAAGTGCACCCTGGAGAGGCTCTTTTAGTGCACTCGACACAATACATGTTTTAGAATTTGTAAGTTCTTACGACATGCCGGTTTCTTCACGATGTTTTCCTTCGCCATGTCGTATGTCTGAGGCTGATCTTCAGAAATCGTGTCACGGCAATGAACTGGGAGTGACGCTCGTGAAATGGAAAATTATGTACAAAGAATCAGCCTAATAATAAAAAAATATCATTGAAATTCAATAATTCACGAAAACTCTTTACTAAGTCTTTAGTACTTTTCTCATAACTATCGATTAAAATTAAAATCGGTGGATGCTGGTTCATAGAATCTTTTTAGGGTTCCGTAGCCAAATGGCAAAAACGGAACCCTTATAGATTCGTCATGTCTGTCTGTCTGTCTGTCTGTCTGTCTGTCTGTCTGTCCGACCGTGTCACAGCCATTTTTCTCCGAAACCATAAAAGCTAGACTGATGAAAGTTGGTGAGTAGATGTATTTTGTGAACCGCATTAAGGTTTTTACACAAAAATAGAAAAAAAACTATAAATTTTGGGGGTCCCCATACTTGAAACTGAAAGTCAAAAAATTTTTTTTCATCGAACCCATACATGTGGGGTATCTATGAATAGGTCTTAAAAAATGATGTTGAGGTTTCTAATATAGTTTTTTTCTAAACTGAATAGTTTGCGCGAGAGACACTTCCAAAGTGGAAAAAAGTTGGTCCCCCCCCCTCTAACTTCTAAAGTAAGAGAATGATAATACTAAAAAAAATATATGTTGTACATTACTATGTAAACTTTCAACGATATTTGGTTTGAACGAGATCTAGTCAGTAGTTTTTTTTTTATACGTCATAAACGGAAACTCAAAAATTTTTTTTCCATCGAACCCATACGTGTGGGGTATCTATGAATAGGTCTTCAAAAATGATGTTGAGGTTTCTAATATAGTTTTTTTCTAAACTGAATAGTTTGCGCGAGAGACACTTCCAAAGTGGAAAAAAGTTGGTCCCCCCCCTCTAACTTCTAAAGTAAGAGAATGATAATACTAAAAAAAATATATGTTGTACATTACTATGTAAACTTTCAACGATATTTGGTTTGAACGAGATCTAGTCAGTAGTTTTTTTTTTATACGTCATAAACCGTAAACCGCAATTTACCTTTCAACGAACCACAGGAACCTTATTATGTTACATCAAGTAACATATATAAAGGTTCTTGTAGTTCGTCGTGCTACGGAACCCTTCATGGGCGAGTCCGACTCGCACTTGGCTGCTTTTTTTTTAAATATTTAGGGGAGACTTACGTCCAGCAGTGCACTTCTCAGGCTGATAATAATAATGATGATGATGAGCATTTCCTACGAAGCCCTAATTGTCCACATTTCTCATCGCAATTTCGTTGAGTATTTCTCAGTACAAACAGAATTCGACGCACGTGCTGTATCCCCATCAAATTGATAGCCAAGACACGTCCCGACCCAATATTGGAAATATGAAAACACGTCAATCTAGTTATTTTATTAAGAAATATCATCTCGAGTTTGTTTCGACGTATTTGTATCTAGACGTATTTTTAAAGCATTCATCCAAATATTTTTCCCTTAGATAAATAGTTAATGTCAGGATCGTAGCAAGTGGAAATTCGTGATCTCTGCCTGCCCCCATGAATGAGTCGTGATTTTATGTATGTAGGTATGTATCTAAATTACATAATTTCACTTCTTAAATTGGGTTAATATGTGTTTATTGTACGTTTGGTATCTAAAATGTACCTACGTGTTTCTTTTATCTACCATGTGCCGTTATAAATAAATAAGTTTTATTTCTTTCTTGCTTCTTTCTTTCTAAAAATTTAATTAGAACGTAGATCGAAGTCGCACTGAGTTCCTTTTGCTATTTAATCTAATTGAACGAAGTTTTGCATTTCCTTAAACCTGTACGAACAAAAATAATGGCCCACCTGATGTTAAGTGGTAACCATCGCCTAAACAAAGCATTGCCTCGTAGGTAGGTAGGTAGGTAGTCTGTAGTAAAATCATTTTTTCGTAAAACCACAGGCGACACAGCGTGAGCGAGTCACGACATAGTGCGAATGGAATGTACTGTTGACAGAAACACGACATTGAATTATTAAAGACACGGGTAACTGAAAAAACTGTCCATCAAATGTTTTTTTTGTAAATTATGTTATAAGTTTGCTATGTTGGTGATTAAACCCGGATTCTACGGGTACATACCTGAGTGAAGAAATCATATCATATCATAATGAGAAATCCAACATAATATGTTTATTATTATATTATTGTATTATTATAGTAAAACCTAAAAAGCTCAAAAACTTTTTCAAGTGTAGTACGAAAAAAGCCTCTTCAACTGCTGAGCTCAAAAAAAATTTGCACTACACTGATTCAAAAGAACAAGTGACATGACAAGAAGATTTGGGTGTGATAATCTACTGAATATTACATTTCACTTCTTCCTATCGTGTCACTGACTCTTTCGAACAAAGTGTGGTGAAAGGATAATTATTAAGTGCACCTCGAAGAGGCTCCTTTCCTGCACTTGACACATACTTTCAATCTTTATTCATTTCACTGGCTACATATTGGTCGAGGAGAGTTTGAGAAAGTCTTGAGTCAATAAGAAGAAGGAGACTTATCAATTGGCAAGATTAAAATTATATTGAACACATTGCAATAAAAAACTGTTTCTTATTAACTGTGTATTATTTTTTACGTTTTTTGCACTCCGTACTCATCTATTCTAGTAATAGAGATACGATATAGATCTACGAGTATCGGTACATTAAATCATTACACTAGACTGTGTAACGATTGCTAACATAATTTAGACATGAAAATGTTTAGAAAACCCCCACATGTTAGTTCATTATTTATTTTGTTAAGTTCAAATTCACGTATAAAAACGAAAGGTGTGTTACGGAAACCGTCAACATTCATCCAACAATGAATAAACAGTCAGTCTTCCCACACAAAAAGATTTATATTTCTCTGTAAAATTCCGCGTTGGTTTTTGTGTCGTCAACCGGCTTGATTGTCTATTCCTAAACTGACAAAACACATGAAATTTATGTTATTATGCTATCACCAAATCTATTACAACTCACTGGGAATTTATCAAATCTAATAATGACTATGATTCACACTAGTAATCAATTTATGAGGCTCAATTTGGGTCCGAAATATTGTTGTTATTCAGCATGGATAGCTATTTGGACAATAATGTTTCCTTGTTACTATCAATTTCAATCGGTTTCTATTTGAAACCTGAAAGTAAATTTAAACAATATTGTAATGCGGTTGTCAATCGATAGAACCACTGCTATCAAGAAAATGTCCACATTCAACAATATAATTATTCTTTTTATTTATGAGCAATGCTCTTGCCGGCGTAAAGTATGCATTTTTCCTTACGTATTTCTTTTGATTACAACCTCCTTGACCTCCATATGACTTGACGGCGATCTTCACTTTTATTTGGCTCATGTAGCTCATCCTTGGTCTTCCCTTCCTTTCTTTCCTTTTACCTTTCCTTCCATGATATTTCTGATAAAGTTGTAATGTCGTACAAGATAGCCAATCATCTTTCATCTTTTCAACAATATGCGCCTACAAAAATATGCATAATACAACATGCGTGCAATCCTGTACTCATTTTAGGTGCGCTTAGGAATGTGCCAGTTTACTATCTGAGGCCCAAACGTCGTGTGTAAATAAACATGCATGTTTGTTTACTGTTTGTAGTCTGTGACGTCACTACAATAACGTAGGTGACGGTTTTAGAACGGTATTGATAGTGATTTCATGAACTTTGAGGAAATGATTCAATACGCATAGAATAAATATGGGCTCATAGCTGTAATATTTCGGCATGGTCGACATCTTTAATCATCAATTTAGAATTAAACAAATAATTACTAAATGTACAAAATACACAAGAAACAGTTGAGCTATCTGCAGACCGTTACAAACGATCTAAAACTCAACTGATCCAAATTAGTACCAGACGAAAGCATATCCCTAAAATGCTAGCAGCGGCGGCGGAATGAATATTAAATTACATCAATTTTCAACTTGCTTACCTGTTTTTTTTAGATCAAGTTTTTTGATAAAACTCTATTTTTATAGTAGTTGTCGCAATATAAGAAAGCCTAATCCGTGGTATGAAAATGTTATTCTAACGCACCCCTTTTAGCGTTCCTATTCATTAAAAACAATCGTTTAAAAATTAAAGCTCGGCCAAAAATTTCAAAGCATCACAGACCACAAAGCACTAATAAGTTGAAAACCGCAAATTCAACTAAGAACAAAATGTAATACTCGCCTTACAAAGAGAAGGATAACAAAGCCATTATTACGATAAGCCTGTGCACGTCAAAGAAACGCGGAGTGAGGTAAATGTACGAAGGGATGCGAAAACATGCTTAGAAAAAACCCTTTTCAGTTCTTTTCAATGAAAGGAAAAATTTATAGAGATAAAAGAAGAAAAAAGACTAAATTATAATGATGCATCATTATCATCTTCAACCTGAAGATGATAACTACTAAAGATGATAGCTATTGACTACTGTAAAGGCCTGTGCATTTCTAGGCGATGGCGATGGCGATCAGTGAAACGCTGTCAAAAATTGCTGTCATATTTGTAAGCGTTTCATTGTATGTCATCGCAAATTGCTTAGATGTGTGCAGGCCTTTAGACAATTGGGAATAGGTAACCTCTATGCCATTCCAGCAAAAACGGTTGGAACTTTTCCACTTACTGATTCTTAACAATGTCGTTTTGTAAAAGAAAATATAAATTGTAAAAGGATCACATAAAAAAACGGTAGGATGAAAGTAGTTTGTTGCATGTTTTTCTAGGCTTGGTCGCGTGGAGCTGGCACCTAAACTCACCTAGCTTAAAAAGTTTCAAAGTGGTCCAATGATTAAATAAATATTGAATTTATATTGGGTCAGCGACAGCAATATCTTTTTTGAATAAAACATCCAGTCCTGCGGTGAAGAATAATACCATAATTATTGATGTTGTAAAGTAAAAACTAAACTATTTCGATTCCAATAATGCAGCTAGGTTTTTAGTGCAACCCGATAAAAAGATTTTAAATAGGCATCGAAACATGACAGCTATTATTCCAAGCTTAGACAGGGTAAGCCAGTCGCCTACAAAGCATTAGATAAGTTCAGAGCGGACGCCGGGGAGGAAACCCAAGCTACGTATAAATATAATACATAAGTACTATGATGCGACCTTAAACTTTATTAGAAAATCGTTGTAGAAAATTGTTCTGCTGAACAAACGTGCTTCTCACAAATAGAAGTTTTTTTTGCAAAGTGCAAGCGGTAAAAGTGCGTAGGAAACTTTTAAGCATTGTTGGTTCCACAATTATAGTGCTTATACTATATAATATAGTTCACTTAACCATTGATCATCTCAATAATATCATTTTGGGGATCAAAACATATTTTCTCATTAGGTATCATAATATAAGTAGGTATGTTTATACTAATATTATAAAGAGGAAAGATTTGTACCTATTTTTGTATGTTTGTATGTTTGTAATGAATAGGCTCAAAAAGTACTGGGCTGATTTAAAAAAATCTTACACCAATAGAACATTCTTCCAATTTGCCATAGGCTACATTTCATTTTGAAAAAAATTAGGGATCCTTGGTAAAATTTGAACAATGTAACCGAAGGTGTAGAAAAATGAGTCTTATAATGTCTTTCGTCGAATGCGCTGCCGAAACTATTAGCGATAGAACAAAATAATGTACAACAATATTGTCTACCCCGTGCGAAGCTAGGACGGGCTGCTAGTCTATCATAAAAATAAATTGACTTGTATAGCATGAGTGTCACGTGCATGTAAAAGCCTTGTTTAGGCAAACTTAGTCTTAAGATTCTTTTACCACACTGCGCACCGGTTTGAAAGAAATAGAGACACGGTAAGAAGAAGAAGAAGATTATTAGCATGGGAGTCGACCAGTCAGATTGCTTTAGTCTTTATTCTAATAATTGCTTATCGATATTGGTACTTGACACATATTTTACTCAAGCTTTTTAGGTTCTACGACGCGCAGGTTTCATCGACACCTTTTGAGAATAAAAAAACTCATCGATACACGACTGAACACCTATATACGAGTCTCTCACTCTCACTCTCACGACGTGCTCCAAAATCTGTAACGATAATTATTCAATACTTTAATGATTTTTTGTTTTAGAATGTACAAACTACTTGGCACCTGTCATGGAGCACGGGAAGCTTACAGATCCTGCCTACGAATTAAATATAGCAAGTTAGTACATATTGTTAAACTATTGAACCTATTCCTTTATTTATATTTCATACCGACTATACAATAATTATGTTACTATCACTTTCATTTCAACAAAAAGAGATGACTTTAGACATTCCGATTGTTTAATTTGAGCTAAAAATAAGGTTAGTATTTAGAAGAAAAATGCTACTTTCTTCTTTTAAAAGATATCATTTAGTTTGAGACCTAGGCTGAGATTCATAGACCGCACTTTGCTTTACAGCAAAGCAGTCTTCGCAAAGTAAGCTTTGTTTATCGAAGTTTCCTATCAATATTTTGAATAAAGAAGAGCTTGACAGAACTATGAAGTATAATTTTGGTTGAAAGTTGAACTTTCCATCAAAGTAAAGTCAAAGTTCGGTCTATGAATCTCGGTCATAGTCGCAGAGTCTATAGCCCCTCTAATATAAGTGATGACGTCACAAACTAAGCAACGAGGCATCGCTTTAGTTTAAGCTGGATAACATTGAAAACCAGACGTCTGCTAACCTAGGGTGTTATTAATAATCCCGGCGCAACGCTGGAGTAGTTAAATCGTGTTTTGTCACATTTGTTCGAGACAAAACACGGATCAACCAGTCCAACGCTACGCTAGGATTATTAATAAGACCCCTAATGCTTTGTTTCAGATTACGTTCGCACTATGATCTCTTTTGGCATCATAAGTCTTTTCGTGATGGCGATGGGCTGTGGGTTTTCCGTGTACACCTTCCTTAACCCACGCTATATGTTTAAGCGGCTCGCTGCTGGGATTCACTTCATCAGCAGTAAGTACCAATGTATTGCTTACTTTGAACGCCACAACGTTTGGGTTCAAAGAAGGGGTTGATCTATTGCTCACTGGTTTCCATATCGGGGTAATTTGCAAGATACGTCTATTGCATAATAATTTTCCTTTTTTCATTGGCAAATTAAACTGTCACTTGTACGAGTAAATCAAGTTGAGCCTCAATCAATTTGAGGAGGATCTCGAATAACTAATTTATGTATAACACTAAAAAAACTACCATATTTAATCATTTCAATTATCATGATCCCACTAATAATTTTTTTGAGTTCCTGTTACTACAAATCTGATTTAACTTTCCAGATTGCCAAACTTAGTTATTGTCTATACTATATGAGCTCCAGTAGGTAACTTGAAACTTGTAGCATAGTCTATAAACTCATTAGGCAGTTTTAATAGTTTATAACAAAGCGCTTGTATACTCGTAGTATGTAAAGCTATGAACGAACTACCTTCATTAGCAGCGGTGTAACTTTGATAAACTCGAGCCGGGATCGACTTTCACCTCACGAGCCAACATAATGGAAATGAGAATATTCGAAATACCGCTGAAATCAGAGTGCTTATTAAAAATTTACGTGCGGTTAATGAATGATGATGACTATGTTATGAATGATATCACAAAGAATACAAATGTTATTTAATTGATAATAAATTATCGATGAATACGCCATGTAGATTATAGGAAGTCCCGTGAATGCCAGGTCCGTACAAATAAATAAATGCTGTTACTTGTGGAAATAACACATTGGATTTTTTCAGCTTCATGTACATTTGTGGTGGTGCAAGTCATGATGACTACAGTTGACCATATTAGGAAGAATGTGAAGTTTATCTACCCAGACAAAGCCTCTCATTAGTAAGTATACATTTTCAAAAGCAAACATACATAAATATATATAGTTAATATTTTTAATAGGCAGTATGTTACACATTTAATTAGCTTCATATTTACAAGACAACTGTAGTTAACTACACAAACACTCATCGATAAACACAACCATGTGACATTTAAATACAGGCAATTTGGCATGAGCTCGTAATGGTGTAGACAGCAGTTAAAATGCAATTTGAGATACGCGACTAAAACGCGCGACATGAACTAGGATGAACAATAAGATTTGGAAAAAATTGTCACTGTTCACCCAGTAGCACATCATATATTTAACTTCATCTCTAAATAGATCTAGATGTCTTGGCTTTCGTATTTTTTTATATTCACTACACAGAAAATCTGGGATAAAATGTTTGACTATTGGATGCTTTGTCGCGTTGCCCAAAACACTACCTTTAGGTACTAACGAAGTCGGTCTGTGTAGATTATATTGTACTCATATTGGCAGATGTTCTAAACTGTTTTTATATGTGAGACTAGCAGCTATAGCCTGGCTATTTACGCAAAAGTCTTTAGTCGGACGAAAAAAAAAGAGTCCTTTAGAGAGAGTTTGCATTAATTTTCTACCAATTTTGTCTAGAGGGCTTTCCACTTCTACAACAGCATTTGTACCTATACCATACTGATCATCTCTTGCATATGAAGTAATAGTACATCTTTCAAAACTCAAACTACATCCCAACAGTGTATATTTTGACTAAGAAATTTTATACTAAAATGTGTCTTTGTTTTAACAGTTACCACATCAGTTTTTACTTGGCTTGGTTCGTGGTCCTCGTCAACTTGTTTGCATCAGGCTCCTTTCTCTGGTACTCCCGCAAGAGGAAAGGCAACAAAGCTGCTACAGACGAGCTCGCTATGGCCGACGAGCCTACTATAATCGGCCGATGACGTTTCAACCCAGCTGCTTCCAAGCAACCGTTGTTGCTGGATCGCTTCCTCAATTCTTTACTGAACAGTGCTCAAATGACCAATAGCTGTCTTTCATCGCGTTAGAAGCCGCTCCGTCTGTTTCGACTTTAGACGACTGACTGATTCTGTTATCATTTCATCCTGAATGTTTGACGTTAGACAGAAATTGACTGAAGGCGGGCTTCCGAATGTTGTAAGAGGAAACATGTATTATGCTATGCACCATTGTTTGAAATCATTTCTATCTGCCATGTTTATAAGACCACATCAATAGTACTGCAAATAGTTCTTACATCCGAATTCCGAAAATAAATCTTAATGTATTATGGCTGAATATTCATTCTTTTAGCTAGCTTTAAACGCAAATATCGTATTTTTCTATTCCATTATATCTCTACTTGTTAAATCTATTGGTTTTTTGGATTCTGATTGATTAAAGCTGCCGTTTTTATCAATCTACGTGCTTGCAGCAAGTCAGTGTATTCCTTTACGTTTTTGTTATTGTTATTGGTTAGGAACGGTAAAATTTCTTTATAGCGACATTTTTTATTACCGTCTCGCAATGTTTTATGCGTAACGTATTTAAATTTTCGCCTCAGACTTGTACCATGTTTCCAAAATGGTAACGCTGTTCATGTATTCTCGTGTTGTTATACTTGTATGCACCTAAGTATACAATGTTATATTCTCTAAGCTGCCATAAAATAATGCGACTCGATTCTAGTCTTAGCTTTATTATACATATTATGCGTGATGCGTGTGGATGGATTTTATAATGTGAATATCATTGAAAAGAGTCACATACGATGAAATAATAATAATAGTTTCTCTCTTATTTACGAAATACGTCACTATGGTAGTACTTTAGTATCTTCATCGTATGTTACATTCTTTAATGTACATATAGCTCTTTAAATATTATAATGTTCAGAGGTGTGTAGTACCGAATTTCATTGTAATAACGTCCCAAAGCTGAAAAACATCAACATCATGGACAATTTGTAATAATTGTTTAGGTATTCAATGTAAACGTAAAAATGAAATATGGGACCAATGATAGACGTTAAAAATGTGTCAAATAACATCTTGAAACAATATGCACTATAAACTATCCTATATGTCCTGATGGCCAGTTTAAAACTATAGAAGGTAGTAAAACTATAGGGTTAAATTGGAATATCAAAGACAACTATTATCAAGTTATTAAAGTCATCTGGTACATATTATTTATTCCATGTTGCATTATCATGTAGGTATTTGATGATAAGTGCGTTCTTTCTATTTATAATTCTTTTTTTATTAAATAAACTCTTTGAACTAGATGTTTTGTTTTAATTCTAGTTTATTGCATTTAAACTGATGTTTATGCGACGTTTTTTAAGGACTTGATTTGAAGAAATGGAATATTATCATTTGAAGAATGATGCTACTAAGCCAGAAAAAGATAAGCATTGGAAAAGAAGTAGAACCGATCGCATATTCGGTCGTCTTTAAAATAATGGCCTTACTTATAAAAATATGTCAAAAAATAAGCTGTGCTTAAACTATTGCCATCTCTTACCACTGGGTATGACAAACAGTGACAGGGCTAACTTTAAGCAATGATTAAATTTTAATTGCGTTTATAAGTAGGGCTATAAGTAGATGCGGATGAAGAGAATGGAATTTCCATGGTAAAAATAACAGGCTTTTTAATGTTTCCCTGAATCAAAGTGTCTTATTTATTTTAAATTGCCATGGCCATGAAACTAAAAAAACATGATATTTCAATAAAAATATCAACAAAAAATGTATCAACCTTGTTTACTAAATATTATTTTATAATGACCGGAGGTGACATCGTTATGATTGAGAATAAACACAGAAGCTAATATAAACTATCTGGAATAAGAATCAAAGCCGGAACGGTTTCTCATGAGCAGTCTTTAACATTTTTACATCAGAAAAAATGTCGTTTTCTTTTCGGCAGTTCTATTTTAAGATGAGCATTGTATAAAGTCTGGCAAAGACCCAGAAATGAGCTGTGACACTGCCAACGTCAACAGAGGTTAGTGTCCTAAAAAAAACTGTTGAAGGAAAAGGCCGTCGATACTAATGAACTGTTAACTATGGAATGACTCCAGTACTAGACTTGATCGCTGTGGGGTTCCGCAACATTGAAACCACAAACTTGGCTAAGCATAAAATTTTAGGCAAGGAAGATATTAGACAAAGAGTAGCGTTTAGTGCCCTTCACAAGGCAGGGCATGCAAAGAATATCGATATAGATTAGCAGTATAAATAAATATTTTAAAACAATGCTTTCTCAAAATTTTACCAATTAGGTACAACAAAAAACGACATTAAAAATTTTGGTGCCGATGTAGGTAATGAATTGGGAACAAAAATATGTATAGACGAAAGCTCATATTTATTTGCTATTCATGATATTGTACAGGTACAACAGGTGAGTCTTGTACCTGTACAACATTATGAATACCAAATAACAGTAGCAGTAGCAGTTTAATAACAAACTAAAATAAAATTTGGTAAATGTGAAACTTCCAAAGATGCTTCTGAATGCAGGATCCATAAATTCTTAAATTTCAAGCCACCATACTCTTTAATGTGAGTTATCTTTAAAATACAATTATATTTTATTATCTACGGGTAATGGTGACAAATTGAAGATTATTATTGCGACAAGCTGAATTATGAGTGTTGGTGTAGATAGAATAGTGGTTGTTGAAGCTTTTATGTTAAAAGTGCGGAAATTGAGCAATATTTTTATTTTTCGAAGTTATGAGATAATAGTTGATTTAGAATAAAGAAATAATTCTATCAAAAGTGCCGCTGAAACTTGTATAAGATTGACGAAACTTCAAACAAAGATGCCAACATGCAATGGAGTGCATGAGAAAGTAATTACAATATTTTTATAAGCAACTACGAGTAGCATATGAAACAAGCATAATGACACACCTGATCTTAAGTAGTAAACATCGTCTATAACATTGCATTTCCTTGCAAGTCACTACCGTTAAGAACCTGCCCTACAATGCACTGCTCTACGTCCATAAGCTGGAGGCTGAACATTTGTACCAGATGTTCATGTGCCAGAAATTTCACTGGCACCTACAAAGGATATTTTAACCCAATCCTTGGCACCTACCGACCACCTTCAAACCGAAACACGCAGCACCACTGCGCTGCTTGACGGCAGAAATAGGCATGGACGAGTTGTTTACAAAAAGCTCTACTATTACTCAAACCTCAGAAGAAATCATTATTCTGAGGGATCTATACTGCAAAACTGTAAACAAAGAGGCTTATAACAATTTTGACTTTGACCTTCCGTTACTTAGACAATTTAACCTAAGGACTTGCCTTGCATCTATTCAGCCTAACAAATTTTTCTGCCATATTTTGAGGGGGACGAGGAAAGCACACACTGAAACGAAAGCGACACACATTCAAACGATCGTAACACACACAACAATTATTTGTGTTGTTATGAACGCACACAAATACAAATCTTTAACACTAGTTCAAGTTTACTGTATATACAGGTGACACACATTCAAAATACAGAGAACCACAACAGTGATGCCGTATCATCATTTTATTTTACCCTATGTTAAGTATGAAAGAATGTAAGGCTTCCGAAGTCAGTAAGATTTATTTATTAAAATATTCATTCTGAATATTATTTTAGATTTCATGGCACTAATGGTCGTCGGGTATTTATGTTCAAGACAAACAATATAAAAATTACTAGCAGTTGGTGCCCGAGCTTCGCTCGGTATTTTTTGATTGGTAAACTGTTGTTGTGAATTATATTTAAATACGAATTACTTACATACTGATTAAATATTAATATTTTTCGATCTTACCGACATAATAATAAACTCCACTACTCGTCAGTAGATGGCGTTCTTTGTCCCATTAACTCATGACTTAATCAACAGATGGCGCTAGGAGTTATGATTTTATGATAAAGTTGATTATTTACTTTACGATTATGGAGACATTTTCTAAAAATGAATCCTAGCTAGATCGTTTTATCGTCCCCGAAAACCCCTGTATACTTAATTTCATTCTAACTATATTTATTAAAAACTAGACTAAAGCAGCTTTTGTTGAAAGGGTGTTTTTATTCTACTGATGATTTTATAAATAATTTGTGACATTGCTAGTATTATTTGATAACAATTTCTTTGATAATTATTAGACTAGTTCATTTCGTTCAATTGATCTGGACTGGACAACACTAAAACTACAGCCAGCTCTCTATGATGCCATGAGGGACAAATCCTTTATTGTATGTTACTCATTACTTGCACTAAGAACCTTTTTTTTACCCCAAATCTCGACAAACTACATCTTGATTAAGTTGGCAGCATTACTACTCAAAACTGACACTTTCATAGAGATTGATAAATTTTCTGAGCTTAAAATCAAAGATATCGATGTTTTTATTTGGCCTAATTAAACTTATCATTTTAGAACCAATATGGGGTCAACCTCAGAATAAGAGCGAATAAGCTGGAAACTCGTATACACCGTCATAAAGGTGTTCTAAAAGTCATTTTAAAAATAACATGAAATTCTATGATGACTACGTTAGTTTTTCAAGGTAAAAGGTCACAAAAACTATACATCTTATAAAAGGTGGGATAAATAAATGTTTGGAACTAAATTTGTGTCAAATGCTATGCTTTTGGATGTCCGAATACGCAAATTGGCAAATTTTATCATCCGCACTTGATGTGCGGGCTGGTTTTTCCACAAGGTATAAAGTTAAAAGTTTTTTAAGTTCCTAAATTGTTCAACAGCTACATTATTAAATTAAACAAGTAGGCTACGTAATGTTATGTATAAAATAACACGTTACAACTTCAACACAATCCGTTGGTGCACGACTGGATTTGAACCCACAACCAATCAGAAAGCTAAGACAAAGCTACTCGCTAGAACACCCGTGCTTTTATCGATATCGATAAAAAACTGTGTGTAAACATTTATCCACCTCTAACACTAGTCTCGCTACCGGAGGGCGGGGTTTTGATGTCTCGGGCCTGTCAGGTCTGGAAAAATTCAAAGCCAAATCGACTTAATATCTAAATCAGTAAGGTCAAAAATTCATTTTTGAAATGCCAACTGTCTCGTGGGGAGTTCATAGGTACGTCATAGGTAGTCTCGTTACAGTTTTAAATTTTTGCTAGTGACTAAAATTGCTTGGCAATTAGAGATTATTTCGCAATTATAGTCTATTTCATTTTGTGATAAGGTTGAAAATTAAATGCGGATAATTGACGGCAGGAAACTCGAGGCGATTCGATCTTTTTCGTATAATCGTATACTGAATCGATGTTCTAGAGCTAAACGCCGCACAACAATTTTACATTATTTTAATAGAAAAAAGCATTAACTATGCAAAAAAATAATTACATATGAAATGTTACACCATCCTTTTACAAGCTTGATGTGTATGACTTCCTATTACACACTGCAACTGCACATGTTGGCATTTTTAGAAGAGGTCCTTTCACCGCGATACCGATACTGACACTGGTAAAGATCGATTACGAAGTGGTTTTTATAAACGTGCTAGATATGTCAGAATCATTAGTCTTGTACCTTTTGGCAGAGGGGAAGATCCATGCAAGGCAGGTCCTGATCTAAATTGTCTAAGTTCCGTTACTTTACTTTTACCTTGTTTAATAATAAATAAATAAATAAATAATAAATATTGCGGACAATTCACACAACACTACCCAGCCCCAAACTAAGCAGAGCTTGTAATATGGGAACCAGATAGCTGATATAATACTTGAATACATTATTTTTTGTAAATACATACTTAGAATACAAATATAACACCCAGACAGAGAACAAACATTTAGGTTCACCACACAAATATTTTGTTCTCGGTGGGGATCAAACCCACGACCTACGGCGCAGAAGGCAGAGCTACTACCAACTGAGCTAGAGGCCAGCCATAACTATACTCTTTGGAGGCCAGTCAAATTATTTTTTTAAGTTTTTGTCGTAAACTGGAACTCATTTTCGAAGTGAATACTCATGTACAATCTCATTTCTAATAAGAAGCAATTTAAATGAAAACCTAGGTATTTTGAAGCCAGCTAAAACCAGCGAAAACATCAATTTTTCTATTTTGTTTTTAAAACTCCTTGCTGATTACCTCTTTGAGTTTTTCACATAGGGTATGTTTACTCTTTGCTTCTCACCTATCAGGGTACCGCTCGATAGCAGTTTACACGTCACCATAGCAACCTTCCGTTTGTCTTGCATGTCGGTGTCATTGGGATAATGGAATAAAATAATTTCGGCTGTAACCCTAAGCAGATCAATAAGCTCGGTGATACAAGGGGAACACGCGATATGGCTGAATCTAAGGTAAGGCTATGTCCCTTTCAGTCTAATTAATGTGGTTTACTTGACATGCGATGGTTACGTCAGCCTTTTTGCTCGAACCCTTTTGGAAGGTGGAATTACAAAGAATGTCTGCGGCGATGAAAATAAATTTAATGACCATGGTGCTTTTGTACCTTATCTATTGGTTGTGACTAGGGCATGTAAACCGATTAACCGATTAATCGAAAAACCGATTAACCGACTGATTTTAGGTCGGTTTTTAATCGGGTTTTTCCATCCAAAATAACCGATTTTCGGTTATTTTTTTTATGAGTAAAATATGCCAATTTATTTAAAACTACACCATGCAAACTTTATTTAGAACGCCTATAGTAATCCACCTAATTATAATGCAACATAATACATTAAAATTGCAAAAATGCCCCATTATTGGACAAAGACCGCCCCCCGATCCCGCCACTCTACACTATCTTGTGTCATCAATTGCCAGTCTCTCTCAAAAGCGTCCAGTTTGTCCCACCATCGCCTGCGTAGTCTACCGCGACGCCTCCTCGCTGTTTCAGGGCTCCACAATGTGGAGATTTAGGCCCACAGTGCGTCAGGCATGCGGCAGACGTGGCCGGCCCAGTCCCATTTCAGCCTTGCAGCTTTTTCTTCTACGTCAGCGGCTTTAGTCTTGAAGCGCAGTGTGGTATTTCGTATACGGTCAATTAATTTTACCCAAAGAATGCTGCGCTCCATCGCCTGCTGGCAAACCTTGAGTTTGGACTTCAAAGACCAAGTCTGCGAGCCATAAGTAATATTGTGTATGTGTATTAGTTTATAAAATAACACGAAATTGTCTGTTACGTGTTCTAGGCTTATAGCTCCGCAAATAGTGCTCGTCTTCCAGTTTTTTCTAAATTGGAGTCAGGGCATTGGTTACAAGCGCTTCCTTCATATAACACTGGGACTTTAATGGATCCCGTAACGTTCTGTATTGCAACTGGCCTACGGTTGGGTTCACTGTGCTACGCACCTCATCAGTGCCAGTGCGTTACTCGCCACAGTTTATCGTGTTATAAGACCGCCGGTCGGATATCTCGTCATGCCAGCTTTAACGACATCATCAGGCGGACTTTTACCACCGTCAACGTACCAGCCGTTCCCGAACCGAATGGTCCGTTGCGTGACGATGGTATGACGCTTGCTCCTTGGGAGTTGGAGAGGCCCATTGTGTGGGACGCTACGTGTTTCGACACATTTGCGCCTTCTTATTTGGCTTGGATATCCGTTGTGGCTGGCGCGGCGGCAGATCTGGCCGAGGATCTCAAGAAGCTTAAATATGCAGGTGTCGACAGAGCCTACTTCTTTGCTCCTCTTGGGATTGAGACTCTGGGGCCGTGGAGAACCAAGGCCTTGCGGGTCTTCAAAATTTTGCCTAGGTGTCTGATCGAAGCGATGCGTGACCCAAGGGCTGGTGGGTATTTGGTGCAGCGCATTAGCATTAGCTATTCAGCGTGGCAATGCTACTGGCGTCTTGGAGATTCTTCCGTCTGGCACTGACTTGGACCGGTTGGACCAGTTGAGCTATCTCTAGATCGTTTGTAACGGTCTGCAGATAGCTCAGCTGTTTCTTGTGTATTTTGCAAGTTTCTTTGTGTTAATAAAAATTGAGTACCTATTAGGACTAATAATTATCAACTATTATCATGTTGTTGAATTTCACAACTTTATTTAGGATGATGAGTGAGTTCTGTACATTAAAATATTTTAAAATTTAACAAGCTAATTTCATTGGTGCTTGCTTATTCAAATAATAAGTTCATTTTTATAAAAAAATATGGTTTTATTTCATCCTAAGACACCCATATGAAAAACTGGAAAAAATAACCGATTAACCGATTAATCGGTTATTTTAAATTAAAAACCGAGATAACCGGTTTTTTTAAACAACCCGGTTTTTACACGCCCTAGTTGTGACTAGTTGGTTTAAGCTTGTAGAACGTAGACACCTCTGATCAAGTTACAGTAATAGTTTAGGTAACTTTAACTGTAACTTTATCATGCTACGCCTATGACTTTGCCCAAGTTACCTATTTTAAACAGAATCATAAGAATATGTAATAAATTAAAATTAATTTATTGTTTTGATTTAATAATGAAGTTTTGTATGTTTATAGGCTGCCAGTAAAGGCAAAGGTACAAAATCAACAAAGAAAGTAAAAACAGGACAAAAAGGACCTAATGAGATTGAGGATGAGGGTAGCTCCAGTGGCTCAAGTGGTAAGTCTACCTCATCATCATAATCATCAGCCTCAAGAAGTCCACTGCCGGTCATAATCCGCTTCTATCCATTTCTATGGAGAACGAGGACATCATCAATCGGCTCTCCAAAATTTGCACAAAATACATTTAGTCCATCAGGTGTTAAACTAACCTTCCTATGATCACAAAGTAGCATCCATCGATGACTCCGCTCGCGTAATACTCGTACTTACTTGGATAATATGCGTATCATGTAACATTTTTCAAAGTTAATTTTGCTGTATGGTTAATTTATTAGGTTTCAACTCCCTAGTTTTGGCGTTTTTAACATTAGGTATTTCATTAAGATGCTGTTTTTTGTTGTGGATATATTAGGCTACCGGCAACTTAAGACTTTATTAACCATGATAGTTTATCATGATCAGCAGCCTGCTGATCATGATAAACTAAACAATCATTTTCAGGAAGAATGATTCTATGATATTCGTTGGTCCTTCGGGTACATAATGACATATTAGGTTAGAATAATGATGTAGGCAAGCAATAATAAAATATGAAACGTTTACTTTAACAGTGAGTGGTCAAGATGACATAGAAGAACCTGGTGCTGGTCAAATCGGTCGTGGCGTAGGAACAGCTGCCATTACAGTAGACCGTGATGAGTACTTACAAGCACACAGAGATCTGACGTTCGATCGTAATCAGCTGCAGATGAAGAATAATATACTGCATCGTAGATTGGCTGAGTATTACAAGTGCGTAGGTATAGATTCAATAGTACTAGCATTGAATACTGATCTGGCACCTTTCAGAAATTTCACTGCTATCTAGATTTTTATTTTGTTGACGGTTTGAATAGGGTGTGGGACCGTGTTGGTGCCAGTAAAATTACTGGTACGTGAGGCTGGACATCTGTTTGCCTCAAGTTGATGGTACGTCGTAGGGCACGTTCCTGCCGTGCGTGCCCTACGAGGCAATGCTTTGTGATAGGTGATGGAGTGGGCTATATGGTTGTTCCATCAACTAGTTGTATATAAAAAAATGGGTCATTACAAAATAACTATAGGAACGTAGCCTGATTTGGTGCCTGTACTTTGTCACGTGGAACTGGACCTTAGCCTTACCAAGTTTTAAGGCGTTTTAAACTGTTCAAAATATCATAATCGTTCATGTAGGTGTAAATAAAACTATGAGTTCCCAGCACCCATACAATAATGAGCTATTATTATCACAGTCAAGAACAGCACTGTTCTTTACATACTCTGACTCAAAATGATTGTTTATGTTGCTTCGCCAAACAGTTTAATCAAGCTTGGGTTATAAAATAGAACGATGTAATATTTATTTATCTGCCAGCATTGTGACAACATGCTTGGCAAACGGCAGTTGCTCGGTTGTAATGAAAGAAAATACCGTAAGCTTTTCTTTGCATCGAAGGAAAATACACCGTGTTGTTTTTAGTATTTTGGCAGCATCTACGAAAATAAACGATTCTCTGTTCAGTTAGTTGTTTTCGAAATTTTTAGTATTTTTGTATGAAATAAGCCAACTTTGTTATTGGAGTTCAAAGCAAAGCCAGCTATAGGCATCCGCCGTTTTATATACATGGGCTACTTATTGATAATTAACTAATTTCTTTATTGAATGCTTATTAGTTAGGTACGTATTTTATAAGGCCTTATAAGGTGTGTGTACTCGTTTCTGTGTTTCTAGTATTCAATGTTTTTTTCTTTTGATTAATTTCTTGTGTATTATAATGTATTTTTTCTATGGTTTTTGAGCCAAATAAAATGTAATCTATCTACTTCACGTTGCTTGCCTACGTAAATTCTTTCCTTTTTTTTCACCTCATTTAATTTAATTATCAATTAACCATTTAATCATTCGACTATCTTTTTTGTAAGTCAACACCCACTTTACCTTGGAAGTCATGTCACGTATATTGACATGCCTAATATGCATATTATATAGGCTAGAGTCTAGTTTGCATATTGTTAGTCATTTTAGTAATTGATTAGTCTAGTCAGACAGACTAATAAAATTAGCAAATGACCTTCTTAGTTTAATTGACGGACCATTTTAATTACTTCATCGGTTAGCACTAAGCTGCTGTAAAATCCCAAGAGTATAATTCAACTATTTATTGTCCCGTCTGTAAGTGCCGCGTTTTACGTTGAACAATAAAATGGCTCTTAACTGCTATTTTTATTCGCTTCGAGCGATCAAAGCTTAAGTCTCAATTTGCAGGAAACGTAAATTAGATCATGTTTTGAAGCCTTTGGAAAATTCCATGGATTTGGAGGAGAAGTATCAGCAGAAGCTGTTTTCGTACGAAGAGTTGAAGGAGAAGGAAGAAAGAGAAATTGCTGATGTAAGCATAACTTTGCCTATGAATCTTTATATTTACTATAAATTTAAATTTACTCTCACATTGTTCTACATGTTAACATTATTCTCTGTGTTCAAACTTCACTTTTATTAACGAGGTATTGGGACTTCATTTAAATACCCTTAACGTGTGTTCAATATTATTATATAGGCAACTTTACTTTTATTTTATCTTTAGCTTTTAAAACAAATGTGATTCACATAATAATAACACAAGAAATAAAAATAAACGTTATATTCCCAAATTTCGTCTGCAGAAGGTAAATGGGTCATTGTTTATAGGGAACACTGTACGCTTCTTCAATACATTTTGCTGCCTGTTGTTCTAGACTTGGCCGCGTGGAACTGGCACCTAATCTCTAGAGCACTAATAACACGAGACTCTACATCTATAAGGCGTGTCAAAGTGATCCTTGTGATACTATTGAATAAACACGTTATTTGGCTTTGACTTTGTCTTGACTTTTGATCAGAACGCGTTCTAATCAACGTCAAATAATGTTTTAAGTAGGTATAAGGTAAAAAGTTTACCTTAACCTAGAGGAAACTTAAACCTAAGCTTGGAGGGTAAATATTCCTAAACTATTATTTGTTCAAGTGAAAAATAATTTCAGATAAAAACAAAAGTTCAAGCTGTGGAAGTGACGTATGCTGATCGTCTTGCTCACGCTGAAGAAAAGTTTGATGGACTTCAGGCTCTAGAAAAAAATGCAGGCACAGGCCTTATTTATTCAGCTAAAGGAAAACCAATTGCAGACAAGGTGAGTTATAATTACTACGAGAGGCTTTTTGTTAAATATAGCACTATAATTTGAAACCGTGACGAGAAATATAAATCAAATAAAAAGTCTAGGCACTTCGTAGAGTCTGGAAAAAGAAATGTTATTGCCATATACCTACGGCTCTCTACTAAGAGTTGTCACTATACCAAAGAATGCCTTGCGTAATTTGTCAGGCTAAGCATAATTATTTGTAGGTTCTTGTATCACTCTGGTAGTGCTGATTGATCCACATCTAATTTCACATTAAAACACCTTCCTACCTAATAAGCTCTAACCTTTCAGTTCCAAAAGGTTATCTAAATGAACCAACCAAAGCATCTTATATTTAACTTATCAAAACTTATAATTTCTAACAGACAGTACAAAGGTTCTTGACCCTTCAAAGACGCAAGCAGGAACAGTCGTCTGCATTATGCCTTCGCTACATCAGAGCCAGAAATGCCGTGGCAGAGCTGGATGATATAGTCCGAAGACTGGAGATGCTGGGCCCAGGGCTGTTTGTAGCTCACTTCGAGCAGCTGAACATTGACAATCAAAACTACATGACTAAGATTGAGGGTAACAATCGACTGAATCAACCGAATAGCTAACAATCAGAGTGATATCTTTTGTGAGTTCGAAGAAAGAAAACATCATGAGAAAACCCGCGGCTTATTTATACATAATTATTGACCAATAATTATTGACCATGTCTTTCCTGTGATTCGGCTGACGAAGCTATCAGAATGGTATACGCGCTGGGCCAGCCTAATTCATCTAAAATCCTGTCCCAGGCCCACTATAGCATCCCGTAAGTAACACCAGTTGCCCTTTGACGCTATATAAAATATCTACATTAGATTCAAAGGCCTGTTTACTTTAGCCTTTGTCAGTAGTTTGCTAATCTAAAATGCTTGCAGACATCATATTCTTAAACTAACCCAAAATTGAAAGAGCAATGCCTTCATGGTTTTGCTAGATTGATATCTTTCAAAGCATTTTTATTGAGAGTTTTAGAAAATTTCACTACAATTATATAAACTACACTGTCTCGCAACTAAATTTATTATTTGGGACACAGCAAACAACAATGTTTTTTTTCATCAGGGGCCATTGTACCACACCAGTTTTCCGTTAAAAACTAATAACAACAAATCTTGTTTCAACTCAACAGAGCGCGAAGACGAACTAATCAAGAACCGTGCTAAATGCACAGAACACAATCAGATCCTGGCTCACATTAGAGAAAAGATGAATCACACAGACGAGGTCATTGACTTTGCCGAGTGTGACCTCGGGGACGCTGAGATTGACTTCTTGAGGGTGAGGGAGGAACTTGGACAAGTTAAAGTAAGTTTTACTGTGTTGTTTCTTTGGATTGTGTTGTTTCTTTGTATCTGAGCACGTGATAAAGCGCTTTTTCACCGGCCGACCCAGCCTGACACCGGCAGCGACCCTCGACGACTGTCGGCTACATTCTTCATTGGCACCGACACCCTCTGATCCGATCTGACACTGACACACTTATCTTGCAGTCATGTCGAGTAAAAACCATGGCATGGGCTTTTGTCTCACATTCAGCATTAATCTATTATCTATCGAGTGACGCAAAATTTATTTTTAACCGACTTCCAATCAAAAAGGAGGAGGTTCTCAACTCGGTTGTATTTTTTTTTTTTTTTTTTTTATGTTTGTTACCGCATAACTTCGTCATTTGTGAGCCGATTTGAAAAATTATTTTTTTATCTGAAAGGTACTGCTTCCAGATTGGTCCCATTTTAATTTTATTAAAATCGGTGTTGCCATTTTTTTTTAAATATTTTTTTTAATGTTTGTAAACTGCATGCCTCCGTCATTTATGAACCGATTTAGAAAATTATTTTTTTATTTGGAAGGTTATGCTTACGTCCAGATTGTCCTAAACAAATTTGATTAAAATCGGTTTAGCCGTTTGACAATGAAGTCGGTTTCTCAAGTTTTTTAAACTTATAATTATATTTAATTCCATCGAGTCGGCTCGATGCGAGCCTGAGCTGTGAGTTTTTGAAAACTATTGAGCAAAACCGTATGTGAGTACGGAGCTTATAACAGCGTTAGTAAATATTTGAAATTTTACATTGTGCAGTAAAATTTCATAGAATTATGCATCTACTGATGTCGGTGTCGGTGCCATTCCGGGCCCGGTTCGGCCGGTGAAAGACTGCTCTACACGGATACGTATAGGGTCAAACATTGAACATGTTGCTTTATATACCTACACACAAGATGGAGTTAGAAGTTACCATCCGTAATCAGCCAATTAGTGGGCTTTCTGTAGCACTGAAAGTTGTTGAACTGGTTTTTTTTTATTGTACTAGTTCTAGGTGTATCTACTAGTAGTAGTTACACTTAGCATTTGTTTTGGTACACTGTTAAATTGAGCTTTGATCCCCACTGGATCAAATAACCCATAACTCTTGTTTGGTTACAGAATCGTCGCGACAAGCTAAGATGGTCATTAGAAGCTGAAAGACTGAAAGCAGGCCTGCTCACTAGAAAGGATCTTTTGCGAGACTTTCAAGACGGCACTGATGAGGTGAGTACTTTATAAGTTCTTATAAATTTTGAGAAAAGTCTGTCTAGTATCTATCAGTTGACTTTTTTAAGATGACAATGAAAATTCGTAGGACAAACTATTCTTAAAAATACGAAATTATCCAATATTTAAAAAAAAAGTGTCCAAAGGTATACCGTAAAACGGGGTCAATAGGGATGCAGGGGTCAATAGGGATAAAATCGATGAACAAAATTGAAGCGGAAACACTATCCGAAATCTACCGATAATCGTCTGATTTTTTATGAGTTTTATAGTAGAATATTGAATCTTTATACTGGTAACACTTTTTTGACGTGAAGATGGTCACAAGTCAGAAAAAAATACATCTGAAGTTCGCCGTTCAGCAGGACGTGATTTTGTCCCTCAAAAACTTTGAAAAACAAGCAGGAAAAAGTGATTTCTATTAAATGAATCGTGCTGAGTAACAAAAGTTAGTGTTTTCTCCATCCAAATCAAGTATGTTACTACAATTTTCTTGTTTAATTTCAGTTTAAATCGAAAATTTATGAGTGCCGGTAAATTTTGCAAAAAAAGAGGGTAATAGAGACGCCTACAGGATATTATCGGGATGTCTGTGGGGTGAATAGGGACGAGAGTCCTACAAACTAGGGACGTGGTTGTATGAAAAGGGACACTAAAGCATGGATAGGGACAGGGGTGTCACTCACCAATATCGCTAGTATTTGTCTATAATAATATTATTATTCGTTATTACCTAATGATGGGTGGTTTGGTTAGGCTTATTTATTTAGGTACTTAGGGACTTTTGCTTTTTGCAGGCACAATGCCACGAAAATATAAGCCCAGCCAAAAGAAGAATTATAAAAAATATGACCCGAAAGTAATAAACGACGCCCTCAAGGAATATAATACAACTAATAAATCATTAGTAGACATACAGAGAATCTATGGTATTCCAAAATCTGTCCTACACCGACACAACACTTTTATTATAAAGCCACAGGGCGGTCAACCTTCTCTAAGCCAAAATGAAGAGGATTACCTAATCAAATATATAAACACCTGTTCGGAGTGGGGATACCCATTAGAACCAATTGACCTCAGGCTTGTAATTAAAGGGTATCTTGATAAGATGGGCATTGTTATCAAAAAATTTAAAAACAACATGCCAGGTGTTGAATTCGTCAAATCTTTTCTCCGGCGTCATGACAAGAAGATAAGCTTGAGATTAAGCCAAAACATTAAACGATCAAGAGCAGCTGTGTCCCCAGAGATCATAGAAAGTTATTTTGACGAGTTGGAAATCTCACTACAAGGCGTTCCGTCAGAAAATATAGTCAATTATGATGAAACCAACCTCACTGACGACCCTGGCAGAAAAAGAGTTTTGGTTAAGAGAAGCGTCAAATACCCAGAACGGGTCATGAACCACACAAAAGGGGCGACGTCAATTATGATGGCGGCTGCAGCAGATGGCACGATATTGAGCCCGTACGTGGTTTACAAGGCGCAGAATATGTATGACACGTGGAGAAACAATGGACCTAATGGATGCAGGTACAACTGTACGAAATCTGGTTGGTTTGACGGCGCTATTTTCGAAGACTGGGTGAGAAGTATCGTCCTACCTTACTTCAGCGACAAAACTGGAGACAAATTTTTAATAGGTGACAACCTCGCCTCTCATCTGTCGATAGACTTAGTTGCAGAATGTAAAAATGTCGGTGTCCGATTCATTTTTTTGCCCAGCAACTCAACACACCTTACCCAACCACTTGACGTAGCATTTTTTAGGCCGTTAAAGATGGCTTGGAGGGATTTAATTCTTAATTGGAAAAAAACTGATGGTCGCATTCTACCTACAATTCCGAAAAACGTGTTTCCATCATTGTTGAAAAAACTTATGGACAAAATAAAGCCCACTGCATCTCAAAACATCATATCTGGTTTTGAAAAATGTGGTATTCGCCCAATCAATAAACAAAAAATTCTTGAGAGACTGCCATCCTTCGAATCTACAGAAGACACAAATTTCAAAGGTGCAATTGATGATACAGTCTTGAATATGCTAAAGGAAATGAGGTATGGTTCGGCCCCTAACAGACAATACAATAAAAAAAAGAAAATTGAAGTTGTCGCTGGCAGGAGCGTAGAAAATATTGAAATAGACGAAGTAATTGAAGATAATGATATTGTGACAGAACATATTAGTCTACAATGTGAACAACCAATGGAAGATGTGATTCCCGTAGCAGGGCCAAGTAAGACACATGTTTTAAAAGAGACTGAAATGAAAAAGTTGGAGAAAACCGGAACAAAAACGAAGCTTAATACTCAAAAATTTAAGAAAGAGCGAAAAATTACCAATAAATCAAAAAAAACTGACAATAAATCTCTTGTAAAAAAAACAAAAATAAAAAATATATCACAAAACGTAGCAGAACTCGCCGGCGGTTTTGCACTGGACAAAGAACAAGAAACTAACTCAAGTGCAGATAATTTGTTGATGGTGAACAATAATAATATCTCTACAACAGAAAACAACTTCAAGGACCTTATTAATTATGTGATAGATGAGAATGGCAACGATTTTTCTGAAATGGATTATAGTACATTGGATATTGCTGAAATGCCTGTGATATATGAGGACACTATTACAGTTGGTGATGAGATAGAAGTAGCTTCATGCGACAAGTTAAACCCAAAAATTGAAATCATATCTCAAGAAAAAGTGAGTTATAAGCCAAAGAAAACTCTTGATTTGAAGAAAGTCCAAGTAAGAGACAAAATAAAAATCAAGAGACCGAAATACTATAATAATGAGAAAGAAATATTAAGTGATCTGATGGATACTGATTCAAATTAAACAAATATTTTTAACATATTAAATTAAGTACACTGAGACTGATTGAAAATTTATAAGTTCCTATTATGTAAGCATAGCCATTAATTTTACTGTTGTAACGTTGTTTTCAAATTAATAAAACAAACAAAAATTTTTTTTTCTCTTTTTTTCTAATTATGACATTGGGGTCCAGTATATAGGATAGTAGGTTTGAGTAGGTATTTTGATTCTCCAATATTTACTTTCTGCACTTACTAATCTTTTGACTCGGCTAAAGTCGAAATAGGTAGGTAGTTGCTTTTATTGTTTTTTTATAAGTTTAATGAATCTGATTCAAAAGTCGTTCGTAAGTCGCTAAGGAAGCAATGAAATCTGTAGAGGTATAATGTATTTTACATTATTTCTATAGTACTGAATTTCTTATTTTTTCATTCTTAGTTCTGAATAATATTATTTGGAGGTTTGTGACAACCCTGACCATATTTCTCTATTGTTCTCAATGCCGTCCCTATTAACCCCTATACGTGTATGAATAGGGATAGCATATATTTTAAGTATTTACATAAAAGAAGCTCACTATCAATGAGTTTCGCATACAATTTCCTAATATACAAGTTAAGACTAAACTTTTAATGTAGTAAACTAATAGTTGTTGATACAAAATTCATTAGAAAAGGGCACTCAAAGTTGAAAACCATCCCCATTCACCCCGTTTTACGGTAATGAATGGAGGAGGAAGACATGTTGTGCTAGCCACACATAAAGTAGGCTATGGGCAGGATGAAGAGCGTCCAAAGGCCTGATGAATCGAAAAGCATAATACATAATGTACACGTTACATTTTCTTTACACTCGTCATAATACTTTCTGACCAACTTTTCTGACCTAACTTATAACAAAATATTTCGTTTTTTGAAGGTTATAAAACTTCGCGAGAAAAAGGCGTGCCTGGAAGAGGAAGTAAAGAAAACTACCAAAGAAGTTAGAGAGGCGCGTAGGCGTATGCAAATTCAACGAGCTCCTACTCAATAATTTTACATAATGTGACTGCCGTAGGTTTTAAATAATCTCGAAACTGGGAATTGATAGTTTATAAAAGTTTAAAGAACCTTTAAAATTATTTCGAATTGTTACAGATTTGGTGATTGTATTTTTAATAAACGTATTATTTCAAGTTAGCACGGTTTTTCCATTGTCCAAAATAATTCACCTTTTGCTAGCTCGAGATTAAAGGCCTGCGCACACCTAGTTCGCTGGCGGTAGCGATCAGTGGAACGCTGTCAAATATCGCTGTCAAATCTCAAATCTGACAGTGATATTTGACAGCGTTTCACTGATCGCTACCGCCAGTGAACTAGGTGTGCGCAGGCCTTAATAGGTAAGCAGCATCTTTTACGTAACCCCATAAAACAGTGCCTAACGCATTCAAGACTTTCATTAATTTTAACTTATATTAGCGCATGAATAAAACAACAAAGGAGATTTAGTAAAAATATACTACAGTATAGGTAATTACTTAATACTAACATTGTACAATATGCACAAGAAAAACAAATTCAAATTGAAGTACATGATTAGTATTCTTAAAAATATAGTGCAATAACAAATTCTGTATACTTATCGACGTTGAGTTTTAATGTGTTTCAATGTGATCCTTGTGATTCTATTGAATAAAAACGACGCCAAATGTCATGATTATTTTAAGATATTTTTGTACTTTACTATATTTATTGTATTATATAGGCCAAGAAATATGATTCAATTTGCATCTATCCTATTAGTTTGTACAAAAGATAATAATTTCCACACTGACTAGCTGCACTGGTTTTATTGAACACTGTTTTTTCACTTTTCAGTTGTCATACATCAGTTTAGTTCTTCCAACTTCTTGTGGTCTGACAGAACCACGTTCTCTGGTTGTTCCGGGTTGGTTTCGTCGACGAGTGATCCGTGCTTCCAGCCTTCAGGGTACCCGTACTGTCTGACGTCATCCCACCATTGCTGTTTGCCGTCTGCCCAGATAATGTAGATTATGTTGGTCCCGACCAATACTACGAAGCACACCCAGAAGGCCACGCGCCACTGGGCTAAGGTTGACTGGAACAAAAAAATGATTTCTTGTTAACGCGTATGTTTGCTCCTCAATAATGTTTATTCGTTGTTGTTCTACCCTACACGTCTTACGATATTGTCTCACGATATTGTCCTATGGTTTATTTAAAAATATGATAATTATTATAGTTTTTTTTTAATATGTCAAGTTTCGACGGTTTCCAAAAGTAGTGGATGTGCACATCCACGCGAATCGCGAAATTGAAGTGGAATTGGACACTTGGCAAGAAGAGACTTGGAGATGGACGAAGAATGGTGATCAAGAGATCTCATAGACCTAAAGGCAGACCACCCGCCTGTTGTTCGAATGACATTGTTGCTAATGCTGGGAATGAGTGGATGAGACTCGCGAGGGACCGGGAAGAGTAGCGCAATAAAGAAGAGGCCAATCTCAACCCAGCAGTGGGTGCAAACGGGGGTGAGATGATGATGACCACGTGAAGTAGGTAATCACTATCATTGATAATTTCTATTAATTTGATTTGGTAACATTCAACCTTCGAGTGCCACAAATAGGTAATGTAAGCAACGATAAGATAATAAAGTCTACGAAAAACAGACAATATTATCAAACGTCCTTCTAGTATCTGATTAGATATTTTCTCCCTATCTGAAATAGATCAATATTTAGAGGAAAATTTTTTACCAGCTTATGGTTAGACTGTTTTTTGTATGTTTGTAAGAAATACACATGAATTTATAAGTAACAAACATACAAATTTAACCGATTTCAAAAAACACTTCACCCAATATGCATAAGGGATGCTTGCATCCAGGGATACATTATCTTTGGGTATACCTTCGCATGGGTGTAATTTAGAAAAACATGTGGTGGAAAATGTGAAGTCACATTTTGAATTTTTCCACCCGTGTGAAGCCGGTGCGAGTCGCTAGTTATCAATAATTTTATAATGGTAATAATATACTTACGTCAGGGGTCAGCAACCCAATAAGGTAGGGTGTGATGATTCCCGCGAATGTCGATGTTGTGTTCACGAGGGAAGTGAGCGATCCCGCGTAGTTAGGAGCCAAATCCAATGCGTTCACCTGTAAGGAATAGAAACCACGTATTATAGACCCGTAATAGTTTGGTCGACGGAGAGAATTGGTATGCCTTATCACTGGGTAATCCTAGTTTGGATGAATGTTATCCCATCAGGAAATTTTCGTTGTAAACCAATTAATTTCATTTCTTTCAGAGGAAAAAAGCAAGTAGGAAATAGCCGAGATGCTATGTTTGATTCCTGCCTTAGCAAAAAATATGGCAGTTTGAGGCTGGGTTTTGTGGGCATGATTTTTTTTATGCAACTAGCTAATGGAACGAGCATATGGCCCACGTGATGTTAAGTGGTAACCATCGCCTATAACAAAGCATTGTCTCTTAGATCACGCACGTCAGAAACGTGCCCTACGATGCACTGCCCTGTGTCCATCAACTTGAGTTGTTTTACCAACTTTTTGATATACCTACTCGTAGTTTCTGATAACTATAAAAATAAATCCAAGTGTTTGAAAGCTTTCTAAAGACTTTAACAATTTTTTATTTATTTTGTATACTTACTTAAGAAAGCGTAAAGGTTTTGAAAGTAAATATTAAAATGTTTTCCCTGTACGAAACAAAATGTAATGGCTTAATTTATTTTTCTTATTATCCTTTGAACTTGTACCATTTTTATTACAGCAGCTCTTACGAATAATTTGGCAATTCACAAGGCTTTTAACATTTTCATTTCGTTTCCCCGCGAACAAATCTTAATATGCGGGCCGACGGCAAAGCCATTCCAGAGCATCATGATTTCTGATAAGGTCAGACAAAATATACACAAAAGAATTCCAGAAGATATTTTACGCCGCGAGAAAAAGCCAAAATCCTCATTAGATTTTTTTACATTCATTCTTTTAAATACATTTTTAATTTGTTTTGCCATTTTTCATCATCAACAGCCTGAAGAAATCCACTGCTGGACATAGGCCTTCCTTACACATTTCCAGGAAAAACGATTCTGAGCTCTTTCCATCCACCGACTTCCCGCGATCTTAACAATCACGATCACGACAAAAAGATGTCGTCAGTCCATCTGTGAGAGTTTTGAATTACACGAAGTAAATTAAATAATCTTGATTAAGGAAATAATTAATTGAAGGAAATTAATTTCCAAACAGACCGCTATTATTGCGTTCCAAATTTTGCATTACCCTCAAATTGTTTTGAGAGTAATTTGAATAAAACGAACCTTTTGTTATCGTTGGGTTGTTTGTATATGAATGGAGCATTGTGTAGTTAAAATATAAAACGGGTCCATAGCATCTATATAAATTTACCTACACGTAAATTCACATAAGACGCTGAATTCCGTAAATCATCTTCTCGCACGCATATTTTGCACATTTTTTTTTCAAAGCAATAAGAATATTGAACCTATTTATCTAAAATCACGAGATCATAGTTGTTCGGAATTGGTTCTGTATAAATTATTTATACTAATGTCCAACAATGAAATCATGTGAAGAAATCCGCGTACAATTTGAAGTCTAGTCCTGTGGCTAGACTCCTAAGTAAGTAAGAGACAGGAATATAATGGCATAGAGATGGATCAATGATTTGGAAGAGCCCTGGTTATGCCAGGTGGTACTTACTTTCATTCCCGGATAGAATCCTCCCATAAGAGCCATAGAAAGCACAAAGTACACCATTGCTACATTGCGGTCACATCCAGAGTATGATGCTAGGATAATGCAGATTGCGGGGCCAGTGGCAGCTGAAATACAAATAAATTAAAATAAATTATACTGGCTCACATTGATTAAGTAGATAAATAGATAGAAAATACTTTATTGCACGCAACAAATTATAAAAGTACAGGGACTTAAAAAACACTAACTATTTGCCTCATACAATGGGCGGTCTTATCGCTAAACAGCGATCTCTACCAGACGACCTTTGGATTTTGATGTGCGAAGAAAGAATAAATGCCTTAAAATTCTAATGTGTAGCTACATCACACCTAGCACTTAGATACGAGGCTAATAATATCAAATTTTTAGATGATCAAAATCGGGTAAAAGTGTTTGTAGTCAGGAGGCCGTTCAATATTGTTTTACTCAATAAGACGCGAATTCATTAAGAATGAACTGACTGTGCTAAATTAATGTTTTGACCTTTGATTTTAAATTATGTTTCTTTAGTTTAGGCGGTAAAAGGTTCTAATTGAAAGAGCTAATAGCAAATTGAATTTTAATACCCAACTCCTAAAATTAGTGAGTGACTGAGCTGAGAAGCCAGCCTCTTGATAGTTTGTAACTCTGCTTTCTGCGCCGTAGGTCGTGGGTTCGATCCTCACCGAGAACAAATCTTTGTGTGGTGAACACAGGTGTTTGTTTTCCGTCTGGTTGTTATTTGTATTCTAAGTATTTACAAAAAAAAATATACGTACCTATATAAGTTTTTTAAAAGCATCTAGTCCCCATAGTACAAGCTCTACTTAGTTTGGGGCTAAAAAGTTTTATGTAAATTGTCTAAAATATAAAAAAAGAGTGCTACCACTCACCAATGGTCGTGTGAATAATTCTTCCAGTTTTGATCGTGTGCCACTTCTTCTTGATGCAAAAATCACAAATGAAGCCGAACAAGAAGGAGCAGAACCACATAGCGATGTACGGCAGAGCTGTCAGATTGCCAGTATCCGCAATGTTGTACTTCAGGACATCATGAGAGTATTTTGGTAGGTCGGTGACCATTGTGTAGTAACCCCAGTCGTGGCCCACCTTGGGAAAATATTTTTTTAAATTTCAATCAACAAAAATAATGTTACTTAAGTCTATTAGGCACTTCGTCTCTTTGCCAGTTGAGTGCCTTACATTACTGGATTATTAGTGGACTAAAGGCTGCGTACATTCTAGGCGATGGCGATGGCGATCAGCTGAAACGATGTCAAATATTGCTGTCATATTTGACAGCGTTTTATTCGTGCGCAGGCCTTAAAGATTTACAGGTTTATCAAGCTAAATTATGAGCAGGTACCTATACGTAAAATGTGTATTCGTTGTACAGTAGGTACACAAATATCGCATCAGACTATACACTGCTAGTTCTTATGTCCTTGCCGTAAGCTTAAATTTTATTTGCTTTTAAGTAACTTGAGCTGTATTCTATTTCATTATTTACAACATTACATCAATGAATTATTAAAAAGACATCATATTTTGTAAATAAAAACTACATTTCTAACCCACGCATAAAAACATAACAAACTTAGATCAAAGTTCATAGTGAAACTCAATGCTATTAATCAACACTTTGTGGTTTAGACATGACTACACATTGTGTATCATCTATTTATGTTACATCCCGATATGGACGTATTTGCGGATAAAATAAAACAAATAGTAAAAATTACGCTGAAATATTGTGAGGGAGATATTGAAGCTCATTTATAATGTTTGAATATCTTCAGGATAAAATATTTAATTCTTTGGTGCAATTATTGTGTGCAATATTATAATTTATTATTGTTAGTTTGGTAAGTATGTTTGTTATTGTTTTTGTAAATTATGTTACTAAATTTGTATATATAAAATATTATTTTAAGTACTCGTGTAATAAATGTATCGTTTTGTAGTGTCTGTTAAGATGCATTTATGTTCAATAAACAATTTGTTTTTTTTTTATTTGAATTTGAATTTTATTTTTTTGGTTTTTGAATATAGTGAAATACTTACCGCGGCCATAACCAGAGCCCAGGCCGGCGCAGACCTCAATATCGCCTTCCAAGGCACAGGGTCTTTCTTGCACTGGACGTCTGCAGTCGTTACATTTTTGTTCAGATAACTCAGTTCCTTCTTTGTTATGAATGGATGGGTGTTAGGAGTGCTGTAGCAGAAGAGACTCTGAAACAATCATTTTTTTATTTATAAATTAAATTATTTATAATTTCTATGAGAAAAAGCCATAGGACTATCAGTTTATTATAATTATTATATATATTGTTTTTATCAATATATATACTTTAGTTGTTTTGTAAAAAATAAGCGGTAGTTTGTTGCCTGTTTTTTTAGGGCTTGATCACGTGGAACTGGCACCTAGACATTTGAAAGTGATCTTTGTGGATTTTTAGAATGGCAAAAAAATATTAATGAGTTTATGCAAACTTTTTCATGATACTAAAGTTTTTTTTATGATATTTATAAATATACTGAAAAAGCATATATAGCGCATAGGCGTAAATCTAAGTAAGAATCAGTTTTATGTAACAGCAGCTTTACTTATATGAGTAAAATATTATTTAGAATTACCGCAATCTTATCAAAATATGTATGAAAGTCCATTTACTACTCACGACCGTCTACTACTTCACAAACAGTTGTATTTACTTAGTGAATAATGTAAATAGAATTGATAAAGTATTTATTCTAGGTAAGTAGGTATGTGCATTTTAGTAAACATTGCAAAATGATAAACAAGTTTTGAAGCATTTTATAACTAGCACAAGTATACCAGTTTGTCAACTTTATTTTTGTATGAACAGCTCTAGTAGTGTGTTTGTAGTATATAAAAACCTTTTTTTTACTACTACTAATGGAACAAACGTATGGCCCAAGCAATTCGGGGACGTGCTCTACGATGCACAGCCCTGCTTTAAACAGGCCACTATAAACAGAGAACTTTTCTTTACAATGAGTTTTTCTGACAAAAAAATATATACCTACACAATGCTAGCGTTCTCAAACGGTGAAGGAAAACATCGTGAGAAAGCCCGCAGTTTAGTCAGCACCGCACGTATTGACCATGTCTTTCCTGTGGACTAGGCCGACTAGACTGTCAAGACAGGTATAGGTGCTGGGCGCGTGATGAAAGCTATGCTGAGCAATAAGAGGTCGTGGCAAGCAGTAGTCTCCTTCTGCGAAGAAGTGATGGCACAGAAAGAGGCTGCGGAAAGAGTCAGGGAAGAAGACGTTCATGCTGACCATCTCCGACGGAGACGGCGAGGACGGAGAAGGAGGCGGTTCAGCCGCCTCCTCCATCCTTTGTAGTGGGGTCACTGGTGGAATGTCGGGGGATGTTCCACCGGCTTGCACGGCCCGACTTGACTAAGGAGTGACCTTGGTGAGCAAGGTGGCTCCTATACAGACGCAAGGGTCCGGTTAGGGGAATCTGGGCCCACCGCCGGGGCGAGAAAGTGAATATACACCATGACCCTTTCTCGTCCCACTCTTGGCGGCGGACGGCTCACAGGGGGGTTTTTAGTGGGTTCATGCCCCACATACCCTTTTTCGTCTCTCCCCCGCGGCGAAAGAGAAATGCGAAGGCATTTTCCCCTCTTTACAAAAAAAAAAAAAAAAAAAGGTATAGGTGCTGGGCAAGCCTATTCCATCTAAAATCCTGTCCCAGGCACTATAGCGTCCCGCAAGTAGGGGCATGAGTAAGCACCAGTTGCCCTTGATGCTATTGAAATCATCTGCAATTGATGCAAAGGCCTATTTTTTACTCTTCGCTGATGGTGATAACTTACCCACAAGAAAAACCATAAGATCCCGAATCCTCCAAAGAAGTAAAACACATACGACCAGTCTCTTCCATTAGCGAGTAAGATGCCCGACATGAAAGATCCAAAGATGTTGCCAATCTGTGCTCCTCCAAAAACCAGCGCGCCTTGGAACGATCGCTCGTGCGGCGGAACCCATCGCGCCAGCATTATCATCAACGCTGGCATCGTTGGACCCTAAAAATAAAAGATACAACCAAATTTATAATAATTATAGTCTTCTAGAATTAAAGGGACACAGTAATAATTCACGTACCTAGTCAAACTAATCGGCATAAGAAATAAAGAAAGTTTGATATATTTTTTTTTCGACTATTATATAGAGTTTAAATAGATTTTTTTAGAGTTTAAATAGATTCAGGAAATCTTTTTATGTTTTTTTGAAGTGAAAACTTCTTTAGCGGCGTTGGAGCACTTTCTGTAATGGGTATAAAATCTTAAACTCGCGTCAGGGCGTCAGGATCACGTGACCTTATCGAAAAAGCGTAGGACGGATTTTTTGCAGAAATGTACCCTAAGACTACAACGTAGAGTTCATAATAAAAATCGAAAAAAAGCGTAAGACGCTACAGATACGCTAGTAGTTACTATGACACGGTAACGTCACAGAATAGATAATAGTTAGTAGCAAGCATACCAAGGCGTTTTTCGTGACTGTAGTAGGTATAGGTACATACCTATTATAGATTTTATGAACTAGCGGCCGCCCGCGGCAGGTAGTAGTGGTCATTGGTACAAGATTTTATAGATCTACTGTATTTATTTTTCGAGTGGAGCATTGCGGCGAGCGAAGCGAGCCGCCATGCGACCATGGGAACAGCGCGGCGAGCGAAGCGAGCCGTGCTGTGACTCCCCCCAAGCCCCCCAGAACCCCCTCCTCCGAAACCCGGGGGGAGCGTCGCGGCGAGCGAAGCGAGCCGCCACGCGATCACGGGGAACAGCGTGGCGAGTGAAGCGAGCCGTGCTGTTACCCCCCTAAGCCCCCCAGAACCCCCTCTTCCTGAACCCGGGGGGAGCGTTGCGGCGAGCGAAGCGAGCCGCCACGCGACCACGGGGAACAGCGCGGCGAGCGAAGCGAGCCGTGCTGTGACCCCCCTTAGCCCCCCAGAACCCCCTCCTCCTATGTCTGCCGTTTTACTTCATTTAGGACCTACTTGTAGGTCGCGCGACAAGGTCCCTTCTAGCGGTTCCGACCCGTTGAGGATTTGGCTTTACGTAAAATTTAGGGTTCCGTATAGGGTTTTGATTGGGGTTATACTATATTGAGGAATTTGATTAAATGGTCGACTTTTAGGGTTCCTTAGGACTTTGATTGGAGTTTCAACTACACTTAGAAGCTTGATAATGTTAAAATTTTTAGGGTTCCTTAGGACTTTGATTGGGGTTTTACTACATTGAGGAATTTGATTAAGTGGTCAACTTTTAGGGTTCCTTAGGACTTTGATTGGAGTTTCAACTACACTTAGGAGCTTGATAATGTTAACATTTTTAGGGTTCCTTAGGACTTTGATTGGAATTTCAACTACACTTAGGAGCTTGATAATGCTAAAATTTTTAGGGTTCCTTAGGACTTTGATTGGGGTTTTACTACATTGAGGAACTTGATAAAATAAACAACTTTTAGGGTTCCTTAGGCCTTTAATTGGACTTTCAACTACACTTAGGACCTTGATTATGTAAACAATTTTAGGGTTCCTTAGCACTTTGATTGGAATTTCAACTACACTTAGGAGCTTGATAATGCTAAAATTTTTAGGGTTCCTTAGGACTTTGATTGGGGTTTTACTACATTGAGGAACTTGATAAAATAAACAACTTTTAGGGTTCCTACGTTAATAATCAAGTTTTCACTTCTGCCGGCACTCCCGGAGTGCAACCCGTATTTTTTTATTTAACGTTTTTTAAATATCCTGGAAATCTGACGCCCAAAGAGGGTCAGAACCTTCGTGGGAATTTGAGGTGAACGGAAGTCCTATCTATTTCTAGAATGTTTTTTTACATGATATAGAATAGCCCATCCTTTGACTACAATCTCACCTGATGGTAAGCATCACCGATGCAGCCGACGATGAGGCAGGATGGTCTGGAAGACACTTATTTACTCATGCCTTGAAGAGGCCCAGATTGTTGTGGTCAGGAAAAACAGCCGACGGCAATGAGCTCCATTCCCTGGAGGTGGAGGTGGAAAGTGGATTCCTTCAGGCTCATGACAACGGGAAATACCTACTAAGTAGGTACTGCTTAGGTCTACTCAAGTCACCAGTTACTATCTTATAAAGTTCATAGTTACACGGCCGACTGGTATTTCAACACGCTCCTAGACCCTACTTATTATGCAAAGTTAGTTTATTTTGTGGAGTGGGAGATTTGCTCACGCAATACAGTTGAAGCTTTTAGTAGGTTCCAATGTGCTAACCACGGGTGAGGCTTTAAGTAATGGGTATTGGATGGCTATTTTCGCAGAGAACAAGCTTTTAAGTGGGTTTTCATGTCTCTAGCCACAAGTAACCCATATCACGTTTCATTTGATCGATCTATCACAACTGGTTTTACCCAAACTGTGTAATGTGACCTAGCTATAAAGTCATCGAAACACTAACAGATTTTTGACGCATCTCATAATATCTGTATACTATTTAGCAGTGAATACTATAAAAACTGTTTTAGAATGTATGAGTATAAGATTTGTCAGTGACCACAATTTTTTGTTTATATCATTTGTATGTGGTACTCTTGTACTGATTGTACTGCTCAACAAATATTAGACTAGTTTTTGTCCGTTTAAATACAATATTTGCAAATGAATGTCCGTTGTCAAGTTTAGAATGCTTGGCTTATACTTTTATTCAGACGCCAATTATTTGGTATTTTCTATTAGTTACTTTTAGGCATAATACCTACCTAATTATTAAATGCGCTTCAGTTAATTAATAAATTGCAGGAATGCAGTTTAAAAAAAAAATCTAAAACCTCAGTTTTCTGAAACATTCTTGTTGTTATGGAGTATATAAATTATAATTGGAGTATGGATTCTTCAAAAAAAGTTGAGACAAAAACTTACTTCACCCATCCCTTGCAAAACTCGCAAGATGAACAAGCCGGGCGCACCCGCAATCGTGATCACAACTGGCGTGAGAAAGGTGAACACGGCTGTACTTAGAAGTCCAACTCCCAACGTCCACTTTCCTCCAAACTTCTCAGCCAAATACCCACCAGGGACTTGGGTTGCGGCGTACCCGTAGTAGAAGCCGCTGAGGATTAAACCTTGGGTCTTCTCGTCCCATTCAAACATTGCGTGCTGTAAAAAAAAAGAATAATGTAAGTATTTGTCTTTCTACGTTTGTTAGTTGCACTACTGTAAGTTGTTGCTTTTTCGCTGTCAATGTCTTCCATTATTTATTTATTTTCTTTCGTCAGGTAAATCAGACGATGGGTGCTGACGCAACAAATGAGACGATCCATATTATAACAAGCAGAAAATGAGCGAGCCAAAATAGCTAAACAAATTTAGGCTGAACTTAGTTTCTTGTACAAGTTGGAACAAGCAGTCCACAGTTCCTGGTGATTGGCAACCGTTGCCTATTGACAAAGTATTGCCGCCCAACACTGCACAGCCCTGCATAAAACTTGAGGTAAACCAGGTGTTATGCACTTGGTCTCATGCACCTGTAACCCACACCCATCATATTTGAAAAGAAAATATCCTTGTTCACTTTGTATACCAAAATGCAGCACGTTTTTTGCGAGCGCGACTGTGAGCGAACATGGCTATAGTTCGCGACCTGGAACGTCAATTGCAGTTTGGTCTAAACCAGTATGCAGTTATATCCGGATATCATTGGTAAAGCTATAGGCAGAAGCTATAACAAATAAATTACCCAGTAGTCATACCAGTTACATTGTGCCATACTTATTCATATAGCCTCGACCTTAGAGACCTTACTATGATTATCTTTTACAGCACTGGGACATTATGACATCATTGGGCACAAGTCAGTGAGTAGTTCGTCAGTTAAATAATTTAAACTCTTGTTTTATTGTTACGTATTAAAACTTATAATACAAACTAGAAGACGAAACACAGGGACAGACTGACGACATTGTAAGATCGTGGAAATTTGGTAAATGGAGAAGGCTCAGAATCATTTGTTCTGAAAATGTATAGGAAAGGCTTATGCCCAGCAGAGGACTTCATCAGACTGATGATGATGATATCTCAATGCTCAATATTTTTATTGCTAACAAATTGGTAGTACAACATTATGGTGGTAATAACAGTTTAGTATCACAATGTGTACCCATAAGAGCATTACAATATAAGGGGGGGCAGACTGAGGTTCCGAATTATAATTAAATAAATAGATTAATTGATGTCATATTTGATTATCAACTGATTAGTAGTACTATACTACTATCTTAGCTACTACAAAAGAAGCGGAAGTCTATTATCACGTCTCAGTGAACAACACAGTACAAAATAATTATTCAACAATCAAGGTCGTATGTCTACACGCGTTTACATCGATTAGAATCATCTATTAGTAGGCCTTTATTGCGGAACTGGGTCTAATATACTTGGGTATTATGTATGCGATTGTATATTTATAGAACTTAATATAGACTATTTCCTTAAGATCGCGTTGGCTTGTGATGTGGCTTTAGCTTACTTGGTCATAGTCAATCGCAACGTGGTAATGGGAATCAAAAGTGATCCTAGTATGATAATAGTATGGACATCTGTTTAACGAGAGTACAGTTGTAAGCTATAAATATTGCACATCGGCTTTTCTGCTTTCGTAGAGCGCTATCCCTATCTGACGCACACTACACTCTATGAAGCCAAAATTTGCCGATGTGCAATATTTGTTACCTACTATTATACCTCCTATGATCGGGACCGAAGGTGTGGTCGCACAAAGCACAAATATAGACGTTATAATATGAAAGCAAACGTATTATGTCATAAAAACGGTTAAGAACACACAAGCTCAATAAAGGTATAACTAAGTAGAGGAGTGACTCACTGTATACAAAAAACTCGTTTGAACAATTCGGTCGTCCATAAAGACTGTGTCAAAAGATGGCGTAGAGCGGATCGTGGAGTACGTTTATAAACTGCATAGTTGCAAATCATTATCATCAGCCTCCAGACACCAGGCCTACTTCTACCAGAAGACAGAAAAGGAAAGGCTCAAAATTCAAAATCTTCTTCAGAAAGAATGGTTTTGAATTTTGAGCCTTTTCTGTTCACCAACTTGCAGCGATCTTCACAATGTCGTCAGTCCACCGGGTGGAAGGGTGCTACATGCTTTGTATTTCGAATCGTGGTCGCCATTCAGAACCTTGATGCCTGGTAGTTATATGATCTGCCTATTTACTACCTTAGTAACTGGCTATTTCTAGGAGCTGTATACTTGGAAGCTTTTTCAGCGATCTTGTGTTTCTTCTATCGATTTCTTCATTTCTGATTCTAACACGAGTGAAACTCCCAGCATAGCTCCTCCCATAGCCCGTATTAAGAGATTCAGCTTAGTTTTGACCAAAGTTTGCAACCACCTCTTAGTTCCAGTGCCTATCATCCTTGACAACATGCACTGCACAAGGCTTTCGTTTTAAGGCTTTGGCATATTTTATAACAATAATAATGGTATCTTATTATCTAATAAATGTACTTACAGGGTTTCCTAAAGTACTATTTCCAGAACTTTCATCAACAGAATCACTAGGACATGCATCGGGGTCTATGGGATGTGTACCGTCTGTCATATTTTTGATGACCATCTGTGTGATGGCGAGATTCAAACAAACTCTCATGGTGTAAGCATTGCAGACTCCTAGAAGACCCATTACACCTAGGATGTACCGCTGCGGGATGATGCAACCTGGAATAAAAATAATTTCATGAAAATGCCATCCTTGGCCATCTGCATAATCCATCAGCAAAAAGTATAAAAAAATTAAATGGGCAGGTCATAGAGCTTGAAGACTTGGCAACCGTTAAGAAATAAAGGTGTTTAGATGGCGACCACGATCCGGAAGACGAAACGTAGGACGCCCCGATGGATTGACGTGATTGTTAAGATCGCGAGACGTCGGTGGGTGGAAACGACTCAGAACGTTCTTTCTGGAAGCGTATAGAGGAGGCATGTGTCCAACAGTGGACTACTTCAGGGTAATAATAATGATGAATGTATAATATTGTTTCTATCAGAACATGATATCACAGTCATTAACAGAATTATTTGAATATGTATCTGTTATCTTGTACAGACAAAATAATTGCTATACGTTTGATAAAAGGTATTTATTGTTTCTATGCAAATTAATCGCAACAGAATTTTAAATAATAATTCAAGAAACTTGAAATATATAACTACTTAATTCTTCAGATAATTGATCATTAATTTGTTGTCTATCTTTTGGTTAAATTCATTACTTGATTATTTATTTTGTACTTATATGCAGCATTTGTTAAGGTGTATTTCTGTACGCTATATCTAAGGTTATGGGGTTTTTTTATTGACACGTAGTTAAAACATTTGTTTTGTATCACATTACTGACCTATTCAGTATTCAGTATTCAGTATATTTATTGCCTTATTATGTATGTAAATATAACAGTGTCAGATCTTAGAACTAATTTTTGAATCAATACATAATTTACCCTGTAAGGGTGTTGCAATACTGGAGAAGCTCCAGTATTCCAGTTGGGTCTGGTTTGGTTCGTTAACATAATGAAATTGTTCCATACTTTCCAAGTTTTTATTTAAAAGTTTTTTCAACTATTTGTTTACCATGCATTGTACAGGCTTAGCAAATATTGGGCCTAGATAACTGTCCGTCGTATGTCGGTCTGCAGATAGTTCAACCTTTTTTGTGTTATCATCAACCTGTAGAAATCCACTGCTGGACATAGGCCTCCCTTACACATTTCCAGGAAGAATGACTCTGAGCCCTTTCCATCCACTGACTTCCCGCGATCGTTGGTCCATCTGGTGGGTGGGCGCTCTACGTTTCGTCTTCCGGTCTTTTTTGTGTATTTTGTAAAAAATCGTCTTATTTGTAAAATATAGAATAAACGTTGTTATTTATAAAATATAGAAACTGAGCTCCATCAACACTGATTGTGCTGTAAGTCTAGATCAGGTTACCAGTTAGGTAGTAAGTACCTATAATAATTGCGTGGTTGCATGAGCTTCTATGAATCTAACTAGACCACGACTTTTAGTCGCACTATTTACTTAGTTATGTCTCATATTTTCAAACTAAATCAATGTATTGAATACTTTTTTCATCAGAAAAGGTAGTTCACATAGAAATTCAATTCTAATATAATATTTAAATATATTTTCTAAATATATTTTCTATGCCAGCTAAGTAGTAGCAATACTACGTAAATTGTAGTTAATTTACGTAGTATTATTTACGTAGTGCGGGTGTGGTATAGTATCTACGTTTATTTACAAAACTTAAAACTATTATTTTCTGATACCACTAGACATCTTTCCTATTAAAATCTTGGTTTCTTTGTTTAGTTTTGAAGTACATATTTAGCGTTAGTTTGAAAGTAAAAAACACACACACAACAGAATTTATAAATATTTACTGATTATTTAATTTAAATTGAACTATCGTCGTTTTATTTTTTAGAATCTATTTTTTATTCGATATTATTGAGAGCTGTTAGCATGTTGGAATAGAATCAAGGCAATTTTTATTTTATTTTATTTATAAGCGCTGAATATGTCCAACCAATTCGTTTATTTAAAAATTACGTAATTATAAAGTCGCGGCCGATGAAATGAGTAACCATAAGCTCCATAAGAGGCAGTAATAATAAACTACCCACGCACGCAAACTTTCTTATCTATTTCCATTGTGGTATGAACGTAGGCATAGCCTACAAATCTTTCTAATGAAACTTGTGGGCTGTAGGCAAGTGGAATATCATTATGAGTATTATGTATATGTATATGACAAAACTATGGTACAGGTGTACCATGAGTATTTTTCTATCAGGACCTAGTAGCGCATGGCATGTAGATTTTTTTTTATAAATAGGTATACCTACCACTTTTGTAGAGGGCATCACTAAGTGTTAGCAAATAGCAATAAATTAGTTATGTATTCTGACTGGTTTGTCAGCTCAGTTGGTAGTTAGCTCTGCCTGCTGCCGTAGGGCGTGGTTTTAATCTCCACCGAGACCAAATATTTGTGTAGTGAACGCAAATGTTGGTTCTCTGTCTGGGTGTTATCCTTACTGTATTCTAAGTATGTAATATTTACAAAATGCGTATAAGTGCTATATCTCGTTTCCATAGCTCTGCTTAATTTGGGGCCAGGTAGTGTTGTGTGGATTGTCCGCAATATTTATTTATTCTAAAGCAACAGCAAGAAAAGTAATGAGACAAGAGTGTGACTTAAATTAAATTAAAACCGACGTCCTATTGATTTGTGCTTATTTCCTTCATTCAGTCAATGTATCATTACGTTATCATCGCAAAAACACATGGACTTTATTTGCTTATTGACCCAGTTAAATCATGAGTAATCAAAATAATACCTAACATTTATGTAAACGTCTTATTTTAAGTTGTAGGTGTCACTGTTCTAGAATGTTTATTTATAGAACATTTTCCATTAAGCAAAGTAGAAGGCTAATGTAATTTTATAGCCATTTTGTATGTATTTGAATTTTAAATGTTATCTGCAGTTCCGGCACTTTACATTCATTGTGAAAACGAATATCTCTGTTTCTGTTCTGATTAATTTAACAACACTTTAGTTAGCGTTACTTTGTTTTTCCTGCTGTAGGTGGTATAATTTTTTTTATTTAATTACAGTACATTAATTATATTCTTACTGAAACTGTGAGTATACTAAAATAGCCAATTTTTATTTTTATATAACTGGACGATGCTTTTGCTGATTTAAATATGTATAAGTTGGTAACACTGTAGGTATATTTTATTCTTGTAAGTTCAATCTGTTTATTTTAAGTATGACATGACATGACATGTTTCTTTATTGTATTTTAATCTAAGTGTCTAAGAACATTTTATAATGTCAAAAGATAATTATAGAATTGAATTAAAAAGAAAATGATCTGTATCTTATGAATTTTAAAATGGAAATGTAGAAAAGGGTCAAAAAATACTTATTCAAAAATATTATATGTAGGGTTTGCAAGAGTTGGTAGAGTCATGTTACTATAGAGTCATGTCACTATAGGAAAGTGAAGAGTATGGATGTGGGTGGATAGTGAGCAGAGGCAGACCAAAGAAAACATGGAAGAACTGTTTGAAAAATGGCATGGATAAGAGAGAAGTGAATGCAGAGATGACAGCTGACATAATGGAATGGAAAAGGAAGACATGTTATTCCAACCCCACATAAAGTAGGATAAGGGCATAAAGAAGAAAAAAAGTTGGTAGAGTCTCTAAGGTTTTTCGTTGCAAGGGTTTTGGGGCTATAAAGAGTTTGTAAATATTGAATAATCAACAGTAAAACCATTAACTTACATGATCGTAGAGACCTGGTCAGTGCGTTGTCGTATTTTTTCGGTATTTCCGTCTTCTGCCCAAGAAGCTTGTGTGCCTGCGCTTGCACTCCATCGTTTTCCTCCATTTTTATGACGTTATATTTTTAAACTGCAAACAAACACATAAGTACGTTCACAAAACGACTGTATTTTCAGTCAGTGACAGCTGCATTTGTTGATATGACAGTAGGTAATCTGATATTTTATGAGTCGTGTATTTTTTTTTATATCAGGCGTGCTAAGAACTTTGTTGACTCCGTGCAAAACCCGACCTAACAATAGAGAAAAACAAAAAATACTCTTGGGGCTTGGGGTTACGTTGTCGTAAAGTTGTACATATTTTTGCATCGCGCAAAATATATAGCAGACATATATTGACAACCCGTCGCTATTTGGTACGCGAATCGAATCCAAAAATACCTACGATGAGTAATATCACTGACCATAAAAATTGTACATTAAGTATGGACTTCTGAATTTAAATAGGAAGTGTGATTTTTAAGCAGGCAGTTTTAACGGTCATACTTCCATATAAATATATTAATGCAAAAACGTATATGCAAATATGTAATACCTAAGCTAAAATACATAACAAGGAATGGCCTGCGTACATCTAGGCGATGACGATGGCGATCATTGAAATCCTGTCAAATATTGCTGGCCACCGCAGAACGCTTAGATTATGTGCGCTAAGCTTAAGTAAATAATTAGTTTAGTTAAAATAGTTTCACTATGCGGAAACTTTTAAATGGCCCATAGAACTTTTCAATAAAAAGTAAAAAAGTATATTAATCAAGTAGAATATACGGTCTGTTTGTTTTCCTACGAATTTAAAACAAATAAGCTGGTATCATTTTTACCACTAATATCCCAAAATTACAATTCCGCGAAAAAATAAGTTTGACAGTAGGTCTTTAACACAGGTGTAGGCGGAATGGTGGTATTTGTGTTGTAACAAAGTTGATTGTATAACTTAGAAGCCCATCTGCCATCAAAAATGATAAGATCATAATAAAATCTAAGCTCTATGTTATAGATTTGGTCAAAATCAAATCTAATTAGGTACAATATTAATGTTTCAAAAAACTAAGCACATGCTTAGAAATAGTTTTGAATTAAACAATGTTCGTCGCCTATCTTCGATACTCACAATATTTATTAATTATAAAGGTTAGGTAAGAATTGATTTCAACTATTATCAATTTATTTTGATAGGAGTGCCTTTAAACTAGACCTTTAGTCTGGGGTCAAATTGTAATCGGTAATGTCAATATTACACTACCGATTCGCACAACAGTTTAACATAAAATAACTCTAGGTTATATATTTTTTTCATTGACAATCATTTATTTTCAATATTAATTCATATTAAAAAAAACATTAAACTGGATATTTTCAACTTTTAGTTGTTATTTTTTTATAAAAAAAACGTATATTTGAAAAAAAACAATAGGTACCTTAAATATTCCGATACAAAACAAAACGAACACTATTTACACATGCCAAAAAAATGATCACTGCTAAATTCCACCGACCACTTTACGCGCGATGATCGCGTGTAGTGACACAAATTCGCGTTTTATTACTGTTACACTATATTTTTATCAATAAGCTAGATTGCGGTCTGGGAACGAGCATTACCGTGCTCCCGCGCCGGTATATGGCGAATATTGTTATCCAAGCCTCTCGGTCTTGTGGCAAAAGTGGCAACTAAGGTTGACGGCCTTGAATAGCATATTATACATTTTATAGTATATGTCTAATACAGCTTATGCGGTCGGTGATACCTGTTGTATGTATGGTCCGCTGTATGTGATACCTACACCAAATACCTACGCGGTATACAGATTATCGTTATCGAAAATGTGCCCGGTATTACTGTCTAATTTTTTTGTTTGTCTATCTCTTTTATTTTGTCTTAGTTTGAAATTTCGTTTTTAATCCGTTTCTGAGAGGATTTTTCAGAGGTTCTTTTTTCTTAGATGTACAAAACTAAAATTAGAACCTATTTTACGTCAATGAAAAAAAAATTTACTCTTGTAGGGAAACTCATCTAGAGGACTAAATCATTACTAATCGTAAGTTACTTACTAACTTTTTATGTTTTTTTAACTAACACAATGGACCTCATAGTTAGTTAAAAAAACATAAAAAGTTGTTCTATTACAGAGTAATAGCGGCCTGTCCCGGCTTCGCACGGGTGGAAATTTATTTTTAAACACATAAAATATAGCCTTCAGGGTGAATGTAGCTTTCCCATGGAGAAAGAGTTTTTGAAATCGGCATAGTAGTTTTTGAGTATAATCATTACAAAAATACAAATAGTAAATAAATTATTATTATTAATGAACAAACTTACTTGTATGTCGAACTATTATTAAACCAGCACGTCCACATAATGAGCATAAGTCGAAGTCACAGTTTCAACCTAACATCAATATAAAACCTTTATTATTATAGTTCGCAAAATCTTGTTAGCCACAAACGCATTTATATTAAAATTCTTAGAATGGGTGATAAACTATAATGACTAGGATGAATAGTACATAATGACGATGTCTAATAAACGCAAAAATATGTCTGTCTCTTTCTTTCGTTTCTAAGGCTGAGCTATGCAAGCGAAAAGTTTGTCAAAGATCTAGTTCTAAAAACCTGTATTCTCTAGATTTTTCGTTTATCGATATCAATCAACCTATCAGCTTTTTTTGATCATAAAAAGAAACATTATCCTTTCATCATCACAGTTGACTCCAAAACATTGTTTTAATCTGTGCATAGAGTCCAGTAGAGATATAATATTTTTTCCACATAACCTTCGATAATTCTAAAGTTTTTTATTTTCTCTGGGTGGATAACTTTAGTGAATTCATTGCTATGTACTAAAATGCTAACAGCTTAGAGCTATGCGATAGGTATTAAGTAGGTATTTCCTATTATTTCATATTACAACAATAATATAAAATTTTAAATTAAATGATTTACTGTTTCTTTATTAATACCATCTAAACTATATATTCGTGGAAATGCTAACAAATACTCAAAAACTCATTCAACAAAAAAAAAATAGTTTTTCAAATAATTTCCTATACGCTGATAGGTATTGGTTACACCATACAACAAAAGTTCTAACAACTGAGTAATATGCTGCACAAGTAATTGTATTTTTACTTTGCGATATGCGAAATATTGAATTTAAATTTATAATTTTGTGCCTACATATTCGTAATAATAAACTATGCTTCCATAAAAAAGTTTCACTAACCAACGTTTTTAATACGTTTATAGGTAACTAATACCTATAAACGTATAGGAAATTATTTTAAAAACTTATTTTTTTTATTGAATGAGTTACGGGACATTTTCAGTTTTCCATTGTTCCACAGTACCTATCTGTTAGCATTTCCACGAATATAATAATATAGTTTAGATGGTATTAATAAAGAAACAGTAAATCATTTAATTTAAAATTTTATATTATTGATGTAATATGAAATAATTTCCTATACGCTGATAGGTATTGGTTACACCATACAACAAAAGTTCTAACAACTGAGTAATATGCTGCACAAGTAATTGTATTTTTACTTTGCGATATGCGAAATATTGAATTTAAATTTATAATTTTGTGCCTACATATTCGTAATAATAAACTATGCTTCCATAAAAAAGTTTCACTAACCAACGTTTTTAATACGTTTATAAGTAACTAATACCTATAAACGTATAGGAAATTATTTTAAAAACTTATTTTTTTTATTGAATGAGTTACGGGACATTTTCAGTTTTCCATTGTTCCACAGTACCTATCTGTTAGCATTTCCACGAATATAATAATATAGTTTAGATGGTATTAATAAAGAAACAGTAAATCATTTAATTTAAAATTTTATATTATTGATGTAATATGAAATAATAGGAAATACCTACTTAATACCTATTGCATGCTCTACTAAACTGTTAGCATTTTTGTACATTGCCATGAATTCACTAAAGTTATCCACCCAGAGAAAATAAAAAACTTTCGAATTATCGAAGGGCATATTCTTCTGGCTACTGGACTATTATAGGCAACAGCGCTTATTAATCTTTAAGCTTATTTTTCCTACCCACTGGTATTTTGCACAAATTTTAACCTGAATGTAGCTTTGAAGATTCTTCTTGAATTGAGTTTTTTTTTATTCAGTAAGCAAAATTATTATTTGGATAAAAGAAGTAAGATAAGATACTTGACGCTCTAGCGTAAAAGTTTTTGGTTACTAAGCTCTCCAAATCTTAAAAACATGGTTCACGTTCCTAAACCTGTAGATCAACTTGTCGCTTGGTTGTTCGTTTTTGCTCTATATCAATGTTTGCATGGGTGGCTGCTAGAGATATTTGCGTTTGTATTCCGGTATTTGTGTCATACGAATTCAATTGTGATGCATTAACTTGGATGCCTAGACTGAGTTCATTTGCTTCGTGCTTTGGAATAAATTCTCTCGTATCTAGGACATACGTGCCTTATAGCCGGAGCTTCTTTAGCAGTAAATTAAGCTCTTTTGCGTGTACAAATATAGCTATATGACCACAAGTTACGTAATCTGTAGGCATACTGCAAGCTTTGTCTAGCTCTGTCTCTGCAGAGACAGAGATAGACAGAGCTTGTAGTATGGCTTTGGTTTTGTGTCTATGTGAGTGTTGACACAGACAGATTAATACACTGGTGAGCACTCACGAAGACTCAAAACCAGCCAAAGACAGAGCCAGATAGAGCTTATGGTGGGCCTACTGATGCAGTACTAATATTAGATCTTTCGATTTTTTTAGATCTTTTTCTACTTATTCAGGGACAGCAAACAGCTGCAATATAAAACTTATACCTACAGTTTTAGGACGATGTAAACTGTAAAACTATTTCTTTTTAATGTAGGAAAACGTGTCAGGATCAGATTTTTTTTTTCTAAACTGTGTGTTATTTACAAGACAGAAAGATTTGTATTTTTGTGTGCATGTTTGTAATGTATATACCTACTCAAAATCTACTTTGCCGATTTCAAAAATTATTTTCCTATTGGAAAGTTACATTCACCCTGAGTAACATAGATTATATTCAAATGTTTAAAAAATAAAAAATAATGTCCATCCGTGCGAGGCCGGGACAGGCCGCTAGTAAAATAGAAATTGAATAGGTAAGTTGAATTACAAAATCGTCTACTTCGTTTAAGGACACTGCAGATAAAACTTTATTGATGTCACTAATCTGACCGATATCAAACGGCGATCGAAGAAATATGTATTAAGAAAAGATAACGAACCGGCGGCGCCGGCGGCTACGAATGAACCGGTTTTCAACTTGTGTCCACTAAAAGGTATGACAGTGGAAGCTATTGAAGATAAACAAGGTACTTACTTTAGCAAGGCTAAAATACGAAGAGACTCTGATTTAAAAAAAGATGTTCTGAGAGTGGAAGCAGATTATGGACAGGGCGTCCCGTAGATATGCCACATGGAGAGAAAGTACATTGCATATTGTAAATGGATTTTCTGATGAAGACATTATTTGAATTTTAAAAACAATTTAAACTGCATTCATAGATATTTAAATAATTATATGGTTGAACCCGTAACACGAGAAAAATAATCACCCTGTAGCTTTATCATACCGATCGAAAGGCTTCATCATAAGGATTATTTTTGCTAAATAACATAGTGTCAGAAATAAAAAGAAGACTATGAAGGAAAGATAGACTATAAAGATTTAAAGAATTTATATTAGAAAAGTTAATAGTTCTGCCCGCGACCACGGTTATTGCAACATAGCCGAAACATCGGGAAAATAAATACCCGTGTAATAGTATAAATATATTAATAGTTCTGGTCAATTCAAAATAAAAAAAAACATTACTATTCATAGGAACCAATTTAAATTGGACAAGCTGTTGGTAACATAATTTGGAAGATTAGGATGGCTGGCCATGAAGTCGTAACCTTGAAACTAAACCTTCGTATTGGACAAGTATGTTTAGAAGACATTTTTTTACTTCTCTGTTGTATATTTGTAAGCACAGAGACGACGCCCAGCCATTAAAGAGCCACTACGGCCTTCGTTTTGCTGGTAGCCTAGTCTCATTTTTAATGGTGTTGCAAAAATCTGGCGATGGATATTTTTTCTTGTTTTTTTTTTTTTTTTTTTTAATATTGATAGCTAAGCATTAGGCTGCCATCACACCTGATGGAAAGTGAGGATGCAGCTTAAGATGGACTGATGGCGGAAGAGAGTTCCACTCCTTGGCAGTTCGTACTATAAAAGTGGAGTCAAAGCGCTTTGTACGAGAATGTGGAATATCTACCATGAAAGAGTGGCACTTGTGCGCCTAGATGTCCGGAGGTAAAAG